>JALGPY010000001.1:91209243-92500493 GCA_023055425.1 Linanthus parryae | reverse complement strand
GTTTGATCAGCTTTTTTAATCTCGGCTGAGACAACTCCGGCAGAACCTGTGATCGTCGAACCTTGCAACATCTACAAAGTCCCACTCTTGACTCCCTTGATAATCACCTTGGAACCCTTGAAGACTTCTGGAACTCCACCTTCACCTTTTAAACTGTTGTAGATAGTGCTTTCTGAGCTGACAGATCTTGGCCACGTGGCGACCATCCAGCACACCATATTGTGCTCCACACACACTGGATCACCAGCCGCGCTGATCCATGTGGGGGCTGCGAGACAGGGCCCTCGCATACCACTGCACGGGACTTGTAGGGACTTAGTGGTTTGGAGGCTAGAGTAAGTCCTGTCGCGTGCGAGCCAAGCCCGCACGCGACCTTTAGTAACTTCTTTTGAGAGATTTATGGCACGAGCTCCATAAACCCGGTCAATCCCGGTCAACCCCATAACGGTTCCGGTATTCGCGCATAACGTGCTGTAACGGTCCCTATATATGAGGACAAACGTGCCGTTGTGGTTAAGCTAATTAAGCCGCCATTGATGGGTGCATTAACCACACTACAACGGTCACATTCTCTGTTATATATAGGACGTTAACCTTTCCATACAAAGGAGGACACACCAGCCATACGCGGAAGCTCTGTCAAACCCCTGTCTCTCTCTCAGAAATTACTACTGCCTTACTCTCTCCCTACACACAATCCAACTCTTCCTGTGCCATTTCCCATCCCCTACTTACGGTGTACACAGAGTACTCCCCGCCGGATTCTCTTGTGCACATTTTGGTGATCCCGACGTGAACCTACCATCTTAAGCAACCATGTCTCAGGAGGATGATGTCAGCAACAGATCGCCTTCCACGGAGGCCGCCTCAGGAGAGGAGATTCGCCGTACCCCTACAGCCCCCGGTGAAGCTCCGACGCTAGAAGCCTTGGACGCCACCATCCAAAGTCAGGCGAAGGCTCTCAAAGCTCAATCTGCGCAGCTAGAACGGATCATGGCTGTCTTGGGGACTCTTGCTCCAAACCCCGCACCAGCCACCGCCGTCTCTCAGGGAGGAGGAGTATCCACCGCTCAAGGATTGGGAGTGTCAACCACACCACCCAACCCTAATCTGCAAACTCCACCGGCGACTACGCAGCTACCCTCGATTCAGGGGTCAACATCTCAAATGTTGCCTCTCACCGCTCACGCCCCTCAGCCCCCGACTTTAGTACCTAATCCGGCCTCACAGTATCCCTTGCCTCCCCCAACGACAATCTGGGGTAACGTGAATTCGCAATACGTCCCTAGCCCTCCTGCGGCGTATGTGTCGCCACCACCTGCGACAAATCCTTCCCCCGTTGCCGAGGGAAGTACTCCGGAGTGTATGACGTCACTCCAACGGCGCATAGACACCATTCTGGCTCACCAATCGTTCGCAGATACCATCATTCCGAAGCTTGACAACGATCCACCTATCCCACGAGAGATCTATCTCATGCCTAACCCTGCTGGGTGCAAGGCTCCTAAATGGGATAAGTTCGAGGACGTCAATGAGAACGCCCATGAGCATGTCATGCGTTTCATTGATGTGATGGGGCCATATGGAGCCGATCCCAAACTGCTGATGCGCGAGTTCCCGAAATCCCTGGGGAACGTGGCTTACAAGTGGTATAGGACGTTGTAAGCCGGATCCGTGAAGACCTGGGACGATATGGTCCAAAAGTTCTACACCAAGTTTTTCCAGATGGAGGAAAAGGTAACAATGATTCACCTCTCGCGGATGTATCAGAAGCGCGAGGAGGATGGAATAACTTTCATCAAGAAGTTCAGGGCCAAGTCCTTGGAGTGCAAAGATGTGATACTCGAAATCAGACTCGTGGAGATATGCTTGCAGTGCATGCGAGACGAGTACAAATGTATGCTTATTAACTTGCAAACGCCTACGTTTTCAAAATTAATCGAATGCACGAAGAACATCGAGCCTATAGTGGAGAGGCAGAAGAAGAGAAACTCCCCTGAGCGACCCTCGGGTGGTACTACTTTCAAGATCGGGAGATTCAGCTACAAGAGGGGGCGCGAGGCTGAAGTGAATGTGGTCTCACCCCAAAAGCAGGCGAAGATTGTGAACTCTGATGCACCACCTCTGCCATGTTCGGTGGAAGAGGCAAGCGACCTGTGCAGGCAATGGCGTAAGGATGGCGTCCTACCGCCGCTCGAGAGGGCACCCTCCAAGGAGATGGTGAGGGACCCGAAGTGGTGTGAATACCATGGCAAGGTCATGCATCCCACGACGGACTGTAAGAAGCTCAGAATTGTGTTTAGCCAAAAGATGAAGAATGGCGAACTGATTGTTAGCGACCAAAGGCAGGATGTGCGCAACAATTCACTCCCTGCCCATGCGGAGCAAGAATCAAAAGGCAAAGAGGTCGCTATGATCTCGATTGTGGATCTTGAAGAGGTCACAGAAGATGGTCTACCCATTATTGCCCAAGTCCATGATGATGAAGACTACAGCATAGACACGGAGGACGAGCGTGCCGACCGGATGAAGGGGTCGCATGGCTTCAGCAGATTCTTCGACGAGATGAACTTCTCAGAAAAATGCCGGACGGAGATGACAAAAGCGATCCTAAGGATAGCAGAAGACTATGAGGAGGATCTCGTAGTCTCTAATGGGAAAGTCGTCAGGGCGTCTCGCTCTACAGAGAAGGTCATCACCTTTTCCGCAAGCGACAAGAGGACAGATGCGAGCCACCAGAGGCCTCTGTATGTGACGGCTATCATCAATGGCGTTGAGTTTAAGAGAGCGTTCGTTGACGGAGGAGCAGCAGTCAACATTGTTTCGCTCCATACCTTGAAACTAGCGGGAATTCCAGAACACAAGATTGTCAAGCGTCCATCTCCGCTGATGGGATTTGGAAGCGACTCCAGAATGACGATAGGGTGGATCCGCCTGGGTATCCAAATCGGAAAAATCAAGTGCTCAGCGAAGTTCTATGTCATAGATGCGAACACTACGTATCACATGATCATAGGACGAGCTTGGATTCATCGCTTTGATGCTGTCCCTTCAACAGCTCACCAAGTGATGAAAGCTATTTGGAATGACAGAATAGTCGAGATACCGGCTTCGACAAATCCATTGAACATGGATGAGGCGAATCTCAGCGAGGCGGTGTGGTTCACCGAGATGGCAGATGGGCAAAAACCGGGACCATTCAATCCCACTCCTTTATCCCTATGGGAAGATGTCAAAGATCAGTCACCTGCGGGAGTGATGGTGACAAGAGAAGATGCCAAGGAAAAGCTGCCCAAGCGAGAAGAAGCGCCGCAGATTGCCTACCAGCGAAAGAACGTGTACACTCTGAAAAGAATAGCAAAGCATGACCCTGAAGGCAAGGAGATAGAGAGTTTCTACGCCAACGGAAAAAAATGCTATCGCATATGAAGGTGCGCGGGGGTGTCCTCACGCGGGCATGGGGATATCCCTGAGCAAATCAACCAAATCGAGCAGGTTGCGGAGACAGAAAAGCCAAAGCTAAGAACTCTGGAAGAGAAACTCAGAGAAGCGCCCGAATGCATGGAAGACAAACCCAGACCGCAAAAGCAGGAGCTGAAGGAGGTGTTCCTAAGCCCAAGCGAAGAAAAGAAAAGGCCGGTCTTTCTAAGTGCGGACCTCACGAGCGAAGAGGAGGAGAGACTGATACAGCTCCTGACCGAATACAAGGATGTATTCGCATGGGAGTACGACGAAATGCCGGGCCTCGACATGAGTATCACCATGCACCGGTTGGATGTGATTCCGGGGTCCAAGCCGGTAAAGCAGAGCATAAGAAGCTTTAGGCTAGAGCTCAATGTGAAGATTAAGCAGGAGATTGTCAAACTCCTGGACGCCAAGTTCATAGAGCCGAATCACCATCCCACATGGCTGGCCAACATTGTGCCCGTGGTAAAGAAGAATGGACAGCTTCGCATTTGCGTGGATTTCCGGGATCTCAATCGTTTCTTCCCCAAGGACGATTTTCCGCTCCCCAACATTGATCTGCTTATTGATTCGACAGCGGGTCATCGCATGTTCAGTTTCATGGACGGCTTCAGCGGGTACAATCAGATCAAGATGGACCCTGAAGACGCGCGGAAAACCGCATTCATCACCCCAGTGGGAGTGTTCAACTACACGGTGATGCCTTTTGGTCTCAAAAACGAAGGTGCAACCTACCAGCGGGCCATGATGGCCCTGTTCCACGACATGATGCACAAGGAAGTGGAATTTTATGTGAACGACTTGGTGGTTAAATCCAAACAGGAGGCAGATCATCTGGCGGATTTGCGGAAAGTGTTCAATAGATGCAGACGCTTTCAATTGAAGATGAACCCTATGAAGTGCGCATTTAAGGTAACATCAGGTAAATTCTTGGGATGCGTGGTACATCGTCAAGGAATCGAGCCTGACCCCGCGAAAGTTTCAGCCATCACTGGCATGACTCCGCCACATAATCAGAGTGCCTTGAAGACATTCTTGGGGAAGCTATCGTATCTGCGAAGATTCATCCCAGCGATTGCCGAGATTACTTTCTGTTTCAGTAATCTTCTCAAGAAAGATGCTGCATACAACTGGACTCCGGAGCACGAAGCTGCGTTCGGGAAACTAAAGGAGCTGCTGATGTCTTCAAAAGTGATGATCGCACCTCAGCTAGGATCATCGCTTTTGCTGTATCTGACGTCCACAAGGAAGTCTATAGGAGCCCTTCTGGCCCAGGAGTACGAGGGACAAGAAAGACCCATCTACTATATCTCTCGCATTGTGCAGCCCGCATAATCAAGGTACACAGACATCGAACGTCATTGCCTTGCTTTATTCTTCGTAATAGAGAAGTTGAGACACTATTTTGCTTCGCACAAAGTAGTGGTAGTCACAAAGAATGATCCCATACGATATCTGCTAACTCACACTACTCCTGGAGGAAGATTGGCAAAATGGTATATGACCATTTCCCAATTTGACATCACATGCGTTCGACCGCGGGCGATCAAATTGCAGGCGGTAGCGGATTTTTTGGCACAATTCCCCGATAACAGTCACGAGCCTGTGATCGAAGAAGAATTGGAGGGACCTGAAATTTACGCAGTTGAGTTGCCTTACTGGACGCTTCATTTTGACGGTTCGTCCACAATGAAAGGTGGAGGCATTGGGATAGTCTTGACCAAACCAGATGGGGAAGTTATACAGATGTCCGCAAAACTTGACTTCGCAGTAACCAACAATGGAGCAGAATACGAAGCTCTCATCGCAGGGCTCCGCGCAGCAAGGGCCGTGGAAGTAAGCAACTTGACGGTTATGGGGGATTCCAAGCTAATCGTCAAACAAGCCTCGGGCGAGTATGGTTTAAAGGAAATAAACTTATTGCCTACAGGACCCGAGTGCAAAGATTGGTGCAACAATTCTGCGACGTTAGATACGAACACAAGCCTCGAGCGGACAACAGGCATGCTGATGCTTTAGCTACCTTGGGATCCAAGGTCAGTGCGGAAAAATGTCCTGCAAGGGTCTTCATTGAAGTGCGAACGTCCTCGGCGTTGACGGAAGACGCGTGCGATGATGAATACATGGACGAAGCGGACTGGAGAAAGTCAATCTTACGCGCCATCGCAGAGGGCACGAGCAGCGAGAACTGGGCATCCACAAAGGTATATTGCATACATGACAACACCCTCTATTACAAGGGCCCTGGAGGAATACTTATGCTATGCGTCTCCGAGCAAGAAGGACAACTGCTATTAGAAAAGATTCATCAACATGCTTGCGGGGAAAGCGAAGTGTCAATCTATCGGAAAGCCCAGAGATATGGCATCCATTGGCCGGACATGTCAACGGCCGCAGCACTAATACAAGGAAAGTGCGAAAGTTGCGCACTGATCAAAGATTCTTTACTCATTGCTCTGATCGATGATGATGAAGATTGGAAGAAACCACTCTTTGATTTTCTCACCCAGGGTACTGTACCCGAATCGAGAAAAGAAGCTGATAAACTAAGGAGGAAAGCAGCCCGATATGTGGTGCAAGAAAATCTGCTTTGGCGAAGGGGCCATGAAGGTAACTTGCTGCGATGTCTAGACAGCAGGGAAGCACAAGAAGTGATGGACCTTTCTCATCAGGTGGAACATCAAGGAGGTGCAACATTATGCAGACAACTCCTCTCAATTGGATATTTCTGGCCCACTATGGAGGCTGATTGCCGCACCAAAGTACGACGCTGCCAGGAGTGTCAATTCAAAGGTAATCTAGTGCACGCTCCTGCTGTAGATCTACATGCATTAGGAACACCATGGCCGTTTCACACATGGGCTCTGGATTTTATTGGTCCCATTCGACCAACCTCACATGGGAATCACTTCATTCTCACCGCGACTGAGTTGTTCACCAAGTGGGTGGAAGCAATACCACTGAAGACGCCAAATGCGCTAGCTGTGGTCCATTTCATCCAAGAAAGCATCATATGCAGGTTCGGAATTCCCAACACCATCCTTTCGGATAATGGCACTCCTTTTGTTAATCGCCAGGTGGCTGCGAAGCTAGCAGAATACAACATCAGGCAGATATGCTCCACCCCATACTACCCGAAGGGGAATGGGCAAGCGGAAGCGACCAACAAGACGCTGTTGAGGATTTTGAGCAATATGGTCGCAGATGACCACAAGAAGTGGGCTGATTCTTTGAACATAGCCCTGTGGGCTTACCGGACTTCTCCAAGGATACCCACAGGGGTCTCACCATTCCTTCTATGCTATGGAGCTGAGGCTGTGGTACCTGCGGAAGTAAAAGTTAACTCTGCAAGATTGGCTTTCCACGCATTGTACGACAATCAACGCGACCATGACTTAGTCCTGCTAGAAGAAAAGCGGGAACAAGCCAAAAGGACCAATAAGCGCTACCAAGAAGGATTGCTCCTGCGTACAACAAAACAGTCCAACGTCGAGATTTGGCAGTTGGAGATTTGGTCTTACGCGCATCTGATCATTGCATGCGAGAGGCGGCTCATCCAAAGTTCGCAGCCAATTGGGAAGGACCCTTTGAAGTCACGGAAGTCTTTGACAGTGGCTACTGCAGCATATGGAGGTTACATGGCACGACCTCAACCCCAAGCTCAGTCGATATGCGCTGGATCAAGAAGTACTATCCCTAACTTCTCTTATTTTACGCGTTATATTACAACGTTTGCTTTATGCTCCATATTGCTATGATTCGCACATCTTCTCTCCCATATGAGAGAATTGTAATCTCGTCTCTCCCACACGAGAGTTTTATAATAAAAGACGTCTCCCAAATGAGAAGAACTTTATACTTCTAGCTGTCTTTACCGCTTCATTCAGTTCATTATTGCTATTAGCAAAAGCCTATCCGCCGTGATAGCAGCACATGCGAAAATGATCTTAACTGATCTTCTAAGCCTATCTGCCACGATAGCAGCTCATGCGAAAACGATCTTAATTGATCTTCTAAGCCTATCTGCCATGATAGCAGCACATGCGAAAATGATCTTAACTGATCTCCTAAGCCTATCGGCTACGATAGCAGCTCATGCGAATATGATCTTAATTGATCTTTTTTAAGCCTATCTGTCACGATAGCAGCCGATGCAAGTGCGATCTTAATTGATCTTCTAAGCCTATCTGCCACGATAGCAGCCCATGAAAAAATGATCTTAATTGATCTTCTAAGCCTATCTTCTATGATAGCAGCCCATGCGAACATGATCTTGAATGATCTTTCAAGCCTATCTGCCGCGATAGCAGCGCTATACAAATGCGATTTTAAAATCGTTCTTAAGTCTATCTGCCATAATAGCAGCATTATGCAAAATGATCTTAAGTGATCTACAAAGGCCTATCTGATAAGATAGCACTTGCACTTGAATCTAAAGTAAATCACAAGCCTATCTGCCAAGGATAGAAAAGCTGCGCAAACACGATCTCGAACGATCTAAAAACATATCCAAGCGACAATGCAAAGTGTGTATATAGCACTACAGGAGGCGAAATCTGCCAATACGCACGCGAAATTGTAATTTTTTGTAACAAGACAGCAAATCATACAAAACAATTTATCATTATGAGTCAAAACGACATACACTTTATCTGTCTAGATAACAGCTTACGAGCGAAAAAGCTCAGCTCAAGCTAACTACGCAGCCAACATGGCTTACAATGCATCTGCATAGTAACTCGCATACAGAAGTTACTCATCGGAGGAATCCTAGCTGAAAAAGGATAGACCTAATGGTCCTAGCACAAGCTATGCGATACACAGATCTGCGATCAAAGATCTGTAGCAAGTAGGGCGCTCCTGCGAGAAGATCAGCCCGCCATCCGCTATGTCTACAACTGCAAGACCTGGGTGACGCTACGTCCAAGATCTCAGGATCTGACAAGGCCTCTGTCTGATCAAGATATGTGCCAGAGGAACCACCTGTTCCGGCATATGCAGCCGTACAAAACAGGGGAGCAATTATTCCTCGGGCAATGGGCTCCTTGTCCATGAAGACGAGCACATTGGCTCGCCACCCTAAGTTCACGAACGTGGGGGCAATAAATTCTCCTCCGGGCATGCTGGAGGAGAATACCGCCGTTCATTACGAGTCGGTAACAAGGTCAGTACGGCGCTGCACCTCACCGGGAGGCGGCCGGAAACATGACCTGCAAGCATAATAGATGAAGAAAATTCTTCGAACAAATATGAGGTATTATCTTCATCTTCTCTATGATAGTTATAAAGATCAATAAGCCTTATAAAGCGGATCTTGGAAACTATTTCTATAGCACAAAGCGCAAACTCAGGTTTCACAATTTGAAGTTTCCATGAATCAACGAAAAACAAGCGTTGAAGCCAGCAGTCGTGAGGACTCACGGAAAACCACATTTTGGGATGAAGAACCCAAATAGCAATAGGAAGGGTTTATATAGACCTTGCGGAGACTCTTCAGTTGCCAAAATGAGTCAGCAGAATTTGAAAAGAGGGTAAGGTCAATCACTTATGCCTTGAAAAGCGGTAACAATCAATTACCCTACTAAAGACTACGACGATTCGGTGGCGTATCCTAAATAATGACGGATAGTCATGATACGGATGGACTTCCCAAGGAAGGCGTGCTTATCTAATGAGTAATTAGCGCGAAAATCAAGGCAAAGTATCAATTGCTAACGTCATAAATTGATATACACAGAGATATTCGAGCAAATCCCGGAAAGGACAAAACGGGCACTTCCATTCTTTTTGAAAAAAAAGGGGGAGAAACCCTAGCAACATTACAGTACATTACAGTAATGTTTTGCTACTTTTAAACAAGCCTTTGATCAAGGAATCGTTAGGAGTAAACTGACGGCTAAGGTTTTCTATTTGCTCCACTTCTTGTTTCAATTGCTCGCATTTGGCATTCATCTCATGAAAAAGCTTCATAGCTTCTTCAACCTTTTGCCTTTGCTGCTCTACCTTCTGCTTCTCAGCTGCGAGGTTTTGGTGGCCGCGTTTCAATGTCACGGCCGCGCGAATCAGGGTAACTCTTTTAACAAGAAACTTGAAGCACAACTTGCCTTGAGCTTTGGCGAGAAGATTTTGGCACATGCCAAAAAGCAATTCCGCGCTCTGAGGAGAAATGGTCGCAGGTGTGGCCGCGGACAGCTGCTCCAAAATCCAGATGGCCTCAGTAAGAAATAGTCTCCTGTCAAAGGGCCCTATCTCCAGAGACCTCGCAAACGATTGGGGGTAGGTGAGGCGCATCCGAACCAGCCAGTCCACGTCGGCTTGCTTTAACCCTAAAGCAATGTCAAAGACAAGTTAGACTATCAAACTCGCAAATGAAGAATACAAGATGCGAACAGCAAATCACGACATATCAGTTCCTTCAAGGATCTCGCGCAGAGAAGGAATGCGCATTGCTGGGGTAGTTGAAGACTGTCCTCGCTCCATTGCCCTCCTATCAGCTGCAAGCTCTAACTCCTCATAGTTGGGGGGAAGAGTATAAGCCGCACCAGGAGCGATTTCAGCCCCGACCTGCGAACCCAAAAAGTTCCACGCAGGAGGAGGCGCTGTCGACTCAGTCATTGCTGGAGGCATGGTAGCAGCAGAAGTCGCAGCTTGACGAGGAATCTCTTCAGATGCGATAGCATCAGCAGCAATCGTTCCTATTTCCTCAGCACCAGCATGGGCATCTTCCTCCATTAACACAGTGTCAGCCTCGGCATCATCAGAAAGTTCGATGACGTCCTCAAGGGGCTCTCCTGCATATTCAGCAGCTGCAACGGGCTTCTCGGTATGAGAACTCAGCACCGGGACATAGGAGGCAGAAGGTTGACTCCTTTGCTCCAACACCGGTTCATCAGCATTGCTTGCGATACAAAATGCGATGGTGTGAGGTAACTTGTATCGTATGTTATTTTACTATCTTTGATAAGCTAAGAGTAAGCACCTCCACGCAAAGGTGGGATTGCAGCATCCTCGTCATACGCTAAGGACGTGGAACCTTGCCCTATTAATGTGTCTTCATTAAGCATGTCTTTAAGGTGAGCGTGACCTGGGGCGCGAAGAAACCAGTCATGATTATGTTTTGAGTTGCTAAGCCTAGTTCACGCATATCGTGCAAGTGATTACGTGAGGGTTCACCGCACTTGCCTACTAGCCAACGGCGAATGTCAGCTTTTGACACACCGTGCTTTAATGCACCAACAATAACATCTCGATAAGTTACTGCGAGATTAAAAATCTCACCTTCATTTCCACCTGCGATTTCTTTGAAATCTGCTTGGGCTTGCTCTAAGGCTGCCGCATCTTCTTCTGGAGCCACATCTTCCTCTTCCACTCGGGGAGCCACCTCTTTGGGAAGCACATCTTCCTCATCAGTTGGACGCACTAGGTCGTCGACGTGTTGTTCTTCTAGGCTCCTCTGCTTCACACGCTCGAGCTCCTCCTCTTCTCGTTTCCTTCTCCTTTCAGCAGCTTCCGTAGCTGTCCTCCTGGACTCGGCGAGAATGTCCTCGCTTATGGTTTCATCAGAAACACCAGAATGAGCACCCCTCTTCTGCCTCTTGGCCAAAAGGCCACTGATGGCCTCATCATCATCATCTGCGAGGAAGCAATTCGTTCAAACCAGATTGCAAAAGAGTTAAGATAATGAGAAGAGAAGTACGATTGAGATACCTCCTGATTCTTCCTCATATGTCGCATCTTCCTCTCTGACTCTGACATCTTCAACTCTTTCTTCTTCTTCTTCATCTCCTTCTCTTGGCTCCCGCCTCTCCTCTTCTTCCTCCTGGCCGAATGGAACAACTGCGAGCTCCTTCCGCGCTTTACCGGTCATGCGACCTTTACCTTTATCCCTGACAGAAAGGGACCTCGCAGGAGGGGAAGTCGGAGTGCTTCTAGGGGAAGAAATTGTAATTCCTCTTTGCCTGGGCCTCTTCGCTCTTGGCGCAGCAGTCGCCGGAGGATACGGATCATCTCTAGGGGGAGACAAGGCTGGGGTATTGTCTATCAGCGAATCGGCAAAAGCATTCAGGACCTCGCGAATCCTAGCCTCGACCTCGGGATCCATTCTCGATGCCAGCCGAAACGGCTGTCTTTGCCTTCTTGAAGTAACAATGGTGGTAACCAGCAATTTGGAACGCTCACCAGATGCAAACCTCCGCACATGGCACTACAGCAAGAAGTGTAATATGAAGTCTTCAGTATATTGAATTAAAGAAGCTTAGCGTGCGCAAGAGAAGTTGCTTACCTTTGCAAAAGTTTCGCTGTATCTGATGACATGCGAGTCGCCTTTTCTAACTGCAGCGATCTTTTCATCTAGAATGATGGAGGGACACAGATGGTTCTCGCGATCTAGCAATGAATAGCAACCATATTCAGACTCGTCCAGGCTACAATTGGGACGAAAAGGAAAAGAATTCCTTTTGATCACAGGAGCTCTGCTTGGCTGGGGGACCGACTGCGTCTCAAACCTTGTCTGCTGGGCGTTCCAGTATGCGAGCCAGTTTTTGTAACAGCCGCCTTCACGGTTACCTGCAGGTTGCTCGAAGGGGAGATTGCTCAGCAAGACTGTTTTACACTCCTTTGACAACAAACGCTTATAGCAGCCTCTGATGATAGACTGCGGCCTGATTGATGGTGCCACTGCATCGAAGCCGAATTGGGGAGAAACGCGAGTGGGATCAACATCCACGGTGATCCTTTCATACCTTGGCGCGAGCTCACGAACATGCTCTGCGAGGGCAGGAAGGGAACCTCGCAGGCACCAGCAGAAGAATTCGCGATAGCGCTCGTGGAAATGCTCTCCACCTTCGAAGAGGAGCTCTTCTGAGAAGACAACACCCTTAGAAGGATACAGTTTTGGAAACCATCGCACGTTTTCAATACGCATGGCATAGGGCCTGGCTATGAACTCTTCTCGACTGTCGCATATCAGGCTCCAGACGCACTTGGGGTAGTTTGTTCCAAACCACCTCGCAGCTCTGCTGCTGTTACGTTTCTCTTCCGTACCTGGGGGACACCATTTGCTGGGCTTGGAAGCGACTGGGGCATAAGAGGGCCATCGCTCGAAGACCCACATTTTCAAGAAAGCAATGTTGATGTAAGTCAGTATGTCAAGGCGGCCACGCGACTCCTTCATCGCCACAACTAGCTGATCCAACCTGTAGTATAGTGTGCCCAAGACTAGGGGTCCGAGTGCGACCTTCTGACCAAGGGCCAACTTCACAGCAAGAGGCAGAACGTGGTAAAAGACTCCATCATGTGGGTGTTTGTCGATTAAGTACCTCGACAACCATGCACAGAGGAAGGCGCACAGGGTCAAGTGATAACCCTTGCCATTCACATAGTTCTTAGCCTTCGGGTTTCGACTCAGAAGCTTCTTGGTGATACTGCTGTTCGCATAGTCACGGAAAAAGTACTGGACCCACTTGTTCCAAGTATTGTTCGCAGATGTGTCAACCAACTGCCAGTCAGGAAGGACTTCTGTAGGAGTCCATCGGGTGGAAATTTTCTTCACCTCTGCCAAGCACTCCTCCATCTGCGTGTACAGAGCGAGCTCCGCATCCGTTCTCAATGGACTCAAAGGATCCACCTCACCCATGGGAGACAAATCGTACAGCATGTGCACGTCCTCGAGCGTGGGGGCAGCCTCGAACTCCGCAAAATGAAAGGTGTGAGTCGCAGGCGAGTAGCGGGAAAGAAGGTTTAGAAGCATGGACTGATCCAGCTTCACGGCAGCACCCTTCATAGCACGAACTGCGAAATATATTCCAGCATCGTTCAAAGTCACAGCATGATTGGACAACACATGGTCAATCCACTCATCCATGTAGTCCAATTTCTGAACAAAAGCTTGGGTGGAAATCGCAGAATACGGGAAGTACCCATTTTCGACTCCCAATCGAACCACGTCTTCGGAGCCAATCAATTCGAGCAAGGCCGAGTTAACTGGAGGGGTTAATGTTTGCAATCCTTCACCAGAGACAGGGGTAGGCAGTTTCTTTGCCTTAACCCTAGCATGGTATAAGTCTATGCCACCCAGATAGGGGGCTTTTCGCCATAGAGCTTGCGGCAGATAAGGTATTTCTTCTTCCTCCTTAGTGGGTCTAGTTCCTTTTGTTTTTGCCATTCCTGCGGAAAAGCAAGAAAAAAGGGGGGAGAAATATGCACACTTCAGTTTGAATTTCGAGATTCAAGATCTATGGGAAGAAAGATGAACAGTCTGGTACCAATTTCAGAAATTAAAGATCGAAATCGTTTGCATTATCAGGGATTTCAGAAACCCTACAATCAAGGTCTTTATCATTGGGTAACTAAATCGAAATTGGATTCGAAGATTGTGAGTTTCTTCACAAGTTTTCAGCAGATAATATGTCACGGGTTTGCAGATTCAACGCAGTTCAAAGCATATACTAGCATATTAAATCAAAATTGAAGAAGGCCAACCTTGTTTCTGTAAAGCTTGCTTGGATGCAGACAATTGAAGAAGACGATTTGCAATTTTGAATTGGTGATTGATTATCTGAATCTGATCTTGAAGCCTTCCGGGTATCATTCACTTTAAGAGAAAGAAGTGATGCTTTGCAACAATGGAGAGTACAGAGTATTTATCCAAAAACAATGAAGGGTTGCGTCCTTTCAGTAGTCGAATCGCAACCGTCACCGTCGAATCGCGCAATCACAGGACAAGCTGACGTCACGCCTAAAACCCTAAAGGCCAGACGGCACGACTCTAGGGGTTTTAGGTCATAATGGCACGCACGGGGGCTGAACTTACTCATATTTGAATTGGTACATGGCGGCGATGCGTACGTTGGTTTCCGCGCATGGATGTCTATCCGGCTATGAGTCTTCACGCGCGGAAAGGGGGCTAATGTAGATAATGCTTTCTGAGCTGACAGATCTTGGCCACGTGGCGACCATCCAGCACACCATATTGTGCTCCACACACACTGGATCACCAGCCGCGCTGATCCATGTGGGGGCTGCGAGACAGGGCCCTCGCATACCACTGCACGGGACTTGTAGGGACTTAGTGGTTTGGAGGCTAGAGTAAGTCCTGTCGCGTGCGAGCCAAGCCCGCACGCGACCTTTAGTAACTGCTTTTGAGAGATTTATGGCACGAGCTCCATAAACCCGGTCAATCCGGTTAAACCAGGTCAACCCCATAACGGTTCCGGTATTCGCGCATAACGTGCTGTAACGGTCCCTATATATGAGGACGAACGTGCCGTTGTGGTTAAGCTAATTAAGCCGCCATTGATGGGTGCATTACCCACACTACAACGGTCACATTCTCTGTTATATATAGGACGTTAACCTTTCCATACAAAGGAGGACACACCAGCCATACGCGGAAGCTCTGTCAAACCCCTGTCTCTTTCTTAGACATTACTACTGCCTTACTCTCTCCCTACACACAACCCAACTCTTCCTGTGCCATTGCCGATCCCCTACTTACGGTGTACACAGAGTACTCCCCGCCGGATTCTCTTGTGCACAACTGTATCCCTTGCTTTCAAGTAGACTCAAAGAGATCAGATTCCTCTTAATAAGTGGTACATGCCTGACCTGCTCCAACATGCATAACTTCCCGTCATTCTTCTTCAATATAACTAAGCCGCTCCCAATCACTTTACAGACGACTCCATTTTCCATATGGACAGACCCTCAATGTGTTTGGTTGTACGTCGAGAACAAGTCCTGTTAGAGAAAATATGATAGGAAGCTCCATAGTCAAGGACCCACACATCCTGAGAGTGCGTGACAACATCCCCCATTAGAACGTAATCGTCCTCGGATGAATTACCTTGTTCCGCTACGGCTGCGGATCCATTCTGCCCCTGTTGACCTCGTTTAGGGAAATTTCTCTTCCACTGCCCCTTTTCCCTGAACCAAGCACATACCTCCTTGGGCAACTTAGAACAAGAAAACTTCTTTTTTATTGTTCATCTTACCCTTCTTGCTTCCCCCCGTCGCCATCAGTACTGAAGCATGGTCCTCTGTACCTGTGCCTGTACCCTATGGTGCAATTCCGTAGCATGGAGCGTGAATATGACCTCCTCTAGGATTATGTTGTCCTTATTCATGATAAAGGACTGCACGAAGTTCTCATATGATGGAGGTAACAAAACCAACAACAAGAGTGCGTCAGCATCATCATTTACCTTCTCGTCAATGTTACGCAAGTATAAAATAATTGTATTTAATTGATAAAGGTGATCCTTAAGAGTCGTACCTCGAGCATCCGCAGAGTGAATAACCATTGCTTTAACATCAACTTGCTGGTGAGTGACTTCGTCATGTAGAGACTCTCCAACTTGAGCCAAGCTACCACCGTCGTGTGATCTGCGACCCCGGTGATACAATCATTAGATTAGCACAACATGATGGTCGAGTTTGCCTTCCCTTACAGCATTCTATACTCCGGTGATGCAACATCAATGCCTCCCTTGTCCGTGGCCAAAGGCGTTCAGGTGCCTTACGACTTCAATAAAGCGCACATCTTGATCTTCCATAGACTGAAGTTGTTCCCTCCTGTGACCTGTCAATCTTCAATTTCGATCCAGGCATCGTTCTTGGTGGATATTGAAACCCTATCTTGCTCCCAAAGCAGGCCCAAAAGGACTAGAAGAAAGCCCAAACCACGAACTAGAACCCTCGCCCCCGCCGCTGTCCTGATCGTTGTTGCTGCTGCCCTAGCCGCCGCCACCCTTAGCTGTTGTCGCCGCGACCCTAGGTTGAGTGCTCCACCTAGATCGCGAAACCCTCGCTTGATTTTCACGGATTATGAAGCCCTAGCTTTGCTCCACCTTGATTTTGATCTTGAAACACCGCCAAACCTTGCTCTGATACTAGTTTCTTGTAATATAACTCCTGTTTCTGAGATTTGATACCCCCTTGTTATGACAAATCACCTCACAAACGATATACGAATAAAGAAAACCACAAGGATTTTATGTGTTTCGCTAGTGAAAGATTCGCTAACTACGTCCACGGCGGAAAAGCACCCTTTATTTCACAAGAGGAAACATTACAACGATTTTCCCAACACATCACACTAAACTAGGAACTCAAAGGGATCTTTATATAGTGCTAAGGAAATAACCCTAGAAGAGACCAAATCCCATAGTTCCGCCCCCTTGTTTCTTAACCTAGCAACCGTTTGACTTTTAACTCAAGGCATTCCAACAATTGGCTTAAAATTTCTACAAGGCAACTTATGTGAATTAAACTTGTTAGGACTTTTTGGTACATTGCTTGATTGGTGCAAGTTTGATCTCACTTGAGAATTCATTAAGTTCAAAATAAGTTGATTAAAAAGAATTTAGAAATGTATCAAAATGTTTCTACAATTATGCTCATCTTCAGCTCTTGACCGACCTGTTATTCTGCAGTTTAGTGGAGGTTAGTTTCTTATCAACAACACAAGGAACATAAACCGTTTATTCATCAACACAAATAATTTTTTTTTTATAAAATATATCCCAAAATGTGTTTAGAAACAAATAATGAATGGTTCAAATGCTTAGGGTTTAGTATCTGGAACTAAAATGAACATACTTGTGCAAATTTGATTCCATTTTGTTTGATGGTATTTTAAAAATGCTATTACATGTATTTGATTGTTTGTTCAAGCAAATTTCTATTTCATTTTCTCGTCAAGATGATTTAGAAAATTATTATCTTTAGGTATCACCATGGTTATTCAGTGTCTTCTAAAGAACTGTTTGATGAGTTATAGGTAACAAAAACGGGGAATTTCACTTAGCAAGTACACATTATGGGCTGGTTTGGATAACATGGTTTGGTTAACCCCAAACTGAACCCAAACTTTTTTGTGGTTGAGGAAATGCAGGTAACCCGTTTTGGTGTTTCGGTGGCCGTTTATAAGAATGCCGGTAACTGGCTAGAAAGAAACCATGCCCTGCCATGACCGTAACAGTGACCGGCTAGCAAGAAAGAGGTGGCCGGCTTGGGTGAATTGTGTGGATTTGTTCGGTGCCCGGACAATCAATGGCCGGTGAACTACATTGTCTCATGTGACCAACAATATATTGACTTTTGAAAGTGGGACTTGAAGTATTTGACGGAAAAAGTGGTAGAAATATGGAGAAGGTGTGGTTCGGGTTCAACAGAAAAGAAAAAGCTTACACAAGCCGGCCACCGGTGCCCAACTTGCGACCAGAGAAAATACAGAACTAAAAAATAATAATTTCCATACACAGTCGGTCACCGGTTACAAAACGCCGGCCACCAGATTTCCCCCCAACCAAACTGCGGTATCCAAACAGGAAACCGGTTTGGCTAACTTAGCCTGTAAACGGCGTTACAGAAACAACCCCATTATATATGTACATACACATGTTACTCCCGCTGTCCCAATTTTATTGTCTTGATGGACATTTCACAAAGTTTAGGGAGATGCTTTTGACTTGATAAATTCATTGAATTGTCTTTTTTTCATATGTTTTTTTTTCATGAGAAGTGGTAACGTAAGAGACAGATAGAAGAAGAGTATGTAAAAAGTAGGTAGATTTTTAAGAGTATGACTTGTGTTTTGAAAATTTCATTTTAGGAAAGTACGAAACTAACAGTGGGACATGAGAGTTCAAGTTTTATCAATTTTTACAAGCTGTACAGGAAATAAATTATCAATTTATACAAGTTTTTTTCCACCAACAAGTAGTGAAAGAGCAACAAGTTTTTGTGTGCACACATATATCTAACTCTGTTTCGCCATCTTCTTCCTACTTTAACTTTTATTATTCACCGGGTCACTTTGACCTATGGTTTTTTTGAGGAAAATTAAATTTATATTAATGCACGAAACATATACAGTTGATAAAAGCTTTCTTCGCCAAGTCCTGGACCATTGACACACTACAACATCCAATAAAATGAAAAGAACAATTAATAAATAAGCTTTCTTTTCGATCGATATCCGTAGATTGCCCCGCAATATGGGATCGATGTGGATCGCAATATTGTGGCAACCTTTCGATTGGAGCCATCGAAGAGCTTGCACTATACCTCTTAATTCTTCCAGAACAACCCTGGAAGCTGAAAACTCTACATGCCCAAACTTGGGTGGGGGGGGGGGGGGGGGGTGGTTGTGGAGTTTTTGACCCACGCAGCGGTGCTGAGAGGGAGCCCTCTTTCCAGGATGCATCAACTTCGATCGTAACTTCTTCATAGACACTTCTTAGATCCTTGGTGAGATTGTTTGGGTTCTAGCTGATGCGTTGTGGCTCGAAAGTTGTGGGTTGTAGCTTGGTTTGCGGTGGAGATGTGATCTTTCGATGGAGATGGCGAGATCTTTGATAGATACATTGCTATAGGGATAAATATTTTATCCATTGCCGTAATGTTTTGGTGAAGCTAGATATGCCAAAGAATGAGGCAGTACTTGACCCGATCCTCGTTAGAGCTAATGGAGCTGACAAAAAAAGAAAAAATAGTTTCAAGGGAGAGTTTCGCACAGGCCTAGTAAGCCTGGTACAGATCAGAACCTTTTCAGATGTCGATTGATGCGGGGAAGAAGAGGAAAACATGATCAATGATTTCAGAGGGTTCATCGCATCTAGAACACGTCTGATTGCCAGAAAGGATGTTTCGACGCGCCATATTGTGTCTTGTTGGAATGAAGTCCATAAAGTTTTTCAGAGAAAAGCAATGATTTCAGGGGAATTCGAAGCTTTTGAAAAATATTCTAGTTGACCAATTTTGCAGAGGATGAGTTGTAGGTGTGGGTCGTCTCTACGACTGGGCCAAAGAAAATTCGGACTTAACCGAAATAAGAACCGACGGTTCTTTCCACCAAATTATTTTGTCTCTTTGGATCGTGTCAGGAATGTAGACGTTCAAGATGGCTTTAAACTCGCTATCTGAGAAGATGGTTTGAAGGAGTGGGACGGTCCATTCTTTGATGATTGGAATGATAAGATTCTTAATTGAGAGGGGTTGCTGACTCGGGGGGCCATTCTCGAGAAGGCATGTACTTTGTTTGGGGAACCATTGATCAGTGATAGGTTTGATATATGTTCCGTTTCCTAGTTCCATCTCAGTCCTTTGACAAGAAGCTTCTTTCCCCGGACAATACTCTTTCATCCCCACGAAGAAGATGCACCACTAGTGGAATCAAGAAAAAGACACATTGGTGCAATATTTGCGAAGGACTTTGCTGCACAGCGATTGGGTCTGGCTCAAGAGATGATTGGCTGTCTTAGCAAGCAAGGTCTGGTTATGAAGTCCGAGGTCTCTCAAACCAAGACCTTCGTCTTTCGTAGGTCTGCACAATGAATCCCAAGCCTTCCAACAGACACCTTTTCCAGCTGAGTTTTTTCAAAGAAAGGCGGTGATGATGCTTTGAACTCTTTTAAAGAACGAGGCGGGTAATTTGAAAACCGTAAATATATAAGATGGTATCGCGAGGAGGACGCTTGAATGAGGGTGCATCTTCCTGCAAAACTAAGGGATCCTTTCTTCCAAAATTAGAACTTGGCTGAGAATCTGGCGATACCCTTTGAAGATGATTTTTTGGGAGGCTGAAATCTAGATATGATCCGAGGTAGGCTCCAGGTTTAGTAATCACTGGAATTCCAAAAAGGTTTTTCAACTCAATTACTGCATCCTGACCCAAGTTTGGACTTGCAATGATTGACGACTTTCGGAAGTTGACTTTCTGACCTGATAGTTGACAGTAGTTATCCAGGATGCTGTTGACCGCGGAGGCTCCTTCTTTCGAGAATTTGAAGAAAAGGAAGGAGTCATCGGCGAACAAAAGGTGAGTAACTTCTGGGGAGCGCCTACTAACCTTGATTCTTGCAATCTTATTATCCTGAGCTGCCTTTCCGGGGGCTGAAGAACGCACTTGAGCGAACAGGATATACAGAAACAGGGAAAGCGGGTCCCCTTGTCTCACTCCTTGAGAGGGACTAAAGAAGGCATACAGACTCCCGTTGAAAATGACTGAAGTGGACAGGGAGGTAACACATTCCATTAATCTTGCTACAAAAATTTCCTCGAAGTCCATATTTGAAAGAGTGTCTTTGAGAAAACTCCAGCTAACTCTGTCAAAGGATTTGTTCATATCAAGTTGGATGGCAAAAGACCCTTGCTTTGAGGCCTTCTGATGTCATATATACTCAATTTTTTAATGGGAGAACAAATATTGTCTAAAATCTTCCTATTGGAGACGATGGCACTTTGATTTTCATAGATGAGAAGGGACATGACTTTTTTCAACCGGGTTAGCAAGAAATTTGGCTATGCGTTTGTAGAGGTTGTTACTCTAGGGTTTTGATCATGGATACGCAGCGGAATAAACAATAAATTATTCGATCAATACCCTCCAAGGATCACAGGAAGAGACAACATGACGATAGTAAGGGATTAATATCAAATACCTTTAAGATTTCCTTTGATGACTTCTCACGTGAAATTGTGTTCACATCTCTATGGCTAGTACACTCCTAGGATTTGAATCCGGATCCTTAAAACCTTTAGTGCTAGATAGGATCGAAGGAGGAAGAGTAAGAAGATTAAAATCACGCAAAACGGAGCAAAGGAAGGGGCACCCTTCCTCTTGTGGCTGACAGGTAGGGGCGGTCCCAAGGGGAGGGGGATTTGGCCCTCTTTGGGATTATCTATCTCCTTGCTTCTCTCCCCCACTCAATGTGTTATGAGCATAAGTTATGTGGTAAGAAAGCTGAGAGTGCCTTTATATAGTCCAATAACTCTTTATTGACTACATAAAAGCCCCTATCCTAATCCTACTCATGTACGGATTAGTCAAACTTGCAAATTAGTCCTACTAAGTTTGCAAGCTATTGCCATTGATCCTTCTAATTAATTGATCATATTAATTACTTCCCTATTCCTGTCTAGTCCATATGGAGTGTGACCCCATATGTTTATACTTAGTTGGTAGTAACTATTTACTAACATGGAGCGGCCTCTAACAAGACATCGACGCTACCAAACTTATAGAAATAATCATCTGACATACCTTGTGGAAGTATTGTCTCATCTCTTTGTCTCTATATCCGAATTGGACAGGAGACATACAAGTAACACTTGGATATCCAATCCATAGTCTCTCAATCCTGGGCAGATAACATGAATATCCTATATTGATTTATCTGAGTCTTGCTAGACCTTCAATGAGCACATCCCTCGAGTGGCGTTGGATATCTACTCCCGTTATGTGGGAGGGACAAATCCTATCTACGCCACTACCATCTCTAAGCCTATTTCTTTATTGTATTCGACGAACGCCTTTATTGCTACCCAGTTACGGTGTAGCGTTTGTCGATGTCAAAACACAATAATCCACATCTAGAGGATCTAGTGACTTCAAGTCTAAGGATGACAATACCGTTGTCACTACGAGAACCACTTGTGACTTTACATAACTTGTATGTAGCCGTCTCGTTATGGGTCAATCCAGTATGCCATTACCCCTAATGCATACCCATGTGTTGGATCATGATATCTCCATATCAATCCAACCCCATACTAGTCTATAGTTGATCATCCTTTTAATCAATATAATTGACTAGGGATATTTAAGATAAAAAACATATTTGCAATCTAAGGACTTCATTATATTAAATATCTCCATAGATAATACGATGAATATCTAGCCAAAATTAATTTTCATACTAAATAAGATTGCCTCTAGGGAAATTATTCAAACAGTCTCCCACTTGCACTAGAGCCAATCTGGTGCATCTCGTATTCCAATGCTCCTAGTGTTCCCTTCATGCTTGCGCTGAACAAGCGGCTTTGTAAGTGGATCTCACAGATTCTCATATGTAGGAATCTTGCATATCTTTACATCTCCTCTATCGATGATGTCTCGAATAAGATGTAACTTTCTGAGTACGTGTTTGGATTTCTTGTGTGACATGGGTTCCTTTGGTTGTGCGATCGCCCCAGTGTTGTCACAGTACAACTCTATTGGATCCACAATGCTAGGAACCACACCAAGTTCAATGATGAACTTCCTGATCCAAAAAGCTTCCTTTGCTGCACCATTTTCAACAATGTACGCAGTCTCAGTTGTAGAATCAACAACCTCTCTTGCTTGGAACTCTTCCAACTTATAGCTCCACCATTCAGGCAATACACCAACCCCGACTGCGATATGAAATCATCTCTGTCGATTTGGAAGCTTGCATCCGTGTAACCCCTTACACGCAACTCTTCCTGCCCTCCATAGATCAGTAACGCATTATTAATTCTTCTTAAGTACTTAAGGATGTTCTTAACCGCTATCTCGTGACTTTCACCCAGATTAGATTGGTATCTGCTTGTCATACTCAGCGCGTATGACACGTCTGGTCTAGTACATAACATGGCGTACATGATGGATCCTATGACCGAGGCATATGACTCATACGTTTCTTCTCAATCTCATTGGAAGGACAATCACTCTTGGAAAGAGTGATTCGATGTGACATGGGAAAGAATCCCTTCTTGGAATCTTGCATGTTGAACCGATTCAACACCTTGTCTATATATGTACTTTGACTTAGGCCTAGCAGATTCCTTGTTCTATCCCAATAGATCTTGATACCAAGTATGGAAGGTGCTTCCCCGAAGTCCTTCATTGAGTAACATTTTCCTAGCCAATCTTTCAAAGATTGCAGCATGGGAATATTATTTCCAATGAGTAGTATGTCATCTACATACAAGACCAGAAAAGCAACAGATCTCCCACTAACCTTCTTGTAGACACAAGACTCATCTTCGTTCTTGATGAAGTTAAACTCTTTGACTGCTTCATCAAAACGTCGATTCCAATTCCTAGAAGCTTGCTTTAATCCATAAATGGATCATTATAGCTTGCAGACTTTATTTTCATTCTCTGGATCCACAAAACCCTCAGGTTGTGTCATATACACATCCTCGAGGAGGTTTCCATACAACAACGCTGTTTTGACATCCATCTGTGAAATCTCGTAGTCATAGTAAGCTGCAAGAGCAAGTAGGATTCAGATGGATTTGGTCATTGCGACTTGTGAAAAGGTTTCATCATAGTCAATTCCATGAATCTGTGTAAATCCTTTTGCCACCAATCGGTCCTTATAGGTAATCACATTACCATCCATGTCGGTCTTCTTCTTGAAGACCCACTTGCACCCTATGGGTCGCGCCCCTTCGGATGGTTCCACCAAATTCCATACTTTGTTGGTATACATTGATTCCATATCAGATTCCATAGCTTTGCGCCACTTATGAGAGTTGGGCCCTTTCATGGCCTCTCCATAGGTAGTAGGCTCATCATCTATGAGCATCGTGTCACCAGAATAAGTCACAAGAAGTCCATACCTCTCAGGATCTTGGCGCACTCTACTCGACCTTTGAAGCTCTAGTGTTACCTCAACAGGCTCCTCCACAACACTTTGCGGTTCCTGTTCATGTTCCATAGAAGGATCAGTAATTTGTGGTTCTTGAAATTCTTCAAGTTCTACAGTCCTCCCACTTGCTTCTTTAGAGACAATTCTCTTTCTAGAAACACGTCGAACCGAGCAACAAAAACTTTGTTCTCAGTTCGATTGTAGAAATAATACCCTTTAGTTTCCTTAGGGTATCCCACAAACTTACACTTATCTGATTTAGGCCCGAGCTTGTCTGACTGTAAACGTTTTACACAGACATCGCAGCTCTAAATCTTCATAAACGACACTGTGGGACGCCTCCCACTCCAAATCTCATGTGGTGTCTTCATGACCGATTTAGATGGAACACGGTTAATGGTGAAAGCTGCACACAATAGAGCGTAACCCAAAAGGGATAATGGAAGATCAGTTTGACACATCATAGATCGAACCATGTCCAAAAAAGTTCGATTCCTCCTCTCGGACACGCCATTCCACTGTGGCGTTCCGGGTGGAGTGAGTTGGGATACTATCCCACACTCTCTAAGATAGTCTTCAAACTCTTTGCTCAAGTATTCTCCTCCACGATCTGATCGTAGAGCTTTAATACTATTGCCAAGTTGCTTCTCTACTTCATTCTTGAATTCTTTGAACCTTTCAAAAGAATCGAATTTGGCCTTCATAAGATATACAAATCCATATCTACTGAAATCATCAGTAAATGCAATGAAGTAGACATAACCACCCCTGGCTGGCGTGGCAAATGGTCCCCACACATCAGTATGTATGAGTGTCAATTTCTCACTAGTCCTTTCACCTTTATTATTGAAAGGGGACTTCGCCATTTTACCCAATAAACAAGCCTCACTTGTCTCATATGATTCAAAATCAAATGAGCCTAGAAACCCATCCTTATGGAGTCTAGATACACGTTTTTCATTTATATGGCCTAAACGACAGCGCCATAGATAAGCAGGATTTAAATCATTAATTTTAATCCTCTTGGTATTTATGTTATAGACAGGATTACTTAGATCAATGATATATAATCCATTAAATAATTGTGCACTACAATAGTAGATACTATCAAAATAAATGGAGGAACAATTGTTCTTTATTAAAATCGTGAAACCTTTCTTCTCCAAACAAGAAATAGAAATAATGTTTCTGCTCATAGCATGAACAAAATTACAATTATTTAATTCTAAAACCAATCCTGAAGGCAGAGATATCTCGAGCACGCCTACGGCCAATGCAGCAACCTTTGCTCCATTCCCAACGCGCAGGTCCATCTCCCCTTTAGCCAATCTTCTATTTCTCTTTAGATCCTGCACATTTCGACAAATGTGAGATCCACCCAGTATCCAATACCCAAGATGAAGAGATAGTTAAATTGACATCTATAAAAAAAATACCTGGTGGTTGGGGAATCACTATTCCAAGCCTTTTATCCTCTAGATGCCTTGGGCAGTTCTTCTTCCAGTGTCCGGGCTGACTACAGTAGAGACAAACACCCTTCGTCGCTCCCTTGGCCACGCCACCAACGGGTTTAAGGGCAGGTTCCTTGAATTTGGCAACTGCCTTGCCTTTCCTTTTGGAAGAAGAGGCAAACCTTTTTCCTTTCCTCTTTTGCACCATCATTATGGCCTTTCCCTTTCCATTGTTGACGCTTTTTTCATCTGTCCTCAACATATTGAGTAACTCTGGCAGAGGTTTGACAATCTCATTCGTGTTATAGTTCATAATGAACTGTCTATAACTCTCAGGCAACGATTGCAGAATGGGATCAGTGGCTAGCTCATCACCAACCAGAAACCCCAGACGTGCGAGATTCTCCAAGTATCCGATCATGCGGAGGACATGAGGTCCCATCGGATTTCCCTCCGACATATGACATTTTAACAATGCCTTGGAAACTTCATACCTTTCAACCCTTGTCTTCTCTTGGAAGAGCTGCTTCAATTGTTCGATCATATCGACCGCACTCATGTTCTCATGTTGTTTCTGCTGCTCTGAGGTCATAGTGCAAAGTATAAGGCATGCCGCATCATTAGCATCGCCTACACGTTTTTAATGCGCCTTTAGGGCTGCAAGAGTATTGTTTTCTGGACTCTCATGAACGTCATCCTCTTGAGCGTACAATTTCTTCTCTTGATTGAGAACGATTCTCAAGTTTCTGTACCAATCTAGAAAGTTGGTTCAAGAAAGCTTGTCCTTCTCAAGGAAAGCTCGTAGGGAATGTGATGAACTCGATGAGTTGTTTGCCATTGGAATTCTACAAAATGAGAAATATACAAGTTTTGGTATTTTGTGAACAAATGACTTTATTTAATAATGGCTACATTATTCAACATAGCTCCCACAGTTTTTCTGGGATTAACCCTCCATATTAATGCAGAAAATATCATTATATTTTCTAGTGGGCCAAGATCCTTATTTCACTTCTTTTGAGCTTGCTTTGGCAAGTCACACAAATTCTGCTATTTTGGTAGGAACAATTCCAATTGCATCCCTATGCAACTCGCGGTTCAATTGGGCCAATAACTCCCTATTTATCCAACCCATGGATAATCCCAATTAATTGCCTATAGGCTTTTAATCTTATTAAAATCAACCAGTTGTGTTTAACCTCTTACTCAAACAATTGCACATTACTAGCTTGTGCCATCGCACCATGTCATGATGAGTCATATCGCCATGCTTTGGCATGCACGATTTTGAGACATTATGAAAATGATGAGTGTTCGAATAATAAGAAGCAAAAAAAAAAAAAAAAAAAAAAAAAAACGCAATATTTTAATTGAGGGATTTTCTTTTCAATTTTAAATTATTTTGTTAATCCATATCAACTGATCTAACTATTTTGAGTTGGGCAAACTCACAAATAAAAGATCCGGGTTGTTAATTATCTTATTTTCAATTTTGGATTCATCATTCATACACAACAAAAATAATAGGACAATAAGATAAACAACCACAAAAGAAAAATAATGTGATATTTTCTCAAGCCAATAACAATATCCATGAACCCAAAAAATAGCAAGCTCATCTCCATGTGCCTCCATCTTTTGGTCCATCCTCATAGCTTTGTGGATACACCATGCTCCATGTTGTGGCTCCTTTTATTCTTTGGGCTTCTTTTCTTCAATCTTGACTATCTATTTTATTTAGTACTAGCAAGCATCTAAACTAAATAAATAAATCTCACAATTTGAGAAAAAATATCGGCTCGCATGCCGTAAACCCTAATTAATTATTACATCAAATTGATCAGCTCGCATGCCGTAATCAAACCATAGAATTGAACATCCACTACAAACCACAACATAAGGCTATATCCATTCACCATGCCAAAAGCACATAAACAGTTTAAATCCAATTTTAACGCGCTTTATCAATTTTAATTATTTTTGGATGTGCTAGGTTAAAATAGTGTCCAATAGGATCTTCCTTGGCTTTGGAAGAAACCCGAAAGGACTAAGGCACGACCTTGGGCCGGTCGGCCAAGCCCACGCTAGGGCGACCCGAGCCCTTGGCCGTGCCCTAGCTTGGGCGGCAAGGCAAGGGGGGCGGTCCCTTAGGGGTCCGAACCTCCTTATGGAGTTGTTTTCAAAACAACTCCTTGCCTTTTTGCCCAAGATTAGTTGTTTTCATGTTTGAAAAACCTATTTTCCAAGCATGTGCCCAAACCCTAGGCACCAAGATCTAAAAATTCACATCCTATGCGACTCAAATTCACTAATCCTTACATCCCATGTAATATTAGATCTTATTTGATTATATTATTGACAAATTGCATCAATATGCTTGATTTGTCCATGATACGCGATAAATAATAATTTAAAGTGTAAAACTACATAAATCATAACACATAAACTACGTTATGCTCTACGACCTGTGGCTTTGATACCACAGTAGTGTTTTCATCATGGATACGCAGCGGAATAAACAATATATTATCCGATGAGGACCCTCCAAGGATCACAGGAAGAGACTACATAACGATAGTAAGGGATTATTATTAAATAAATTTATGATCTCCTTTGATGACTTCTCACGTGAAATTATGTTCACGTCTCTATGGCTAGTCCACTCCTAGGATTTAAATCCGGATCCTTCAGACCTTTAGTGCTAGCTAGGAATGAAGGAGGAAGAGGAAGAAGATCAAAATCACGCAAAACAGAGCAAAGGAAGGGGCGGCCTTCCTCTTGTGGACGACGGGTAGGGGCTGTCCCAAGGAGGGGGGGGGGGGTTCGGCCCTCTTTGGGATTCTCTCTCTCCTTGATTCTCTCTCCCACTCTATGTGTTTTGAGCATAAGTTATGTGGTAATGAAGCTAGGAGTGCCTTTACATAGTCCAATAACTCTTTATTGACTGCATAAAAGCCCCTATCCTAATCCTACTCATGTATGGATTAGTCCAACTTGCAAATTAGTCCTACTAAGTTTGCAAGCTATTGCGCATTGATCATTCTAATTAATTAATCATATTAATTACATCCCTAGTCCGGTCTAATCCATATGGAGTGTGACCCGTTGGTTTCTACTTAGTTGGTAGTAACTATTTACTAACATGGAGCGGCCTCTAGCAAGACATCCACGCTACCCAACTAATAGAAAGTCATCTGACATACCTTGTGCAATTATTGTCTCATCCCTTTGTCTCTATATATCCGGATTGGACACGAGACATACAAGTCACACTCGTTTATCCAATCCATAGTTTCTCGATCTTGGGAATAGTCTCATCCATGCAGATAACATCAATATCCTATATTGATTTAACTGAGTCTGACCAGACATTCTATGAGCACCATCCCTTGAGTGGCCATGGATACCTACTCCCGTTATGCGGGAGGAAAAAATCCTATCTCAATGCATAATGGTCAACTTGAGGGCTTTAGTTTTCCCTACATTTTTCCATTACGATTTATTAGCCATGTGAATCAAATAATGTCACCTTAAAAATGCGTCGGAGGCTTAACTTAAGGAATTCTGCAAAAAAAAATTAAGAAAAAAATTATTACCATAACAACTGTGAAATTGTGACTGTGATTCATGAAGATAAAAACCTACACACAAAATATGCGATGGTATATTCTGTATAGAGATCAATGTAGCACACCAATGTTTCAGTACCAAATAACTTTCTGACCATGTTCTCCACACTAAAATAGAAGGGAATTTAAACTGAAATTTCAATAAAATTTCGCTAAATGAATTATTGATATAACGGACACCAAAAATCATATTCCAACCATCCCATCAATGAAAAATGAAAATAGTATAGGGAAAACGATAACCACACATTGAATCTTGAGTTGGATCATTCATCTCATAATTGCAAGTAGATGATGTTCTTCACATATTATTATTATTATTATTATTATTATTATTATTATTATTATTATTATTATTATTATTATTATTATTATTATTATTATTATTATTATTATTATTATTATTTTACTTAAGATTAGTGGTGAATGCTTCCTGGGTAGCTAATTTTACTAATTTGTTCTGTTTTCCGAAGTACCTCATTACCACGGAATGGTGCCAAGACCGAATGCACATACCACATATCTAAGGAAGGGAAGGATATATTTCTTGAGGTGGAGTTGGCCCTCACAACATCCCCATTTTTCATGGGGATGATTAGCAGGATCCTGGGGTAATGACAATATTGTAACAACTTATGTTGTTAGTTTGGGAAGGCAGCAATCGGAAAGTTGAAGCACATAAGCACCTCGACACATGATAAGATAAGATAAGATAAGATAAGATAAGATAAGATAAGATAAGATAAGATAAGATAAGATAAGATAAGATAAGGGGGTCATTATGACCACCTTAAAGTAGTGACTTGGGGGCATCACATGACAGTTATGTTGGATCAAAAATTTTCATTTTTACAATGCACATTTTCATTTAAAGAATGCAGAAGTGTTTTTTCTAGTACTTCAGATCTATATAAGTATAAACGTCAGAAAATAAAATTCTAAACACCATAGTCTAGAAAGTAAATTTATGAAACTACCTAAGGAAGAGAATTTTTAACAGGATTATGAGATTTGGCAGCTAGAGTAGATATGCCTACTTGAGTTGTGCATCAAAATCTGGAGTTCGTCTACCTGCTGCAGAAGTATAGAATCGAAAGTCGTCAAGAAGATTTTAATGGCTTCCGAAGCTACATGTAAAATAGCGCACATGTTACTATAAAAGGCTGCGACATTTTAGGATTCAAAAGAAACATTAGTAGACATTAACTATTCTCGTCAGCACAAACACCAAAAACTAAGGGTTGAAGAGAAGCGACAACTTTTCATCGACACATAGTTCGACATTATACTAGTGTCAATCATGACATGAAACCATGAGAAGAGAAAACTTGGTGGATCCAACAGTTTTTCCAATAACTCATGACATGTAAAAGTGAAAAAAAAAATCTTATTACAGTATATACATTAAGGGTCTTGAGAAGAAAATTTGGAAAATAAAATCAAGTTTCAAGGTCACAGCAAGAGGAGAAAATTTGTTCATCTTTGATTTTGAAGATGAAGAAGATTGTAGTCGCGTCTGGAAAGGGACTCCATGGATGGTTCATAGTCATCTTATGATTATGAGAAGGTTTCAGGAAGAAACCCAACCAGAGGATCTCTGCTTTCAGGAATGTGAGTTTTGGGTTCAGATCCATCAACTCCCACTGGAAAAACTCGCAGTGAAGAACGCAAGGAAGATAGGAGCATTAATTGGCGAAGTGATTGGAGTAGATGCTGTTGATGAAGATAACGAAGAAGAAACGCTCATGTCTCCTATGAGAATTCGAATCCGGCTGAACACCACGAAACCCTTGGAGAGGGGTTTTTACTTACAACTAAAGAACGGCTCCTCAGCGTGGATTCCCTTTCAATATGAGAAGCTGATGAGCTTCTGTTTTCGATGCGGAAGAGTCGATCATGAAAGGGAGGAATGCAAGTTCAAAACTCAAATTGAGGGACTGAATTCGGGTTATGGACCTCATCTTCGTGCAAAGGATGGTAGAAAATGGGGGTTCGGAAGCAAGAAAATGGATAAACTGGAAGAAAATCTGGGTAAAACGAGCAACAGCCTTACGGCGATATCGCCGGAGACGAGGAAGGAGGTGGCGCGTGTGATCCACGCGCAGGCGAATCCATCACAGAGTGGGACAAAAGATATTGGAACACGTGTCCTCACAGACCTGGACAGTAAACAGCTGGATACAGGAGAGACGGTGCAGGGTACGAATAGTACAAACCTGGAAAATCTGAATGCCGTTATGAGTCGTCGTGCTAGACAAAATACGGTGTACGTCCCAAATGCTGAGCTGGAGGATTTTCAATGCGAGGAAGAATTGAGAAGGTTCGGAGAAGACGAAGGAGATTCAGTGCGGCGCAGAGAAGAACACGGTAATAAATCTTTTCAAACTGGGCTGGGCCTATCAACTTTTTTTGTTAAAAATGAACCTAGTAGAATGACCCAAAAGTTTGAAGGAATAATTGGACCCTCTTTACATCAAAGCCCAATTAATAATCTCAAATACTGGATGGCCCAACAAACCTCTCTTAATCCGACGAAGACGATGGGTGGATCTCTCATTATTAGAGAAATAATTGGAGAAACTAAAGGAATAGAGGAAGAGGCGTCCAGAACTAGGGTTCATCAAGAGGATAAGGAAGCAGAGGCTGATTCGATTCAAGATGAGGAAATCAGAAAAGAAATGGAGATCACCGCCCGATTACAGAGAGGAGTGGACGTGGAAGCTCTTAAAGAAGATAGTAGAAGGTGGGTGGTTAATAAGTCTCTTGAAGAAGACCTTAGAACAAAGATGCAATTAAAGAGAGAATTTAAAGTAGTGGGAGGGACAAGCATGAATCAACAGAAAATAAGGTGGAAGGAATCAATTCATCAAATGGAAATGGAAGTCATAGAAATTCTATACCAGGATGAGGAAACACAAGAAGTCTTTACCACTTTGAAATATCTGCCAGCAAGAGATATGCTTATCAGAGGTATAGATGGCAAGTTCAGAAGAAGAGGTGATCTCAGACAAGAAAGGGAGGAGGAACAGAAGAGGAACAACAAAGAGGAAAAGAAGAACACCACTGCGGCTGAGGAGGCGGGCCTTACCACGCCCCCCACTTCTCCATGAGAGGACTTGTGTGGAACTGTCGGGGGTTGGGACAGACCCCGACAGTTCGACAACTGAAGTCTCTAATAAAGCAAGAAGACACAGCCTGGATCTTCATTGCAGAAACTAAGGTACCTTTTGAAAAATACAAAAAAAATTTAGTTAATGTTCATCTCTATTATAGTGAGTTTGTCGATCCCAAAGGAAAGAGTGGTGGGATTGTTTTTGCGTGGAAAAGAGATGTTGATTGTGAGGTAGTTTACAAGAACAAAAGTTTGATTACAGTCATGATGAATCACAAGGAGAAAAAGATAGTTTGGCTCCTACATTGCATTTATGCTCCATGCGTAGTGCAAGATAGGGAAGCTTTGTGGAAGAACATCGAGTATATTAACAATTTGTGTTCCCTCCCTAGTGCTATCATTGGAGACTTCAATGAAGTCTGTTTTCAAAAGGAAAAGAGTGGAGGTAGAGAAGTAAGTCAAAGCTCTAAGGGAGGTTTACTTAACTTCATAAACAGAAATGGCTTGCTGGATATTGGGTTTATTGGAGCTAAATTCACATGGACAAATGGTTGGGAAAAAGGTAAAACTATTAGACAAAGACTGGATAAATGTTATGCCAACTCAGAGTGGAGAGTCTGTTTCCCAAAGGCTACTATCATTCACAAAGTTGCTAGTTCTTCGGATCACAACCCCTTGATTCTTGATCTTGAATTCAGGAAAGAAGCTCTTCAAAGACCATTCAAGTTTGAACCAATGTGGATAAGAGATAAAACTTGTAAAGAAACTGTGAAAAGTGCTTGGCTGGGACACAAAAGAAGAGAAGCAGGGAAGGACTGGTTCAGACAGCAAACAGAAACAAAAAAAGCTCTTAAGAAATGGAACAGAGAACAATTTGGCAATATAGATTTTCAAATAAAAGAATTTGAAGAAAAGCTTCAAGCTATACAAGAGAAGGAAGCAGACTATGATGTCGAGGTGGAAAGGAATCTAAAGCAGAACCTACAAGAACTTCAGCTCAGAAAAGAGATAAAGTTGAAGCAAAAATCAAGATTGCAGTGGCTAAAGGAAGGAGATGCAAATACTGCTTATTTTCATACAGTTGCACCAATCAGAGGTCAAAAGAATAGAATTTCTATGATTCATCTAGAGGATGGAACACAAACTATGGAAAGGGATAAGATAGGTAATGCTTTCATTGATTACTATAAAAATCTCTTCTCCTCTCAAAACCTGGATACCCCTGAATGGCTCAAAGAGATTGTCCCAGAAATCATAAAAGAAGAAGAGTGGAGTGATATAAATGAAATACCCTCTGACAAAGAGATTAGAGATACTTTATTTCAGATGGGTAGTTTCAAATCCCCAGGCCCAGATGGAATGTCTGTTCTTTTCTACAAAACTTACTGGTCTACTGTGGGAACTGACTTCTGTGGGGTGGTAAGAAACTTCTTCTTGGAATGCCAACTTCCTAAGAATGTGAATGCCACTTTTATTGCTCTCATTCCTAAGAGTGATTCTGCTTGCAAGGTTACCCAATTTAGACCCATTAGCTTATGTAATGTGGTTTATAAAGTGATTGCTAAAATCCTAGCAAGCAGAATGAAGATTTACTTGGACAAATTCATTAGTCCCACTCAAACAGCATTTGTGCCAGGAAGGAATATCCAAGATAATGTGATCCTCTTACATGAAGCTCTTCACACTATGAACAAGAAAACTGGGAAAGGAGGTCTAGTAGCAATCAAAATTGATATGGAGAAAGCGTATGACAGGTTAGAGTGGGATCTTATCAAGAAAATGCTCAGCTGGTTAAACTTCCCAGATAAATTCATCAAGTGGATCATGGAATGCATCACAACAGTTAACTTCTCTATCCTTCTCAATGGCAGCCCTATAGGCTTTTTTAAAGCGGAGAGAGGTATCAGACAGGGTGACCCTCTTTCTCCTACTTTGTTTATAATTTGCTCAGAAATTCTGGCTAGAATTCTTCTCTTTGCCTCTGAGAACAAGTGGATTCGTGGCATCACTCTAGCTAGGAACTGTCAACCTATCACAAATCTCATGTTTGAAGACGACTTGATTTTATTTTCAAGAGCAAATCTGGAGGAAGCAAACTACATCAACATGTGCTTGCAATTGTATGAATAGGTTTCCGGACAAAAGGTCAACAAATCAAAGAGCTGTATTTTTTTCAGCAAGAATGTAAAAGATGATTTGAAGAGAAGCATAAAAGGAATGCTAAATCTCAAAAGTGGGAAGAAAGATGCAGTGTATCTGGGCCTACCTATGTTTGTTAAAAAATCCAAGACTCAGTCTTTCAATAAAGAGGTGGAGAAATTATCAAAGAAGGTGGCTGGGTGGAAGATGAAGCTTCTCTCTTATGCTAGCAAAAAGATTGTGATTCAGACAGCTCTCACATCCACCCCTTCTTATGTGATGTCTGTTTTTACTCTCCCAAATAATTTGTGTCAAAAGTTTAACTCTTTGTGTGCTAACTTTTGGTGGGGTGACACAAATGAGAGAAGAAGAATTCACTTCAAATCCTGGAATATGCTCTGCAACAGTCAACAAAATGGGGGTTTAAACTTCAGAGAAGCTGCTGCTTTCAATAAAGCTTTAATTGGAAAACTGTGTTGGCAAATGTGGATTAAGGAGGAGAAGCTGTGGGTCCAACAGCTACAAAAAAAGTATTGCAAGATCTTGGAATTTCAGCAGGTGGAAGCTAGAAAACAAGATTCTTTCTTCTGGAAAGGAATCATAAAATGCAGGGAGCTTATTGAGAGCAAAGCCTTGAAAGTTATTGGTAATGGTACTGAAGTGGATATTTGGCAAGATCCCTGGGTGCCTAACTTAGAAAATTCTAAACCAAAGCCCCCGGATGACTTACAAAATGCCCCAAAGAAGGTGGTGGAGTTAATCAATGAGGAATCTAGAAGTTGGAATCTTCAAAAGCTTCAAAGATGGTGCAGCCCCCAAGAAGTCGAAGAAATATGCAAAATCAAAATCCCACTAAGGAGTACCAATGATAGATGGATTTGGAGAGATGAACCAAAAGGGAACCCCACTGTAAAAGCTTTGTATAGAAGTCAGATGCAGTTTTAAGACACTAGTCAAAATCAAGAGATCTAGAAGAAGATTTGGAAGATGAAGACTCACAATAGGCTTAAAATGACTTTGTGGAGAGTTTTTGCAAGAGTCATTCCAACAAAAGAAAATTTCAAGGATAGATGTGGAGCAACAGATGTCGCATGTGTGCTATGCAAAAGGTATGAAGAATCTAATATTCACCTCTTCTTTAAATGTGATTATGCTAGAAGCATCTGGTTTGGCACCACTGGACTAAAAACGGATATGTTCCCAAACTGGAATATGAGAGAGTGGATGGAATATATGTTGGATAAGGATCAAAACAGGGATAACTATGATAAACTGGGAATTTGGATGGCGGTCATTATGGAACATGTTTGGAGAAAAAGGAATGAGATTTTCTTTGGAAAGTCTGTTAAGGGAGTGAATGGTAGCCCTAACTATTCTAGAATTTGTAACAATCTCAGAAGCTTATACTGGGAATATCAGGAGTATGGCAAAGAAAATCCAGTTCTAACTGAGGAGGTGAAAGTTGATGCAAAATGGGAATGGCCAGGCAGAAACTCTTATAAAATTACCTGTGATGCTAGCTGGAAACTTGGTAAGGCAGGACTAGCTATGGTGATCAGAGATGAAGAGGCTAAGCTGGTTCATTATGAAGGAAGGTCTCTACAAATGGAGGAAGCTGAAATCAATGATTTGGAGCTTGAAGCTGTTGAGATGGCCATTAACTATCTAAATATCCATGAACTGGGAGTGGTTACAATAGAGTCTGATAGTGCTATTGTATGCTCAGCCATTCATCAACCTAATAGAGCCCCATGGAAATGGAGGTGCAGAGCTCAAAGTGTTCATGATTTCCTTCAGCAAAAGACCAATATAGCTATCAGGAAGATCCCCAGAAGTGCCAATAAGGCTGCTCACTGCCTTGCAAACTGGTATAGAACTAGAGGTGAAGAAGAGATAGATTCAGATAATGCTTTTTTAGAAAGTTTCTATTCCTCTGTTGTGGAGGATAGCTCTGTTTTGATGTAATGTTCTCTGCGTTTCTTTTGAATAAAAATTAAATTTCATCAAAAGAAAGGCATTTTCAGGCCTTATATTTTTCCAATATTTTCAACCTTACGATTAAAACTTTGCTTCACAGTAATCACATTCACGTTCTATCGAATGTCGATTCTGGAAAAGAGAAGACTTCGCTGCGATGACCGCCCATTATCGGACGAAAACTTCATCCTTCGATGCCACAAACCACAACCATCGCCGGCGATTAGGTATCACTCTCTCTCAGATTGCAACCCAAAACTATATACTAATCTAGAACGGTGATTTACTGTTTATTGGCCCTCTATATGCTAATCAAAATTGCATCCAAAGGATGAGATTCTGAGATGGTCTGGGTTGATGATCATCAGAAGAAACAACGACATTATTGCATGCTCGCTTCTAACCCCTATTTCTTGTGCTACACACCGGCTGAGACATCACGAGATGAACTTCACTCTTCATCAATCATTAGATTACATCGGAGAAGCCACTTTTAGGAGGGTCTCAGTTTCGATTCCATGGCAGAATCTCAGTTTCGGTTCTATCAGATTTCTCCATCTCTCCGTTTTCATCATCCATCAAGGCTCTTCTTTGCGACCTGTGATATGAAGTATATGTTTATCTATCTAGTCGCTTAACGATTTTATCCTAATTGACCGAATCTATGGAACTTCCATCTGAGTCAGGTTAGGGTTTTCTTATTTCTGATGCGTTTTTCGTGATTTGGGGATTTTTGCTCTCTGGGATTGCACTCAGATTCACAAAGATTGCACTCAGCTCGCATCTGCTATTTTCAGGATTTCCAATTTCTAATGGCCTCACTCAAATTCCAGGTAGTAAGGCTACCATATTTGAGATAATTTTTAGGATTATGGGATTTTAACAAGTTAGTAAGATACAAAATCTCCCCAAGTACTTGAGATGTTAACAAGTTGGTCTTTTCCAGTCCCAATTATTTCATGAAGATGCATATTTGATCTATTTTCTGGTCGAGCGCCGCCGGTTTTCTAAATCTCACCCTGTTGTCCGCTGTCTCCTGGTTGTTTTCTTCTTGATGGGTTTTGTCTCCCCTTCGCTGAATGCCCTTTTGGGACAGGTTTTTTGGGGTTGTTTGCAGGTTTTGGTCCCCCTTCGCGTCTAGCCATCTTCCGGCCATAACGTTACGGGGATTTTCTCTTTGATCTCGGTGTCACCGCTGTTCTTGCCGCTCTAGCCTCTTTTCCGACGAAAGATCGGCCGTCGTTGCCGTATCATGGCACCACCCACCGCTTCTGTTCGCCATCCCAGCCACTCGTCTCCATCACCGTTCAATTTCGGTGGTTTCAGAATTGATGTGCGCTTGGGTTGGGCTTTCGGTCTTCACGTGAGCTCAGGCTGCAGATCACTTTATTTTTATTTGGCCTCATGGGTTTGCTTAGTTTTTGTGTAGCTTTCTTACTACTACTGCGGGGTTTGTGTAATCTTGCAGGCTTGGTGTTGCACCCCATTGTACTTCTACTTTTAATAATGAAGTTCTTCACGTTTACCAAAAAAGCACATATCTATAATAAATTACCTAACCCCGGTTATTGACCCATGCCTTGTAGGGTTAACGGTTTACAATTCTTGAACCGGCCTGGAACGGCCGCAAGTAGCCCGGGCCTCTTAACCAGCCCGGCCCACTCTCATTTTGAGCCGTATCCTGTGTTCCAGCCGGTCACGAAATTCACTAACACAAACTGTGATATTTCTTTTGGTATAACCGTGGGTCTGGGCCCGCTTACGGCTTTTTATCCACGTGATTTTTTTATTTATTTTAAAACCTAAAAACTGAATCAGGTTCTTATTAAAAAAAATAAAAAAACCCAAAAGAACGGGCAACCCCAAATAGCCTCATAGGTAAGCTACACAAATACACAATCCAATAGGAGTAAATATGAATTCATATAAATCAAGCGACACAATGCATCGAATAAGAAACTAGTAATCCGCAAACCCCGCTACTGCAAATGCTCCAATAGGAGTAAATATTAATTCATATAAATCAAGCGACACAATGCATCGTTCGCAAACCCCGCTACTGCAAATGCGAGGAAGAATGACTACTGCATGTCTGCATACAACATGTCTTAGTACAATCTGTAAAAGAAAAATCATACATACTGTGTATCAAGAAGAAAATCTTATAGGTTTACTACTCGCGGTAGAGAAATAATATGTATCATACAGCATACTCATGGGCTAGTAGTTGATGGAGGAGGTGAGAAGAAAGGAATAGCTGGGATGATAGACGGAATGGTGGTGATGGACGGAATAGTGGGCAACGAAGTCACTGCAGGTAGCGGCGGGAGTGTAACCTTTGGGAGAGTGGGAATGGTTGGGACTGGGGTGGTGCTTGGAAGAGGGGGCAATGTTGGCTTAGGCAAAGTTGGGGCTGCAGTTGGCAAAGTAGGCAAAGGGGTGGTAGGGAACGGCGGCAGCGCAAATTTGGGTAGAGTTGGCACTGCAGGCAATGGAGGCAGGGCGACCTTAGGGATTGCAGGTTGTGCTTGTAAGAGGTGGCGAGCCGCTGAAGTCGGATGGATGCTGAAGAGGGACAATGCCATGACCAATGAGAGGAGAAGAGAATGAGCAGAAGCTGCCATGGTGTTTATATTTCGAGAGACTTGGGAGCGAAGAAACTGTGTTTGGGTTTGAGATAGAATGGAATGTATTTGCTTTGCCAAGGCTATTTATGGAGTGGAGAAACTGGATTCTGTTAATTTCTTAGGAGTTTGATGAGATGTAGATGAGCTAATTGTTGGAAAAAACACATGGTGGTTCAACTTCTTAACTAGGTGACTCTTGGCTCGACAATTGGAATTTGTAGTTATGACTATAGACTCAATCACTTGGTGAAATCTAACTGACTTGTTTGACGTACCAATATGAGGGTTTGATGTGGCAGAAAATAAAGTCTTGAATGATGATTATATGGATTTTAACATTTAATTATTGATCATGCATAAGATAACATTTTATTTAGTAGTGGTGACTAGTAAATGTTTTGTCATGGTAACAACTTTTTTGTATTATCGCGTCACTAACCCCATGATCGCCAAACCACAAAGAAGCTTAATACTGGTGATCCGTATTATTATAGTTATAGTGTTATTTATTTAATAATAGTTGTTAATTAATCTTTTTATTTAGTTAATCGTCATGTAGTTAACTGGCTAGATTTTTTTGTTGTTCTTTCCTGGTCCATGTAAGTAAACACTTGTAGAGTCTTCAGTTATTTTCATCGAATGAGTTTAAAAGTGAATTTCTTTATTCAGTCAATCGATTAATAAACACTTGTAGTTGTTCTTTCCTGGTCCATATGAGTAAACACTTGTAGGCTAAAAGTTACGTGGAGCTTTGTCGATTTTCACAAATTGTCTCAACCCAATACCTATTCAGTATGAAATTGGTGCATTCATTGTTTTCACCATCCAACTGATTTTGAAACTCTCTCACATAAATCTCACTATCTCATCCTCTCCTTGCAAAATTACAATGGATGTGTGTGATGAACTGAACAATTTAGTTACAGACAAGTCCGACGAAATTCCATAAGACACGGAAGAAACTGGGCCACCTTCTAAGAAAACAGATGCAACACTGACGACCACCGAAGCACACAACGAAGAAGAAATTGGGCCACTTTATGAGAAAACAGAGGCATCTCCAACGACCATCGTACCAGATAACGAAGAAGAACTCCCATAAGGTATTGAAGAGGCAGATAAAACCCTATGCGCCAAAGAAACTATGCCTTCTTCTGAAGAGATTGAAGCAACACCGGTGGAAAGAACTTTTAAAATTGATGAAACTCATGTAACCACCGGTGGATTAGCTACATGTATTCCAACTTATAAATTTATTTGTGTGTGTTTGAAGGATTGAATCCAATCGATGATCATTTATCACTGGATTTAGTTAGTGGAGAAGGTGGGGAAAAGGAATAGACACATATAGGGAGCGGAGAAGGTGGAAATATAGGGGATGAGAAGGAGAAATCACGAAAAGTTCATAAGAAAAACCCAACCCCAGACCTAAAATCTCAAAAGCCAACCGGAGAAGGGAACCGGAAAAGACCTATACTGAAGAGAAGGCTGGACTTCCACAAAGACGAGTCAAAGAAAAGAAGCAACAGAAAAAGCAACCCAAACAAACCAAAGTAAGAGGAGAGAAGAACGCATCAAAGGCTATAATGACGAAGAGGAAGGAAAGACAACCAAGCCCACAAGTGTAAATTGACCACACTGAAGAATTGGCTTTGGAAAGGTTTATGTCAGTTCCTACCAAATTCATGCTTGTTCATAGTCTTGTATGCAATAAGTTTTTCATATTTTAAAATGTTTTTTTTTATATATGTCGAGTTGGTTTTAGTATCTGTCCATGTTATCTTTCTGGAAAATGTTTGTCTTGTATGCTCCAAGTTTTTCATATTTTACTAGTTGTTTGGAGACTTTTTTGAGTTTATTTTTCTGCCAACTATTTACGCTCTGAATAACTGAGTTTACTTTGGTTTCATAATGTTGACTTTATGTTTTGAAATTTATCTTAAGTACATTTCTTCCAAGAGCACTCACACTTTGCGAAAAAAAAAGTATTTCTTTCTTTATCGACATTGTGTATCATTTGATCTTACATTTTTCAAATTTTCAGTGAGAGTGGGAAACAAATTTACAAATTGCGAAAAGATAGAATGACAAAAAAGAGTCAAAGTATTTCCATGGTTCGGGAATGGAATAAAATGGATAATTTTGTAAAGCAACAGTGGATGGAAGAGGCTGAAAGAATAATGCAAGAAGATGAAGAATTGTCGGATACAAAAAGCGGTGACAACTTCATATTGGAACCAATAGCCATTAAAAAAAAGGAAGATAATGAAAGTGAGAATGATGAGGGTGAAAAGATACCTGAAGCAACACATGCACAAGAAAAAACATCTACTAGAGCAAGTAGAGCATTCATACGATATTGGTGAGTTCCATAACCTATATTGGTTTTAGTGCACTGTACAAGATTTTTTTCTACTTTGTCTTCATTCCTATCTGTAGTCTATAGACTTTTTCCTGCTACGAGTTTGTTAATTACATATTTTATTCAATTAATCCAAATTAAATTCTTTCCAACATATGTTTCTTACACATTTCTTTCTAACTTATGGCTTTGTTATTTGTTGATTTTACATACTGTATAAATTTTATGTCTTTATGTTTTCGTTTTTTTATCTATTTTTGTTACACTGTTTTTCTGGTTATGAACTTGCTTAACATCTCTTGACTGTAGGACAGAGATGATAACTTACTACAAGGGGGTTGAGGGTGTTGATTCAATTATAAAAGATATAATATATATGATCGGGTAGGATTTGTTTTCGAGAGCTGATGACCAGAAGGAACCATACATTAAAGGTTTAGCTGAGGAGAGGCGGAAAAGAAAGATTTTATAGGAGCAATGTCTTATGAAAACATAACCTAAGAGGGTAAAAAACGAAGGCTAAAGTTGAGTAAAGGGTGAAGGAGGGGAAAAGGTTTCGAAATCATATCAAACAGGGTGTCATAAAGGAGAGGTGGCAGAGTTACATATCACATTCCTGGATCAGAGAGTTGTGGAAGGATATGACTAGTGAGGAGAAGGCTTGGATTTCAAAGATAGGTCTCGGGGGAATACATAATTTGGACATTAAGAGAAAAATCGGACTGTTCAATGCCTCTATCTACGATGACTATGATCCTTCCGCTGAATGAGTCTCTGCCCATGGTCGAGAGTACACAATCACATATGAGACAATGGGGTGGTTGCTTGGGGTGAGTACGACGGGAGAAGTTCTTGAACTAGAGGAACCGGATGTGAAATTGAAGAAATTAGATCGCGAACTTGATCTCATTAGTTCATACAGTGGTGTCAATTCTTATGGTATGTAAATCAAGAAACCGTAGAATTAGCATTTCACTGATGAGTGGAAGAGGAGGGTAGTTGTGTTCATTTTGGAATGCTTTGGCGTGCCCAACACAAGACAGGGTGTTCGAAATCCACTTGTTTAGTATGTCACCCATCTTGAGAGGCTAGAAAATGTCAACGGGGCAGGTACTTGGTTGCAGTTCTTGAAAGCTCAGCACACCTCGGTCAAATTGAAGGAGACAACCCGATCTGGTTTCCAGTTTGAACCCACTGTAATTGTTTGTTTAACTTCATTATCTGCATGTTTATAACTTCTTTCGAAATGTCTAAGAATTTTATATTTGTTTGTGCAGATGGTGTACTTGGAGAAATTTGTTCCAAAGCACCACAACCATCCGATGGATTGCCAGGATGTTAACGCAATGATGTTATGGGAAATTGACAACCAGAATTCAAGATGAAATTTTGTACAGAAATGCATGAACACAGTAAGATCTGTTTACTTATAAAATGTATCTATTTTTTTTAGATTTCTATCCATAATAGTGTATTTGGTCCCTGTGTTTAAACAATGAAGCTGGATTTTCTTCCACTCCCCCAAGCATAGATCAAGTAAAACCAAACTTTTAGTACAAGAAATGAATGGGATGAGTTTATGATGATGGTGAATGCATAAATCGGCAACGTTGTCGCAGAGGCCGTAGGTAGGCTATCTGAACAGAGGATGGGTAAAGGTAAAAAAATGAAGGAACTCGAAGAAGATGAAATTTTTGAAAAGGAGGAAGAAAAAAGAGATTATGAGGGAAACACAGAGGATGAAGAAGAAGAAAAACCTGAGGGTACCGCTGAAATTCAGACAAAACAGCAGCATCAGCAAGATCAAAGTGCAATGGAAACATCAGTCACAAGTCCAATGAAAGAAGCAGATGTTTCAAAAATACATTTTTCAATGGGTTGCAACCTTTCTCAAACTGTTATGTCTATTACGTTTAAGTATTGTACATTTTGCTTATCTATTTTATCCAGATTGTTTATCTGACTGTAGGAAACATCCAAAAGGCTTCCACCCAAGTATCCAATTTGTAAGTTTACAGTTTGTTTCGAGGACTGGTTTTGGTTTCAATATTTTAAACTGAGTTTTGGTTTCAATATTTGAAACAGTTTTCAAGGCCTTGAAACTGAATAGCAGTTCATAAGCAGGAACTCAGGGGAGTTCACCCTTCAACTCAATCTTCAAACTCTTGTACTTGAGTATATTAATTTGGATGATGAAAGACAAACTAATCTGGTGTTTTATTATATGGTAATCTCACTGTTTTGTGTGAGTATTTGCAGGGATTATTAGCTATCTATTTTACACGAGAAGTTTCCTTATGTGCGGATATGCAGAGGAGGAATTCCAGCTTGCAGATTAATCCTACAATTATGGATTTATGTCTGGACTTTCATTAGACCTGAAGATAGAAGATCAGATCAATATCTTTGAAGATATCAAGAAACTAGCCAGTGGAATTAAGATGTTAAAGAGTCAAATATTTGTTGCTTATTTGTAGGAAATTTTGTTGAAGAAGATCCTATATGTTCTGCATTTCAAACAAGCAGAATGAGAAAGTTGTTGAGAGAAAATTCATAGCACTAAACCTTACAGGGATTCAAACAGCTATCAAGGATTGACAAGAAACACATAAGAAGATCAATCTCATTCAATCCAAGTTCAAGAAGAACACTGTAGACTTAACTGCTTCACTGTGTTTTACCCTATCCCAACCTCCTCACACTCCTCTTTCAACACCTTGAAATCCCTGTTGATAGGGAAGAGACAATCACCACTTGTTTTGGAATGCTTGTTGAAAAGGCTTTTCAAATGATTGGAATTGTAAAAACTAGTGAAGGAGGATGGAAGCTCTCCAATGATTTTTCTGCAGAAGAGTTGCGGGGTAAGAAGTTCCCAAAACCTAAATCTCTACCCTCTCCATCAACCCTACCCTCTCAATCTCAAGAGAAATCCTCAAATTTTCAGAGATTAGACTTCACTGACAATGATTTTGATGATTTGAAGCATGGTCAATATGAGTTCGGTACTGATTTCAAACAGATGAAGTATACGCTTGAGAGTGTATTCAGAAGTATCAAATTGATGCATGTGGAAGAGGAAGTCTCACAGGTACCAGAGGGATCAAAGAAGGCAGGTTCTACAACTGATTTGTTTGGTGAACATAGTACTGAGGATGAAGCTGGAGATAAGGGTGCTGGAAAGCGGGTTGCTGGAGATACAAATTCAGAGGCAAAGGCTACTAGGGATGGGGAACATGAAGAAGACAATGTGGAATCTGACATACCTCTCAAAGAGTTGAAGTAGAAGAAAAAGAAGCAAAGGTTCTTAGAATCATGACTTCAGCAGAACTATTTGAAGGTGATGTGGTTGGTTATGAGACTGGTGAAGAAGTGGCACAGGAAGAACAACAACAAGAGGATGAAGAGGATGATGCAGAACGTGATCAGGAGGAAGCTGCAGAGCATAAGGGAGATGAAGACCAAAACCCTGATTCAAGCCTTTTCTTTCTTTCTTTCAAAACTTTGAACCTATTTTCAAAGCCTTGAAATCATCCTTCCTCTTTCAAAAATTTAATTATCCTCTTCGAAACATTTGAGATCCAACATTTTCTCGTCCTTATTGATGAAAGTCAAAAAAGGGGAGAAATCTAGGGGGATATACTTTAGTTTTTTATTCGTTTGGATGTGAAACAGTTGGTTTGTGAACTACTAAAGTACTTTGAATTTGTGTATCTGATATTTTGTATCTATTACTACTGGACTCCTAATGGCTAACTTTTGTAGAAATTCAGGACAATCAGTTTAGTTGTTTTTTTCTTTCATCAAGGGGGAGATTGTAACTAGTGAAGATTGTAACTTTGTTTCATGGACTTGAAACAGAATTCAAAGCCTTGAAACTGAGTTTTTGTTTCAAAGCTTTGAAACTGTTTTCAAGGCCTTGAAACGGAACAATAGTTCATAGGAAGGAACTAAGGGGGATTTCATCCTTCGAATCAATATTCAAACTCTTGTACTTGATTATACTACTTTGGATGATGAAAGAAAAACTTATCAGGTGTTTTATTATATGGTAATTTCATTGTTTTGTCCGAGTATTTGCAGGGATTAATAGCTATCTATTTTGCAGGGAAAATTTCCTTATGTGTTGATATGCAGAGAAGGAAATCTATCTTGCAGATTGATCCTACAATTATGGATTGATGTCTGGATTTTCCTAAGACCTGCAGATAGAAGATCAAAACAATATCTTTGAAGATATCAAGCAACTAGCCGGTGGAATTGAGCTGTTAAAGAGCCAAGGATTTGTTGCTTATTTTTAGGAAATTATGTTGAGAAGATCCTATATATTATGCATTTCAAAAAAGCAGAATAAGAAGGCTATTGAGAGATTTATAGCACTAAACCTTACAGGGATTCAAACAGCTATCAAGGATTGAAAAGAAACACAAAAGAAGATCAATCTCAGTCAATCCAAGTTCCAGAAGAGCCCTGCAGACTTAACTACTTCACTGTGTTACAGTGTTCTTCATTTTGTACTTCCTTGTATATCATTCTGTTAATACTTATCATATCTTCATCTCGTGGTGTTGTTCAAGAGGAGCAACAAGTGATTATTATTGAATCATTTAGCTAGAGCAGTTACTAGATAGGTTAATGAGAACCACAAGCTGTGACGGAGTAAGAAAAATCTATGTGCTCGAGATCTAGGGCTTAAATTTTGGCAGAGTTGTAGGTCATTGAGGATTTAACTCTGTAAAATCTATGTGTCCCTTGCATTTACATTTGAATGCTATACTCATCCTGTTTAACTATTTCAAACCAAGTTTTCAGTCAAGACATTGAAAGACATTTCAAAGCCTTGAAAAAGATCATTAACTTTTCTCATTATCTCTGTTAGTTTCAAAGTCTTGAATTTGAGTTCGAGGCCTTGAAACACCCTCTGATTTTCACACTTCGCTTGAAAACCACTCTTTCAGCAAAAGTTTCCATACTCTATTCGACCCTCCCCCTGCTTCTTGAGTATTAATCCTGTATTACTTGAATACATACTATCTTTAAATTTGTATCAGAGCTTGTATCACTTCATATATCTAAAAACCTGGTGATCATGAGTATTGTAGGTGATGGTGGTTTCTCACACGGAAGAGCTGCCAACAGACCTCCTTTATTCTGTGGAGATAATGTTTTACACTGGAAGCCCTTTATGAAGATGTTCATCATTGATCAAGACATTGAAATCTGGTCTATCATCCAGAATGGTCCTCCCATTTTTTACACAGATTAGGATGGGGTTAAAACTCCCAAACCTGAAAGCTATCTCTGCTCTTGAAATAGAAAAAATTTCTAAGAATTATAGAGCTATGTATCTCTTATATTGTGATTTGAGTGCAGATGAATTCAACATGATATCCACATGTAAGACTGCTGAGGAGATATGGGATACATTGGTGGTTGCTTTTGAAGGAACCAGCCAAGTGAAGCAAACCAAAATCAATATTTTCTTAGACAGTATGAGCTATTCAAGATGAATGGTGTTGAATCCATCAAAGAAATTTTCAAAAGATTGAGTCCTTGGGGAAGGTGTTCTCCAATGAAGAAAAAGTTAGAAAAATATTGAGAAGTCTTCCCAAAGCCAAATGGGAACCAAATACCACAGCTATTGAAGAAGCTCAAGATTTAATTCCCTCCAACTTGATGATTTACAGAGAAAGCTACTCACACATGAGATCTCCATGAATGAAGCTGATGGAGAATTACCAAAGAGTATAAAGAAGATGGCTCTAAATGCTAAAGAGAGTGAATAGCCTCAAAGCCTTGAAAAAGAAGAAGATGATGAAGAAGATCCTTTGCTCTTATTTCTAAACCCTTGACAAGGATTCTCAAGATGAAGAAGAAATTTGGAAACAAAGACTTCAACATGGATAAATTCAGATCCTCCTGCAGCAAGGACTACAAGGGTAAATATTCTTCTCATAAATCCAAAGTTATGAATTGCTTTGAGTGTGGTGATGCAGGACACTTGATCAGAGACTGTCGACACAACAAAATCAAAAAAATTCAGAAGAAAGACCATGATAGAAAAAAGAAGGATATGGTAGCTTCTGGGAGTGATTCAGATTCATCAAGCAATTCAGAATTTGAAGAAGAACAAGCCAATGTTTTCCTCATGGCCAAGCATGATGAAAGTTCTTAGAAGACCATTGAGGTAATGGTAAAAAGTCTTATGTCTAAATCTTCAAATATGCTTTCTGATACTTTGAAAACAATGCTTCTAAATGAAGAAGGTTACTTGAATGAAATCAACTCTTTGAAGAAGAAGGTTCATGAGCAAGCAAAAAAAAATCAGCAACTAGTTTGCCAAAACAAGAATCGTAAAATCTCTCAGGCAAAATCAGACATATATTTTAAAGTCATGGAATCACTTTCAAAGCCTTGAAATCTCAAGTCAAAGAGGTTGTCACAGAATACTCCATTTTGAGTGACAACATTGTTTCTCTAAGGCATCGGTGTGATGAATTAGAGAAACAGAAAAATTGATTGACTGAGAGACTTCAAGAATCTAGGAAAACTTTGAAAAAACTTGCTGGCTCAGAACACAATCTCAACGTGATTCTTGGAGGAAGTCTGCAATCTATTCACGAAACATGTATTGGATACAATCCAAATTTTCCAAGAAAGAACAATACCAGATTTGTGAAAGCAAGCAGCAAGCATTCTCCAAAATGTCATTACTGCAGCAAAACTGGTCCTGTAAAGATGATTTTTCCCTACAGAAGAAGAGAACCTCACATCATGAGGAACACTTTTCCATTTCAACTTAAGGGACAAGTGAGACAGATTTGGGTTCCTAAAGGGATTAGACTACCTAACATGGTTGACCATGGATATGAATTGAAATATCATACTTGGTATAACAGCTGGGTAAGGCAGTGAATGGTGCTTGCAGGTTGTCACCAAGAGCAAAGAACAGAAATGGATCATGGATAGTGGTTGCTCCAGACACACGAGTGGCAAAAGTTCTTTATTCTCTAAATTGAAAGAACAATCGGGAGGGTCAATCACACTTGGTGACAAAGGCAAGTGCAACATGATAGGTATTGGTACAGTGGTAATGGTTCTGAAAACTCTATCTATGTTGAGGACAACATACATGTTATTTTTGATGAGCGATATGATGGTTCATTGAGTTATGTTTTTGCAGATCTGAATCTGAAAAAGCATGAATCAGAAGATGAAACAGATCCAGACAATGGTTCCTAGGATAACTTTCAGGAAAATAGGAGAAGCTTTCAAGGGCTTGAAATAGGTTTCAAACCCTTGAAACAGAATCTAGAAACACAGAGTGGTGAAGCCACTACATCAAGATCTCAAGATCTTCAAAAGATTCCTGGAGAACTAGAACTCTGGACACCTAGAAATAAGTTCAGATATCTTTCTGCTCATCCGGCAGAAAACATCCTTTCTGATCAATCCACTAGTACACAAAAAAAGATCACAATTAAAGAACTAGTGTGCTTTTAATGCTTTTGTTTCTCTTATAGAGCCCAAGACTTCGAAAGAAGCACTTCTATAGGCAGACTGGATCATTGCTATGCAAATTGAGCCGAATGAATAAGAGAGGAACAAGTTTTGGAATTTAGTTCCTCCTCCCAAAGATCAGTCTGTAATTGGAACAAGCTGGGTGTTCAGAACAAGTTGGATCAAAGTGGTAAGGTTATCATAATTAAAGCAAGGTTATTAGCTCAAGGCTATAACCAAGAAGAAGGTATAAACTATGAGGATAATTTTTCTCCTGTAGCCAGGTCGAAACAAATTAGAATCTTACCTGCTTTTTCATCTCATAAGAACATCAAAAAAATTCAAATGGATGTTAAATGTGCTTTTTTAAATGGCTATCTGGAAGAAGAAGTTTATGTTTCTCAACCACCTGATTTTGAAAGTGATGAGTTTTCCAACTATGTTTATAACTTGACAAAGCCCTTTATGATTTGAAACAGGCTCCAAGAGCTTGGTATGAAAGACTATCAAAGTTTATGCTTGAAAATAGTTTCTAAAGAGGCATGATTGTTAAACTCTTTTTATAAACACTCATGATAAAGACATTCTAGCAGTACAAATATATGTTGATGATATTTTTTTGGGTACTATGATAGCACCTTTTAGGAGATATCTATTACCTCCATTTTCCACATTATCACGAGTGATTTGAGCTTAATTGTTGAGAATATGTTGCGTTTTATCACTTGATGCTTCATATGCGCTTTATTGTTAGTCCGAGCGTTTCTATGGATGTTTAGGTGTTATTTGTCAAATATATCATGTTGTCTTGGTAGGAACGGATGCTAATCGGTTGATAGGAGGCATGGAACAAACTTCGGAAACAATGGAAGCACAAGTGGAGGAGCTAGGATGACCAGTTTACACAAATCCGAAGATTTATTGAGTTCTAAAATGAATTTGTAAGTAAGACCAGTGCCAAATGAAAATATACTCGAATAGATTTCCAACGATAGGTTACGGAGCCAAATACGATTCCGGATGAGAGAGATATGGCCCGCGCAAGATCAACTTACAATTCTGGACGGGAATTACAATCTGGAGGGGCTGGAATGCAATTTCAACCAAAGTACATTAAAAATTTGCCCCAGCTGGTAAAAAAAACGAGGGAGAAGACCTGGAAGATCTATACACGCACGGGAGAGAGATAGAGAGAGAGAGAGAGAGAGAGAGAGAGAGAGGACAACGGGAGAGCTCAAGGAAGTGAGAATTCACGCCCCATCTTCAAGGATTTCATCGTTTGATTCTTTTTTTTCATCTCTTGTGCTATTTTCTATGAAGAACATTATTTTGGCAAGATATTTAATGTCTAGCTAAACTGATAGCTAGGTGACTATGGAGAACTAGGGTTTACTTGTTTGATTGATGGATTCATGGGTTTACTTCATGATTAAAGCTTAATTTCACTCTTGGTACTTTTATTCAATTCAATTAAAAATCGTAGTTTCTCCATACTCTTAGTACTTTTATTCAATTAAATTAAAAATCATCTAGGGACCCTAAATCATCTAGTTTCTCCATACTCTTAGTACTTTTATTCAATTCAATTAAAAATCGTAGTTACTTAGAGCCACTTGATTGAGGGTGGCAAACTTATAATCATTCAACCCCTTTTTATCGGTTACGTTGGGAACGTAACTAATTTGCTAAGTTGAGCTTGTTACGAGCTTGTCCTTGTGGAATTCAACAACCCGAGTATTAAAAATACTCACCCTTTATTACTCGACCGTGCACTTGCATACACATGTAAGAATACGTGTCAAGTTTTTGCGCCGTTGTTGGGGAAAACGGTTAACAAGTTTTAGTTAGAGATTAGTTTAGTTCACTCTTTATTTTTGTTTTGTGTATTTCTTGTTACCTCACGGATTGCTTCTGCTGGTTTCTCATGAACTAATGGCAGAGGGACAAGAACCAAGAAGCCCTACCCGAGAATAGCTGGTAGCTATGTTAGCTAAGTTTGAAGAGCAAGTACGGGTAGAAACATCCTCAATTACCTACAACCGCTCTGGGAAGGGAATCATCAAGGGATTTGAGGTGAACCTAAAAGGGACTGAGCCGGAAATTGTAGTGCCACCAATTCAGGCAGAAAATTTTCACCTAAAGCTGGATGAAATTCAATTTGTGAAGGACAAGATCCCATTTTGGGGTACAGAGGACGAAGACCCTCATGCATTCCTTGGGAAATGTCAGCATTACTGTACTTATACCCGCTATAAGGGGGTCACTGTCAAAGCACTTGAGTTTATGATGTTCCCTTATTGCCTCACGGGAGCCGCTGATGATTGGTTGTACTCTTTCGCATCCAATTCCATCAAAACTTGGGAAGAGTGCGTCTCGCATTTATGGACATATTTTTTCCATTCTCTCGGATGATTCAGCTACAGAACGAGAATTGGAATTTTAGGTAACAGCAGAATGAATCATTGGTCCAAGCATGGGAGCCCCTCAACCTCTTATTACGTAATGCCCAAACCATAGAATTGATAAGGGGCACATCATCCATGTATTCTATGATGCACTCGACAAGGCTGATAAAGACAAGCTCGATATTGAAGCTGGGGATAACTTCTTGTTCAACTGTGATTTGGAGGGGGAATATAAGCAGGTTAGATGTGTAGTTAAACAAGAGGAGATCATGAGAAATTTTCACCAAAAGCCAGTTCTGATGAGTCATAACTCAGTGGCCTACAATACTATTCAAATGAATTCTGTGCAGGTAAAGCCAGAAGCAGATGTTTCAGAGTTGTATCAGCAACAAGAGGCAAAAGATTCAGAGTTAGCAGAAATGAAAAAGATGATGAAGATGATGGGTCAGCACATGATGACCATGCAAACTCAGTTCACTACTGTTGCAGCTTCACTCCAGGAGGCTAAAGCAGAAATTGTGTCGTTGAAGAAACAACTTGACCAAGAAGTACTGGATCTCAGTATTGGTAAATCACCGGAACAGGCTCAAGCCATCGCTATTCGCAGTGGGATCGCACTGACGTACCCCTCCTACCCGAGTCATGCCAGAGCGGAAGCATCAAAGGCAAAGGATCATCAAGTCTTCAATTGTGAGAAGACTCCTGTCATGGTTCCCCAATCAAAGGGCATGACTCTGCCAGATGAGGAGGTGACTAATGAGGTAACTCCAACCCTTTCTTCTTCGGAGGATCTCCCTTTTCCACTGCGTAGCAGGAAGAAGAAAGACGACTCTGAGGATTATAGGCAATTTTTGTCTATCTTCTCCAAGCTTCATATCAACATACCACTAATTGAGGCAGTCAAGATGATGCCTAAGTATGCCAAATTCATGAAAGATGCAGTGTTGGGGAAAAGATTTGTTGATGACTTTCAGACTGTGGACTTGACTGAGCAGGTTAGCTCATGTGCCTTGCATGGGTTACCACATAAACAGAAGGATCCGGGCAGCTTCGTAATTGAAGCTATTCTAGGTGGATCCTACAGTGGACAGGCTCTGTGTGACTTGTGGGCTAGTGTAAATCTGATGCCACTCTCGGTATTTCAGAAGTTAGGTGTGGGGGCGCGATCCACCTGGATGAATCTGCAATTTGCAGATAAGTCATCGAAGAAACCCTATGGGGTGGTTGAAGATTTCTTGGTGAAGGTTGGGAGTCTCATCATCCCAGCTGATTTTATCATTTTAGATATGCCGCCATGAGACATTTCGATTATTCTAGGTAGGCCCTTCTTGGCTACCGGTCGAACATTGATAGATGTTGAGAATGGGGAGTTAATCATGAGGATCAATGATGCACACGAGACCTTCAGGGTTTTCAATCCCACTCCCCAACAGTTTCAAGGGCACTCAACAGTTCCACATGCCGTGCATGTAGTGCGCCAACATTAAGATGTGACAAATGAGGATCCACCTGATCCTAAAGTGAAGAACAAGGATGTTCGGAAGATTCTGAAGAGACCACAAGAGGATTGGGGACATCGTGCCAAGCCACCTTTCTAGGTGGAAGAGGTAACTGGGTCGGGCCGTCGACCTTAAATTACAAGCGCTTCTTGGGAGGCAACCTAATGTAGAGTAGGGATTTCGTTATTTCATTTTTTTTATGTTATTTGAATTCTCCATATTTGATATTGATAAATGTGAGAGAGAACGGTTTAATATTTTCCATGAGTGTGCAGGACACAAGTACCGAAGACCCTTCGGATCCCCCTTCTTGATGCACGTGCACTACATTGAACGCAATATGAGGCACAACGAGCAATTAGATACAAGAGCTTGAAAGAGAGGCTACTCGATATCCAGGAGTAGATATGCATCAATTGAGTATATTGGCAGCTAATTGTGGCCCGGATTTGCATGCATCGGAATCCGAAGAGGGATGAAAGAAAACACAAGTTTAAAGGGGCACGATTCTTGCGCTAGAGAGCAATTTTGGAGATGAGATTAAAAATTCCCAGGACTTTGGAAATTTTTCAGTCAAGATTGGATTCTAAATTCAATGGCGAGTCCGTGAGTGCGAGAATCGAAGTAATCGGACACTGGATGAAGAAACTAGAGAAAAAAATAAAACTGGTAAGTCCCAGGGCATTTCGGGCCAAAATGAAATCATTTCGGGCAGAAATACCCTCGATTTCGGGCCGAAATGAAAAGGGGGTTCTGTTTTGAAATTTTCAAACAATTTCGGGCCGAAATGGATTTGATTTCGTGCCGAAATCCATTGATTTCGGGCCGAAATCAAACCCATTTCGGGCCAAAATGGTCTGGACACCTCTTTAATTGGGGGCATTTTGGGTATTCCGGAGCTACTATTTAAAGGTAAAAACCGGATTTTTAACACTTCCAACCCCAATTTCGGATCAAAGCACTCCTCTTCATCTTCTTCGTCACAACTTCTCAAGAACACTCACACACACAAAACCCTAAACATCTCCAAATCCAAAACTTTTTGGTGGGTTTTGCTCCTTGCAAGCTCGCCATCAACATTAACTCGCGGAGTTTTGAAAGATAGTGCAGGTTTGAGTGTGGGGGAAAACAAAGAGGAAGAACTCCAAGAACGATAATTGTACAATTAGTCACTTTGGAGCGGGATTCGGCCAAAGCTCCAAGAGGGACTTGCGAAGGGGACACCGAGGAGCACAGCAAGGTAGTCTTGCTTCAACTTCCTCGAGTTTTTGAAAAATTGGTCGACCAACTGGTCCATTCTCGACCAATTTTTGCGAAATCGATTCCGTAAGAACGGTACTCCGAGACCGTAGGTACATTTTCTTTCTCTCGCTTTAAAATTCTTATCTAGTCACTCTAGGCGAAGTGCCTTGCAACACTTGTCATTTTTGCTCTTTACTCCTTACACTTAGAGATCATGTCCTTTGGGGCGACACTCTAAATTCATTGAGGAAATTGATTATCTCAAGTTGGGGGGGGGTACATATATCTTTGCTTGCCTAAACTTGCATAACCATGTTACATATAGATTAGTGAGTCAGTTTGCACGTAGGTGTCAGAGTTATGATTGCATGTGCACGTTTATTTATTGCATTGTATATATTGTTTTGCACGTTTAATTATTGAGTCCACCTACCGGTATTTTTTTGTTAATCCAGTTGACCCAATCATAGAGAGTTAGGAAAATTAAATTAAATTTAAAAAAATTTTGCAAAAATCCTTAAAATTGAAAAATTTGAAATTTTTGAGAAAGGGCAATTGAAGAGAGTGAATGTGGAGAGGGCTCAATGATATAATTCCTTAGGAGTATGAAAATATGAGGTGAGGTAGACGTGAGAATATGGAGTAGGAAGGCTATAGGGCTAATGCACTTGAGAATTGTGAGTTGCTGTCTCTCAGACTAGTTATTCTACTAGCGCTACGCTACCATCACTTAGGTAGTCGTCAACCCTCCTCGTAGTGGAAACGGAACAGCTGTACGAGAGATTGAAATGGGGACCTCACGTACCGTCTCCATCTCCTAGGTCCACTAGTTATCCCAATTTGATCCATCTACCCCTTTTACTCACAGTCTCTAGCCTAGGAAGCATTTCCTTGTGACTTGCATCAGTAGTTAGAATGGTCCCTTCCTATGCGTCATGATAGAGGGAGTCGAGTTAGGGAGGTTCGTTGAGGGTGAGCTGATATTATACATCTTGAGTGGATTATCTTACATGTCATCTTTTGAGGGGATGTGAGGGTGAGTTAGAGACTGCAACACACTTCGGTGTGGCGGTGAGTCGTGTCCATACATCACGACCACGGGTGGATGCCGTAGTTCGTGACATTCTTTCCGCATGATGAGGTGGCGTTGGTTGATCTTATAGGAGGACGTGCTTGTGCTTCATTTATATTTTCTACATCTTAGGTGATGAGGAGGATTGGTTGGAATTAGCACGTGTATATGCTTTACATTGAGTGTGGGGGTGTCGACATAGATTTGATTACATCATTGATTTGACGCATTCCACCCCACGTTATCTATCTTGATATTTGATATCCTTGGATATTATTATCTTATTGGTGGCTCCATGTGCTTACATATGCTGGAATTGAAATTAAAAAAAAAAAACCAGAAGTTGAAAGTGAATTAGAATAGGTAGCCAGAAAGAAAACTTCATGAACACCGCGGAGATGAGCTATGAGTTTCGATCACTTCTTCACATTTGTGGCCGCGATAACGGCGTTGCACCAAGATTGAGGGAATAAGGGCCGGAGTAGTGAGATTCGATGGGATTCCTTGGATTTTGGTGAGGGAGTGCGAGAATCGAGTTTAGTGAGTTATATCATGTCGTCTAGGACTACGCTTCTAAATATCCTATCCTACCCGTCCTAATCCGTCAACAATTGAAACCCATGGACAAATAGCTCGGATGGTAAGTTCTAGGGATACGTTTGATGAGTGTGTGAAAGCAACTTATTTTGTGTTCGTGCCTGTTCTGTCTGACGAAACTGGCCGCAAGTTCTACCGATCACCGATGTTATAGAATCTTCTAGGGGATGTGAGAGCCTTATGACATGCCGGTTTGATTTTCGATATTGCCCAATCTCAAATAAAAAGAAAAAAAAGATATAGTGTTATTTGCTTTGTTGCATTGTACATACTCGAGTTGCATTGTTTAAAGTCATGTAGATTGCATAGTCCAGCGTTTGAGTCGTTGTGTCTAAGGAAAAGTAAAGATATATGTGAATCTTGAAAGCAAGTGTTGCTCGGGACGAGCAAGAAGGTAGTGTGGGGGAATTTGATACCACCTTTTAGGAGCTATCTATTACCTCCATTTTTCCACATTATCACGAGTGATTTGAGCTTAATTGTTGAGAATATGTTGCGTTTTATCACTTGATGCTTCATATGTGCTTTATTGTTAGTCCGGGCGTTTCTATGCATGTTTAGGTGTTATTTGTCAAATTTAATAGCTTAGTATGTTTGTTCATGTTGTCTTGGAAGGAACGGATGATAATCGGTTGATAGGAGGCATGTAACGAACTTCTGAAACAGTGGAAGCACAAGTTGAATAAAGAGAAGCTGAATTGGAGGAGCTAGGATGACCAGTTTGCACTAATATGAATATTTATTGAGTTACGAAATGAACTTGTGAGTGATATTAAGTCCAAATGAAAATATACTCAAAGAGCTTTCCAACGATAGGTCACGGAGCCAAATACTAGTCCGGATGAGAGAGATATGCCCCGCGCAAGATCAGCTTACAATTCTGGACGGAAATTATAAACTGGAGGGGCTGAAATGCAATTTCAGCCAAAGTACATTAAAAATTCGCCCCAGCTGGTAAAAAAACGAAGGAGAAGACCTGTAAGATCTATACACGCCCGGGAGAGATAGGACGACGGGAGAACTCAAGGAAGAGAGGATTTACGCCCCATCTTCAAGGATTTCATCGTTTGATTCTCTTTCTTCATCTCTTGAACTATTTTCTATGGAAACCATGATTTTGGCAAGATATTTCATGTCTACCTAAACTCATAGCTAGGTGATTATGGAGAACTAGGGTTTACTTGGTTGATTGATGGATTCATGGATTTACTTCATGATTAAACCTTAATTTCAATCTTGATTTCATTCATTCTTCTACTTGAGTTCTTAATTCTTAGCATGTGAGGCTTGATCACCCATATCATGTTAGTTATCTAGGAGAGTGTATGAGAATAAGTCAACCCTAGATTCGTGAAGAGTAGGTAGACGCTCTTAATTTTCTTGAGACTGAGAGGTAAGAGAACGAGAGTGATCATATAAGGATTGTTTCAGTTGATTATGCTAGAGTGATAACTTTGCAAGGTTGAGAGGTCTTGTAGGTACCTTTATCATATAAACTAGAGTAGTGTGGTTAGAAATATTAGGCTGAAAGGATTTGTTGTTGAATATACTACACTGTGATACATTATTGAGAGATGTGTGTTTCAAGTATAATCAAATATGGCGGAAGAATGAGTGGAGTGTTGTGAATTGAATCCGGAAATCAACTAAGCATACTAGGGACCCTAAATTATCCAGTTTCTCCATACTCTTTGTACTTTTATTCAATTCAATTGCAAATCGTAGTTACGTAGAGCCACTTGATTGAGGGTGGCAAACTTATAAACATTCAACCCCTTTTTACCGGTTACGTAATGAACGTAACTAATTTGCTAAATTGAACTTGTTACGAGCTTGTCCTCGTGGGATTCGACAACCCGAGTATTAAAAATACTCACACTTTATTACTCGACCGTGCACTTGCATACACACGTAATAATTCGTGTCATGTTTTTGGCGCCGTTGCCGGGGACAATAGTTAACAAGTTTTAGTTAGCAATTAGTTTAGTTCACTCTTTATTTTTGTTTTGTTTATTTCTTGTTACCTCACGGGTTGCTAGTGCTGTTTTCTCAGGAACTAATGACATAGGGACAAGAACCAAGAAGCCCTACCCGAGAACAACTGGTAGCTATGTTAGCTAAGGTTGAAGAACAAGTACGGGTAGAAAAATCCTCAATGCCCTACAACCGCTCTGGGAAGGCAATCGTTACGGGATTTGAGGTGAACCTAAAAGGGACTGAGCCGATATTTGTAGTGCCACCAATTCAGGCAGAAAATTTTCACCTAAAGCTGGATGAAATTCAATTTGTGAAGGACAAGTTCCCATTTTCGGTACAGAGGACGAAGACCCTCATGCATTCAGTGGGGAATTTCAGCATTACTGTACTTATACTCTCTATAAGGTAGTCACTGTCAAAGCACTTAAACTGATGATGTTCCCTTATTGCCTCACGGGAGCCAGTGAGGATTGGTTGGACTCTTTGGCATCCAACTGCATCAAAACTTGGGAAGAGTGTGTCTCGCAGTTTATGGACATATTTTTTCCATTCTCCCGGATGATTCAGCTACAGAACGAGATTTGGAATTTCAGGCAACAGCAGAATGAATCATTGGTCCATGCATGGGAGCGCCTCAACCTCTTGCTACGTAAATGAGAAAACAATAGAATTGTCAAGGGGCAAATTATCCATGTATTCTATGATGCACTCGACAAGTCTGATAAAGAAATGTTCAACTGTGATTTGGAGGGGGCATATAAGATGGTTAGATGTGTAGCTAAACAAGAGGAGAGCATGGGAAATTTTCACCACAAGCCAGTTCCGATGAGTCATAGCTTAGTGGCCTACAATATTGTTCAGGTGAATGCTGTGGAGGTAAAGCCTGAAGCAGATATTTCAGAGTTGTATCAGCAACAATAGGCAAAAGATTCAGAGTTAGCAGAAATGAAAAAGATGATGAAGATGATGGGTCAGCACATGTTGACCATGCAAACTCAATTCACTATTGTTGCAGCTTCACTCCAGGAGGCTAAAGGTGAAATTTTGTCGTTGAAGAAACAACTTGACCAAAAACACCGTAGCTCTGTATTGGTACATCACAGGAACAGGCTCAATCCATCACTAATCGACGTGGGATCGCACTAACGTACCCTCCCTACCCGAGTCATGCCAGAGCGGAAGCATCAAAGTCAAAGGAGCATCAAGTCTTCGATTCTGAGAAGACTCCTGTCATGGTCCCCCAATCAAAGGGCATGACTCCGCCATCTGAGGAGGTGACTAATGAGGTAACTCCACCCCTTTCTTCTTCGGAGGATCTCCCTTTTCCATTGCGTAGTAGGAAGAAGAAAGATGACTCTGAGATTATAGCAAATTTGTTTCTATCTTCTCCAAGCTTCATATCAACATACCACTAATTGAGGCAGTCAAGATGATGCCATAGTATGCCAAATTCATGAAAGATTCAGTGTTGGGGAAAAGAGTTGTTGATGACTGTCAGGCTATGGACTTGACTGAGCAGGTTAGCTCATGTGCCTTGCATGGGTCACCTCATAAACAGAAGGATCCAGGCAGCTTCATAATTGAAGCTACTCTAGGTGGAGCCTACACTGGACAGGCCCTGTGTGCCTTGGGGGCTAGTTTCAACCTGATGCCACTCTCTGTATTTCAGAAGTTAGGTGTGGGGGCGCGATCCACATGGATCAATCTGCAATTTGCAGATAAGTCATTGAAGAAAGACAATGGGTGGTTGAAGATGTCTTGGTGAAGGTTGGGAGTCTCATCATCCCAGCTGATTTTGTCATTCTAGATATGCCGCCAGGAGACGCTCCGATTATTCTAGGTAGGCACTTCTTGGCTACCGGTCGGACATTGATAGATGTTGAGAATGGGGAGTAGATCATGAGGATCAACGATTCACCCGAGACCTTCAGAGTTTTCAATCCCACTCCCCAACAGTTTCAAGGGCACTCAACATTTCCACATGCCGTTCATATAGTGCACCAACATTCAGGTGTGACAAATGAGGATCCACCTGATCCTAAACTGAAGCACAAGGATGTTTTGAAGATTCTGAAGAGACCACAAGAGGATTGGGCACATCGTGCCAAGCCACCTTTCTAGGTGGAAGAGGTAACTGGGTCGGGTCGTCGACCTTAAATTACAAGCGCTTCTTGGGAGGCAACCCAATGTAGAGTAGGGATTTCGTTATTTTGTTTTGTTTATGTTCTTTGAATTCTCCATATTTTATATTGAGAGATGTGAAAGAGAGCGGTTTAATATTTTCCATGAGTGTGCAGGACACAAGTACCGAAGACCCTTCGGATCCCCCTTCTTGATGCACGTGCACTACATTGAACGCAATACGAGGCACAACGAGCAATTTGATAATAGGAGCTTGAAAGAGAGGCTACTCGAGATCGAGGAGTAGCTATGAATTAATTGAGTATATTGGCAGCTAGTTGTGGGCCGGATTTGCATGCATTGGAATCGGAAGAGGGATGAAAGAAAACACAAGTTTAAAGGGGCACGATTCTTGTGCTAGAGAGCAATTTTGGAGATGAGATGAAACATTCCCCGGACTTTGGGAATTTTTCAGGCAAGATTTAATTCTACATTCAATGACGAGTCCATGAGTGCGAGAATCGAAGGAATCGGACACCGGATGAAGAAACTAGAGCGAAAACAAAAGCCGGTAAGTCCCAGGGCTTTTTGGGCCGAAATGAAAAGGGGGTTCTGTTTTGAAATTTCCAAACTATTTCGGGCCGAAATGGTCTATACACCTCTTTAATTGGGGGCATTTTGGGTATTCCAGAGCTACTATTTAAAGGTAAAAATCGGATTCTTAACACTTCCAACCCCAATTTCGGATCAAAACACTCCTCTTCATCTTCCCTCTTAACTTTTCAAGAACACTCACACACACAAAACCCTAAACATCTCCAAATCCAAAATCTTTTGATGGGTTTTGCTCATTGTAAGCTCGCCATCAACATTAACTCCTGGAGTTTTGAGAGATAGTGCACGGTTTGAGTGTGGGGAAAAAAAAAAGAGGAAGAACTCCAAGAATGATAATTGTACAATTAGTCTCTTTGGAGGGGGATTCGGCCAAAGCTCCAAGAGAACTTGTGAAGGGGACACGGAGGATGACAACAAGGCAGTCTTGCTTCAACTTGCTCGAGTTTTCGAAAAATTGGTCGACCAACCGGTCCATTCTCGACCAATTTTTGCGAAATCGATTCCATAAGAACGGTACTTAGGGACCGTAGGTACGTTTTCTTTCTCTCGCTTTAAAATTCTTATCTAGTCAGTCTAGGCGAAATGTCCTCCAACACTTGTCATTTTTGCTCTTTACTCCTTACACTTAGAGATCATGTCCTTTGGGGGGACACTCTAAATTCATTGAGGAAAATGATTATCTCAAATGTGGGGGGGGGGGGGGTTATATATATCTTTGCTTGCCTAAACTTGCATAACCATGTTACATATAGATTAGTGAGTCAGTTTGCACGTAGGTGTCAGAGTTAGGATTGCATGTGCACGTTTATTTATTGCATTGTATATATTTTTGTTGCACGTTTAATTATTGAGTCCACCTACCCGTGTTTTTTTGTTAATCGAGTTGGCCAAGCATATAGAGTTAGGAAAATTAAATTAAATTTAAAAAAAATTGCAAAAATCCTAAAATTGAAAAATTTTAAATTTTTGAGAAAGGGCAATTGAAGAGAGTGAATGTGGAGAGGGCTCAGTGATATAATTCCTTAGGAGTATGAAAATCTGAGGTGAGGTAGATGCTAGAATCTGGAGTAGGAAGGCTATTGGGCTAATCCACTTGAGAATTGTGAGTAGATGTCTCTCAGACTAGTTATCCTACTAGCGCTACGCCACCGTCACTTAGGTAGTCGTGTCCATACATCACGACCACGGGTGGAGTGCCGTAGTTCGTGTCATTCTTTCCGCACGACATGGGGTGGGGTTGGTTGATATTATAGGAGGACGTGCTTGTGCTTCATTTATATTTTCTACATCTTAGGTGATGAGGAGGATTGGTTGGAATTAGCACGTGTTACATTGACTACCGGGGTCGTGATATGCTTTACATTGAGTGTGGGGGTGTCGACATAGATTTGATTACATCATTGATTTGACGCACTCCACCCCCACATTATCTATCTTGATATTTGATCTCCTTGGACATTATTATCGTATTGGTGGCTCCATGTGCTTACATTTGCTGGAATTGAAATTAAAAAAAAAAAAAGAATCAAAAGTTGAAAGTGAATTAGAATAGGGAGCCGGAAAGAAAAATTCATGAACACCGAGGAGATGAGCTATGAGGTTTGATCACTTCTTCACATTTGTGGCCGCGAGAACGGCGTTGCACCAAGATTGAGGGAATGAGGGCCGTAGTAGTGAGATTGGGTGGGATTCCTTGGATTTTGGCAAGGGAGTGTGAGAATCGGGTTTAGTGATTTATATCATGACGTCTAGGACTACGCTTCTAAATATCCTATCCTACCCGTCCTAAGCCGTCAACAATTGAAACCCATGGATAAGTAGCTCGGATGGTAAGTTCTAGGGATACGTTTGATGAGTGTGCGAAAGCAACTTATTTTGTGTTCGTGCCCGTTCTGTCTGACGAAATTGGCCGCAAGTTCTACCGATCACTGAAGTTATATAATATTCTAGGGGATGTGAGAGCCTTATGACATGCCGGTTTGCTTTTTCAGACTGCCCAATCTCAATTAAAAAGAAAAAAAATATAGTGTTCTTTGCTTGGTTGCATTGTACATACTCGAGTTGCATTGTTTGAAGTCATGTAGATTGCATAGTCCAGCGTTTGAGTCGTTGTGTCTAAGGAAAAGTAAAGATATATGTAAATCTTGGAAGCAAGTGTTGCTCGGGACGAGCAAGAAGGTATTTTGGGGGAATTTGATACCACCTTTTAGGAGCTATCTATTACCTCCATTTTTCCACATTATCACGAGTGATTTGAGCTTAATTTTCGATAATATGTTGCGTTTTATCACATAATGCTTCATATGCGCTTTATTGTTAGTCCGGGCATTTCTATGCATGTTTAGGTGTTATTTGTCAAATACAATCGCTTGGTATGTTTGTTCATGTTGTATTGGCAGGAACGGATGCTAATTAGTTGATAGGAGGCATGGAACAAACTTCGGAAACAATGGAAGCACAAGTGGAGTAAAGAGAATCTGAACTGGAAGAGCTAGGATGACCAGTTTGCACTAATCTGAAGATATATTGAGCTATAAAATGAAATTGTGAGTTAGACCAGTGCCAAATGAAAATAGACTCAAACAGCTTTCCAACAATAGGTCACGGAGCCAAATACGAGTCAAGATGAGATACATATGACCCGCGCAAGATCAGCTTACAATACTGGACGAGAATTACAAATTGGAGGGGTTGAAATGCAATTTCAGCCAAATTACATTCAAAATTCGCCCCTGCTGGTAAAAAAACGAAGGAGAAGACCTGGATGATCTATACACGCACGGGAGAGAGAGAGAGGATGACGGGAGAGCTCAAGGAAGAGAGGATTCACGCCCCATCTTCAAGGATTTCATCGTTTGATTCTTTTTCTTCATCTCTTGTACTATTTTCTATGGAGAACATGATTTTGGCAAGATATTTAATGTATAGCTAAACTCATGGCTAGGTGATTAGGGAGAACTAGGGTTTACTTGGTTGATTGATGGATTCATGGATTTACTTCATGATTAAAGCTTAATTTCACTCATGATTTCATTCATTCTTCTACTTGAGTTCTTACTTCTTAGCATGTGAGGCTTGATCACCCATATCATATTAGTTATCTAGGAGAGTGTATGAGAATAACTCAACCCTATGTTCGTGAAGAGTAGGTAGACACTCTTAATTTTATTGATACTGAGAGGTAAGAGAACGAGAGTGATCATATAAGGGTTGTTTCAGTTGATTATGCTAGAGTGATAACTTTGCAAGGTTGGGATGTCTTGTAGGTACCTTTATCATATCAACTAGAGTAGTGTGGTTAGCAACATTAGGCTGAAAGGATTTGTTTTTGAATACACTACACTGTGATACATGGTTGAGAGATGTGTGTTTCAAGTATAATCAGATATGGTGGAAGAAAGAGTGGAGTGTTATGAATTGAATCCAGAAATCAACTAAGCATCCTAGGGACCCTAAATCATCAAGTTTCTCCATACTCTTAGTACGTTTATTCAATTCAATTGCAAATCGTAGTTACGTAGAGCCACTTGATTGAGGGTGGCAAATTTATAATCATTCAACCCATTTTTACCGGTTACGTATTGAACGTAACTAATTTGCTAAATAGAGCTTGTTACGAACTTGTCCTCGTGGGATTCGACAACCCGAGTATTAAAAATACTCACACTTTATTACTCGACTGTGCACTTGCGTACACACGTAAGAATACGTGTCATGCTACTAATGATTCTCTTACCAATGATTTCTCATTATGAGCAGGGAATTAGAAATGAGGTTGATGTGAGAGTTAAATTTCTTTCTTGGACTTCTTGTACGAAAAATTAAGAAGGGAATTCTTCTACATCAAAGTAAATACAGAAAGGATCTGCTGAACAAGTATAAGTTGTCCCAATCCAAGGCTGCAAAAACTCCCATGAGTTCTACTTTATCCCTAGATAAAGATTATAATGGTAAAAGTGTGAACAAGAAAGGATACAGAGGTATGATTGGTTCATTACTTTATCTAACTGAAAGGAGGTCCGATATCATGTTTAGTGTATGTACATGAACTAGGTTTTAAGCTTATCCAAAATAATCACACTTAGTGCATGTCAAAAGAATCTTCATATATCTCAATAGTACCAAAGACTTAGGGCTTTGGTATCCTAAACAGTCTAACTTCTCTCTATGTGGCTATTCAGATGCTGATTTTCTAGGATATAAAGTTGATAGAAAAAGCACTTCGGGGTGTTTCCGGTTTCGTGGATCATCCAAGATAAGCTGGCGTTGTAATAAGAAAAATTCAAAAGCTTCATCAACAGCAGAAGTTGAATACATAGCTGCTGGACCTTTATGCTCACAAGTGTTGTGGATAGCTCAAAAAATGAGAGAATTGGGTTATGACTTCAGAGATATTGCAATTAAATGTGACAACACTACTGCAATTTTAATCACTAAGAATCTAGTTCAGCACTCAAGAACTAAACACGTAGACTTCAGACATCATTTCATCAGAGATCATGTGGTGAAAGGTGATGTATCTTTGTCATTTGTGCCTACTAAGATGCAATTTGCAGACATCTTCAGTATACCATTGCCACAAGATAGATTCAAAGCTCTGAGTTTAGAACTGGGTTTGTTAAACAAGGAAGCACTGGTTTAGGGGAATATCATGTAAGGATTATGCCTTTCAATGTTTTGGAAATTTTTCAAAGCCTTGATTTTATCTGCTTTCAGTAATAAAATTTTCAAGGCCTTGAAATTCTTTTCTAAGCTTTCAAAAAAAATATGTATACTACATAGTCAATGAATGGATCTCCAATGCAGGGTGTTATCTATGTAGATAATTTCCTAACATTGTTTTTACCTCTTAAGTCAAATCTTTTTTAAATCAATGTTATTTCATTTCCTTTCACACGTCACACACATAATCTGAATTCTACTCAAACTTTCCTTCCTCAAATATTTAGGAAATATTCAGTTTCCTTTTCAGACTCAAACTCTTCAGTACTTATCTTCTCTCTTCTCTCCCGTATTCTTTACTCTGCCTATCTCTTCTAAAAACCCTAAATATGAGCACAAGAAGAGTCTCTGAAAGAATCAAGATGGCTGGTGGATCAAAGAAAAGCACATGTCATAAGAGAAAAGCTACAGAAGACTATTTTCAAGCCATCAATGATGGATCTAGTTCCAGAACTCCTGGTCCACCAAGACCTTCCTCTCGTCCTCCAAATAAGAAGATCAAGAATGACAAGAAAGAACAAACTACTACTTCCAGCAAGAAGAAGAAGTCAGATCCAACAAGTGGTTCTGAGAAACATAAAGGGATTCAGATTGGAAGCACTAAGAAGGTGAAGTAGAATCCTTCAAAAGCAGACAACGGAAAATAGAAGGTTTCAAGTTTGGAGATTCAAGAAACATATATAAAGGAAAATGGGAAGGAGCTACAGATCTACTCAGAAAATAAATCTCCTACTGGTAAAAAAAACTCTCTTTAGCAAGGGGTTTATCAGTCATTCTACAAAAGGAAATTGGTTGGATGGTTTTGCTTCAACTCCTATAGCATATTGTAGCTTGATCAATACTAGGATGTTGAATGGTATGAATTTGGAATGCATAAGGATATTGAAACAGAGTTTTCTTTGAAGAATCCTTAACCCATTAGAAGTTGCATACACTAGGCTTACCAGTCTGTTCTATCTGAAAATGAAACAAGAGAAATGCTTAGCCTTGACCATATCTTCTAAGGTTGCAAGGGTTAACATGGATCTAGATCATTTTGAGTTTTAAAATGTCTTAGGGTGTCCAAAGAGGTACAATACAAACAATCATCCTAGTAAAATTGATGCTTTGAAGTTGGGTTAAGAGGAATTATTTCTACCTAATGTACCTACAACCTCAAAACAGTTAACTCACTCTGTGTTGACTGTTGAAGGTAATATTTTTTTCACTATTCTGATGAGGTGTGTAGTACCTATGGAAAATTCAAAAGAGTTGCTGTATAGGATATTGTAATTGATGTATCTGGTTATGCATGGTTATGAGGTTGATTTTCCAGGCATTGTGATGGAGAACATTCTTTACTCATGCACCAAACAAAGGAAACATCCTTTACCCTATACCAACCTCCTCACACTCCTATTTCAACACCTTGAAATCCCAGTTGATAGGGAAGAGACAATCACCACTGGTTTAGGAATGCTTGATGAAAAGGCTTTTCAAATGATTGGAATTGTAAAAACCATTGAAGGAGCATGGAAGCTCTACAGTGATTTGTCTGCAGAAGAGTTGCAGGGTAATAATTTCCCTGAACCTAAATCTCTACCCTCTCCATCAACCCTACCCTCTCAATCTCAAGCGAAATCCATAATTTTCAGAGGTTAGACTTCATTGACAATGAGTTGGATGATTTGAAGCATGGTCAATATGAGTTGGGTACAGAGTTCAAAAAGATAAAGTATATGATTGAGAGTGTCTTCAGAAGTATCAACTTGATTCATGTCGAAGAGTAAGTCTCACAGGTTCCAGAGGGATCAAACAAGGCAGGTTCTACAGCTGATTGTTTGGTGAACATAGTATTGAGGATGAAGCTGGAGACAAGGGTGCTGGAAAGCAGGTTGCTGGAGATAACAATTCAGAGGAAACGACTACGGGGGATGGGGAACCAAGAGAATACAGTGTGGACTCTGAAATACCTCTCAAAGAGCTGAAGTAGAAGAAAAAGAAAGAAAAGCTTCCTACAATCATGACTTCAGCAGGAACTGTTTCAAGGTGATGTGGTTGGTGATGAGACTGGTGAAGATGTGGCACAGGAAGAAGAATAACAAGAGGAAGAAGAGGAAGATGCAGAAAGTGATCAGGGGGAAGCTGTAGATCCTAAGGGAGATGATGACCCAAAACCCTATTTCTATCCTTTTCTTTCTTACCATCAAAACATTGAACCTATTTTTAAAGCCTTGAAGTCATCCTTCCTCTTTCAAAAATTTAATTGATGAAATTCAAAAGGGGGAGAAATCTAAGGGGATATACTTTAGTTTTTTTCTTGGTTTGGATGTGCAGCAGTTGGTTTGTGAACTGCTAAAGTACTTTGAATTTGTGTATCTGATATTTTATATCTATTACTACTGGACTCCTAATGGTTATCTTTTGCAGAAATTCAGAAATTCTGGACAATCAGATTAGTTGTTTCTTTCTTTCATCAAGGGGAAGAATGTAAGTTCACAACCTGTTTCAAGGACTTGAAACAGAATTCAAAGCCTTGAAACTGAGTTTTTGTTTCAAAGCTTTGAAACTGTTTTCAAGGCCTTGAAAATGAACAACAGTTCATAGGAAGAACTCAGGGGGAGTTCATCCTTTGAATCAATCTTCAAACTCTTGTACTTGATTATACTACTTTGGATGATGAAAGAAAAACTAAACAGGTGTTTTATTATATGGTAATTTCACTGTTTTGACAGAGTATTTGCAGGGATTATTAGCTATCTATTTTACATGGAAACTTTCCTTATGTGCTGATATGCGGAGAAGGAAATCCAGCTTGCAGATTGGTCCTACAATTATGGATTTATGTCTGGACTTTCCTAAGACCTGCAGATAGAAGATCAGATGAATATCTTTGAAGATACCAAGCAACTAGCCGGTGGAATTGAGCTGTTAAAGAGCCACAGATCTGTTGCTTATTTTTAGGAAATTATGTTGAAGAAGATCTTATATATTATGCATTTCAAAAAAACAGAATAAGAAGGCTATTGAGAGAAAATTTATAGCACTAAACCTTATAGGGATTCAAACAGCTATCAAGGATTGACAAGGAACACATAATAAGATCAATCTCATTCAATCCAAGTTCTAGAAGAGCACTGCAGACTTAACTGCTTCACTGTGTTACAATGTTCTTCATTCTTTACTTCATTTGTACATCCTTCTCTTAATACTTCTCATATCTAAATCTCGTGGTGTTTTTCAAGAGGAATAACAAGAGATTCTTATTGAATCAGTTAGCTATAGCATGTACTCAATAGGTTAGTTAGTACCACAAGCTATAACAGAGTAAGGAAAATCTACGTGCTTGAGATCTTGGGCTTAGTTTTTGATTAATAAGAAGTCTATTGAAAATCTTGTAGGGATTAGATCCCTCAAGCAGAGACGTTTGTCATTGAGGACTTAGCTCTGTAAAATCTCGGTGTCCCTTGCATTTACATTTCAATTCTATACTCATCTTGTTTAACTATTTCAATCCAAGTTTTGTGTCAAGACCTTGAAAGACATTTCAAGGCCTTGAAAAAGATCAGTAACTTTTCTCACTATCTGTTTTAGTTTCAAAGGCTTGAATTTGAGTTCAAGGCCTTGAAACACCTTCTGATCTTCACACTTTTCTTGAAAACCACAATTTTAGCAAAATTTGGCATACTCTATTCAACCCCCCCCCCCATTGTAGACTATTGATCTTGTATTACTTGCCTACATACTATCTTTCACAATTTAAGTATCTTCAACCCTCATCAGACTCGATCATGCATAAACAAATGTGGCAACTCTCCGCCCCCTTGTTAGTCCAATGAACAGAAGGACAGGGAAAGGGAGATGGGACTGTCAATGGGTCAAAGAGAACCTCATAAAGAGTAAGGATGCAGGGTCTTTTTGATGTTATGCTGCCAAGAATGCCAGAAATTGATGACTGCTTATTGCATTTATATAGAGCAACGAGGCTATTCCGAACATGTCAATAGAACCATTCATGGGGACCCGATTCAAAGAGTATGTATCCTTTCTACTTTAACATGTTTCTGATTGATCAAACTATCAATATTGTTTTTTTTTTTTTAATTTTATATGTAAAACAATAGTGGCTACCTTGTTGATAAATCCAACAGAGTGACTGCTATATCCATGGATTATTCATGCCAGCTGGAGGGTCCTCGCTTCTTGGGAGATATGGTAAATTATTTTCTTTATGTTCTTAGTTCGCAATAAATGTTATGTTTTTGGACTAAAACATTTACATAAGTTTCTGCTAGGTTTAAATATTTATCCATTTGGTTTTCTAAACTATCTGCAGATGATGGACCCCATATCTCACATCCTCCACCTCACAGATGAATGTAAGACTGATGGGCTGAATGAAATCTACTTCCTCCCATGCTTGTATGCTGTAAATAAATAAAACATGGGACTCATTGCACTTATCTTCGCTCGTAGATAGAAATACTACGTTTTTCATATTTTTAATGCCATTTTAGTCTACAGACATTGTTTAAGAAAAATGCAAATAATGGGATAAGTGTAATACTCTTGGGATACATGGGCTTCATAATTGATATCAATGGTAAGAAATTTTGTTACATCCTCCTCCAAGCATCATTAGCATTACTTCCTCCGTTCCCTTATGGCATGTTTGGTTTTCTAGTATTAGAGGTATTAACTATTATTGGACTAATTATAGTACTGTGATTATTAATACTTTGTTTGGTTTGTTCTGGATTAAATTTAATACCGGTATTAAATAGTGAAAAACATAAGTTTAATACACTATTTTAATCTCTTCCCTCAGCAAAGTATTAACAGTATTGGACTATTTGGTATACTTGAAATTGAACATTAATTACACCAACAACTATTCATAATCCTTACATAACCAAACACAGTATCAAATATAATACAGCTAATCAAGTCCAATCCTATCCGACCTAGTCCAGTCCAGTCCAGTCCGGCTAGTCCGGAAAACCAAACGTGACCTTACTTCTTTCAAGTTACTGTTCGTACAGGTTTTAAGAAACTTGTGTTAATGACTCTACTTCCCTCAACCTTTCATGATAATTCCATCCATGCCCCTCCCTCTCACAGTCCCTCTATCTCCCTCATGTCTCACCGTCTCTATCTCTCCCTCCTCTGTTACCAAGAACAACATCAAGAAACACGACAACATCAAAAATCAAACCAAACTACAATCCAGAATCGAACAATAAGAGCATAGTAACCAAAAATCACACAATAATAATAACCTAACCAACAAAAAATATGAATCCAATAGGATTCTTTTTCACTGTCAACCCTTGATTTGTACAGAACTGAATATCTCAAAGAAAAAAAGACATCGAGAACGAGAAACAGAAGAGAGGAAGATGAAGAATTAGAATAGATGAGAGGAGGCCACCGCAACCGCATAAGAAACATAGACCTTTGACCGCTACTGTTTTTGCTGAACAGACAGAGAGGGAGAGGAGGGAGAGAGAGATATACGCTCAAACCATATCCTCTCTGGACTGTGGCGCCCCGGAAGATGACAACGACATGGAGAGCCTTCTCCTTCCCCTTCTTCTTTTGCACGATTTGTCTCCGATCTGGGAGACCATCACGATCTCTGGAACAAGCCTGTTCTTCGCCCACTTCCTCATCCTCTCTATCTCTTTCTCTCTCTCTTCTTGACTTTTATGTTCGACGGATTTTGAGAGCAAAAAATTGGTCTTTAAACCGCCTACGAACTTGGTCTTTCCAATCTACCCGGTGGAGTATAAGTGATGGTGGGGTCCTTTATGATTAGGGTTTAACCAAAAACATAAACACAATTTTGAACTTTAAACAGATTTTATTAATAAAAAAAAAAACCTACGGTTACTTTTTTCTTTTCCAACTCCCAACCCATCACAATCACTCACAATCACTCTGCACTCTCTCTCTCTCTCTCTGCAATTGCGAAAAACCGACCCTTTGCTCTCTCTTCCTCCCTCCATGGCGTCGTCCTCCACAACTGCTCCCTCCTCTTCATCATCGCCGTCCATGGCTGCCACCGTCTCCGGCTCACTCCCTGCCGGTGTTGATCAAACTCAGGCCATTGTTATCCACCCCACCGCCGGGACTATCGGCATCCTCAACCGCCCAATTCCCACAATTCTTGTCGGGGTTGATAAGGTTAGAATTTTAGTTTGAATTTTAGTTTGTGTTTCATTTGTTGTTTCATATAAATCCAGTATGATTCATGTTTCTGTTTGTTAAAAGTTGGACGATCTGGGTTGATTGTGTTGTGACGATCTTAGATCTAGTTTTTGTGGATAGGAGACGAAACACCTGCCTATGGCATTTTTACGAGACGATCTTGTCTGGACCGGATCGTCCGCGTTTAAACCGGATCGTCTGCGTTTAAACCGGATCGTCTGGTGTTAGACCGGATCGTCTGGCATGGTCGTCTCGGCTGAAATTTTTTTTACCGAGACGACCTTGTCCAGACGATCCGGTGTAGCACGAGACGATCCTATATAAACGCCGACGATCCTAGATAAACGCAGACGACCTTGCCAGAGTTCGTCTCTGTGAATGGCCTCTCGGTCGTCCGTGCCTTTCCCGTATCGTCTGTGTATTTTTTCTTATATCGTCCGTGTTATACAGAACTACTGAACACTTTGAAAAAAAATTTGACTTGTTCAACACTGCATGCATGCTAGATCACCCTGAACACTTTTTTTTAATATAACAAGAACTGCTGAGCTCTTAGGATTGACACCAAAACATTAACAAGACAGTTTATAACTTAGATTAGCTATAAATTGAATTCATTAGCTTAAAATGATTAATAAGTTAGATACAAAGTTTATAACTTACATTAACATTGATAACTTACCTACACAGTTTATAACTTATATTAAAACTCACTAAGTTATGTATGATAGTTATTTTACCGATTTGTGTTTTATAATGTAGGTTCAGTTACTTAAGGTTTCGGACTTGGCTCAATATTTGGGAGGAGACGTACCGCTACCCTTGTGTAAGAAGTTGATTGAAAGAGGGAACATCACTACGAGGTGCCATATGAAATACTATGAGCAGACTATGAAATTCCTTAGTGCGGAGGTACGGGCAGTGATACAGACTAGGCTCCCGCAGTTGAAGTTCTTGTTGCAACTTAATGGTGGCCCGTTCAACTATCCGGGGCAGATAGTAAATCTTGTTCAGCATGCGAAGATCAACTCGGACAAAGAAGACACTGAGTTGTGGTTCAACGTAAACAACATGCCGGTTCGTTTTGGATTGCAGGAGTTTTGCTTGGTGTCGGGGTTGAGAATCGGGAAAATCGAGGGGTTAGGTGAGAAAATCATTGAATATGGTTGGGCTAAGAAGTACCTCAAAAACCACAAGATGGGAACTAACATCAAAATCAGTAAGGTTGAAGATGCACTGAAGAAGCTGCAAGAAGAAAAGGACTTGAGCCCTGATAAACTCACTGATTATGCTAAGTTGGCGATGGCTTGCATAATGGGTAGGCTGGTGTACACGAAAAGCTCTAAGTATGAGATGTCCATGGATGCATTTGGGTTGTTCTCGGATCTCGATTGGGCTAACAGTTTCGCATGGGGGAGCTATTTGTGGAAAGAGTCCCTTGAACAAGTGAGGACAGAGGTTTGGAACTGCAATTTCGATCCCGAACGTCGCAGGAAGTATAACATGCATTGCTTCCCACACATCTTTCTGGCATGGATTTGCGAGGCCATACCGGAGCTCGGTGACAATGTGGCCAAGAAGAAGGAAGGTGCACCGATACGACCGAGGTTGAATAACTGGGAGTGGAGAAATTGCAATGCAACCTTGGAAGAAGCCTCCGCTTATTGGAAATCTGTAAAGAAAGTATATCCAACTCTTTTGCCAACGGAGGAAGAGAAGACGGAGCCCTACTGGCAAAGCTTCATTGAGCACCAGCGTAGTAACCCTGGCAGGCCTCTTTTCCCACGGTGGAGCACGGTCTTTCAAGAAAAGACTATAATATTGGATGATCAACATGAGAATCGTGCTTTCGAACCTTCCTACAACTTTGGTAAGGTACAGACGGAAGATGATGTTGAAGCGGAAGAAGATGACGTTGAAGCGGAAGAAGGTGGTGTTGATGTGGAGGCTAGTAAGAAGCGGAAGAAGAAGGGCAAGAATGTCGCTGCGGTTGGCCCACAAAGGAAGAAGAAGAATGTACCCCAAACCAGTGATGCTAGTCCGACGAGGAAGAAGCAGAAGACTCTTCTCATCGATGAATCAGAAGAAGAACAAGGGGGAACAGAACAAATTAGAGAAGCCTCTATCCCCCCTGCGGAAGTGCCTGACCAGCAAAATGATGCAACTCCTGCACCTGAGGTCCCTAGAGCTTCTGTTCAGATTGGGGACTTGGAATCGTTCAAGCAAGATTTGTTTTCCCTGGTCCGGGGGGAGTTCAAGACAGTGAACGACAAAGTCGACAAGTTTGGCGAACGATTAGACAGTGTGGAGCAGGAAATCAGAGAATTGCGATCGTTGTCTAACCAGCAAGCGACCGCATTATTGAAGACAGCCGCGTTCAATCATTCCATCAGTACGGAGAAGTTGGACAAAATTGGGAAAATGGCAAACGTTTCGGGAACTATGCTGACGGAAGTGTGGAAGGTGGCAACAAAAAGAATGCCGGGTGAGACACGAACTCAGAATGTTGGAACTCCCGGACAGGTATACTTACAAGTATGATTGGTAGTCAATTTAGTACGTTTTTAATTTTTACATGTTCCTAATTTTAATGTAATATTCTTGTTAGTATGCAGAGCTCGGAGCTACCCGTAGATCCAGCCAACCCGAGTCAATCGAGCATGCAGCAACAGAGCAGACAGGATCAGGGGGATTCGAGCCACAAGAAGATGAATCCAATCAAATTGTGCCTGCACCGGGAGCTGAAAGAGCTAGGGGTTCAGCCCCGTCAAGGGTCGAAGAAGCAGGGGGATTCGAGCAAGCAGGGGGATCCGAGCCAGCCGGGAGATCCGAGCAAGCAGGGGGATCCGAGCAAACAGGGCCATCCCAGCAAGCAGGGGGATCCGAGCAAACAGGGCCATCCCAGCAAGCAGGGGGATCCGAGCAAGCAGGGCCATCCGAGCAAGCAGGGGGATCCGAGCCAGCAGGGCCATCCCAGCAAGCAGTGGAAGATCTGAGTGATCCTGAACTAGAAAGTTGGTTTGATGAAGATTACTCAACCCTTGCAGGAGAAGGAGGAGAAGAAGAAGGAGGCAAAGAAGGAGGTGTAGAAGAAGATGTAGAAGTAGTGTTGCCAAAATTGAAGTTACATGTACCGGAAGATTGGATACCGTACTTCGAGGCTCCAGAGCATACAGACCAAGAAGAGTGTTGGACTCCTCAGTCAACGTACAGTTATGATAAGCTAGGTTTGTATGACAAGATACATGCTCGTGATAAGTTGTTTATTGTTCGAGAAGGTGGTGTGGCAGTGAAGTGGCGGCGTGATCGCGCAAGAATTGAGTGGGGGAGAACCAAGTATGCGGCTGCACTTGCTAAAGAAGGAATTCACCCTGTGAAGTTTTTATACAGTGCGTCTACCGGAATGCCAACGTTCAACCTCATGATGCAACCAAAACCACCTCTAGTAAAAGCCTTCGAAGCGTGGTTATATGATCCTGAAGAGGAGTGGGCAGGTATATATTGCGGAATTAATATACTTGGGAGAGAATTCTTCAAGTACCTTAAAGCAGAATATTCTACTATCCTTTGGTCTCATATGGACGAGATGACGTATGTGATTAGGCGCATGTATTCCAAGAAAGTGCGTGAAGCTAGAACAGACACGGTCATTACTGACTACGGTTGGTATCATGCGTTCATGAATCCGGCACTGACTTATGCCGAGCTGAAGGACAAAGTGGCCCCATATTTTGCAGGAAATCAGCCCTATCGGGGAACTGAGCTCGCCAAGGCTAGTAGGTGGTTCATGCCATGGTTTACAAAGAGAACGGCTAAAGGTCCAGGGCATTGGATTGTCATTTACATTGAAGTGAAAGACATGGTGTTGCAAGTGTACGATCCGCATCAGTACTCAGGGTTCAAGCAATGGGAATTTGAGCGTCTTCTCACGGATTTCCCCAAGCTTCTGAAGGACTTCGGTGGCTGTAGAGCGAGGCCTGAATTGTTGGAAGTGGATAAATTGGAGAAAAGACATCTGTTGAAGACAAGAGAGAAGAGGTTTGTGACCCAAAAAAGGTATATGACAGCCTGGTATGTACTTCAAATGATCGAGTGCTTAATTCAGTCAAATCCGATTAGGGGTTGGATATGTGTGGAAGACATAGTACTGAGAAAGAAGTTAGATTACTGTACTTTGATATGGATGGTCGCTTTTCACTTCCCTATTGTCACTGGAAAGGGTGTGAGAGTGGACAAAACAAGCTTCCAATGATATGTATTTTAGTAATTTAATGAAACTATTGTTCTTTTCCAATGATATGTATTTTAGTAATTTAAAGTTAGATTACTGTACTTTAATTTTACAAACAACGACTATCGATTACAAACAACGACTATCGATTACAAACGACGACTATCGATTACAAACAACGACTGTCGATTACAAACAACGACTATCGATTACAAACAACGACTATCGATTACAAACGACGACTATCGATTACAAACAACGACTGTCGATTATTGAGGTTCATAAGTGCAAGTTCTTACTGAGTGTCCCAGTCGACCGCACTTGCTGCATCGGTATGAACCCTTACCTCCACGATTTTTAAATATTTTTTCAGTCGTGGACTTGAATCTGGTCTCCTGGTCCCTCCCTGGTGTCACCAATTTCTTCGGAGGCAATGGCCGGAGTGCTCTTATACTCTCGGGTAAATTGTCTCTGTCCCACTGTGTGTGGTTGGGAGCAGTATAAACCGTTCCGCTATAGGCCTCCTTGAAGCATTCTCTTGAGTAGTACCTGCTAGTATGATTGTACATGACCTCCATGTCGTGTTGCACGTCGTAATGGCCCAGCTTCCTAAGTTGCGATGCACATGCACAAGCATGTACGCATGGGAACCACATCTGTTGGTATTCGCCACACGTGCAGCTCCCAACAACATTTCCAGGGCTAAAATCCACCACGTGACATTTCAGGTCACGGTCTCTGACTTCGTACTCTGTGCATGTGATGGGACGTACATGCAGTCCTCGAGAGTTGACCCAATTCTCCAACATTTTTTCTTCCCGCACCTTAGTCAGATACATCCTTCCCATTTTCTCCAATTCCATATTTCTTAATATGAACCATTGAGCCACTGTGTCGCACGCGAAAGCGAATAATTGAAGAGGTTTGCCATTCCGTGCATCCAGAAAGCATGAGTTAATGGACTCCGCATGGTTGGAACATAATTGTTCGAACCGGGATGTCTTGCAAAAGGACCTAGCCCACTTCTCCAATCCGGCATCGCGAAAGTAACCTTCAACCGTCATTTTCTTCACGCTATGCACGTGCGATACAACAATGCCCATGTCCTTCAAATTTGTATCACAGATCTCCCGGTCGAAGGTATATGCAGCTTTAAAAAAATATTTCTCCCACTTCTTTGTGGGGTAGTGCGACAGCCCGTTCATCTTCAGGTGATGATAGCAATGGACATGGTTGGAAAGGGGGTACACCGCCTTAACTGAATTAATTATAGCTTGGTGCCGATCGGAAACAAAAGTCAGTTCATGATTGTCAGGCCTAATTTGTCGTAGTTTAAGCAAGAACCATGTCCATGCATCTGTATTCTCGCGATCCACCAATCCCCACGCAATGGGATAGCAGTGTTGCTCGCTATCAACCATTGTGCACACAACCAACTGAACCGGTTCTTTCTTCATGTGCGACATATCAATCACAATTACAGGTCTCATATACTGTATACCTGCAATGCATGCACCGAGGGCCATGTAGCAGTACTGGAATACATTATCTTCGCTCACATGAATATCCCACTTCGAACCGGGGTTCAACTCAGCGGTTAAATGCATGAACGCAGGTAGATCTGCATAATTTTGGGCCCTAGTGCCGCTAATAAGAGCTTTACGCTTTTGAATTGCAATCCACGACGTATGGTACGAGAATTCGGTGCCCATATCTTTCGCCATAGCCTGAACCTCAGCGATTGAGGGTGACTTTGAGAGATCTTTAAACCGTCCCAGCAGTTGCTTGGCTACAACCATGCTAGTGATGTTACGGTGCTTACCGTCAATCGTAATTGCGGTACATGTGTGAATTGGATTGTGTTTCTTAAGGACATAGTTCACAGCCTCTTTGATCTTGTACGCCCCCACCATCCACTTACAGTTCTCATCACTACAACGCAACACTATCCGCACAGCCTCTCGCTTGTAGACGTGAAAAGACCATCCTCTGTCAGCAGCAGCTAACCTAATAGGCATTAATAGCGCGTCGGGTCCGTTGAACAAATCGCCAATCTTAAGAACCAGCCCGTCCGACCTACCAATGCCATCACTACTACAACCACTACCACCGGCCTCATCAACAAAACGATTGCGGTCTATCTGCACAGTTTCCAATGCAAGATTGTTATGCACATTTGGTTCCTCTCTGTCGTACACATCACAGTCATTGACCGCATTGGTGGTTGTGTCTGTGAGGACCAATTGAGGGTCCATGTCGTCAGCATAGCCCTCGGGGATGATCTGCACGCCGGGGAAGTATTCTTCTTCAATCAATGCATGTGGGCTATTGTGTTCAACCACTGCGATCAGCTGCATATTGTTGTCATCTATCGGAGTCGGCTGCAAATTGTGGTCATCCATTGGAGTCGGGTCGTTATGTACTCCATCAAGAACAATATCTGAAACTATGTTTCCTTGAACCTCATCCTCCAAAGTAACGTACATTCTAACAGTATACCCCGCTGAACACCAATCAAACAAATCATCGATTTGTAGGTCAACAGAAAGTACGTTAGGGGGGAATAAGTCTGCATCGTCTATCAAGTGATGATAGTGTAAGACAATCTTCTTAGTGGACTCATGATCACCGCCCATTCTAACGGAGACATCTTCCTTCAATGACTCTACAGTAATGCCTTTGCACATCTTGAAATGCGCGGTCTTCAATCTTTCACCCAAATATTTGTATCTACCTTCGACACGATCCCATGCACCGTTCCAGATGACAAGTACTCCTAATTTCTTCACCATCTCTGTCATATATAAAAAAACTTCACATGTCAGAAGATAATGTTTGTTTTTCTTAATTAGAGTTTAGGGTTTAATAATAACCATATTGTGATAATAGTTATTTTTTAATAATAAGGGTTTAGGGTTTAGGGTTTACGGTTTAGGGTTTAGGGTTTAGGTTTTTTTTTTTTTTTAAGACAGAGACGACCCATGACCATGGTCGTCCATGTCTTCACCAGTGAACGAACCTGACGACCTTGATCGTCAGGGTCTTCACCAGTGAACAGAGACGACCAATGACCATGGTGAATTACACAGACGAACCAATGACCATGGTCGTCTCTGTCTTCACCAGTGAACGAACCTGACGACCTTGATCGTCAGGGTCTTCACCAGTGAACGAACCGACGACCTTGGTCGTCAGGTCTTCACCAGTGAACGAACCAGCCGACCTTGGTCGTCAGGGTGTCCACTGGTGAATGACACGGACGACCGAGCCTTGGTCGTCTCGGTAGTTGAGGAACCTCAAGGGTCGCCTTGGAAATTGATGAGCCGGCATCAATGTGGATACATTTTCAAGATGGAATCATCTAGAAAATGTATCCACATTATTACAAGCATGCACGGCACAAGAAACAAAAGAACTGCCGAGTCTCTTCGTCTACCCTCCACCACTATAAATGTAGGTAAATGTTTTCTCCTAAACCACTACCTATTCACAAAAAAATCACTCAATCAAAATGTCCAAGCCAAGCTCCCCACCTAAGGAGTATGAAACTGACCACGGTGAAGAAGAAGAGGAGGTGGGAAGTGATGAAGAAGAAACAGGTAAGGAGAAGGAAACTGATGAAGAAGAAAATAGTGAAGAGGAGGGAAGTGAAGAAGAAAAGAGTGAAGAACCTGATTATTCCAAAGACGAACCTGCTTATTCCTATAAAAGGGGTTCACAAACAACCATTCACTCATCCGATGAAGACGAAGAAGACACGGCTCACTGGACTCCTCCACGTAAAAGAGACAGTGCTAGTGAAGATTCCGGTGAAGAATGGGACCCAGAAGAATCTCCTCCTAGGGATAAGAAGAAGCAAAAAAAAATGTAGTTTGTGTTTTTAAGTTTTTAAATTTCCATGTACTTTGCAATGTTTAATTTCAATGAAAATTTTAATGTTTAATGTTCACATTTTTGTGTTTGGCTCTTGATTAATGTTGGTTTATTATTTACCTTTTTTTTGAAATATGTTGATATTATTTACCTTGATCTTGATTGAACCATGTTCCAGTTTTTGTAATCTATTTCTTGATGTAATTTCTCAATTATTTGTTGATTATGTTCTATTTGATTGAACCATGTTCCAGTTTTATGTTCTATTTGATTGTGGGAGTTTTATTTTAACTCTTATTCAAAGAATTTAAAAAATTTGTGTCAAAGTGTTCTGGACCAGGTCGTCTGCATTTATAGCCGGTCGTCAGCGTTTACAGAGGATCGTCGGGGACGATCAGGAATCATAAAGACGACCTAGAAGGGTCGTCGGGTGTAACCTAAGTGTTTTTCCAGTTCACTCACACAGCGACGACCTAGACTCACCGAGACGGCCATGATGGGTCGTCAGGGTCGTCAGGGTCGTCAGGGCCGGCCCTCCGTGGTTTGCCCCGACGATCCATAAAAATACATAGGTCGTCTCTGTGTTTTCGTGAATGAAGACTTTGACGACCAAGCCCACTGCGTGGTCGTCGTGGTCTTACTCAAATCGTCCCCGACGAGTGTTACATTGGCATAAGAAAACACAGGAAGAACAGATGATTATGAACACATAAAATTTAACAAATCAAGATAAAAACCAGAAATTTTAAGTGATAAGCTGACATTAGGATGAGAAGACACAACAAATACAACAATCTCAACAAAATTAGAGTTTACCTGCACTCTGAGCAGGTTCAAGAACAAATGGAGATGAGAGACTCAGATGAGAGAAAATGTGAGTTCCCTGGATAAAACAAGAGCAACTGAGAGTGACAAATGAGAAATGTTTCACAGCATTAAGGTTGGAGTACTGTGAAATCATAAATGATACGGTTGGTTGGAGTAATTTCTTCTTGTACTTTGTTAGGTAGAGGTAGATGAAAAATATTGAATGTTCGTGAGGGAGAAAAAAAAGAAGCAGTGAAGGTTGTAGTGAGAGAAAAAAATGGAAGGGTATTCAATATTAGGGTTGCAAGGGCATAGAAGTAATTGAACAAAAAACTTGGCTGACAAACATGTACTTTTGGCTGACAAGAAGGGACCACATAGTAGTTAATAAAATCTTTACATATTTGATTACCCAGCCGGGTAGATTGGAAAAGAAAGTTTGGCCAAGGGTATAAACTCAAGTCAAGTTGCCAGAAAGGCATTTGAACAAAAACCTCTTTTGAGAGTGGGTAGGTTTAGATGGGTGGTGGAGGTTTGAAGGTGTGAAGAGAAAGGCTGGAGATTAGAGAGAGAGATGAGAAATTGGGTCAGTTGCCTAGTTGGTAGGTTCAAAGGTGGGGTATTATTCAGGGGTAAAAATGACTTATACTTGTGGAAAGGTTACTAAAAAGGGAAAAAAGAAGAAAGGAAGGGAACAACCCAAAATAGAAAGAATGAAGAAAGAAAGGAACGGATGAAGTACCATTTTTTGACTTGCTTTGTTCTTTTGCAAATATTTCTATTCCTCTTAATATCCGGAAACGGATTACCTTCTCATGGTATTGCACATTCTTGAAGAAAAAGTGTACATCCTTGATCCCATGTCAATGCACATGTACAAACCCGATGTGATTCGTGAAAAGCTTGATCAGATGCACACACATTTTGTAACACCTCCAAATTGGCCAAGCCGAAACCCGAGAAGGTGTCACTCCGTACCCGAGATGAAACTCGGATACTAGGACATGTAAAAGTAGTTCCAAGAAACACAACCATGGAGTATTAAAGTATTAATTTTTTACAATTTAAAAGTTTCACCTCAACACGGGCATTAATCATTCAAATGAAATAAAACTAAAAGAATATTAAAAAATGAAAGTGTTGGATGTAACGTGATGGTTAGCGTCCCCCGCTACGCCAGACTCCCATCATCTAAACATGTCGTGAAGAAAACAGAAAGAGAACACCACAGTTTCCAAAATCAGCAATTAATACTGAACAAGAAACACCAAAGCATGTAAAATGATGAAGAGACAAAATTTATAAAAAGGTGACCAATTTGTCATGTAATAAATTAACTTTTTCACAGCGGAAAATAAAGTTATTCAGAGGGATTCCAATTTCATTGTACTTTTCCAAAACAAGTTCATTATCTAAGTTATGGGATTCCAAAATATCATATTCATTCTTTTGCCATTAATAAACATCAAGTCCGAAACGCCACATTGGTAATTAGTTAATACAGGGGAGAACCAACCACTTCGCAAGCACCCAGGACCTTAAGTGTCGACACCCCCTTAAGACTTTTTTATACCAGAAGGGTGTGTACAAGGAGCGATCCGGGGCATTGCAACCGGATTAAATAAATTAATTGGTCGAGTGACCATAGTCAACACAACCAAGCCTATCGTAACATGTAAAAACCCCGGACAACTCTTCCACTTTACGTTAACATCAATTATTAGATTATTGTGATGTTTTCAGGAAAATGTTTCAACGAGTGGAATCAAATATTAAAGTATTTCATAATTCACATAGCCCATAAATTCACATGTTGATTCCCATTTGTTCATGTCCGACACTCGAAAGCATGATGTCCCCTCTTGCCACAGTTATGACAAGTGATTACAGTCCCCTTGAAATAAAATCGGGGGTGATTCTGCTTGCACCTGTTGGAGATGTAACGGCCAGGAGGCTGATCTCCAGAGTTCTGTTGTTGCCACGGTACTGACCCTGGTTACCTCCTCCATGGTTTGGATTGAACCTCTTTTCCTGACCACCATGGTTATTTCTAGCCTGATTGTTACCATTGCCCCCTGTATTTTCCATCTTGCGCTTTTCATGATTCTCATCATGCGCCTCTTGCATGCGCCAAACAGATGCAGCTCTATCATACTCCTCTTGGAGAGTTTAATATGTCCGGCATAGCAAGTCTTTTTGTAGATGGATTTGTAGTCCTGAAATGAATTTTCTAACTTTTGTGGCCTCATCAAGCATCAGGTGGCCTGAGAATCGGGTTAAATCCATGAACTTCTTGAAGTATTCGGTCACTGAATCATTTCCTAGCTCGAAATTTACAAACTCTAGGTACATCTGATCTTGGATGTGAGATGGATAAAATCGAGTGCGAAGAGCAGCCTGAAGAGCTTCCCAATTGAAGTTGGGTTGAGCGAAAAGAGCTTGACGCGAGTTCCTCAACCAGATATTTGCCTCATTTTTCAGATAGAACGTCGCGCAGATAACCTTGCAGTTGTCAGGGCACAAAACCAATTCAAGGATCTTGTCCATCTCATCTATCCAGTCTTCCAGCTCAACTGGATCCTCATTTCATGTAAACTTCACATGCTTCATGTCAGCCACTTTCTTTGGCCAGCTGGCCCCATTCTGTTCCCCATTGTTCATGTTCTAAGCTATTTGAGAAAATTGAGCGAGAAACTGCTCCATGTTGTTGCTTTGTTGTTTTGGGCTGCCATAGGGTCTTGACGAACTCTCCTGGTGTTGTAGTGATGTGGTCTATCAGTTATATTTCCTACAAATATAACATATTGTATCATTCATAAAATATCAAGAATTACAAGTAAAAATGAATACATAGCATATAATGTGCAATTAAGCACGTAATATAACACATTGATCCACATTTAATTATTTACACATGCAATTCCCACATAGGCAGAACACATCTTATTTTTCATTTTTCATTGAAAATTAGAAAATTTGTCAATCAGGCAAGTAAAAATTATGAACTATGGTGTGAAACACCCTTATATGAGTCTAATTTTATAATTAAGAAGAATCAACTCAAAAATATATTGTATAAATCAAGTTCTACCGAGAATACCACTGATGGTGTCATAGACCATTAGAAAAGAAACTCCAACTCCACAAGGCCGTAAACTGACTCTAACTTCCTAAAATTTCCTAGGTTTTCACCCAGATATGGACCTATGTGTTCACTAATCACTATGAAAATTTGAGACCCATCCAAGGTCTAGAAGATAGGTGAAAAGCAAAAAATACTACAGCTGGTCCCATTGCGATTCTGCTACTGTACAACGATCTTTGGAAATTTTAATCTAAGTCTCACGGACTCAGTTGGAGCTGAATTTTTTATGAAATAAACCTCTGCGTGTCTACTATCTGAGAAACATTCTGGGAAAAGTAATTCTAAATTTAAACACGTCTGATACATCGAAAACCAACTAATGCGCAGATTCTAACACCATAAAATCAACGTTCCCACGTTTTAACTTCATGAACATTTCATATGCACCATTGAACAATAAAGAAATACAACATCACCTCAACTGCAAACCATACTTCAAATTAAAATAACATAAACTTATTAAATTTCAAAACGGATCCTCAATACATGAGTATTATTCTTCATAATGGAAGCAAAATTAACCTAATGAAATCACCAATGAACCATCTCTAGCCCAAAATTGGCTATGCAAAACCACTTTAAGAAACCTCAAGGAATTTTTTGGCTTCATGGCCTTATTCAAAACGAAATTCAAAAGGCATCAAGAGTCTAAGAAATCAAAGGATTCTAATACGCCTAATCCTCATAGTGATTCACGTTTGCCTCCGAATCCAAGTCTTCACTAGGGTCTTCCTCGACAACGTCGTAACTGTGCCACTTATCATGGACATCCATTAGTAATTCGCACATAAAATCAGCATCCACCTTCCATTCACGCTGGTAACGATATTCAGCAATGTTTGGTTGGTTGTACGTAGTCATTAGGTTGCTATACTGAGGGATGACTCTCCCAAACATTGGCCCTCTAGGTAGAGCATGCACCATGCAATGATCCTGAAAAGCAGGGTGCCGATATAGAGGAAAGTCCGACTCATTGAACCTATTCTCACATTAATGGAGCACACGATCACGAAAAGCTGGTAGCAACTCGCCCTCCACCCAAGGAGTCACAACTGGGTGGTTCTCAACTGGTGGCACACGCTTCTTGAGGGTTGTCTTGGTTCTAGCCATCTAAAATAGAAAAAAATCTCCATAAGACACTTATTCCACAAGTATATATCTTAAAACTAAAGATCACCATCATGAAATAAGTATCGTACTCCCAAGACCTCAAATTTTTTTTGACATGACTCCCAAAACGCACTAATACTTTAGAGAACACAAAAATGACAAGAAATCTCAAATATACACCCCCAACACGATCTCCCAAAATTTCAATCACCGAAACAGTGAACACCTAACCCATACTCCAACGAAAACTCTCAAAGTCAAATTCTTGTCTAAACGGGTAGGAAAAAGCTCTTACTTTGGAGAGGGTGGGTGAGTGTACTTTCTTCCTAAGACTATTTTAAAAAAGCTTACACAAATATTAGTCGCTATTCAATGCTACCCAAATCCCCAACCGCTTGTCATATTTTAATTATTTTCCCTATGTTCATTTTAAATTTCCCTACAGGTTTTATATTCCTTTTGGATTGCCTGCTCTCATACCACCTGTAACACCCCAAAATTTGCCAAGTCAAAACCCGGGAGGGTGTCACTCTGTACCCGAGATGAAATTCAAATACAAGGACATTTAAAAGTGGTTCCAAGCAACACAACCATAAGTATTAAAGTATTAATTTATTACAATTTAAAAGTTTCGCGTCAACACGAGCATTAATCATTCTAATGAAATAAAACTAAAGGTAGTATACTTATTAAAAAATGAAAGTACTAGATGTAACGTGATAGTTCGCGTCCCCCGCTACACCAAACTCCCATCGTCTAAACTTGTGGTGAAGAATATAGAAAGTGAACACCACAGTTTCTAAAATTAACAATATATACTGAGCAAATAAACACCCAAGCATGTAAAATGATGAAGAGACAAAATTCATAAAAAGGTGAACAACTTGTCATGTAATAAATTAACTTTTTTCATAGCGAAAAATAAAGTTTGACACTTCTAAGGTATTAAGAGGGATTTGAATTTCATTGTACATTTCCGAAACAAGTTCATTGTCAAGGTTAGGGGATTCCAAAATCTCATATTCATTTTTTCCCATTAATAAACATCAAGTCCAAAACACCATATTGATAATTAGTTCGTACGGGGGGAGAACCAATCAGTTCGCAAGCATCGAGGACCTTAAGAGTTGACACCCCCTTAAGACTTCTTTCGGCCAGAAGGGTGAGTACAAGGAATGATCCGAGGCATTACAACCGGATTAAATAAATTAATTTGTCAAGTAACCGTAGTCAACACTGTAGGGTTTTGATCATGGATACGCAGCGAAAAAAACAATAATTTATCCATTCGATTCCCTCCAAGGATCACATGAAGAGAATTCATAACGATAGTAAGGGATTCGTAACAAGTACCTTTTGTTGCTCCTTTGATGACTTCAATCGCGAATAGTGCCACGTCTCTACGGTTTATCCACGCCTAGGATTGAGATCTAGATCCTCCAACTCCTTGTGCTAGCTAGGAAGAATGGAAGAGGAAGAAGAAATCACGCAACGAGGACCAAAGGGAGGCTCGGCCTCCTTGTTGTGGCCGACAGGTAGAGGGGGCGGACTAGGTGCGGTCGGCTCCTTGTCTTCCTCTCTCTCTCTCCTTGCTTCTCTCCCACTCAACTTATGTTATGAGCATATGTTGTTAACCAAAGGAAGTTAGAAGCATCCTTTGTATAGTCCAACAACTCATTGTTACTATATAAAGGCCCTCTCCTAATCCTACTTAAGTTCAGATTAGTCCAACTTGCATATTAGTCCTACTAAGATAGCAAGTTTTAGCGATTTGATCCTTCTAATTAATTAATCATATTAATAAATTCCCAAGTCTAGTTCAATCCATATGGCGTGTGACCCCATAGGTTCATTCTTAGTTGGTAGTAACTATTTATTAATATGGAGCGATCTCTAGCAAGACATCCATTCTAGCCAACTAATAGAAATAGTCATCCGACAAACCTTGTGTAAGTATTGTCTCATCCCTTTGTCTCAATATTTGTATCTGACACGAGACATATAAGTCACACTCATATATCCAATCCATAGTTCCTCGATCCTTGGAATAGTCTTATTCGTGCAAATAACATAAATATCCTATAATGATTTATTTGTGTCTGGCCAGACATTCTATAAGCACTATCCCTCGAGTGGCTGTGGATATTCTTTCCCATTATGTGGGAATGAAAAATTCTATCCACATCACTACGATATCTAAGTTTGCTTCCTATTGTGCCCGATACGCGCCTTTATGACTACCCAGTCACGGTGTAGCGTTTGACGCTACCAAAACTTAATATTCCACAACTAGATGATCTAGTGACTTCAAGTCTAAGGAGGACAATACTGTTGTCACTGCGAGAAGCACTTGCTACTTATATTACATATATGTATCCCTCTCGAAAATTGGTCAATCCAATATGTCATTACTCCTAACGCATACCCATGTGTTGGATCATGATATCTCCATATCAATCCAACCCCATACTAGTCTGTAGATGATTGTCCCGTTAATCAGTATAATGGACTAGGGATATTTAAGATAAAAAAACACAATTGTAAATCTAAGGACTTCATTATATTAAATTTCTCAATAAATAATACAATGAATATTCTAGCCAATTATTGTTCATACTAAGCTAGATTGCCTCTAGGAAATCTATTCCAACAGTCTCCCACTTGCACTAGATCCAATCTAGTGCATCTAGTATGCCAATGCTCCTAGTTTTCCCTTCATGCTTGCACTGAACAAGCACCTTTGTAAGTGGATCAGACGATTCTCATCTGTAGTAATCTTGCATATGTGGACGTCTCCTCTCTCGATAATATCTCAAATAAGATGGAACTTCTTGAGTACTTTGCTTGGATTTCTGGTGTGACCTGTGTTCCTTTGATTGCGCGATCGCCCCAGTGTTGTCACAATACAACTCTACTGGACCCGCAATGCTAGGAACCACACCAAGCTCAGTGATGAACTTCCTAATCCAAACAGCCTCCTTTGTTGCGCCATTCGCAGCAATGTACTCAGCTTCTGCTGTAGAATCAGCTACCGTCTGTTGCTTGGAACTCTTCCAACTCACTGCTGCTCCATTTAGGGAAAACACAAACCCCGACTGTGATCTGAAATCATCTCTGTCGGTGTGGAAGATTGCATCCGTGTAACCCTTTACGCGCAACTCTTCCTCTCCTCCAAATATCAATACCGCATCCTTAGTTATTCTCAAGTACTTTAGGATGTTTTTTACTGCAATCCAGTGACTCTCACCTGGATTGGACTGATATATGCTTGTCATACTCAATTCATATGACACATTTGGTCTAGTACATAACATCGCGTACATGATGGACCCTATGGACGAGGCATAGGGAACCCTAATCATGTGTTCCTTCTCAATCTCATTGGAAGGGCAACCACTCTTCGAAAGAGTGATCCCATGCGACATGGGCAAGAATCCCTTCTTGGAATCTTGCATGTTGAACTGCTTCAACACCTTGTCTATATATGTAATTTGACTTAGGACAAGCAGCTTCCTAGATCTATCTCTATAGATATTGATACCAAGTATATAAGCTGCTTCACCTAAGTCTTTCATTGAGAAACACTTTCCTAGCTAATCTTTAACAGATTGTGCAGCATAGGAATGTCATTTCCAATGAGTAGTATGTCATCAACATACAAGCCCAGAAAAGCAACAGATCTCCCACTAACCTTCTTACAGACAAAAGATTCATCTTCGTTTCTAATGAAGCCAAACTCTTTGACTACTTCATCAAAACGTCGATTTCAACTCCTAGAAGCTTGTTTCAATCCATCAATGGATCGTTGCAGTTTACAGACATTGTTGGCTTGCTTTGGATCTTCAAAACCCTCAGGTTGTGTCATATACACATCCTCGAAGATATTCCCATATAGGAATGCTGTTTTCACATCCATCTACCAAATCTCATAGTCGTAGTAAGCTGCAATAGCAAGTAAGATTCGGATGGATTTGGTCATTTCGACTGGTGAAAAGGTTTCATCATAGTCAATACCATGAACTTGTCTGAATTTAGCTACCAATCGGCCCTTATAGGTAATCACATTACCATCCATGTCGATCTTATTCTTGAAGACCCATTTGCACCCTATGGGTCGAGCCCCTTCAGGTGGTTCCACCAAAGTCCATACTTTATTGGTATACATGGATTTCATCTCGGATCTCATGGCCTCAAGCCACTTCTACTAGCTCGACCCTTTAATGGCCTCTCGGTATTAGGATCATTATCTATGAGCAACGTGTCACCAGACTCAGTCACAAGAAGTTCATACCTCTCCGGCTCCTGGAGCACTCTACTAGATCTACGAAGTTCTTGTGTAACTTGAACAGGCTGCTCCACAACCTCTTGTGGTTCCTGTTCATGTTCCATAGTAGGATCAATGCTTTGTGGTTCTTGAACTTCTTCAAGTTCAAAATTCCTCCCACTTTCTTCTTTCGAGACAAACTGTCTTTCTAGACACACGCCGGACCGACAACAAACACTTTGTTCTCAGTTGGATTGTAGAAATAATATCCCTTAGTTTCCTTAGGGTATCCCAGGAACTTGGATTTGTCCGACTGTAAACGCTTTACATAGACAGCGCATCCTCAAATCTTCATGAACGACACTGTGGGACGATTCCCACTCTACATCTCATGTGGTGACTTCATGACTGACTTAGATGGAACACAGTTAATGGGGAAAGCTGCACTCAATAAAGCGTAGCCCCAAAAAGATAATGGAAGCTCAGTTTGGCACATCATAGATCAAACCATATCCAATAAAAGTTCGATTCTTCCTCTCGGACACGCCATTCCATTATCGCGTTCCGGGTGGAGTGAGTTGGGATATTATCTCACACTCTGTAAGATAGTCATTAAACTCTTGGCTCAAGTTTTCATTTCCACGATCCGATCTTAGAGCTTTAATACTTTTTCCAAACTGCTTCTCTACTTCATCCTTGGATTCTTTGAACTTTTTACAGGACTCGGGTTTGGCCTTCATAAGATAGACAAATCCATATCTCTTGTAATCATCAGTAAATGTGATGAAGTAGACGTAACCACCCCTGGCAGGCATGGAAAATGGCCCGCATACATAAGTATGTACTAGCGCCAATTTCTCACTAGTCCTCTCACCTTTCTTATTGAAAAGGGACTTTGTCATTTTTCCCAATAAACAAGCCTCACATGTCTCATATGATTTAAAATCAAATGAGTCTGGAAATCCATCCTTATGGAGTCTGGATACATGTTTCTTGTTTATATGGCCTAAATGACAGTGCCATAGATAAGAATGATTTAAATCATCTATTTTAATTCTCTTGGTATTTATGTTATTGATAGGATTATTTAGATCAAAGATAAATAATCTATTAAACAATTTCCCGCTACAATAGTGAATACTATCAAAATAAATGGAGCAACAATTGTCCTTTATTGAAATAGTAAAATCTTCATTGTCCAAACAGGAAATAGAAATAATGTTTCTGCTCATATCAGGCACAAAATAGCAATTATTTAATTCTAAAACTAATCCTGAAGGCAGAGACAGCTCGTACACGCCTACACCCAATGCAGAAACCTTTGCTCCATTCCCAACGCGCAGATCTATCTCTCCTTTAGCCAATCTCCTACTTCTTTTTAGATCATGCACATTTGGACGAATGTGAGATCCACATCCAGTATCCAATACCCAAGATGAAGAGCAAGTAATATTGACATCTATAACAAAAATACCTGGTGGTGGTGGAATCACTATTCCAAGCCTCTTATCCTCTAGATATTTTGGACAGTTCATCCTCCAGTGTCCAGGCTGATTGCAGTAGTGACATTCACCTTTAGACACACCTTTGGAAATGCCACCAACATGCTTAAGGGCAGAGTCCTTGGGTTTGACAAACACTTTTCCTTTTTCATTTGAGGTAGAAGCAAACCTTTTGCCGTTTCCTTCCAGTACCATCATTATGGATTTCCCTTACCCTTGTTAACGCTTTGTTCAGCTGGCCTCAACATATGAGTAAATCTGGCAGTGGTTTCACGATTTCATTCATGTTATAGTTCATGATGAATTGTCCATAACTCTCAGGCAACAATTGCAATATCAGATTGGTGGCCAACTCTTGACCCACCGGAAACCCTAGGCGGTCGAGGCTCTTAAGATAGCCGATCATACACAACAAGTGCGGCCCCACGGGGTTTCCTTCTGGCAGATGACATTTGAACAATGCCTTGGAAACTCCATACCTCTCAACCTTAGCCTGCTCTTGGAAGAGCTGCTTCAAGTGTGCGATCATATCGACCACATTCATGTTTTCATTTTTAGATATGCCTTTAGGGCTGCCGGAGTATTATTTTCTAGACCTTCGGGAACTTGCTCCTCTAGAGCGTACATTTTCTTTTCTTGCTTGAGAACGATTCTCAAGTTTCTGTACAAGTCCAGAAAATTAGTCCCAGAGAGCTTGTCCTTCTCAAGGACAGAGCGTAGGGAGTGTGATGAACTCGATGACTTGTTTGCCATTGAAATTCTACAAAAAAGAAATACACAAGTTTTAGTATTTGTGAACGATTAACTATATTTAATAATGGCTAGATTATTAAATGCAGCTCCCATTATTTCTACGGATTAATTTTCGGAAAATATCATTATATTTTCTAGTGGGTGCCAAGATCCATATTTCACTTCTTTTGAGCTTGCTTTGGCAAGTCACCCAAAATTTGTTATTTAAATAGGAACAATTTCCAATTGCATCCTTATGCAATTTTTGGTTCAATTGGGCAAATAACTCCTTATTATCCATCCCATGGATAATCCCAATTGAGTGCCTCTAGGATTTTAATCTCATTAAAATCACCCAGTTGCGTCCAACCTTTTACTTAAATAGTTGCACATTACTTGCTTGTGTCATCGGAACACAATCATGACAAATCAAGTTCCCATGTTTGGCACGCACGAGCTTGATAATCATGATCATGAAGAGTGTTTAAAAAACAAGAAGGCAAATACACAATATTTAAATTGAGGGATTTTCTTTTCAATTTTAAGTTGTTTTTGTTGATCCATATCAACTAATCTTCTAATTTGAGTTTGGGTAAAACTCCAAATAAGAGATCTGGCTTGTTTAATTATCAAATTTCATGCATCAACCATACACGAACAATAATAATAAGACAATAAAGTAAACATCCATAAAAAGAAATTAACGTGATATGGATATGGCCTCCTAGACTAAGATATTAACAAGCCAATGAGAATATCTATGAACCCTAAAACATCAAGTGCATCTCCATGTGCCTCAATCTGTTGGTCCATCCTCCATAGCCTTGTGGAATGCTTCATGCTCCATGTTGTGGCTCCTTCAATTCTTTGGGCCTTTTTTTAAAAAAAATTGGCTACCTTATGTTTTATATAGTACTAGCTAGCATCTATACTAAATAAAATAAATCTCACAAGGTGAGAAAAAAATCGACTCGCAGGCCGTAAAACCCTAGTTAATTATTACAACAAATTTATCAGCTTGCAGGCCGTAAACAAACCACAAAAATTAAACATTCACAACAAACCACATCTAAGTCCATATCCAATCACCATACGAATTGCACATAAACAGTTAAAACCAATTTTTAACACGCTTAGTCATTTTTAATTTATTTTAGGATTACTAGGGTTAAAACGGTCCAAGAGGACCAACCAACAAGGTGGCCGAACCCCTTGGAGCCGTCTGGGCCGAGCCTAGGCGGGTCGGCCCAACCCGTAGGGTCGGCCGACCGCCTAGGCCTTCGGCCTAGGTGGCTTGGGCGGTAAGGAGAAGGGACGCTCTCCCTAGGGGGGCCGAGCCTCTTGGAGTTGTTTCAAAAATAACTCCTTTCTACCCCAAGACCAAAACGTTTCCTAATTAGAACTTGTTTCCAATTTGTGCCCAACCCTAGATATAAGATCCTAAAATTTCTCAAACTCACTAATTCATACATCCAATGTAGAAATTAGATCTTGTTTGGTTGAATCACATTCAACATGCATCTAGTATGCTGAATTTGTCGTTTTAACGCGATAATCAACAATTATAGGTAGAAACAACAAAAAAACGTGCACATAAACTACGTTATGCTCTACGACCTGTGGCTCTATTACAACTGTAGGATTTTGATCATGGATAAGCAGCGGAATAAACAATAATTTATCCATTCAATACCCTCCAAGGATCATAGGAAGAGAATTCAAAACGATAGTAAAGGATTCATAACAAGTACCTTTTGTTGCTCCTTTGATGACTTCAAACGCGAATAGTGTCACGTCACTACGGCTGATCCACGCCTAGGATTGAGATCCAGATCCTCCAACGCCTTGTGCTAGATCGGGATAATGGAAGAGGAAGAAGAAATCACGCAGCGAGGACCAAAGGGAGGATCGGCCTCCTTGTTGTGGCCGACGGGTAGAGGGGGCAGACTAGGGGCAGTCGGCTCCTTGTCTTGCTCTCTCTCCTTACTTCTCTCCTACTCAATTTATGTTATGAGCATATGTTGTTAAGGGAAGGATGCTAGGAGCATCCTTTATATAGTCCAAAAACTCCGTGTTACTACATAAAGGCCCTCTCCTAATCCTACTTGAGTTCGGATTAGTCCAACTTGCATATTAGTCCTACTAAGTTAGCAAATTGTTGCGATTTGATCCTTATAATTAATTAATCAAATAAATTAATTCCAAAATCTAGTTCAATACATATGGGGTGTGACCCCATAGGTTTCTTATTAGTTGGTAGTAACTATTTACTAATATGGAGCGATCTCTAGCAAGACATCCATTCTAGCCAACTAATAGAAATAGTCATCCGATAATCTTGTGTAAGTATTGTCTCATCCCTTTGTCTCAAAATCCGTATCAGACACGAGACATACAAGTCACACTCGTATATCCAATCCATAGTTCCTCGATCCAGGGAATAGCCTTATTCGTGCAAAGAACATCAATATCCTATATTGATTTATTTGTGTATGGCCAGACATTCTATAAGCACTATCCCTCGAGTGGCTGTGGATATTTTTTCTCATTATGTGGGAAGGAAAAATTCTATACATATCACTACGATGTCTAAGTATGCTTCCTATTGTGCCCGATACGCGCCTTTATGACTACCCAGTCACGGTGTAGCATTTGACGCTACCAAAACACATTATTCCACAACTAGATGATCTAGTGACTTCAAGTCTAAGGATGACAATACCGTTGTCACCTCGAGAAGCACTTGTGACTTTACAGAACATGTATGTAGCCCTCTCGAAAATTGGTCAATCCAATATGCCATTACTCCTAATGCATACCCTTGTGTTGGATCATGATATCTCCATATCAATCTAACCTCATACTAGTTTGTAGATGATTGTCCTGTTAATCAGTATAATAAACAAGGGATATTTAAGATAAACAACACAATTGTAAATCTAAGGACTTCATTATATTAAATATCTCAATAAATAATACAATGAATATTTTAGCCAATTATTGTTCTAAACTAGATTGCCTATAAGGCATCTATTCCAACAAACACAACCAAGCCTATAGTAACATTTAACAAACCCGCACAACTCTTCCACTTTACGTTATCATCAATTATTAGATTATTGTGATGTTTTCAGGAAAATGTTTCAACAAGTGGAATCAAATATTCAAGTAGCACATAATTCACATAGCACATAAATTCATTTTGAGACAAGAAGTCACTATAAAAAAAACATTCAAATACGATGGCCAAAAAGCGTCGTTAATAGAAAAATATCTTTCGTTTAAAAGATTTACGACTGGTCTGTTGCCGTCGTATGGATTGGTGTCATATTTGATTTTGCGACAGCACTAGCCGACATAACAGATATTAAACAACGCTATGTTATTGACCGCTGTTTCTAGTAGAGGAATACGACGGTCATTTCTTTACGACGGTTTCCTTTTCGGCTCTCCTTAATTCTCTTTAACGACGGTTATCCACCTATCGTTTATGTATTTTTTACCACAGTTTTTTCTACTGTCGTACCAATAAAGATTCCGACACCTTCTTTCCCCGTCGTTTCGTTATGAAATTTATGTCTGAAACCTGCTCCAATTCATGCAACAAAATCTCTGCCCAAAAAATTCACAAAATTTCCATAAATTCACAAAATATTCCCTGAAAATTTAGAAAATCTTCCTTGAAAATTCACTGAACAAAGTTTATCAAAATCTACAGAGTTTTTTCAGACCAATATGCTGCCACAAAATACACTTCCGATCCATATCAAAACATCACTAGCTACTATTTTTACTTCAATACTTAGCCAAAAAAAACTTAAATTAACTAAAAGAAGTCATTAATCACGACTCTACAACAAAGTTCCATACGATTATATTAACTACTTGAGCATCAACCAATTTCTTAAACTCAACACTTCTTGAAGATCATCTTGATCACTTCATTACTTGATTAATTTGACCTGTACCACAACAAACAAAATTGAATTACTTGTAATAGTGAATCTAGGGAAATTACGAAATAATAAGAGATAATTATAGAAAATGCATACCCATTTATCTAGCCATGCTACACACTATCCTTTTGCACTTTGTATATCGTCCCCGCTTGAAATTTCGTGACACAAATTGAACTTACCCTCAATGCATGTATCGATGCTAACCCCTACATAAGTTTTCCCCAACCGCAAGCCATGCACTATAGTAGATGGATCAGTAGCTTCTATAAGACCACGTGCTATTTCAAAACGCAATTTTGATTTGGACAAAATCTCAACCTTCGACCCAACCTACTGCAAAACAAGCAAGTACAAAAACCATAAGTATCTACATAAAAAATCAAATGAATTTGTTAAAAAATTTTGTCCGTGGGAATAAAAGCAAAAGAACAAACTTCAAAATTTTGTGCAATATTGGTTGGAAATCTCTTGCAACTTGAATTGATTGTTGCAACTGAGTTGTTTGAATCTGGCAAGATTTGAATCTTCCTTATGCCTTTTGAGGCAGCCAAAAACATAGCTTGCCTAGTTCCCATTACTTCAAGCATATGTGGGTCAATTAAATTTGGGAAGGCTTTGGACCACTGCTCCGAACATACTCCATTATCATCAAAAAATACTATACCCAGACCACCCATACATTTTATCTTGTGAACTGGAGCATCAGTAAATATCTTGGTAACTCCATAATCTTCATTAATGGGAGCTTCCTGAGATGGACTATGAATAGGAGGCTTGCATTATTAGTTAAAAAATAAACTTTTCACTCCTTTTATCATATTAGCTTATAGAACTTAGAAGCCATGCAATTGTCCAGATCAGCATGAAGCCTAAACAAGACCCCACCAACATTTGTCTATAAAAAGACTTCCAACTACTTGGCAATTTCATCAAAAAACTTGGTTTCACACATCAAGAAAAAATTGCTACAACGCTATGTTTCCTTCCAACCAATGACCAGCGGCGACACCGACACAATGGCCGGAGTTTTGGCAGCTCACTTGGAGTGGTGATTCAAGTGCCCCCACAATTGCCAGCACATGATGAGGGTGCTAAATGGGGAATAATCAGGTGGAACTGCATCCTTCGAATTCGATCCACAGAGCATCAGCGCGATCGAGGATCGGGTGATTGTGGAAGGCTAGGAAGAAGCACTAGCTTATTGGGTTCATGTTTGGACTCTGGAAGATTGGTTCATTACACAGTGTAGAGAGTACTTCAATACTTGGCTCACGGTGACCGAATTGATTAACAACCATAACCTGACCCTATGGCAAAGCCAGCCCCGGGACCTCTTTAACAAGCCCCTTTCTGATGCTGATGAATATGAATTATTACAACACATGGACACATTTCTTTCTTTATATTATCTAACAGCCTTAAATCTTCCTACTTCAATTATCCTGGTTAGTATCAACCAAAAAAGACTAATACCAAGAAAACAGCACCAGGGTACCAGAGACAGGACATATGGATCTAGAAAATTAGCACAATAACATTTATTTAGTTCGAAACAAAATAACACACCCTTACAATGCCGGACAGGAAATCAAGTCAATAGTGAGTAGACTCCAAAGGTCTCGTACAATAGTCACAAGTTGAATACTAACTTAAAAATTTCTACTAAAAAGGAACAATAGGTTAATTTAACCTATTAATACTATAAAGGAGGAGTAGGTGGTTACATCAGCAAAAATGAAGTGGAAACTATATTTTCTGTTTACGATATCCTTACGTTTCTAGAGGAAAAGAAAAACAAATAAATATTAGAAGAAACTTGTGGAGGGTTACCCCAAAATCAGCTGCCCAACAAGTTGATCATTGCTTATGGGCTGGGACATAAAGATATGCATCTTATATGCACTAGCCCCTATATACCACAATTCAAGTGTTCAACAACAAGGCCATACATTCATGATGCAACAATAGGCCAATGTATCCCAATAAGTTCTTAATATGAACATTTCATAAGCAATAAAAGTCAAGTTAATTTATGGAGCAAAATAACTTGTAACAGAACACAAACATGCATTGTAGATCTAAATGATGCCAGACGCAATGGCGAACTAGCATGTGAAAACAACGAAATATAAGACTTGCTATAAATGAACTTATGGAGGATTTTTTTTTTGTAGATATATAATGAAAAATGACAGCTTCAAGGTTATATAAGTCACCTGAATAGTCCCGACTACCTATTCTCGAGCAGAATTTGTGCCATTAATCTGATTAGATGTTGATGCAGAAGATAGAGGAGCAGTTGATGATATTGGACTGCGAAGTGATGGAGGAGGAGACGTACTTGAGGGTATTGGATTGCGAAGTGATGTATGAGGAGCAGTACTTGTGGGTTTTGGATTGAGAAGGGGAGAAGTAATAGCATGAGATGGCGATGGAGTCGTACGTGGTGCAGCAGCTAATGGATCAACCGGTAGTGGAATGGTTGAGTGGTCACTTGCACCTCAAAAAATTGAATCAAATAAGTCCCTCATATGTGTCATGTCAGGTTGAATAGAGTTTTCACCCGCTGACGCGAATTCTTAACGCGTATGCGCAAGTGCACGGTCAAGTAATATAGGGGTGGTATTTCAACCCCGAGTTATCGATCCCACGAGGACAGGCTTGAGATTATTTAATTAGTTATTTAATTTAGAGTACGGTGCAGGAGAAAAGATTTGATTGATTTTAGAAATTGAAATAAAAACTAATCTAATATTTTTGTATTTTTTTTATATTTAAGAAATAAGTTTGGAGAAACTAGGCAATCTATAGATCACCTAGGGTTGTAGACGATTTTTGCATTATCTGAGCAACACGTTAACTATATTCTAACTAAGCCGGGTAACAGCACTGACTATCTCCTATCGGTCTCAAGTAATTCTACTTCACGGTAGACTACAATCTCCTATCGGTCTCTTGTGTCTACCGGTCCGTTCTAGTAGGCTAACGACATGCACGAAAACGGGTCCTGTCGGTCCACCGTTGCACGAAACAGTCGAAATTCACCTACCGAATCTACCCACACTAGCCAATCCTAACACGTCTCTTCTCAGTCTCAGTGATACGGGATTGATGCTCATATCTCATCCTAGCTATTTAAAGTCACTGTCGCGCACTCTACTAGCCAACTAACGGTTCCGGTTAATTACTCCATCCCCATTAAGAATTAAACATAGATTATGAACAATTAATTTAGAACTTAATAAACTTTAAGCATGATTCATCCTATGAGCAAACCCTAGTTCATTAATTATCAATTCCTATCTTAGTCGTGTCAATATACTAGGATCCTTAACAAGATTCAAGAACTAACATCCATTCAATAGAAGAAATCAATAAGCATGAAACAAAGATTAAGAATCCGGAAAAAATAATCGTCTACATAACCCTAGGCTCTCTAGAGAAGCCTAACAATGGAGTTTAGATAATAGTAATCAACCAAACAAAACTTACAAGTTTCTCCATACAAGATTTGAAAGAAGAAGAAGAAGAAGATGAGACCCTAGGTCTTCAATGGAGGAGGAATCCTCCTCTTCCTCCGTCTTCTTCTTTTCTTCTACGTTGATGGCTTTTTTTTCTCACGTCTCTCTTTCTCTTAATATAGGGTGTATTAATTAATCATCAAACAATATTAATTAATAACTCTAATGCCCCTCCTCTGTTGTCGTGCGTGCGCTGGTCCCGCATTCAGATCGCGCGATCACCTTATGCTGATCGTGCGATCTGCTGTTACGCGAGCTTCTATTCTTCTGTCTGATCGTGGGATCACCAAATCTGGTCCTCCGATCTGCTGTTGATCGTAGGATCAACTTGTGATCCTACATTCCAGTGAGTTTTCTTCTTTTTCTCTACAACCTTCGCCCACTTGATCGTGCGATCACATATGGTGATCCTACGATCTGCTTCTGATCCTAGGATCAACTTTTGATCCTACACTTCAGTGGGTTTTCTTCTTTTTCTTCTTCCGCTCAATTTTTCTTAGTCTTCTCTTCTACACTTGATTGGGGTGTTAAGTGTCATTACCCAAACTTACGAAAATGACACTTTAACCCCCTTTTTCCATCAAGTCCACTTTTCTTCCAATTTCTTCCTCTCCCAAGCTTCCGCATATGTTCCGAAGTTCGTTTTCCTCCTCCTCTTGATCCATGAGCTCCGTTTTCTGTCCAACACAACACGAAAACACCCCGTGCGATCAAAAGTGACAAAATAAATGTAAATAATGTGTAAAACGCCCAGATTAACAATTTATCACTCAAAGCTAAACTTATCCAATTTCCTCAAGTTCATAGTGTATTTCTAATATATTCAACCCGGAAACTACCCAAAACGGTACACAAACGTAGAAGAAATATAACTCTAATATAGAGTTATCAAATCCCCCCACACTACCTTTTTGCGCGTCTTGAGCAAAATCAAAAACATCTCTCACACTATGATTTTCAATCCACCGAATCGCATTCAACTTCACTAGCCATGTGACACAAACAACACACACACCCATGCAATCTACATGACTATACAATGAAACTCGATTATCAAACAATGCAACAATTGAAACAACACCATTTTTTTCTGTTAGAGATTGGGCAATCTCGCTATCACTAACAAAAATCATCAAGCTCTCACAAGTCTCTTTTGAAATTTCACAACCCGTAGCAAGAAATTAAAGTAGAGTGATCCTACGCACAAGCACACTAAGGGGTCCCCAAACATCCACCATAATCAAACCAAGATTCGGGCACGTCCTTTAGCTTAGAGGGTCTAGGCATCTCAAATTCTAAGGTAGTCTTTCGTCGCCAAGTCATTTGAGGTTTTCAGACCCTCTTAGCCGTTATTGCATTGAATGCAAGTTGTCCCATTGACGGGAGACACAACTTCGTGTAATACGACTTGACTTTAATTTTCCTTAGACGCTCTAATTGGATTAAATCCAAATTCCCCGCGTGAACAGAGGCACATTAGGTTGTTCACCGTATCTAATCCAAGAGAAGATTTTGATTCTTTTTTTTTTCATTCTTTTCTAATTTTTTTTTTTTCAACCGTGCATTTAGAGCTACTAAGTGTGGGCTTTTTCGGTTAGCTCTTGAAACCGCCTTAAGGGATGGTGGTGTACACTCCCTAACTTCACTTAGGCTAGAGCAGCGTACCACATGGAACCGACTCTACACAAAGGTCCACCCCAGATTTACAAGAGGCCACAAGTTTCCACTCGAAAACAAACTATTCAACTCCTTAGGACTAAATCCTCCTAGCACAATAAAGGAACCAAAGGTGTGCCCTCGTCTACTTTCCACTTTTCCCTGAATACCTGGGACTTCCTTTCGTGAAACAGGAGCCTAAGATACTAAGAATTAAAGACATCCCTACTACGGTGCTTCCTATTCTCCGAGACTCTTTCATTGAACTCTCTTCAGTTTCAAGCTTCATCAATTGCCCTTATTCTCAAAATTTTAAATTTTTATGGATTTTTGCTTTTCTTATTTTTCTCAATTTTTTTTTTTTATTTTTTTTTTTAAATTTTCCCATATTTTCCTAACTCTATATGCATTGGCCAACTCGACTATCCACAAAAATTTGGTAGGGGGACTCGAAAAGATAAAAGTGCAAACAATGCATAAACTAACAATTCTAACACAGTACGACAATATGTTTAAAACACTCTACACTAACCACACTACTCACAATACTACAAAATCTATATGTAACAGGCTATGCAAACAGACATGGCAAGCAAAAATATACACAACCCCCCCCCCCAACGAATTCAGATATATAATTAGAGGACTCATCGCTTAAATGTTCAGGCGGTGGATCTACACAATTATCTCTCAAAACGTAGAACAGAGAGAGTTAGAGGTACCTGGGGTGCCCGGACCTACATGGGCACCGTTGCCGCGAAACTGCAACAAGAAGGGGTCTTGTGGACCGTTGACAGTTTCCGGAAAAGTCTCACCTCGCGTCCGGATTCTGATGCGCCTAATCGACATTCTCTATCGCACGCATCAAGAAGGTGAACCCGGAGCGTCTTTTGTACCTTTGTCCCTGCACACTGATTGAAAGTATTAAGCAACTCTCTCTCACCCCTCAAAATCATATGGAGAACTAAAATAAAGAACATAAACAAATTGCATCCTATTCTACATTGGGTTGCCTCCCAAGCAGCGCTTGTAATTTAAGGTCGACAGCCCGACCCGGTTACCTCAACCGAAAAGGATGGTGGAGGATGCTTTATCCCTCCACTTCTTCTTCTTCCACCATCTCTTTTCCATGATTCTCCTTTCTACCGCACCGATGTGATGTGACGATTGTGGAGAGTTGTGGAAGGTGACTCCTTTCATTTTGCAATTGATCTTCTTGAGAAACTTCCACCAAGTACCACTGGGCTCAAATGCCTCTTTCTCCATAAATTCATCCCAGTAGTACTTCCTTGATGCTAGATGCTCTTCAAATGACCCATGCAAATTATCCAGACCTCCACACTTGCTGACTTCCAGCTCCTTGACTATGGCATATGGATGACTAATAGAATCGCCCATAGAACAAGAAATTGTAAGTTGCTCATCACACTCTTCCCCATAATAATCCCCATACACAAGTCTTTCCAACTCATCACAGACTTGATTAATATGAGATACGGAGAATTCTTCGAAAGTATGAGTAGGGAATTTTACGTCAATAGGTATGGGAACAAGTGCTTCATCAGCTTCATCGTCGGCACCCCACAGGCTTCCAATGCTGGTGTCTTCCCATTCATGCCAAGGATGTGAGGGCGCCTGCGGTCTTGGCTCGCATTACGGCAGATCTTCCCATCTTCGGCACACAGGTCCACCCCAGTCTGAATCAGAGTCTGAGTCCTCATAAATGGCGGTGTCCACCAATGGTTCCTGGACACTGCAGTCTTCGTTCGGCTCAGGTATCTCTTCTTACACTTGTGGTGGGGATGATGAAGGTTGAATGTGAGGCTCACTGTCATGTGGCAGGGGCTCCTCTTGTGGCTCTTGAATACTAGATTCCCCTCCTGTTAGCAGTTTTTCTATTTGTTTCTTTATCCTCTCCAACATCTCCCTCACGTATTCCCTACCTGTGGCTGAATCCTCTTGTGGTAATTGTGCATCTATGGACAAAAATTTGGCGCACACTTCGATGTCATTCATAATACTACGCCGTTCTGCCATATCCGCTGATGAGTCTTCCAGGTGCTGATGAAGCTGGGGTTCATGTACTCGACATGAGTCTCTACGGTCGTGCCAAATACCGCATACATAGCACCAAGTTATGCATGCGTCCTCGTCTTCATGGTTACCCCTGCAGTGGAAACAGTAGGGGGGACCCGAATAACAGTCTTCGCTCCACATGCTTAAATTGTCTCTTGCTTCCTGCGTTCCTGAGAAACAAACTCACAAGACACCCGTGAACCGCAGAGATATAGAATAAGAAAAAATTAAAACTAAAACTAAAATAAAAGTACTCTAAACTAACTCCTAAATAAACAATCTACCGCTGTCCCCGGCAACGAAGCCAAAAATTTGACGCGAATTCTTAACGCGTATGCGCAAGTGCACGGTCAAGTAATATAGGGGTGGTATTTCAACCCCGAGTTATCGATCCCACGAGGACAGGCTTGAGATTAATTAATTAGTTATTTAATTTAGAGTACGGTGCAGGAGGAAAGATTTGATTGATTTTAGAAATTGAAATAAAAACTAATCTAATATTTTTGTGTTTTTTTATATTTAAGAAATAAGTTTGGAGAAACTAGACAATCTCTAGATCACCTAGGGTTGTAGACGATTTTCGGATTATCTGAGCAACAAGTTAACTATATTCTAACTAAGCCGGGTAACAGCACTGACTATCTCCTATCGGTCTCAAGTCATTCTACTTCACGGTAGACTACAATCTCCTATCGGTCTCTTGTGTCTACCGGTCCGTTCTAGTAGGCTAACGACATGCACGAAAACGTCGGTCCACCGTTGCACGAAACAGTCGAATTTCACCTACCGAATCTACCCACACTATCCAATCCTAACACGTCTCTTCTCAATCTCAGTGATATGGGATTGATTCTCATATCTCATCCTAGCTATTTAAAGTCACTGTCGCGCACTTCACTAGCCAACTAACGGTTCTGGTTAATTACTCCATCCCCATTAAGAATTAAACATAGATTATGAACAATTAATTTAGAACTTAATCAACTTTAAGCATGATTCATCCTATGAGCAAACCCTAGTTCATTGATTATCAATTCCTATGTTAGTCGTGTCAATATACTAAGATCCTTAACAAGATTCAAGAACTAACATCCATTCAATAGAAGAAATCAATAAGCATGAAACAAAGATTAAGAATTCGGAAAAAATCATCGTCTACATAACCCTAGGCTCTATAGAGAAGCCTAACAATGGAGTTTAGCTAATAGTAATCAACCAAATTGCTATGTTTCCTTCCAACCAATGACCAGCGGTGACACCGACACAATGGCCGGAGTTTTGGCAGCTCACTTGGAGTGGTAATTCAAGTGCCCCCACAATTGCCAGCACATGATGAGGGTGCTAACAGGGGAATAATCAGGTGGAACTGCATCCTTCGAATTCGATCCACAGAGCACCAGCGCGATCGAGGATCGGGTGATTGTGAAAGGCTAGGAAGAAGCACAAGCTTATTGGGTTCATGTTTGGACTCTGGAAGATTGGTTCATTACACAGTGTAGAGAGTACTTCAATACTTGTCTCACGGTGACCGAATTGATTAACAACCATAACCTGACCCTATGGCAAAGCCAGCCCCGGGACCTCTTTAACAAGCCCCTTTCTGATGCTGGTGAATATGAATTATTACAACACATGGACACATTTCTTTCTTTATATTATGTAACAGCCTTAAATCTGCCTACTTCAATTATCCTGGTTAGTATCAACCAAAAAAGACTAATACCAAGAAAACAGCACCAGGGTACCAGAGACATGACATGTGGATCTAGAAAATTAGCACAGTAACATTTATTTAGTTCGAAACAAAATAACACACCCTTACAATGCCGGACAGGAAATCAAGTCAACAGTGAGTAGACTCCAAAGGTCCCGTACAATAGTCACAAGTTGAATACTAACTTAAAAATTTCTACTAAAAAGGAACAATAGGTTAATTTAACCTATTAATACTATAAAGGAGGAGTAGGTGGTTACATCAGCAAAAATGAAGTGGAAACTCTATTTTATGTTAACGATATCCTTACGTTTCTAGAGGAAAAGAAAAACAAATAAATATTAGAAGAAACTTGTGGAGGGTTACCCCAAAATCAGCTGCCCAACAAGTTGATCATTGCTTATGGGCTGCGACATAAAGATATGCATCTTATATGCACTAGCCCCTATATACCACAATTCAAGTGTTCAACCACAAGGCCATACATTCATGATGCAACAATAGGCCAATGTATCCCAATAAGTTCTTAATATGAACATTTCATAAGCAATAAAAGTCAAGTTAATTTATGGAGCAAAATAACTTGTAACAGAACACAAACATGCATTGTAGATCTAAATGATGTCAGACGCAATGGCGCACTAGCATGTGAAAACAACGGAATATAAGACTTGCTATAAATGAACTTATGGAGGATTCTTTTTAGATATATAACGAAAAATGACAGCTTCAAGGTTATATAAGTCACCTGAATAGTCCCGACTACCTATTCTCGAGCAGAATTTGTGCCATTAATCTGATTAGATGTTGATGTAGAAGATAGAGGAGCAGTTGATGATATTGGACTGTGAAGTGATGGAGTAGGAGACGTACTTGAGGGTATTGGATTGCGAAGTGATGTATGAGGAGCAGTACTTGTGGGTTTTGGATTGAGAAGGGGAGAAGTAATAGCATGAGATGGCAATGGAGTCGTACGTGGTGCAGCAGCTAATGGATCAACCGGTAGTGGAATGGTTGAGTGGTCACTTGCACCTCATAAAATTGATAAAAATAAGTCCCTCATATGTGTCATGTCAAGTTGAATAGAGTTTTCACCCGCTGACGCGAATTCTTAACGCGTATGTGCAAGTGCACGGTCAAGTAATATAGGGGTGGTATTTCAACCCCGAGTTATCGATCCCACGAGGACAGGCTTGAGATTATTTAATTAGTTATTTAATTTAGAGTACGGTGCAGGAGGAAAGATTTGATTGATTTTACAAATTGAAATAAAAACTAATCTAATATTTTTGCATTTTTTTTTATATTTAAGAAATAAGTTTGGAGAAACTAGGCAATCTCTAGATCACCTAGGGTTGTAGACGATTTTTGGATTATCTGAGCAACACGTTAACTATATTCTTACTAAGCCAGGTAACAGCACTGACTATCTCCTATCAGTCTCAAGTCATTCTACTTCACGGTAGACTACAATCTCCTATCGGTCTCTTGTGTCTACCGGTCCGTTCTAGTAGGCTAACGACATGAACGAAAACGGGTCCTGTCGGTCCACCGTTGCACGAAACAGTCGAATTTCACCTACCGAATCTACCCACACTAGTCAATCCTAACACGTCTCTTCTCAGTCTCAGTGATACGGGATTGATGCTCATATCTCATCCTAGCTATTTAAAGTCACTGTCGCGCACTTCACTTGCCAACTAACGGTTCCGGTTAATTACTCCATCCCCATTAAGAATTAAACATAGATTATGAACAATTAATTTAAAACTTAATCAACTTTAAGCATGATTAATCCTATGAGCAAACCCTAGTTCATTGATTATCAATTCCTATCTTAGTCGTGTCAATATACTAGGATCCTTAACAAGATTCAAGAACTAACATCCATTCAATAGAAGAAATCAATAAGCATGAAACAAAGGTTAAGAATCCGGAAAAAATCATCGTCTACATAACCCTAGGCTCTCTAGAGAAGCCTAACAATGGAGTTTAGCTAATAGTAATCAACCAAACAAAACTTACAAGTTTCTCCATACAAGATTTGAAAGAAGAAGAAGAAGAAGAAGAAGAAGATGAAACCCTAGGTCTTCCATGGAGGAGGAATCCTCCTCTTCCTCCGTCTTCTTCTTTTCTTCTACGTTGATGCCTTTTTTTCTCACGTCTCTCTTTCTCTTAATATAGGGTTGATTAATTAATCATAAAAAATATTAATTAATAACTCTAATGCCCCTCCTCTTTTGTCGTGCGTGCGCTGGTCCTGCCTTCAGATCGCGCGATCACCTTATGCTGATCGTGCGATCTGCTGTTAGGCGAGCTTCTATTCTTCTGTCTGATCGTGGGATCACCAAATCTGGTCCTACGATCTGTTGTTGATCGTAGGATCAACTTGTGATCCTACATTCCAGTGAGTTTTCTTCTTTTTCTCTACAACCTTCGCCCGCTTGATCGTGCAATCACATATTGTGATCCTGCGATCTGCTTCTGATCCTAGGATCAACTTTTGATCCTACACTACAGTGGGTTTTCTTCTTTTTCTTCTTCCGCTCAATTTTTCTAAGTCTTCTCTTCTACACTTGATTGGGGTGTTAAGTGTCATTACCCAAACTTATGAAAATGACACTTTAACCCCCTTTTTCCATCTTTGTCCACTTTTCTTCCAATTTCTTCCTCTCCCAAGCTTCCGCATATGTTCCGAAGTTCGTTTTCCTCCTCCTCTTGATCCATGAGCTCCGTTTTCTGTCCAACACAACACGAAAACACCCCGTGCGATCAAAAGTGACAAAATAAATGTAAATAATGTGAAAAACGCCCAGATTAACAATTTATCACTCAAAGCTAAACTTATCCAATTTCCTCAAGTTCATAGTGTATTTCTAATATATTCAACCCGGAAACTACACAAAACGGTACACAAACGTAGAAGAAATATAACTCTAATATAGAGTTATCACCCGCACCTCTTCCTAAAAACGAAGTAAAGCTTCCTGTCATAGATGTCAATTGAGCTTCCATTGCTTTCAATCGATCCTGAGTTTCTTCATTAGCAGACCTCATTTCTTCTAATTGAGACTGCACAAAGCAACATGTTTCTTCGAAGATTTAGGGTTAGTGGATCCAAATTATTTAGTTGGAAATAAACCACTACCTAAACATTTCACGCGGCCATGTCTGTCTGGTCCTAAAATATCAGTGAAAACTTCCTCACGATACTCGGTTGTTTGTTCCTCTTGTACAGTAGAATCGAGTTTTCGTTTGATATCCGCCTACGAAACAAATGTGTTAGTATAATATTTGGCCTCATACCTCCTATATGAAGATGAATTGAACATGATTGCATTTATATTTAAAGAATATAACTCCTTACCAGAGTCTCTGGATCTCCTCCTCTTGTCACAATGTATATTTCACAGCGGTCATTTGGCCTCCCATACTTTTCTAAATATATAACAATATCAAACGTAATGGATTTCAATGTTACTTCGTATTCAATATTGCACAAAAAATTGCACAAACATGTTCCAGTTTAAAAAACAGATGGAAAGTAACAAAAATGGAATACCTTATCCCGGATCCGCGAAAAGCTTCTTCTTCCACTCTTAGGAGGATCAGTTATCTCGGCCTTGTTCACGCTATTTTTTAGTTCCTCTATCAGTGGTTGCAAGTAAATATCAATATTATTTACAGGAATTTCAGGCCCATCAATCAACATAGACAAATTGTCGGATGTTGGTTTCATGAGTAGCCACGGTGCAGAGTTGTACAAAATTAACACAACTGGCCACGTGCTATAAGGAATGTGCATTGTTCTGGAAGGATTGAAACCGTCATATGCTAAACCAAGCCTTATATTTTGACTTTTTGAAACCATCGCGTGCTCTAAGGAATGTGTCTCATTATACCATCGTATACTCTTTCTTCTGAATGCCATTTCCTTGAGGAAGCTGTTTTTTAAGACATAAACAACCTTCTAAGTCTTGGATTTAAAGGGAAGCATTGCATCCTCTTGATAGCCTTGTGTTTCCTCTTGGTCTTACCATTTCCTCGACGTATTCATATAGTTATTTACAATAGACAGCACAAGCCTCTAGTCCTTTGTTTTCCTTCCAAAACAACATGCAATCGTCAGTACAAGCATCAATATTCTTGTAATTGAAACCTAATGACCTGAAAAACTTTTTTTCTTTGTAGTATGACTTGGGAACTGTCTCACCTACTAGAAGTGCATCTTTCAACAACTTTAACAACTCATTGAATGACTTGTCACTTCAACCATACAAAACTTCCAAATGCAATAATCTAACAGTGAATGAAAGAGTTCAGAACTTCTTACAACCTGGATACAATTCCTTAACTGCGTCATCTAACAATTTTTAGAAGTCTGAAGTCTCTTCATCCATGTCTTCCATTCCACCCCTTTTATCCGTGTGGGGATGACCGAATGCATCGTGTAGCATAACAAACATTTCATCCCCAAACTCGTCATCCCTACTTTCAGTATTCTCTTCAGTGATACCACAAGAGGCCGACTCTCCATGCCGTGTCCAAATGTCGTAATTTGTGTTCAATTCGTTCCAAAGGAGATGATCTAGTACCCCTAGCCTCTTGTGATAATACCGATTCATGCACTTCGTACATGGACATTGTATCACATCCAACCCATTGTTGTTAGAAAATGAAAAATCTAAAAATGACCCACACCTAACTAGATACTTCATAGAGGACTTTGCGCTCAAATGAATCCAACTTTTATCCATCATGTTTAATCGGGTAAAAGAAAAAAATATGCACAAAACTATCCCTTTAAACAAGAAGATAGGTAGACATTTTTTTATCGAAACTAGCGTAGTGTAATTCTATAAGAGTCATAACAGTCAGCAGTCAAACATAAGATACATAATGTAAAAATATTTGCACAAAACCAGCCCTATGATGCGCCGACGAAAGATATATAGGAGTTGGTGAAGTTGTTTCTAGTTTGACAAACATGGAATTTCGGAAAAATTATTCAGATTTAATACGTAAAATATTGTTGCTTTCATGAAGGAGAATTGATATCTACTCTGTACACTTGAAATTTGTTAGTTTATATGGTCATATATTATTTTTTCTTGATTTTCTAATGTAGTTGGATGAAGCAATAGACAACTGACACTCTCATACTCTTATCGCTTTATCAGGAAAAACCTCCTCCTGTATAGGTAGGTTTTGCCATCTTAAGGTTTTGTATGATGTATAGGTAGGTTTTGTTTCATTCTGATGTTGTAGCTAGGAAGCTTTACTGGGAACATGTACAAGATTTATATTGTGTTCCTGGCGCAGTAAGATGCCTTCTTCTTGGTAAATTTTTTTCATTAGGAAGTGCTCTTTTAAGTGGAATTGATTGTACTCATAGATCAAAGCTCTGTTATTTATAAACTGAAAAGAAAACTTTCATATAACAATCATTGTAATAGAATCATGACTAGCAGATCTGTCTTTCCAGAAGGATTATTAAACTTACTGGGAACATATATATTTACTCTTATCTTATGATATTAATTAGTAAACTTCATTTATAGTACCCTAACCTACTTTCTCTCTCCGTTTGATTCATATATCCCTCTCCCCTCACCCAATATTCGTCATCCCTCACTGTAAACATAAAGTCTACCACCACTCATCCAAGTGAAATCAACCACCACAAAAATTGTCCCCAACCGTCCCTCCAGTCTCTCAAATCGAAATCCACAAAGACGATGAACAAAAGATTCTCAGCTTTCGGAACATGATGTTTCACGTGATAAAGTTAATCAACCGCTAATCAGCACCAAATACTAGGGTTATAAAAACTGATTCAAACCCTAGGCCACCAAATCAGTCCACATCATCAATTGCAAACCTAAAGGTAATCAATCGGAAGAAGAGGAGAAAAGTGGGGAGAGATCCATTAGGCATAATTTAAAACCCAGAGAAAGAGGAGATAAGAGGAAAAGACCTTACCTTCAATCTGCTAAAGAATACAAAGATGTGCTTCCACTCTAATTTTGGGTTCTTGCCATTAACGCTGGACACTGCAGTTGAATAAGCCACCGAAGCCATTTATCAGTACAATTGAACGGTTTATAGAGACTTATGTATGGAGAGAGAGAGAGAGAGGAAAGAGATAAGAGAGTACGTGAGGCTCGTTCTTCTCAATTCCACCACGGATTGACGGTGGCGCAACTTCTGCCGCAGAGACGAGGGTTAATCTTCTCAGATCAGAACATGGTGTGAAATTTGGGGGAGAAGGGAACAGGGGAAAGAGACGTAGGGTTATTTCTAGGTGAAATGGCATCGTTACAAAGAAGTACGACGGCTGTAGAAATACTAGAAGCGTCGACCGCATACTACCTGTCGATTTAAATACATATATACGAAGGTCAATTACAATTATGTAGTATTAATATTATATACGACGGGTATTTGACTACCGCCGTTTATGTATAAAATACGAAGGTCACTATTGAAGTACTATTCTCTGGCCATCGTATTTGACTACTTTTTTTTGTAATGAGTGGAAAATCATTTGACACGAAGGGCGATAGGCACGCCAGGCCTGGCATGTTTACTCACCTCACGAACAAGTAGCCACTGCAACTCAGTTGTAGTATTCAATGTATCCCTCGTCAGAGGACTCGTCTCCTACAAGTTACCAATATGAATGACCGTAGTGTAGGAATAACTACATGATAAATACTCTAGAAGGGGGGGGGGGTTGAATAGAGTATGGCAACTTTTGAAACTTTTGCTAAAAGAGTGGTTTCAAAGAAGTTTGTGAAGTGCAGAAAGTATTTCAAGGACTTGGCCTTGGAATCAAAATATAAAGTACATAGTAAGGTGATAGTTTTCAAGGCCTTGAAATGAGTTTCAAGCCCTTGAACTAAAACCTGTTGAGAGCAGTGTAAAAGCTTAAGTAAAATGCAGTGAAGAATATAAAAGAGACACAGTGATCTGTAGATTACAGTCCAATTGGACCTATCTCTACCTCAGGGACTTAACCCCTGCAGGATTTTCAACTCCATTCTTATTACTCAAATGCTAAGACCTAGATCTCAAGCACAGAGAGATGCCTTACTGTGTTACAACTTGTTGTTTTCACTAACCTATCTAGTAATTGATCTAGCTAACTAATTAACTAAGAATTCTCTGTTGTTCACCTTGAAAAATCCACGAGAATAAGATCTAGAATTATTATCTAAATGTTATGCAAACGATGATCAAAAGAGAAGATCACTGAGAACTAAGTCTTCAGTGAGAATGCAGTGTTCTTCAGATGATTGGATTGAGTGATAGATCTGTTTCTTGGTTGCTTGGCAATCCTCTATGTAGTTTGAATGTCTATGTGTCTTCCTCTGTATGTTGTCTTCAAATTTTTTTAGTAATTTCGTCTTTTAAGCAGCCAGTTTGAATTGAAGATCTTCAGAGTCTTCTCAACAAACCTTCCTGAAAAGCAGCTTCAAATCTTGACTCTTCTAACCGATTCCTCCAACGGCTAGTTGCTCAGTATCTTCAAGGATAATGTCTTGACTTCTTTTATGAGTAAGTTAGGAAGGTTCATATCATATTTGAGCTAATACGGAATCAAATCAACAACTCATTTTCCTTTTCTGCACATTCCAATTTAGGAACTATTTCCTGCAAAATAGGCAATTGTATATCTCTGCAAAACTTAGTCAGACAGATATATTAATCACATTTAGAGTAATATAATGATTTGTCTTTCATCATCAAGTAACAGATAATCAATCCTAGGAGATCAGGAGTTGGAATGAAATCAAAATGTCCCCTAAGTTCATGCTGTACTCTGCAGTGATTGTTTCAGACCCTTGAAAGCAGTTTCAAGGCCTTGAAACAGACAAGCTATTTCAAGTCTTTGAACAGGGTGAAGTTACGATCTCCCCCTTGATGAAAGACAAAACCACAATCATTTAGGGACTGATTTTATGCAAAAAAAAAAAAAAAAAAAAAAAAAAAAAAAAAAAAAATCATTAGAGCATAGCATAATCCACGATAATAAACTGTAACACAAGAGATCCAATTGACCCAACTTATTTCAGCAAAGTAAAACAGTAGAAATGTCTACCAAACCCTATATTGGTCTAAACCAGATTTCTACGCCAGATAAAAAGTACTAAATGTAAACAAATAAACACCTAAATTTCTCCCCCTTTTTGACTTTCATATAAAAATAATGAGAAAATGTTGGATGAATGTTTGGAAAACTGAGTGAAAAGTTTTGAAAGGATAGAATTTTTCAAGACTTTGAAGAGAGATTCGAGGCCTTGAAAAAGAAATAAAGAAGAGGAAAGAGTTAATCGTTGGGTATCCATCTCCCTTGGGTTCAACATCTTCTTCTCCACTATCTTCTTCATCATCCTCATCATCTTGTTGTTCTTCTTCTTGAAAAGCTTTGCCACCAACACCACTAGTTGCTTCAAGCTATTGTTCTCCAGTCACTATCTCTGGAATGACAACTTTCTTCTTCTTATTCTTGAGATCCTTGATCAACATCCCAGATTCTGGACTGTTGTGCACAAGAGATTCCAGCGGGGAGACCTCCGTGTGCACCGTGTGTAGTGGATCAAGGATCGCACAGGAAGAGTGAGGTTGTGTGTAGGGAGAGAGTAAGGCAGTAGCAATGTCTGAGAGAGAGACAGAGGTTTGGCAGAGCTTCCGCGTATGGCAGTGTGTTCCCCTTTGTATGGAAAGGTTGACGATCTATATATACTGGAGAACGTGACCGTTGTAGTGTGGTTAATGCGCCCATTAATGGCGGCTTAATTAGCTTAACCATAACGGCACGTCCGTCCGAGTATATAGGGACCGTTAGAGCACGTGGTGCGCGAATACCGGAACCGTTACGAGGTTGACCGGGTTTGACCGGATTGACCGGGTTTATGGAGCTCGTGCCATAAATCTCTCAAAACAGTTACTAAAGGTCGCGTGCGGGCTTGGCTCGCACGCGAAAGGGCTTACTCTAGCCTCCAAACCACAAGTCCCTACAAGTCCCGTGCGGTGGTATGCGAGGGCTCTGTCTCGCAGCCCCCACATGGATCAGCTCGGCTGGTGATCCAGTGTGTGTGGAGCACAATATGGTGTGCTGGATGGCTGCCACGTGGCCAAGATCTATCATGTCAGAAAGCAGTATCTACATTAGCCCCCTTTCTGCGCGTGAAGACTCATAGCCGTATAGACTTCCATGCGCGGAAACCAACATACGCGTCGCCGCCACGCACCAATTCAAATACGGGTAAATTCAGCCCCCGTGCGTGCCATTATGACCTAAAACCCCTAGAGTCGTGCCGTCTGACCTTTAGGGTTTTAGGCGTGACGTCAGCTTGTCCTGTGATTGCGCGATTCGACGGTGACGGTTGCGATTCACGTCGGGTTCACCAAAATGTGCACAAGAGATTCCGGCGGGGAGACCTCCGTGTGCACCGTGTGTAGTGGATCAAGGATCGCACAGGAAGAGTGAGGTTGTGTGTAGGGAGAGAGTAAGGCAGTAGCAATGTCTGAGAGAGAGACAGAGGTTTGGCAGAGCTTCCGCGTATGGCAGTGTGTTCCCCTTTGTATGGAAAGGTTGACGATCTATATATACTGGAGAACGTGACCGTTGTAGTGTGGTTAATGCGCCCATAAATGGCGGCTTAATTAGCTTAACCATAACGGCACGTCCTTCCGAGTATATAGGGACCGTTAGAGCACGTGGTGCGCGAATACCGGAACCGTTACGAGGTTGACCGGGTTTGACCGGATTGACCGGGTTTATGGAGCTCGTGCCATAAATCTCTCAAAACAGTTACTAAAGGTCGCGTGCGGGCTTGGCTCGCACGCGACAGGGCTTACTCTAGCCTCCAAACCACAAGTCCCTACAAGTCCCGTACGGTGGTATGCGAGGGCTCTGTCTCGCAGCCCCCACATGGATCAGCTCGGCTGGTGATCCAGTGTGTGTGGAGCACAATATGGTGTGCTGGATGGCTGCCACGTGGCCAAGATCTGTCATGTCAGAAAGCAGTATCTACAACTGTCATCATCAGCTTGTTCCTGTTCTTCATCACCCTGTTCCCGAACAACTTGTTTTCCTTTGTCCACCACCCCTGTAGCCTCATCCTGAGTCGTATGCTCACTGAACAAATCTTTGGTTAAACCTTCTGCATCCCTTTTTGATCCTTCTGCATCCTGAGACACCTCTTCTTTCACATGAAGTACATTGATGCTCTTGAAGATACTTTCAACCATATACTTTACTTGCTTGAATTCAATGCCAAAATCATGCTGATTTTCCTTCAGCTCATCCATATCCTTCTCAATAATTTCAAGTATTTGGACCACCATTGAAAGGTCTTGAGGTTGAGAGGGCAGGTTTGAAGGAGGGGTCAAGGCCTTGGTTTTAGGAAACTTCTTGGATTGCAAATTCTTCTAAGACATATCAGAGTATAACTTCCATATCCCATCAATGGTTTTCGAAACACCAATTCTCTCAAATGATTTCTCATTAAGCATGCGAAAACAGTGGTACTGGTCTCTTCTCTGTCAGTAGGAAGGTCAAGGTGAAGAAATAATTAAAAAAGCAAATTAGCGTAAGGCAAAGGGTGCTTTATTTCTTTGGTCTGGGAGTAGAGCATGTGTTCCATCAAAATTGTTGGATGATCAATATCATATCCATGCATGATCAAATACATCAAATATAATACCCTGTCAGTCAGCAGCTCTTTTGGATTCTCCCTAGGCACCACACACCTCATCAAGATTGTGAACAAAACTTTGGCTTCAATAGTTAGCACGGAGTGTGTTAACTGTTTATAGGAGGTAGAGACATTAGGTATAAAGAATTCTTCCTATCCAGTTTCAAAGCTTCAACTTTGTTGGGATAGTTTTCGGTGCTATACCTTTTTAGGCATCCTAAGACATTGGCAAACTCAGAGTGATCTAACTCCATTGTAGTCCCAGCAACTTGGATTAATTACCAGGTTAACAGTTGTTTTGATTTGTATCATATCCAGATATAAAATCCTAGTAATCCTAGGGTAGGCAACTTCAAGAGGGTTCGAAAATTTCCAAAGAGAGATTTTCTTCAGCCTCTTAACACACTCTAGATTCATGGTTTTCATCATGTTAACACTAACCATGCTACAATAGGCTACTGGTCTATAAGCAAAACCATATAACCACTGAACTCTAGCATTCTGAGAAATAAACCACTTACTGGAAAGTTTCTTACCAGGGGACTGAGGATTTTCTAAATAAATCTGCAGTTCTTTGTCCGTGCTTTTCTCTTGTTCAACCTTTACAGATTTTTATTTTCCCTTGTCAGCAACTGTAGGCTTCTTATTCTTCAGCTTCTTTGGACTAGCCACTTGTTCCTCTGGCTGTTTCTCAAGAGCATACTGATCTGGCATCTTCCTCTTCTTGCTAGAAGTTGGTATCAGATATTTCTTGCTTTTCTTCTTTGGAGGAGAAGGAGCAATTTCTTCAGTTGGAGTTTTGGAACTAGAATCACCACTGATAGTTTAATACACATCTTCTGCATTCTTCCTCTTCTTTTCTGAAACCACCTTTGAACCTCTAGCCATCTTGATTCTTTGGGATTCTCTTCTTGTGCTCATTAGGGTTTGAGGATGGATAATAGATAGACATGAGTGATACGGAGAGAAGAGAGACATAGAAGAAGATAAATACTAGAGAGTTTGGGTTAGATAAGGAAACATAAATATTTTCAAATCTCTTTAAGATCTTTACAGTTTGAATGAAATTCAAATTTGTGTGTGTGTGACCTGGGAAAGGAAATAAAATAATACTGATTTATAAAAAAATAATTTAAAAAAAATAAATACAATATTGAGAAATTATCTACTGAGATAGCACCCAATATTGAAAGATGCTATTTTTAACTACTTAGCATAGAGACTTATTTTCTGACTTTGGAAAGAATTCCAAGGCTTTGAAAAGCTATACTGCTGAAACAAGTAACATCAAGGCTTTGAAACGATTTTCAAGGCTTTGAAAATCAGTTCAAAACTTTGAAACACATAAACTTTGCCTTAAACTTACCTGATACTCCCCCTAAACCAATGCTTCCTTATTAAGCATACCCAACTCTAATCTGAGGGTTGTAAATCTTTCTTCTGGTAATGGTTTAGGGAATATATATATGCCATTTTCATGTTAGTAGAAAGAAATTCAAGAATAATATAACTTTTCTCAGCATGATCTCTGATGAAATGATGTCTAACATCTATGTGTTTGGTTCTAGAATGTTGAACTGGATTCTTTGTAATTGAAATAGCACTGGTGTTGTAACATTTGATAGGTATTTATTTGGAATCAATTCCAAGATCCCTCATTTGCTGAGCAATCCAGAGCACTTGTGAACAGCATGCTCAGCAGCTATATATTGAGCTTCAGCTGTTGATAAGGCAACATAGTTTGTTTCTTTGAATGCCAGCTGATTAGGGATGAACCAAGGAATTGACAATACCCTGAAGTGCTCTTTCTATCAACTTTATATCCTGCAAAGTCAGCATCTCTATAATCTTTCTGATTTACACTCTTACCAGCTTGATCCTTATCTAATAGTTTAGAACTCATAGGAGTCTTTGTAACTTTGGACTGAGACATATTGTACTTGTTAATCAATTCCTTAGTATACTTGTTTTGATGCAGAAAGATTCCTTTCTTCAACTGTTGTACATGTAGTCCAAGGAAGAAGTTCAATTCTCCCATTAAGCTCATCTCAAATACCCTGCTCATAAGACTTGAGAAATCATTGCAAAGAGAATCATTAGTAGATCCAAAAAGAATATCATCAACATAGATTTGAACTACTAAAATGTCTTTCTCATGAGTCATGATGAAAAGGGTCTTATCAACTAATCCTCTCTTGAAACCATTTTCAAGTAGAAACATTGACGGTCTTTCATACCAAGCCCTTGGAGCTTGTTTTAAACCATATAGAGCTTTTTCAAGTTTATAAACATGATTTGGAAACTTATCACTTTCAAATCCAGGAGGTTGAGCTACATAAACTTCTTCTTGCAAGTAACCATTTAGAAATGCACACTTGACATCGAATTCAAAAAGTTTAATGTTCATGTAAGATGCAAAGGCAAGTAACATTCTAATTTCTTGTAATCTTGCAACAAGAGAAAAAATTCTCCTCATAATCAGTGCCTTCTTCTTGGTTGTAGCCTTGAGTTACTAGTCTGGCTTTGTTTCTAATTAACTTGTCATTCTCATCTAACTTGTTTCTGAACACCCACCTTGTGCCAATAACAGATTGATCTATTGGTGGAGGAACTAGATTCCACACCTTTTTTATCTCAAATTCATTGAGTTCACTTTGCATTGCAATGATCCAGTCTGCTTCTTGTAATGCTTATTTCACATTTTTGGGTTCTACAAGAGAAACAAAAGAATTAAAAGCACACAAGTTTTTCAATTGAGATCTTGTTTATGTACCAGTGGATGGATCAGATATAATGTTGTCAACTGGATGAGGTGACATATATTTGAATCTCTTTCTTGTAGTCCATGACTCATGTTCTCCAGGTAATTTTCAACCTTTTGAGATCTTGAGGAAGTGGCTTGATCGCTTTGATTCTTCTGTTTCTCATTTTCAAGGCTTTGAGACCTATTTTCAAGGCCTTGAAAATTCTTCATGTTTTCTTGCAAGCTTTCCTTGAAACCATGTGAAGTCTCTGCTTTATCTTCTGACTCATGCTTGTTCAAATTCAAGTATGCAAAATCACTCAAAGAACCATCATAGCTTTCATCAAAAAAAAATATGAATACTTTCTTCAACAAGCTTAGTTCTTTTATTGTAAACGATATAAGCTTTTTTAGTCAGAGAAGAACCGAGAAAGATACCTTCATAACTTCTTGAATCAAACTTACCAAGATTGTCCTTACTATGTTTGTGAACAAAACAAATGTAGCCCAAAGGTTTAAAATAAGAAATATTTGGCTTTCTTCCTTTGAAAAGTTCATAGGGGGTCTTTTTTATAATTGGCCTAATCAGGCATCTGTTGAGTATGTAGTTGACTGTTTTCACAGCTTCTGCCCAGAATGACTTTGGTAACTTGTTCTCTAGAATCATTGCCCTTAACAAATCTTCAAGATTCATGTTCTTTCTTTCAACTACACCATTCTGTTGAGGAGTTCTTGTAGCATAAAAGTTGTGAGAGATACCATACTTAGCAAAAACTAAATCAAACTTTAGCTGATCAAATTCTCTACCATGACCACTTCTGATTGAAGCAATTGGTAAGTTTTTCAAATTTTGAAACTCTTTACAAATCTTTTAAAATTCAGTTAGAGCTTCAGATTTATCTCTAAGAAACATAACCCAAGTAAATCTAGAATAATAATCAACAATAACTAACATATACTTCTTACCCTTTGGATTTGGAGTCCATATAGGACCACAAAGATCCATGTGAAGTATTTCAATGGGTCTAGTAGTACTTACAAATTTCTTTGGTTTGAATGAACTCCTTGTCTGCTTACCTTGAGCTCAGACTTTGCATACTTTACCATCTCTGAATTTGATAGAAGGTAATCCTCTTATCAGGTCTTTAGAGATCAACTTGTTCAAGGTATGCAAGAAATGTGTCCAAGCTTTCTTTGCCAAAGATTTGAATCCTCTTTCAAGGCCTTCAGACACTTCAAGCTTTCTCCTGCAACTTTGTTAGTGTGTAAAGTATAGACATTGTTTGACCTTAAGGCAGTGAGAATGAAAATTCCAGTTTTCTCATTTTGCACCACACATTTCTCTTTGTCAAAGATAACCTTATTACAAATATCAAAAAGTTGAGATGCACTAAACAGATTGAATTCAAACCATCATCTAAATAGACATCAGAAATAGAATTTTCAGAATTTGTACCCACTTTACCAATACCTAAGATATTGCATTTTCCTTTGTCACCAAGTGTGATTGAGCCTTTAGATTGCTCTTTCACTTCTTAGAATAAATATCTCTTTCCACTCATATGTCTGGAGCATCCATGGTCCATAAACCATCTTTGATCTTTACTCTTGGTGACAATCTGCAAACACCATTCACTGCCTTACCCAGCTGTTCGACCAAGTGTGGAATTGAGATCCATATTCAGGGTCAACCATGTTAGGTGGTCTAACCCCTTTTGGAACCCAAATATGTCTAACTTCTCCTTTAAGTTGAACTGGAAAAGTGTTCCTCATTATATGAGGGTCTCTTCTTGTAAAAGGACAAGTCATTTTAACATGACCAATTCTGTTGTAGTAATGGCACTTAGGAGAGGTTTTGTTTCTAGCCTTCACAAATCTGCTGTTGCTTTTTCTACGAAAGTTTGGATTGTTGCCAATACCAGTTTTGTGAACAGACTGTAAGCTTCCTCCAAGAATCAAGTTCAGATTGTGTTCCGAGCCATAAAGCTTTGTCATAGCATTCATAGCATCTTGAAGTTTCTCGGTTAAATTAGTCTTTTGTTTCTCCAATTCATCACAATAATGTCTTAGAGCAACAATACAGTCACTCAAAAGAGAGTTCTCAGTGACTACTTCCTTGAGTTGAGTTTTCAAGGCCTTGAAAGTGGTTTCCAAGTCTTTGAAATCTCTATCATAGTTCTTCTGAAAAATATTAAGGCTTTGATTTTGACAAACAAGTTCCAAATTCTCCTCAGCTTGTTTTCTTTCAAAGTTCTAATCTCTTTCAGACAGTCCTCCTCATTTAAAAGGATTGTTCTAAGATAATCAGTGAGGACATCTGTTGGTTTAGAAATCAAACAGTTTACCATTACCTCAATGTTTTTGTCTGAACTTTCATCATGCTTGGCCATAAGGCAGAGGTTGGCTTGTTCTTCTTCAGATTCAGGATCACTAGAGGAATCAGAATCACTCCAGGAAGCTACCATTTCTTTCTTTCTTATGTCATGGTCTTTCTTCTGAAAGTGTTTGCTCTTCTTGTGTGGGCAGGCTCTTATTAAGTGTCCTGCTTAACCATACTCAAAGAAATTCATTACTTCAGTTTTCTTACCATGAGAGATAGCTTTACCTTTGTAGTCTCTGCTACTGGAGGATCTGTGTTTTTCCTTGCTGAAGTCTTTATTTCCAAAGTACTTCTTCATCTTTAGGATGCTGGTCAAGGCTTTGGAAATGAGAGCAAAGGGATCTTCATCATCATCTTCTTCTGGTTCAAGGCTTTGAGAACGTTCATTCTCCTTGGCCTTAAGAGCTAAGTTCTTGACACTGTTTTGTAGATCTCCATCAGCTTCATTCATAGAGATTTCGTGTGTGAGCATCTTTCTTTGCAGGTCATCAAGTTGAAGAGATGATAGATCTTGAGCTTCTTCAATGGCACTAGTCTTTGGTTCACATTTTGCTTTAGGGAGACTTCTCATAATCTTTCTAACCTTTTCTTCATTGGAAATGTGTTTTCCTAATGAGTCAAGGTTGTTGACAATATCAATGAATCTTTTGAACATGTCTCTGATTGATTCATCTCCATTCATCTTAAACAACTCATTTTGCCTAAGGAATATGTTGATCTTGGTTTGCTTGATTTGGCTAGGTCCTTCAAATGTCACCACACGCTTATCCCATATCTCCTTGGCAGTCTTGCATCCTGAAATCCTATTAAATTCATCTGCACTCAAAGCACAATATAAGAGATTCATAGCTCTGTAATTTTTAGAAAATTGCTCTAATTCAGAAGTAGAAAGTGAATCCTCAGCTCTGGGAGTCCTAATCCCATCTTTTTTAGTGTAGAATATATGAGGACCTTTCTGAATGATATTCTATAGTTCCTTATCTTGATCAATGATGAATATTTTCATCAGGGCTTTCCAGTGCACAAAATTATCACCACAGAACAAGGGAGGTCTATTAGCAGCTCTTCCCTATGAGAAACCACCATCTCCTACAGTACTCATAATCACAAGATTGTTAGATCTATAAAGCGATACAAGCTCTGATACAAATTGAAGGACACGAATGTAGGAATAACTACAGGATCAATACACTAGAAGGGGGGGTTGAATAGAGTATGGAAACTTTTGCAACTGTTAAAAGAGAGGTTTCAAATAAGTTTGTGAAGTGCAGCAAGTATTTCAAGGCCTAGAGATGAGTTTCTAGTCCTTGGAATCAAAACAGAAAGTAAATAGAAAGCTGATAGTTTTCAAGGCCTTGAAATGAGTTTCAAGCCCTTGAAATGAAACCTGTTGAGAGCAGTGTAAAAGCTTAAGTAAAATGCAGTAAAAAATATGCAAGAGACATAGTGATTTATAGAGTTCAGCCCACGTGGACCTATGTCTCTACCTCAGGGACATAATCCCTGCAGAATTTTCAACTCAATTCTTATTAGTCAAAAGCTGAGACCTAGATCTCAAGCTCGGATCGATGCCTTACTCTGTTACAGCTTGTGGTTCTCACTAACCTATCTAGTATCTACTCTAGCCTACTGATTAACTAAGAATTATCTGTTGTTCACCTTAAAAAATCCACGAGAATAAGATCTAGAACTATCATCTAAATGATATACAAATGATGATCAAAAGAGAAAAACACTGAGAACTAAGTCTTCAGTGAGAATGCAGTATTCTTCAGATGATTGGATTGAGTGATGTAGATCTGCTTCTTGGTTGATTGTCAACCCTCTGTGTTGTTTGAGTGTCTATGTTTCTTGCTTTTTATTTTTTCTTCGAAATTCTTCAGTAATTTCATCTTTTAAGCAGCATGTTTGAATTGAAGATCTTCAAAATCTTCAAAACAAACTTTCCTGAAAAGTAGCTTCAAAACTTGACTCTTCTAGCAGCTTCCTACAACAGCTAGTTGCTCATTATCTTCAAGGATACTGTCTTGAATTTTTTAGGAGTAAGTTTGGAAGGTCCAAATCAGATTTGAGCTAACACAGAATCAAATCAACAACTCAAATTCCATTTCTGCACATTCCGATTTAGGAACTATTTCCTGCAAAATAGGCAACTAAATATCTCTGCAAAACTTGGTCAAACAGATAGATTAATCACAGTTTAGAGTAATATAATTATTTTTCTTTCATCATCAATTAACATATAATCAATCCTAGGAGATCAGGAGTTGGAATGAAATCAAAAGCTCCCCCTAAGTTCATGTTGTATTCTGCGGTGATTGTTACAAACCCTTGAAAGCAGTTTCAAGGCCTTGAAACAAGCTGAACTTACACAACATTCTACTTAAATACAGTTCCACATAATGATCAATTGTGCTACTCTACATGTCACGCAACTACTCTGCGTCACGGTCCTAGCATCTCATGGTAATTCCACCTAGAATGTTAGTTTAGCCTTAACAATCAAATTCTCAAAAGCTAATTCATTTTAGGACACAAGAACACTATTTTATTTTCCATAAAAGACTATTTAAATAAACTAACAATATATTATAAGATTACATCTTTCTCCACAATCTTCTAACAATTAACTATCGGTTGGCGAAATGATCAAACGAGACTCAATACTCCAAAAGTTTTTGCTAAACAACACAACCGGTTACGTGTTTATTCCTAGACAAAGCTTTAGTGACAGAGCATATTATTTTTGTGAAAAGCTTACACTTTACAAGGAAACAGTTAGTCCTGAAAGTGACAGGGCAGATTGTTAAAAGCCCTAGAACACCAAAACAACATGTTTAACGGTCACGATTTCGATTCTAATTCAATTCTCCAGCGATTACCCATCACATTAGAAAATCATTACCCAAACAAGTGATAGTTTCTAATCAACCTATTGTTTCTGATATTTTAACCACCTATACAACTAGGGTTTTAAGGGTACAACATGATAGCTAATGAATCAAGCGATTTAAGATGATCAACGTGGTGAATATGAGGATCAAAGCGAGTAGTATTATGAAATTAATAGTGAATAAAATCTGAAAAGTAATGGACGATGTGAAACTTACAAGTGAAGGAGATGAAACTAAGACAGATTGAGATGAAGTTTTAAGCGGTGTTATGGTGGTGGCGCTGATGAAATTAAACAGGTTAGAAACGACTCTATTGTTTGATGGAAGAAGAAGAAACATGGAGATGGTGGTGGCGGTCGAACTGGAACAAGCAACCTACCGCTGCTGCTTTGGGCGCCTAGAACCGCGAGAGGAAGAGCGAGGGTAGAGGAGAGGGATATGTAGTAGAGGCAGTGGGTGAGTCTGTTGCTGCTTCTTCTGCCGGACAGGAGCCGAGAGAGAGATGGAGGCGTTGGTGAGATAGGTTTCGGTGATTGCAGAGAGTGGCGAGAGAGAGAGATGCGACGGGGAAGGGGAGAGATCAAAGGTGAGGAGGATTTTGAGAGAAATCGTGATGGAGGAGGAAACAATCCGATTGACATAAGAGAGTTTCCAATTCACCGAACATGATTTTGGGTTGAATGGAAGAAGGAAATCCATTCTACCGTGAATTGGGTGAAAGTTTAGATAAAAGACACTAATAAGTTTAGGTTAAAGACACAAATAACCCTAAAGGCTTAATAACAATGAAAATTAATTTTCAAAACTTATACTAAAATCACAAAAAATACTCGTGGCCACAAAACAGGGTATTTGACCAACTTATCCCTGCTACAATGTGCCACTATTTCGACATCAGATATTGCGATATTGTGCGGATACATCATGACATTCCAAGACAAGTAAACAAGTAATGTGTGCACTCTTATTGTCCTTTCTTTAATGTTTAAATTTTTATCTAGGTGTCTGTAATATTTCATGTTTTGTCCAACTATAATTGCGGAGCATATATGTTCTTTTACATGGCACATGTGAGAGAGTTGATCGCTAACCTGAGAGGAAGATAAAGATAAATAAAGATTACCTTAGGCTCTGGGTTGCCAATCACATTGGTCGTTCCGTGTTCAACGACCTTAGGGAAATCCTTCTTGCGGATATGAACAACTTCAAAGCTCAGGTAAATAATGAGGAGGAATTTGCCAAGAATTATAGGAAGATACCTACGGTCTTTGCTGCTTATTACACTCGTTACTATTGAGTGGGGTAGTCCATCATTCTGACATCTCTGTGCTTTTGTTTGTTTTGAAGACAATTGACTAGTTGCCTTTTGATAATGTGGATGGTGGATGTTATTGTGGTTGTAATAGTGAATGTGGTTTCAAAACAATTCACTTGTATGATTTTTATTCAGAGGGTTGACATGGTTTTCCGATGGCTTATAAATTCTTTTTGACTACTTTACACTTTTATTTGTTATTTTGTCATGTAAGTTTATCACTCCCAACCATATTTATTGTTTCCTTTCCTGTATTGCTCAGTCCAGACCTGCTACTTGGTGTCAGAGTAGTTGAATATGTCACAATGCACAGTTTACTTGCCATTTATGTCCAACAACCAACCACCCCTTCACTTCTTCCACTTTATACACCCACACACTCTTGCACAAATCATATTTGCCATTTACACCTCCTCTCCGTCATCTTCTCCTCCTCCAAATAGCCCCAACTTCTCATTACCACCATGTCACATACCTCCTCCAACTCCTCCTCTATCGTAACACCTCTCAACCAATGTATTGTAACTGTTGAAGGATACTAGTGATGAGAACAGCATGTAACGATAGCCCACATGCGACTACTTCGTACGGGCCGATGAAGAGCCTCCATGCTTTTGCAAGGAAACAATGCAACGATGGCCCACAATTGTTGCCACAACGAGGCAAATGAAATCTGAAAATGATTACTTTTTGCAATGCTTGTTCTTTTTTTTTGTAGGTGAAGCAACTATTTCAAGGTGTACTTATGTCCATTGCATGTATTACAAATTCTATATCTTTTTTTATGCTTCATTGCTTGCAAATTTGCTGTAATAGCTTAGTTGTTGAGTATTATTTACGTTTCTATATGATTCAATTCAGTTTTGTCCATTTTTAATTATTTCTATTTCCAGCTTTATCTTTATCTTTACAGTTTTATCAATTTTTTTATATTTCTATCCGAGTTTCTGATTGCGACGCCATGGAAGACCATTGCTTTACTAACCATGTAAGAATGACATACCCTATTAGTGGCCATTACTAAACCATGTAAGAATAACTTCTCTATATCCGAACAATAACTTGAACTACACGAGTTCTATTCTCCTTTCACCTGAAACGGAGTGTTCACATGCATATAGTGTGCCCTTCGTGAAAGATCTTATGTTTCTTCTAAATGTCAATATAGTATCTAAAAAACAGTGTAAAGAAAGCGAAGGTGTAAATTGATAAAGTCATGTGCAAACTAGTACCAGTCCGTCCCAACTCTTTCTTTCCATCAGACTATTTTGACTCGTATATGGGTCACTTTGACCGGGTGATTTGGATAGCAAAATAATACGATTTTTTGATAATTTTTTCACCATATTATAGAGCACCTTTTACTCTACAACACCATGAAAAAATTATAAAAAAATTACATCGGTTTGCTATTCAAATCACCGCGTCAAAGTGACCAAGTGAATAATGACAAGAATCAAATTGAAAAAAAATGAGCTGGAACAAACTGGTTATCATTTAAAAAGTTTAAATACCATTACCACATAACAGACGATTAAATTCAACAGTCCCAACCTAGCACTGAATTGACACAACCACATATCACTATTTACCACTACCACATTAACAAGGACTCCAAGAGACTTTCTCCCCCATCTTCTTCCAGTTAGGAAACATTGCTTTGTTGTTACACTTGCACAAAGCTCATGTATATATATAAAATTAGGTTACCCAAAAAAGCTCATGTATAAAAATAGATAGATCATAAACCTAACCAAAAAGAACAAAACTGCTGGAAAATACCAAATTCTTGAAACTTCCATGGACCACAAACACCACCCAGACACACACAAACACACATAGGGTGTGAGAGAGAGAAAAACACAATCACTGACACTCCAAATGGTCCCCTGCACCTCCTGATCTCCTCAATCATCTTCAGTTTTTGGCATCATTTTCCCCTCCCTATGCAACAAACCAGAAAACAGTCGTCAGCAATAGCTGCAGAAGAAAAGAGAATCTCAGTACCCGCAGAGACGACGAGCCCTCTTGTTCCCTCCTCCTCCTCCACCCAATTCCTCTGTCAACGTCGACGATAAACAACTATCGTTCCTCTCTACAATCACTTTCAATGCTCTCCTTAGCCTCCCTAACCCTCCCTCTCCGCCACCGCCGGGGACTTCCACCCACAGGACGCTCTTTGTCCTCCCTCCAATTGTTGCCATCTCCGCCCTCAACACCTTGCCTTCCACCGACCCCACCGCCCTCCTCAATTCCTCCACCAGCTCCGGCCTGTCGTCGCAGCACACCGTCGCCTCAATCGTCTCCGACATCTCTCCGCAGTAGCGTAGCCTCAGCTCGTCGGATTCGCTCGGGAGCATCGGAATCGAACACTGCTGAGAGATTTCAGCGAGATCTAGGGTTTCGGCTTTGAGTTCTCTCAGACGCCGAACCACCTCCGCTAGCAACGACGCCTTATCCGTCTGCCATTTTTGAAAAAAAATCAGAAATCGAGCAGAGCTCTATTACTTCGGAATTCGAAATTCATGCAATCGATTTGGTGAGTTACGACTATGACTTACTTTGACGGTGTTGGGGAGGAGAGAGCGGAGAGTGGAGAGGTGGTCGTTGATCCGCTTCCTCCGCCGCCGCTCCGCCTCGCTGTGGCTCCGGTTGGCGGCGATTGCTTTCTCTTCAGCGGCAGTTCTGGAGTTCGCCGGCGGTGAGTTCGTTGTGGTGGTGGTGGATTCGAAGACTCGTTGGAGGAAGTTGGCGGAGTTTGAATAGTTTCCGAAGTCGTAGTAACTGCTGGTACTACTAGTACTCTGCATAGAGGAATACATTTTTTGAAGAGTTTGCTATAGAGTGATATGAAGGGTGTGGGTAATATAGTGTAGTGTTGTAGGTGAAAGGTCAAAAAAGTGAAAAAGTAGGAGCAGTGGTGATAAGAAAAGTGGAGGCAATAAGGTGGGATTTGGAATTTCGTTGTGGGGAAATTCTTTGTGTTTATACAGAAAGGTCCCAAAAGGTCTTCTTCCTCCTGATATGAAGAATTTCAAAAGTCAGTTTCCTTTTCTCTCTCTTCTCTATAGGGGAGATGTGAGAGAGAAAGGCAAATGCCACTCTTAATGATTTGTTCTTACTTTTGTCTTCTTTTTTCTTTCTTAACTCATTGTTATTTTGTGGAGTGGGGAGGATGGATACAACTTATAAGTTCAAATCGAAGAAACACAATAAACTGAACGTAATTACGGTGGGGTTTGGTATGACTTATAAGCGCTTATAAGTCAATTCTGGATTATAACGTGAAGACAACTTATAAGCAGTGTTTGGTATGTAACTTACAAGCTGGACTTTTGGATTTGGACTTATAAACTCATAGTGTAAAAATAAACTTAAGAAAAAATTGAGTTTTTAAATCTTTTTTTGAATTTTTGGACTTAACAACTTTTACACTAAACACACATATCTTTTTTCTTCATCTTTTTGTCATGAAATTTTTTGGCATAAACTTATAAGACAATTTAAGTTGCAAATAAGTTATACCAAACTCACCCTACATCTCACTAGTGTCAAGGTTCCCTGCTTATTTCCGAATTCTAGTCGACGAGATAATCAAATAATAGCCGTGATATTTGGTGATCCGGCGATGATCGTTATATAGGGAGGTTAATAGAACGACGTTGTCTTGCCTCAGGGTTGTCAAAGGTCACATGTGGACAACGTCGTTGCGTTTAAACGTAGTTGTGCCACCAGTGCCACACCAGCTTCTCCTTCAACGTTGATTGATCCGCCTCAGCGGAATTCGTTGGCTCTCTTGGCTGTCGTGTCTAGTTCGTTAGCTATTTTCATTAACTACCTATTGCTCCCTTAGTTTTGATTAATTACAAGTTAAGCCCGATTATATAAGGCCTGGAGGGTGTAATACTTTTGATTTATGAAATTATCTCTTCGCCTGCTTCCTTTCTATGCTTTCTCTCTTTCCTTTTATCTCTTTAGTCTTCTTCATCGGAAATTCTCCATCCTCCGGCCTCGATTTAGCCGGAATTGCTCCGCGACAGATTGACGGGAACTCTAGTACATGTTAAGTGGTAACAGAGCAGGTTATCGAACTAAATCGGGCACAAAAATGAGAAATGCTCGAAATTAAAACTACAACTCCATGGACACAAAAGGGAAGGTGCAGGTCATTGAAGAATCAACGACTTGGACGACACCATGAATGGTCTCCGCGTGCAATTTGTGAAGCGGGATGATGTTATTCACACTAAACCGATAAATATGCGTATTGAAAGCTAATCGAATAAGATCTGAATTTGGGGTTAAATAAAATGGACAAGAAGCTTGATGAGCAGATGAAACAGATGATGAACCGGTTCAATTTGTTACTAACCAGAAGAATAAGGAAAAATGGCATGATACTCTGAGGTTACAAATGAGGATTTAGAGACACCAAACACTTAGAGGAAGAGGTATGAAAGTAATTACTCTAAACAACTGAAAACGATAGTGGTGAAGGTAGTTCTTGTGTTAGAAAGTTTTCTCAGGTTCAATTCGTATGTCAAAGTTAGAGTTTCCTAAGTTTGGAGGAATATATCCAATAGGCTGGTTACAAAAGGTTGAAAGATACTTTCAGATATGTATATATCATGAATGACACTCAAAAACTCATCATAATATCTCTGCACTTAGAAGGAGATGATGATAAATAATTTAGATCAGTTTAATGACTTAGAATCAGTTATTTGGGCTCAATTTAGTGAACTATTGTGTGCCGAGTTTGCTAAACCATGACATGAAAACCTGTTAGGGATCTTTAACAAGATGGTGCAATACACTAATGTGGGAATCTACCAAGATAGGTTTGAAGCAGTAAGGCGAAGAATTAAAGCCATTCATCCCTTGGAAGACGAGAAATACTTTGTTAATAGCTTTCTCAGTGGTTTAAGAGATGACATGTCGAGTGTAGTGCGGCTTAGATTCCCTCAGAAACTATCACAAGCCAAAGCTATGTCAAGGCTACAAGAAGTTCACTTAAACTCCTTAGAGCAGCACATTCAACAGAATTTGAAAGATGGACAGAAGAGCTATAGTACTGAGAATACAAATTGGAGCAGAAATATGATTGTATTTAGTACTGAACACAATCTAGACTCCAAAGAGAAAAGTAGTTATGGGAATGTAAGGAGATTGTCTGCTGCGGAGATGAAGGAAAAAGGATATAAGGCACTTTGCTTCTAGTGTGATGAAGGTTGCACATCTGGCCACAACTATACCAAAAAGCCGCCACTCATTATTGGAAAATAAGAAGGAGTGGAACCACCTAACACTGAGGTGGGAAGGGAAAAAGATCCTACTTCTACACAAGAACCTGATCGAAATCTTGTCAATGATACTCCCGTTGGCATTTCAGTTCATGTCATGTCTGGCAATACAACTGCAGACACCATCAGAATTGTTGGTAGTATTAACGGAAAGGTAGTGCACATTCTTATTCATTCAGGCAGCACACATAATTTTATAGAGAAGAACACTACAAGGAGATTGTGGTGCACAAGTAAGGACACCAAAGTGATGAATGTAGCGGTAGGAGATGGTAGTGTGAAATAGAGTACTGGGTTTGTGTCACCAAGTTGCTATACAGCTGCAGCACTGCAAGGTCATCAATGATTGAGGGTACTACCATTAGGGGGTTGTGACATTGTGGTTGGAGCCCAATGGATCAAAAAAACAATTTAAATTGAAAGGAAAATCCCTCAAATTTAAATATTGCGTTTTGTCTTCTCGTTACTTAAACACTCATCATGATTTACCAAGCTCGTGCGTGCCAAAGAAGGACGACTTGATTCATCATGATGTGATGCGATGGCACAAGCAAGTAATGTGCAACTGTTAAAGTAAGAGGTTGGACGCAACTATGTGATTTTAATAGGATTAAACACCTAGAGGCAACCAATTGAGATTATCTATGAGATTGATAAATAAAGAGTTATTTGCCCAATTGAACCAAGAGTTGCATGGGGATGCAATTGGAATTGTTCCTACCTAAATAACTAATTTTTGAGTGACTTGCCAAAGCAAGCTCAAAAAGAAGTGAAATATAGATCTTGGCCCCACTAGGAAATATATTGGTATTTTCCGCATTAATATTGAGGGTTATTAATCCGAGAAAAATAGTGGGAGCTATGTTTAATTATCTAGTCATTATTAAATGTAGTTATTGGTTCATAAATTATTAAAACTTGTATATTTCTCATTTTGTAGAATTCCAATGGCAAACAATTCATCGAATTCGTCACATTCCCTACGAGCCGTCCTTAAGAAGGACAACCTTTCTGGAACAAACTTTCTAGACTAGTAAAGAAACTTGAGAATAGTTCTCAAGCAAGAGAATAAAATGTACAATCTAGAGGAGGACGTTCCTCAGGGTCCAGAAAAAAAAAATTGCTGCAGCCATAAAGGCACATCAAAAGATCGTTGACGATGCTAATGATGCGGCCTGCCTTATGCTTTGCACCATGAGCTATGAGCTTCAGAAGAAACATGAGAACATTGCTGCGTTTGATATGATCATACACTAGAAGCAGCTCTTCGAAGAGCAGAAAAGGGTTAAGCGGTATGAAGTTTCCAAGGTATTGTTCAAATGTCATCTGTCGAAGGGAAACCCTGTGGGGCCTCAAGTACTCCGTATGATCGGGTACTTGGAGACCCTCACACGCCAAGGGTTTCCGGTGGTTCAAGAGTTGGCCACTGATCTCATCTTGCAATCGTTGCCTGATAGTTATGGACAGTTCATCATGAACAATGACATTAATGAGATCGTCAAGCCTTTGCCAGATTTACTCAACATGTTGAGGACAGCTGAACATAGCATCAACAAGGGAAAGGGCAAGACCTAATTAGGGTGAACAAAGGAAAGAGAAAAAGGTTTTTTCTACCTCCAAAGGGAAAGGCAATTATGTTGCTAAACCTAAGGACGATGTCCTTAAGCCTGATAGTGGCGTTTCCAAGGGCGTGACTAAGTGTGCTTGTCACTGCTGCAGTCAGCCTGGACACTGGAAGAGGAACTGCCTAAAGTATGTAGAGGATAAAAGGCTTGGAATAGTGATTCCACCACCACTAGGTATTTTTGTTATATATGTCAATTTTACTATCTTCATCGTGGGAATTGGATAGTGTATGTGGATCTCACATTTTTCAAAATGTGCAGGATCTAAAGAGAAGTAGAAGATTGACTAAAGGGGAGATAGATATGCGCGTTGGGAATGGAGCAAAGGTTGCTGCATTGGTCGTGGGCGTGTACGAGTTGTCTTTGCCTTCAGGATTAGTTTTAGAATTAAGTAATTGCTATTGCCTGCTATGAGCAGAGCATTATTTCTATTTCTTGTTTGGACAATGAAGGTTTTTCTATTTCAATAAATGACAAAATTTGCTCCATTTATTTTAGCAGTATTCACTATTGTAGTGCGCAATTATTTAATGGATTGTATATCCTTGATCTAAGTAATCCTCTCTATAACATAAATATACCAAGAGGATTAAAATGAATGATTTAAATCATGCTTATCTATGGCACTGTCGTCTTGTCCATATAAAATAGAAACGTGTATCTACACTCCATAAAGATGGATTTCTAGAATAATTTGATTTTTAATCATATGAGACATGTGAAGCTTGTTTATTAGGAAATATGACAAAGTTTCCTTTCAATAAAAAAGTTGAGAGGACTAGTGAGCAATTGACGCTCGTGCATAGTGATGTATGTGGGCCATTTGTCACACTTGCCATAGGTGGTTACGTCTATTTCATTACATTTACTAATGATTCCAGTAGATATGGATTTGTATACCTTATGAAAGCCAAATCGGAATCCTTTGAAAAGTTCAAAGAATACAAGAATGAAGTAAAGAAGCAACTTGTCAAGAGTATTAAGGCTCTACGATCGGATCGTGGAGGAGAATACTTAAGCCAAGAGTTTGATTACTATCTTAGAGAGTGCGGGATCTTGTCCCAACTCACTCCACCCGGAACGCCGCAATGGAACAACATGCCCGAGAGGAGGAATCGAACACTTTTGAACATGTTTTCATCTATGATGTGTCAAACTGATCATCCTATATCATTTTGGTGCCATGCTCTATTGTGTGCAGCTTTCACCATTAATCGTGTTCCATCTAAATCGGTCATGAAAGCACCATATGAGATGTGGAGTGGGAGGCGTTTCACAGTGTCCTTCATAAAGATTTGGGGCTGCGATGTCTATGTAAAATGTTTACAAACAGACAAGCTCGGGCCCAAGTTGGATAAGTGTAAGTTTGTGGGATACCTTAAGGAAACTAAGGGATATTATTTATACAATCCATCCGAGAACAAAGTGTTTTTTTCCCGGTCTGGCGTGTTTCTAGAAAGAGTGTTTGGCTCTAAAGAAGCAAGTGGGAGAACTGTAGAACTTGAAGAAGTTCAAGATCCCCAAACTACTGATCCTACTATGGAACATGAACAGGAACCATAAGACGTTGTGGAGCAGCCTGTACAAGTAACACAAGAAATTCGTAGGTCGAGTAGAGTGCGCCCGGAGCCAGAGAGGTATGGACTCGTGACTGAGCCTGGTGATGCGTTGCTCATGTATGATGAGCCTACTACCTATGGAGAGGCCATGAAAGAGTCGGGCTCTCAAAAGTGGCTGAAAGCCATGAGATCAGAGATGGAATCCATGTACACTAACAAAGTATGAACTTTGGTGGAACCACCCCAAGGGGCGCGACCCATAGGGTGCAAGTGGGTCTTCAAGAAGAAGACCGACATGGATGGTAATGTGATTACATATAATGGCCGATTGGTGGAAGAAAGATTCAGACAAATTCATGGTATAGACTATGATGAATCTTTTCACCAGTCGCGATGACCAAATCCATCATAATCCTACTTGCTATTGCAGCTTATTACGACTATGAGATTTCGCAGATGGATGTCAAAATTGTGTTTCCGTATGGAAACCTCCTCGAGGATGTGTACATGACACAACCTGAGGGTTTTGTGGATCCAGAGCATGTGAATAAATTATGTACGTTGCAACAATCCAATTATGGATTGAAGAGATCTTCTAGGAGTTGGAATCGACATTTTGATGAGGCGGTCAAAGAGTATGACTTCATCAAGAACGAAGATGAATCTTTTTTCTACAAGAAGGTTCGTGGCAACTTTGTTGTGTTTCTGGTCTTGTATGTGGATGACATACTACTCATTGGAAACGACATTTCTCAATGAAGAACTTAGGGAATGCAGCTTATATACTTAGTATCAAGATCTACAGAGATAGATCGATGAAGCTACTAGGCCTAAGTCAAAGTACATATATATACAAGGTGTTGAATCGGTTCAACATGCAATATTTCAAAAAGTAATTCTTGCCCATGTCGCATGGAATCACTCTTTCAAAGGATGATTATCCTTCCAATGAGATTGAGAAGGACGCATCAGTCGGGTTCCCTATGCTTTGGCCATAGGATCCGTCATGTACGCCATGTTGTGTACTACACCACATGTGCCATACACATTGGGTATGGCAAGCAGATATCAGTCTAATCTGGGTGAGAGTCGCTGGGTAGCAGTCAAGAACATCCTCTAGTACTTGAGAAGAACTAAGGATGTATTCTTGATCTATGAAGGGGAGGAAGATTTGCGTGTAAGGGGTTACACTGATGCAAGCTTCCAAACCGACAGAGATGATTTCAGATCGCAGTCGGGATTTGTGTATTGCCTGAATGGAGGAGCTGTGAGCTGTAAGAGTTCCAATCAAGAGACGGTTGTTGATTCTAAAACTGAGGTTGAGTACATTGCTGAGTGGCGCAGCAAAGGAAGCTGTTTGGATTAGGAAGTTCATTACTGAGATTGTTGTGGTTCGTTGTATTGTGGATCCAATAGAGTTGTATTGTGACAACACTAGAGCGATCGCACAATCAAAGGAACTCGGGTCACACCAGAAATCCAAACACGTGCTCAGGAAGTTCCATCTTATTCGAAATATCATCGATAGAGGAGATGTGAAGATATGCAAGATTCCTTTAGATGAGAATCTGTCAGATCCCCTTACGAAGCCGCTTGTTCAGCGCAAGCATGAAGGGCACACTAAATCTATTGGCATGCGAGATGCACTTGATTGGCTCTAGTGCAAGTGGGAGACTATTGAATTAGATGCCCTATATGCAATCTTATTTAGTACGAAAATTATTTTTGGCTACAATATTCACTGTATTATTTATGGAGATATTTAATATAATGAAGTCCTTAGACTGAAAACATGTTGTATCTTAAATATCCCTAGTTGATTATACTGATTAATAGGGCGATCATCTATAGACTAGTATGTGGGTAGATTGATATGGAGATATCAAGTCTAGCACATAGGTATGCATTAGGAGTAATGGAATACTGGATTGACCCACAACGAGAAGGCTACATACAAGTTATGTAAAGTCACAAGTGCTTCTCGTAGTGAAAACGGTATTGTCATCCTTCGAATTGAAGCAACTACATCTTTAGTTGTGGAATATTGTGTTTTGATATCGCCAAATGCTACACCGTAACGGGGTAGTAATAAAGGCGCATGTCGGACACAATAGGAAGCAAGCTTAGAGATGGTAGTGATGTAGATAAAAAAATTCCCTCCCACATTGTTGGTTTTTGATGACCTAGAGGCGATCTGTTTAGTATGAACGTTAGGTTCTAGAATAATCATTGTATTATATATGGAGATATTTAATAAAATGAAGTCCTTAGATTTCAATTGTGTTGTTTATCTTAAATATCCTTAGTCCACTATATTGATTAATGGGACAATCAACTATAGACTAGTATGTGAGTAGATTGATATGGGGATAACAAGTCTAACACATTGGTATGCATTATAAGTAATGGCATACTGGATAGACCCACCACGAGAAGGCTACATTAGATTATGTCAATGTCACAAGCGCTTCTTGTTGTGCTAATGGTTTTGTAATTCTTAGACTTGAAGTCACTGGATTCTCTAGTTGTGAAATATCATGCTTTGATATTATCAAACGTTACACCCTGGTTGGGTAACTATAGAGATAACAATCGGTCATGATAGGAAGCAAGCTTAGAGGTGGCAGTGATGTAGACATGATTTGTCGCTCTTACATAATAGGAGTAAATATCCACGGCCACTCGAGGGGTAGAGCTTATGGAATGCCTGGCCAGACTCAGATAAATCAATATGGAGATATTGATGTTATCTGCATGGATAAGTCTATTCCCAGGATCGAGAAACTATGGACTGGATATACGAGTGTGAATAATATGTCTGGTGTCCAATCCGGATATGGAGACGAAGGGATAACAGAACACGGTAACATTGGGCACAAGGTTGGTCGGGATCACTAACTATTTCAATTAGTTGGGTAGCATAGCTGTGTTGCTAGACACCGCTCTATGTTTGTAATAGTTACTACCAACTAAGCAGAAACCTATGGGGTCACACACCGTATGGATTAAACTGGATATGGCTATTAATTAGTTGGACTGATTAATAAAAGGATCATAACGCAACCACAAACAAAGTTAGTAGGACTAATTTTCAAGTGGACCAATCCATGTATGGACATGATTAGTATTGGGGTTTTTATGTAGTTAATATTGATTTATTACTATATAAATAAACTCTAGCTTGTTATTTTCTCACTAGAGTCATGATTGAGAGTAACATAACAAAGCAAGAGCGAGAGACAAGTCTAGAGGCCGAAGCCCCCTAGATCCGTCGGCCCCCCCCCTGCCGCCGTCGGCCCCATGGGCGTTGGTGGTTTGCGTGATCCGTTCCTCCTTTCTTCCATTGCTAGCACTACACGGTGGGAAGGAATCCAGTCAAAGATCCAAGGTGTCGATACTCGTAGAGGCGAAGACACAATTCTTCGTAGTGATCACACAAACTAAGGTACACATGTTTCTACCCTAATCATGTTATGATTGCTTGCCTGTGATCCTTGGAGGGATTTGAGCAGGATTAAATTTTTGTTATTCCGCTGCGTGACCTGCTTCAAAACCCTGCAGTAGTATCAGAGCCACAGTTCGTAGCGTATAACATGATATTATGTGTTACCGTTTCAGTTTTACACTGTATATGGTGCTTTACGCGAAAACTGAAATTAATTAGCTTATTAGATGCATATTGAATGTGATTCAACCAAACAAGATCTAATTTTACATGGGATGTAGGAATTAGTGAGTTTGGATCACATATGATGTGATGAATTGGGTTCTATAAAATTAGGGTTCTTGGGCACATAATTGAAAAAGGGGTTTTTCAAGTTATAAAACAACTTTATGGAAACAACCAAACTTGGGCAACAAGGAAGGAAGGGGAAGGAAGCTAGGGCCGCAATCCTAGCCATCGCCCCTCCTCTTCCTTGCGCGCCAAGCAAGGCCGCGGCCACCTAGGGCCTGCCGGCCTAGGGCCGAGCCGGGCCGGGCCGGTGGCGTGCGGCGGTCCATGGGGTTCGGCCTAGGTCTAGGTTGGACCTCTTGGACCGTTGTGATCATAATTGTCCAATTTCAACTAAAATTAAGCAAGCGCGTTTAAAAATTGGTTTTAACTGTATTATATGTTTTGTTGCATGGTGGATGGATATGGCCTAGGTTGTGGATGTTTATTTTTCTAGTTTGGTTTCCGGCCTGCGAGCTGGTCAAATTAATGTAATAGTTAGTTAAATTTACGGCCTGCGAGCTTATCATCTCCTCAATATGTGAGGCTTTACTTGTTTATTTATTTATGCTAGATGCTATGCTAGAATTGAATTACATAGATAATAGCCAAGAGCATGGAGAAGAAGACTGGAGAACCAAGAAGCCACAAAGACGATGAGGACTCCAATCCTAGGTGCGCGACTATGGTGGAGCACATGGAGATGAGCTTGTCACTTTAGAGCACATAGATATTATCATTGGCTTGGTAATATCTTAGTGTAGGGGCCATATCTATGCCACGTTAATTTTTCTTTTGTGGATGTTAATTCTTTATGTCTTGTTATTTAATTTTTTGTGTATGGATGATACTTGAAAAATGTTAACAAGATGACAATAAATAAGAATGATCTCTTATTGTGGATTGCCCAATCCAAATAAGTCGATCATGTTGATTGCATCAACTAAACTTTTACTGACTTCTAAAATCCCTAAAAGGAAATATTACGTTTATTGCCTTCTCTTATTTTGACACCCTTCATGATCACGGTTTATTAATTTCAGGCTTGCCAAAGCAAGGCGATTTTAATTTACCATGGTGTGATGCGGCGACACAAGCAAGTAATGCGTGGTTGTTGAAATAAGAGGTTAAAACGTAACTAAGTGGTTTCAATTGATTGATGACTTAGAGGCATGGGATTGGGATTATTTATGAAATAGATCACCGCAATCCATGGTTTCCGCTTCTCTTTTGATGACCTAGAAACCGACTAGACGGAAATATAGCTCCCCGTAACCGCCTTCTTAGGTCTATACGAGACGAGGTAATTTCTGTCTCCATCTCCACCTCTCAAATTCTCTCGGTTTGGCGGAGTTGGGTTATGCGTTGGGGGATTGATTCATATGGGTTGTTGCAGGTTTTAGGGTTCTAAGTTGGATTTTGGAAAATTGAAGTGCTCTGAATCAATACTTTGGAAGTTAAAATCCATGTTTTTTGTTTTGGTGATTCAATTTCGATAAGGTGGTTTTTAAAATGTGTTGAGAGTGATTTATTTTTGTTTCAATTTATGCGATTTTTTTAATAGAATTCAGAACTGTGATTTCATTTGGGTATTAATGGGTTATAATGGTGGGGATTGGAATTATTCGGTGCTATGGTTGTGGCAGGGGTGGGGGTAGTGGTTGTCGGATTTTGGGTTTCATGGTGGTTGTGTTTCTTGTGGTCACCGGATTCAGGGCTTGTTGCGGCGGTGTGGCAGTGGAAGTATTTTGTTCTTCATGTTCAAATTCTTATGTTTGGACTATTTTATACCTAAAAACGTTAACCAACGATAAAAATTGGATGGAAATTATCCCGGTTGTTGATTGCAAACAATCAACAACTCAAGGTGGCAATACAAGAGTTTTGAAATTTTTGGCACATGGATCATTACGCCATATTTGACATGGTCAATAAGTAATTGACCCAAGATAAAATCTGGAGTAAAAGAAGTAAACACGAGAGAAAAGGGGATCATCAATAGTGTGAGAGGCATACGCTTATACAAATAATTAGTGGTATGTAAGTTGGACTAACCTCCAAGTCAATGTTTTTATTTAGACGACTTTTGGGATGTTCTATCCTGCACTAAGAGAGATGAGAGACCATCACCCTTCCTTCATCACTTACCACGATGAGGAAGGTGTGATTAACAATTGGGCCAGACTAGCAGTAGTAGTGTGGCGTGGTCTCACATGTAAACCAACTTCGGAAGGTATCACCATCCCCTGGTGCAAGCTTATAACTTTCTTAGAGCATTTCCCAAAGAACCGTATTCGTAGAAACTGAAAGATGAGTGCGCGTGCCTGATAGTTCGGGAAAACCGAGATAGCACCTTTTAGGAGCTATATTTCTTTAGCATTTACCACATGTTTGATAGGTTTTTGGGAGAGTTTGAAGCCTAATATTGATGAATGATGCATGATTTGTAATTTGTTTCTTCATATGCTTAATTCTAGTCCAGGCACATTTTATATGTTGATTTATGCTATATTTGTCAGATTTAATCGCTTGGTATAGTTGTTTGTTGTCTTTTACAGGAAACAGGGCTTATAAAGCGATTGGAATCAAGAACGTGAACTTTGGAAGCTAGGAAGGACATGGAGAGAGGCTTGGAACCAAGAAGTTGAATATTCAAGAACATAATTACCCATTACATTTCACACGAAATGAGAGGATTTCGTACAAAATACCCCATTTCGCACGAAGTGGTCGTGAAACTTGTGCTGAATTTTGGGGAAAAATGCAATATTTGAAGACTCGGACTTCTCCAATTCGACCTAAGAAGCAAGGGACGGGAATAGAGCATAAATGAGAGTCAAGAACATCAAAGAGATCAAGGAGAGGCCATTGGGAACATCAAGAAGCAAGGATACAAGACCGAATCAAAGCGTTCATCATATGTTTAGCGTTTGATCCACTTTTCTTCCTTTCTCATCTTGTATGGAATATTTTATCATGAGTACTTTAGTTATGAGTAGCTAAACTCATACCTAGGCATCTATGGAGAGTCTAGGGTTTATGTTTGAGGATGTTTTTCCGGATTTGATGAACTTTCACGCTTAGGGTTTATGATTGAATGATGATCTTTCTAGTATTTATCATATTGAGTTCTTCCATTGACAAAGTAGAATCAAGATGTATGATGGTTATTATTTCTTTCTTCATTCAAGTATAAACTTGGCTTAATGATACTCTTAGTGATTTAATCACTTGTTTATTGTGCTTAATCCTTAGCAAGTTAGGAGTCATGACCCAACCTTGCTACATAACTAGTGAGTGTGTGAAAGAAACTCTACCCTAGTTGAGATGAGTAAACAATTGCAATCCTAATCAATGACACCGAGATGTGAGGTTAGTAGGAGTGGCTAGAAGAGGGTAGACACAGTAGGATAATAGTGAGTGTTCGTGTGAAGATGGTCTGAAAGGACATCGTTGCCTCACATTATCATTAGCCTACTAGAGCGTGTTGATAACCAGAGTGGCCTGAGAGGGACAGGATGGTGCCAAAACGTAGAACGACAAAAGACCGACAGGTAATTGTCAGTGCTAATACCCAGTGTAGCTAACTATGAGTTATTGTGTTAGAACATGGAATCCGGAATTTGTGTTAGAACATGGAATCCGGAATCGTCAAAAATTCCCTAGGTGATCTATAGATTGCCTATTCTTCTCTCTCTTGATTTAATCAAATCATTTCTGTCGCGCTATTTAGTTACAATAGTTAGTCACATGTTTGAGGGTGACAACACTCATACTCTTAAACCTTTTTACCGGTTACTTTAGTAAGTGAGATATAATTGTTAAAACTATAATTAGTAAGCACCTTCCCCCGGGTTCGATAACTCGGATTCCGAAATACTCCATTATATTACTTGACCTTATACTTGCGCAACCACGTGTAATATAGACACGTCAAGTTTTTGGCGCTGTTGCTGGGAAGCCATTGGTTACTAGTTCTAGTTTAGCAATTAGTTTAATTTAGTTTTTTTTTCTTTTGTGTTTACTAATTCTGTGATTTCTGAATTTGTTTTGAATTGTGTTTCAGGTGTTCAGTGCATGCATAGGATTTCTCGAGACCTTGTGCCCCCACTTGAAGACCCATAACAGCTATTCAGAACTCCGTGAAGGAATCCAAGACAAATCTCAATGGGTGAGCAATTGACTAACGCTCAGCTGAATCAGAAGTTGACTGAGCTGCAAGAAAAGCTCGATGAGCAGAAGAACCATATTCCCTAAAGCAATTCGGCCAATCTTTGGTTGAGAAGTTTCAATCAACTTAGAGAGGACACAAGTCAGCGATTGCAGTGCCAACCAATCAGGCGGAGCACTTTGATTTGAAGCCTGCCACCATCACGAGAGTGCATAACCATTTTCAGTACTATTGGAATCGGCATGAAGACCCACATGACTTCATTGGGAAGTTTGATGCCTACATCAAAACCGTGAAGTACAAGAACGTGACCCCCGAGACACTGAAGTTGATTATATTCCCTTATTATCTAAAGGGTACTGCAGAGAAGTGGCTAGAGTTCAGAGAACCAGAATCAATCACCACATGGAAGCAGTGTGTTGATGAATTTATGAGCAAGTTATACCCCGCTCAGGGTGTCATTGGCTTACAAGCATAGATTCTTGGTTTTCAGCAGCATGCTGATGAGACGGTTGTTGATGCATGGGACCTGTTTATGAGGACGATACACAAGTGTCCAAATCATAACTTGGGTGACTACAAGATTCTCCAGGTTTTCTATCATGGCCTCGAACGTCATAACCAAGACTTACTGAACAGGGGAGCAGGTGGAAACTTCTTGTACCGAGTTGATAAGGATGGAGCATATGCTTTGATGAAGCAAATTGAAAAACATGATGCTCATTCTATGACTGTAGGGTTGTCCAAGTTGCTCGAGCCAAATAAGAATAATGTGGTTCCAGTAGAGGATCAAGAGTTTATTGCAACTTTGGTTCAAGCTGCAAGTGAAGTCGTTAGCTATGTGGGGGCACAAGGGCATCAGTGCAACTGGAATCAAGGGAACTACAGGGCAGGGACCAGAGATCTTCCAGGATTCAGGTATGGGGATCAGGCTGGAGCTTCATATGCACCCGAATTTCAGCACAGGTCAGCTGCACCAGCTTCTCACCACCACCACCAGCTACAGGTCAGAATGCAAAGACGACATATCTCAAGAACATGATGTACCAGGTGGGCAAGAATGTGAATACCTTCACTTATCAGGTGGAGACATTGACAGCTGACTTACACATCACCAAGACCTCACTTCATAACTTTGAGGTACAAGTAGGACAAATTTCCACTCAGCTTTCCTCTAGAGCACCAACATCTTTGCCATCCGATACTGAAAATGTGCGCTGGATGAATGTTGTTACCACTCGTAGTTGGATTGTTATCAATGATCCCCAATATCCGAGCCACGCTAGAGCTGAAGCCTCGAAGGCTAGGGAGCATGAGGTTTTTGAGAAGACCCCTGTCATGATCTCCCCATCAAAGGGCGTGACTCCGCAGATTGATGATAAATGTAACACCATTACCACCTTATTTACCTAAGGAACTTCCATATCCTTTGAAGTCTAGAAAGAATAAGGATGATTCCGAAGAGTATAGGCAGTTCTTGTCTATTTTCTCAAATTTTGCATATCAATGTGCCATTGATTAAGGCAGTCAAGATGATGCCGAAGTATGCTAAGTATATGAGGGATGCAATTTTGGGGAAAAGGGCAGTGCAGGATTTTAAGACAGTGGATTTGACCGAGCAGGTGAGCTCATGTGTGCTACATGGTTTGCCTAAAAAACATAAGCATCCAGGGATCTTTGTGATAGAAGCTAACTTGGGAGGAGCTTACACGAGACATGCCCTATGTGATTTGGGGGCCAGTGTTAAGTTAATGCCACTTTCAGTCTTTCAGAAGTTGGGGGTGCAAGCTCGTTCCACATGGATCAATCTACAGTTTGCCGATAAGTCTTGCAAGAAGGCCTATGGAGTGGTAGAGGATGTGCTTGTGAAGGTAGGGAACTCCATTATCCCTGCTGATTTTTTCATTTTAGAGATGCATGTAGGAGATGTTCCGATCATCCTGGGTAGGCCCTTTCTGGCTACCGGTAGGACTCTCATTGATGTTGAGAACGGTGAGTTGATCATGAGGATCGATGATGCGTGGGAAACTTTTGGGGTTTCCAAGATGACTACACAGCAGTCTTAGGAGCAGAAACAGATGCTAGTGAAAGTGGAGTCATTGCACGAGAGTTCAGAGGTGGTTAGTGTTGATCCACCATATTTAAAAGCCAATTCTCACAGGTTTGTGTTGAGGATCCATCAGTGGAAGATGGATGAGGAGGCACGTTGTGTCAAGAGACCTTTCTAGAGGCAAGAGGTAAATGGGTCGGGCCGTCGACCTTAAATCACAAGTACTGAATGGGAGGCAACCCAATTTTGTTAGTTAGTTGTTTTTCGTATTATGTTTTGATATCCATACTTGTATTGTGAGGGATCAAAGAGAGTGGTTTTGATATTTCCAATGAGTGTGCAGGTCACAGGTACCGAAGACCACTGCGGATTCCCCTTCTCGATGCACGTACGTATAGTTGCACGCAAAATGAGGAACAACTATCTATTTTTGAGGAAACGTTCATTGCAGAGAAGTTACTCAAGGTCGAGGGGTAACTAGTTGGTTTTGAAGATCATGGCAGCAAGTTTTTGTATCGTGGTTGCACGCATCAGAATCCTAAGCGGAAGTTGCGGTTCACGAGCTAAAGTGGCAAAAATCGTGTGCACAAGAGAAAAAATGAAAATATATGGGATATATGGGCAATTCTATGTATTTTGGGAATTTTCCATAAAAATGGACTCCCCCCCCCACATAATGGATTCCATATGTGCAAGAATCAAGGAAAACGGAGGCCAAGCGAAGAAATTGGAGGCAAAAGAGCATGAATCTGCAGCCCATTTCGTGCGAAATGGGCCAACACTTAGAAAAAGTTTCGACCCCCATTTCGCACGAAATGAAATATGCCCCTGTTTTCAGATTTGAAAATCATTTCGTATGAAATAGGGCATTTCGTACGAAATGCATTTCGTACGAAATGCATTTCGCACGAAATGCCCCATTTCGTGCGAAATGCTTCGGGCCAGCCACTTTATGGGGGGTATTTTGGAAATTTTGGGCTACCTATTTATATCAAAAACCGGCCAAGACACCCCCATAACCCCCCACTCGGATCAAAATTCCATATTTTCATCTTCTTCCTCTCAAACTCTCAAGAACACACATCACCCAAAAACCAAAACTCATCCAAATCAAAAAATTCTTATTGGGTTTTGCTCCTTGCAAGCTCGTCTACAGGATTAGATCTTGGAGTTTTGAGAGATAGAGCCTAGTTTGAGTATGTGGGGGGGGGGAGATTGAAGAGGAAGATCTTCAAGAACAAAATTTTCAGATTCATTGATTTGGAGTGGGATTCGGCCAAAGCTCTTGGAAAGACTTTCGACGAGGTCACTGAGCAGCACAAAGAGGTATACTCCACTCATCTCTCTCAAGTTTTCAGAAAATTGGTCGACCGATTTGGTCATTTCTTGACCAATTTTCGCGAACCGGTCCCGTAAGAACTGTACTCCGGGACCGTAGGTATCTCACTTCTATCTCGCTTTAATTATTTCTTAGCGCCTCTAGGGTTTTAATTCTTGCAAATTTTAACTTGCTCTTATTTGCATCCCTGGGTTAATTGGTGTAGTACACACTAGTCCTCACGTGCACTTGTTTTGGCTCTTCTCATCATGTCTACATCGGGTGGTAATTCTAAGAGGAGACGAGGATTAGTTTTTGATGATCACCCCGTCTTCAATCCTGAGGAAGATGTGGTTATGAGTGAGGGAGAAGAGAATTTGGGAGACGGTTCCGATAACCTTCTTCAGGGACCTCCATCTCCAATTCGTGATGAGCTTAATTTTGACATGCCACCCATTCCCACGATTGGTAAGAGGGCGAAGGCGATGGTGAATGTTAACCTCGATGCTATCTGCAGTATTAAATTCTTCATGTTTGCGAGTGCTAGTTCCCATAGGGAATTTTACCAAGACTCGTTCATGAAAAGGGAAGGGACTCCTAAAAAACCCTTCCCGCACAGCAATGATATGCCCAAAAAGATTAAGGATTTCTTCAAGAACGAGAAGCTAGACAAGTTTTCTAAGATTTGCAAGAAGTCTAGCTCCGCTCTTGGAAGTGAGTTCCTTGTGAATGCTCGTTTCTATGAAGAGGGAGAGAGTGAGGATCAGAGGCACATCTTCTGTTGGCGGACCTACATATATCTCACGCCAGAGACTATAGGGTCCCCCATGAAATTTAAACCTTTGAAGGAGGGTTGTTCCTACCATGAGACCATTCTCCTGCCAGATGTTGTTGAGGTCGTTAGTGCCTTTTGTTTTCAGGGGGTGCATGGTTCTGGGTGGAATGAGAGACACACTCTACCCGAGTGGACAGTTTCTAGGAAGTTTGTGCTTCCACGTGCGAGGTGGATTTGCGAGCTTCTTGAGAACAAGGTTTTGGCGTTACGCCTCAGCCTACATACTCCTTTCAGCTGTGCACCATGGATTTATAGATTTATGATGGAGAGGACTGGTCGCGACAACCGTAGGGCTCTCATTCACACTTTCCTTGTCCTCAAGCTAGCAAAAGATGCTAGCGTAAAATTGGATGATTTAGAGATGGATTTGAAGAAGAAGTGAGATCGCAAGTGGGAGAGAGTGCCTGACCCCCTGAAATCCCCAAAACCTGTCATACCCCCACATCCTAGGAGGAGCGAGGCTAGTAGATCGGTCTCCAAGATGGATTCCCAACTCAATACAATCACTTACATGCTAGAGCAGCAGATACTGCAAGCAGATGTTGATAAAGCTAGGTCTCGGAGACAGTTTGAGCATCTTTGGAGTAGTCAGCGCCAGCTTGGCCGCGCGTTAGAGAAGTTGAGCTTTGAGAACACCCAGCAGGGAGGGTAGATCCAGGTATTATCCCAGGCGGGCAATGTCACTTTGGAGCACCCGAACACCTACGATGGACAGTTCTATTACCACTCTGATGTGTACCCCGAGTTGAGTCCCAAGGTGGGAGTCTATGAGGACGAGAAGGCTACACAGTCCCACTAGACCCACCGACCCTACGCTTAGGCAGCCGAATCCTCTTGATTACATTCTATCTTTCTTTGAGGACAACGAAGCGCTTAACTATGGGGGAGTTTTAGATATCCGCTAGCTAGCCATTGCATAGCCATGTCACATGTATGCAGGGTTTTGTAACGGATTATGCAGCGGAATAAAACAAAATAAATATCCGCACAAGACCCTCCACTGATCACAGGACTAGAAATTATAACGATAGTAAAGTATTTAGTTTCAAATACCTTGTTTGTCTCCTTGGATGACTTCACACGTGAAATAGTGTTCACGTATCTACGGATAATCCACGCCTAGGATCAAGTCTAGAGTCCTTCCAATCTGATGTGATAGCAGTTGATTGAAGGAGGAAGAAGAAGAATCACCCAAACAAACCAAGAGAAGAGGTGGTGCTTCTCTTTGGTGGCCGACGAGGTAGGGGACGGCACTAGGGGGTTCGACCCTCTAGTGTTGTTCTCTCTCCTTGTTTTTTTCTCTCTTACTCAATTTAGGATATGAGCATTCATGAGAAAATAAGCTAGGAGTACTCTTTATATAGTTAATAAACTCTTTATTAACTGCATAAATCCCCAATCCTAATATGTCCATACATGGATTAGTCCATATTGCAAATTAGTCATACTAAGTTTGCATGTGGTTGCGTATTGATCCTTCTATTTAAATAATCATATTAATTAATTCTCAAGTCTTGTTTAATCCATATGGCTTGTGACCCCAGAGGTTCCTACTTAGTTGGTAGTAACGATTACTAACATGGAGCGATGTCTAGCAACACATCCATGCCACACAAATAATAGAAATAGTCAGTAATCCGACAATCCTTGTGAATATATTGTCTCATCCATTTGTCTCTATATCTGAATTTGATACGAGACATACAAATCACACTCGTCTATCCAATCTATAGTTTCTCGATCCTGTGAATAGTCTTATTCATGCAAATAACATCAATATCCCATTTGATTTATCTGAGTCTGGCCAGACATTCTATAAGCACTACCCCTCCAGTGGCCGCGGATATTTGCTCCTCTTATGTGGGAGGAAAAAATTCTCTCTACATCACCACCATCTATAAGCTTGCTTCCTGTTGTGTCCGATATGCGCCTTTATTACTACCCAGTTACGGTGTAGGGTTTGACAAGATCAAAACACAATATTCCACAACTAGAGGATCTAGTGACTTCAAGTCTAAGGATGACAATACTGTTGTCACTACAAGAATCTCATGTGACATTTCATAACTTGTATGTAGCCTTCTCGTAGTGGATCAATCCAGTATGCCATTACTCCTAATGCATACCCATGTGCTAGGCTTGATATCTCCATATCAATCTACCCACATACTAGTCTATAGTTGATCGTCCAATTAATCAGTATAATCGACTAGGGATATTTAAGATAAAAAACACATTTGTAATCTAAGAACTTCATTATATTAAATATCTCCATAAATAACACAACGATTATTCTAGCAAAAAATAACGTTGATACTAAATAAGATTGCCTCTAGAGAATCTATTTCAACAGTCTCCCACTTGCACTACAGCCAATCTGGTGCATCTCGTATGCCAATAGATCTAGTCTGTCCTTCATGCTTGCGCTGAACAAGCGGATTCGTAAGGGGACCTGACAAATTCTCATATGTAGGAACCTTGAATATCTTCACATCGCCTCTATCGATGATATCTCGAATAGATGGAACTTCCTGAGCACATGTTTGGATTTTTGGTGTGACCTGGGTTCCTTTGATTGTCTGATCGCTCCAGTTTTTTCACAATACAACTCTATTGGATCCACAATACTAGGAACCACACCAAGCTTAGTAATGAACTTCCCAATCCAAACAGCTTCCTTTTTTTCATCCGGAGCAGCAATGTACTCAGCCTCAGTTGTAGAATCAGCAATCGTCTCTTGCTTGAAACTTTTCCAGCTAACAGCTCCTCCATTCAGGCAATACACAAATCCCGACTGCGATATGAAATCATCTATGTTGGTTTGGAAGCTTGCATCCGTGTAACCCCTTACACGCAACTCCTCCTCCACTCCATAGATCAAAAATGCATCCTTAGTTTTTCTCAAGTACTTGAGGATTTTCTTGATCGCTATCTAGTGACTCCAAACAGGATTAGACTGATATCTGCTTGCCATACTCAGCGCATATGACACTTCTGGTCTAGTACATAACATGGTGTACATGATGGATCCTATGGCCGAGGCATAGGTAACCCGAATCATGCGGTCCTTCTCAATCTCATTGGAAGGACAATCATCCTTTGAAAGGGTGATTCCATGCGACATGGGCAAGAATCCCTTCTTGGAATCTTGCATGCTGAACCGATTCAACACCTTGTCTATATATGTACTTTGACTTAGGCCTAGAAGCTTCCTCGATCTATCTCTATAGATCTCGATACTAAGTATATAAGCTGCATCCTGATAACTCCATATTTGTAGTTATATTCGTATATGTTTCCTTACCATTTTGCGTGCATTCCGATGCGTTTTGATGGATTTTGGACCACTTCTTGCTAAATTGGAGCATGTGGAGTCTTTGCATGTGAATGATGAGTCCGGGCACTTTTTGCGTTAATTTTGACTATATTTTATCACGTTTGATCTTCCGGTATGTTTCTCGTGTTGTGGTTTTCAGGAACCGGGAGCTCGGGACGTGACATTGGAGCAAAAGTGAACTTCGGAAAAGTTGGAGGCTCAAAGGAATGCTCGGGAAGTGAAGACGACGGGAAAAAGAGCAAGGAGATGGAGTTTTGATGGTGGCTGCCCAGAAGTAATCGTACGATTACATGGAGGTAAACGTACGATTACCCCCTAGCCAAAATTTCATGCAGCAAGTAATCTTGTGAAGTAAACGCACGAAGTAAACGCAAAGGTAAACGCAGCAAGTAATCGTACAATTACATCAAGGTAATCGTACGATTACCTCTGCTGCCAGGATCGGATTTTTGGGGCAATTTCGCTATTTTGGCATCGTTTTGAGATGTTTGAGCCACGGAAGAATTAGGAAACATTAGGGAACGTGTTTGGCATCAGAAAACACATTGGGAGACGTGCTTGGAGAGCTTGGAGCTAGGTTGGAGAGCTTGGATCATCCGTTTGGCTTCTAATCTTCGTTTCTTCTCTAGTTTTTGATATTGGATGATGAAACTGTGTATTTTGTACATGTTTATGCGTAGCTAAACGCTTATTTCGGGATATCTCGTAGGAAACTAGGGTTTGATCACTACGTATTGTGATTTATGGATTTGCTTGCATGCTTTCTAGCTTAATTGATGAAATTTTATCTAGTTAAGTGTATTTTACATCTTTCATCTATCTTTTCTATTAGTAGACGTATTAATAGGATTGTCTTAGGTTGTGAATGATAGAGGAATCTACATTCGTTGCCCGGAAACTTGAAATACACACTAGCCGTATCTAGGGTTGAGGAATCTTGCTAGTTAGCTAAGAACAAAGAGTATAATTAATATCGTAATGCGTGTTTAAACTTGAGTAGGCTAGAGGAATCAGTTATGAGAGTTTAAGTATAGTTATTGGTTGAGACATCTTCAATATACAATTGCTCGTTTAACTAGAACTAAAATTCATCGTGTTAGTAGAACATAAATCCAACGTAGTGTGAAATACCTAGTGATCCGTAGAGATATCCTGAACTTGATCAATTTTGAGAACCATCCAAATCAATTCGTGCTTATTAATCTTGAAATAATTCTTTGAATTATTTGAGATAATTGTTATTTTTAATTAGTAGTAGAAATAGAACAAAACAACTGCGCTTTGCCCACATAAAGAATAAATTTAGTAGTTAATTTACACGAAGTCTCTTGGGTTCGACAACCCGGATTTCCGGAATATTATCACTACACCGACAACTGTGGACTTGCAGTTGGAGCGTGTCAAGTTTTTGGCGCCGTTGCCGGGGACTTCAGATCTGATTCACTTGGTGCATGTCACGTTCTCGAAACGAGCCTTTGCATCCAACACTTGAAGACCCGGAATCCTTATTGCGAGCACAGAGTAGAGACAAGAGGAAAGCAAATTCAGTTCAGTTGGACGAACAAACTAGAGCTGAGTTTGAGAGGTTCCGCAAAGGCCTCGAAGATGCAGAAGCAGCTAGAGCTGCAGCTGTGGAAGATGCAGCAAATCGAGCAAGGGAGACTGAGCAGCTTAGGGCTCAAATGGCTGAGATGCAGGCAGTGATTGATCGCATGAACCCCCCAAATCCACGACAACTCCCTGGTCCGGAAATAGTTGATAGAAACAATGGAGGAGTTAATGGTGGAAACAACGGTGGCAATGGGAACAATAGGGGTAATAATCGTAACAATAACGGCCGGAATGTGGTGGAGCAAGTCAACAATGCTGAGGAGGATGAGCGTCCTTTGGTGGACTACTTCAGGACTACACCGGAGGGATATCAGCCTACCATTGTCAGGCCGCAGATTAATGCCGCGCATTTCGAGATTCGCCAACCGTTGATCAATATGGTTAGGGATGAATGCTTATTCACAGGAGCCCTGAGTGATTATCCACATCAACACTTGCTCAATTTCGAGCAGATTACTTCTACCATGTATGACCAGAGAGTTCCAATCGAGACGATAAAGCTCATGCTTTTCCCCTTCTCTTTATCGAGAAAGGCAAAGACATGGCTTATGGAACTTCCAGCAGGCAGCATAGTTACATGGGCAGATTGTAGCAGAGAGTTTCTCAGGAAGTATCTTCCACCATCCAAGGTTGCTCAACGGATGGCTGACATAACCAAATTTACACAGCAGGAAGATGATTCTCTGGGTGACACGTGGAGAAAGTTCAACCAGCTCCTTTGCAGATGCCCTACACACGGAGAGCCATGGTATAAACTTCTTCATTACTTTTATAATGCTTTGGACAGAGAGACTGCTAGCGAGCTGGACATGATGGCTCAAGGAAATTTTATGGGAATGGGACTACAGAGGTGTCGTGATCTGCTAGATAATGTAGCAAAACGTGAATCCACGAGGTCTGAGACTCGTAGAAACACGAAATCAGATGGGGCATTGGTTAGTAAGATTGAGTCCATGGTGGAGCAGAAATTTGAACATCAGATGGCAGTGATGACTTCGGCTTTCAGTAATTTGAATCCATCGGCACAGGGGAAGTCAGTGGGAGAGATGGTAGCAGATGCAAATCAGGGATATGGGGATGGCATTGAAGACGTGAATTACATGGGTCAACAAAGACAGCAACAATGGCCAAACACCTATCATCCCAACAATCGCAATCACCCCAACTTCAGCTATGCCAATCCGAATAGTGGATTATATGCGCCAGGTCATAGGCCAAATGTTCCTTACCAAGCTCAGAGACAGGTTCCACAACAACAGGCTCCACCTCCACTCTCAGAAGAACAGGATACAAATGCGATGTTGAGGAAACTATTAGCTAGCAATGATAAGATTGAGAGCAAGATTTTCGCAATGGAAGCTTCGCTAAAGAGCCATGAAACACAAATTGGCCAAATAGCTAATCAGAATCCTCGACTTCCACCAGGTATACTTCCGTCCAACAGTATTACTCCAACTGAGCAACTGAAGGCTATTACTACTCGCAGTGAGACCACTACCCAGGATCCCCCATATCCTACCCATGCGCGAGCTGAGGCGACTAAGGCCACTGAAAAAGCCTTGTATGAAGAGATTCCCGTGCCTACCGTGATTCCCCAATCAAAGGACACGGTGAGGAAGTCGGATGAGAAACAGAAGCCAAGGGAGGAATACAGTGTGCGAGTGCCATACCCGCAGAGTTTGAAGAGTCAAGAGGATGCCAAGCATTTCAAGAAGTTTGCGGATATCTTCAAGAAACTGCACATTAATATACCTTTTGCGGAGGCCATTTCACAAATGCCTAAATATGCCAAATTTCTCAAGGACCTCCTTTCTAATAGGAGGCGCATGGATGACTTTGAAACCGTGACTCTGAATGAGGAGTGTAGCGCAGTTGTGCAAAAGGCGTTACCAAAGAAGATGAAAGATCCAGGCGGTTTCATCATTCCTGTTCCGTTGGGAGATGCGTTTCATGGGAGGGCATTATGTGATCTTGGTGCAAGTATTAATTTGATGCCCACATCGGTTTTTGAGCAGCTTGGCGTGGGATATCCTAAGCCTATCAGGATGTGCTTGCAGATGGCTGATCGCACTATAAAACGCCCCAGGGGTGTTTTAGAGAATGTATTAGTGAGAGTTGAAGGACTCATCTTCCCAGCGGATTTTGTGATCTTAGACATGGAGGCCGACGATGATGTTCCTCTTATTTTGGGCCGCCCATTCCTGGCCACTGGGAGAACTATCATTGATGTGGCCAATGGAGAGCTGACTATGCAGATCAACGATGAGAAGGTGGCCTTCAATGTATTTGAGGCTATGAAGTTTCCCACATATGCGGTAAGCGAGCAGTGCTTTGGTGTGGAGGCATACACGCCGGACGAAGAGGACGATATTTTGTTGGAGCAACTATATGAGGAGCTTGCTCTACTTGATTCCAGCGAGAAAGAGCAAGCCTTAGATGTTCATTGGCGCTAACCGTTACCCCTCTTTAATGAGGGAAGCAGGAAGATTCTTACTCCTTCTCTTATTACTACTCCTGTTTTAGAATTAAAGCCTTTACCTGTTCATTTGAAATATTTGTACTTGGGATCTAATGAGACTTTACCTGTGATTGTGTCTGCATGTTTGGACAGGGAACAGGAGGAGCAGCTTCTCAAGGTACTACAGGAGAAAAAGGCAGCTATGGGATGGACCATAGCAGATATCAAGGGGATCAGCCCCACAGTTTGCCAGCACAAGATTCGGCTCATGGAAGATAAGAAGCCGGTAGTTCAGGTTCAGCGCCGCCTCAATCTCACATGCAGGAAGTGGTCAAGAAAATGGTGCTTAAATGGTTGGAGGCGGGCATCATTTATCCCATTTCCGACAGCACATGGACTAGCCCGGTGCAGTGTGTTCCTAAGAAGGGAGGTATAACTGTGGTGGAAGGGGAAAAAGGTGATCAGATTGCTACTCGTACTGTTACTGGGTGGAGAGTTTGCATGGATTACCGCAAGCTCAATGATGCCACTTTGAAGGATCATTTTCCCCTCCCATTCGTTGATCAGATGCTTGATAGGTTGGCACGTCATTCTCATTATTGCTTTTTGGATGGGTACTCCGGGTACAACCAGATACAATTGAGTCAGCTGACCAGGTTGTCCTTATGGGACCTTTACTTTTAGACGGATGCCTTTTGGGTTATGCAACGCACCTGCTACGTTCAGAGGTGTATGATGTCGATCTTCTCTGACATGATGGTTCTCGCTCTATGGGGATGGATTCGAGGACTGCCTGCAACAGTTGGCCCGGGTTTTGGATAGATGCATTGACACCAACCTAGTGCTCAACTGGGAGAAGTGTCACTTCATGGTTACAGCGGGTATTGTTTTGGGCCACAAGATCTCCAGCAAAGGTTTGGAGGTGGATAGAGCCAAGATCGAGGTGATTGAGAAGCTTCCTTACCCTACCTCTGTCAAAGGGGTAAGGAGTTTCTTAAGACATGCAGGTTTCTATCGGCGCTTCATTAAAGACTTCTCGAAGATCACGAAGCCTTTGTGTGGATTGCTTGAGAAGGATGCAGTCTTTGATTTTAATGCGGAGTGCAAGTCATATTTTGATTTGCTCAAGGAAAAGCTGATTAGCGCGCGTATCATCACCACACCAGACTGGACCCTACCATTTGAGCTCATGTGTGATGCTAGTGACTATGCGGTGGGAGCAGTTCTGGGCCAGCGGAATGATAAGGTAGCTCACGTCATTTCTTATGCCAGTCGTACTCTTAATGATGCACAGGTTAATTATGCCACCACGGAGAAAGAGATGTTGGCCATCATATTTGAGTTGGACAAGTTTCGTCCATATCTTGTGGGTTCTCAGGTGACGATTTTCACGGACCATTCAGCCCTCAAGTATCTTCTCACCAAGAAGGACGCCAAGCCAAGATTGATCCGGTGGGTTTTATTGATGCAAGAGTTCGATGTGGTGATCAAAGATAAAAAGGGGGTAAAGAATGTGGTTGCAGACCATTTGTCAAGACTAGAGAACGATAAGCAGGAAGATTTGCCTATTCGAGAACATTTTCCAGATGAGCAGCTTATGGTTGTAGTTGCATCTGTACCTTGGTTTGCTGACTTGGCAAATTTCAAGGCACTAAACATTGTACCCAAGGACATGAGTTACCACCAGAGGAAGAAATTCTTTGCAGACGCGCGACAATACTTCTGGGATGATCCTTATCTGTTCAAGCTGGGAGCTGATAATGTATTGCGGAGGTGTTTTGCGGAACCGGACACGTTAGAGATCCTTAGACACTGCCACGAGTTGAATTGCGGGGGACATTTCGGCAAATCACGCACGGTTGCTAAGGTACTTCAGAGTGGTTTCTTTTGGCCAACTTTGCATAAATACGCCCATCTATTTGTGCAGCAGTGTGACCGGTGTCAAAGAACAGGTAATATCTCTAACATAAATGAAATGCCTCAAAATTTCGTGTTAGAAGTAGAACCGTTTGATGTGTTGGGAATTGACTTTATGGGGCCATTCCCATCTTCGCTTGGTAATCTGTATATTTTGTTGGCGGTTGACTATGTTACCAAATGGGTGGAGGCTCTGGCGTGTCCAAAGAATGATAGTGCTACAGTCGAGAGATTCTTACGCAAGAATATATTCACAAGGTTTGGAACGCCTAGAGCCATTATTAGCGATGAGGGATCACACTTTGTGAACAAGGTTTTTGCCAATACCTTGAGCAAGTATGGGGTAAAGACACACAAGATCTCATTGGCCTATCATCCACAATCCAATGGTCAAGCTGAAGTGTCTAACCGAGAGATAAAGGGGATTCTAGAGAAAACTGTCAATCCAGGACGCAAATACTGGGCTCTACACCTGGATGATAGTTTATTGGCATACCGGACTGCATACAAGACTCCCTTGAGCATGTCTCCCTACCAGCTCGTTTTCGGGAAATCGTGCCATCTGCCGGTGGAACTTGAGCACAAAGCGTTTTGGGAACTAAAGAAATTAAATTTGGATGCTAAGCTCTCTGGTGAGCAAAGGAAGCAGGCATTGCTTGAATTAGAAGAACACAGGGTGATGGCATATCAGAGTGCCAAGATCTACAAAGAGAAAACCAAGCAATGGCATGACAAGCATATCATTCCACGAGACTTCAGAGTGGGCCAGAAGGTATTGATATTCAACGCCCGACTGAAATTGTTTCCGGGCAAGCTGAAGTCAAGGTGGAGTGGTCCATTTACAATTACAGAGGTTTACCCATGGGGATCGCTCGAGGTAGAAGCTGAGAATGGGAACAGATTCAAGGTAAATGGACAGCGAGCAAAACCGTACGTGGATGGGAATTTCATTGGGGTGATCGAGAGCCTCAAACCAATTCCCGATATCTGAGCTCATTTGAGGTAACTGGGTCGGGCTGTCGACCTTAAATTACAAAGCGCTTGTTGGGAGGCAACCCAACCTATTTCCTGCATAGTGTAGATTTCAATACTGTCTTGTTATTTTATTTTGATCTAATTATTTGAGAGGTGCGAGAGAGTGGATTTAATATTTCCAATGAGTATGTGCAGGAATTCTAGGTGGAAGGCCTATTCCGGGTCCCCATTCTTGATGCACGAGTGAAGAATTGCACGAAAAACGAGAAAGAGCAGACCAAAACGCGTATCGGGACCCGGAATGAAGAAATAGATGATTGACTCCATTCCTACACATATTCAACACATGCACCTGGGGAAGATCGAGTTCTCGGACTCCCCTTCTTGATATACGCAAAGAAGACATAAAGAAAGTGGGAAAGCTGGCACAATGGCACGAATTACGAGGTAAATTTTTGAAGACAGGACTGTAAGCTGATTTGAACAGTGCCATAGTGTGGGGGTGGTCGAGAGCTTTATGTGGATAGGGGGATCGCGTATATCGGAGTCCGGACGAAGAAGTTATGCCAAAAAGGATGTTGAGCAAGTGAAAAGGCGCCAAAAAGCATCCGGAAATGCCAAACGGGCCTTTGGAAGCGCGAAATTGAAGAATAAAAGGTTCCCCGGACTTTGAAAATTTTTCTACATGAGCAGAGATCCCGCACTCCCCATCTTGATGAAGGTGATTGCAAAATTTTGAAGAAAGCGACGAATTTGGCACATTTTGGATATTTTTCGCGTAATTAGGCGATAATTGAAGAAAGTCGGGGAAAACGATCCGGAAACGGGACGTGATTTATGTGAGAAAGACTTATGTCGAAAAAGGGATCCAAAGTTGCAAGAATCACACTCATCGGAGTTCGGGATCAAAATACGAGGTAAAGGTTATATTTTGGCTAATAAAAATTTTAATCGTACGATTACGTTTACTTTTGCCTTAGAAAATTTTTGGGGTGAATTGGTTGAGAAAACTTTCTGATCATTCGTGCGATTACTTAAAAGCAATCGCACGATTACTTTCAAGTAATCGTGCGATTACTTCTGAGGGGGCAGACAAGCGGGTTAAAAAAAAAAAATCTATCTTCCCAAAACCCTCCACTCCCTTCGACTTCTCCTTCGTCTTCTTCCCTCTGCAATCACAACCACGACCACCATCTCCAGCCGCCACCACCACGTCCATCCCTACAGCCGCCGCCGCCGCCATCTCCCGCTGCTATCCCCTCCACCCTCCGACCACCGCAGCACCATCCACCTCCGACCACCGCAGCACCATCCAGCCGACACCACCACCGAAGCTCTCTGCCCTCTCTCCATCATCACCACCACGCATCTTCTCTGCACATCACCGGAGGGAAAGAGAGAGATTTACTGGTCAAATTCGATGGGGCTGCTTGGTTGAAGATTTGGAGGACTGAAGAAGCTAGGGTTTCGAACAAAAAAATCTGAAATTCAAGTGGATTGAGGTCAAATTGGACAAAAGTGGTTTAGGGGTTTTGACGGGGACACCGCAAGGAGAAAAAGGCACAAATTGATTGCAAAATTTGGAAGAAAAATTTCGGCGACCCGAAAACAGCCCGGTTTGTCGAAATTCTGCAATTTTGTGCCCGTAAGACTTGCTCCGGGCACGTAGGTACACTCTAAAACTAGCAATTTCAATACTCAAGTCTTAGGCACGATTGAGTAAAAGCCCATTTTAATTTTTGTTTCGCTTAGTAGCGTGCTTGGGGGCGATTGCTTAGAGTCCTAGGATTACGTGCTTACGTGCTTACTTGCTTAATATATGTTACACTTCTTGTGACTGTGCACTGGATCGAATTTTGTCACGTTAATTGCTTTATCTTGTTATACTTGCTTTGGTCAAAATGAGCAAACGTGCTAGAACGAGTCGTGATGAGGACCCCGACTACACATTACCCGGGGCGAGTGTGGTGGCAGAACCTGAGAGTGAGTCCGAGTCTGATGGGGGTGACACGGGTGGCCAATTGGTCATCCCGTTATCCCCTGACCTTAGGGTTTTTCATACACCCGTTCCATCCCAATTGCCCCCATTTAGAAAGGGTCGTGGTCATACGCCGGACGACAAAAAGCTAGAAGTTGATAGGGGCGGGGTCTTTTGCGATTATAGGTTTATTTCGGCGACTGCCCAGGGTTTTTACATATCGAACCCTAGGATTAATAGAGGTGTCCAGGCCGAGAGAATCTTTCCACTTGAGGGAGTGCCTGAGGACCTACAAAAGGTCGCGAAGACCGATAACTTTGCGGGAAGGATGGAGTTAGTGAAAAAGAAAGCAAGTTCTGTACTGACTCGTGAGATTTATGCGAATGCGAGACACACCGATGAGGGTGAGACGTCTAGGCTCAATGACCCTCGTGTGATTTATTGTCGTCGGAACTGGCTAGTTTTGTCTTCTGAGCGCATCGCCGCAGCACTTAAGTGGCCCCCGTTGACAGAGCCCTGTCAATTTAAGATTTATCTGCAGAAAGACCAGCAGATGCTCATTAATGAGGTGTCGGCTTTTTGTTTTGCGGGAGTGCCAGGAGCCGACTGGGATAGGTCTAAAACTAATATCAGACATTGGAAGATCCCAGTCGGATACTTGCTGCCTAAACCAAGGTGGCTCGTTGAGATTTTGGAGTCATGGGTGTTGGGAGTTTCGGCTCCAAATTTTGTTGACTTTGAGGTGTGTCTCATGGCTCCTTGTCTATCCAGGGGGCATCGGATAGACATTCCTAGGCGGATCTTCCTGTATTTGCACGAGAGGTATGAGTCGAAAAATAGGAAGTCTGCGGGCCATAGTTTCTTACTCATGCACCTAGCTCAGGATTGCGGGCCAGCGTGCCTAAGGATGAGCGAGACCTCAAACCCAAGGCTCCGAGACACTTTGACAAAATCCCGGACCCGTTGAAAGATGTAGTTGTGATGGAGGCGGGGACTAGTTCTATACCTCCTAAAGGAAGGGCTAAGAAAAGAGCCTCTTCCTCGCGTGCAGCTCCTACTCCTCCAGCTCCTACTCCTCCCGTTCCACCTCAGCCTGTACCTCCACCTGTCATTGACCCTGGCCAGCCGAGTGTGAGCTTAGCGGACTTGATGGCCGAGTTGAGATTGACCAGGACTATGACCCTCACATCCCAGTGTCGGTCCCGTGACTATGTTGCTGACATGAGTGCTAGGCAGTTTGAGCATCATCGCAGTAGCATGCGTAACTTAGGACAGGGACTACGTCAGGTGAGTCTGCATCAGCACCGTCAGGACCAGTGGTTAGAGGCATTGGCCACTCATGTGGGATTCCCGAGAGACCAGTGGCCTAGTGGCCAAGAGACCTACCCTGGTGCCTACGAGTACAATTCGGATGCCTATTCCGGAGATCAGGACCAGGACGGCGAGGATTCGTCCGAGTAGACTTACCACCCCCTGCATTTGAATGCTGAGTCTTTTCGCTTGACCTATGCATTCGTTGAGGACAACGAAGCGTTCAAGTGTGGGGGGGTTTCTCAGCCTTTATTAGCCACGTCCGTGTCTGCATTCACCAGTTACATATAGGTTGTTTGTGTCGTATTGTGAATCAGTTTTTGTAGTCCGTGTCGTGTTTATATATATTGTGTGTGTCGTATTGTGAGTAGTTTATGTTTAGTGCACGTTTTATTTAATTGAGTCCACCTACCCGAGTTGAGTCAGTTTCGAGTCTTCTTTCTAGTCGGCCCATGCATATAGAGTATGAATTATATATATGGAAAAAAAAGAAAATAAAAAAGGTTAAAAATTAAATAAAAAAAATAAAAAAGAAAATAAAAAATCTGAAAATTTAGAAAGGGCAATCAAAAGAAGCTTGAATTTGGAAAATCGAGGAGTGTGAGAACTTTAAGCATATGGTATGACGTGTGACCGAGAATGACAATTTGAGTTCCCCTTAGTATGTATAGAGAGACTTCCTTTACGGGAATACCTGCCTATTTTACGACACTTAAATGATTTTCAAATCTAAAGTGTGTGCCTTGTTTTCTTACAAGAGTTGAGCTAGGTGTGAGCTAAACAAGCCAAACATTCATGTGTACGTCTTAGGTAGTCGCCAACCCGCCTCGTAGTGGCACACAGAACAGCTGTGCGAGGTGTGTATTAGAGCACTCACTGCTTATAGAACTTACCTTGTAGGACCACTAGTAAACCCTGTTTTGAACCTTGGATTCTTTGATAACCTCTGGACTTAGGGTGACGATTCTTGGCCTTCATCATCGATTGGTTAGAATCACCGCTTTAGTGCGTCACGAGGGTGTTTGTAGTTGAGGGGGTTCGATGAGGGAGTACTTCATGATATACTTGTGTGAGTCTTACGTATCGCATGTACTTCATTTATGATTATCAAGGGTAATGCGAGGGTGAGTGAGAGTAGGCTTGCGCACTTCGGTGTGGCGGTGTTCCATGTCATTACACCATGGACACAGTTGTGGAGAGCCGTGAGTGCGTGACATCTAATACGCACAAATTGGGTTGGGTGATTTAATTGGTGGATCGTGCTAGGGATCGTTTCTTTTCATCATCTTGGTGTAGGAGGATCGGTTGGATTAAGCACGAGACTTACATTGTTTTGATTACTTGAGAGGGGACATGGGTATATTCTAGTGTGGGGATGTCGAATTTTGACTACGCACATAGAGATTGAGCTTTTGACGACTCCATCCCCATACATGTACTTGGATTTGTTTGCGGCTTTGTTTGGTGGCACCGTGTATTTCATTGAGTTAGGGGGAGATGGACTTGTGATATATATTCATTGGATTGTTTACTTCCTCCCCTAACGTTTTTTTTTTGGCTTGACACTTGGAAGACCACTCGAGATATACATTGTAGAAGTTGTGTTTTTTGGATATTGAGAGATTTCAAAAAATAAAAAATAAATAAAATGAAAGAAAAAAGAGAGAAAAAAAGGAGAGATGAAATAAAGGAATAAAGTTTGAGCTTAATGAAGACCGAGTGGTGGAAGCAATTATTTCATTGACGGTGATGTTCATTTTATGCATGTTTCACGACGGTGGCCACGGAAATCGTTATTGTACCGGGGTTTGAGGGGATCGAGGGCCGGAGATGGTGAGTTTCGGGTTGCGGTTCCTATCATCGTGGTGAGGGTGTGTGAGATGTGGGTTTTAACGTGAGAATGTGACGCTTAGGACTTGTTACTACATGATTATCCTTTTGTCCCTAAGCCTCTACATTCTAACCCGTTAGCGGAATAGGAGCTCGGACCTTGAATGTGGCTTAGCCTAGCGTAGCCTCTTATTTATCGGCACACGCGAAGAGGTAGGTTATTCTTACACTTAGTAAAGCTAGGCTTTCTATACTAACTAAGGGAAATTCTTGTTGTCGAGTTTAGTTGCAATTCATACCTCGTTCCTAGATTCTTCATCACTCCATGAGAATCGGTTTAAGCTAATTGAGATTTCCCGATCTCGCCTAAAAAGATATTTTGTGTATATATGTGTTTAGTAGGATCGAGTCATATAATTGCATTGCATCATATTGTTGCATCGTTGAGTCTTGTATTGAGTCGTCATGTGTATTGAGTCGGCTAATTGAGGTTAGTATGCAATTGGTAAGTTGAAAAGTATGCAATGGTCTTGGTTGGAATAGTTGACTCGAGAGGTGAGATGAGAGGAGGAAGGTTCGGATGATTTTTGATAGTTTTTGATTTGGATTGTTGCTCGGGACGCGCAACGGGTAAGTGTGGAGATAGTTGATAACTCCATATTTGGATTTATATTCGTATATGTTTCCTTACCATTTTGCGTGCATTCCGATGCGTTTTGATGGATTTTGGACCACTTCTTGCTAAATTGGAGCATGTTGAGTCTTTGCATGTGAATGATGAGTCCGGGCACTTTTTGCGATAATTTTGACTATATTTTATCACGTTTGATCTTCCGGTATGTTTCTCGTGTTGTGGATTTCAGGAACCGGGAGCTCGGGACGTGACATTGGAGCAAAAGTGAACTTCGGAAAAGTTGGAGGCTCAAAGGAATGCTCGGGAAGTGAAGACGACGGGAAAAAGAGCAAGGAGATGGAGTTTTGATGGTGGCTGCCCAGAAGTAATCGTACGATTACATGGAGGTAATCGTACGATTACCCCCTAGCCAAAATTTCATGCAGCAAGTAATCTTGTGAAGTAAACGCACGAAGTAAACGCAGAGGTAAACGCAGCAAGTAATCGTACGATTACATCAAGGTAATCGTACGATTACCTCTGCTGCCAGGATCGGATTTTTGGGGCAATTTCGCTATTTTGGCATAGTTTTGAGATGTTTGAGCCACGGAAGAATTAGGAAACATTGGGGAACGTGTTTGGCATCAGAAAACACATTGGGAGACGTGCTTGGAGAGCTTGGAGCTAGGTTGGAGAGCTTGGATCATCCGTTTGGCTTCTAATCTTCGTTTCTTCTCTAGTTTTTGATATTGGATCATGAAACTTTGTATTTTGAACATGTTTATGCGTAGCTAAACGCTTATTTCGGGATATCTCGTAGGAAACTAGGGTTTGATCACTACGTATTGTGATTTACGGATTTGCTTGCATGCTTTCTAGCTTAATTGATGAAATTTTATCTAGTTATGTGTATTTTACATCTTTCATCTATCTTTTCTACTAGTAGACGTATTAATAGGATTGTCTTAGGTTGTGAATGATAGAGGAATCTACATTCGTTGCCCGGAAACTTGAAATACACACTAGCCGTATCTAGGGTTGAGGAATCTTGATAGTTAGCTAAGAACAAAGAGTAGAATTAATATCGTAATGCGTGTATAAACTTGAGTAGGCTAGAGGAATCAGTTATGAGAGTTTAAGCATAGTTATTGGTTGAGACATCTTCAATATACAATTGCTCGTTTAACTAGAACTAAAATTCATCGTGTTAGTAGAACATAAATCCAACGTAGTGTGAAATACCTAGTGATCCGTAGAGATATCCTGAACTTGATCAATTTTGAGAACCATCCAAATCAATTCGTGCTTATTAATCTTGAAATAATTCTTTGAATTATTTGAGATAATTTTTATTTTTAATTATTAGTAGAAATAGAACAAAACAACTGCGCTTTGCCCACATAAAGAATAAATTTAGTAGTTAATTTACACGAAGTCTCTTGGGTTCGACAACCCCGATTTTCGGAATATTATCACTACACCGACAACTGTGCATTTGCAGTTGGAGCGTGTCACATCCCCTAAGTCCTTCATTGAGAAATACTTTTCTAGCCAATCCTTCCTAGATTGCAACATAGGAATGCCATTTCCAATTAGTAGTGTGTCATCCACATACAAGACCAGAAACACAACAGAGATCCCACTAACTTTCTTGTAGACACAAGGTTCATCTTCGTTCTTTATGAAGCCAAAGTATTTGACCGCGTCATCAAAACGTCGATTTCAACTCCTAGAAGCTTGCTTCAATCCATAAATGGATCGTTGCAACTTACAGAATTTATTTGATGCTCTGGATCCACAAAACCCTCGGGTTGTGTCAGGTACACATCATCGAGGAGGTTTCCATACAGAAATGTTGTTTTGACATCAATCTGCCAAATCTCACAATCGTAATAAGCTGCAATATAGGATTCGAATGGATTTGATCATCGTGACTAATAAAAAGGTTTCATCATAATCTATACCATGAATTAGTCTGAATCCTTTTTCCACCAACCGGCCCTTATAGGATATGAGTGTTGGAATAGGTGCCCTAGAGGCAATCTAATAATTAGTATGAACAATGTTATTGGCTAGAATATTAATTTATTACATATTATGATATTTAATATAATGAAGTCCTTAGATACAATGTGTTGTTTATCTTAAATATACCTAGTCCATTATATTGATTAATAGGACGATCAAATATAGACTAGTATGTGTGTAGATTTATATGGAGATATCAAGTCTAACACATGGGTATGCATTAGGAGTAATGGCATACTGGATTGACCCACAATGAGAAGGATACATTAGATTATGTTAAAGTCACAATCGTTTCTCGTAGTGCTAATATAATTACAATCCTTAGACTTGAAGTCACTAGATACTCTAGTTGTGAAATATCGTGCTTTGATGTTATCAAACATTACACCGTAACTAGGTAAACATAAAGGTAGTTATTGGGCATTATAGGAAGCAAGTAGAGATCGTAGTCATGTTGAGATGATTTGTCCATCCCACATAATAGGAGCAAATATCCACGGCCACTCGAGGGATGAGGATTATTGAATGTCTGGCCAGACTCAGATAAATCAACATGGAGATATTGATGTTATCTGCTTGCATAAGCATATTCCCAGGATCGATGAACTATGGATTGGATATACGAGTGTGACTATTTATGTCTCGTGTCCAATTCGGATATAGTGACAAAGGGATAGTGCATTATGTGATATTAGGCACAAAATCTTTTTCGGGATCACTGACTTATTTCTATTAGTTGGGGGCATGGATGTGTTGCTAGACACCGCTCTATGTTAGTAATAAGTTACTACCAACTAAGTAGAAACCTATGGGGTCACACGTCAAATAGAGTTGAAATATATTTGGGATTAATTAATATGATTAATTAATTAGAAGGATCACTTTGCAACACCTTGCAAACTTAGTAGAACTAATATGCAAGGAAGGGACTTATCCAAGTTCATGTAGAACTAGGAAGAGCCTTTATGTAAACTAACAAGAGTTGTTGGTCTATATAAAGGAGGCTCTAGCTTCCTTCCCACTAATGTTAATGCACATAACATAAGTGAGTGGGAGAGAAAGCAAGAGAGAGAGAGAGCAAGAGCACATGGGCCGAAGCCCCTGCGTCCGCGCCCCCCCCCCCTCCCTTCCCCTCGGCTCAAAGAGAGGGTCGAACCCCTTCCTTTGTCTCCTTTGGTTGCTTGATTCCTTCTTCCCTCTTCCTCCGGTCCAAGCTAGCACTTGAGAAGTAAGAATCTAGATCTCACCTCTAGACGTGGATCAACCGTAGAGACGAGGACAATATTCTTCGTGTGATCTCCCAAACCAAAAGCTACACATCTTCTATGTCCCTTATCATGTTATGATGTCTCTTCCTGTGATCCTTGGTGGGCTTTGAGTAGGAATTAATTTTTTTTATTCCGCTGCGTTACCTACGTCAAAACCCAACAGTGGTATCAGAGCCACAGGTCGTAGTGCATAACATGATTTTATGTGTTACGATTTCAGTTTATACACCGTATTGTTAATTTTAGGCAAAATTGAAATTAATTGGCATAGTAGATGCAAAATTGAACTTGATTCAATATAAACAAGATCTACTTTAACATTGGATGTTAGAATTGGTGAGTTTAATCACATAGGATGTGAATTATTGGGTTCTTGAAAATTAGGGTCCATGGGCACATAGTTGAAAAGGAGTTTTTAAATTATGAAAACAACTATATGGAAACATCCATATGGAAATAACCATGCTTGGGCAACAAGGAAGGAAGGGAAGGAGACTAGGGCCGAAACCCTAGCTGTCGGCCCCTCCTCCTTGCGCACCAAGCAAGGCCACGGGTCACTATGGCGGCCGGTCTTGGGCCGGGCCACGTGGCTGGCGGCGGTCCTCTTGGGGTTCGGCCCATGTATGGGTTTGACCCCTTGGACCGTTGTAAATCTAATTACCCAATTCAATTAAAATTTAACAAGCGCGTTAAAAATTGGTTTTAACTGTATTATATGCTTTGTTGCATGATGGATGGATACTAGCAAAACGTTAACAAGATAATAGTAAACAAAGATGGTCTTTTATTGTGGATTGCACAATCCAAATAAGTAGATCATGTTGATTGGATCAAACAAACAAATTAAGAATGATTTAATCCCTCAATTAAAATATTGCGTTTTGCCTTCTCTTTCCAAAACACCCTTCATGATCAGGGTTTATTAAAATTCGGGTTTGCCAAAGCAAGGCAATTTTAATTTACCATGGTGTGTTTTGAATGAAACAAGCTAGTAATGTGTGTATGTTGAAGCAAGAGGTTGGACGCAACTGGGTAAGACTCAATTGGATTGATGAGCCTAGAGACATGACAATTAGGCGTTATCCAAAGGATAAAGAATAAAGAGTTATTCACCTAATTGGACCAAGAGTTGCATGGGATGAAATTGGAATGGCTCCTACCTAAATTACATATTCTTGGGTGACTTGCCAAAGCAAGCTCAAGAAGAAGTGAAAAAGGATCTTGGACCCACTAGAAAATATAATGATATTTTCCGCATTAATGGTGAGGGCTATTAATCCGAAAAAAATAGTGTGAGCTATATTTAATGATCTAGCCATTGTTGAATATAGTAAAATTGTACAAAAATACTAAAATTGCACATTTCTCGTTTTGTAGAATTCCAAATGGCAAACAACAAAGCATCGACTTCATCCCCACGATCTGTCCTTGAGAAGAATAAACTGTCTGGAAAAAATTTCCTTCACTAGTACAGAAACGTAAGGATTGTCCTTATGCAACAAAAGAAGTTGTACGTCTAGGACACTCCGATTCCAAAACCACCACAGGATGAGTCTGTTCTAGTGAAAGTAAGGGCACGTCAGAAACATATTGATGATTCTAATGACGTGACTTGCCTCATGCTTTGCACCACTGCTGAGCTTCAAAAACAGCACGAGAACATGAAGGCCTATGATATGATCATACACTTAAAACAATTGTTTCAGGAACAGGCAATGCATGAACGCTATGAGGTGTCCAGAGCATTGTTCAAGAGTAGTCTCGCAGAAGCGAATCCAGTAGGTCCTCATGTACTCCGAATGATCGGGTACATTGAGAACCTTGAGAGGCTGAGATTCCCGCTTGGCCAAGATTTGGAAACTAATCTTGTCTTGCAATCGTTTCCTGACATTTATAATCAGTTCATCATGAACTATAATATAAACGAGATCAGTAAGACTCTGCCAGACTTGTTGAACTTGCTAAAGACAGCTGAACAGAGCGTCAACAAAGGCAAGGGCAAGGCCATAATGATGGTGCATAAGAAGAAGGGCAAAGGAGTTGCCTCTACTTCCAAAGGAAAGCGCAAGAAAGTTGCGAAATCCAAGGAAGCCATAACGCCAGGTGGGGGCGTGGCTAAAGGTGAATGTCACTACTACAGCCAGTCGGGTCACTGGAGGAGGAATTGCCCTAAATATCTGGAGGATAAGAAGCTTGGAACGGTGATCCCACCACCACCAGGTATTTATGTTATAGACGTCAATCTTTCTATTTATTCATCTTGGGTATTGGATACTGGATGTGGTTCTCACATTTGTCGAAATGTGCAGGATTTGAAAAGAAGTAGAAAATTGGATAAAGGGGAGATAGATCTGCGCGTCGGGAATGGATCAAAAGTTGTTGCATTAGCTTTAGGCGTTTATGAGCTATCTTTGCGTTGTGGACTTATTTTAGAATTAGACAATTGCTTTTATGTGCCTGCTATGAGCAGAAACATTATTTCCATTTCTTGTTTGGACGAGAAGGGTTTTTCTATTTCAATAATAGACAAGTGTTGCTCCATTTATTTCGATAGTGTGCACTATTTTAGTGCGAATTTGTCTAATGGATTGTATATACTTGATCTAAATAGTCCAATCTATAACAGAAATACTAAAAGGATTAAAACTAACGATTTAAATCCTACCTATCTATGGCACTGTCGTTTAGGCTACATAAATGAGAAACACATATCTAGACTCCATAAATATGGACTTCTAGACTCATTTGGTTTGGAATCATATGAGACATGCGAATCTCGTTTATTAGGAAAAATGGCAAATTCCCTTTTCAATAAGAAAGGTGAGAGGACTAGTGAGTTATTTGCACTCATACATACCGATGTGTGTGGGCCGTTCCCCACGTCTGCCAGAGGTCGTTACACCTACTTCATTACGTTTACTGATGATTTCAGTAGATATGGATTTGTATACCTTATGAAGGCCAAATCCGAATCCTTTGAATTGTTCAAGAAATTCAAGAATAAAGTAGAGAAGCAGCTTGGTAAATGTATTAAGGCTCTACGGTGGGATCATGGAGGAGAATACTTAAGCCAAGAGTTTGATGAGTATCTTAGAGAGTGTGGGATAGTATCCCACCTCACTCCACCCGGAACGCCACAAATGGAATGGCGTGTCCGAGAGGAGGAATCGCAAACTATTAGATATGGTGCGATCTATGATGTCTCAAACAGATCTTCCGATATCATTTTGGGGACATGCTCTAATGATGGCAGCTTTTACCATTAACCGTGTTCCATCCAAATCAGTCATGAAGACACCATATGAGATATGGACTGGGAAGCGTCCCATAGTGTCGTTTATGAGTATTTGGGACTGCGATGTCTATGTACGGCGTTTACAAACAGATAAGCTAGGGCCCAAAGTGGATAAGTGCAAATTTGTGGGATATCCTAAAGAAACTAAAGGATATTATTTCTACAATCCCACCGAGAATAAAGTATTATTTTCTCGGACCGGCGTGTTTCTAGAGAGAGAGTTTGTCTCTAAAGAAGCAAGTGGGAGGGCTGTAGAACTTGAAGAGATTCAAGAACCACAAATCACTGATCCAATGATGGAACATGAGCAGGAACCGCAAGCTGTTGTGGAGAAATCTGTCCAGGTATCACAGGAACTCCTTAGGTCAAGAAGAGTGTGTCATGAGCCAATGAGGTACGGACTTCTCGTGACTGAGCCCGATGACGTACCACTCATGGATGATGAGCCTGCAACCTACGGGGAGGCCATGAAAGGCCCCGACTCCAAGAAGTTGCTAGAAGCCATGAGATCCGAAATGGATTCCATGTACACCAACAAAGTATGGACTCTGGTGGAACCACCTGAAGGGGCTCGGCCCATAGGGTGCAAATGGGTCTTTAAGCAGAAGACCAACATGGATAGCAAAATAGTTGCCTATAAGGGACGATTGGTTGCCAAAGGGTATAGACAGATTCATGGTGTTGACTATGATGAGACCTTTTCACCAGTCGCCATGACAAAATCCATTCGAATCCTACTTGCTATTGCAACATACTACGACTATGAGATTTGGAAGATGGATGTCAAAACAGCGTTCCTTTATGGGAACTTTCTCGAGGATGTGGACATGACACAACCGGAGGGTTTTGAGGATCCAGAGAATGCCAATCAAGTCTGTAAGCTGCAAAGATCCATTTATGGATTAAAGCAAGCTTTGTAGGTGCTTGAATCGACGTTTTGATGACGCGGTCAAAGAGTTTGGCTTCATCAAGAACGAAGATGACCCCTGTGTCTACAAGAAGGTTAGTGGGAGCTCTGTAGTATTTTTGATCTTGTATGTGGATGACATACTAATCATTGGAAACGATATTCCTACTTTGCAATCTGTTGAAGATTGGCTAGGAAAGTTTTTGGCAATGAAGGACTTAAGAGATGCAGCCTATATACTTGAGATAAAGATCTATAGGGATAGATCTAGAAAGCTGCTCGGCCTAAGTCAAAGTACATATATAGACAAGGTGTTGAAGAGGATCAACATGCAAGATTCCAAGAAGGAATTCTTGCCCATGTCGCATGGAGTCACTCTTTCTAAGAACGACTGTCCCTCCAATGAGATTGAGAAGGACCGCATGAGTAGGATACCCTATGATTCGGCCAAAGGATCCATCATGTACGCCATGTTGTGTACTAGACCAGATGTATCATAGGCGTTGAGTATGGTGAGCAGATATCAGTCCAATCCGGGTGAGAGTCACTGGATTGTTATCAAGAACATCCTAAAGTACTTGAGAAGAACTAAGGATGTGTTCTTGATATTTGTAGGTAAGGAAGAGCTAAGTTTAATTGGTTACACTGATGCAAGCTTCCAAATCGACAAAAATGACTACAGGTCGCAGTCTGGATTCGTGTTTTGCCTGAATGGAGGAGCTGTGAGCTGGAAGAGTTCCAAGCAAGGGACAGTTGCTGATTCTACAACAGAAGCTGAGTACATTGCTGCTGCAAAGCAGCAAAAGAGGCAGTTTGGATATAAAAAAAGTTAATCACTGATCTCGGTGTTGTCCCTAGCATCGTGGATCCCATAGAGTTGTATTGTGACAACTCCGGGGCGATCGCACAAGCCAAGGAACCAAGATCACACCAGAAATCAAAGCATGTACTTAGGAGATTCCATCTTATTCGTGATATGATCGATCGAGGAGATGTGAAGATGCGGAAGATTCCAACAGATGACAATCTTTCATATCCGCTTACAAAACTTCTTGCGCAGCGAAAGCATGAAGGGCACGCCAGATCTTTAGGCATACAAGATGCACCGGATTGGATCTAGTACAAGTGGAGACTATTGGAATAGGTGCCCTAGATGCAATCTAATAATTATTATGAACAATGTCATTGGATAGAATATTCATTTATTATATATTGTGATATTTAATATAATGAAGTCCTTAGATACAATGTGTTTTTTATCTTAAATATCCCTAGTCCATTATATTGATTAATAGGTCGATCAAATATAGACTAGTATGTGTGTATATTGATATGGAGATATCAATTCCAACACACGGGTATGCATTAGGAGTAATGGCCTACTGGATTGACCCACAACGAGAATGATACAATTAGATTATGTTAAAGTCACAATCGTTTCTCGTAGTGCTAATATAATTGCAATCCTTAGACTTGAAGTGACTAGATACTCTAGTTGTAAAATATCGTGCTTTGATGTTATCAAACGTTACACCGTAACTGGGTAATCATAATGGTAGTTATCGGGCATGATAGGAAGCAAGCTTAGAGATTGTAGTGATGTAGAGAGGATTTGTCCCTCCCACATAATGGGAGAAAATATCCACAGCCACTTGAGGGATGAGGCTTATTGAATGTCTGGCCATACTGAGATAAATCAATATGGAGATATTGATGTTATCTGCTTGCATAAGCATATTTCCAGGATCGAGGAACTATGGATTGGATATACGAGTGTGACTATTTATGTCTCGTGTTCAATCCGGATATAGTGACAAAGGGATAGTGCAATATGTGATATTGGGCACAAAAGGTTTGTCGGGATCACTTACTTATTTCTATTAGTTTGGTGCATGGATGTGTTGCTAGACACCACTCCATGTTAGTAATAAGTTACTACCAACTAAGTAGAAACCTATGGGGTCACACGTCAAATAGAGTAGAACTACATTTGGGATTATTTAATATGATTAATTAATTAGAAGGATCACTTTGCAAAACCTTGCAAACTTAGTAGGACTAATATGCAAGGAAGGAACTTATCTAAGTTCATGTAGAACTAGGAAGGGCCTTTATATAAACTAACAAGAGTTGTTGGTCTATATAAAGGAGGCTCTAGCTTCCTTCCCACTAATGTTAATGCACATAACATAAGTGAGTGGGAGAGAAAGCAAGAGAGAGAGAGCAAGAGCACAAGGGCCGAAGCCCCTGCGTTCGCCCTTCCTTCGCGTCGGCTCAAAGAGAGGGTCGAACCCCTCCCTTTGCCTCATTTGGTTGCTTGATTCCTTCTTCCCTCTTCCTCCGGTCCAAGCTAGCACTTGAGAAGGAATAATCTAGATCTCACCTCAAGACGTGGATCAATCGTAGAGACGAGGACAATATTCTTCGTGTGATCTCCCAAATCAAAAGGTACACATCTTCTATGTCCCTTATCATGTTATGATGTCTCTTCCTGTGATCCTTGGTGGGATTTGAGTAGGAATTAATTTTTGTTATTCCGCTGCGTTACCTACGTCAAAACCCAACAATGAGAATATATGAGAAAAGAAGTTAGGAGTACTCTTGATATAGTTAATGAACTCTTTATTAACTGCATAAAGACCAAATCCTAATCATGTCCATACATGGATTTGTCCACATTGTAAATTAGTCCTACTAAGTTTACATGTGATTGTGTATTGATTCTTCTATTCAATTCATCATATTAATTAATTATGAAGTCTAGCTTAATCCATATGGTGTGTGACCACATAGGTTCCTACTTAGTTGGTAGTAACGATTACTAACATGGGGCGGTGTCTAGCAACACATCCATGCCACCCAACTAATAGAATTATTCAGTAATCCGACAAATCTTGTGACTATATTGTCTCATCCCTTTGTATCTATAAGCAGTACTCCTCGAGTGTCCGCGGACACGAGACATGCAAGTCACACTTGTATATCCAATCCATAGTTTCTCAATCTTTAGAATAGCCTTATCCATGCAGATAACATCAATACCCCATATTGATTTATCTGAGTCTGGACAGACATTCTATAAGTAGTACCCCTCGAGTGGCCGCGTATATTTGCTCCCGTAATGTGGGAGGGACAAATTCTATCTACATCACTACCATCTCTAAGCTTGCTTCCTATTGTGTCCGATATGCGCCTTTATTACTACGCAGTTACGGTGTAGCATTTTAAGATATCAAAACACAATATTCCACAACCAGAGGTTCTAGTGACTTCAAGTCTAAGGATGCAAATAACGTTGTCACTACGAGAAGCACTTGTGACTTTACATAACTTGTATGTAGCCTTCTCGTTGTGGTTCAATCTAATATGCCATCATTCCTAATGCATACCCATGTTCTAGACTTGATATCTCCATATCAATCTACCCACGTACTAGTCTATAGTTGATCGCCCAATTAATCAGTATAATCGACTAGGGATATTTAAGATAAGCAACACATTTGTAATCTAAGGACTTCATTATATTAAATATCTCCATAAATAATGCAATGAATATTCTAGCCAAAAATAACGTTCTTACTAAATAAGATTTCATCGAGGACATATATTCCAACAATGTAGTTTAGTGAGTCAGTTTGCATGTAGACGTCAATCCATTAGGTTTGCATTTGTACGTTTATTATATTGCATTGTATATATTTTGGTGCACTTTTAATTATTGAGTCCACCTACCCACATTTGTTGGTTAATCACCCAAAATGCATATAGAGTTAGGAAAAATATGAAAATAAAATTAAAAATTAAAAATCCTAAAAATTGAAAATTTTTGAGAAAGGGCAATCAAAGAGAGTGAATGTGACGAGGGTTCAGTGATTGAAATTCCTTAGGAGTATGAAAATATGAGGTGAGGTAGACGCGACAATTTGGAGTAGGAATACTTATAGGTATAATGCACTTTAGACTTGTGAGTAGGTGCCTCTCAGACTAGTTATCCTACTGGCGCTACACCACCGTCACTTAGGTAGGCGTCAACCCACCTCGTAGTGGCAACGAAACAGCAAGCGAGTGATTTTTATGGGGCCTCATGTCCCGTATCCATCTCCTAGGTCCACTATTTACCCCAATTGATCCATTTACCCCTTTTATTAACAGCCTCTAGCCTAGGAAGTCGTTCATTTGTGACTTTCATCACTAGCTAGAATGGTCCCTTCCTATGCGTCATGATAGAAGGATTTGAGCTAGGGAGGTTCGATGAGGGTGAGTTGATATTACACATCTTATGTGAGTTCTCTAACATATCATCTATTGAGGGGATGTGAGGGTGAGTTAGAGACGATAGCACACTTCGGTGTGGCCATGAGTTGTGTCCTTACACCACGATCACAGGTGGAGTGTCGTAGTGCGTGACATTTTTTTCGCACGATATAGGGTGGGTTTGATTGATATTATAGGAGGTCGTTCTTTGATTTTCACCTACATTCTCTATATCTTAGGTGATGAGGAGGATCGGTTGGAAAAGAACGAATTACATATGACTACTGGGTTTTGAGTTGGTTTACATCGAGTGTGGGGTGTCTGTAGGGTTTTGATGCAGGTCACACAGCGGAATAACAAAATTAATACTGCTCAAAACCCTCCAAGGATCACAGGAAAGCAATCATAACATGATAAGGGTAGAATAGGTGTGTACCTTAGTTTGAGAGATCACACGAAGAATAGTGTCTTGGACTCTACGAGTATCCACACCCTGGATCTTTGATTGGATTCCTTCTCACCACGATGTGGTAGCAACTGGAATAAGGAGGAACAGATCACGCAAAACGAGGCTCGGCCAAGCCGAGGGGGGTCGACAGCGTCGGGTAGGGGCGGACGGGCTGGGTGGCTTTGGCTCCCAACTTGTCTCTCTCTCTCTCTCTCTCTTTACTTTGTTATGTCCTCTAAATAATGACTTGTCTTGAGAAAATAACAAGCTAGAGTTCCTTTATATAGTAATAACTCTTTATTAATGACACAAAAGCCCCAAAACTAATCATGTCCTTACATGGATTAGTCCACTTGCAAATTAGTCCCAATAACTTTGCTTGTGGTTGCGTTATGATCCTTTTATTAATTAGTTTAACTAATTAATACCAATATCCAATTTTATCCATCCGGTGTGTGACCCCATGGGTTTCTACTTAGTTGGTAGTAACTCTTTGCTAACATGGAGCAGTGTCTGGCAACACATCCATGCCACCCAACTATTAAAAATAGTCAGTGATCTCGACAAACCTTGTGCCCAATGTTCATGTATTGTGTTATCCATTTGACTCCATATCCGGATTGGACACGAGACATATTAGTCACACTCGTATATCCAATCCATAGTTCATCGATTTTGGATATGCTTATCTGTGCAGATAACATCAATATCTCCATATTGATTTATTTGAGGCTGGCCAGAAATTTTATAAGCACCATCCCTCAAGTGGCCCGTGGATATTTACTCCCATTATGTGGGAGGGACAAATCTTATCTACGTCACTACAATCTGTAACCTTGCTTCCTATCCTGCCCGATAACCTCCTTTATACCCGGTTAAGGCACAACGTTTGATAATTTCAAAGCATGATATTTCACAACTAGAGTATCTAGGGACTTCAAGTCTAAGGATTACAATACCATTAGCACTACGAGAAGCGCTTGTGACTTTAACATAATCTAATGTAGCATTCTCGTCGTGGGTCAATCCAATATGACATTGCTCCTTATCCATAGCCATGTGTTAGACTTGATATCTCCATATCAATCTACCCACATACTAGTCTATAGTTGATTGTCCTGTTAACCAACATAATGGACTAGGGATATTTAAGATAAACAACACATTGTATCTTAGGACTTCATTATATTAAATATCTCAATAAATAATAAATGAATATTCTAGCCAAATAGCGTTCGTACTAAATTATAGATTGCCTCTAGGGAACCTATTCCAACAGTCTCCCACTTGCACTAGAGTGAGTCTCCTGCATCTCTTATGCCTATATATCTAGTGTGTCCTTCATGCTTTTGCTGAATGAGAGGCTTCGTTAGTGTATCTGAAAGATTGTCATCCGTTCGAATCTTGCATATCTTCACATCTCCTCTATCGATCATTTCACGAATGAAATGGAATTTCCTAAGTACATGCTTTGATTTCTGGTGTGTTCTAGGATCCTTGGCTTGTAAGTACTTGAGGATGTTCTTGACAACAATCCAGTGACTCTCACCTGGATTAGACTGATATCTTCTTTCCATACTCAATGCGTATGACACGTATGGTCTAGTACACAACATGGCGTACATGATAGACCCTATAGCGGATGCATAGGGAATTCTACTCATGCGGTCCATCTGACTTTCATTGGAGGGACAGTCAGCCTTCGACAGGGTGACTCCATGCGACATGGGCAAGTATCCCTTCTTGTAATCTTGCATGTTGAACCTCTTCAACACCTTGTCTATATATGTACTCAGACATAGGTCGAGCAACCTCTTAGATCTATCCCTATAGATCTTTAAACCCAAGTATATAGGTTGCGTCTCCTAAGTCCTTCATTGCAAAGCACTTTCCTAGCCAATCTTTAACAGATTGCAAAGTAGGAATATTATTGCCAATGATTAGTATGTCGTACAAGACCAGAAATACTACAGTGCTCCCACTAACCTTCTTGTAAACACAAGGCTCATCTTCGTTCTTGATGAAGCCAAACTCTTTGACTGCGTCATCAAAACGTCGATTCCATCTCCTAGAAGCTTTCTTTAATCCATAAATGGATCTTTGCAGCTTACAGACTTTATTGGCATTCTCTGGATCCTCAAAACTCTCCGGTTGTGTCATGTACACATCCTCAAGGAGGTTCCCATAAAGAAACGTTTTTTTGACATCCATTTGCCAAACCTCATAGTCGTAGTATGCTGAAATAGCAAGAAAGATTCGAATGGATTTAGTCATGGCGACTGGTGAAAAGGTATCATCATAGTCAATACCATGAATCTGTCTATACCCTTTGGCCACCAATCGCCCCTTATAGGCAACTACCTTGCCATCCATGTCGGTCTTCTTAGTTCTTCTCAAGTACTTTAGGATGTTCTTGACAGCAATCCAGTGACTCTCACCCGGGTTGGACTGGTATCTTCTCACCATACTCAATGCGTATGATACGTCTGGTCTAGTACACAACATGGCGTACATGATGGATCCTTTGGCCGAATCATAGGGTATCCTACTCATGCGGTCCTTCTCAATCTCATTGGAGGGACAGTCGTTCTTAGAAAGAGTGACTCCATGCGACATGGGCAAGAATTCCTTCTTGGAATCTTGCATGTTGATCCTCTTCAACACCTTGTCTATATATGTACTTTGGCTTAGGCCAAGCAGCCTCCTAGATCTATCTCTATAGATATTGATACCAAGTATATAAGTTGCATCCCCTAAGTCCTTCATTGCGAAACACTTCCCTAACCAATCTTTAACAGATTCCAAGGTAGGAATGTTCTTTCCAATGAGTAGTATGTCATCCACATACAAGACCAGAAACACAATAGAGCTCCCACTAACCTTCTTGTAAACACAGGGTTCATCACCGTTCTTGATGAAGCCAAACTCTTTGATCGCGTCATCAAAACGTCGACTCCAACTACTAGAAGCTTGCTTTAATCCATAGATGGATCGTTGTAGCTTATAGACTTTATTGGCATGCTTAGGATCCTCAAACCCTCCGGTTGTGTCGTGTACACATCCTCGAGGAGGTTTCCATACAGAAACGTTGTTTTGACATCCATCTGCGAAATCTCATAGTCATAGTAAGCTGCAATATCAAGTAGGATTCGAATGGTTTTAGTCATAGCCACTGGGTAAAAGGTCTCATTATAATCAATACCATGAATCTCTTTGTAACCTTTAGTCACCAATCGCCCTACTTTGCCATCCACGTCGGTCTTCTTCTTGAAGACCCACTTGCACCCTATGGGTCGGACCCCATCGGGTGGTTCCACCAAAGTCCATACTTGGTTGGTATACATGGATTCAATCTACTTCTTTGAGTCTAGCTCTTTCACGGCCTCCCTGAAGGTAGTAGGATCATCATCCATGAGTGGCACGTCACTGGGCTCTTTCACGAGAAGTCTGTACCTCTCTGGCTCATGACGCACCCTACCCGACCTACGGAGTTCCTGTGTTACCTGAATAGGCTCCTCCACAACCGTTTGTGGTTCCTGATCAAGTTCCATCATCGGATTAGTGTTTTGTGGTTCCTGAATTTCTTCAAGTTCTACAATCCTCCCACTTGCTTCTTTAGAGACGACCTCTCTTTCTAGAAACACGCCGGTCCGAGCTACAAACATTTTGCTCTCGGTTGGATTATAGAAATAATATCCTTTCGTTTCCTTAGGATACCCCCACAAACATACACTTATCCGCTTTGGGTCCGAGTTTGTCTGTTTGAAAACGTTTTACATAGACATCGCAATCCCAAATCTTCGTGAACGACACTATTGGACGCTTCCCAGTCCATATCTCATATGGCATCTTCATGAGTGACTTAGATGGAACACGGTTAATGGTGAAAGCTGCAGTCAATAGAGCATGTCCCCAAAACGATATCGGGAGATCCGTTTGACACATCATAGATCAAACCATATCCAGTAAGGTTCGATTCCTCCTCTTGGACACGCCATTCCATTGTGGCGTTCCGGGTGGAGTGAGTTGGGATACTATCTCACACTCTCTAAGATACTCGTTAAAATCTTGGCTCAAGTATTCTCCTCCACGATCCGATCGTAGAGCCTTATTTCTTTTGCCAAGCTGCTTCTCTAATTCATTTTGAATTCCTTGAACATTTGAAAGGACTCGGATTTGGCCTTCAGAAGGTACACAAATCCATATCTACTGAATTCATCGATAAATGTATGAAGTAGGTGTAACCGCCCCTGGCTGGCGTAGCAAATGGTCCACATATATTAGTATATATGAGTGCCAATAACTCACTAGCCCTCCCACCATTCTTATTGAAATGGGACTTTGTCATTTTTTCCAATAAACAAGACTCACATGTCTCATATGGTTCCAAATCAAATGAGTCTAGGAATCCATCCTTATGGAGTCTAGATATGCGTTTCTCATTTATATGGCCTAAACGACAGTGCCATAGATAAGTAGGATTTAGATCATTACTTTTAATCCTCTTGGTATTTATGTTATAGATGGCATTCTTCTGATCAAGGACATACAATACATTAGAAAAATGTGCACTAAAATAGTGCATACTATCAAAATAATTGGAGCAACACTTGTCATGTATTGAAATAGAAAAACATTTCTTGTCCAAAAAAGAAATAGAAATAACGTTTCTGCTCATAGCAGGCACATAATAGAAATTTTAAAATTATAAAATAAGCCCTGAAGGCAGAGATAACTCATACACGCCTATAGCTTATGCAGCAACTCTTGCTCCATTCCCGACGCGCAAGTCTATCTCTTCTTTAGCCAGTCATCTACTTCTTTTCAAATCCTGCACATTTTGACAAATGTGAGATCCACATCCAGTATCCAATACCCAAGACGAAGAAATAGAAAGATTGATATCTAAAACAAAAATACCTGATGGCAGTGGAATCATTCTTCCAAGCTTTTTATCCTCCAGATATTTAGGGAAATTCCTCCTCCAGTGACCCGAATGGCTACATTATTGACACTCACCCTTAGCCACGCCCCCAGTAGGTTTTAAGGCTTCCTTCGATTTCTCAAATTTCTTGCGCTTTCCTTTGGAGGTAGAGGAAACTCCCTTGCCCTTCCTTTTATTGACCATCATCATGGCCTTACCTTTGCCTTTATTGATGCTTTGTTCATCTGTCCTTGGCATGTTCAGCAAGTCTGGCAGAGCTTTGTTGATCTCATTGATTTCATAGTTCATGATAAACTGGTAATAACTATCAGGCAACGGTTGCAATATGAGATTTGTTGCCAAATCTTGGCCGAATGGGAAGCCTAACCTCTCGAGGTTCTCAATGTATCCGATCATACAGAGTACATGAGACCCGACTAAGTTCCCTTCTGCGAGATTGCTCTTGAACAGTGCTTTGGACACCTCATACCACTCATGCCTTGCCTGTTCTTGAAACAACTGTTTCAAGTGTTCGATCATATCGTAGGCTTCCATGTTGATAAGTCTGAAGCTCATGGACATTATGATATGAAAATACAGGCAGAGAGCTTAGCTCCTTGATGACGAAAGCCAGAAACACAAGCATAAGAATTTGCTAAGTACCAAAGCTTCAAAGCTTTGAGTTACTGTAGCAGCTCTTGTATGTTGTATTTGTCTAACTATTTTGTGCAGGTTTTGGTTATGTTTTGATGATGATTAGTTTAGTTATATAGTTATATTCAGTAATCTATATTCTAAGAGGATCACTGCAGGTTTAGATTGGATTGAAAATCCAATACACATTCTGAAGAAGTTAGCAGGCAAAGCTTCAAAGCTTTGAGATTTTCAAATTACTCTTTACTGCTAAGTTCTTCTAACCATCTTTCTGTGTGCAGATGGATTCAGTGTTACTTGGATGTTGTTACATGCTGATTATTGTCTATTATTTTGGACTCTATATTGGTTATTAGATATATTCATGAGATTGAATATAACTGTTAACTCAGAAGTATCAGCAGACAGTTTAGCATGATTATCTCTTTATTGGTTAGCTGCTGTTTCAAGCAGATCTCTTTGCTAGATTGTATTGTTATTTGTTTGATCTTGTTTGCTAAGTATTTGCAGGATTGTTGGACTCTCCAACGTCCATAAACAGATCACCAATGTACTCAAATTGAGTTGTTAACAGGAGCCTAACAGATAAGAGATATTTTAGGAATTCTGTTCCTGAAATCTCTCAAGTTGGTTGCAGACTAAAACAGCTAGCCAAGTTTGAATTACAGAGACTATTTAGAGACACAGAGGTCGTACTTTTGAAGAGAGAAATAATCTGGGAAGATAAAATAGATACAACTCTTCCAATCATTCTGGGAATCAATTCAAGCAGGTTGAAGACCACTCAAATTCAGAAGAACTCTTCCAGGCTTTCAACAGCTTATTCCTTCTGAGTTCTTCTATCTATACTTAATTGTATCATCTTTTATGTATTTCTAAACCTCACTAAAATTAGTAGTTTTGTTGTTCAAGTGAAAAACAAGAGGTTCTTATTGTTTCAACAGGCTGTATAAGTGTAAGGTAGCTCACTTAGGCTTGAGAGGGCTAAATCTGGGTGAATAATAAGATGTTGTGTTTGAATCCTGGAGGGATTAGATCCCTCAGGAAGAGACTAGGTTCAATTGTGACTGAACTCTGTAAAATATCGTGTCCTTGCTATTTACTTTTGCTGATTTTACATACAATTTAAATTGGAATTCTCAAAGCTCTGGAGCTTTCCAAGTCTCAAAGCTTTGAAGCCTCTATACTCTGCTGTTATATCAGCTTCTCAAATTTATTTCAAAGCTTTGAGATATCAACAGCTTGCTTTACTAAAGTTTCAAAATCTCGAGTTTTGGAAAAAGCTAGCATACTCTATTCACCCCCCCCCCCCTTCTAGAGTATTACTTGACCTGTTTACACCTACATTACACACTTTCAATCGGTATCAGAGCTTTGGGTCACAACTTAAAGATCTAACAATCTTGTGACAGTGAGTTTTGTAGATGAAGGAGGATTCTCACAGGGAAGGGCATCTAATAGACCTCCATTATTCTATGGTGATAACTTTTTACATTGGAAGGCATTCATGAAATTGTTTATCATAGATCAGGACATGGAACTATGGTCTATTATTGTGAATGGGCCAAACCTATTCTATACCACTTTGGATGGTGTTAGAACTGTCAAACCTGATAAAGATCTCTCAGTTACTGAACTGGAAAAGGTATCAAATAATTACAAAGATTTGAACTTATTGTATTGTGCTAACCAGAGGAAGATGATGATGATGAGGAAGCCTTTGCCTTGATTTCCAAAGCCTTGGCCAGAATTCTCAATAAAAGTAGGAACTCTGGAAACAAGGATTACAAAAAAGAAAAGTTCAAATCCTCAACTAGCAAGATCATAAAGGTAAGTCCTCTTCACAACCATATAAACCTAAAGTTATGAATTGCTATGAATGTGGAGATGCAGATCACTTGGTGAGAGACTGTCCTCAAAATAAAAAGAACAGGAAATTCTCAAAGAAAGAGAATGACAAAAGAAGGAAGAAAGCAATGGTGGCTTCATGGAGTGATTCAGAGTCTTATGACTCAGACTGTGATGATGATCAAGCCAATCTCTGTTTAATGGCTGGTCATCAAGAGAACCATTCCACAGATAAACCAATTGATGACATGGTAAAAGAATCTCTTATCTAGTCATTCTGATGCGCTACCTGAAATTCTCAAGAGTATGTTTTTAAATGAGGAGAGTTAATAGAATGAGATTGACTCTTTAAAAATGAAGGTTCATGAGCAGGCAAAAGAAAACTTAGATTTGGTTTTTCAGAATAAATGTCTTGAAGCTACTAAGTTAAAAATTGATAGTGACTTCAAAGTCTTGGACAGTGTATTCAAAGCTTTGAAATCACAAGTCAAATAAGTAGTTGATCAAAATACTATTTTAACTGATAAGTTTGTTGATCTAAAAAATCATTCTAATTATTTAGAACAACAAAACACTACTTTGACTAGTAGGCTTCAAGAATCCAAGAAAATTCTTTCAACTTTTTCTGTCTCAGAACAGAAGTTAAGTCTCATGCTTGGATGAAGTCTGCAGTCTATTCACAAGCGTGGAATTGGATATAATCCAAATTTTCCAAGAAAAAACCAAACCACATTTGTGAAAAGAAGGAAGAAGACATTCACCAAAGTGTCATTATTGCTGTAAAATTGGACATGTAAAAGTAACTTGCCCCTTTAGAAGGACAGAAACTCACATAATGAGGAACAACTATCCTTATCAGCTTAAGGGACAAGTGAAACAGATTTGGGTTCCAAAAGGAGTTAGACCACCTAATATGGCTGACTCTGAGTATGAATCCAAATTCTACACTTGGTCTAATAGCCTGTTAAGGCATTGATTGATTTTTTGCAGGATGTCACCAAAGCTTTGGAAGACCAGAAATGGATATTGGATAGTGGATGTTCCAGGCATATGAGTGGGATGAAATCTTTATTCTCATAACTTAAATAATTGTCAGAGACAACAATAACACTTGGTGACAAAGCAAAGTGCAACATAATTGGTATTGGAAGTGTTTGTAACAACTCTACATATTCAAATTTTGATGTTTATTTAGTTGATGGTCTTAAGTATAATTTATTGAGTATTTCTCAGCTTTGTGAAAAAGGTAATAAGGTTATCTTTGACAAGGTGAAATGTGTGGTGCAAGATGAGAAATCAGGCAATTGCATTCTCACTGCTCCTAGGTCACATAATGTTTATGCATAGCGTACTGACAAAGTTGCAGGTGATAGTCTGAAATGTCTCAAAGCTTTGAAGGATGACTCAACACTGTGGCACAGAAAGCTTGGTCATATAAGCATGCATTCCTTGAACAAACTCATCTCAAAAGATCTGGTGAGGGGATTACCAATCCTTAAATTCAAAGATAATGAGTTTTGTAGAGCATGCATTCAAGGTAAGCAAACCAGAAGCTCATTCAAGCCAAATAATTTTGTAAGTACCTCCAGACCCTTAGAAATGTTGCATATGGACTTGTGTGGTCCTATGAGAGTTCAAACACCCATAGGTAAGAGATATATGCTTTTTGTAGTTGATGATTACTCTAGATATACTTGGTTTATGTTTATTAGAGAAAAGTCTGAAGCATTGTCTGAATTTTCTAAAATTTGCAAGGAGCTTCAAACTTTGAAAAATTTACCTGTTGCATCTATTAGAAGTGATCATTGTAGGGAATTTGATCGACTTGTTTTTTATTTATTCTATGCAAAGTATGGCATATCACACAACTTTTCTTCACCTAGAACTCCTCAGCAAAATGGTGTAGTTGAGAGGAAAAATAAGACTCTTGAAGACATGTCTAGAACCATGTTACTTGAAAGTAATTTGCCAAAGTATTTGTAGGCAGGAGCTGTTAATACTGCCAATTATGTGCTCAATAGATGCTTGATCAGGCCAATTTTGAAGAAAACTCCTTATGAACTGTTTAAAGGCAGGAAGCCTAGTGTTGCTTACTTTAAGCCTTTTGGCTGTACTTGTTTTGTGCATAACAATGGCAAAGATAATCTTGGTAAGTTTGATTCTAGAAGTGATGAAGGTGTGTTTCTTGTTTATTCTCAAACCAGCAAAGCTTACAGGGTTTACAATAAGAGTTCTAAAGTTGTAGAGGAGAGTATTCATGTTGTTTTTGATGAAAGTATTGATGATTCTCTGAGTGGAAGTTTTATAGATCTTAGTTTGAATAAATATGAGCAAGAGCAAAACTAAGCATCAAAACATTTCAGAAGAATCGCAAGGCCTTGAACCCCCTGCTGAGCCAAAATCTCAAAGCCTTGAGACGGAGATTGACAGGAAATATGATGCTCCTTCTACTTTATCAAGAACTCAAAGCCTTGAAGGTCCATACACTTGGACACCCAGAAAGAAGTTAAAATATCTCTCAGATCATCCTTCTGAGAATATTATATCAGATCCAACAACTGGAACTCAGACAAGAGGTCAATTGAGAAATCTATGTGCATTCAGTGCTTTTGTATCACTCATTGAGCCCAAAAATGCAAAGGAAGCACTAGAGGATGCAGATTGGATCATTGCAATGCAGAATGAGCTGAATGAGTTTGAAAGGAACAAGGTCTGGAATTTGATTCCTAGACCAAAAGATCAATCAGTGATTGGAACAAGATGGGTGTGTAGAAATAAGCTTCATGAAAAAGGTAAGGTTACGATAAACAAAGCAAGACTCGTTGCACATGGATACAATCAAGAGGAAGGTATTGATTATGAGGAAACATTTGCCCTTGTTGCAACGTTAGAAGCTGACACGATCCAACCGCAAGTGTACGACTGTCGCGTGTAGTAATATCCGGTAATTCCGGGTTTATCGAACCCTAGAGACTTCTTTGTAAATTAGTTTTAAATCCAATCCTTATGTGGGAAATTCGCAATTGTTTGTGTTTACTAATTCTAATGAAATTAAAGAAAGTACGAATCTCAATTAATCGATTAAATTGCTTCACGATTAATAAAGACGAGTTGTTGTATGTTTTTCTCAAGTTTGACAAAATCAGGATATCTCTACGGGTCACTAGGAATTTTACACTATGTTGGATTTACGTTCTATTAACACGATGATTCTCTATTCTAGCTAAACGAGCATGCTTATGTTGAAGATGTCTCAACCAACACCTATAATTAAACTATCAAAACCGATTTCTCTAGTCTAATCAAGTCTAAGCATGCTTTATTATCTATAATCTACTCTTTGTTCTTAGCTAACTAGTAAGATTTCTCAACCCTAGATTCGGCTAGTGTGTATTTCAATTTTCCGGGCAACAAATGTTGATGTCTCTAACGTTTACAACCTAGCTCAATCCTATTAATACGTCTACCAATAGAAAAGATGAATCAAACGCATAAAATACACATAACTAGATAAGAAATCATCAATTAAGCTTGAAAGCATGCAAGCAAATCCATAAATCATCCAACAAAGTGATCAAACCCTAGTTCCCTACGAGATATCCCGAAATAATGGTTTAGCTATGCTTAGACATGATCAAAGTACAAGTTTTCATGATCAAAATCCAAAACTAGAGAAGAAACGGAGTTTTAGAAGCCAAACGAATGATCCAAGTGCTCCCAAGCTTCTCCAATCGTTCACTAAGCTCCAAGAACTCCAAAGTCCAAACTCTGTTTTAGGTCTGAGAATACGTTTCCCCAGGTCTGGGCACGTTTTTTAATGAAACTTGGCCGAAATTGCACTTCAGCCCCTCCAGTTTGTAATTCTTGGACAGAATTGTAAGCTGATCTTGCGCGGGCTGTATCTCTCTCATACGGATTCGTCTTCGGGCCTACCATATATCGTTGGAAAGCTACGGATGTCTACTTTCTTGTTCCAAACTTATTTGTATATTTTCCTGAGAGTCGAAAAGAGTGAAGGCTAGTCCTGTGCGACTTTTCCAACTTTGCTTGTTTTTGCGTCCCCTTTTCTCCTCTTCATCTAGTTCCATCCCAAGCATATCCAAGCCTCTCATAAGCTCCATTGCACCTATTTTACCTGAGAAAAAAATACTACCCGTACAATTATCATCGCAAATATGAGAGAAATCATGCTCAAATAAGCTAGAAACACAACTTTTGACTCTTAGGCTTATAAATCGTCAAATTCACATATTAGTGCAAATATAACATATAAATAATGTGAAATAAGCTTAATGCAAGTAATATGGAAGCATAATAATAACTCCTAAAATAGAGTTATAAAATACCCCCACACTTACCTTTTGCTCGTCCCGAGCAAATCACTGTTTACTAGCCGACTCAAGACGCAAACGACTCAACACGACTCTCGACTATGCAGCTACATGATATACAATGAAACTCAATTATACACAATGCAATGAAATAAACAACAATTATTATTTTTTTTTCTCTTTTTCTGAGATTGGGCAACCTCTCTATCATAAAGCGAAATCATCAAATCCTCACAAGCTCACTTTGAAATTTCACAACACGTAGCCAGAAATATGATATTATGACCCTATGCACAAACTCACTAAGGCGTCCCCAAACATCCACCAAATCATTCCAAGACACGGCACGTCTTTTGACTCAAAGCGTCTAGTCATCTCATGCTCTAAATGATCTTCCTTCGTCGAGTCATTTGAGGTATTCAGACCCTCTTAGCCGTTATTGCTTTTGAAATGCAAATTATCCCATTGACGGGAATCACAACTCCTGTGATATACGGCTTGACTTTAGTTTCCCTCTTAAGCTCTACGTTGGATTGAATCCAAATTTTTCGTGCACACGGGAGCACATTAGGTTGTTTCATCTTTGAAGCTCAATTATATGTTTTTTTTTTTTGTACTTCATTTCATTTTTTCCATTATTCTCCTCTGTTTTTACAACCGTGCAATAGAGCTTAAGAGTGTGGGCTTTTTCGAATTTTCTCTTAGAACCACCTTAAGGGATGGTGGTGCACGCTCCCCGACTTCGCTTAGGCCGAAGACTCGTACCACATGAAACCGACTCTACATGAAGGTCCACCCAGATTCTAAGAGTCCACAAGTTTCCACCGGAAACGGAATAATCACTCACGTAAAAACTCAATCCTCCTAGCACAATAAAGGAATCAAAAGTATGCCCGTAATCTACCTTCACCAATTCTTAGATACCCGGGACATCCCTTCGTGAGACTTGTGCGCAAGATACTAGGATTAAAGTCTCCCTACTATGGTGCTTCCTACTCTCATGAGCTCTTTCACTGGATTCTCTTCGGTTTCTAGGTCTTAAGTTGCCCTTTCTCAAATTTTAATTTTTAAGATTTTTCTATTTTTTTTATTTTATTTATATTTTCTCTACATGCTTTTGGCCAACTCGATTAACCAACATATTTGGGGTAGGGGGACTCAATAAATAAAAGTGAAACAATAATATATACAATGCAATATAAATAACCGCACGATACGACAATATAAGGAAAACACGACACCGACTACAAATACGACACTGACTCACCATATAACATTCTAATCTAAATGTAACTGGCGATGCAAGACACTGACATGGCTAGCAAATAGCTAAAAATACCCCCACACTTGAGTGCTTCGTTGTCCTCAACGAATTTAGAGATCAACCAAGAAGACTCGGCATTCAAATGCGAGGGGCAGTGATTCTACTCGAAGTCAAAGCCACGGCACAAGAAGGTAGCTACAATAAATTTAGAGATAATTCAAGCTACGTGCACGTGACAAGTTGTGTGTACCGAAATTAAGCAAGTACTCAGGTATTCTCTAGGATTCTAACAGCTAATCCCATCAGCGACTATACACCGTGACCAAGTTGTCAAAATAAAATCATAAAGCAAGTACGATGTGCCTAAACGGTAAGTAAAGAGAGAGAAAAGAGACTCACAACCGACACAAGATCGGGGACGAAATCCGAGAGATGCTGACTGAGATAGCAAGAACAATCCCCAAGGAAACATTGTGCGCATCAATGCTAACTCCCATGGCGGTCGAGTGTGCGGAACACACGGGGTCGATTGATCATTGCTATTGACGAAAAGAGAACGAAGAATCCCCAAACTCGTTATGTGAGATCCCGTAACGGTCGAGTGCGCGAGTAGCACACCGTGGTCGATGTCTTCGTCAAACTTTTCCCCCTTTTCACACGAGTTGCAGTTGAATTGACAAATACTCCCAAATTAATCCCAATATCATGAAGTCTCATTGCTATCTCGCAATGATTACTCAATAACCAATTACTAAGTCAGCTCACAAGAAATCAAAATTGCCCCAAACATAATAAACGGCAGCAATCAAGGACAACTTGAATGGGTTGCAATTGATTCATCCAATTTGTCAAAGGTAACCAAGGTATTCTCATCAGAGTCTTCTCAAAATTGTTCCTGTTTTTACTGCCTGTGATCCCATCAAAAGGTTCGTTCAATTAACAAATTGGAGCGACTGCGGTGTTGTGGTTCTGGTCCGAATTCATGGCATTCTCTGGCCGTTTGTGTTCAGCTGCAGCTGGGTTCGATTTGGAGTTTGGCGGCATAAATTGGGTTTTTTTTCTGTCGGGTATTGAGGCGGGCTGGGCATAGGTTGAGGTGTTGAATCGTGGCAAAGAGAACGTAGTCGATTGTGAGGTGGGTAATGGAAGTGGCGGTGGTTATGGGGTTGAGTTGATCTTCTGCGCCGTAATCATTGGTGGGTGGTGACGAGTGCAGAGATTCAATTGGAGAGCAGTGTTGATGGTGGCTGTTTCTCAGGTGGGTTGCGATGGTGGTCTGGTTCAATTGCGGTGTGGATTGGGGTTCTGTGCGGCGGCTTGGTTACAGGTGGGTTCCTGGGTTGCAGTCGGTGCAGCGATGGCTGTAGCGGTGGTGGTTTCTTTGGCTAGGGTTAACAGAGGAGTAGGATACGGGGCAGAAATCAGAGAGGGACGGGACTCTGTGGCGGTCGGAGATGAAGGAGGTGAAGCGGTGGTGGAGGTGTTGGAGGAGGAAGAAGGAGAAGAAGAACGACGGGGGTGTGAAGGGTTCTGTTTTCTTTGCCCGATGAAGGAGAAGAAGGTAAGGAGAAAAAAATATAGTTTTGAAGATATGATACTCCCCACCCATAAAGTGTCCAATACTGCACCAAGAACCCCGGTTGGACCAAATTGAAACAAACCTTGACTAGGTCGTGTGACCTACTTACTAGGTCGTGCGACCTAGTCAAAAAGGCTGTTTTGGCTAAGTAATTCGTGCGACCTAGTAACTAGGTCGTGCGACCTAGTTACCAGCCCGCAAAACTTTTAATTCCTCCTGGCATGCTTTTTCTTGAATGTTTAGCTTCCGACAGCTCCCGCTAAGCCCAAACTTGATATTTCACCCCCACACTTGGGATCCAACATGCCGTTTAGAAATTTCGACTGGTAGCACACGGTTTTGACCTTTTTCGCCATTTTCGGATGTTTTCGCCGCTTAAACATCCTTTCTCGCCTTTTTGATCGTTTGTTTGCTTTTTTAATGGATCTCCTCGACCTCGAGACTCCATTTACATTATAAACAATTCCCACTGTCCACGTAATCCTTTATTCTTCAAATTTGCTCTTCCAAATGGCCGTTTAGCAATTCCGGATGTTTTTCACCGCTTTACTCACGAAAAAATCCAAATGGCCATAACTTTCGCGTCCGGACTCCGATGCATGTGATCCACATATCAACAGAAAGCTCTCGACAACCCCCACACATTGGAACTCTTCAATTCAGCTCACGGTCTCGTTTGCAAAAAAATTACCTCGTAATTTGTGCCAATGTGTCAACTTTCTCGATTTTGCACTACAATCCTTGCTTGCATCAAGACGGGGAGTCCGGTCACGCGCTTCTCCTCAGGTGCGTGTGTTTAGTGAGTGTTGGAATGGAATCCTCAACCCAGTTCTTCATTCCGGATCCCGATACGCGTTTTGGGCTGCTTTTTCTCAATTTTTATGTTGTTCTTCACACTCGCATCAAGATGGGGGATCCGGAATAGGCCTTTCACCTAGAATTTCTGCACACACTCATTGGAAATATTAGTCCCACTCTCTCGCACCTCTCAAATAAATCAAAAAGAATGAAATAAAAAAACAGTATTGAAATCTACACTAAAGCAATAAATAGGTTGGGTTGCCTCCCAACAAGCGCTTGTAATTTAAGGTCGACGGCCCGACCCAGTTACCTCAAATATGTTAAGTAGTTCTAGCAGGACATGCCTCCTCCTTCAATTTCTTGCTCTTGATCTTTTGCACCCCGTCATGTGCATGCACCACATTGGGCTTCTTTTCTGATTTGGGTGGATCGGGTTGCAAAATTGTAGGCACCCCAAGAGAATGGTCCACACGATCTTCTCTAAACTTGATCATAGCCAACTTATTCTTCCCCTTGTCCGGATGAAATGCTTTGAACACCAGTGATGAATCCAGAGCCTTGATAGTAAGCTCCTCAGTCCCTAGATCCACATTCGCGCGCATTGTCTTCACAAGCGGTCTTCCAAAGATGAGTGGAACATCGCGATCCTCCTTGATATCCACTATCAAAAAGTCAGCTGGGAAGACAAATGCACCCACTTTGACAAGAAAATTCTCGATCACCCCCTTTGCTGTAACAATTGAATTGTCTGCCAGTTGCATACCCATCTTCACCAGGGTTGGTGCACCAATGCCCAATCTCTGAAATAGGGACAATGACATGAGATTTATACTCGCGCCCAAATCACAGAGACCATGTGTATGATATCCACCCCCAAGAGTGCAGCCTAAGATGACACTGTCTGGATCTCTCATCTTGGGAATGTCCCTCTGAATCACTGTACTGCATGTCTCAGTCAATTTCACCGTGGCATAGGGGTCAATGCTCTTCTTGCCCCGTAAGATCTCCTTCAAGAACTTCTTGTACTTGGGCATCTGAGCAAGTGCTTCCACAAGAGAAATGTTGATATGCAATTGTTTGAATATATCCATAAATCTCCCAAAGTGTTCCTCATCATTTCTCTTTATAGCCGCCAGATATGGTATCCGTGGCTCATAAGTAGTCGGATTTGGAGTGTTCTTGGGCTCTTCTTTCTTCTCAACCGTGTCCTTTGATTGGGGAATCACGGTCCTGGAAAACTCTTCACCCAATTCTTTCTCTATGGCCTTTGTAGCTTCATCCCACACATGGCTAGGATATGGAGGATCCTCCGTAGTCACACCACTGCGAGTAGTAATAACTTTGAGCTGCTCAGTAGGGAGAATGGTATTAGAAGGAAGCATATCTGGTGGAACGTTAGCATTCTGATTGGAAATTTAACCAATCTGCGTCTCATGACTCTTCATTTTAGCTTCCAAGGAGACAATCCTGCTCTACATTCTGTCTTGGTTAGCAAGCAGTTTTCTCAATAAAGCATTTGTCTTTTGTTCCTCTTTCCGCGGAGCTTGCAGCTGCGGTTCTTGTCTCTGAGCCTGGTATGGAGGATTTGGCTGCTGACCCGGTGCATATAAACCACTGTTTGGGTTGGCATAGCTAAAGCTGGGGTGATTACGGTTGTTGGGATGATAAGTATTCGGCCACTGCTGCTGTCTTGGTAGGCCCATATAATTTACATCTTCAATGGGGCCATATCCCTGATTCTCATCCGCGATCATCTCTCCCACAGACTTCACCCTTGTTGATGGATTCATGGTGTTAAAAGCCGAGGTCAGGACTTCCATTTGTTGTTCAAACTTCTGCTCCACCATAGTCTCAATCTTCTTCACCAGTGCCCCATCAGATTTTGAATTTCTACGAATTTCAGACCTCGTAGACTCACGCTTCGTCACACTATTAAGCAGGTCTCGGCATCTCTGCACCCCCAAGCCCATGAAGTTACCTTGAGCAATCATGTCTAGCTCATTTGCTGTCTCCCTGTCTAGGCCATTTTAGAAGTAGTGCAATAGTTTGTAACATGGCTCCCCGTGTGTAGGGCATCTACGAAGAAGCTGGTTGAATTTCCTCCATGTGTCCCCCAAAGAATCATCTTCTTGCTGAGTGAACTTTGTGATGTCAGCCATTCGCTGCGCAACCTTGGATGGTGGAAGATATTTCCTGAGAAAATCTTGGCAACACTCTGCCCATGTAGAGATACACCCTGCTGGAATCTCCATGAGCCATGTTTTTGCTTTCCCTGATAAGGAAAAGGGAAAGAGCATCAGCTTTACCGTATCATCCGGCACCCTCTGATCATGAATGGTGGCGGTAATTTGGTTAAAGTTGTGCAAGTGGGCATTGGCATAATCCCCTGCAGCTCCAGTAAACAAGCACTCATCTCGAATCATATTGATCAGCGGTTGGCGCAATTCAAAGTGAGTTGCGTTGATTTGTGGTCTAACAATAGAGGGCTGATATCCCTCCGATGTGGTTCTAAAATAGTCCACTAATGGACATTCATACTGATCAACAATCACTTGGGCCTCAGCATTTTGTCTATTATTTCCTCCACCATTGTTGTTACCCCTGTTGTTGCCACCATTGTTTCCGTCACCAAGCCCCACACCCAGAATTTGTGGATTTGGGGGATTCATGCGAGCCATAGCAGTCTCCATCTCAGCCATCTGAGCTCTAAGCTGCTCAGTCTCCCTTGCTCGATTAGCTGCATCTTTCACAACTGCAACTCTAGCTGCTTCCGCATCCTGCATATTCTTGCGGATCCTTTCAAACTCAGCTCTAGTTTCGTCATCCATGGTAGCTGAGCTTGGTTTCCTCTTGTCTCTACGTTGTGCTCGTACCAAGGATTCCGGGTCTTCAAGTATTGGATGTAAAGGTTCGTCTCTAGAACGGGACATGCACCGTACAATCTAACCTGAAATCACAAATCACTCACAGAACGCAGGTGAGTAACAAATATAAACAGAAAAGTAAATTCATGAGGCTAGGAATTATAACTAATTTACCGAAGTCCCCGGCAACGGCGCCAAAAACTTGACACGTTCCAACCGCAAGTGTACGGCTGTCGCGTGTAGTAATATCCGGTAATTCCGGGTTTATCGAACCCTAGAGACTTCTTTGTAAATTAGTTTTAAATCCAATCCTTATGTGGGCAAATCGCAATTGTTTGTGTTTACTAATTCTACTGAAATTACAGAAAGTACGAATATCAATTAATCGATTAAATTTCTTCAGGATTAATAAAGACGAGTTGTTGTATGTTTTTCTCAAGTTTGACAAATCAGGATATCTCTACGGGTCACTAGGAATTTTACACTATGTTGGATTTACGTTCTACTAACACGATGATTCTTTATTCTAGCTAAACGAGCATGCTTATGTTGAAGATGTCTCAACCAACACCTATACTTAAAATATCAAAACCGATTTCTCTAGTCTAATCAAGTCTAAGCATGCTTTACGATCAATAATCTACTCTTTGTTCTTAGCTAACTAGCAAGATTTCTCAACCCTAGATTCGGCTAGTGTGTATTTCAATTTTTCGGGCAACAAACGTTGATGTCTCTAACGTTTACAATCTAGCTCAATCCTATTAATATGTCTACCAATAGAAAAGATGAATCAAACACAAAATACACATAACTAGATAAGAAATCATCAATTAAGCTTGAAAGCATGCAAGCAAATCCATAAATCATCCAACAAAGTGATCAAACCCTAGTTCCCTACGAGATATCCCGACATAAGAGTTTAGCTACGCTTAGACATGATCAAAGTACAATTTTTCATGATCAAAATCCAAAACTAGAGAAGAAACGGAGTTTTAGAAGCCAAACGAATGATCCAAGTGCTCCCAAGCTTCTCCAATCGTTCCCTAAGCTCTAAGCACTCCAAACCAACTTCCAAACTCTGTTTTAGGTCTGAGAATACGTTTCCCCAGGTCTGGGCCGTTTTTTAATGAAACTTGGCCCAAATTGTACTTCAGCCCCTCCAGTTTGTAATTCTCGGACAAAATTGTAAGCTGATCTTGCGCGGGCTGTATCTCCCTCATACGGATTCGTCTTCGGGCCTACCATATATCATTGGAAAGCTACGGATGTCTAATTTCCAATTCCGCAGGCTTTGCTCGAAAATTACTTTTATATTTTCCTGAGCATCGAAAAGAGTGCAGGCTGGTCCTGTGCGACTTTTCCAACTTTGCTTCGTTTTTGCGTCCCCTTTTCTCCTCTACATCATCTAGCTCCATCCCAAGAATATCCAAGCCTCTCATAAGCTCCATTGCACCTATTTTACTTTAGAAACACAAAAAAAACTACCCGTACAATTATCATCGCAAATATGAGAGAAATCATGCTCAAATAAGCTAGAAACACAACTTTTGACTCTTAGGCTTATAAATCGTCAAATTCACATATTTGTGAAAATATAACATATAAATCATGTGAAGTAATCCTAATACAATTAATATGGAAGCATAATAATAACTCCTAAAAGAGAGTTATCAGTAGCTATCAGAATATTTCTTGCATTTGCATCACATAATCATATAAAACTTTTTCAAATGGATGTTAAATGTGCTTTTCTGAATGGTTATCTACAAGAAGAAGTATATGTTGCTCAACCCCAGGTTTTGAAAATGATATCTTTCCTGATCATGTTTACAAACTGGACAAAGCCTTATATGGTCTTAAACAAGCCCCAAGGGCTTGGTATGACAGACTATCAAAGTTTTTGCTAAAAAATGGTTTTAAGAGAGGTCTGGTTGATAAAACTATTTTTATCAGAAATCATGAAAAATATATATTGGTTGTTCAGATATATGTAGATGATATTCTTTTTAGTGCTACTAATGATGCTCTTTCAAAAGAGTTTTGAAGTCTAATGTGCAGAGAATTTGAAATGAGCTTGATGGGAGAACTTAATTTCTTTCTTGGACTTCATGTACATCAAATCAAGAAAGGAATTTTTGTTCATCAAGGAACATACACCCTGTACTTGTTAAACAAGTATAACATGTTACAGTCCAAGGTTACAAAGACCCCTATGAGTTCATCACTGTCTTTAGACAAGGACACAACTGGTAAGAGTGTAAATCAGAAAGAATATTGAGGTATGATTGGTTCCCTTTTGTATCTAACTGCTAGTAGACCAGATATTATGTTTAGTGTTTGCATGTGTGCAAGGTTTCAGGCTGATCCTAAAGAAAGTCATTTAATTGTTGTTAAAAGGATTTTTAAGTATTTGAATGGAACCAAAGACTTGGGGCTTTGGTATCCAAGAAGGACTAATTTTCTGTTGAGTGGATATTCAGATGCATACTTTGGAGGTTACAAAGTAGACAGAAAGAGTACTTCTGGATGTTGTCAGTTTCTTGGATCTTCATTGATAAGTTGGCATTCAAAGAAGCATAATTCAGTAGCCTTGTCAACTGCAGAAGCTTATATTGCAGCTGGAGCTTGCTGTTCACAGTTTTTATGGATTGCACAGCAGCTAAGAGATATGGATATGATTTCGGAAATGTGCCAATTAACTGTGACAATACAAGTGCCATTTCAATATCAAAGAATCTAGTCCATCACTCAAGGACAAAGCATATAGATGTGACACATCATTTTCTTAGAGATCACACAGAGAAAGGTGACATTGTTCTATCTTTTATTTCTACTTCTAAGCAATTAGCTGATATTTTCACTAAACCATTGCGAGATGAGAGGTTTGCATCCCTAAGGCTTGAATTGGGTATGTTAAACAAGGATGCATTGGTTTAGGGGGAGTAATCAGTCACTATGTGTAGTATCTGTGTGATTTCAAAGCCTTGAGATTATATTTTCTAGAGCCCTGAAAATATATCTCAAAGCTTTGAACTACTGTTTCATTGCTGTGATGAGTGGATTTTCATTATCTTTAAAAATTGGATCATGGAAAATTTTGTGCTATCTTTTTAGATAATTACAGAATCTTTTCAAATGTTCAGAGATTCGTTCAAAATATCTTCAAATATCTTGAAAATCTTCTCAAATCTTTTTTCATGCAAATCTCCTACCTTTAGTCAAACTCTTTACCTACTTAAGCCAGCTTCAGGACTTATTTTCTTTCATTCTCTACTTTAATCTCTTCGTCTCTATCTCTCTCTCCCCATTCTCTTAATTTCTAAAACCCTACCCAAATGGAGAGAAAATCCGAAAGAATCAAGCAGCTAGGTCAGACCTCCAACAAGAGGGTGAAGAAAAAAGCTAACAGAAAGATCACCATTCATGGATCAGACTCTGAAGACACGGCTAGTGTTCATGAGACCTCACCCCCTGCAAAAAAAGACCAAGAAAGGGAAGGAAGTTCAAGAGGAAACTAGGGTTGAGTCAGATTCAGAATCTCCAACGGAGGAGATGGTGAAAGAAAAGGGGAACAATGATCAGGAGGATTCAAGCAAGAAGAAGAAAGAGGTGATTGCTGAGAAAGAAAAGAAGAATGTGTAGGGTTTTGATTCATGGATGTGCAACAGAAACAAAAATAACCATGAAAAACCCTCCAAGGATCACAAGTCAAGAGACATAACGATGGTAAAGGAAGAAATCAATAACACACCTTAGGGTTCTCCTTTGATGACTTCAAACGCGAATTGTGTCACGTTCTCTATGGTTGATCCACGCCTAGAGTTGATCCTAGATCTCCCAAGTCCTTGGTGCTAGCCCGGAAAGAGGAAGACGAAGAAAAAGCACGCAAAACGAGACCAAAAGGGGGCTCTCGGCCTCCTTGTGGCCGACGGGACGGGCGGCGACAAGAGGGGTGGTCGGGCTCCTCTTGTTTGCTTGCTCTCTCTCCTTTTGTTCTCTCCCACTCTTGTTATGTTCAATAATGAGCATAAGTTGTGGGAAGGAAGGAAGAAAGGAAGGTCCTTTATATAGTCCAACAACTCCTTGCCAACTACCTAAAGGACTTATTCTAGTCCTACTAGAATTAAATTTAGTCCCTTCCTTGCAAATTAGTCCCTACTAAGTTTGCAAGGTTTTGCAAAGTGATCCTTCTAATTAATTAATTTAATTAACTAATTCCCAAATCTAGTTCAACTCTATATAGCGTGTGACCTCATAGGTTCTATCTTGTTGGTAGCAACTATTTGCTAATATGGAGTGGTTTCTAGCAAAACATCCATTCTAGCCAACTAATAGAATAGTCATCTTGACAACCTTGTACAAGTAATTGTCTCATCCCTTTGTCTCTATATCCGGATTGGACACGAGACATACAAGTCACACTCGTATATCCAATCCATAGTTTCTCGATCCATGGGAATAGCCTTATTCGTGCAAATAACATCAATATCCCATATTGATTTATTTGAGTCTGGCCAGACATTCTATAAGCACTATCCCTCGAGCGGCCTACGATATTTGCTCCCTTTATGAGGGAGGGACAAATTCTATCTACGTCCACTACGATCTCTAAGCTTGCTTCTTATTGTATCCAGTACACGCCTTTCTAACTACCCAGTTATGGTGTAGCGTTTAACGCTACCAAAATCACAATAATCCACAACTAGAATATCTAGTGACTTCGAGTCTAAGGATGACAATACCATTGCACCGCGAGAAGCGCTTGTGACTCAACATAACATGTATGTAGCCTTCTCGGATATGGGTCAATCTAGTGCAACATTACCCCTAATGCACACCTATGTGTTGGATCGTGATATCTCCATATCAATCCAACCCCATACTAGTCTATAGATGATTGTCCCATTAATCATTATACTGGACTAGGGATATTTAAGATAAACAACACAATTGTAAATCTAAGGACTTCATTATATTAAATATCCAATAAATAATAAATGAATTTCTAGCCACAAATAAATTCATACTAAACTAGATTGCCTCTAGGGCATCTATTCCAACATGTATCTTCTACAAAGGAAAAGAAAACTGGTGACAAGAAAGAAGAAGGAACCCCCGAGAAGAAGGGTGAAGAAACCACTGAGAAGAAGAGGGTGAAACATAGTGCAGTAAAAACCAAGAAAGCTACAAACTTTGGTAAGAATCTCTTGCCTGAATCTTGGTTTGTTAATACTGATGTCAAGAAAGTTTGTATGGATGGGTATGCATCTTCAAAGGTTTCTTTTTGCAGTATGAACAGTTCTGATTTATTGGAGATTTTAGATTTAGACTGCATAAAGAACTTGAGAAATTCATCTGTTGGAAGTATGTTAAACCCACCCTCAGAAGCTTGCCCTAGGTTAACCAGATTGTTCTATTTGAACCAGGTACAAGAACTTGATGATAGTGATAGATATGTCTTAACCTCAAAGGTGGCTAGAGTGGAAATCAGGTTAGATCACAGGGGGTTCTCCAAAGTCTTGGGAGTGCCTAGAAAGTATAAGGTTGGTGACTACCCTGATAGGAAAGAGATCCTGGAGAAATCCAAATCCATGTTTTTCTTGGAGGGAACCACTTCTGAACCCAAACAGTTAACTCATTCTGTATACAACTGTGAAGCCGAAATCCTATTTTCTATTATCATGAGGTGTGTGGTACCCAGGGAATACTCCAAAGAGTTGGCAACATACAAGGTTTTAATCATGATATACTTGATTTGTCAAGGTTTTGAGGTAGACCTTCCTACTGTGGTGATGGAACACATGGTTTACTGTGGGACTAGAACTAGAAACCACTCTCTACCTTATGCCAATCTCTTACCACTGTTCTTCAAACATTTTGGGTGTCTTTGAAGGATGAAGAGAAGATTAATACTACTTTTGGGATAGTTGATGAAGCATCCCTTCAAAGGATTGGGATTGTGTGTACTGCTAAAGGAAAGTGGAAGTTCTATTCAGAGTTAAGTGCTAAAGAGCTGAAGGAAAAGGAGTTTATCAAACCTAGAGCTGCTTCAACACCTAAGGTACATGGTCATCTGGATTTTTCACAGATCATTGATAGGGTTGAAGTTCTGGACGATGGTGTGGAAGACTTGAGACAAGGCTTGTTTGATTTATCCAATGATATGACTAAGTTCAAAGGTTTGGTGCTTAACAAGCTTGAACTGATAATCAAAGGTTTGGATCTAGAGAAAGTACCTTCTTCAGAGAGCAGATAGACTAGTATTGATTCAGAAGAAGTTCTGGGAGAAGCTCTCAAGAAACAAAAGAAGAAGAAAGGTATTCATGTTGTTCTGACATCAAAGGATCTCTTTGATCAGTCTGATGAAGAGGCACAAGATGAGGACACTGCTACAGAGAAATCTTAACAGGAAGTTGTTAATCTGGACAAATTGGTTGATGAGATTGTTCAGAAGATGCAAATTGAGGAAGCTCAAGGAAAGAAAACTGAAGAGAAAGGAGAGCCAGTTGAGGGAGAGGTAGAAGATGCAGAAGTCTCAGAAGAAGAACAAGAAGAGACTCGGGGAAAAGGCAAAGGAGCAGCAAAGTCTACAGGATCTTCAAATCCTTGAACCTCACCTATCTATTCTGCTTATTCTCTTCAGTTCTGAAGCTTAGGCTACTATTTCTATTTTCTTTTAAAAAGTTCTGAACAGATCCAACATTTTCTTCAATTTTTTAATGTAAGTCAAAAAATGGGGAGAATATTATGGGTTTTATGTGTTTAAGTTTCATGTTTTTAGGATGTTTATTATGTTTAGTGTCTACTTTTACAATGTGTAATAATTTGTGGATCTGATGATTGTCTATGCAATAATTTGTGGATTCTGATTGTCGAATTGTTCAGATAATGTGTTTTGTCTTTCATCAAGAGGGAGATTCATAAGTCTGAAGCTCATGGAAATTATGATATGAAAATACAGGCAGAGAGCTTAGCTCCTTGATGATGAAAGACACAAACACAAGCATAAGAATTTGCTAAGTACCAAAGCTTCAAAGCTTTGAGTTATTGTAGCAGCTCTTGTATGCTCTATTTGTCTAACTATTTTGTGAAGGTTTTGGTTATGTTTTGATGATGATTAGTTTAGTTATATAGTTATATCCAGTAATCTATATTCTAAGAGGATCACTGCAGGTTTAGATTGAATTGAAAATCCAATACACATTCTGAAGAAGTTAGTAGGCAAAGATTCAAAGCTTTGAGATTTTCAAATTACTCTTTACTGCTAAGTTCTTCTAACCATCTTTCTATGTGCAGATGGATTCAGTGTAACTTGGATGTTGTTACATGATGATTATTGTCTATTATTGTGGACTCTATATTGGGTATTAGTTATATTCATGAGATTGAATATAACTGTTAACTCAGAAGTATCAGCAGATAGTCTAGCATGATTATATCTTTATTGGTTAGTTGTTGTTTCAAGCAGATCTCTTTGTTAGATTGTATTGTTATTTGTTTGATCTTGTTTGCTAAGTATTTGCAGTTTTGTTGGACTCTCCAACGTCCATAAACAGATCACCAATGTACTCAAATTGAGTTGTTAACAGGAGCCTAACAGATAAGAGATATTTTAGGAATTCTGTTCCTGAAATCTCTCAAGTTGGTTGCAGACTAAAATAGCTAGCCAAGTTTGAATTACATAGACTATTTAGAGACACAGAGGTCGTACTTTTTAAGAGAGAAATAATCTCGGAAGATAAAATAGATACAGCTCTTCAAATCATTCTGGGAATCGATTCAAGCAGGCTGAAGATCACTCAAATCCAGAAGAACTCTTCCAGGCTTTCAACAGCTTATTCCTTCTGAGTTCTTCTCTCTGTACTTAATTGTATCATCTTTTATGTATTTCTAAACCTCACTAAAATTAGTAGTTTGGTTGTTCGAGTGAACAACAAGAGGTTTATATTGTTTCAACAGGTTGTAGCCTGTAACTAGATAGGTTGGGAACCACAAGCTGTATAAGTGTAAGGTAGCTCACTTAGGCTTGAGAGGGTTAAATTTTGGTGATTAATAAGATGTTGTGTTTGAATCCTGGAGGGATTAGATCCCTCAGGCAGAGACTAGGTTCAATTGTGACTGAACTCTGTAAAATATTGTGTCCTTGCTATTTACTTTTGTTGCTTTTACATACAGTTTAAATTGGAAGTCTCAAAGGTCTGGAGCTTTCCAAGTCTAAAAGCTTTGAAGCCTTTATACTCTGCTGTTATATCAGCTTCTCATGTTCACCCCCCCCCTTCTAGAGTATTACTTGACCTGTTTACACCTACATTACACACTTTAACATGTTCTCATGTTACTTCTGGAGCTCAGAGTCATGGTGCAAAGCATGAGACAAGTCACATCAGTAGAATCATCCACATGTTTCTGGTGTGCTCTCACGGCAGCTAGACCGGTGTCATCCTAGGGTGGTTCTGGTACAGGATTGTCTAAGACGTACAGTTTCTTTTCTTGCTTATGGACGATCCATAAATTTCTCTACTAGTCAAGGAAATTTGATCCAGACAACTTGTCCTTCTCAAGGACAGATCGCAAGGATGAAGTCGATGCATGATTGTTTGCCATTGGAATCCTACAAAACGAGAAATATGCAATTTTAGTACTTTGAACAATTTAAACTATATTCAACAATGGCTAGAACATTAAATATAGCTTCCACTATTTATCTAGGATTAATAGTCCTCACCATTAATGCGGAAAATATCATATATATTTTCTAGTGAGTCCAAGATCCATTTTTCACTTCATCTTGAGCTTGCTTTGGCAAGTCACCCAAGATTAGGCTATTTAGGTAGGAACCATTCCAATTGAATCCCATGAAACTCTTGGTCCAATTAGGTGAATAACCCTTTATTCATTATCTAATCCATAGATAACACATAATTGTCATGCCTCTAGTCTCATCAATCCAATTGATCTTGCCTAGTTGCGTCCAACCTCTTACTTCAACAATCACACATTACTTGCTTGTTTCGCCGCAACACACCAAGGTGAATTAAAATTGTCTTGCTTTGGCAAGCCCGTATTTTATTGGACCTTGATCATGAAGGGTGTTTAGGTAAGAGAAGGCAAAACGCAATATTTCCATTGAGGAATTTAATTGTCATTATCTTATTGTTTGGTTGATCTCATCAACTTGATATACTTATTTGGATTGGGCAATCCACAATATAAGACCACACTTTTTTATTATTATCTTGTTACGTTTTGCTTGTATCATCCATACACACAAAAATAAATAACAAGACATGAATAATAAACATCCACAAAAGAAAATAATGTGGCATGGATATGGACCCTAGACTAAGATATTACCAAGCGAATGAAAATATCTATGCCCTAAAGTGACAAGCTCATCTCCATGTGCTCCACCATAGTCGTGCGCCTAGGATGGGAGTCCTCATCGTCTTTGTGGCTTCTTGGTCCTCCGGTCTTCTTCTCCATGCTCTTGACTATTATGTAATAAATATAATTCTAGCCTAGCATCTAGAATAAATAAAACCTCACATGTTAAGAAGATGATCAGCTCGCAGGCTGTAAAATTAACTAAAAATACATTAATTTGATCAGCTCGCAGGCCGTAAGCCAAACCACAAAAATAAACATCCACAACCTAGGCCATATCCATCCACCATGCAACAAAGAACATAATACAGTGAAAATCAATTATTAACGCGCTTGTTCAATTTTAGTTGAAAAATAGGCAACTGGGGTCAAAAATGGTCCAAGGGGTCATCCATAGCCATGTTCGAACCACCCAAGGACCAAGGCGCGGCCTTGGGCCGGTCGGCCGAGCCCCACGCGTGGCCAAGCCGCACACTAGGCCGGCCGAAGCCCTTGGTCGTGCCCAAGCTTGGGCGGCAAGGCAAAGGGGCGGTCCCTAGGGGGGACGAACCCTTCTATGGAATTGTTTCCAAAAACAATTCCTTGCCCTGATGCCCAAGTTTAGTTGTTTCCAAGTTTGAAAAATTCTTTTTCCCAACTTGTGCCCAAACCCTAGTTCCTAGATCCAAATTCATCACATCCCATGTGATCCAAGCTCACTAATTTCGACATCCATGTAAAATTACTTTTTGCTTGGTTGAATCATATTCAATTTGCATCTAATATGCTAATTAATTTCAGTTTTCGCGTAAAATAACATATACGGTGTAAAAACTGAAAAACATTAACACATAAGATCATGTTATGCGCTACGACCTGTGGCTCTGATACCACTGTAGGGTTTTGATGCAGGTAAAACAGCGGAATAAAAAAATTAATCCTGCTCAAATCCCTCTAAGGATCACAGGAAAGCAATCATAACATGATAAGGGTAAAATAGGTGTTTACCTTAGTTTGAGAGATCACTCGAATAATAGTGTCTTCGACTCTAAGAGTATCCATACCTTGGATCTTTGATTGGATTCTTTCTCACCGCGATGTGCTAGCAAAGGAAGAAGGAGGAACAGATCACGCAAAACGAGGCTCGGCCACGCCTATGGGGGCCGACGGCGTCGGGTAGGGCGGACGGGTTGGGTGGCTTCGACTCCCAACTTCTCTCTCTCTCTCTCTTTGCTTTGTTATGTTCTCTAAATAATGACTTGTCTTGAAAAAATAACAAGCTAGAGTTCCTTTATATAGTAGTAACTCTTTATTAACTACACAAAAGCCCCAATACTAATCATGTCCTTACATGTATTAGTCCACTTGCAAATTAGTCCCAATAACTTTGCTTGTGGTTGCGTGATGATCCTTTTATTAATTAGTCCAACTAATTAATACCAATATCCAATTTGCTCCATCCGGCGTGTGACCCCATAGGTTTCTACTTAGTTGGTAGTACCTCTTTACTAACATGGAGTGGTGTCTAGCAACACATCCATGCCACCCAACTAATAGAAATAGTCTGTGATCCTGACAAACCTTGTGCCCAATGTTCATGTATTGTGTTATCCCTTTGTCTCCATATCCAGATTGGACACGAGACATATTAGTCACACTCGTATATCCAATCCATAGTTCTTCGATCCTGGGAATATGCTTATCTGTGCTGATAACATCAATATCTCCATATCGATTAATCTGAGTCTGGCCAGACATTCTATAATCACCATCCCTCAAGTGGCCCGTGGATATTTACTCCCATTATGTGGGAGAGACAAATCCTATCTACATCACTATGATCTCTAAGCTTGCTTCCGATCATGCCCGATAACCACCTTTATAGTTACCCGGTTAAGGCGCAACGTTTGATAATATCAAAGAATGATATTTCACAACTAGAGTATCTAGTGACTTTAAGTCTAAGGATTACAATACCATTAGCACTAAGACAAGCGCTTGTGACTTTAACATAATCTAATCTAGCCTTCTCGTCGTGGGTCAATCCAGTATGATATTACTCCTAATGCATACCCATGTGTTAGACTTGATATCTCCATATCAATCTACCTGCATACTAGTCGATTTTTGATTGTCCTGTTAACTAATATAATGGACTACGGATATTTAAGATAAACAACACATTGTATCTAAAGACTTCATTATATTAAATATCTCAATAAATAATAAATTAATATTCTAGCCAAACAACGTTCGTACTAAATATAGATTGCCTCTAGGGCACCTAATCCAACAGTGTCGACATATATTCGATTACATTACTCATTTGACACATTCCACCCCCACATTATCTGCTTTAAAATCCTCAAATATTATTATTATCGTTATTCTTGGCTCCATGTGTTAAAAAAACAAAAACAACAACAGAAATTGAAGGTGAATGGAATAAGGAGCTGAAATTGAACTTCATGAAGAACCGAGGAGAGTAGCTATGAATCTTTTGATCACTTCCTCACATTTGTGTCCGCGAGAACGGCGTTACACCAGGATTGAGGGAATGAGGGCCGGAGTAGTTAGATTCGGTGAGGTTCCTTGGATTTTGGTGAGGGAGTGTGAGATTCGGGATTAGTGAGATTTATCCTGGCGTCTAGGACTGCGCTTCTAAATATCTTATCGTACCCATCCTAAGCCGTCAACACTTTAACCCGTGGATAAATAGCTCGGATGGTAGGTGCTAGGGATATGTTTGATGAGTGTGATGAAGCAACTTATTTTGTGTTCGTGCCCGTTATGTCTGACAAAACTGGCCGCAAATTCTACCGATCATCAAATTTAATCTCCAAGGGGATGTGAGAGCCTTATGACATGCCGGTTTGTTCTTCAAGATTTACCAATATCTAACTAAAAAGAAAAAAAAAATGTTCTATAAATTGTTGCATTGTACATACTTGAGTTGCATTGTACATATCATGTAGTTTGCATAGTCGTGTCTTTGTGTATTGAGTTGTGAGTCGTGTTGGCTAGAAGAAAGTAGGTACGCAAAGTGGTGGAGGTATACATTGGTTGGGTTTGGTATGTATGCAATGTCTCAAGTGGTAAATTTCACAAGAAATGAGGGGCTTTCGCACGAAATACATCTCGTACGAAATACCCCATTTTGCGCGAAATGGTCTTGAAACTTGTGCAGAATTGTGGGACTGAAAATGTAATTTTTGAAGACTTGGACTTCTCCACTTCGCCCAAAGCAGCAAGGGACGGGAGTAGAGCATAATTGAGAGTCAAGAACATCAAGGAGAGCAAGGTGAGGCCACTGGGAACATCAAGAAGCAAGGAGACAAGCCCATATCAAAGAGTTCATCATCTTTTAGCGTTTGATCCACTTCTCTTCCTTTCTCATCTTGTATGGAATGTTTTATCATGATTACTTTTGTTATGAGTAGCTAAACTCATACCTAGGCATCTATGGACAGTCTGGGGTTTATGTTTTGAGGATGTTTTTCGGGATTTTATGAACTTTCACGCTTAGAGTTTATGATTGAATGGTGATCTTTCTAGTATTTATCATATTGAGTTCTTCCATTGAAAAAGTAGAATCAAGATGTATGATGGTTGTTATTTCTTTCTTCATTCAATTATAAACTTGGCTTAATGATACTCTTAGTTAGTTAATCACTTGTTTATTGTGCTTAATCCTTAGCAAGTTAGGAGTCATGACCCAACCTTGCTACATAACTAGTGAGTGTGTGAAAGAGACTCTACCCTAGTTGGGATGGGTAAACGAGTGCAATCCTAATCAATGAGGCCGAGAGGTGAGTCGAGTAGGAGTGGCTAGAAAAGGGTAGACACAGTAGGATATAGTGAGTGTTCGTGTGAAGATGGTCTGAAAGAACATTGTTGTCTAACATTATCAGTTTCCTACTAGAACGTGTTGATAACCACAGTGTCCTGATACGGACATGATGGTGCCAAAACGTAGAACGACAAGATATCGATAGGTAATTGTCAGTGCTATTACCCAACGTAGCTAACTATGAGTTATTGTGTTAGAACATGGAATTCGGAATCGTTAAAACTGCCCTAGGTGACCTATAGATTGCCTAGTCTTCTCTCTCTTGATTTAATCAAATCAATTCTTTCGCACTATTTACTTACAATTGCTAGTCACTTGTTTGAGGGTGACAACACTCATTCTCTTAAACCTTTTTACCGGTTACTTTAGTAAGTTAGATTTAATTTTCACACTAGAATTAGTAAGCACCTTTCCTTGGGTTCGATAACTCGGAGTCCGAAATACTCCATTATATTACTTGACCGTATACTTGCGTAACCACATGTAATAGAGACGCGTCAAACTGCCTTAATGAAAAGAAATACATGTATCAACAAGAGTACATGGTGCACCCAACCTCATTAGAATTAAGGGGAGCATAAAAAATGTTTGTTATGACGTATAAAATCGTCGTTAGAAGAGGAAAAATCGTCTTCAAAACAGTAAGATGACGACTTATGCTCGTCTTTGCGTAGTCATAATAAGTCCGTTGTTAGTTCCTGCAAGGACTGAAACCGCTCTTCGCCTTTTCTTAGTGAAAGACGCGTCGTCTGTTAGTTTTTATCGACGGTTCTTGTCGTCGTTCTTTTCAAAACAACGAACATTTTAGTCCTTTTTTTTCATTAGGCCCATTTCGTAATTGGCTTGGCCACATTTATTTTCGTCGTAGTTTTTGTAAACGATTATTTTCTCATCTTCTTTTGGTTATAGTACAACTAATTTGCTCGTCCTTCGTTTTCTTGTTTATCATGTTATTGGACTAATTTTGTCATCACCCGTGCTTGCATCAATTAATATATAATTAATTTCAGTGTTCTGGTGATTCTTTGTGATCACGGACACATGGCAAACATTGCATCAAAATCACACAAATTTATACTTGGTGTAGACAGTAAAAAGGAGCTAACAGTCAAATGCCACATGGATCCATCATCTGCTTACAGTTGTACGCATATGGATGCTCTAGAAGTCCCTGATCATGTTCCTCCATGGTCTGATCGCCCATGAGACAGGGTCCCTCGCGTCTATCATTCCTCACTGGAGTCGGGGATCCAATTTCATGGCGGACGAGGTAAGGTCATCACATGCGGTTTCTGTGCCATGTGCAACCAGTGGTGTACCCTTGAAGCCGACTTGTCCAGTTGTCTTCATTTATGCTAGGTTTGAATTCGAATGTGACAGTTCTCCAGGGATTTAAGGTATGCTGCCATCATAAATGGGTTGTGGGCCGCTGCATGCTCACATGTCTCCCATTGATTGCCCCAGCCAGACTAGTATATCTAAGACACTCATTTCTATCATTATGTATGTTGTTCTCTGTGTTTTGGTACATTATTCTATGTGCCCACACAGAGATTACTCTGTACTTATTGCCGAATTACTGCCATAAGCTGTCTCTCTCCTTCGGCAAGTACAACGCTGGTTACTTCCACCCCTTTCCTCTACATCTCCCTTTTCTACGGTCACTCTAAGTTTCTTACTAGAAGGTTTTTAACTCTGATTTCCTATAATCCGAATACTATCCCATAGTTTACAACACATTCTATCCGTTTCCTCATAAATATTTTGGTGAAACCGGTGTGAAAGAGATTTAACCAATCACACGGTGAGAGAACCCCAGACCATATCGGATCTCATGGTGATAACTGCACATATGGAGTCATATTCTATATTAATTATTTACTATTTTACGTGATTCCCGATGCATTTTAATAAGTATTTGTCCGGATAAGTGAAATATTCGTGAATAGAAGCTTTATGTGCATTATTATAGAATCCAAATGATTTAGCGATTATTCTGATCATTGTATATGTCAAATATGATCCCGTTATATTGTTGTTGTGTATCTCAGGTATCGGAGGCTCGTATAAGTGATCGGTAGTGAGAACGGCCTTCAGAAGATGAGAAAAGCTCCGGAATTGCAAAGTTAAAGGAGCAAAGCTGACCAATCTTCACTATTTGGACGATATCTTGAATTCTTCAAGGACTGCTGTAGTGAGACCAGTGGAAAACGAAATTAGGTTCAAAAAAATTATCAACTGTAGGTCACGAATCTCAATCGAATGTCGGAAAAGGAAGATATGGTTTGTCAAAGAAGAAGCATAAACGAAGAAGAGTTGCCAAGGCTGCTCTGTACCGGACTTCGCTCTGTACCTTTGTACTTTTTCTGATTTACACTCTTACAATTTTGATCCTTATCTAAAGATAGTGTAGAACTCATAAGAGTCTTTGTAAATTTGGACTGAGACATATTGTACTTGTTAATAGAGTCCTTAGTATACTTGTTTTGATGCGGAAAGATTTCTTTCTTCATCTGTTGAACATGCACTCCAAGGAAGAAGTTCAATTCTCCCATCAAGCTCATCTCATATTCCATGCTCATAAGACTTGATAAATCCTTGCAAAGAAAGTCATTAGTAGCTCCAAACAAAATATCATCAACATAGATTTGAGCTACTAAAATGTCTTTCTCATGAGTCTTGATGAAAAGGGTTTTGTCAACTAATCCTCTTTTGAAACCATTTTCAAGTAGAAACTTTGACAGTCTTTCATACCAAGCCCTTGGAGCTTGTTTTAAACCATAGAGAGCTTTTTCAAGTTTATAAACATTATTTGGAAACTTATCACTTTCAAATCCAGGAGGTTGAGCCACATAAACTTCTTCTTGCAAGTAACCATTTAAAAATGCACACTTGACATCCATTTGAAAAAGGTTAATGTTCATGTAAGATGCTAATGCAAGTAACATTCTAATTGCTTCTAACCTTGCAAAAGGTACAAAAGTCTCCTCATAATCAATACCTTCTTCTTGGGTGTAGCCTTGAGCTACTAGTCTGGCTTTGTTTCTCATTACCATGCCATTTTCATCTAATTTTTTTTCTGAACACCCATATTGTGCCAATGACAGACTAATCTTTTGGTGGAGGAACTAGATTCCACACCTTGTTTTTCTAAAATTCATTGAGTTCACTTTGCATTGAAATTATCCAGTTTGCTTCTTGTAATGCTTCTTTCACATTTTTGGGTTCTATAAGAGATGCATTAAAAGTACACAAGTTTTTCAATTGTGATCTTGTCTGTGTACCAGTGGTTGGATCAGAAATAATGTTGTCAACTGGATGAGATGGCAGATATTTGAATCTCTTTCTTGGATTCCATGGATCAGGTTCTCCAGGTAACGTTTCAATCCAATGAGATCTTAACGAAGTAGCTTGATTATTTTGATTCTTCTGTTGCTCATTTTCAAGGCTTTGAGAACCATTTTCAAGGCCTTGAAAATTCTTCCTGTTTTCCTGCAAGCTTTCCTTGAAACCATGTGAAGTCTCTGCTTCATCTTCTGACTCATTCTGGTTCAAGTTCAAGTCTGCAAAACTTCATCACTTCTTGAATCAAACTTACTAAGATTGTCCTTACCAGTGTTGTGAACGAAACAAGTGCAGTCAAAATGTTCGAAATAGGAAATTTTTGGCTTTCTTCCTTTGAAAAGCTCATAGGGGTTCTTCTTCAAGATTGGCCTAATCAGGCATCTGTTAAGTATGTAGTTGTCTGTGTTCACAGCTTCAGCCCAGCATGACTTTGGTAATTTGTTCTCTAGAAGCATTGTCCTTGACATATCTTCAAGAGTCATGTTCTTTCTTTCAACAACACCATTCTGTTGAGGAGTTCTTGGAGCAGAAAAGTTGTGAGAGATACCATGCTTAGCACAAAATAAATCAAACTAAAGCTGATTAAATTCGCTACCATGATCACTTCTTACTGAAGCAACTGGTAGGTATTTCAAAGTTTGAAGCTCATTACAAAGCTTTAAAAATCCATGTGAAAAATTCCATGGGTCTGGTAGTGCTTACAAATTTCTTTGGCTTGAATGAGCTCCTTGTATGCTTACGTTGAGCACCTGCTATGCATACTTCATCATATCTGAATTTGTAGAAGGCAATCCTCTTACGAGGTCTTTAGAGACTAACTTGTTCAAGGTATGCAAGCTAATGTGTCCAAGTTTTCTATGCCAAAGCTTTGAATCATCTTTCAAAGCCTTGAAACACTTCAAGCTTTCACCTGCAACTTTGTTAGTGTGTAAAGTATAGAAATTGTTTGACCTTGAGACAGTGAGAATGCAAACTCAAAATTTCTCATTTTGCACCATACATTTATCTTTGTCAAAGATAACCTTGTTACCATTATCACAAAGTTGAGATATACTAAGCAAACTGAACTTCAAACCATCAACTAAATAAACATCAGAAATAGAATTTTCAGATTTCGTACCAACTTTACCACTACCTAAGATGTTGCATTTTCCTTTTTCACCAAGTGTGATTGAGCCTTCAGATTGCTCTTTCAGTTCTGAGAATAAAGATCTCTTTCCCCTCATATGTCTGGAGCATTCACTGTCCATAAACCATCTTTGATCTTTACTCTTGCTGACATCCTGCAAACACCATTCATTGCCTTACTCAGCTGTTAGACCAAGTGTGGAATTTAGATTCATATTCAGGGTCAACCATGTTAGGTGGTCTAATCCCTTTTGGAACCCAAATCTGTCTAACTCGTCCTTTAAGTTGGAATGGAAAAGTGTTCCTCATTATTTGAGGGTCTTTTCTTCTAAAAGGACATGTCATTTTAACATGACTTGTTGCAGTAATAGCATTTAGGAGAAGTTTTGTTACTAGCCTTCAAAAATGGTGTTGCTTTTTCTAGGAAAGTTTGGATTGTAGCCAATACCAGTTTTGTGAACAGACTGTAAGCTTCCTCCAAGAATCAAGTTTCGATTGTGTTCTGAGCCAGCAAGCTTTTTCATAGCATTCTTAGCATCTTGAAGTTTCTCAGTTAGAGTAGTCTTTCGTTCTTCCAATTCATCACAATGATGTCTTAGAGCAACAACTCTATCACTCAAAAGAGAGTTCTCAGTGACTACTTCCTTGACTTGAGTTTTCAAGGCCTCGAAACTGTTTTCCAAGGCTTTGAAATCTCTTTCAGAATTTTTCAAAGAAATTTCAAGGGTTTGATTTTGACAAACAAGTTCCAAGTTTTCTTTTGCTTGCTCATGAACCTTTTCTTTCAAAGTTCTAATTTCTTTCAGATAGTCCTCCTCATTTAAAAGAATTGTTCTAAAATAGTCAGTGAGGACATCTGTTGGTTTAGAAATCAGATAGTTTACCATTACCTCAATGTTCTGTTCAGAACTTTCATCATGCTCGGCCATAAGGAAGAGGGTGGCTTGTTCTTCTTCAGATTCAGAATCACTAGATGAATCAGAGTCACTTCAGGAAGCTACCATATCTTTCTTTCTTCTGTCATGGTCTTTCTTCTGAAAGAGTTTATTTTTCTTGTGTGGGAAATCTCTTATTAAGTGTCTTGCATCACCACACTCAAAGCAATTCATTACTTTAGCTTTATTACCATGATAGATAACTTTACCTTTGTAGTCTCTGCTACTGGAGGATCTGATTAAGTTTCCTACATCACCACACTCAAGGCAATCTCAGATTCAGAATCACCAGATGAATCAGACGAAAGGCAAACGTCTTCGCAGGATGACTTCGTTCTCATGGTCCCGTTGGGGGGGGGAATACGTGCTCTTGACGAGGAGGCGTATTTGTAATAGGGAAGTGACTGACGAGGGACACGGCACGTGAAAGGGGACGCGTATAAGGCACATGAGGGGGGGCCAAAATCAGTGCTCTTGACGAGGAGGCGTATTTGTAATAGGGAAGTGACTGAAGAGGGACACGGCACGAGAAAGGGGACGCGTATGAGGCACGTGAGGGGGGGACATATGAGACGCGCAAGGGGCGATATTGCAGGAATCCGATGGGAATTGGAGCAATTTTAGAAAACGTTGCAGGACTTCATTGGGAATTGGAGAAACGTGTTTGGGGGTTGTTGTAGGGACTCTGTGGGAATCTGAAAAACAAAAGTTTTGTTATAGGAGCTTGGTGGGATTTGGAAAAATAGAGGTTCAATCGCAGGAACTCGGCCGGAGTTGGATCATCGATAGAGTTCGGTTGCAGGCACTTGACGGGAGATGGAGCATCGCGAGGGGCACTCGTCGCAGGAACTTGGCGAAGTTGGAGCAACTTGTGACATTGAGGATTTGTGAAGAGAAGCGGCTTATTCAAGCGCAAGCAGAAGAGGTAATTCAAGGCAAGGTTGAGATTTGCAGCACTGCGAGGAATAGAGAATAGGTTGCACACCCTGTGGGCTAGGTCGCACGGCCTAGTGCATGTCGCATGACCTGATGGACTAGGTCATACGACCTAGTTTGGGGGACTGGCAATTCTGGTTGTTTCCATTTGTGTTCTAGGTCAGTTTTGGACGTTCCTTTTGGTCCCAAGCAACCTAGTAGGTTTACATAAACATGTATAGGCATTGGTTGAAGGACGTTGTATTCGTATCGTTTGTCTCTAATAAGTTGGGGTTTTCGGGCCATGGACGTAGCTAGCATCGTGCTAGTGAACCAAGTTACATCGGGTGTGTTCTCGTTCATCTATTATCTTCGTTCTCTTTCTCGTTCCAGGTCATATGAAACTGGTATCAGAGTTTGGTTATTGGTGTTTCAAGATCTAGGTGGAGCTAATGGATTTGATTTCACAAATCCGTGAAATTCGACGCTAGGGTTTTGCGATCAAGGTGGAGCACGTGATCGGGGGTTACGAGTCTGGACAAGAAGCTGCATAGAAGATGATTGGGGGATGACTAATATTGACAAGTTCAACGGGAGAAACAGCTTCAGTCTATGGCAGATCAAGGTACGTGCTTTGTTGAAGCAGCAATGCCTATGGTTTCCAATGGAGGAATACAAAGGGGGAGTTTCTATAACCACCAAGGAGTTTAAGACGATGGATTAAAGAGCGCACTCAACGATCATGTTGTGTTTGGCTGAAAACGTGATCACAGAGGTTATAAATCAAGAGACGACTGAAGAACTATGTAAAAAGTTGGAGAGTCTTTACAAAAATAAGTCGCGCACCAACAATTGGTGTTGAAGGAGCAGGTGTTTGGTCTACGAATGGGGAAGTTACAAATCTAAGAGATCACTTGTATCGTTTGAACATTATTTTGATTAAGTTGCGAAACAGTAACTGTAGATACTACTTTCCAGACAGACGGATCATCGCCACGTGGCAGCCATCCCGCACACCTAGATGTGCTCCATCCACACCGGATCACCACCTGTACTGATCCACGTGGGGGCTACGAGACAGAGCCCCCGCGCACCATAACACGGGACTTGTAGGAACTTAGTGGTTTGGAGGCTAGGGTAAGGTCCGTCGCGCGCATGCGACATCCAAGCTTGCGCGCGACCTCTGGTAACTGACTGAGAGATCCCAGGCTTACGTGTCCCATCAATGCGGCTGATCTCATAACGGTCTCCGATACTTGCGGGCAGGTACGTAACCGTTCCTATGTACACGGTCGAACGTGCCGTTGGGGATATATCTTTAAACCGCCATTTATGGTGCATTAACCCCTCAACGGTCACTTCCCCACTATATATAGGATCGTTAGCTCTCCGTTGCGACGCAAGACACATCGGTCCAGTACCATAGCTTATTGTCTCTCTCTCACAAACAGTTACTAGTGCTTACCTTCTCCGTACACACACCTTACAACTCTATGTGTTCTTATTCCCTACTTGAGGTGTACACTTGGGTAACTCTCGAGGATTTCCTTGTACACATTTTGGTGAACCCGACGTGAAACATCCACCTTAAAAAACTTCAAATTCGTCCATAATGTCTTCGGACCAAGGCATTCGTCACGAAGACCAGTCTCCCTCCCATAAGGAGACCTCAGGGGAAAGGTGGTCCAGAACGTTGTCCCTGGGGCTTCTGCCCCCTTGCTGTTCACTTCACTGCCCCCACCAAGGACGGTGTCCACCTCAATAGGCACCTCGATAGTGCATGTCTCTGCTGCCCAGAATCCTCTCTCAGGTGGCCCGGAGAGCCAGACGCCACCGTTCTCATCAGGCTCATCCCTGATAACGGCCGGGAACCCCACCGCATATCATGCATTGTCTCTATACGCGATCGGAACCCTAGGAAGCCATGGGCCTCCACCTCTGCCTCCTTACAACCCCAGTATACCCTACATTCCGGGCTTTGGGCCAGCAGCTCTATCCTATGGAGGAACACCTGCTAGTATGGCGGCCCTCGAACAAAGGATTGACAGCATCATCGCCAACCAGAGTTTCGCGGACACTGTCATCCCCAAGGTAGATAGTGCACCTCCCATTCCACGGGATATCTATCTGATGCCAAACCCCACTGGGTAAAAAGCTCCCAAATGGGAAAAGTTTGATGAAGTCAGTGGGAACGCCCACGAGCAGGTGATGAGGTTCATGGATATGATGGGCCCGTACGCGGCTGATACTCGGTTTCTCATGCGCGAATTTCCCAAATCTCGAGGAACTGTTGCTGACGCGAATTCTTTACGCGTTTAAACGCAAGTATACGGTCAAGTAGTATATGGAGTATTTTACGACTCCGAGTATCGAACCCAAGGGAATTTACGATTATTAGTTGACTAGAGATTAACTTTACGATATCTAAGTAAAAAGTAAAAATGGTGGTATGATTTTGTAACGTTGTCGCCCACAAACAAGCGACGTAAATTAAATAACAAGTAACTAACTATTTTTTTAGGGTTTTTACTTTAAACCAAGATAAATTGTGATTGGATACGATTAATGAGAAAGAACTAGTTAATTAATGATCCCTAAGGGTTGTTAACGATTTCCGGAATTATGCATGAAACACTCTACTCACGTTCTAGTTATATCGGGTAATGCTCATCACGATCTTCTCTCGATCTCACGTGAATTTGTGTAAACAATAGATTTCGGGTCCTCTCGGTCCACCTCTGTCTATTAATACAATCTAATTGATATGTTAGCCTTGCTCACCGGGTCCTATCGGTCCACCGAATTCACTAAGTTCTAACAAATTTCAATCGAAACTACCCTCACACGATTAATCAAGTTTCTATCTCCTCTCGGTCTCAAGAAACTACAAGATCACCTAACTAGTCTTTAACACGTCTCAAAGAATTCACTTTCGTGCAATCCTATCAAAAAGTAGCGTCCTACGGGTGATCAAGCCAAGAACACTAATAAATAAAGAACAAGAATAGTTTGGATACAAGAACGTTCATAAACTTTAAGCTAGTGCATGTATCAAGTCCAAAATCCAGAAAACGTCTTCAAACCCTAGTTTCTCATCAATCACCTAGCTTAAAGTGTTTAGCTAGACATAATAGTGTTCAACATAAACAAAATAATGAAGTTCTTGAAGAATAGAAGAAGAAAAGATGATCAAACGCTAGAATCTTCAATGTTGATGATCTTCCAAGCTCCAAGCTTTGTCTCCCTTCTTCCCTAGCTCCCAGGACTTCAAAGATGCGTGAATCTCTTGTTCTTAGGTCGTCTCCTTTGTTTTTTACCAGCTGGGCACGCTTTTTAATGAAAACTAGCCGAAATTGCACTTCAGCCCCTCTACTTTGTAATTCCCGGACAGAATTATTTGCTGATTTTGCGCGGGCTGTATCTCCCTCATACTGACTCGTCTTCGGGCCTACCATATATCGTTGGAAATCTACGGATGTCTAATTTCCAATGCCGCAAGCCTTGCTTCAAAATTCTTTATATATTTTCCTGGGCATCGAAAAGAGTGCAGGCTGGTCCTGTGTGACTTTTCCAACTTTGCTTCGTTGGTGCGTCTCCTTTTCTCCTCTTCATCTAGCTCCATTCTAAGCACATCCAAGCATCTCATAAGCTCCATTGCACCTATTTCACCTGAGATACACAAAACTAAACAACCCGAAAGATCACATGCGATAAACAATAATCATACGAAAAACGCCCGGATTACGAAATAGAGCTCAATAACTCACGTATGCTCAAAACAACTCGGATTTGGTCAATTTCTCACATAAATATACCGAAACGCTCGCAAAACGGTCATGGATCATAAAAAATATAACTCCTAATGTGGAGTTATCAAACACCCCCACACTAACCTATTGCGCGTCCCGAGCAATCCAATCAAAGTACAACCAAAATCCGGCCACAACCCAACCAAACTATCTCCAATGAAACACAACCCCACAAGTGATACGAGTCGAGAATTGCATACTTACTAGAAACACCGTTGCATACAAATCCTAACTAGCCGACTCAATAACGACACAAGACTCGACAATGCAACAATATGATGCAAATGCAAACTACGACTCGATCCTACACAAACACATATAGACACAAAACACACTTTTTTATCTTTTTGGTTGAGATCGGGCAATCTCCATTGGCTTAAATCGAGTATCATGAAGTGATGAGAATCCTTGGAACAAAGCATGAGTTGAAACTAAATTCGACAACGAGACTCTCCCCTAGTTAGTATAGAAAGCCTAACTTTACTAAGTACAAGAGTACGCTACCTCTTCGCGTGTGCCACGAAATAAGAGACTACGCTAGGCAAAGCCACATCCAAGGTCCGAGCTCCTAATCCGCTAACGGTTTTCACATGATGAGGCTTAGGGACATAAAGATAATCTCGTCGAAATCAAGTCCTAAGCGTCACATTCTCACATCAAAACCCACATCTCACACACCCTCACCACAATGAGAGACCCCGAAACCCGAAGCTCACCACCTCCGGCCCTCAATTCCCTCAAACCCCGGTACAATAGTGATCTCCGTGGCCATCGTCGTTCGTCGTGCATGAAACGTGAACCATCGTCGTCAAAGTAGCTCCACCACTCGTTTCAATTTAATTCCAAACTTTATTTCATCTCTCCTTTTTCTTTTTCTCTCATTTTATTCTGTTTTTTTTTTATTTTCTGTCTTTTTTTTCTTTCTTTCTTTTTTTTTCAATTCTCTCAAAATACCATCACAATCCAACAATAATATCCGAGTGGTCTTCAAATAACAATCAAATATGCTAGGAGAAGGAAACACGTAAATCGATGAATGAATGTCACATAAAAATATCATCTCCTCCTAACTCAATCAAAGTCCATGTCAAATCCAAGCCGCAAAATCAATGAAATACATGTGTGGGGGCGGAGTCGTCGCAAGCTCACACTCAATGTCCGGAGTCAAAAGTCGACAGCCCCACACTCGAATGTAACCATATCCCCTTCTCAAGTAGTCCCGAAGATGAATGTATCTCGTGCCTAATCCAACCGATCCTCCTACACCAAAGTAATCAAAACCGGTACCTAGCACGATCCACCAATTAAGTTCACCCAACCCAATTCCGTGCGTATTAGATTCACGCACTCACGGCTCTCCACAACTGTGTCCATGATGTAATGGCATGGAACACCGCCACACTGAAGTGCGCAAGCCCACTCAATCACCCTCGCACCCCTCGTAGATAATCAATGAAGTGCAAGCAAGATGTAAAACTCAACGAATTGTATAATCACTCCCTCATCGAACCCCCTCAACTACACAACCCCCTCGTGACGCACTAAAGTGGTGATTCTAATCAATTTGTGATGAAGGCCAAGAATCGTCACCCTAGGTCCGAAGGCTAGCAAATTGGGGCGTCTAATGGTCCTACAAGGTTAGTTCTAAAAGCGGTGAGTGCTCTAATACACGACCTCGCACAGCTGTTTCGTGTGCCACTACGAGGCGGGTTGGCGACTACCTAAGATGTACACATGGATGTTCGGCTTGTTTAGCTCACACCTAGCTCAGCTCTTGTAAGAAAATAGGCACACACTTTGAGTTTGAAAATCACGTAAGTGTTAGAAATAGGTAGGCACTCCCGTAAAGAAAGTCTCTCTATACCTACTAGGGGGGACTCACGTTGTCACTCTCGGTCGCAAATCATGCTCTACGCCTAAAATCCTCACACTTCGCGATCTATCAAACTTTAGCCTCTTTTGATTGCCCTTTTCTCAAAATTTTCTCTTTTTAATTTTTTTGGATTTTTCAATTTTTTGATTTTTTGATTTTTTCATATAATTCCTACACTACATGCAAGCCGACACGAACGAAACTACACAAAACAGTCGATAGGGTAGGTAGACTCAAATAAGAAAACGTGCAATATTAAACACAAACACGTATATACACGACTAACAAATCACAATACGATATACTATCACAATATCACGACACGGACCACATAAATAGACACAATACGACACGAACAACTATATGCAGACATGGCGATGCAAACACTGACTGGCTAGTCAAGACTAAAACTCCCCCCACAGTAGAATACGTCGTTGTCCTCAACGAATTTGGAAGTGAAACCGAGGACTCGGCATCTCTAATGTGAGGGGCGGTGGATCTACTCGGACTCGGAACCCTGATCCTCAGACCCCTCGTCTGCCGAACCAGGCTCCTCGTCTTCCGAACCGGCCTCATCGAAATCGCTCGACTCGTACCACAAGTGCTCACTATCAAGGCTAGGGTCTAGGTACACATTGCTCTTATGAGCCAACTGAGCGACCCACTTCCCTAGAGTCTCTACGGAGGCTCCTAACTTCTTGCGGCTGCTTCGGTCATGAGTAAACCGCCTCTCATTCTCCGCCTTAGACTCTAACATCATCTTATGCATGCTCTGCAAAAGTGTGTTGGTGCTCGAAGACTCACCTACCTTCTCCTTGCCCTTTCTAGACCTAGACGCCCTAGAGGGTTGCAAATACTTCGACCACTCGCGCTTGGTGGGTGGCAAGATGTCCAAGTCCCCTACGTCAACCCCGGCATCGCTAGCCAATTTGGTCAACAAAACATGTGTGACCCAAGGCCATCCTATTTCCCTCCGATTTGCGTGCCATGAAGTTTAGCCAAATCATGCGAGGAATGTCAACCCGCTGACCTAACCAAACACACATGGACATGCAACAATGGCGGAAGGTGAAGCGGGGGTTCGGTGTGATGCCTAAGACCCAATTCTCAAGCATCTCACAAACCCACCTAGCACGAGGGAGGAGGCACTTCTTCTTCACCGTCCACATTGTCACCTCGGCCTTCGATTTATCCCAAGGATCCGCCCCCTCACCCGGAAAACAAAATGCATTGACCATATGTACTACATCGGGTCGCCTAAGCATGTCGTGTAACGTACAAGGGGTATTAGGGTCCAACTCTGTAATTGAAGGGCATTGCTAATGATCTTCGGTGTTATCCGCACCCAAGTTCCCCGACAATACACCATCCTATCGTCCTTGCTCTCCCCCTCGTCCCCGAACCGGAGATTAACGTAAATCTCCCTCGCAACTTGAGAACTAGACGGTTCACACAACTCAAACCACTTATGTAACCGCTCATGTTCATGAATGGCTATTAGTTCGGTAGGCATGAGTTTAGCTTCGTCTATGGGGTAGGGTTTCTCGGCCGCACCTCTTAGCTTAAGGTATCGGTCGCGAAACGACGCAACGTGAGCTTGAAAACTCACGAAACGATATGTGCAATACTTAGTTGGCGACACATTTGCATTGGCTATCTTTAGCCGTTTGTCCGACCTACCCTTTCTCAAACAGGACTTAGGGGGCATGGGTTTGTTGAGTATGCGGTGTGGCGGAGATTCCGGCACCACATACTCGGTCTCTTCGGGTGGTACGATAGGTGGTTCCTCGACTACCATTTCATCTACGTTCGATGGCCCTACTCTCCTAACGGGGTGAAAGATAGGGTCGTCAAACGTGGCGGCTTTACGTTTCGACATTATACTCAAATAATGCAAATTCAAGGACTAGCAATTCACAAATTCAACTTAACAATTCAACTCAACAATCCAATTCACAAATAAATCAAAGAGAATAATTCGGAAATAAAGAGAGAGTTTAGAAGTACCGACAAAAAATTCGCAGAATTTTCCAACAAGAACCCGATTTTGGACGCCGAATTCTTTCGTTGAATTATTCCGATTGAACGATGCTCCTAGCCTCTCCTTGTTATCCCCGTCAATTCTTCCTTCTTCGTCGAGAGTTGAATCGAACTCTTTCCTCTTCAATTTCAATTTACCCTTTGAAAAACCCTAGGTGGGTGTTCTTCCCCAATTCTGAAAATTTGTTCTTCAATTGACTTCAACACCAAGGATTGGTGTTAGAGGCAGTTTAGACTCGCCGGAAAACACCCCAAACCGCCGGATTTTTTAGGGATTGGTGATGGCTGGGTGTTGCTTTAAACCCATCGGGAGGGGATTGGTGATGTTTCTGCTGCGGGTTCGCCGGAGTGAGGAAGAGAAGTCGCCGGCTTGAGAGACGGCGTGAAAACCACCTCAACACTGCCGGAATTTGGGACGGCAGTGTTGGTGGTTGTTGGTGGCTTGAATTCGACAGAGAGAGAGAGAGAGAGGGTGGTGCTGCGGGTTCGCCGGATTGAGAGAGAGGTCGCCGGTGTCATAGGCGGCCGGAGGCGCGACGGAAACTCCACCCAAAGTCGCCGGAAAATGAAGGATGAAGCTGCTGGGATCGGGCTTGTGAAGTGGTTGACGGTCTGTGTTTACCAGAGGATGAACAACAACCCTCTGGTATAGCCCGACAGATCAAACAAAAATCCCAAATTTCCTCTTTTGCCCTCAAAAGAACGTCGGAAACCCCCTTTTTCCCCTGTTCGTACGAACAATTCTGTGTTCGCACGAACACTGTTCGTGTGAACATCTTTTCTTGTTCTTAATATTGAGCAGTGGGTTTTTGCCTTCCTTTTTTTCGTGCGAACACAGGGGGTGTTCGTGCGAACACTCCTGACTCCTACTTCAATTTTTTTTTTTTCGATCCGCTTCGTTTGCTTTATCTTCGAGGTTCCTAAGCTTTGAATTCCTTGTTCCACTTTTTGTTCTTGATCCAATTTTTCGCGACACGCTTCCCAACATCCTAGGGAATCTCATCGTGATCACATCTTTCTCGTTCAAATTCCGCATTTCTTTTACGTTCGAACTCCGATGCGCGCATTTCCATGCGAGTCTACGCACATCAAGAAGGGGAGTCTGAATCGCGTAATAACATGTAAACCTGCGGAGACTCAATTCAAATGTCAAATTCTCGCTCTCTCACCCGTCATATAACAAAACGGAATTAAAAACGCAAACAACAGTATTTAAAACACACTCTCTACACTAATGCATAAAATACGTTGGGTTGCCTCCCAACAAGCGCTTTGTAATTTACGGTCAACGGCCCGAACCAGTTACCTCAATACGATCACAGCTCGTCAAAGTAGATAACATCCACTTTGGCCGGAATTGGCGCGGATTCCAAGTACGGTTTGACTCTGCTTCCATTGACGCGGAAACACTCATTCGTATGTGGATCTTCTAACTCAACCGCACCCCAAGGATATATTTGGTGGATCCGGAACGGCCCGGACCATCTCGAACGAAGTTTTCCCGGGAAGAGCTTCATGTGTGAGTTGAATAACAATACCTTTTGTCCCACACGAAGTTCCTTCGGTTTGAGACGACTGTCGTGCCATCTCTTCGTCTTCTCCTTCTAAATCGGGGAACTTTCATAGGCCTGTAATCTCCATTCCTCAAGTTCAAGAAGCTTCATCTTCCTTGCTTGTCCTGCTAACTCGGATCCATGTTCAATCGCTTGATCGCCCAATATACCTTATGCTCTACCTCAACGGGAAGGTGACATGCCTTACCGAAGACAAGCTGGAACGGTGACATGTTCAATGGCGTCTTCCATGCAGTACGGTATGCCCACAATGCATCATCCAGTTTCACAGTCCAATCCTTGCGTCCGGTGTTGACGGTTTTCTGAAGAATCCCCTTTATCTCCCGGTTAGAAACTTCAGCTTGCCCATTAGTTTGGGGGTGTTAAGGTAGGGAAACCTTATGGATAGACACCCCGTACGTCTTCAAGACTCTGGCAAACAATCGGTTTATGAAGTGTGAACCTTCATCGCTCACCATTGCCCTTGGTGTGCCAACCCAGAGTAAAGATATGCTTCTTCAGAAACTTCTCTACCGTCGCTGCATCATTCTTGGGGCATGCAATTGCCTCAACCCATTTCGTCACGTAATCAACAGCCAGCAAGATGTAAAAATTCCCAAAAGAAGGAGGGAACGGTCCCATGAAGTCTATGCCCCAAACATCGAAGGGCTCCACCTCAAGCCATTCAGACATTGGCATCTCATCTCGCTTGGAGATGTTACCCGTTCTCTGGCAACTATCACATCCTGCAACCCAATCATGACAATCTTTAAATATAGTAGGCCAAAAGAAACTGGATTGTAGTACCTTCATGGAGGTGCGAGGACCGCTAAAATGGCCTCCACTAGGTGCTGCATGACACTGCTTGATCACATCATAGATCTCATGGGTAGGCACACACTTCCGAATGATGTTGTCAGCTCCCATCTTGAATAGATATGGATCCTCCCAAAAGTATTGCTTGACCACATACAAGAACCGCTTCTTCTGCTGCACTGTCCATTCTTCCGGAATCTTCCCATTTGTCAGATAGTTGGCAATTGCCCAATACCATGGCTCAGTATCCCCCAAAGACATCAAGCTCTCGTCAGGGAAGTTCTCTTGAATCGGCACCTTCTCTAACACTCCATTCTCAAGTCTTGAGAGGTGGTCCGCTACCACATTCTTAACACCCTTCTTGTCGCGGATCTCAACATCAAATTCCTACATCAAAAGAACCCACTGCAACAATCTTGGCTTGGCATCCTTCTTATCAAGAAGATATTTTAGTGCCGAATGATCTGTAAAGACAATCACTTTCGATCCCACAAGATAAGGCCGGAATTTCTCAAGAGCAAAAATCACCGCTAATAATTCCTTCTCAGTAGTGCCATAGTTTAGTTGAGCCTCATTAAGAACTCTACTAGCATAGTAAATAACATGGCATACCTTTTCCTTGCGCTGCCCCAACACTGTTCCAATGGCAAAATCACTGGCATCGCACATGAGCTCAAATGGCAAACTCCAATCCGGAGTTGTGATGATAGGAGCTGAAGTGAGTTGTTCCTTCAAAAAGTCGAAGGCCTTCTTGCACGCTTCATCAAACACAAACGGGACATCTTTCCCTAGCAACTCACACAAAGGCTTGCAGATCTTCGAGAAGTCCTTGATAAACCTGCGATAGAAACCTGCATGTCCCTAAGAAGCTTCTGACCCCCTTCACTGAAGTCGGATAAGGGAGTTGCTTGATTGTCTCTACCTTCGCTTGATCAACCTCCAAACCTCTGCGAGAAATCTTGTGACCAAGAACTATCCCCTCTGTGACCATGAAGTGGCACTTCTCCCAATTCAGCACGAGATTAGTGTCTTCACAACGAACCAAGACACGGCCGAGATGATGTAGACAGTCCTCAAAACTGTCACCAAATAAGGAGAAGTTGTCCATGAAAACCTCTAAATGCTTCTCAATCATGTCCGAGAAGATGGCCATCATACACCGTTGGAAAGTAGCCGGTGCATTACATAATCCAAATGGCATGAGGCGGAACGCAAATGTGCCATAGGGACATGTAAAGGTATTCTTCTCCTGGTCTTCTGGAGCAATGGCTATCTGGTTGTAGCCTGAATAACCATCCAAGAAGCAGTAGTACTCGTGGTGAGCCAAACGATCAAGCATCTGATCAATAAACGGCAACAGAAAGTGATCCTTGAGCGTGGCTTCATTCAGCTTCCTGTAGTCCATGCACACACGCCATCCAGTAACTGTCCGTTGAGCAATCTGCTCATGCTTGTCGTTCTCTACCACAGTCATCCCTCCTTTGTTAGGCACACACTGGACCGGGCTAGTCCAAGTGTTGTATGAGATTGGAAAAATAATACCTGCCTCTAGCCACTTCATGACCTCTTTTCTCACCACTTCTTTCATATGCGGATTCAGTCTCCGCTGTGCTTGAATCACTGGCTTCTTTCCTTCTTCTACCCGGATCTTGTGCTGGAAATACACGGGGCTGATCCCCTTAATATCTTCAATAGTCCATCCAATTGCTCCCTTATGCTTCCTTAGCACATCCAAAAGCTGCTCCTCCTGTGCCTGAGATAAAACAGAAGAAACAATTACGGGCAATGTGTTATCAACACCAAGAAAAGCATACCTGAGATGGCAAGGCAATGGCTTCAACTCAAGCACGGGTGGTGACTTGAGTGAAGGAACCAGAGCTAAATTATGCTCCCCTTGCTCATATAAATCCAGCTTGGTCCAGCTGCTCATGTGACACAAATCCATGGTGGGACTCGGATCTTCAATCTTGTACATTCCATCAATTTCCTCCCACATCAATTCAGCTTCCTCATCTCCCATGTCATCATCAAAGATCTCTAAACTAAAGCAATCTTCATAATTGTAGCATGAAGGCATTTTCATTTCCTTGAACACATCGAAGACACTTTTTCATCATTGATCTGCATAGATAGCTTTCCACTCTTCACATGAATAATAGCCTCCCCTGTAGCTAGGAAGGGCCTGCCAAGAATGAGAGGTATTTCACCAACCTCAGTGTCTAGGATGAAAAAATCTGCAGGAAAGATAAGAGTACCAACTTTGACCAAAATGTCTTCAATCACCCCATATGCTCTACGGATCGACCTGTCAGCCATCTGCAAGGTAACTCGGGTGGGACGAGGCTCCCCCACACCTAGCTTCCTGAATACGGACAAGGGCATCAAATTGATGCTTGCCCCCAAATCGCACAATGCAGTCATAGTGAGAGAATCACCAAGAGTAACCGGTATCACAAAGCTCCCAGGGTCTTTCTTCTTCTTAGGCAATCCATTCCTGACGCATTCAGAAGTCTCAGCAGTCAAATTCACCTGTGCAAAATCACTCATGCGTCTCTTTCCTGAAAGAATATCCTTGAGAAACTTGGCATACGTAGGCATTTTAGAGATAGCCTCTGCAAAAGGAATGTTAATCTCCACCTTCTTGAATATATCAAGAAACATATGAAAATCTCTAGAATCATCCCTCTTTCTTGTTCTCAACGGATATGGAACTGCCGTAGAAACTGTAGTACAATACGTACCTCATCCTTGTCTTTCACCGCCTCCTCATACGTCGCGCCCTTTGATTGGGGGATCACGACATTAGTATCATCATCGAATATGCCATGCTCTTTAGCCTTAGAAGCATCGGCTCTAGCATGAGTGGGATATGGCGGATCTTTCAATGCAACCCCGCTTCGAGTAGTGATTGCATTGATTTGACGAGGATTTTCTTCCGTGTTGGAAGGAAAAGAACCTGGAGCTCTAGATGAGAGCTGAGTAGCAATCTGACCCACCTGTACCTCAAGAGAACGAAGAGAAGTCTTCGTAGCCTGTAAATCTGCAGACAGAGCAGTAACCTGTGTGGACATATTATTCACATTGGTGGTCATGGTATTCATATTGTCACTCAGTTGTGCCAATGCCTTTGTCAACTCAGAGATGTCTGAACTTGGTGCTGCAACACCTGCTGGTGGAGCCTGTGAAACCTGTGGCCTATGCTGGAACCCCGTTGCATATGTCGCTCCAGACTGATCCCCATACCTGAAGCCTGGATGATCTCTCGTGCCTGGCCTGTAATTCTCTTGATTCCAGTTCTGCCTCTGTCCGTGTGCCCCCACATAGTTCAAATCCTCATTTGCCATGTGTGCCATTGCTGCATCAAATTCTGGCTCCTCAACACTTGCTACTGTCTTCTTGTCCTTATAAACATGCTTGGCCAAGTCTGACACCATCTTGCTGATCCCATCCTTCCACTCATTATCTTTCGCCTCAGGCAATGCCGAAAGTCTTCTAGAATCATAAGTGCAAATGCTCCCTCTTTGTCAACTGAATACATGAAATTTCCTCCAGCTTCCCTGTTAACTAACTCCTGGTTATGGCGTTCTAAGCCATGTTAGAAGACCTGCAAAATTTTGTAGTCCCCAAAATCATGATTTGGGCACTTCCTGATCAAATGCATAAATCTATCCCACGCCTCTACCACGGTCTCATGGGCCTGCTGCTGAAATCCAAGGATATCACCTTGTAATTGAATCACCCGCTGAAATGGGTAAAACTTTTCCATGAATTCATCCACACATTGAGCCCATGTAGTGATTGAATCCGGAGCTCTCGACTCAAGCCACTTCTCAGCTGCACCTTTCAAACAATAGGGAAATAGAATAAGTTTCAATGCCTCTGGAGTCACGTTCTTATACTTCACAGTCTTGATATAAGCATTGAACTTCCCAATGAAATCGTTGGGATCCTCATCCTTGTTCCCATAAAACTGGAACTGATTGGTAATTGTCTGGATCGTAGCTGGCTTGAGATCAAAATGCTCAGCCTGTATGTCTGGCACTACAATTGCCGGATTGTGTCCATACGTGGACGTCTGGAATTTCTCCACAATAGCCTGCCCAGACTTGTTGTACAGTGTCTGAGCGTTGCGATCATTCAACTGTTTCGCCAACTCTTCCATTTTCTCATTGAGCTGCGCGTTGGTCAATCGATCACCCATCTTGCTCTGTTTCTGTCTTCTCCTCTGATCTCTGAATAACTGTTCCGGGTCTTCAAGTGGGGGCACAAGTTCTCTAGGGATCCTGGGCATACACTGACGACCTGAAAAGCAGAATCAAATACAAATGAGAAAACAAATAGCTAATTAAACAAAAAAATAAAAGAGATATCCTAAATCAATTTCTACTAAACTAATAAACTGTTAAAGTCCCCGGCAACGGCGCCAAAAACTTGACGCGAATTCTTTACGCGTTTAAACGTAAGTATACGGTCAAGTAGTATATGGAGTATTTTACGACTCCGAGTATCAAACCCAAGGGAATTTAAGATTATTAATTGACTAGAGATTAACTTTACGATATCTAAGTAACAAGTAAAAATGGTGGTATGATTTTGTAACGTTGTCGCCCACAAACAACCGACGTAAATTAAATAACAAGTAACTAACTATTTTTGTAGGGTTTTTACTTTAAACCAAGATAAATTGTGATTGGATACGATTAATGAGAAAGAACTAGGTAATTGATGTTCCCTAGGGTTGTTAACGATTTCCGGAATTATGCATGAAACACTCTAGTCACGTTCTAGTTATATCGGGTAATGCTCATCACGATCTTCTCTCGATCTCACGTGAATTCGTGTAAACAATAGATTTCGGGTCCTCTCGGTCCACCTCTGTCTATTAATACAATCTAATTGATTTGTTAGCCTTGCTCACCGGGTCCTATCGGTCCACCGAATTCACTAAGTTCTAACAAAAATCAATCGAAACTACCCTCACACGATTAATCAAGTTTCTATCTCCTCTCGGTCTCAAGAAACTACAAGATCACCTAACTATTCTTTAACACGTCTCAAAGAATTCACTTTCGTGCAATCCTATCAACAAGTAGCGTCCTACGGGTGATCAAGCCAAGAACACTAATAAATAAAGAACAAGAATAGTTTGGATAACAGGAACGTTCATAAACTTTAAGCTAATGCATGTATCAAGCCCAAAATCCGGAAAAACATCTTCAAACCCTAGCTCTAATCAATCACCTAGCTTAAAGTGTTTAGCTAGACATAATAGTGTTCAACATAAACAAAATAATGAAGTCCATGAAGAATAGAAGAAGAAAAGATGATCAAACGCTAGAATCTTCAATGTTGATGATCTTCCAAGCTCCAAGCTTTGTATCCCTTCTTCCCTAGCTCCCAAGACTTCAAAGATGCGTGAATCTCTTGTTCTTAGGTCGTCTCCTTTGTTTTTTACCAGCTGGGCACGCTTTTTAATGAAAACTAGCCGAAATTGCACTTCAGCCCCTCTACTTTGTAATTCCCGGACAGAATTATTTGCTGATTTTGCGCGGGCTGTATCTCCCTCATACGGACTCGTCTTCGGGCCTACCATATATCGTTGGAAAGCTACGGATGTCTAATTTCCAATGCCGCAAGCTTTGCTTCAAAATTCTTTTTAGATTTTCCTGGGCATCGAAAAGAGTGCAGACTGGTCCTGTGTGACTTTTCCAACTTTGCTTCGTTTGTGCGTCTCCTTTTCTCCTCTTCATCTAGCTCCATTCCAAGCACATCCAAGCATCTCATAAGCTCCATTGCACCTATTTCACCTGAGATACACAACACTAAACAACCCGAAAGATCACATGCGATAAACAATATATGAATCATACGAAAAACGCCCGGATTACGAAATAAAGCTCAATAACTCACGTATGCTCAAAACATCTCGGATTTGGTCAAATTCTCACATAAATATACCGAAACGCTCGCAAAACGGTCATGGATCATAAAAAATATAACTCCTAATGTGGAGTTATCAGTTGCGTACAAGTGGTACAGAGCCTTCGAAGCGGGATCTGTCAAGACACGGGAGGAAATGGTGAAGAAATTCTACACGAAGTTCTTCCAGGTGGACGAAAGGGTCACCACTATTCATCTCTCCCGGATGTACCAAAAGTCTGACGAGGAAGGCGTCGCCTTCATTAAGAAATTCAGGGCCAGGTCCTTGGAATGCATCGACGAGGTCTCGGAGGGCCGTTTGGTCGAAATATGCCTACAAGGCATGCGCGACGAGTATAAAGGTATGTTGATTATTTGAACATGCCCACTTTTTCAAATTCGATTGACTGCACCAGGAACGTTGAGCCCCTGGTAGAAAGGATGCGGAAGAGACGCGTTAGCGAGAACACACCGACGAATCCCAGCTTCAAGGTCGGGAGGTTCGGTTACAAGCGGTCGCGAGACACCAACGTCCATGCAGTGTCCCCATCCAGCAAGCAACAGCGACCCGAGCCACACGAGGCGCCGCCACTACCCTGCTCAATCGAAGACGCAATTGATCTCTGCAAAAGATGGCGGAAGGACGGAATCTTGTCCACCCTTCGAGTGCAAACCTAGAGGAGAGCAGTTCAGAAACCCCAGGTGGTGCGAGCCTCATGGTCAAGTGTCACACCCAACGCAGGAGTGCAAAAAGCTCAGATGGATGGTGGACAGGAAAATAAAGGAGGGCCAGCTGTTCATAGACGAGCCAGCCAAAGATGTGCGTAATAACCCCCTGCCATCTCATGCGAGGCAGGAACCCAAAAGAAAAGAGTTAGCAATGATCTCAATTACCGACCTCGAGGAGGTCATAGACACAGAATTCCTGGTAGTCGCGGAGATCCACGAAGAGGAGGATTACGGTATTAACACGGAGGATTCGCGAGTTGAGCGAATGAAGAATTCTGCCAAATTTGCTAAGTCCTTTGATGAAATGGGCTTCTCACTTGACTGCGAGCACGAAATGACCAAGGCCATCCTCTAAGCAGCAGAGGACTATGGGGAAGAGCTAGTATCTCGGACTGCAGGATTGTTAGGGCCGTTCGGCCGGAGGGACCCATGATGACATTCGATGAGTCTGACAAGAGGACTAGTGCGAACCATCAGAGACCACTGTACGTGACGGCCGCCATCAACCGCGTGGATTTTAAAAGAGCATTTGTCGATGGCGGAGCCGCGGTGAACGTTATTCCCCTTAGCAACCTGGAGACGGCAGGGATCCCCATGCACAAGATAGTTAAAAATTCGTCGCCACTCACAGGCTTTGGTAGCGATTCCAAGATGACCCTGGGATGGATTCGCTTGGGGATCCAAATTGGGCAGATTAGCTGTTCTGAAAAGTTCCATGTTATCGACGCCAACACGACTTACCACATGATCATCGGGCGGGCGTGGATTCACCGCTTTGACGATGTGCCCTCGACAGCTCACCAGGTGATGAAGGCTATCTGGAAAGAAAGGGTAGTTACGATATCTGCTTCTGTGAATCCTTTCAATCTGGAGAAGGCACATCTATCTGAGGCGGTGTGGTTCACAGAGTTGGAGGACGGGCCATTTCCGGCCCCATCCCGGACAGTTTCTCTTCCCAGATGGGAGGACATTCAAGATCAGTCACCAGCAGGAGTAATGGTGACAAGGGAGGAAACGGGAGAAAGGAAGCCCATAAAGACGGAGACCTCCGGAGTAGCCAAAAACATCTACACCTTAAAAAGGGTTATCAAACATGATGAAGATGGCAGACAGGTGGGAAGTTTCTACTCCAACGGAAAGAAATGTTACCGCATCTAGAGGAACTGTAAAGGTGCGCTCTTATTATCAGCTGTTGAGTACGGTCATTATTTATCAACTGTTTTTATTTATCCGTACCTGTTGCAACCATCTTAAAACCTATCTCATATGATAGCATCCAAACGCGAATAAAGCCTATTTGCTAAGATAGCACAAAGCCTATCTCATATGGTAGCAGCCAAACGCGAATAAAGCCTATCTGCTAAGATAGCACAAAGCCTATCTCATATGGTAGCAGCCAAATGCGAATAAAGCCTATCTGCTAAGATAGCACAAAGCCTATCTCATATGGTAGCAGCCAAACGCGAATAAAGCCTATCTGCTAAGATAGCATAAGCCTACCTCATATGGTAGCAGCCAAACGCGAATAAAGCATGTTTGATAAGACAGCCTATCTCACATGATAGCAGCCAAACTAATGCCTATCTCACACGATAGCAAGCCCCAAATCCTATCTCCTATGATAGCGGCAGAACAAAAGTCTATCCCGAAAAGAGGGAAATACAAGCCTATCTCACATGATAGCAGTAAAATCATATCTCATACAGTAGCAATATAAACCTATCTCGCGCAATAGCGGCAAAAGTCTATCTCTTATGGTAGCAATACGACCTCATCTCACATGATAAGGGCAAAAGCCTATCTCACATGATAGCAATAACAAGCCTAGCTCATAAGGTAGCAGGGATATAAGTAGGTTTACCGCCCGGATTGTGGCCTAACAGGTTTATCTTATTAGACAACAATCATGTGCGAAAATAGCGCAGGAAATACTTGGGGGGGCATACAAAGGAGGCCCACCTACAAGATTTCCTATAAAAAGGGTCAAAGTCTTCGCAGGTCATAACTTGCAGCAAAAAATGAATTTGCTAAATAGCATGCTTGCCCACAAAGGGGCGCAAAACAACACTTGTCTTTAAGGGACAATCATATAGTTAAGGGTTTAATATTTGAAGATGTACATATATACTGTGTGCGTTCTACCAGTATCGCAGCCACACGGGGCACAAAGCAAAAGCAGGACAACAGAAAATGTTTCCTTGCAAAGGCAACCTCATTCTTCAAAGAAATCCTTCAACAAAGAATCATGCGCCGAAAACTTAAGAGAGTTAGCAGCGAGCTCTAGCCTCATAACCCTTCACGACCTCGTTCAATTCCTTGGTTTGACGCTCGAATTCTTCCCTGCGCGCAACAAGATCTGTTGTCTCCCTTTTAAAGGTAGCAAGCTCATTCCCCAAATTGGCAGAATTATGAATTCTTGTCAGCCACTGGGCAAGGAAGCTCAAGTCCAACCGTCCTACTGCAAGTTATTCAAGTTTCAGCACGTTTGCAAGGAACTCTTGGACTTTAGCCGGGGTGGTTCTTACAGGAGTAGCCTGATACAGCTCTCCCAAGAAAATGGCCAGCTATTTGAAAACTTTCCCTCTGTCTCCTGGGGACAGCTCTAGCACGCGCGCAAAAGCAGCAGGGAAAGATACCCTGACTTTCATAAGCCACTCCAGGCAAGCTTGATCAATACCTACATGCACAAACGCGATAAGATACTCCGCAAAATGGGGGAATAAAAATGAGGCATAATGAGTAAAAGACAAAGTTGGGCTTACCAGTTCCTTCGATAATTTGCTGGAGGGGAGCGATGGGCAATGTCGCCTGCAAGTTAGCACCAGATGTGACTATCAGTTCCTTATCAGCTCTAGCCTCACGTGCGAAATACACCTCAGGAATCACCAAGTTCCCCCTTACAGCAACAGGAGATGCGGTCTGCGAGCCCCATACCTCATATGGATTCCTGGAGGAAAGAACGTCCAAATCCAAAACCAAATCAGAGGACCTTAGAAGGCTCGGCGCTAGTTTAGTCGCACTGGTACCCTTAGTGGAAGCAGGGCCCGCTTAGAAGCAGAATATGGAGTACTAGCAGTAGTTCCCACTGGACAGGGAGCACGTTCTCCTAACATCGCATCATGTCTGGGGGGAGCGGTTTCCCCAAAACCCTCCTCGCGAACAACGTCATTCACAGGAGACGCACCTCGAGCAGCGCGTGAGTCTCGTGCAAAGTCTTCCTCATCTGAAGAAACAAATATGGATGGCTCTTGATGTTGTTCCCCGATGCGTGCAAGAGGCCCGTCGTCAGCGACACACTCACTCACCACAGCCTCCCATGTCTCCCCTTTTCTAGGAATTTCACCTGCTGCAAAATAAAGAATAAGACTTTCACAAAGGCATGATTACAAAGAAAATAAGTATGTTTCTTACGTGCTGAGGATCTCGAGATTCTTTGGACGATTGCCTCGACACGAGGACGCTTTAGCTCCCGCATGAGTATCTCGCTGGGGTGAGTTTCATAAAAAGTCTCTTTCTCACTGAGCCTTTCCCGTTAGAAGTAAGGAAAGCTGCTAGCGCATTAGAAACCAACAACTGAACTTCGGGAGGCATAGGCATTGCTGGCTCAATACGATTTTGAAGGATCGATGAGCCTCGCAAGGCTTCCCTTTCTACTTGTATACGAGCAGCGAAACTCGCGCTTCTATCTCCGGACGCGAAACGCCTCAAACAACACTAAAGGCAAAAAATTAGTTTAAAAAAAAAGACGGCAAGCGTGTTTGTACATAAAATGAGCAATGAAGTATGGACATACCTGGACAAAAGAATGGGCGTACTTGGCTTTAGCCGTGAAGGATTTATGTTTAGCAACTTCAGTCTTCTCCTCGAGAACTAGTTGAGCGCATAAGTGTCGGTCCTTAGCCAGCAAGGAAAAGTAGTCATAGTTGCAGTCATCGCGGCTACGAAGGGCCTCAAAAGGATATTCGTTGGCTGAAAATATGGGTAGGATATCATGGAGGTTGAGTAGAAGACGAGTCTGGAAGTTCCAGAAAGATACCCAGTTTGGGGTATTTCGTCCCTTCCTGTCGCGTGAAGGTTGGATCAAAGGAAGCTCAGCATAAAGAGAGGACACACCCTTGCCACATAAGAGACTGTCATAACAGCCCCAGTTAATGGGTTCAGGCCACAATGAAGGAGCGACGTCGTCATACCCAAATTGGGGACTAACACGAACAGGATCGTATGGCACGGTAACTCGTTCATAGTCACCGGAAAAATCGATGTCTGATACGTACTCAGGTAGCGCAGGAAGAAATCCACTTCAAACCCAGTTTACGAACCTGTTGAGAGACCAATCGCCATTAGATAAGAGATCAACGGAAAGAGTGATATCCTGCTTCGGATATAAGTCTTCCCAGAAATCTATATTCTTATCCTTCAAACGGGTAGTATAGGGGCGACGCGCGAAGAAACGAGCGTCGTCGACTATCAAGGCAAACGTCTGTTGGGGAGCTTCTGTATTATACCAGCGCCACGCTTGAGGACTCTGGAAGATTTTAGGGACGCTAGGAGTATTCCAAAGGCCAACTTTCACAGGAATTGGGGCATACCCAGGCGATCTCTCAAAGGGCCACAAAGACAAAAAGGCAGTGTTAACAAAAGTGCAAACGTCGACTCTTCCTCGTGACTGTTCGACATGAGCAACGGCCAAGTCAAGACGGTGATATAAGGAGCCCAGTACGAGTGGGCCCAGGGCTACCTTTTGTCTAAGGGACAACCTTACCGCAAGCGGAAGCACGTGCATGAAGACTCCATCATGGGGAAACCCGTCTATCAAGTAGCACGATAGCCACACGCAGAGATAGCCACAAACGGTAAAATGAAACCCTTTCCCTACGACACTGATGACCGCCTCTGGGTCTTTTCCCCGCCATTCACGAGCCACAGCAGGATCGACAAAGTCTTTACAAAAGTACATGAGCCATTTTGACCAAGTGTTCCTTGGACTGGAGGATATACGTGGGAACTCCCCACAGGGTGTGGTCGCTCCAGGCATCCATTTCGAGCCAGTTCTTCCCATATCCGCTATAAGAACCTTCATGTCTTCAAATAATTGAATCTCGTCTGGTTCGATCAAAGGTGCTAAGGGATCAACGATTCCCATGCTTGGGAGATTTAGCAAGACCTCCACATCCTCCAAGGTAGGAGCAACTTCGAGATGGGAAAGATGAAAAGTGTGGGTCTTCCTGGAATACCTAGAAAATAATACCTGAAGCATGGTACTATCACGGTAAATATGGAGACCCTTGGTTGCACGAACGGCGTGAAAAATATTAGCGCGATTCAGGTCTGCCGCGTAATAGCAAAGGATATGTCATGTCCATTCCTCCATCCAGTCAAAGCCCCCCATGAAGGACTGCGGAAGAATGTCGGTGAAACCATACAAGGCGGCCTCTACGCCGAGGCGTTGCACATCCCCGGCGTTAATCACGTCCCAATCAGACCTCACTGGTTCGGGAGCAAGTTGCAAAGCATCATCCAACGGGGATGCTTGGAGAGGGGATGCCATAAGGGTGGCCACATAAAAATCATCACCCCCAAGGTAGGGGGCTTTGTACCAAAATTCGCTAGGCAGTTCTGGAACTTCAGCAGCTTGCTTGGGAGCCGTTGCTACAAACACTTGAATGGATGTTTTGTTAAAGGGAAGGCAAGGAAGGAAAGTCTTAATCAAAGGCATAGAAGGGGTTTAAATAGAATAAACCACCGAAGAGTCGCAACTCCTGGGTACTGCTGAGTCAGCAAAACGCTTCGGAATTCGGAAGATTTGACATTTGATCTATCCCTTCCTCGAAAATAGGCGAATTTGGATGATGCTTGATTAACTCGACAGAAGCCACGCTTCATCAAAGGCTAGAAGGCGCTTCCCAAACCCTAGGCAATCATGGCTATAACAGGGGGCTATGGGGATTCGAATTCAAAATTCAAAAAGGCCCGCGTGAGCTCCACGCACGGTTGATTTTGCGCGACTGCACAAAGAAGCACGTGTGACAATAGCGCAAAAGGGGGCTATTGTAGATACTGCTTTCCAGACAGACGGATCATCGCCACGTGGCAGCCATCCAGCAAACCTAGCTGTGCTCCATCCACACCGGATCACCACCCGTGCTGATCCACGTGGGGGCTACGAGACAGAGCCCCCGCGCACCATAACACTGGACTTGTAGGGACTTAGTGGTTTGGAGGCTAGGTTAAGGTCCATCGCGCGCATGCGACATCCAAGCTTGCGCGCGACCTATGGTAACTGACTGAGAGATCCTAGGCTTACGTGTCACATCAATGCGGCTGATCTCATAACAGTCTCCGATACTTGCAGGCAGGTGCGTAACGGTTCCTATATACACGGTCGAACGTGTCGTTGGGGGTCTATCTTTAAGCCGCCATTTATGGTGCATTAACCCCTCAACGGTCACTTCCCCACTATATATAGGATCGTTAGCTCTCCGTTGCGACACAAGACACATCGGTCCAGTACCATAGCTTACTGTCTCTCTCTCACAAACAGTTACTAGTGCTTACCCTCTCCCTACACACACCTTACAACTCTCTGTGTTCTTATTCCCTACTTGAGGTGTACACTTGGGTATCTCTCGAGGATTTCCTTGTACACAGTAACGAAACGATAAGTGATGAAGATGTCGCACTGATTTTGTTGGTGTCGCTTCCACCGTCTTATGAGGGGTTCGTGCAGTATTCATATGTTGGTAAAGAGACTCTGACATTAGAAGAGGTAAGATCGGATCTTCACACTACGGACATGCGGCGCAAGGCTGCATATGGGAAGTACGATGTTCCGGGTTCAGGCACATTGATGGTGTCGAAAGGGGGTTATGAAAAGAGGAAGAACAAAGGTTCTTTAATTACCTAACAACGTAGGTGCTTTGTATAAAGAGAATAGTCACTGGAGGAGGGAGTGTCCGAAGGAAAAGGTGTGTGCATATTTGATTGTAGTTGCGACGTCTTCGGAAGATGACTTCGTTCTCTAGGCCCCGATCCGTGATCTTTACAAGGAGGCAGATTCGGAATAGGGGAGTCTCTGACGAAGGACATTGCACGTGAAAGGGGACGCGTGTGAGGTACGTGAAGGGGCGGCGTATGAGACGCGCGAGGGGGCGATACTGTAGGAATTCTATGAAATGGAGAAATTTAGCAAAATGTAGCAGGAATTCGTCGGGAATTGGAGCAATGTGTGTGTGTGGGGGGGTTCTTGTTGTAGGGACTCGGTGATATTCGAAACAACAAACTTTTTTTGTAGGAGCTCGGTGGGAGCTGGAAAACAAATACGCGTTCGATCGCAGGAACTCGACCGGAGTTGGAGCATCGATAGAGTTTGGCTGTAGGAATTTAACGTAGTTGGAGCATCGCAGGGGGCACTCGTTGCGGGAACTTGGCGAAGTTGGAGCAACTTGAGACATTGAGGATTTTTCAAGCGCAAGCGAAATAGGGAATTCAAGGAAAGGTGGAGATTTGTTGGGGAAGTATGCCATGAATAGGCTCATGAAGATTGGCGAGGAGTTGACGACGAGAGGGGCAAAGAAACATGCCAAACGAAGGATCAGACGGAGGTAAAGAACCAAGGAAGAGGCTACAACACTACGGGGACTAGAGAACAACGACCTGTTGGACTAGGTCGTACGGCCTCGTTCGGGGGGCTGGCAATTCTGGTTGTTTCTTTTTGTGTTCTAGGTCAGTTTTGGACGTTCCTTTTGGACCCAAGCAACCTAGTAGGTCTATATAAACATGTCTAGGCATATGTTGAAAGGTGTTGTTTTATTTGTATCATTTCTTTCTAATAAAGTGGGGTTTTCGGGCCGTGGACGTAACTAGCATCGTGCTAGTGAACCATGTTACATCGGTTGTGTTCTTGTTCATCGATTATCGTTGTTCTCATACTCTTTCCATGTCACAACAGTTTCCTTGTTATGTTTTGGAAGTTTTCGGGTGTCTTTGGCAGCAAGAATTCGTCCCCAAAGTCTTTATAAGGGTCATAGGTCGTGAGTAAACTTATGTGCGAGTGTGTGGGTTGTAATCGGGTTTTCATTCACAATAATATCATTTTTTTTCTTGTTCGTAGAGGTGGCTAACATTATTGTTAGTAAACTACGTTACATTCTTCTATTCTCAATCTTGTTTCTCTTCGTTTACTTCGTTCTTGTCTCGAAACTCTCTTATAACAAAAAGCTTTGTCACTAGTGTAACAATCATTTCCCTTCCCTTTAAATGTTGATCTCGCTATTAAAGCGAAGGAGGATAAGAATTTTGTGTTGTGTGCGGAAAATGATTGCTGTGAAGAAGCATGATCAACACTTTAAAAGAACTTCTCATGGCAGAGAAAAAAAAAAGTTGAGTTTGTCGAGGGAATGTGTGGGAAAGCAGTGCAGGCTAACCGGGTGACAAAAAGATGTGATGAATTGCACGTTTTGTCTTGTCTCACCAACTTTGACCTACCAATCCTGCTACTGTTCCCTTTTTGCTGATGATGCTTTTGATTTTTGAGCCTCCAAAGTTCAGACCATGTTTCAAATTGTATTACTTTTATGGTTTTTTTTTTCCCCTTTTTTTGGATCAGTGATTTATCTAAGCAAAAGAATGTAAAAGAAGATGAGAGGAAAATTAAGGTAGACCATGGTTGAAGCCGAAAGGCATTGCATAATTTGACTGTTTTCTGTAGCCCAAGAATTTAGGAAAATGAATTTCGGGAGATGTCCCTGATATTTTTGGCATTTTTATCCTGTAGCTATGGTTTTGTTGAAGTTTTTTTTTTTTTCTTTTTGAGTAAAGTTTCTTTTTTTTTAATCATCATCATCATCGTTGTGGTTATAATCAGAATTACAATATATACTAACATTGTCTTTCCACTGGATAGTTCCTTGATTGAATCCATACATCGATGGAGTCAAACCGAACCCCTGCTGTTCATCGTCAACCTTCCAGGGTTTCATGATCATCATATTTCAACAATTATATTCTAACGATCATATTTTAACGACAATACTTCAACGGTCACATATATTATAACTGCTATATTCTAACATCTATAAGTATGAACGATTACTTGTTTTGGTGAAACACGTCCAATGAAACTGTTGTGCCATGACATCCCTGTACATGTTCAACAAGTCACCGAGTATGAAATACAGGCCACACTTTTGCATACTGAATTCTTATTTTGTCACCTCATAGTGCATTCAGAGGTACGTAAATCATAGCAAACAAGCATTTCGTACTTGAGATAATGAACTGTAAGACACGGAGACGGAATGAACCAAAAATGTAAGAGAACTACCTGAGTTCCAACTAAAAGGAACGCATCTGCTTTCTCCAAACCACTAATGCCACTGTTCAAAAGATATCTTGAACGTAAATCAGCATTTGGATGTGTGCCATTTCCCTCGCACCATACATTATTTCCTTCAGTGCCATCATGCATCGGACAGCTGACCGGCGACCCCAACAATGTCCTCTGGCTTAACTTGATGAATGACCTCAGCCACCACAGCTAGGGCATCTAGCCAGCTCACAGCTTTGAAACGCCCATCAGCTCCACAGATCATAGGATCTTTTAGCCTCCGCCTCTTAAGACCATCGTAAGAGAAACGAGTTTTATCTTATATCCATTCTTCGTTAACGTCTTCATTTAAGGGAGGAATAAAAGTGACTTTTATTCCCTCGCCTAAACATGGACATTAAAAGTGAAACAATTTGGAATAAATGTGTGTGTGTGTTTTTTTTTTTTTTTTTGTGAACAATATGTCTCGTTTTGCTCCTCTAATCTGGTGTATCAATTTTGCCCAGCAGACCCTCCTCTTAGAGCTTTGTTTTCACCCGTTTGGCGAAATTTTCTATCCAGTTTTGGTCCTTTTATATTGAAGTATTGAAGGCTGGAGAGCTGATTTGAGATGCAAAAGTTACTGTTCATTTGGTATGTGAATTACCAAATGAACAGTACTCTTCTAAAGAAGCAGCTACCGTTGGATCAGGGAGGAGGAGCTTCAGCAGCCGTTGATCACCAACGTTTATTTTCTTTTAAATCATTTCTAGTAGAACGGTGGCGTTTTGTGCCTAACCGTTAGTTTATGTTTTAATTAGTAGTTAATCTCCTCATTAGCTGACTCAACCAACAGGACACGTGGCACGTCCTGATTGGTTGGATTTCTTCTGAGTGATGTGTTTTACATTTGGGTATTTAGGGTTTGTAACTCAATTTCCGGAGACTATGATTTTGAATTCATTCGAAGAAATGCTTTCCAATTCTCTGAAATTCAATATGGTATCAGAGCTCACGGTTTGATTTCGCCATCGCCGTTGCTAGGGTTGCTGTTGAACTGCACCGATCTAGCTGTATCTTCTCACCATGGTTTTACCAGAAGCAGAACACTCGTCGTCTGGTTCTGGATCTCGCGCTATGGATGGATCTTCACCTTATTTCCTTCATAATTCAGACTCACCTGGTATGATCTTAGTCTCTCAAGTTCTTACTGGCGATAATTTCAATTTATGGTACCGTTCCATGATTGTTGCTCTTGAAGCTAAGAACAAGTTAGATTTTGTTACTGGGGTGATTACTGAGCCTGATAGGACTTCTGAGATCTATTCCTTGTGGAAGCGTTGTGATCGCATGGTTATTTCCTGGCTGTTGAATTCAGTTAGCAAAGAAATTGCTTCTAGTGTTGTTTATTACTCCACAGCCAAAGATATTTGGTCTGATATTGTTGAGAGATTTTCTCAAAAGAACTTGCCTAAGATTTTTCAGCTTAGCAGTGCTATTGTCAATCTGAAGCAAGGTAGTCTTAGTGTTACTGCTTACTACACTAGGCTAAAGTCTTTATGGGATGAACTTGACAATTACACAGAGATGCCTAGATGCACTTGTGGAGCTCTACACTCTTGCACTTGTAATGTATTAGGGATGATTCATAACAAGGTTCAACAGGAACATGTTATGCAATTTCTGATGGGGCTCAATTCTGGTTTTTCTTCTGTTAGAGACCAGGTTTTACTCATGGATCCCTTACCAAGTTTGAATAGAGTGTTTGCTAAAATTGTACAGCAAGAGATGCAGGGAACTATCTCTGAGTCCTCTTCTGTTTCTATGCCTTCTATGGCCATGTACTCATCTCCTTTTCATAATGGTCACACATATGGTGGGCCTCCTCATGGAGATTCTTCTTCTCAAAATACTGGACCTCCTAAGTCTAAACTCACTTGCACACATTGTGGGGGAACTGGTCATGTGAAAGCCAAATGCTGGAAGTTACATGGCTATCCTGCTAATTTCAAAAGCAAACACAAGGCACACAATGTGTCAAGTGACACACATTCCAATTCAGATAAACCTGATAATAAGAGTGTTTTTCCTTTCACACAAAGTCAGTGTCAGCAAATGATGCAGTACATCAACACACAGATGCAGGGCTCTTCTTCTCAATCTCCTGGTGCAATGAGTGATGGTGGTTCTGTGTCTCCATCTCACAGTAGTCACTCACTAGAGAGTCCTGTTCATCAGTACCAGAAAGGAGATTTTTCTTATGCTCAGCACTTTATGGGAAGTGCCATACACTCTTTGTGTTTTAATACTTCTCTTATGAAGGACAGTGGTGACAAACACTTTTGGATCATTGACAGTGGAGCCACTGATCATATGTGTTCCTCTTTGAGTGTTTTGTTAAATCCTGTTGAGATGGAAGATGTTTATGTCTATTTACCCAATGGGAAGAAGGTGAAGGCTTCCCATACAGGTTCTGTTCAGGTTACTCCTTCTCTAGAGCTAACAGGGGTTCTATATATACCTGATTTTCAATTAAATTTGTTGTCTATGACACAATTGGCCAAACAGCAAGGATGTGTGTTTCTATGTGATTCAGAGAAGTGCCAAATCCTTCATGCAGATACCAAAGTGGTTTTGGGAGAAGGAAGCAAATCAAATGGCTTATATCTTCTCCAAACAAACAAGGCAACAATTTGTCAAACTTCTACAAATATAGCTGTCTCAAATGACATTTGGCATAAGAGACTTGGCCATTTATCTGATACAAAGCTGAAATGGATTCAGAAAGTTTTAAATGTTGAGTCAGCAGTTGATAACTCCTTGTGTGAAATTTGTCCTCAAGCAAAACAAAGAAAGCTTCCATATCCCAGTATTGGTAAAATGGAAACTTCTCCTTTTGCTCTTGTTCATTGTGATATCTGGGGACCTTACAAGACTCCCACATATGCTGGCTATAGATATTTTCTCACTTTGGTAGATGATGCCACAAGAATGACCTGGGTGTATCTTCTAGTTCATAAGTCAGAAGCACAAACAGTCATTCCTCAATTTTATCAGCTGATTGAGACTCAGTTTAAAAGCAAGATACAGAAGTTCAGAAGTGATAATGCCAAAGAATTGGCTTTGGTAGATTTTATGCTCTCCAGAGGTATTGTGCATCAATTGAGTTGTGTTGAAGCTCACCAGCAGAATTCAGTGGTTGAAAGAAAACATCAGCATTTGTTGAATGTTGGAAGAGCTCTCATGTTTCAATCTTTCTTACCTCAAAAATTTTGGGGTGATAGCATTATGACAGCTGCCTATTTGATTAATAGAGTTCCTACAGCTGTTTTGAATCATAAATCCCCTTTTGAGTGTTTATATGGCATCACCCCTGACTATGATTCACTTAGAGTATTTGGTTGTCTATGTTACAGCTCTACTCTCATGCAGGGGAGGACTAAATTTGATCCTAGAGCTGTTCCTTGTGTGTTTCTTGGATATGTTTTTGGGGTGAAAGGTTACAGACTCTACAATTTGAAAGAGTGCACTTTTCTGGTTTCTAGAAATGTTACATTTCATGAAACAGTATTTCCTTTCTCTAATTCTTCTTTGTATCCCAAGATCACAGATGATATAGTGTTGCCTACAATATGTGAAAATACTCTCAACTATGGAAATGATGTACAGAGAGTTTCTGAGGACATAAATGATACAAGCACTGTTCTTCCACAAACTCAAAGTTCACAACCCAGAAGAAGTGCCAGAGAGACAAGAACTCCAGGTTATCTGAGAGACTATATTGTCAACAAGCCAAGAATGGTGTCTGCTTGCTTGTCTCCAGTCATTTTTGATTCATCTCCAGGTAACACATCTGTTTACTCACAATGTATGAACACCATTAGTTCTATTTGTGAACCTGACACTTATCAAGAAGCCTGCAAAGATCCCAAATGGGTTGAGGCAATGCAGACAGAATTGAAAGCTTTAGAGCTTAATAAAACTTGGGAAGTGGTTGTCTTACCTCCAGGACATGATCCTGTTGGTTGTAAATGGGTCTATAAGGTTAAACTCCACTCCAATGGTACAGTTGAGAGATATAAAGCTAGGCTTGTTGCAAAAGGATATACACAAACAGAAGGGATAGACTATAATGAGACTTTTTCTCCTGTTGCTAAACTGCCAACATTGAAATGTTTGTTAGCTCTTGCTGCAATAAAAGGTTGGCATTTATTGCAACTAGATGTGAATAATGCTTTCTTGCATGGAGAACTTGAAGAAGAAGTCTATATGACATTGCCTTTGGGGTATGATCCTCCTGCTGGTTTATCTTCTCAGAGAAATGGGAAAGTGGTATGTCATTTGCAGAAGTCTCTTTATGGTTTGAAACAGGCATCAAGACAGTGGTATAGCAAATTTTCTGCAACCCTTATGAGTCTTGGTTTTGAACAATGTAAGACTGATTACACACTTTTTGTGAGAAAGTCTTCTGATTCTTTCATTTGCATTCTGGTATATGTTGATGATATAGTACTAGGAGGAACTCACTTGTCACAGTTGCAAGATCTCAAGGCTGCTCTAAATAATCAGTTTCAGTTGAAAGATTTGGGGTTTCTCAGGTACTTTCTTGGTTTTGAAATAGCAAGGACTGATCATGGTATTAGTTTGTGCCAGAGAAAGTTTGCAATGGAGATTTTAGAAGAGTATGGATACAGTAAGTGTAAGCCAGCTTCTGTGCCTATGGATCCACTTTTGAAGCTTACTGCTGCAAGTGGTGATACACTTTCTAGTGTTGATAGTGTGAAATACAGAAAGCTAGTTGGCAAACTACTGTACTTATGCAATTCAAGACCAGATATGTGTTTTGATGTGCACAAATTATCTCAGTACATTTCTAAACCTACAGCCATTCATCTTAAAGCAGCACACCATGTCTTGAGATATCTCAGCAATGCTCCTTCGCAAGGTCTGTATTTTGCAGCATCTTCATCTATTGATCTTGTGGGGTACTCTGATGCAGACTGGGCAGGGTGTTTAGACACCAGAAAGTCCACCTCAGGTTTTCTGATATACATAGGAGACTCTTTAGTCTCTTGGAAGTCAAGAAAGCAAACAGTCATTTCAAGAAGCTCAACTGAATCTGAGTATAGAGCACTGGCTACAATATCTTGTGAGGTACAATGGTTTTTGTATTTACTCTTTGATTTTGGCATCTCTTTGAGCAGGACACCAGTTGTTTTCTGTGATAGCAACTCAGCACTTCAATTAGCTGCTAATCCTGTGTTTCATGACAAAACCAAGCATATTGACATTGACTGTCACTTGGTAAGAGATTTGGTGAAGAAAGGAGTGTTTTGTTTGAAGCATATTCATACTTCTTTTCAGTTGGCAGATATTCTCACCAAGGCTTTGCATCCAGCCATTTTTGGTTTCTTACTATCCAAGTTGGGAGTTAGACTTGTTCACTCACCAACTTGAGGAGGGGTATTGAAGTATTGAAGGCTGGAGAGCTGATTTGAGATGCAAAAGTTACTGTTCATTTGGTATGTGAATTACCAAATGAACAGTACTCTTCTAAAGAAGCAGCTACCGTTGGATCAGGGAGGAGGAGCCTCAGCAGCCGTTGATCACCAACGTTTATTTTCTTTTAAATCATTTCTAGTAGAACGGTGGCGTTTTGTGCCTAACCGTTAGTTTATGTTTTAATTAGTAGTTAATCTCCTCATTAGCTGACTCAACCAACAGGACGCGTGGCACGTCCTGATTGGTTGGATTTCTTCTGAGTGATGTGTTTTACATTTGGGTATTTAGGGTTTGTAACTCAATTTCCGGAGACTATGATTTTGAATTCATTCGAAGAAATGCTTTCCAATTCTCTGAAATTCAATATTTTATGGAGATCTTTCTAAATTCCCCGAACTCCCAAACTCCATGTCTCACTTTTTTTCTGCCTTAAATGTGAAGGATTTGTGGTGCTTGAATTGTTGGGTTTGCGAATGCTAGAATTGTGAGTGCTGGGTGAGGCCTAATAAAATTGTTTTTGTTTGGTGATGGAATTGGTGTGGGAGTAGTGGGTAAAAATACCATCTTATTCTTCTCAATAATCGGAGTCAATTCATGGACGGAGAAGAGTAAGAGGCTATTTTGGTAAGTGCAGTGTTAGCACATGGTTGCGCTTTACTAATACTTGGGGCCAGTTTGTTTTCTGGCTTGTGGATACAGAATGGGATTCACAAGCCTGAACAATGCAAGAATACTATTTGTTGCTGAAATAGAGTTAGATACCGGTAATACTGGATCCACTCGTAAGCCCTGAAACACGGGAGTAATAACACATAGGGGTAACAGGTATTGTAATAGTTTGGCAGTGAAATTACATACTTGCATTTCCTATATCAAATTATATCCCTCTTGTTATGTTTATTCGAATTAAAATCTTATATAGATTAGTAAGTCATTCTACAATCCCATAAAAAACATCTTATTTTTTAGACATCATTATCAGTCTCATTATTATCAATTTCAATCACTATTACCCTCAGTATTATCATTCATATCTAAACCAAAAAACACACAAACACCAACAGGTAGGAGGTAGTATTAGGCAATCCCTCGTATAGGGCTTATGAGAGGGCCAACTTGAAGCAATCCCATTTGATCACAAAACATGGGCTTGGACTATTGAGCCTATTCTATCCCACACAACGTGACAATCAAACATGCCCCTGGCGCCTCATCATTCACACGTGCCTCGGTCGACATTTATTTATGGACAATTGCTTACGTCAAAACACTTGCCAGTTTTTTCTCATTTCTTATGACGATGGGAACTCATTGCCATGAGCTCCAAAATTTTGACCTTTTTGGCTACGGAATACTGTCATGTCAACATTGTGGCTGCCCGTCCTTCCTCACATAGATATATACTACCTCCCTCCTCTAAGTTCATGTTTTGACTTTTACTATTATTTACAAGAGTCACTTTGATTTAGTGATCTAGAAAAAAACGATACAATTTTTTTATAATTTCTTCATCGTGCTATAGATTAACTTTTACTATACAACAACAACAACAACAAACGACAAAATTACATCGTTTTGCTATCAAAATCAGTCGGACAAAGTGATCTACTTTCGAGTCAAAAAGTCAAATTTCAAACTTAGAGAAGAAAACAAGTGGGAGTGGAGTTTTACAAAAAATGAAATGAGGTTCACTGCGGTGACATTATAATTGTGAAAGTTTGATACTATATCGGCAATAAGATTTCACGTATCTTGTATCATATCGTGTACCATAACGATACGAGCTCTTTTCTTAAAACAGCCTAAACAATTATAAACACTTATATTGAAGAATTTATGAATTGTAACTCACATTTACTCTCATAAGTTGGTCAGATTGCTAACAACAGGTGATGTAGCTAAAGCTTTCACTCCGATATGTATTGTAATTAACATTTACTCTCACGGACTCATATGTTGGTCTGGTAGCGAACAAGTAATAACATGTTATGTATAACAATTACTACTACTTTTCTAATTTGGAATATTAAAATTAGCTATGTATAACAGTCACAATCCCTAAGACTAACACAACACTATTCCACCCACTACTACACAATAGTAGTCCACTCTTTTCTCTCAAGGACTAATCAAGTATGAAGAATTCAAAATAGTGAGGTTGATGAACTGGAGAAGTAGGACAATCTAGCAAAATCTTCACATAGTCCACAATATATGAAGTTTGCTATCAATCAGGTCCCAAACACATTGTACGCATCGCTATATACAGTTTGATACATATTCATTAGCGAACAACCATAGATACGTAACATGTATGGACCGTATCATATCGTCAATCCGTATCGAGTATCCATCGATACTGACAACAGAGTGTAACATGGACATTCTTTAGTCATCTCTGATGGTTGATGATGTGCTCCTACGCCGGAAGGAAACAACCGAAGTTGTATAAACTGATGTCAAAAATACAACAAGAACTCCTACATAGATGCAAACAGTTGTAGCACAAACATAGAGATACCTGCAGAAAGAATGTAGATCATCATTTAAGTTATCTAATTAAACACCTTCAAAAAATTGGATTCCAACCTATCTCCAAAAAAAGCGCGCACACACACAGATGAATCAAGTAAGTCAGAGAATTGAAAGAAAGTTAATCAATTGGAAAAGATATGCAACGAGCAAGTTAATCGACGCACACACTCACACTGCTGCCAGAGGTATGCTATAGGTACTTTCAGGTGCAGTCCAACAAATGAGAGCCCTACACTCCATTGAAGAACCAGCAGCACAAGCTATTTCAGGTAATGTCCCACAAATTAGAAAAAAGACGTTGCGTAAAGAGGAAGAAGAAGCAGTTTCATGACATGCTAGGTCGTGAAGGAGAAGAAAACAAGTTTACGACACGTTAGGTCTAGAAGAGAACTTGACCTCTTAGGTGTCAAAGAGGGAATATTTGAGACTCTGGGTGCCAAGAAGGAATATGTGGAGAGTGCAGGGCGAAAGTAAAAGGTTAATGAAACAAGAGGGTCAAACTGAGATTTGGCATTAAAGGCTGCTGCAATCTGGACGAGAGAGCGAACACCCCTGCTGCAGTTGTGAGACTACTAGCACTCTTAAGTTATTGAGGTAAAACCGAATTGGACGGTGAGGACAGCAGCAAGGATGGATGATGTATCAAGCTAGAAACTATAGCTGCACAGTGCCCTAAAGTGGAGTAATGACGAAACAGAAAAATAAAATAATCTCAAAATCAAGGTGGTCAGGCGGTTGTTGGTCCGGCAGGCAACTTCTAGTGGTTCCGCCCACCAGAGAAGCGAAAATTGTGTAAGGTCACCAGGAGCTGTTCTGGTATGATACCATGATAGAATATGAGAAGAATAATATTATTGAGTGTTTCATGATAACCTAAGATATCACATGAGCCTTTATATAGGCTTGAGAGAACTATAGAGAATAGAAAACTAAATCAATCAAATCAATCTATGCTAAGAAACACAAAATTATATAAATGAACTAATATAGAATCCAAATAACCTAACAATAATCTACTATAACGATAATATCTCTAACAGAAAGCCCTTTTGGTAAGCATGTATAATGGTGCGAGTCTCATGTTGGGTTGGAGCCCTAGTTCATGGGGCGACCCGTTTTATGAATCGCAGTTTCATGTTTTGCTACGACCCGAAAAGGGAGACATGATTTGTGGAGCGAAGGCTTGGGCCGGTAGGCCCAAGCCGTAGCGATCACGAACATGTCTCCCGGGGGTTCGGGGGGCAACGCCCCCGGAAAAAATATTTTGACCCGTTTTGACCCGTTTGGGCTTGGATCCGGCCCGGTTTGATAGGTCGTCTATTTATTGAGTTCTTAGGGTTCGTGGCATGTTATGTTGAGCGTTCTGATTTCGCGTATAATTCTCTCAGAGACGTTTCGTCTGTTTTAGTGAAATCTCTGCAACTCCGTGGATGTAGGCTGATTTACCGAACCACGTAAATCTGTGTGTTTAGTTCTTTCTTTCTACATATTTTGTTTTTTCACAACATCTCAATGAATTGTACTTAAACCGGCTTGGGAAAAAGCCCAAGACTGGCATATAATTCGACCCACCATCAAATCTCCTATATCTTTCCATTTAACGGCTTCCCTTATGAGCAAAGAGCATAGAATTTTCTCCACTGGGAGTAAATATGTTTCGACCCTAACATGCCATTCTCACACCACTAATCCAACATGTATTTTCTTGCAGACAAACAGATACAGATACATGGTGGTGACAAATAACATTGTACAAAATGCTCAACTCAGCTGAATCTGTGGTCTTAATTTTGCTTCACAGGAATGTTTAGTAATCATGCATCCCCGGGTCAGCAATATACTTGATTTATTTCCATCCGTGTATACAACCAGAAAACACAACTATTAAAACTCAACTCAACAATCATTCCCCCAACTTAAACAGAGTCAGCTTCATGATCAAGCTCTCCAGCCCATTATTTCCATTGTTAAATTCGTTCGTCTCCCCAAAGTTAGTATACCACCCTTGACTTGGACTGAATAACTCCTCACTGATTCAGCTAAGGACCTTTTTTAGACATGGTCAAGCAACTTCACCCTTAGAAGAACTGTGCTCACCAGATACAGAATGATCAGTACAACACCTCAAAGGACCAAACTCAACAACCACATTACTGTATCATCCGAACCTAGGTCAAAGGCGATTGTTCAAGTCCATAACGAGATTTTGTTTTGGCGAGAGACAGTCAGGCTCCTCAGCAATATATCTGATCTTTCCATGGAGGAAAAATTGGAAGTATGAAAAAAAAGTCTGTAAGGTAAATCTGGTCGTCTAACATGCTGAATGCGGTGGGGGTCAAAAAGGCTATGAATGCGGTGTGGAATGAGCCCAAGGAGTTTGCTGTGAACCCTCTTGGCGATGGTGTCTTTCAATTCACGTATGGGGATGCTAGAGAACTTGAGAGGGTAAGCCGTGGTTGATTAACAATTGCTTGGTTGTTCTTCAACGATGGCAGGAAGGAAAGGACATGAAACTGGTGGAGTACTCGAAAGGGCTGTTTTCCATTCATCTTTGGGGTCTTCCGCCGGAGGGGCTTACGGAGACTTTAGGGAGAAGTTCACTAATCACCATCACCGAAGGAATTCTTAATCTCAAGCTATTCTGACGTCTGAAGTCCAACATCAGGCGGAAGCTAGAAATATTAACAATTTAAATGAATCAACATCTACTAAAGGTGAGAAGGTACAGAAATAATCAAACTGATAAATATCTGGTCCCAACAAGACTGGTAGGATTTCAAATATGTGTTATCATCATTCCTCTCCACTAAAACGTTAACAAGGGACTGTTGATGATATCGGTGCCTAGTTGTAGTCCAACAAGCAATGTCAACTAGTTCTTGATTCTGTTTAAGGAAGCAGGGAAGAGATTTCTGTGGGCAAGACAAAACTATGTCTCCATAAAATGGCTCTGAAACTCGAAGACACGGCATAAATATGAGGTATGCTTCCTCTTCATGGTAATACAAAGTTGCGCTTTTGAAACGTGATTTGGCCTTATGATCAAACAACACTTGCAACTAAACCAATGTTTCAATCTCAGTTTCACTGTAACAAACCATGTTATTTATTCTGCGTTTTAAAACGGCTATTTTTTTCTTTTTCAAACAATACAAATGTGTTTTTATTCAACAACTATTTCATGGCTAAGTAGAAAACTGGTACATGCTGGCAATTTAGTTATGTACTCAATATTGTAATTATGATATCAGTAGGACTTACTTTGGGGAGAAGACGCTCCAAACGAATAAATGATTCCTCATCAGCAGCAAAACAATGGTGTACGCTACTAAAAGGATGGAATTCATGCCCAATGGAACCAGACAAGGAAAACAAACAGTGCTCTTCAGAAAATGTCCCGTATCTGTATCCGCTGTCTTCATAACAAAGCTCTTCTCTGTCAGGGATGTATACATGACCAGACTAAGAATCGCTAACATGGGTGATGCATAGGTGATAAAGAACATCAAGATGCCTGAAAGAATTGTTGAGTGACTTGAGATGCCCTGGCCATTTAAAAAACCATAAGAAAGTTAGATAGTAGTCTGGTAATAAACCAACAAACTTAGTCTGAGTAAGACGGTCAAGAGGGAGTACAATGAAAGCTCCAGCTACATCAATAGTCGCAAGTGTGTTGGTGTTACCGAGAGCAAAATGACCTGCCATTCCCAACGAGTATAGCACAGCAACCTCATAAGATATAATTATTATACACGGTTAGTGACAAGATAACCCAGTACTCTGCCTACCATATAATTTTCATGCACTAAATGCATTCGAACATATCAGATGCCGCCTTATTATGGTTCACTATCCAGCTCAACAGAAGAGTAACAAAAAATCAGCATATCATTACGGTGTTTGAACTTACCTCGACCCACTGCTTAAGATTCATAAAGTTGTCGGAAAAACAAATGATGCTGGCCATGATTTGCAAAAGAAGCAAAGCCACGGGCATTGAATTTATTGGTTGTTGTAACAACAGCTGTAGAAGACACCAGCAGAATATGTACGCCCATCCAACAACATATAGAGGATCTCTAAATCCAACAAATAAAGACTTTATTTTGTCATCAGCAGAAAAATTCTGCGAGGAACAGAGGCCTTGGCTTGGGATAATTTTGGGATTCTGAGCAGGTATAAACCATGGTATGCCAATGACAGATCCAAGCGTAAGAAAACCTAGAGTTGCATAAATTGTTTGTGCTGTTGAGGTACCACCATAACTGGGAGCCGGACCATCTTTATGGTATATGATATGTCGCAGAACCAACAAGCCAGAGAGTAAGAAGATAAAGCCGATCCCCAAAATCAAGTGGAACCTTGATCTGAACATCCAAAGACAGTAAAAGCCAAAGCTTAGAGTAAGAACCCACGAAACCAGCTGGATAGATTTTATGTAATCATTCCCTGCTTGTTCAAGCCAATCCGAAATGTCCGGGAGATGAGTCCAGTTGACACCACCCTGATGCCAGCCTCTCATAATCCTCCCTGAAACTAGAACCACGATGATGGAAATGATCTGAATATGACCTCTTCGCTTATTAACTTTAGTTAAGGACCTGAAATTTTGTGCCGCTCCTTCTGCAAACTGGATTGCTTTGCGGAGTAAGATCAAATAGAATGTAGACGTTAAGAAATGCCATATGTACTGCTCTTCCTCTACCATAGAACTAGATCCCATACTTGAAACAAGGATGGAAACGATGGCCAATACGTAATAATCATCCAAATGCCACTTGATCTTTTTGTCTTCCGGATTAGGAAGACATTGTCCTTTGCAGGAGTAAAATTCTTGGTCAAGCCCCAGGAAAATCCCAATAAACAAGAAACATGAGAGAACCATTGCTGCAACACCAAAAGTGAGAAGGCTAGCAGGTTTCTGTAATATGAAAAAACAGATAAGTAGGTAAGCTTGCAAGTTATAACAGAGATGTCATTTTCTGTCCAAGCTAACAAAATTAAATGCATGAATGCTAATTGCTTCAGCTGGAAAAAGGATCAAATCAGTAACTGTTCAAGTAGGGATTAACTTACATGAGTTGCTCTGCGTGATAACCACTTGCTTGTAGCTCTTAGAAAATCGTAGTAAGCCGAAACAGTACTGCTATACTCATCTCCACTGCTAGTACACATCACGAACAAAAAAACACTTTAGCATTTCAATGAATAACGTTCATAACATCCTTATGATTAAAATACAAATAAAACTACCTAGAGAGTCTTTTAGACCTCCATGAGCTGTGGAGAGCTACAGCATTTTCAAATAAACAGCAAAACATCTCCTTGTCACTAGAGTGGCAGTTATCAATTCTACGCAACTGAACATTCCTGATTGCATCACAGATAATATGTTCACAAGATAAACCGGATAGCTCCGCCTTAAGTAATCTGAGTATCTGCAGAGAATTTAGCTCCAATGTCCTCAGCCATTGGTCCTCTGTAATAACCAGACATCGTACGTAAGCAGCAGTAGATAATATCAATAGTAAGAGAGAGACCTAGAAATAAAAACCCACTTCAAGTACATGTGATATAAGCTTTACACTAGGTGGTCTTTCATAAACACATCTGTGAGGTTAGACTTTTAAGAGCCATGGAATGCTGCAATCTCTCCAGGTACCTTTCTTCCCCCAAACTCCCACAACAATCTGTCTTCCTAGCTCCATTCAGAATCTACAGTGGTTACCTTTTCCTCTACACCTGCTTAGCTCATAATGCTCGTCCGTGTGTGGGTGGGTGTGTATATATGAAAAGAGACACACACACATGTATGTAAATAAGATGTAATGAAAGACGAAACCAGTTGAAGATTATAGAAACCAAAATCAGCAAGCGTGACAAACACCAAGTCTCAAGGCCAACTGGAACCTCCAAAATGACTGCCACTATCTAACCTGGCCTTCCTAGCGGACCTAGCCTCAGGACCGAGCCCAGGAAATTCTCTTTTCACTGATTCATCTAGAATTTCTATTATTCACAGACAGAAATATTGCATTGAAAGCAGAAGCATATCATTGATCCACGTCACAAATATTCGATCATGGGCTCTGACTTCTTCATTTGATATAACCTATCACCTTATTAGCCCTTCGCATCATTAGTCAATCAACCTCGAGGAACAAATTCTCTCCCTCACAGAGTTCCCTTCATTTATCATAAGCCCATAACTCAACCAAGAACTTCATTTATCTCAATTCAAAATTTTAGACAGTGGCCATAACCTGGAAAGGACTCGTGCAGTTGTTGACGAAGCTGATCTTCCTAGTTCCCGTAAGGAGTCGTCATCAAAGTAAGCCTAATCGCTCCACATATACTTCCTCCAACCACAATAAGCCAACCCAATGACTTCTTCCAATGGTCCACTACAGAGCAAACATGTTTTTTGTCTATCAAATGGATCATATTATACTAGGGAGCTAAAACTTTGACTTCCAACACCAATAACCAAAACATGACAGTGTAAGTGAATTACTGCCCACAGTAGTGTCGAGCTGAGCTACTGGATCAAAATAATTAATATCACTCTCCAAATTCATGTTCCCTTCGCAGCATGGGATATGACAATAAATGAACAGGGAACCTTTATTCAACAAAATAATTGGTCACATACATTAAATTGTAAATTAACAAATTTACATTCAGAAGAGTATGTTAATGAATCTCCATCGTATTCAGAATCAAAACAAGCCATCCATAAAACTGCAACAAATGAAGACTATAGTAAAAAAAATAACAAAATATAACCTGCTAAGGAATCAGAAATCTCTGGAATAACAATTCCAACATTGTTTTTGGGAACTGGAACACCAAAAAGAAGAGCCAATGTAGGTGCAATATCTACCTGTATCCAAAGGAGAAAGTAACAAATAAGGAAAATTCATTTGCTTTCAAAGCTGTCGAAAATATATAAAAAGTAGGCATCTCTTCACACAAGAAGTGTCAAAGAGTTCAACCCGTGGGCAAACCCAGTCGAATTTAACCCGACCCCCCACCCTTCCACAACACGGCCCGGGCCAAGCATCCCTCAAGCCGCCAACCCACCCCTGCCCCATATCAGGCCTGGCCCTTACACCGTTCCACTAATAGCCATTTCTTTAATAAAAATTGCTATATGATTTGAAAAAGACAAATCGCCCCCCTCAACAGCCCATTAAACGGCTAGTTTGTAGGGCTTGTCAAACTTTGAAAAAAGCGAAAAAATGACATTTTAACCCCTCCCTCTAATTTTCTATAAATACTACTACCCAGTACCCACCCTCATTCAACCGCATTCCAAAACTAACAACTACTACTCTTTCTCTCTCAAGCATTTTCAATTGAGTTAACAACAAAACTCCATTTTTTTATTCATTTACTTATTTGTCAGCCTGTGTTGGGCAGATGGAGAGCGCTGAGCCAACGTCCGACAGAGAGAGTGCCGGGTTTGCCAGAGGCTGAGACGAGTTATTCATTTACTTATTTGTCAGTGTTGGGCGAGGGCAGTCGCTTGACTGGCGGTGCCGGATGGAGAGCGCTGAGCCACAGTCCAACAGAGATAGTGTCGGGTTTGCCAGAGGCTGAGAAGAGGAGAAGGAGGCCGGGATTCAACGTTGGGATTGCCGGCATCCAATTTTTGCTGTCTGTCAGGAGCTAGGGTTTACAGACTAAGATCGGTACCCGCTCTGATACCATGTAGAAATCCATGGGGTTCCACCTCAAAATCTAATGGCAATGAGAAGAGTAGCAAAGGATTTTTCTTTTTCTTGAATGTCCGGTGTGCGACTTCTCAACACGCCCCCTCACGTGTTGCATTCTTTGACCTACATGTGGATCTCTTGTCTGTGGGTGGCAGTGAGCATGTGGCACGCAGGTTGTTAGACCATTCACGTGTGTGAACATGGCTCTCACACCATGTTAGAAATACACTAGAGAATGCAAATATTTTCTGCATTAAGTTTTGTCAACCACAGTAGTGTATATATAGGACAACATCAAGGGGTAGAGTGTTAGGTATCATGTGTGAGCAGCTTGTCCCACATCGGGGTGGTGGACATCATGTCCATGGTTAATATAGTATGATTTGGGCCCTAACTCAAGGTTGACCTTTTGGGTAAGTGGGTGTCCCAAATCATACTATGGTGCTCCTCTCTCGCGATGTTTAATCTCCCTACATAGAGCTGTAAACATAGGAAACTACTGATTTAGGAAACTATTGGTTCTCTACACTATATTTGACAATGTTCTCAAAATCGGATGTCCCAAATCAATTTTTGGCACTAACTTGACGATAGATAGAACTTAGTCCTCGAGGTCTCAAAAGACGTGCCGGACGAACTTTCTTGAGATAATCGTATAATGCAACCCAAGAACTTACAATACCCATATAGTTTCTTGCTATAAATCAACAATAGCTACATCCATAGTAGACTGAATGAAACAAAGTATTTAAAGTTTGTAAGACGGTACAAACTGAAGCATACAACTTTAGAGTCTACTATGGAAATACCTGGTCAATTGTGCGATGGGTTATTGAAGGATAACCACTAGATGTTGGTTTTAGACCAACAAAAAGTACTAAGGAGTCGGTTTCCTCATAAGATGAGCCCCCATGATTACCATTTTCAGTCATTCCGTGATCGCTGACCACCATCTGTGGATCAAATGAATACAAAAGTTACTTAATTGAATAACATTTGATTCTTGACGAATGCCAAAGCTTAACTAGCCTTGATTCAATACAAACGAGTTGTTAAAGGTAGTAACAACCTAAAAGAAGATGACTTCGACAAAAATAACCCTGAAAAGACTAATCAAAATGGTAACTGGTTGAGTGATGACATCCCAAGCAGGTAGAGCCGCTGAGCCTCGTGGCCACGAAGCATTCACTTAATAGTATTGATGCACAGTCAGTAATACGCGGTTAGAGAGGTAAAAAGATACCTCGATAAATAGCCATCAATATTCGTGTAGGAAGAAAATTGACAAGACTTATTTTCAGGTGCATTCCTTTTATGCTTAATAATAGTATAATGTAGATTGAATTTACATCCACCTATATTTAAACTTGGCTTGCCCTATGTTCTTTTTTCTTCTTGTTTTGTTAAATTCAAGCTATCAAAATCTTGACCTCAAGGTATTTCACGAATCCTTTCCCAATTAATACAAGGGAAATGTTTTCCGGTAAGCCAATATAAAAAGGCCTAGGAGATCAAAGCATGATAACCTCGTTAAGATGAAAGACAGATCAAGGAGAAAGAAAAAGAGAAAGATACTTGCAAACATAGTTATCAAAATCTTACGATTCACGATTCGTATCCTACGATTCGATTCGATTCACCCATGAAACGATGCGAATCCCTTGGTGAATCTTAAATGGTCAAAAATTTCACTGAATCCCGGTTCAAGATTCCGAATCTTACGATTCAGTTGCGATTCAATCCGATTCATACGATTCACCATCAATTCAGCTGAAGGCTTATTTGAGTTAGAGCTCAAGTGTAGGAAATAAAACTTCCATTTTTTCTGAATGTTTTGCAACATGTGTTAGTTTTAAAATGACTTGTACATTTCTTTTAGTCAAAGGCTAGTAGTTTTCTATTATTTTATATCTCTCTGGCATCTCAATAGTTCCTTGCTCCACCTGTCTTTCTGTATCTTCATTATAAAAATTATGTAAAGTTTCTTATCACTAGCTAGGGATGCGAGTTTCTGAAACTTTGAGCTTTCTTTTTGTAAAATTATGAATATATTAGCTCACACATGTTATAGTTTAGTAAAATATGTTATTATATGGACCTAACATAAGTGCAAGCGAATCTTTACGATTCACGATTCGATTCGATTCACGATTCAATGAAGGTGAGTTTCGATTCACTATCTGAATCCCGATTTGACAACTATGCTTGCAAACGCAAAGTGTGTCTAACCAACAAAGTTCCCTGGCACAATCGCCACCCATGCAACCACAAACGCTGAGACAGATCATAGAGCAGAGTAAGATACTCTAGCTCATAAGTGACCAAACAGTACATCAACAAGGCAGTAAACGGCCAACCATCATGTGTCAAATTTACTCATACAACACAATTTTACTAGCACATGTCATTCACAAACCCAGTTACCGATTGTCATGTGAGCCCATCTGGTATACTTGCAAGCTCAGTATTTACACTAGAGAATAATCCAATCTGTCCAAGATTATGAGTTAAAACCGGGTCTTAACTGTCACTCTTAACGCCATTTCTCCACCTGAAGCTCATATAAATACTGAGCCACATTAAAGTCCATTCCAATGAACCACAGATCATCAAACCTGTTAGCATTAAAGTTAATTAAAATCAGCGCTTTCAAATATGTGGAAGAACCAGGAACGCCAGTAAAGGCCCACAAAGACCCGTCCTCCACACCCCTAAAACCCTCAAGAGTGAATTCACCCGTCGCCTGAGTGCAAGTAAATCTAATATCAAGAGTGCAAATTTGCGTTTATTATTCAGTTACATAAGAGTTAATAAATTGTTAATATAAATAAAATTCCATTGATCGATAAGCTATCTACGTAAAATCCAATGGAAGTAATAGTTATTCCAACGTTGGTTCTCACAAATCAGTGTTCTTAATTATGTATGGATGTATTTAATGTGGTCACTGTGTTCTCTACAATAGTTTGACTCATAAAACAAACATATATTTAGGGAGCTACACCCCAAGTTTGGCCCATGAGGAGGCATACAGATGTCTTTCAACCTCCTAGAGGGTTGTGGTATAACTCTTTTAACCACTATCATCATGGAGGTCTTTAGGAGAATACTGAAGAAGTCTGTTTGAAGTAGTAGCTGATAGGGTTTTGGTATGACAGAATGACGATGACGGTGGGTGTGCTCGGATGGACAGAGTACAAACATCTCAACTAGTATTTGCTAATTATAAATTGAACAAAAATTATTTTATCTTGTTACGTCATATAGACTTTATCTTTATTCATTTAACACAACTCAGAAATGAACATAAACAATTGAGTGCTTTTAGGTCTCCAATTCTAGCAATCTACGTGTAGAACAGTTCTTAAATTTCCAAACATATTATTTGTAGCCAAACAACCAACAACAACACGAAAACAAAAACAAATCAAAAACAAAACAAAAACAAATCAAAAAATACAAACCAGAAGTGTCCGCCCGTGATTGTTTTCTTCCAACTGCTTAGTACTTCTGTGGACAGTCTGGATCACTTCATCCATCTCCTTGAGTTTCGGCCCCATCAAGATGCTAAAACAACTCAAAGATCATCAGGGAAAAGAGATCAGAGTACAACAGTAAGAAAAGTGATAGAGGCACTACCTACGGCGTCCTCCAATGTGTCCAACATGGTCCAGACCAAGATAATGAAGAACCTGGAACAACACAGCTATTCACGTCACGAGAGAACAAGGAAGTTTGACAAGCACCAATCAACTGTGACATAAATTAAGCCAAAAAGAAAGAAAGACGGGAAGTGCATTATGAATGTCCTCACTGGACACTTCAACAAACATCATTAGACTGAAAATTGTAACCAGAGAGCTACTCTATAAAATTGAAACACAAGCTAGGTCCCTCCCTAGGATGAACTTGGATGATGAAACTCAAACCTGAAGTATTACAGATTATGGAATATCTAAGGATGATGAAAGCGGGAACTGGCAGAAGCAAACGAGGAAAACCAATATCAGAAGCCCGCATCTAAGAGCGGTTCAGAATAGCCCATTCCAAATCTAACTTTGTCCTAGACTTCAAATTTCAAAAGCATTATTTTTTCTTATCAGCTCTACATGGCATCAAATTCTGAGCATAGACCAGTAGGCCAACTTCCACATCCTCACACCTCAGATCTATGTTATCTACATGTCATCTACCCCCTGTCTTCCAGAAATAAAAACTCAAATTGAATTGAACTACTCCACAAAGGTATCCTGGTCAGTGAAGTTGCTAAAGGATAAGTTCAAAGGGAAAAAAAAGGGGTTATGGAACATGTATCAGCATCCAAATGACAGTTGATTAGAAAAATTGATACCCCTGTGAACAGTCTTGTGATTTACTTTCGACTACTCTCTCTCTATCACGCACAACAATGCAAAAAAAGTTTACTCCAAAGCTAAGGAGCATTGATAAGGATACAGGTGTCGGATACGAAATGGGAACGGACACGGGATACGTCATTTTCTACAAATATGAGGATACGACACTGCAGGGATACGTCAAAATTATTATTATTTTCTTATATATTTGAATTTTTATACTAATAGATGATAAAATATTGGTTCCAACTTCCTTAATATTTACAGCTTAAATATCACTGAAAAGCATAGATTAAGTATAAGAATGAGAAGAGATAGAGGAGCAGCTTACGTCGGTTCGAGTTTGACAAGTTGTAATTGGTAAAACCCTTGAAGTTGTCACATGTGATAACTAAAAACCTCGCTTGATCCATTCGTTCAAAAAGGCAACCACTTCATGTATTGAGCGCTCAATTAATCATATATATTATATCAACTTTAGCTTAATTATATTTTAACCCATTAAAAGTTAAAATATTTCATAAAACAACCATGTGAAATTCTAATAAGCTCGAATTTTGAAGGGTGACTGTCGCCTCTCATTAAGTGTCCTCCAAGTGTCCTCCAAGTGTCCAGTCTAATAAAGTTCTCTAAATTACATGCCAGCTTGAGGGTTCGACACGTATTTTGGAGTGTCATACGAGTGTCCGAGTGTCTCAAGTGTCCGACACGTACACAGCCCCTGTTTTGGAGTGTCCGCGCTTCCTAGCTCCAAAAAATGTAAATTCCCTTAGAAGGAAAAATGTTGAGAATATTTAGAAATAAGGAGGTAATGCAATCTCTAATAGGAACTTACTAGCAAAGATATCAAATCTTTCCATTCACAATTTGATTTATATGACTTCAAATTTAAATAAAACAATTCGAACAGATGGTAAATCAGAACATGTGACTTTGAATCTGAATCCCAATTACAATTGCTACATTACACGTGTAACTACTGACTTAATGTGTACACAATCACTGTCAATTCAGCTAGTCGAGACTTAATTAATGTGTACACAATCACGTACACGGCCCCTTTTTTTTGCTGTGTAGGGTTCATATGATCAATCAGTTTTTATGAGAACACTCTTTTTTACATTAGATCAACTTTTGTTCCCTCTATTTAGCTAAACATAACCTGTTCTATCTGGTTTTCACTTCAGTTGGTGATTCAAAAATAAGCTGCATCCTGATACCCTATTTTCATTGCGAACTTTTCTTACCAGTTGGATCTTAAACCAGCCCCATCACAGAAAAATTTCAAGGGGAGGCAAATTATTCACATGAGAGCTTGAAACAAATTTCTTAATCTCTAATTTAACCATTCCTATCATGGGAGAGCTTAAACAAATTACGAAAACCACTCCTATCACTATTTCTATGCTCGAAAAATAATTCTTAATCTCTAACTAAAACCATTTCTATCACTATTCACAAGAGAATCTGCAGGTATAGTAATCGTGCTTTCAAGATCTCAATCCAAATTTAAGCTAATTATTCTTTGGAGTGAATCTAGAGTAATGGAACACTTCTGTTATAAGATTATGAAGACATTCCTATCACTATTTCCAAATTACTTTACTGTGTTTCCTCAAGATGACAATCAATAGAAACATTAAACTCAAGCTTAAAATATCAATTCATACAGGTCAAAGGAGAGCCTTTGATAAAATGATTAAGCACTATAGTGTTAAAAACCAGAAAAGCACCACAGGCACTCCACATATGGAAATTAATACTATTTATATATTCTTCACGTAAATAATCAATGCACAGACTAAAAGATAAGAAATCTCAAAAGGAATGTCCGTGAGACAATTGGATTAACATTTTTTTACCAGGAGACTCCAGTCAGTCCTGTCAAGCTCATCACTCAAGTGTCGAGAAACGTTGTGATCCACTTCTACAGTATCTTTCACCTGAAGTAAAAGCATAGAAGTCACTTTGTAAAGAGGGAAGCCGTTAAACAAAGGTTATTATCCTTTAAAAAACAGTAAAGATTCAAAAGAGTGTATCTAATTTTTTGAAATACAGTATCAAAACTTAAGGGCTAAACCAGATACCATGTATAACTCTAGGTTACATGTGGGGCTATCTGGTATCGTGAACGAAATTGAAGTTAAGACTGCATTCTGCCTGAATTGTATTATACAAGCACTAATTTTACAAGACCAAACCATTCAAGGTATATGTTCAATTTAACAAAAAATTCAATCATAAACCACATTCATGCACTCATCGGGACCATGGGTAGCTAAAGGCCATTAAAATTTTAAAACCACATCCTTCCTATCAGAAAGAGGGGAATCTTAGTCAGAATAACATAATTTTTTGAGGCATAATTTGAACAAATTCGCATCTGATCTGAGCTTTAGACCAGGGGGGAGCAGAACTAACCAGGTAGCATTAGTCGGCCATTGAGACCCAAAATCTCCACTGCCTTATACACTACCTATAAGAGACCCATCCAAGATGCATAGTAAGGAATCAGCATGACTCCACACCTAAATTCATCATTATGTCCTGTCTTCAGGGATGTAAGCCTGTAACACCGAGAGCAACGAGTCTAGATAAGTAGGTGCTTGTTTCTATTCAGACTTACCTAGCGGGGTGGGCAGTAGCGCGACTGGCCTTGAATCACGTGGATTCTCTGAGTTCCAGCAGAGTAACGCAGAATATTTGCACAATCTTGGGATTCTGACCTTGACCTCCAGGATAATATATTAGAGATAGTTTCTATTTAAGTGGTGAATATCTCTAATTGGCAGGATTGACAAACGCTGGATTACTCCTCTAACTGTCAAGATAGGATGTATAAATAGTCATGTACTGATCAAGATTGAAATTTAGAAAAAACAGTAATGTTCTGCATGGTATCAGAGCTCTGTCTCTGGGAACCTGTTGTCAACTAAGCTACGGCCTTCATTGCCAAAATTCTAGCTAAGAAATTGCTAGCTATCTCAACCACATACCGGCCTTCATAGCTATGGTCTCGCTCAATCCACCAATGGTGCTGCCATGGTCAAACCATGGCAGGAGGTTAACCACGAAAGTGAAAAAAACAGATAGCTCAAGGCCACATAATCGAGAAGGACTATGGTGAACGTACTGTGAGAATTTACACCACACTAAAGAGATGTGTCGGAGACTACATGGCAATAGCTCAACGAGCAGTCTCGCAAACAAATGCAGGTAACTTATGCCTCTTATATTTGTTGGAAGAAAGCTAGAATCTCTTTATCAATTGCTTCATTATTTGTACAGCTGAATGGTGGTTCAGTTACGGAGGATCTGCTCTGGAGCTTAGATCAATTGCAGTGAGAGGGTTGAGCCAAACAACTTCTTCTTCTGGATGTGAGCGCAATTGGATCACCTTTAGTCCCATACACTCAAAATCAAGAAACAAACTCAAATACCAAAAGTTCAAGACCAAGTATTCAACGGGACATTGACAACGAGTTTAATCCAGTTAATTTGGATTACATATTTGATAAAGATGATCCACTGGCAGGTTGGCTACAAAATTGTGAATTGCTGCTTCCTAGATGGACAAGATAATATTGATTGGATATATGGCGATGAGGATGCAGTTGCTCCATCAGCTTCTCAACCGGGTTCAATTGTAGATAGAACTTCACCTGAAGTACCTACAGAGCCCATGGAGAGTCTCCACTGAGGACTTATGGACATACTGGCCTTCATTCATATCACGATGATCAGCTCCAACACGATGCGCCGTCGAGGCAAACCAGGTTGCCTTGGGTCATCACATCAAGGGGGATTGCCAAGTTCATCGCATCAAGCAGGATTTCAAGTTAGTTTTGCTTCTACTGATGAAGTGGACAGTGAAGATGAACAAGGCTTGAGTCGGACATTGAGTGGGCTTGACATGGGAAATATCCTTAACACCAACATCCTCCACAACCATATCCCTCTCGATATACCCACCACCATATACTTATTCGGTACCGCCACCATATCCATATGGGTACCCTTACCCACATGTGCATGATCAACCAATGTACCCTCCTGTTGAGCAACCAAATGATCTTTCGCATCACATTGCATCTGGATGTTTTGGCCCAACGGTACCACATAGGTATAATCCCCAAACTACAGTTGTTTCAAACAATACCGAGGCTACTTAGTCCAATGGATACATCTGTCCATCAATATAGACTTCCACATTCCCAATACCATGGAAATTGAACGATGTGGAGCAAACCTGCATGGAACCAGCACGCAATTCTTTTTGGATTTAGACCGACAATAGTTGTTGTGGCTTGATGTAATTTTGTTACGTAATTTGTTTCTTTAAGTGGTTATGGTCTCTTCTTTGTATTTGTATGATGAAAAAATATCTCTTGTCATAATCTCGTTAGACAATTGATAATTTTATTTTACTTTTTTGAAAGATAAGACAATTGATAATTTGTTTTATAATAAAGTGTGCAATGTCTAATTGTCTAAAAATTAGTTAGGCACGGTCAAAACAAACAACTAGAAAAAGACTATAAACATAGTTGATATACAAAAAAATGTCTTTAAAATACATTTTTGCGTCTTTTGACAATTTTTTAATATTCACGCGTTCGGTCCACGAGTCCCGTTACGGTGTCTCAGATACGGGCCGATATCGTTATCTGCGACTGATAGCGATACGCCGGCCGATACCGGATTTGAATCCTTGGTCCAATCACCAGAAAAAATACCCGAGTTAGATTAGACTACTAAACCGCAAGACATCAACTTTACATCACTGACAAATCAAAAATTACATACTCAAAGATCATACTAGCCATTATATTCAAATTTCAAAGACAACAAACTCCAGATTGCAGGCATTTTGGTTCCTGAAAAGGTAATAACAGTTACATGGCTTCGTCATTGACACATCCAGTGTATTTATTTTGGTTAGGTTTTCATTCATGATATTTTTAAACAGAAAACGCAAATGATAGGAAATGCATGTACCAGATGGCTCAACATTCAACAGAAATGTGTTTCAGCACTTTAATTTAGGAAGAAAAGTGTGATAGTTATAACAGGAGCCGTGGGGAACTGACTGCCTTTCAGAGAAAAATTAGAGTTCCTTTTTTCTTGTTTACTTCTAGCTCGGCTAGCTGAAAATAGCAGATGGCAATGAAACTATGAGGACTAAATAACAGGAGTATAAAAACAAGCTACAACTTACATAAAAACTACTAACTCCATCATGTCGTGTAAACAATCCTGGAAACAACTTGAGCCATGTTTCATCACCAAGCATCACCATTTTCCAACCAATGCTGAAGAACTGATCTACAATAAAAATCATTTTCGAAACAACAACTATAAGTCAACTAGGTTTTCCACATAACTCATAGAATTAATCATTTTAGTGTTGCATACTAACTTATAATATTGTCATCCAGAAAAGCTTGTGTGTTAAAATTGAAAGCTACGTCCAAGAATCCACCAATTGCTCCTGACACCATAGCCTGCTTTTTCAGTTTAGGAAGTGACAGGTAACCATACTTCAGAGCAACTAGTTTTAAACAATGTAGCAAGCAAGTGCAGATCGCTCACTTTCAGGCGAGGCATTGTAACAGTTGGCGGTGCAGCTTTTGCATGATACCCCATAGCCATACCACTAGCTAATAGTGACTGGGTATAGGGCATTGCCTCAACAAAAACCTTGGATGGAGGCTGGCCAGGCTTTCCAAGAACAACTTCTGCTGGAAGGCCATCAATAACCTGTGTCATAATGAATTGTGGCTTATCCTCTACATGAGACTAAAGAGGAGAGTAATAATTCAAGAACGCCATGGATTTCCTAGAAAGTTAAACCTCATACCATAAAGATCAGTCTGTCATATGACGAAGGAATCTCACATAACTCCTGCATGACAAAGACCGGATTAAAACAAAACACAATACCTATCCCATCATTTGGTGACTGACACTGACCATATCTATAAGCATATCATGGCCTTAGGCTATCAACTAAAACTGAGTTGCAATTACACGAGTTAAAACAAATTAGTACTCAAACAAAGTAACACTGTTTCACTGTGAAGTAATTAGGCCAAAAAAACGGCAACAACAACAACAATGGTAAGAAAACACGAATTTCATAGCCTCCCTGTTCTTCAAGCTCAAGACGTAGTAATCGGGAATACGTCCATTAAAATTTCAATATAAGCTCTTTGGCCACTTTATCATATGCATACCCTGAGTATATAAACACTAAGTTGAGTTCTTTCATACCTCCTTTATATTTCTCCATTAAGCACCTACGTAAGAATATGGTCTTTCCATGGTCAATCTCTGTGGCATAAAACCAAATTGTTTTCGGTCTCATATCTTTCCTCTCAGTAACACACTCCTGGAGCTTCATTGTCTGACTCATACGTTTAATAAGCCCAACTTCAAACAAAAGGCACCGATGTATTCTTCCTCCACACCTCCAGCATTTTCTTACAATTCAAAATGTTATTAAGCGAGATAGTCATCTATACTACCCATTTCTCACATCGCAATTTCCACGCGGAATCCATTCAGATCCTATAAATTTCTGCACCTTCATTGTCCTCAAGGAAACTTTGACATGAATTTCATTATCGTACGCATAAATTAGTAGTTTGCGCGCATACTAGAGGCATCAAGATCCATTAAGTTCAACTCATTTAAATTATTTTCATTCAAGAGCCTCCCAAAGTAACTTCTTACATTTCATTCATCTCGTCCTCTCTAACTAAAACTCTACCAGTCTTCGGTATACTTGACATAACTCAACGCCATTCAGTACTTCTCTCTATTGCTTGCAATTTTATAGTTATCCCTCTCCCCATCTTTATACGAATGATCACATGTTTTTGCATTGATCTCTCTAACTGCTTTCATAGTTTCATCTTTAACTATTTATACCTCTCTAAATTATTCCAACAACCAAAGTGGGCTATATATTGCACCCTCTTCAAATTCAACTTTTATCATATTTTTGGGTTCCTCCACCGCGTTTCATTAGGTAGCACATGTCCCGCATACTGCCCCAATATGCTTCTTGTTAATACCCTGAGCTATCTCCACGAACGTAAAATTAGGTTCTTCACTCATGTACAATAATCCCCCAAAAACCCGGTTTCTAAGAACTTGCGAGTTTTCAGCTTTTTAAGTTCCGAAGTGATCAATCATGTGATGAACGAAGTTAGTTTGCATATAGTTACTGACCTGGTATAGTGATTTGAGCTCCTCAGGACGCAGTTCTGATACATTCAGATCTTCACCTGAACCACAACCAGGAGGACGAAAACTCTCTGGACCACTGACAAATCGAGAGTTAGAAAGAACGATAAATCCACGAAATGGAATAAGGGATGTTGATGATACCTGAAGCCGGAGAGAGCTGGTTTGACAGGGAAGAACCCTAAAACGAAGAGCGAGAGGCCGATGATCTGAATGAGAACAGCAGATACAATACACAGCGTCAACTTAGTGCAAGTTAAGGAAGACATTTTCGTCTCTGTGGCTCTACGCGGTTGAGGGGCTCGCTACTCCGGCGGGAACAAACCAGAGACGCCGTTGGTGGTGATGATGAACGGTCATCTGTGTGTAAAATCTGGAGTTTTCGAAGATTTTGTGTCAAATAAGGGGGGTTTTGAAAACTCTGGTCAAAGAACTGGGCAGTACTAAAGAGAATATAAAAATGTTGGGTTTAAATTTTAACTGGAAAAATTACAACTAAATACCAAAAATAAAAATATTTCAAAAAAACTAAACATAAAAAATCAAAGACGGAAAACGGGGTATGTTCCCTCTTTCTCTCTCCTTTACGGACGAAAACCCCCAACCCAGAAACAGTTGATCGAAGACCTGATCCCATAATTCGACCACCGAGCTACTCCATCTGGCGATCGCAGTAGCCATCTCTGCCGATTCAAGTACCCTCCAAACAAAAAAAAATCACGACTCTTCTCTCTCTCTCGTCCGAAAAAAAATAGATCGGGGAAAGATTTTGCTCTCTGCTCTCTCTCTCTCAGCGGTTGTCCCAACCCTAAACAAAGTGATAGTCGGCAACGACGACGATGATTGTGCTGCTGAAATACCCCGTCTTTAATTATAAGGTAAAATAGCCTTTTTGGATTTTGGGGGAGTTATTTTTAATTAACTGGAAGTTAGGATTTTTGGAGAAGTTGCATAAATTTAGTTTTGGACTAAATTGAATTAAATTAGTTTCCGATGGAATTTTTCCAAAAATCCTAGAGTCATTCTCCTACTCCTATTCAATTTCCTTTTTCTTTTCTTTTCTTTCTTTCTTCTCTTTTTTCTTCTCCTACCCATGCCCTACTCTCTCTCTCTCTCTCTCTCTCTCTCTCTCTCTCTCTCTCTCTCTCTCTCTCCCGACCCCGACGCCACTAACCCGTCGCCGCCATCGGTCTATCTCTCTCTCTCTCTTTGTTTTGGTGAGTTCTTTATCTCTCACTTTCTTGTTCTCTTAATCTCAATCTATCATACTCTCTAATTCTCTACGATTATCACAATCAAGGAATTCTTACCCAAGTTATTATGTTGTGTCGTTTTGATTTTCAGTTACTCCATTGTGATGACCGCTACGTTCTTGCAACCTGTATGTGAATTGAAACCCTAGTTCAAATCATCATTACAATAACTTAATTCCATATTCATATTGTTCATTTCATCATTCATGAAATTGTAGGATCAATAGCCAATTGTTAGTACGACAAGTTTATAGGTTATGGGTAAAACCCTAGGTAAATAGGGGATTGTGCTGCTGAAATACCCCGTCTTTAATTATAAAGGTAAAATAGCCTTTTTGGATTTTGGGGGAGTTATTTTTAATTAACTGGAAGTTAGGATTTTTGGAGAAGTTGCATAAATTTAGTTTTGGACTAAATTGAATTAAATTAGTTTCCGATGGAATTTTTCCAAAAATCCTAGAGTCACTCCTACTCCTCAATTTCCTTTTTCTTTTCTTTTCTTTCTTTCTTCTCTTTTTTCTTCTCCTACCCATGCCCTACTCTCTCTCTCTCTCTCTCTCTCTCTCTCTCTCTCTCTCTCTCTCTCTCTCTCTCTCTCTCTCTCTCTCTCTCTCTCTCCCGACCCCGACGCCACTAACCCGTCGCCGCCATCGGTCTATCTCTCTCTCTCTCTTTGTTTTGGTGAGTTCTTTATCTCTCACTTTCTTGTTCTCTTAATCTCAATCTATCATACTCTCTAATTCTCTACGATTATCACAATCAAGGAATTCTTACCCAAGTTATTATGTTGTGTCGTTTTGATTTTCAGTTACTCCATTGTGATGACCGCTACGTTCTTGCAACATGTATGTGAATTGAAACCCTAGTTCAAATCTTCATTACAATAACTTAATTCCATATTCATATTGTTCATTTCATCATTCATGAAATTGTAGGATCAATAGCCAATTGTTAGTACGACAAGTTTATAGGTTATGGGTAAAACCCTAGGTAAATAGGGGATGTTTAACTAATTGGGCATGTTTGGATACACCGGTTGGGGGTGTTCGGTTAACCAAACTGGTGTGGTGTTTGGAGAGGAAGATTAGTTTGGAAAATGAGCCGGGCACCGGCTCTTTGTCCCATCCACCGCCCAATTTTTTCTGTACTTCTCTCACTCACTCTCTCTCCCTCTCTCACTCTCACTCTCTCTCTCTCTCTCACTCTCTCTCTCTCTCTCTCTCTCTCTCTCTCTCTCACTCTCTCTCTCTCTTTCCCTAGCCGGGCACCGGCTCTTTGTTCCATCCACAGCCTCTTTCTTTTTATGTACTTCTCTCACTCACTCTCTCTCTCTCTCACTCACTCTCTCTCTCTCTTTCTCTTTCTCTAGCTTGGAACATGCTCTTTGTCTCATTCACTGCCCTTTTTCAGTACTTCTCTCATTCTCTCTCTCTCTCTCTCTCTCTCTCACTCTCTCTCTCTCTCTCTCTCCTTCTCTCTAGCCGGGCACCGTTTTGTTTTCCCGGTCACCGGCGTTCACTCAAACTTCTAAAAGGTTGGGTTTGGTTTTTGGTTAACCAAACCCGGTAAACCAAACAAGCTCATTATTTTGGGTGATTTGGTAACCTTATTATGTCGGTATTAACTTGTTTCAGAGTGGGTAATTTCTGAAATTTGAAGTTAGATTGAAGACGGGATCGTTAAATAGATGTTTCAGGCGTTGGAATATGTAAAAAAGCTGAATTTTAGTTTTAACAGCGGGTAAAAAGTATTGTATTTGGCAGAATCTGTGACTAGTAAGTTTAAAGAGGGCATAACTTTGTTTCCGGAAGTAGAGTTTGATTCCTTTGATGCTGGACTTATTTTCCGCAATGTTTTGGATCTGATGAGATTATTTTTAGCTTGAGATATGTTTGGGATGTTTGGGTAATAAATTAGTTAAGTTATGATAGGTTATGTACATATTGAGTTATGGGATTTTGGAGCAAGATTTTAGGTTGTGTGTTTGGAGTATGAATTAAGGGATAAACTAGATACTTAAAAAAAAAACCTTGTAGGATTGTTATCTTGTTAAGTGGACATTGTCTCTTCATTTTTAGTATTGTATTTTGATTAGTGAATGAATAATTTATAGGCGTTGATCTCATTGACGGAGGATACGGCGAGTATTACTAGGAAGTGATTTGCTTTTTCTTGTGATTCAAGGTGAGTTGGTATGTCAGGCTTGAGCCTTATCATCTTCATGTCTACACGAGTTTTATTATATATGTCTCAAAATATGTTTCATGTTTTACATGCTTTACTTGAAAGTTAATTTTACTTTAAGTATTTTTTTTTTTGAGCATTTACATGAAAAATTTATTAATGCGTAATGATGTAAAGTGAAAGAGTCGTTTGACTTCGGTCACTCGAATGGTTTTTATTGTCATGTTGACTACGGTCACTCGATCCTTTTATAAGACTCGGTCGTTAATGGGCCCTGAGTCCATCCTAGTACAAACCTCTGGTCGCGGGTAGTCTTTAGGGGGGGGGGGGGGTTGTCGACACTTAAGGTCTAGGTTGCTAGTTGTAGAGATGTTGATTACTCTTCTCCGTACAGCAAAGTGCAATAGAAGTACAACACAATATTTTATTGAATGAATCGTTTCTTTTCTTGGAAAATGATAATAAGAGACTTTGGAAGAAGTTATTTGGCAAGTATAAATGAAGGAAAGAGAATGGTTTATTCACGTGTGAAGTTATTATGGAATTATTTTATCTCAAAGACTCGGGTTATTTCTTTTAAAATAATGTTTTTACTTGCCTATTCGTGATTACATGTTTGGGTATATCTCACTTACTAGGTGTCTTTGCTTTCTTTCCACACAACATATTTAGGTGATGGAGGCATGATCTAGCTTGGGGATGTTTCACTTCATTATACTTAGTAATAATCACGCAAACAGTAGACGTTCATTTATTTTTAGTAGTGGTGTCGTTTTGAGGCAAACAATGTTTAGTAATTTACATTGTAATATTTTGGATTAATTATGGACTGGTAGTTGGTTTGATGTTCGTCTTTAAATTTCCTTACATTTGGGAGTAATTCTCTTGTGCGGACTGTCACCCTTCCGGATTTCCCAGGGATGGAAAATTGGTGGTATTATAACTCTTTTTGTTTCTGCTGGACCGAACAGAGAGAAGAGGGGGAGATAGAGAGGTGATAACGCCCAAATAGGGGTTATTTTATAGCCTGAAAAGATGTGTATGTGTGCTGGAAAGCCGCGTTTTAGCCAGATTTCACCCTCGGAAAGCCTCGGTTTTAGGAACGAGACGTTTATTTGCTCTTCGTGAATTTCTGCATGTTTTGTACTTTTATTGGATATGATCGCGGGTTTTTTCATGTTTTTACAGGAACAGGTTCGGAAAGTGCATTGGGATGCATGCCGAGACAGAACCGGGATCGCCTCGGGAAACGTGCAGAAAATGCTCGGAGCAGAATTTGACCGAGACTGGTACAAGGGAGAGCGGAATGGAAAACGGAAAGACTGGAAGAAAAACGAGCAGTGAAAACTGACCGAGGAAGCTGAAAACGCCAAAACCGAGAATCACCGGGATGCGCTCGGTTGACAATATCTTGAGCTTGACTTGGAATTTTGAAGTGAAACCAGGGGCAAAAGAACGGAGACGTCAAGGGCTTTCCGAAAACAGGTTATAATGCTGAAACGGAGTCCGGCCGAAAAACCGACTCCCGTCAAGTGTGGGTCCCAGACAGGCCACGCCCGAGTAAGGAGTCTCGGTTCCCGGTGTCCAGAGTCAGGAGCAACTATTTCATGTTCGTGACGATTTCCGGGACATTTTTGGCCTAGGGGTATTTTGGTCATTTTGGCACCGGGCCCGGGTTTTCGGAGTCAAGTTCAGATTTTGTCTCCCAAATTCAGTCAGCAGTTTTCCTATGGCCAGAGTCAGGATTGGGCAGAATTTGGAGCGGTTTTGACCCAGGGGTATTTTGGTAATTTTGACAAGTTTCGGGTCAAAACGCAAGACGGGAACACGGGAAAGCAGGAAGACACCGAGGAAGGAAAACTGGAGATTTCAGGCAGAAGTGTGGGACCCGGGAGACCCAACCGGGCCCAGCAAAGGACCAAGCAGGGCCCCATCACCACCCCCTGCCTGCGTATATACGCAGACAGGGAGGGTGATGGTTGGAGGATTTTTGGCCCTGGTTGCGTATATACGCAACCTTGCGTATATACGCAGCCAGGTTGACTTTTTTTTCCGAGTCGGTGGACCGATGGCAGTTTTCGTAAATTCTGGCGCAAGCGTTTCGTGAAAAAACAGCACTATTTAAAGACTCGTCCAGACTCGTTTTGAGACATCAACAATACCCAACACAATACACAACACAAGACAGCACAACCGAAGGACAAGTCTGAGCATCCCGGGAGAGCACGAAAGCGCGATTCCAGATTCGAAGACCTAGTTTGATCTTATTCTCTCTCTCATTCAAAAACTGTGTTATTTACGATATGAATTTCAGTAGCTAAACTTTTACCTAGGTTCTCGGTGAACCTAGGGTTTCGTTTTCAGAGATTAGTTCTACGTTTTGACTATGAATTCATGATCGCACTATCTTAATATCAGCAGTTTTTATCAGTTATTCTGTCTTTGAATTTTACTGTTTGTGCATGATCGGATTCGCGAACTAGAATTGCTACAGACCCGAGCCGGTAGGTGAAAACGTCCGGTTAGGGTTAGGAAGAGAAGACATAATTTAGCACCTTACCCCGATGGGCCGACTAGCGAAGGGGAGTTAGGACTAGCCTGAAATCTTTGAGACCAACTGTTATAGCATCTGACCCGGGCCATCAGGACAGGTTAGAAACCTTAGCAGCCTTAGAACGAGACTGCAGATTTAGGCAGCTTAACAGGAATCCGACAGTCTGCAGGATTGTGATAACGTGCAGGAAAAGAAAAGATACTGCACAATTGGTACGTGGCACGGATGACGAGACTGCTGTGTGTTTTCATGTCAAACAAAGAATGAAAATCTGAAGAACCCTAGGGGATCCCGGGACCTAGTATCTCAAACCCTAGTTTTACAACCTTAAGATTATTCAGAAAATTCTCACAAAAAGATTTACGTTTCAGTTATTTAATTTCAGTACTTAAACAAACTCTCAAAATATTCCTCCTTTTTACACTCTGTTCGTTAAAACTGATTACTAGAAAAACCTGTAAAGTCCCTGTGGGATCGATAATCTGAGTCGAAAATACTCTCTATATTACTTGATTCGTATACTTGCGAATAGTACGCTAAATTGCGCATCAAGTTTTTGGCGCCGTTGCCGGGGACTTTTTAGGGTTTATTTAGTAGTTCGAATTAATTTTCAGAGTTTTTATTTTTATTTTATTTTTTGTTTCTTTTCGTAATCTCACTGCTCTTGAGAACTCTATTTTTTCAGGATGGGCGACAATACCGAGAGAACGCCAGAACTGCCCGAGACACGTACTCCAGCCGAGATGGCTCGGTACATCGAGGATCTGATCGCAGCAGGATTCGCTGCCCGGAGCAACCAGAGGACATACAACCGGTCTGGGAAGGCGTTGGTGGATAATTTGGAAGTCCCCACGGGGGGCATGAACGAGCTATTGTGGTGCCCGAGATCACCGCAGAACACTTTGACATAAAACCCTCCACCATCCAGACTGTGCAGACCCTCTGCCCGTTCCATGGCAAAGCTGACGAAGACCCGAACGACTTTATCGGGAAGTTCGAGGACTACTGCAACAAAGTCTGGTATAAGGGAGTTGGAGCCGAGGCGCTCATGCTAATACTTTTCCCATACTGCCTGTACGGAGTGGCCAACGACTGGCTCGAATCCCCACCACCCAGGTCCATCACAACATGGGAGGGGTGTGTCACCGATTTTTTGGCCAAATTTTACCCCGCCTCCCGGGTCATTCAATTACAAAGCGAGATTCTGTCGTTCAAGCAGAAGACGGGAGAGACGGTGGTAGACGCATGGGATAGATTGATGAGACTGGTGAAAAGGTGCCCAAACCACGGTTTTGGAGACCCGAAGATCCTGCAGGTATTCTACCATGCCCTAGACAGGGAGAGTGCTGACAGGGTTGACAGAGAAGCCGTAGGAAACTTCCTGTACCATGTGGACAAGGACGGTGCCTATGAGCTGATGAAGCAATTAGCCAAACAGGACACTCGCCTGTTTGACGATCGCAGGATCACGGCCCGAGCCGAGCCAGTAGAAGATGACCGGATAGACAATCTGGCCAAGATCGTTCAGGATTTGGTCAAGAAAGTCTACTCAGAAAAGAAGACTATTGCAGTGGTGGACGGGCCAGGTTTGGACACAGCAATTGAGGGGCTCAGGACCGAAGATGCCAGTTACGTACAGCAGCAGTGGGATCCGAGCCAGTACAGACCGGGCACGAGAGATCATCCCGGGTTCTGGTACGGAAACCCGAATTCCGCAATTTATGTACCGGGATTCCAGCACAAGCCACCGGCTCAGCAGGCCGCACCGGTATCGCAGGCTCAGTCGGGCCCATCTGAACAGCAGTACGACGCTCAGATGAAGGAAATCAAGTCCATGTTCCAGACAATGGAGTCCCGGTTCAAACACATGGACGCCCTGACGGCAAACATGCAGACAACCGAAACGTCACTGCGCGCTTTGGAAGTACAAGTGGGGCAGTTAGCACAGCAGCTAACAGAGAGACAGCCAGGAAACCTACCCTCGAATACAGTAAAAAATCCACGGGCTCATATCAATGCTATATCCACTCGGAGTGGATTGGCACTGCAGGATCCACCGTACCCCAGCCACGCACGTGCAGAAAATTCGAAAGAAGTAGAACGCAACTTGTCGGGCCAGGATAACAGCACAGTCGACCGCCCCAGCCGAAGGGCTCGATTGAGCAGGATGCAGTGCAGAACGAGACAGATGCAGAAACGGTACCTGTCTCCAAGGAGGTGCCATAACCCTTGCGAACACGAAAGAGGGACGATAGCAAGGACTACGCCAGATTTCTCGAGATTTTCAAACAGCTGAAGATCAACATACCATTTGCGGAGGCATTGGCAAAGATGCCCACTTATGCCAAGTTCCTCAAAGATATTTTGTACGGACGGAAACGTACGAGCGATTTTGAGACTATAAATCTGACGGCAGAAGTGAGCAACTGTGTGAAGAATGGGCTACCGAGGAAGAGGAAGGACCCTGGCAGTTTTGTTATCCCGGTGACCATATGTAATGCTTACACAGGAAAGGCTCTGTGTGACCTAGGGGCCAGTATCAATATGATGCCGTTCAGGCCCACCAGAATCAAGCTTCAGATGGCAGACAGATCCGTGAAGCAGGCTTACGGAGTTATTGAAGATATTCTGGTGAAAGTCGGAGAATTGATTTTTCCGGCTGATTTCGTAATTCTGGACATGGAGGCAGGAGACGTACCACTCATTCTGGGCAGACCGTTTCTGGCCACTGGAGAAGCCACGATAAACTGCAAGAGCGGAGAACTGACCATGCAAATCAATGAAGACAAGGTGAAGTTCAACGTTTTCAAAAATCTGCAACTACCGAATTATTACGAGCATGAAGACATCTTCGCAGTGGAGGTAGTCGAAGAAGGCTGGGAAAACGAAGAGATGGATAAGCTATGGGCAGAGATTGATAGAGTGGACAGAGAGAACGAGGAGAGATTCCAGGAGGAGCAGGCCATGCAAGCCGAAAACCGGACCACTTTACAGTTGGACGAAAAAGGTGGACAAAAATTGCCCCTGGTCCCGTCACTCAAGGAGCCACCAACCCGAGAGGTTAGACCGCTCCCGAGCCATCAAACTTTAGCACAGCCAAAGCAGTTTCAAGTAGGTCAAAAAATACGTCTCTGCGATTCTCGGAAGCAGTTTTTCCCGGGAAAATTGAGATCTCGGTGGTCAGGACCGTTTATCATCAAAGAGGTACTTTCATGGGATACGGTCGAATTGGAGAATCCGCATGACCGTACAACTTGCAGGGTGAGCGGAAACCGGGTCAAGCCATATCTGGGCCCGCAAGCAGACGTCAAGGTAGACCCTGGCGGTTTTGACGTACCTTGAGCAAACATGAGGTAACTGGGTCGGGCCGTCGACCGTAAATTACAAGCGCTGGTTGGGAGGCAACCCAACGTAGTAAGTTAGATTAAATTATTTCAGTTTTATTTTCAGTTTTGAATTTTGAGAGAGGTAAGATGAGTGGGTATTGACTTTGAATTGAGCATGTGCACATACAGCAGGGCAGAAAACGAGAACAAAAAGGAGTAGAGAGAGAAAAAAAATTTATGTTTGAAAAAAAAAATTTACCTGCTGGTTGCGTATATACGCAACCCTGCGTATATACGCAGTCAGCAGCGAAAATTTCAGAATTAAAAAAAATAATAAAAAATAATTATTATTTTTTTTACATGCTGTCTGCGTATATACGCAGGGTTGCGTATATACGCAGCCAGCAGCGAAAATCTGGAATTTTGAAAAAAAAATCTTTTTCAAAATGCTCCCTGTTTGCGTATATACGCAGGACTGCGTATATACGCAGGCAGAAATAAAAAAAAAATACTTTTTTAAAATGCTCCCTGGTTGCCTATATACGCAGTACTGCGTATATACGCAGGCAGAAGAAGAAAATTTTTTATCGGACATCAGCACGTTTTTGACACATTTTCCTCTCTCTACCTCCATACACAGATCCGTGGAGTTTGAAGCAAATTCAGAAAATTTCGTAGAAGGAAAGGCAGATTTTCAAAATCTTGAAGAATCGACCCCGGTGTGTTCTGGCACACTCGACCGTCACAGGGACTCGTACGAGTTGGGGATTTTTCAGGAACAGTTTTTCTGCATAACCGAGCAATCGACCCCGGTGTACGAAAGTATACTCGACCATATGGGAGCACATTGTCACACACAATGGTGCTCGGGGATTGCACATTTGAAGAGCACGTACAGAGCCGGAAGATTGACAACTTCCGTCGAGAAATTTTCTGGCGACCGGTCAACGGTCCTGCTCCACCGGAATCTGCAAAAAATTCCGCACCTGTAAGAACTGACTCCGGGTGCACAGGTTCAGTTTCTGTCTCTCGCTTTATTTTTCCGCATATACTACCAGTTGTTTCCATTCAATGAGGCAAGCCAGCTTATCCAATCCAGATTATATGCCTGATGATTAGTACCATGAGGGCATGGCACCATCCAGTGTGGGGGTGGTGGCGTTGTAACTGCATTACGTTTTATAAAAAAAAATGATAAAAATTGAAAATTTTGAGACTAGGCGAAGGATTTAGCTTAAAACTGGAGAGAGCTTAATGATAGAAAATTTCCCGAAGTGGACGAACTTAGGTGAGGAAGAGCTGCGAGAATCTGTACAGGGTAGTTAATAGAGCCAATGCACTCCAGGAAACGCAAGTAGCTGTCTCCCGAGCCATGTATCCGACTAGCTGCCAGACCACCGTCACCAGGTAGTCGTCAACCCGCCATCACGGTCACCACATCATTTGGTGGAGTGATAGGCCATAAGGGACCTCACGTCCTGTCTCGCGCCTTAGGTCCACTAGTGAGCCCCGTTTATCCATTAATCCTTTTCTTGGTAACCGTTTGACCTAGGAAGCCATTTTTTGATACTCGCATCATTGTTAGTATTTTTACCTTTCCTACGCGTCATGGCACGAGGGAGTTGAGTTGAGGGGGATTTTCTGGGTTAGAGCATAATTGTCATATTTGATAGTGGATGAGCTTTATTTTTATATTTGAGGGTGTGTAAGGGTGAGATAGTGACGGCAGCACACTTCGGTGTGGCGGTGACTCACGACATTACACCGTGAGCACAGGAGGAGAGCCGTAGTGCGTAAATTTTCCGCACGACATGGGGGACCTTGGGTTGACAGGGTTATTTGGAGGACGCGCTGTGCTATTTAGACATCCTTGGAGTGAGGAGGATCAGTTGGAAAAGCGCGAATATTTTACAGATTGACTACATGCTTCGGAATTAGTGTGGGGGTGGTCGTTTCAGATTTTATTTCAGTATTTTTCTGCCACCCCACGTTTTTTGGTTTATCATAGAGTTGGCCTGGTTTATATTATTGTAGTTTATTATGTTACGCAGGCAAAAAAAAACGAAAAAGAAAAAAAAACGAAAAAAAAGAGAAAAACGAAAAAAAAAAACTAGAAGTAGAAAAAAAAAAGAAAAGGAGTATCAAAGGCAGAAAATTCAGGGTGCTTGATCGATTCTATTTCAAAACGTCGGGTCGGCAATTTTTATCACAGTTTCACATTCGTTCACAGTTGTGGCCGCGAGAACGGCAGTTACACCGGGACTGGGGAAATTGAGTGTCTAGAATCTTAGGTGATTTGGGTCAGTTTCTATCATCTTGGTGAGGGAGTGTGAGATTGGGGTGTGTGTGAGTGTGCTGTGACGTTTAGGACATCGCTTCTAAATGACTTATCCTACCGTCCCAAAGCCGGCATATTTACATTACACCCGGAGTAAAAGCACGGAAGGTGTGCGCTAGGGATACGTTCGATTTGCGTGCAAAAGTGGAAGTAAGTGGTGTTCGTTCTTGTTCCTAACCTAGGCTGGCCGCGAGTTCTTCCGATCACCGCAGTTTCTGAAATCTAGGGGAATATGAGAACTTGATGATGTTCAGTTTGAGTTGAAGAGATTGTCCAGTCTCACTAAAAAGATAAATTATTTTTATAGTATTAATATTTTTTTTAAATAAGTGCAGTTACACCGCTCTTGATTGATTCGGGATAGTATGCATTGGTAGTATATAGCTGGAGTTTGCTCGGGACGAGCAAAGTTTAGTGTGGGGGTATTTGATAACGCCCAAATAGGGGTTATTTTATAGCCTGAAAAGATGTGTATGTGTGCTGGAAAGCCGCGTTTTAGCCAGAATTCACCCTCGGAAAGCCTCGGTCTTAGGAACGAGACGTTTATTTGCTCTTCGTGAATTTCTGCATGTTTTGTACTTTTATTGGATATGATCGCAGGTTTTTTCATGTTTTTACAGGAACAGGTTCGGAAAGTGCATAGGGATGCATGCCGAGACAGAACCGGGATCGCCTCGGGAAACGTGCAGAAAATGCTCGGAGCAGAATTTGACCGAGACTGTTACAAGGGAGAGCGGAATGGAAAACGGAAAGACTGGAAGAAAAACGAGCAGTGAAAACTGACCGAGGAAGCTGAAAACGCCAAAACCGAGAATCACCGGGATGCGCTCGGTTGACAATATCTTGAGCTTGACTTGGAATTTTGAAGTGAAACCAGGGGCAAAAGAATGGAGACGTCAAGGGCTTTCCGAAAACAGGTTATAATGCTGAAACGGAGTCCGACCGAAAAACCGACTCCCGTCAAGTGTGGGTCCCAGACAGGCCACGCCCGAGTAAGGAGTCTCGGTTCCCGGTGTCCAGAGTCAGGAGCAACTATTTCATGTTCGTGACGATTTCCGGGACATTTTTGGCCTAGGGGTATTTTGGTCATTTTGGCACCGGGCCCGGGTTTTCGGAGTCAAGTTCAGATTTTGTCTCCCAAATTCAGTCAGCACTTTTCCTATGGCCAGAGTCAGGATTCGACATTGGACAGAATTTGGAGCGGTTTTGACCCAGGGGTATTTTGGTAATTTTGACAAGTTTCGGGTCAAAACGAAAGACGGGAACACGGGAAAGCAGGAAGACACCGAGGAAGGAAAACTGGAGATTTCAGGCAGAAGTGTGGGACCCGGGAGACCCAGCCGGGCCCAGCAAAGGACCAAGCAGGGCCCCATCACCACCCCCTGCCTGCGTATATACGCAGACAGGGAGGGTGATGGTTGGAGGATTTTTGGCCCTGGTTGCGTATATACGCAACCTTGCGTATATACGCAACCTTGCGTATATACGCATATACGCAGCCAGGTTGACTTTTTTTTTTCCGAGTCGGTGGACCGATGGCAGTTTTCGTAAATTCTGGCGCAAGCGTTTCGGGCCATCAGGACAGTTATCCCGATGGGCCGACTAGCGAAGGGGAGTTAGGACTAGCCTGAAATCGTTGAGACCAACTGTTATAGCATCTGACCCGGGCCATCAGGACAGGTTAGAAACCCTAGCAGCCTTAGAACGAGACTGCAGATTTAGGCAGCTTAACAGGAATCCGACAGTCTGCAGGATTGTGATAACGTGCAGGAAAAGAAAAGATACTGCACAATTGGTACGTGGCACGGATGACGAGACTGCTGTGTGTTTTCATGTCAAACAAAGAATGAAAATCTGAAGAACCCTAGGGGATCCCGGGACCTAGTATCTCAAACCCTAGTTTTACAACCTTAAGATTATTCAGAAAATTCTCACAAAAAGATTTACGTTTCAGTTATTTAATTTCAGTACTTAAACAAACTCTCAAAATATTCCTCCTTTTTACACTCTGTTCGTTAAAACTGATTACTAGAAAAATCTGTAAAGTCCCTGTGGGATCGATAATCTGAGTCGAAAATACTCTCTATATTACTTGATTCGTATACTTGCGAATAGTACGCTAAATTGCGCATCAAGAGGTCGAGAGAGAGATAGGGGCAGAGAGTGATAGAGACATGAAGGTAGTGATGGTGGTAGTGGACTACCGTCGGTGGTCATGGTGTTGGGGAGGAGGTTGAGTGTTTTGTTTTCACCATTTGTGTACTGAGGAAGAGAAGTGGGTGAGATTAAATGTAGAATAAACATAGGTTAGGACCAAATTAGACTAGGGTCAAGTCATGGTCTTGGGTCAAGTAAAGTGCCCAATGGGTGATGGGTCTTGGTCAATTGGCCAATAGAAAACTTAGGAAAATTTATATGGTGCCTTGGGTGTACATTTAGTTAGGTAAAAGTATTGGATGTTTGGGGTAATATCACAAGTATGTGGAATTGGTAAAATAATTTGGTAGTACCAAATGCTCATTTATTTAGATGTATTAATTAAACTATTTTTAGGTAAAGTTGTTATAACTAAATTAATTTATCATATAAAAATAACAATCATATACTAGCCTCCCAATTAAATCATCAATCCGGAAATTAACCCAACATTTCTAAAAAATCACAACCGAGCATGTGTCAAATTAATATTTTATCCCCTCGTATAAAGTGGGGTATAAAACTAGCATCTTCTTCGGTGCATCAATGTACACTTCGAACTTGCCAGAATTATTTGGTAGAGACAATACTGGTGTTATAGTCAGCTTATCCTTCATGGTCTGAAATGCTTCTTTGCATCTATCGTCCCACTAATACTTCACTGCCTTCTTTATCAGCGTAGTCAGTGGCCCATCAATTTTGGAGAAGTCCTTCACAAAACGTATGTAATATCAAGTGAGCTTAGGAAACTCCTTATTTCAGACACATTCTTCGGTGTTTGGCCTGTCCATAACACATCCATCACCTATAAATACCCCCTCCTCTTCCTTATTTTTCACTCATTCTCAACAACTCTCTCTCTCTCTCTCTCTCTCTCTCTCTCGGTGCTCTCTTCCCTACCCCACGACCGCCGGAACCACCATTTCCGCCGCCTTCTTCGTTTTCACTTTCGTCGTTTTCGGTACCGAGCTCATAGACGGAGAATCCGTATAAGACCTGTACTACGGATATTATGAGATTTTGAATTTTATGCGCCGCCCTACTCTCAAATTCGGTAACTTCATATGTACACTGCTTTCAACTATCAAAGGTATGTGTTTTGTGTGTGTGTGTGTCACTAAGATTTTTACAACACGCGATATCTTACAAGGATTTATGAAATGTCTTTGGGTAAACCTATTACTAAAACGATCTTGGAATCATTGCATATCTTGAAAAGTTGGAAATATAATCAATGAACGATAATGGATATGGGGCGATGTACATAGGATGTGTGTGAGGGCTATGGCCATGGGCACTTATAAGCGATCCCTTGGGTGATAATCTATAGGAGATTACATACCCGCCCCCGCAGTTGATGGACATACAACGAGGTGATGCGGTCGCGGGTTTTTTTTATAAGGCATGGAAACTATAGAGTACTACCTATGATGACGTAGGTCAATGCGGTATATGGGTGTCGACACTTGAGGTCCCATAGTATGGTTCGAGCGGGGTATGTGATGGGCTACCTTCTAACACTCTTGGTGATTTGAGACTGGCGATGTCCCAAGACGTACATTCTATATATTGCATCGTGACCTCCTGTGGGCATACGTTACCCGCTTAGTTTCGGGTATGTTTGCTATAACTTTTGTTACTAGCTTGTATATCACTGTGCACAGGCTAATCAGACGAACATCACTGGGGGAATGTACCTGTTTGAATTTGGAAATAAGAGCCAAGACAGTATGATTGAGTCCTTATGCTACTGGAACCATTCAAAATTTGCAGACACGTGTCAGCAACCTGATCCCCAACAAGATGCCAGTTTGTCTGAAAAAATTGTGCCGAAAACCCGTCAATTCCGGGGCCTTTCGCCGATGGCATTTGGGACAGCGTTTCGTCAATCTCCGGTTGAGTGAATGTCTGGTCAAGAGCTGCCCGGCGGCTGTCATCAAGAGACGTTGGGATGTGCTGCAAGGAAGCCCACATCTAGGTTTGCGTCGGGTTATCTGGCCTTTTTTTTATGACACCCGACATTTATTTCTCATCTATATCACAAACTAGGGCGATGCGGATTCTCATATTTTGAAATGAATGTTGGTCCATTATATCAAATGAATATAAACTATTAAATGCAATCTTCTTAAGGAAATATTTTTTAAAAAGAATCGAGCGGGGTTTGGGGGGTTGTAATTCATGCCATCATCTCTTCAATCATTTCGTAATAACTTTTTCATCCCACGTTTGGAAAAGTAGAAAATGTAAATCACTTCATCTCCACTAACTTTATTATTTTTTTTGTAGGGTAAATTACAAATAACTAACCTGTGGTTTGGGCTCATTTCAGTTAAGTGGCCTGTGGTTTGAAAAGTTTCACTTAACTAACATGTGCTCTGCTCCGTTTTGTAAATGGGTTTTCCGTCCAATACTTCCGTTAGTCATGTGTATTTAAATATGGTGTAACACCTAACAACCTCCCTTGCCCCTCTTTGAAGGTCGGAGTGTGCATTCAAAGTTTCGTGTAATCGTAATTTCGTGTTTTAGTCGATCGTATGTAGTTTGTCAGGTGAAATTTGCAGGTTATCCAAAGTGAACTTTGTAATGAGAAGTTTGTGAACATTTTGATGCACAATTGTATGAGAAGTTTATGAAAATTCATTCCAGCAACCAAATGAACAAGCACTGCATATCAGTGCTTAAGCTGAATTGAAATGAACAAGCGATGCATAGTGCATAAGCTAAATTCAACTGTATCCAAATGGGGCAGCAAACTAAATTTAACCCAAAATATTTGACATTATTATGGTCTAATAAAAATAAACCCAATTTTTATATGCCAAATAAGTACACATAAGCTTAGTGTTCAAGCTCATGATCACATCAACTTGAACGAAAATACCAAAATTCAGTTACACAGAATGTGCATACCCTTGAGCAAAAATATTTTATTCAAAATACTAAAAAAACTAGCATCTATTCCAACTACTTTGATGCAAAACATCACCATGATCATTATATTACAGTGGTCTTAACCAAAATATCAAAAAATATTCAACATTAACCAAACAAATAACATGATGACCAACATCCTCCAAACTTACCCAGCTTCACTTTGAAATTCGCTCTCCATTTCTAGCATAAGGATTGAATGATGGTGGTGTGAATGTTCCACCCTTACCTCTCATAAATCGTGAATTGGCCCTTGCAACCAATCTTTCAGACATTCCTTCAACTGTTGCTGAAGCACTAGCCCTATAAACAGAAGATGATGCAGCTACACTTGAATTTCTTGAAGCACATGCTGCAGTAGATTGCATATTACCAGTGGAAGTAGCTGAGCTTCTTGCTGGAACACCACCTGTTTCTGTAGCAGAAGCAATGTTTGGTCCTGCAGTGCTCATCCTTCCTCTTCCTCTTCCTCTTCCTCTTCCTCTACCTCTACCTCTACCTCTCCCCTTGCTACAAAATCTCCACCTTCAACACCACCTTTGTTTGATGAACCTCTTCCACTGACTTGAGAAGATATGTCATCTGGATGAGATCCAACAGCTGAAGTTGTAGAAGTATGCTGTTACACCAGTGAAACTTCAGTTCATAATAAAGTAGTCAAAGATTCATTATATTTGTAACTATACTAGAACTTTATTTAAACTTACATGTCCAGTGGTCTTTACCTTAGGACCATCTTGTGGAATCCTAGGCCTTTTTGGAGGGACTTGGTTGGATTGTTGTGTTGTAAGACCCACTGGTCTCTTTCTTGTCACTGTCTTATTCTGTCAAATTGGAGGGAAAATTCAGCAAAATCAAGTTTAGAGTGCCTAATTTAACAAATAATTCCCTAGTCTGACACATATTAACACAACTAAACATTTACCTTAATCTCACAAAATCTAACAGGGTATGGATACATTGGAAGTACACTAATTTAACATTAATTAACAAAAATTAGCATAAAGTGTCTAATCTCACACAAAACTAAGTGTTGTTTACATGAAGTACCCCAATGTGACATTATTATTTGTTATTTACAAAAAGTACCTAAACTAACATTATTACCAGTTGTTTACAAACAGTTTCAAAATCTAACATAAAACACTTTTTTACACAAATTCCCCCTAATCAAACATCATTAACAGTTTCTTTTACAAGAAGCATCTCAAATTAACTTCATTAGCAGCTTTTGTTATAAAAAATTACCCTAATTGCTCATAATGAACATTTTTTTTACAAAAAATACCCAATCTAACATAACTAACAGTTCTTTACAGAAAATACTTCAATCTAATATCATCATGAACATATATTTCTTTTTTACAAAAACTACCCCCAATCCAGCATCATTACCAGATTTAAAAAAAAAAAAAAAACCCAATCTAACATAATCACCGGCTTTTTTTTTTTTAAATACCACTGTCTAACATAATGAACACTTATATACAAAAAGTACCCCTATCATTACCAGTTTTGTTTTCAAAAATTACCCAATCTAACATAATTACAAGTTTTTTTCAAAATTACCCCAATCTAACATTCACTATACTTTTTACAAAAATTACCTCAATCTAACAAAATTAACAGTTAATTATAAAAAGTACCCCAATCTAACAAAAAATAACAGTTCCTAGAGTCAATTAACTCAAATTACCTTATGCATTCTCTGCGTCCTTTGCCAAGATGATTCTCCAGTGATTGTAGACTTACAACTCCTTGAGTTATGGCCTACTTTATGACATTTTCCACATTCAAGTGGCTTTCCTTTTCTGCTTGCTTTATGTGGGTCTCTTGGTTCATCAGGTTGCCTTCTTCTCAGTATTTTTGGTCTACCAGGTGGCCTTAAGATCAATGGAGGTTGTGGTGGTAACTTATTAGTCCTAACCCATTCATTCATCCCAGGCATTGGATGAAATATATCACTGTAGCAAGATAGGTATGTCTCTTTCAAGTAGAATGTGTCTACATACTTCTCTGGCCTTTCTTTGTTCTGGATAATTGCAGCCACAGCATGTTTACATGGTAGAGAAGTCAATTGCCACAGTCTACAACCACAAGTCCACCAAATCAACCTCCCTTGTATCTGATCCACCATTGTCCACTTCATATTGTAGCCTGCCTGCAGGTATAGCTTGGTAGACTCTTGACTCATACTTTAACTTCTCCAATTTGTCTTGTATGTTGGGGCATATAGGACCACCATATTTCTTCATTCCTACTATCTTGGTGTTCCATCTCTCCATAAATCTCTTCCTGATCCATTCAATCATTGATACACACGGCAAAGTTCTTGCTTCCATGATTATAGCATTAAGTGACTCATTCATATTATTCACCACACAGTCTGTCTTTGTTGTTGTACTGAAGAATGCTTTGCACCATTGTTCCCTGGGAATCTTAGTCAACCAGTCATGTGCATATTAATTTAACCTCTTCATCTCATCCATGTTTCTGTTGAATTCACTCTCTGTTGTTGAAGATGAGCACCTCCATAATTGATCTTTTAGCTCCCGACCCTTGTACTCCTTTAAGAAATTTGTGTAAATATGTCTCATGCAGTGTCTATGCTCTACACCAGGAAACAACTCCACAGTTATATTGTGCAGCCCCTTTTGTCTATCTGAAATGAGTATATAGTTGAAACCCACTGGACTACCCACATCATCTCTAAGAATCTCTAGGAACCACTTCCAAGAGTCCTTGCATTCTGACTCAACAATTGCAATTGCAAGTGGGAATATATTGTCATTCCCATCTCTACTTGTTCCTGCCAATATGTGGCCTCCATACATTCCCTTCAACCAGTAGCCACCCAATCCAATAATACCCCTGCAACCTTTTAAGGATCCAAGCTTCTGAGCATGAAATCTGATGTACATTCTTTTGATCAAGAGTTTTTCTTGCTCAGTGTCTGTTTCCTCTAGTAATTCACAACTAATCTTCACAAGGCTACCAGGGTTAGTCTTCATAATGGTCTCATCGTAATCCCACAGCTGGGCATATTGCTTTCTTTCATCGCCATCAATAATGCTTCTAGCCAATGCCCTAGCTCTGTATGCCTGCATCCTGCTTATAATAAAGCACAAGTCAGTCCTCACATACTTCTGTATGGCTTCCAATTCCCATTTTATATTATCTTTAAATTGTTAGAGGTACTTCTTGGCAATGTATGTGTGAGTCAATTGAGAATTTTGGAATGACCTTTCACACAAGCACTTAGGGTGAAATGTCTTGATTTGGAATGTTCTCTCACTCTTCAGCTGTGAAGCATAAATAGACCACCCATAATCGTTAACACACACAACATATACTTTTATTTTGTGGTTCAATTTGAATTTGTAATCCACAACCTCCCTCACGGAATACTCCAACAATGCATTCCTAAACACATAGACATTCTTGAACTTGAGTCTAACAACAAGTCTTGGGTTAGACATGTATGTATCCTCATTGAATTCAGGATCCTCCTCTTCTTGCTCTTCCTCATAATCATAGCACGGCCTAAAGTCCTCATCTCTTATTGGCTCCTCTAAGAAATCCTCAGCGGTAACATTGTGATTTTCAACATTTTTTTCAGCTGCAGCAATGTTGTTAGCCATGAAGATATCATCATCAAATGGACCTTCCAATCCTTCCCTTAACCATTCTGGTTCATCTTCTCTATCACCCTCTTCTTCCTCATCAGATGGTATGCAGTCTTCATCATCAGCTTCTTCATCGTAGTCAAGATCATACTCATCTGCGTTTGCAGCCACATTATAGTCTACATTCCCATATGTTTCCTCCCTATTTCCATCCCCTACATTTGCATCCACATCATTGTTCACATTGCTCACACAACTAATACCAGGTATATCAGAAGAAGTTTGCAGGTTAAGTTTAGATCATCGCCTAGAGCAACCATATCAAACATATCATGAAAGTCATCCTCACACATTCCATGTACAGTTACATTGTCAGACAAAACTACTTCTTCATATCTCCCACTACCAGTTGGCCTCTAAGCAACTACTGGACCACTACCAGGAACCAGATATAACTCAATTGTATAATTTGTATACATATTGCATATGTCAAACATGTAAAACACATCATCATCATCACTGATTAATCTCAACCCAGATTGTAAAGTACTTTCATGAGCTAAGTAGAACATTTCACTCACAGATGTCAACCCCAATTCTAATGCCATCTTGTTCAACGCAAAGTGACTTAGGGAAGCACCGTCAACGCTTATATATTCTGCAAAAATCCCCCTAACATATTCCACCTTAGGCAATGTGTTGAACTCACCCCCATAGTGGAACCTGAGAGTAAAGAGTTGGTCCCCCATCTGTGAACATAAAGAAACATAAAAACATTACAACAACTTTGTATACCGGAACCTCATAGTACATATTGTAGAGTATAAGAACACTTTTCAATTTAGATAGCATTTGATCTTTGTTTGTTTCAGCACCTATGTAACCTGTATGTTTAGGACTACTATTCGAAGTTCCCTTGTCAGAGAAAAATAATGAAGTTTTATGTGCTTCTTCACCACCCAAGACTTACTGAAAAACCTGAAAAACACTCGAGAATGCCGTGAAAAAATGTTGTGCCGTGAAGAAACTTGGCAGAATGTGAATCAAAGAGGCTTCAAAATTTATCAAAAAGCATAAAATCGACAAATACAAGACCTGGTGAACAAAAGGGAAGAAAAAGCATCACTTGTGGTCCATAAACTGTCTTAAAATTTCCTACTAGGACAAGGTCTGATGCTAGTTCACAATCCAAATTCATATGGTTACTTTTCTCCTGGAATACCAGGTTTTGAGCAATGTGTATATTAGTTTCGTTATAAAAAAATCATGTAGACAATAAAGAACATCTCTAAGAACATAGGATAATCATAGTTTATACTTCTCAGTTGGTGGAATCTAGCCCCCACACTTGAATTTTTGAACAAAACTAACAAACAGTAAAAGCCCCTTCTTGTACGATTGGCTACAAACCCTAAATCAACATGAACAACTAGAAAACCCAAGTTATGAAACACATGTAATCAAAGGCCTATCAAGAATTTAAAGAGACTACCCCATGCAATAACCAGTCGATGAAGAAATTGTAAGATGAAACAAATACAGTACAAAGAAGAAATTAAGATGTTTACTTGTGATATTTCAATCCGAAACCAACCCTAGAAGTGCAGATTTTGACTTTCGCCAGTGTTGATTCAAGGGTTCCCCGCCAATCGAAAGCACTCCGTCTCTCTCGATCGCTCTTCCACTCTCTCAGTTGTTCCACCGAACAACCCGAACAATGAAGCAATGACGTTTTAATTTTCAGTGAGATGGAAATAACCCTTGCACATGTGGTTCTCACGTGCTTGACTGACGGAAGTATTGGACGGAAAATCCATCTGCAAAAAGGAGCAAAGCACAGGTTAGTTGTCACTTAACTGAAATGAGCCCATACCACAGGTAAGTTATCTGTATTTACCCTTTTTTGTATTGAAGTAGAAATGTAGCATCTGAAGTTGGAGTTTGAGATAATAGGAAAAACAAATTGACAAATAATTTGTACAACCAAAATAGTGCGACGGTGGGAGTAGAAATGTAACATCTTTTTTGGAGGAGAAATGTAACATTTTAGTGATTAAAATAATAAATCCTACTACTTTATTTTTTACAAATTACCAACTATTGTATCGAAAGATTTTTACTAACTTTTTTATCATGATAACTAAAAGAAGGGATTAATATTTTCGTGTAGAATTTTACCACTCCGTTTCTTTAGATTAGCCCCCTTTCTATTTTCACAAGAATTAAGAAAAAGGGAGAATGACTCTGTTACCCCTCAACTTTTTCCTGTCTCTGTCCCCCCCCCCTCTCTCCTCTCTCTCTTTGATAACAACAAACAACAACAACAACACCACCAGTAGAACCACCAATTCTGCTATTCCACCACCACCAGACCTCCACCACCACCAGACCTCAACCACTACCATCAACACATTGTAACAGATCCAACAATATATGTACATAATTAAGAGTATATTTACAGAATCAAAGAAAATATTACAAATTGAAAAAAAAAAAATCAAGAAGAAGAGAAGAGGAAAAGAAGAAGATGAAGAAGAAGAACAATAACAATAACAACACAGATCTGCTTCTGAAAACCTCCAACACAAATCTGAAAACCCTTCATCAAACCTCTTTATCTCCGTCTGTTGTTTATCTTCAACCACTTCTCTGTCTCGTCTCTTCCCTCATCAAAAGTAGATCGGATATCACGATGACTAGTCCACGCTGCTGTTCGACTCCGGCAAAGTCGATTTGTAAAATCGATGGACGAATTCAAGCCCGACACCACGACTACACTCCCATGGATTAAACCCGACACCACCACCGCTTTTATCTGTATCTCTCTTCGTTTTGTTTCAGAGCCAGAGATGGAGATGGTGAGGGAGAGAGGGATGGTCAGTGGGTGGTGATGAAGATGGAGGAGGTTAGTGAGTTGTGATGAAAATGGAGAGGTGAGGGTGTTGTTGGTGAGTGGTGAGGGAGAAGAAGAAGAGGATAAGAAACAGTGAGTGGTGAAGAATGAAGATAAGAGATTGGGAATCAGTGAGTGGTGAGAGAAACCAAAAAAAATATGATTGAAAATAATATAAATCAATTAAGTGTGGTATTCTTTGGAGGGTAAAACAGTCTTTTTGAAACAAAAAATTTACCAAATGAGGAAAGGGAGAGTAAGAGAGGAAACGTCCAAAAATAGAAAGGGGGTTAAAGAGAAGAAACTGAGTGGTATGTCACAGTTTTGAGGCAGTGCCCTGAGGGCACATGTAATTTTGTACCTAAAGCTACAATACTACAAAATTAGTACAATATTCTAAGGAGTTGACATAATAGTGGGGACTTGGAACTTAAATATTTGCTCCCTTAACGTCTCATGACATCAAAAGTAGCATAGCTCTCCCAGACATTACGATAGTCTTAAAAAACAACTAGTGTTTTAAAATACTACCTATGTTTCTTCTCTTTCAGTTTACTTTACTTTTTGATACTATTTACCGGGCTACTTTGACCCAGTGATTTGGTTAGCAAAACGATACACGAATTTGATAATTTTTGCATGATCTTGTGAGTAACCTTTACTCTACAATAGTATGAAAAAGTTGCCAAAAAATTATGTCGTTTTGCTATCCGAATCACCGAGTCAAAGTGACATAATTACGAATAAAAAAGTCAACCGCCATTGAAAGAGAAGAAACAGAGGTAGTATTCGATTACTTTATCTGCCAAGAATAGTCACTTCTTCACTATAGAAAGCATATCTTCTATTTCTCAAAAAAAAAAAAAAAAAAAAAGCATATCTTCCTTTCCTTTTCTTGAGAAGACCATACAGTTCTCCTCTCTTTCAAGTTTCAACCAGCACCTCTGACTCACCCTTCCCTGTCTCTGTTGGTGACCTTTCCTTCAACTCAAAGCACACACACCTTGAGAGAAACATGTTTTGTAAACACACAATTTGAGTTATAGATTGTTACACAACAAATCATTCCCTCAAACTGGTAAGCAACAATTTCTCCTTTCCGTCTCTCACAAACATATCAACAAACATGTGGAGCGCACTGAATATAATTGGTGAATTCTTGGCCCTGGATCTGTGAAAGAATCTCTCCACTAAAAAGTCATTCCCTTTTCATCCTCTATGCTTTGTGTTGTCTCACCCAAATTGGCAATCTTTTGTATTCACTTCCTCTTCCAAACCAAGTGCTATATTTAGAAACATGAAATGGGTTTTATTCTGTTGTCATGCGTGATTGTTTAATTCTGTGTTTTAGAGAGATGGCGAGAGAGAAGATTCAGATTAAGAAGATCGATAATGTGACGGCGAGGCAGGTGACGTTTTCCAAGAGACGCAGGGGGCTTTTCAAGAAAGCTGAGGAGCTGGCCGTCCTCTGCGATGCTGATGTTGGTGTGATCATCTTCTCTTCCACCGGCAAGCTGTTTGAGTATGCCAGCTCAAGGTAACCCCTCCTCTTCTCTCTCTTTTTTAACTCTGTAATTGGCTAATGGCAACTTCAATGATGATCATGAGATGATAGAAAGTACTATACATAAATGAAGAAAAAATTGAGCTGGGATAATGGGTTTTTGTTGGGATGACCAGTGGGATATAAAATGAGTGATGGAAATGGTGGAATCGTTGAAGGATATGCATAGTGATAGTAGGGTACTATATGCTTTCTTCAGATCTGTTTTGATACTCCATTATTGAGTGTGATGTGATTGCCTTACCTGTAATCATCCACCTTGTTTGAATACCAGATTATTGGTTTAAATGGTTTTTGAAAGTCTGTGATGAAGAGAGAGGGAATCTTTCATATCTTTGGTCATCACAACCACCAATTTTAAAAACTAAATAAAAATTTAAACCAATAATCTGGTTTTTGAACATGGCAATCGCTGATTCTTCTAGCTTGTTAGTTCACTTATTCTTTTCGCTTGTTAGAGTGTTTCCAACCATGGAAGGGGGTTGTCGTCTCCAACCGATGAAGGGGAAAGCCGGAAAGGGATGAGGAAGGGGTAAGGGTGGAAATTGAGTGAAAAAGGAGAAGGGGGAACCACTAAGGTCATCCCTCATTGGGATGACTATTTAGTGGGTGCTTTTGGCAGTTTTAATTTGGGGTACGGAATTCAATTATTGGTAATTGTATTTTTATTAAAATTATATTATTTAATGAAAATAATTAAAACTTAAAATTATAAGTAAGGACTGTTGAGAAGTCCGACATCGGACATTCAAGAATAAGAAATATATTAGTCAGTGTCCTGGGCTACTCCCCTCAAAACCAATTGGCAAGGAGCTGAGTAGCCCAGGACACTTATTAATTATATTTCTTATTCTTGAATGTCCGATGTCGGACTTCTCAAAAAGGACCGGTAGTTGGTCAAAGCTTACAATAATAACCAATGGTTAAGAAAGCTTTGGTTAGGATTTGCAATTCTTGAACTATGGTTGTAGGAGTGAGTGCTAGTAATACTTGTAATGTAAATTATTGTTTAATATTCCAATCATATTTGTGGGTAAATTTTAATAGATATATTTTTGTATACATTTTTAATTGGTTCTGATGTTTGCATATCATATTTTCCAATTATTAGTGTATCCAGAATTTCTCTTATCATTGATGTAATTCTAATATTTTTTTTCGTGTTTTTCATAAAATATTATTTACTTATTTACTATTTTATACCATCTCCGTTCCCTCTCTTCCTACCCATTGTGACTTTTTGACTCGTATCTGGGTCATTTTGACCAGGTGATTTGGATCGCAAAACGACGTAATTTTTTGATAATTTTTTCACGGTATTATAGAACAATTTTTACTCTACAACACCATGAAAAAATTATCAAAAAATTGTATCATATTACTATCCAAATCACCAGGTCAAAGTGACCCAGTGAATAGTGACAAAAGTCAAAATGGGTAGGAAGAGAGGGAACTGACTAGAACTATCTTAGTCATTAACTAGTTGTGTAAAGTGTTGGCAATAGATTTAATTGAATGATATAAGTTCTTCGGTTGGAGAGGATGCTGTAGTGAAGGGGAAGTGAAAGGTGAAGCTGAAAGGGAAAATAAGTGGCTCACTGAGGTGAAGGTGAAGGTGAGGGGATGAGCTTAAGTTGGAGATGCCCTTAGTTCTATAATATACGGTGTGAATAAGGTGGTGGTTGAATTCATGGAGGGCTTAGGGATTAAAGGAGCTTCTTAAGCCATCTCCAGAAGACAAAAGGCAATCTCCATGTTATTTTATTGAGGGGAAGTGGGGAAGAAAGGGCTTGGGGAAACCCCTCTTTCTGGATTAAAGGAGCTTCTTAAGCCATCTCCAGAAGAGGGGTGGGTGAGGCAAACAACCCCTCAGTCAAGGAATGGTAAAAATCTATGCATTAGGGACTGGCCTTGGCTGGGATGGGACAAATTGGGCTAGACTTTTGACACCACTTGACGGAGTCGGAAATTGACAAGTGAAGTCAAAAGGCAATCTCCATGTTATTTTATTGAGGGGAAGTGGGGAAGAAAGGGCTTGGGGAAACCCCTCTTTCTGGATATGGGCCTAACATGGGAGGTGTTATTCAGTTCGATATTTTACCTTTTTGTTATCTTTTTTGTGTGCTCTCGGGTCAAAACAAAGAAGAAAATATACTTGGGACGCAACGGTGGAAACATAAATGTTTTCCGAGGTAATTGACAGATATACAAGCGGTTATATAGCAATGTGATAAGAGTGGCAAGAGAGATGTGGAATTGATTGTTATTTGAGGACTTGGCGAATCCGTTTGGCGACATACAGAGAAATTATGTTGGGCAGCGCATCTTTCTCCACGCTAGGACCTAATTCCGACCATTGTGTCCATTCCTTAGTACTCAACATAGAAAGGTCCAAGTGAGGGAGGCTTCAAAATTTGTTGACATCTTAAGGTTGCAGTTAAAACTATGAAGGAGCGGTCTTTCAGCTGGAATACAAAAAATGTTTACGATAATATTAAATCCACATATACTAACTGTGAAACTGTTGCAGTACTATGGAGTCATAGAAGTTGGACAATATCAGAAAAAATGCAGATTTAACTTGCAGATATCAAGTTGGTGGGAAGGATTGGTTCGGACGTATATACATCGCATTTCAAGGTTAAAAGTTTAAGAGGCCTTGTACGCATCGAAAAGAAAGAGCACCAGCTTCATACGAAATGTCCTCAAATTATCTTGGTTGTACCATTAATAGGCCTCACAGGGTTCTAAAATCCTGGTTTTAAGTTATGGACTCCTAGTTGATCTGTGTCATAAAATTTCGATTATATGTCCTTTGGAAGACGCCAACCCAATGAATTAGTTTGACTTCTAAGCGTACCACTTGACATCATGTTTCATACAACTCACGGAGGAGGGTTTAATCTTCTTTTTGATCAATAAATCTTTTGCTTCACAGTCATGTTAATGGATCTGTTTTCTTTACCTAAACGAAACTTGTTGCCTTATTGATTGTGTTATGCTAATTTTGATACATTTTTTCCCACAAGTATGAAAGAAATACTTGACAGGCATCATTTACAGTCCAAGAATCTCGAGATGCAAGAACCTTCCCTCGAGCTTCAGGTAATAATCAACTAGTAGACTAGATACAAGAGTTTTCATCCCGCTTGTTGATGTGCTTGTGTTCCAGTTTTTCTTTCTTCTGGACCATCGGAATACACTCTTAACCCATTTGATGAAAGGACAATGTATGTGTGGCAGATTGTAGAGAACACTGGTGTCTCTAAACTAAGCAGGGAATTGGCAACAAGATGTTGTAGACTGAGGTAAATTAAGAAGATACGAGTTTCTTTCTGATTGTTTTATCATGTTAACTAAATAGTATTTACGACAGGCAGATAAGGGGAGAGGAGCTCGACGGGTTGAGTTTTGAAGAATTGCAGAAGCTTGAGAAGTCTCTTGAAACTGGACTAACCCGGGTGATCGAGAAAAAGGTTTATTTCAATCTCTTTATTATTATTATTATTATTATTATTATTATTATTATTATTATTATTATTATTATTATTATTATTATTATTATTATTATTATTATTATTATTATTCACTTACACGGTTACTTCTTGTTCAGGGTGAAAAACTAATGACCCAGCTAAGCTATCTTCAGGAAAAGGTTAGACACTGAGACACTAACTGAACACACTAGTGCTGGAGCATTTGTTCAACTGAACCCAAAATCATATATCATAGTTTAACTAGGCAAAATTGACTTTGATATGAGTATTATTCTGACAACTTTCGGTATGCGAACATTGGCGGACACAGGGAGGGGCGGGCGGATGCCACGCCCCCTCCAAAGTTCCGAATTTTTGTTTCACCCCCACAAAATTTGCAGTATTTTCGGAAAGAAACTTGTTTTTGGCCCCCCTCAAAACAACATGAAATCAGTTTTGTCCTTTTTAAGTGTGTTAATCACATTTAAATTTGATTCAATGTAGTTGAAGTTACAATTTTCGCAGTACAACTATATGAATTATAACTACTAGCATATTCTCTTTCCAGAATTTACTAATGAACACATGAAGAAGAACGTTCATTGACATGTTAGCCCAAACTGACTTAAATCATGCGTCCGCCACTGCGCACAAAACAATGTTAGAGATGTCTTCAAACACTTACACAGTTACACTACTCCTGCATTTTACGCCGCAGGGACAAGAGCTCAAGGAAGAAAATGAGAGACTGAGGCGACAAGTATGAATCTCCATGACATTTTCTTTGAGAGTGTTCATGATTTTTGGAAAAGTGTCTTTTAAGTTGTCAATGACATACGAATGATGAATGATTTCTTTAAATGAAGGTAATGGAAGGAACTAACGGTAGAAGACAGATGACAAGTGATTCAGATACAATAATGGGTCATGAGGAAGGTCAGTCATCGGAATCTGCAACCAACACCTCCAACTCTGCCGGCGCTCCTCCACTGGATGACGACAGCTCCGACACATCTCTGAAATTGGGGTGAGCTCATTTCTTCTGAAGGACATGAGTTTGACCCGTTCCAGTAATAGTTCCTAAATTTTCTTCATCTGAATCTTATTTTGTCTTTTTTACAGGTTGCCTTACTGAGGCTGATTATGAAGGTAAGCTGAGACAACATGTGGGAAAACAAAAAAATGTGTAAATTGGTGAAATCGGCTGTTGTAAAACGAATGTCAAAGAACTCTTTCTGTTATTAGCATTTAGTTGATAATGACTCTCTCTCTCTCTCTCTCTCTCGAAGTAGTACTTCCTCCGTTTCTTCTCTTTCTCTACGATTTGACTTTTTGACTCGTATCTGGTCACTTTACCCCGGTGATTTGGATAGCAAAACGATTTAATATTTGACAATTTTTTCATGGTGTTGTAGAGTAAAAGTTTTCTATAACATGGTAGAAAAATTATCAAAAAATTGTATCATTTTGCGATCCAAATCACCCGGTCAAAGTGACCCCGTGAATAGTGACAAAAGTCAGAACGTAGAGAAAGGGAAAAAACAGAGGAAAGTATTTATTAATTCATCTATTTCATAAGAGGGGCGCTATGCTTCACCCTTTTTCCTTCACCCTTCAAGTTCATCTCCTATGTGTCAAGATATGATTGTTGGGAGCATTTATTTTAAGATATTGCTATAATTACATCACCAACCAAAAACATCCACATATGAGGTGAAATTAAAGGGTGAAGAAAAAAGGGTGACGTTTAGCATTTTCCATTTCATAATGACTCTTATTTTGCTTCCTATTTCACTAGCAAAACGATGCTAGAAATGGTGTAGTAAAGTTTTCTTTACAACACTTACTGAATTATTTTTTTCTCTTTTGATGAAAAGGTAACGTACTTTTCCATATCAAATTCAACCGGACGAGCATTTCTATTATCTAAAAGAAGTACTTTTCCAGACCTAATTGAGATGGTTACATCGTTGACCATGAGGAGTTATTTTCAATTCTTTTTCTGAGAGATTTAAGTTTTACCCCACTTGCATAACCTTAATTGGAGTGCGGCGATGAACGTGTACGGTATGTAGTTAAGTGGGTTTCAAGGTTGTGGTTCCATGGAAAGAGATATCAAAGGGGTCTACCAAAAGGAAATATGCTGGACTGAAGTTCTTCACATCTGACTATTTTGACTCGTATCTAGGTCACTTTGACCGAGTGATTTGAATAGCAAAATAATACGATTTTTTGATAATTATTTCACCATATTATAGAGCACCTTTTACTCTACAACACCATAAAAAATTATCAAAAAATTACATCGGTTTGCTATTCAAATCACCGGGTCAAAATGACCCAGTTGAATAGTGACAAAAGTCGAATTGGGAAGAAAGAGCTGGGACAGACTGGTATCTCTAAACATATTTAAAGACCTTGATAGATCCCAACACACCAGAAAAGAGGTACAGAATTCCCGAGTTCCCTAGCAAATGCGTTCGCGAGTTCCATGTATGCTACTAGTATGATTCAGGACCCAACATTTTGCTATCCTAAATTCAGGTTAGTCCCAAACAAAACCCATTGATTATCAGTCAAACGGTTTCTAACTATCTATGCCTCTTCTAGAATCTCTCTGGAAAGAAACTGCAATCACAGCTACAGCAAGACGATACAGTAAAAAGATGCCTGATAAAGAAGATCGGAACCATTGAATCAAGGGAAAAGAAAATGATTCTCTTTGCCTAAGAGTTCATGAAATCGAACCCACACCGACGACTATTTCCTTAGCAGACCTGGAGCTAAATACAAATAACTGATACATACGGAAGAGAGCCAGACAATAGGGCATCACAGTGGTAAACACATTAAAGAGAATCACAGATTTTTGAAAGATCAATCAGCCACTCTATTCTTTCTTTGATTTTGAGAGAGCTCTCTTCCTTTGTCCAAGCATGTATGTGTACATGTGAGGACTGCCTGCAATGGTAGATTATTGATCCCATTTAGTCAACATTCAACTAAAAAAAATAACCAAGAACAAGACAATGGAAAGACAACCATACCTGGGACATAGATTCCAAGAGCAAGAATGGCAGCATAGAAGTAATCAAAGGAGAAATTCAATGTATTAGGCATGCGTACGCTGTACTTTTCAGATTCCTGCAACCATTATAAATTCGATCAGCACAAATATTTCTAACTTACCATGTCAATTGCTATTTCTGGGTCTTTTGGAAGCCATAAACAAATAAATCCCGGCAAGTTGTCATGCAGAGCCATCTTTGCAGTTAGACAACTTCTAATATTAGACTTGAATAAATGCAATCACATAAAAATGAATTCTTAACACTTTACGTCCATACTTTACTGCTTAATTTCAGTTTACCATCATAATAATCTAATAATTGCACATCACTGTAGTCTAGGATCATGATTCATGACAATGCCCAAATGTACCCCTTCGAAGCCAAATTTGTTCTACTATCTGTATCTTTAAAACCTCTCTCACTCTGCTTCTTAAAAAACTATCTCAACCTAAACTGCCAAAAATTTTAAGTGCTGGAGACCAGCACTGCATCCACAACTGGCGACCAATTACATCAAAATCAATCATCTTCCACGAACCTCATCCTTTTAGTTGGAGGTTGATGGCTATTGGGTCGCATAACATCGATTGCATTGACTATGAATCTATGATTTGATCGAGGGATGGGTATGATTGAGGTGGTGAAGTTGGGACTTGGAATAGTTGAATGGGTGACTTTTAGTTGATTGGGTACAGAACGTAGCATTTAGATAAAACTAAATCTATGTTACCCTATCATGATAATTACATTACGGTGATGTAAAACCAAGTAATAGAGCAAGATTGCAAAGAACGGAGTGATGGTCAATCAGCTATGAAACTATCTTTGGAGTTTTACCAATTAGATGAAATTACCTTTCTAATGACTTCACTAAGCCACTAATAGATTACCAGGTTCTCGAGCAACCATCAACAGACAGGTTACATGAGGATATGGGTGGGAAGAAGGCACACATTGCACATAATTACAGCAAAGAAAGTGTAACGTGTTGGTCAATATTTAGTACCTTGATGTAAGGAAGAGCAACATAAATTAAGCCAACTTCACTGGTGATCCCGGTAGGGTACAACAGCAAAAAGGTGCTGTATCTGTATTAGATCAGCAAATACACTGTTAACAGAAGAGTTGAAAAGTAGAAGGAATAGAAAATGCTCGACTACCAACCATTATTAGGAGGCAAGTTCTAAATCTAATACACAAGTCATACCTGAGCCACAAGAGCCAGGAAGGTGCAGCGCCAAATGCTTCTTTTGTGCCAAAGAATGAATACCGAATAATCTAATGTGACAAGCAAAGAAATAGGTAAATTGCTGAGTGCGAACTCCAAAAAGTAAAATTATTATCTAAATAATTTCATTATTTTTTTCAGGAATCTTTCAGATAGAAAAAGGGCAACCAGTCTTTACAATGACATAGTACTATAGTAGACGTAGTAATATATATTTTTAAAAAATAGTGAATTTACCATACATGTCTGCACTCTTCACATGCTTGTTTGCTAATACTTGTGAAAAACCATGTTTAAGCATACTTGTCCCCCAACATATTTAAAATTGATTGTAACTTCAACGGTACAACATATCCAGCATTTGCAACTTCAAATTGAAATTGTTAATCGTCACATCTGTATTCCAGCAGTTTTTTGTCACAAACTTGGCTTTATGAGATTGTACTAGCTAGGGCTTAAAATGATATCCAAGATTCATCAACCCCCAATTCATAGAAACGTGCAATTACATGCAAGTACATCAATCGGACAAGCAAAATGTTCCATATATTGCAAATATACTTTGCAACACTTTAATTAACCTTATATAAAGAACAAAAATGAAAGGAAAGCTTTATCATTATAAATGGTTTATTCCAGACTTTTAAATAATCTGATCTGATCAGAGGACCAAACAGCTGATGTAGAATACTGCCAATACAGGTCAATAAAGGAACAAACAAGTTGAAACAATACCAAGGATGAAAGTGTATTACAGGAAGAAGTACAGGGGCTTAAAGATAACTAAGAGTTTAGTTTGTTTTTGGAACTAATGAGGGTCCTCATGACAGAGACAGGGTACGGTTTTCGTCACAGAGAAGGGTTTGGGGTCTGGGAGGGCGAATTGGTATGCTGGTTCAGAGATCTTTTCAGCGATCCTGGTTTTTCATCATTCTTCTTTTATATCTGTTAATTGTTTATTCACAACTAGATGTAATTGCTGAGTTCTATGCAAGATTGAAGATTTGGTTGATTGCAGTTCTATCTAATTGTCCTAGATTGGCTTCCATCTTCATCACAGGTAAACTGCACAGACTTGCTCCAGACTGAAAACTGCAATGTTCTATAGCATGCCTCTAACTGGACTATTTTCTTCAAGTAATTCAGTAATCGCACAAATACCTGACCTGTGAGAACCCAGATCTTTGGATTTGTATCAGATATTTATGTATGTGTGTCTGTGTTATGAAGACACCCAAACAAAATTTCACACAAGTCGCATATATTAAATGCGATAAAACTTCAGCATGACAGCTACACTATGTAGTTAATTTTCTGGTTTGTCTTGTTCGAAACACTTGTAGGATCGCATGATCTAGGAGATTGGCTATCACCAGGAATGACACGTTGCATTCACAGCCCTTCCATATTTCCTAGAGAGGCAAGGGACTACCTTGGGTGAGTTTGGTATGACTTATTTGCAACTTAAGCTGACTTATAAGTTTATGTCAAAATTCTACGACAAAAAAGATAAGGGTAAAAGACATTTTCCACCCTCCAATTATGGGTAAAAGACATTTTACCCCCTGATTTATGGAAAAAGACATTTTGCACCCCTGTCAGAGTTAAAAACTAACGGTGAACTAACGGAAGGGTGAAAAGACAAAAATACCCCTGAAATGTTGAGAAATTACCCCAATATAAATACCCTCTCCTTCCTTCTCCTCCTCATTTCCAAACCCTAACCTTATCTCTTCCCCCTCTCTCTCCCTTCCGCCTCTCTTCTTCTCCAGCCCCATCACCAACCTCCATCCCTCTGCCTCTCTTTCCCCGTCGGTCCACCACCACCACAATCTCTCAAACGCCGGTTATTCTGTTACTCTCTTCTCCCTCTGTGTCGCTCCCCGTCGGTCCACCACAATCTCTCGAAATCCACGACGACAGATGAAGAAAGAGGACGAGGACGTCTCCGTCATCGCGGCCGTTGGCTGCAGCTGTGCTCGATCCGGAACACATGGTCGCCACCAGTGAGCCACAACCTCCATCGATCTCCACCGCGAACTTCCCCCACGACCGCTCCCGAACGCCTCTGTAGCGCGGCTTCTCCGGCTCCGATAGCACAACCACTTGATCATATTGCGTTTGAGGCAATTCGATTTTCACCGGCGGCCTGTAGATGGATAGCCTCGAATTGGGGCTTGAATTCGCCGGTTGAAGTGTCGTCGTCTCAAAATAGTGAGATTTGTATTCGAATTCGAATAAATCAGGTTGAATTTTTTCTACCGGTTGAATCGCTGGCATGTCAATTAAGGGAATTTTGGATTGAAATTTGAAGAAATCAGTTTGACTTTCAGGCTGATTGAACACGAAATCGTTGGTGTAATTGTCGCAAGTTAGGGTTCGTCGAACAAGTGTTGGCTGATGAGTTGCAGAGCAGAGACTTCGTCGAGTGTCGCCATTTCAGAGAGTGGGATGGTGAGGTGGTGGTGGAAGATGGAGAGAGAGAGCTGAAATGGTGGAAGATGAGAAGAATTCACTTTCATTTTTCCAGAATCGCTGGCATGTCCATTAAGGGAAACCCCAGATCTTAATTTTTCTTCCTCTTTTTGTTCTAGCTTTCATTTTTGTTGATTTTTAGCTGTTTATTCATTTGGGGTATCAAGATATTTGTCCAGAAATTTCGTAGATTTGTTCTTGTTGTGGTTGATGTTTTGATATGATCTTGTTTTGTTTGGTCAAAGATGAATATGTTGTTTTGTTTTGTTTGGTCAAAGATGAATATGTTGTTTTTTGGTCAGAGAAATTTATTTCTTCTTGTTATCAATGTTAGAGATTTGGTGCTTGCAAAAAAAAATGTTAGAGATTTGGTGGTAGTGGAGGTGGTGCTCAAGAACATCAAGAACATTATAATAAACAAAAAAATGGTGGAATTTGTCCACAATTAATAAGGGTAAAATGGTCACAAAAAGTCAATTTGCACCCCTCCACTAACGGGTTGTAACAGAAGGGTGGTATTTGTCCACCCTCAATCCGTTAACAAGGGTGCAAAATGTCTTTTTCCATAAATCAGGGGGTAAAATGTCTTTTACCCATAATTAGAGGGTGGAAAATGTCTTTTACCCAAAAGATAAAGAAAAATATATGTGTGTTTGGTGTAAAAGTTGTTAAGTCCAAAAGTTCTAAAAAATATTCAAAACCCCAACTTTTTTAAGCTCATTTTTACACTATGAACTTATAAGTCAAATCCAAAAGTTTCAGCTTATAAGTCACACACCAAACACTACCTATAAGTTGTCTTCAGTTTATAATCAAGAATTGACTTATAATCAGCTTATAAGCTATACCAAACTCCCCCCTTGTCCCCAATCAGAGAAAGAGGAAGCTGTGCACTTACAAGGCAAAATGTTATATACCTAGATTGTGAAGTGTTGGGTCACATAAGCAAGTCTGGATACAACTCACTGGGAGCACCCGCGTAGAGAGACATGCTAAACAAACCATGTTGAACGCATACAAGCATATGTTAGTCATCTTACTTTCCCTAAGCCTAAAAAAACCCACAAGCATGGTTGAACTGAAGCCAATATATTATAGAGCAGTAGACTAGGTCACTAAAGTGGTGCTTTAGCTACAATCAGGACTGGCCCTAGACCATATGTTGAGACGAATTCTGAGATTCAAATGTCTCAGTTTCCTTTTCTATTTTACAAGGGTGGATACTTCTTCTTCAAAAAATGATAGTACAAACATACAAAATTAAAATAACAATAAATTCTTGATTCGATGAACAGCCAATCAATATTTCTTCTACTATCCTTATTTCTACCCTGGATAGCTATGATGATTATGTTTTCGAGACGGTAATTTTTGAATTTTGAGGAAGGAACAAATTACCTCAACTAGTTTTTTTTGTACCCCGGGCCTATGTCTAGGTAAGGTATAACAGGGATAAGGATTTGTTGTACCTGGGTTTAAATCCCGCACTTGGGTTGGGGATATGAAACAGTTATATTAAATCTGACCATATCACTCCTCAATTTTCGCCACAAATATTATACCACCTAAACAAGTAATATGAGCTTGAGGGAAATGCGTGGGGGTGTTAAGAAAAAAGACTACACTAATAAACATGTATTATTCGAATTTGTATCATATCCCGGCTCATATCCTGCCCTAAGCAAACATAGAAACATAAAATTTCATATCCTATCTTACCATACATCAATCAAATCCCACCTCAAATCCCAATATATTCCATATCCATCCATTCAACGCGAACGAGGCCTAAGAGTTGACTTAGTGGAGATGAGGAGCTATGGTGACAGATATAGAAAGAGGTCCTAACAACTTGGGGAGGGAACAATGGTAGGCTGGTAGCGGTAGACCGGTAGTGTTTTGTTTGACCTCATTAGATGCACTAAATTTTGTAGTTCTTCTACTCATTCCAAGAGCTTCAGGGTTCAATACGTCTCTCCATGACTATTACTCAAATTAAACGAATTTCTAAAATTCAATAGACACTATATTGCAGCAAGAGCCTACACCATAAGATATCATCTTCTACATTCCCAGTCAACTATAGCACACAAGCTGCAGTTGACACTTTCTTCCAGTGTTTTTTATTTCTATCACCTCGCAAATTCATGTGTTCTTTAAATATGTAGTTTGATTTTCGTTTCTCCTGAGGTTACCATGGAGTAATAACCTGGCATTTCAATGATGCTTTTTGCTGAACTAAAGAAATATATTCGGCCACAACAGTTCAGTATGTCATAAACAATGTAATGGATAAGGTTTTGATAAAAAAATTAATGAATAATGTAAACTTACCTCTGTGATAGACCAGCTTATGACCAAAGAGCTAACAAGTATATGAGACTGAACCTGCCATTCACAAATTCCATTTCGCCAGTCCCAAATAAGTATTTTTCAAAATGTGATGTAAACAAAAAAATTGAATAGAGCAAGTTATTTAACCTCAGGGAAGCTCCACAAAATGCCCCATGTTAAATACAATCTTGAACTTATTTGTGGCAGTGTTGCTGTGATGGGAGATCTTACCAAACCTTTTGAAGAAGCCAATAGAAAACACACGAAGTTAAAACAATATATACTTAGTCAGTTCAATCCAAACTCATCTTTTTTATCAGCGCTCGTCATCAGAAGGAATCCTCACCTACTAGACCATGGAGTATCTGTTTCAAAATACATAAAAGAAAGCACATTAGAAATGTGACTGTTAAAAACAAAGGAACTCAAGAAACCAAAGCTCTCCTTAGTAAGCAAAAAGTCTAGACTAGTAGTTGATGACCATCTAGTGAGAAATGAAACTCGTGGAGATTGCAACCAAGAATTTTGCTACACAGCTTATGCAATATTGTAGGTATTTTCTAACACTTTTTCTATGTAATTGTGCTAAAAATCGTGGGATTCCAATTATAAGCAATTGACAATAAGGGGACTAGTCCAGGACCTTGTGCATTGCAAATACACAAGTCAAACATATGGATCCGGATGTGAGACAACTCTCAACACATCCCCTCATTTGTGGAATCATACAAGTAAACATATGGATCCAATGACCTGGTCAAACACACCAAGCACGTGTTTTGATACCATGTTAAGAATCCATGGCGAGCCACCCGCCAAACGATTGATAAGGAGGCAAGAGTAGCAGGGAACATTCAGAATTGCAATTTATAGATCAAACAATCCCAGTGTAGGGAAAAAACTCAACAGACGAACACTACAAACTAAAGCTGAAGATGAGGCTAGGTATCTACTCGGTTTAGTGTTCAAGGCATGGCGTTGTACTGCCACAATGCCGGCAGAAAACACCTAATTATTTTATAGTGAAAATCGATAAAGTAACCAAAGTAACTGTTTGGACAGGGCAGACTTTTTGATTTCACAAAATTCTAGTTTTTAGGGTTAAAAACTCAACAAAGAACTGTGAACGTGGTCATGCCCCTGCTACTCAGCCGCCCGCTTGGATGTCTGTACAAGTCAAAATGCGGCTGTTTGGATGACCAAGATTAAGTGAGCGTTTTAGCTAAAATGCTCCTTTAATCTGGGGTGCTTGGATACATGTAGATTATTGGTAGATTATAGGTGTATTTTGTCCAATCCGGAACCCTGTTCTGGAATATTTTTTTGCAAAAATTAATAAAAAGCAGAGCTGAACCCTAATATAAATCTGGAGCTCGGGATATAATTCTAGGGAGATCCAGATTCCGTTTCCAAGGAGCTCCGGATTTTTTTGGACCAAACCAATCAAAATGTGACACGTGGATAAGGAGTTAAGGACCTCCGGTTCTGTCTAATCCGGAGTCCTCATTTTGATCTGGGAGATCCAGATTTTTTGCGTTTGACTGAAAAATCTCAGATTATTGACTTAGCCATACCTTTTACCATTTGCACATCCCAACATCACAAATTTAATTGATCAAAATTATTATTTTTAATTTGAAAATAAGTCGGTAAGGTTCTGCTACACAAACTGGATGCGCGGTTGTGTCCGGGTAATATTATAATTGGTCCAAATTTTAACAAGAAAACATGCCCAGCAGGGTACATGTGAACAGAAAAAGGAAAAGAATGAGGGTTGTAGAGGCAGTGCTAGCATTAATGAGAGGAAAGCAACCATCCAACCATAGTTTCTGCATTGACCTAAACAAGAAGTTAGTGTAGGACCTTATATCTATCTAGAGAAACTCAATCACATAACATATTCGTCCAGCATTCACGTTCAAATCATTATTCTCCGTCCCAAAATATTTGTCCTCTTTTGTCATCTTGGCTCGTCCAAAAATTATACTATCTTCTTTGAAAACACAACCACTTTTCACCACTATTTTTTTCACTATTATCCTTCATTAATTACATAATTATAGTCTTTCTATACGGATCTACATGTACACTCATCATTAAGATATACGGGTAATTTTGGAAGTGCATGATTGTTTTTGAAATCTTTTGTCACTACCTTAATACGTGTAAAAAGTCTAAACAAATAAAATTGTATGAAGTGAGTACATTACTGTAATTGAGTTTAATCCTATAACTCAGCAGCTTAATCAATCAGATACACATTACAAGCAAGAGATCAATTCAGATGCGAAGTACAAACCTCCAAAATGGCGGCGGATTGAGCGAAAAGAAGAGGCTTTTCGACAGCTTCGTAAACATGTTCATGACCCGACTCCTTCAGTGTCTTCAAAGCAAGATACAGCACTTGCAACCTGCAATTGACACCCACAAAACCCACAACATAAACCCTCAAAAAACACACACACAATGAATCCCCAAATTAGATCAGTGGTGTAAAATGCTTAAATGGGTATATCAATTGATGGATTAGAAGGGACTTGCCATCCGAAGAAGACGGTCCAATTGTAGACGGTGAGATAGGCACGTCTCAGGAGTGATAGAAACCCCGCCATTAGAGATCCGACAAGACCGAGATTAAGCTTTTGAGAGAGAGAGAGAGTTTGAAATTGGGTCTTTGACGGACGAAGACAAATAAAGAAGAAGGAGATGGGTTGAACTGAATTGAATTGATGCAGGTGGGCGGATCAACTACTACTACTAACCATGTGTCTTCTTAATTAACTTTCTTCCTCTGCTGTATCTCTCCATTCAACTTCCAACCGCTCTTCAATGCCTCTCAGATTTGGAGGTGGGTCTCTAATAGCTGGAACGTCATGTGAGACGTGTGACGTCCACCAAGATTACAGCTTTCGTGCAAGATTAAAAGAACAATCTGATTTGTGTGTTGTATGGCATTGTTCTCTTGAAAGGAGCTTAGCTATAACCCGAATTTGTACATTTTACTCGATTTTTGAAGTCAAAGTGAGCCTAAAAAGTAAAATCAGTCCCACGTCTCTCTACTCAGGGTGTAGCTTTTTCCTTTTTTTTTTTAGAAATTATTTTTGTCGTCAATCGGATCCTCATTCAGGAGCTTCCAACCCTCTACCATCATAGCTGCATGTGTAACTTTTTTTTAATGGTAAAGATAAATGTTATTAGAAGTCAAAAGGCTCTAAATGATAATCCAGTGCATCACTGGCCCAATAGGGGTTTTTGGATAATCAAACTGGTAGCTGAAAGTGTTAAAGCTCGCTGCGAAAACAGATGTGTTGTTTCATTCCTAGAGTGAAAAACATGTTCAACCTTGCAGTCTTATAACTTGATGATTAGAAATCGGCACTGGTTGATAAGCTCATTTATCTCCGAGCTAGTATTCTCCTGCAGTATTCTGCTATCATGTGGACGAAGGAGTTCCACCACCTTCAAGCTATCAGTTTCAACCACTACTCGTTTATAACCGGCGACTACAGTCAAATTTAGGCCGTCTCTAAGGGCACTTAACTCCAACACGAGAGCTGAACTGTGGGTTGATACTCTTGCGTGCCAACCTGCAACAAACTCTCCGGAAGCGTCACGTATTACCGAGCCCACCCTCGTCACGCGAATTACTAGCGCGTATTACACAAGCGTACGGTAAAGTAGTAAAGAGTTAGTATTTTTAGTACTCGGGTTGTCGATCCCTCGAGGACAAGCTCGCAACAAGTTTATAGTTAACACTTTTAATGTAGTTCACTACGTAACCGGAGGAAAAATGAGTGATTTGTGGTGTTGCCACCCCCAAACAAGTGGCTGTAGTAAAGACATAAATAATCGTAAACTGAAATTAAGAAGAGTTCTTAATCAATAAATGAAGAGAACTAGGCAGTCTCATTGATCATCTAGGATTGTAAACGATATCCGGATTATCTGAGCAACACATTAACTATATTCTAACTAAGCCGGGTACAAACTCTAACTACCTCCTGTCAGTCTCAAGTCATTCTACTTTACGGTAGACTACCATCTCCTATCAGTCTCTTGTGTCTACCGGTCCGCTCTAGTAGGCTAATGACATGCACGACAACGGGTTCTGTCTGTCCACCGTTGCACGAAACAGTAGAATCTCACCTAATGAATCTACCCACACTTGGCCAATCCTAACACTTCTCTTCTCAGTGATACGGGGTTGATGTTCAAGTCTCATCCTAGTTAGTTAGAATCACTGTCGTGCATTCACTAACTAAGCAGTGTTTCCGGCTAATTACTCCATCAACCTGAGTATCAAGCACAGTACAAGAACAATTGAATAAAAATAAAGCTAACTTTAAGCATGAACCAACTATTGAAAAACCCTAGTTCTTGAATCCTAGTTTATCTCCTAATCGTGTCACTCGAGTAGGATTATTAACATAAACAAGAAACTAGAATTGATTCAAAAGATGAAATCACTAAATCATGAAGCAAAGATCGAATCCGGAAAATAATCATCGTTAACATGAACCCTAGGCTCTCACATGAGATGCCTAGCAAAAGTTGCTTAGCTACTCATATCTAAATATGAAATAACCAAGAGTTTTTCCATTAAAATTGACTAAGAAAGGTAGGAAAAAGAGAAAGCAAACACTAGAGCTTCAATGGTGAAGCTTTGTCTTTGTCGTCTCCTTGTTCTTCTCTCCTGTTGGTGAATAGATGAATGAATAATCCCCTTTTTCTTTTGTCTAGGGTATATTAATTATTCAAAAACAACTATTAATTAATAACCTTAAGACCCCTATTAATTTCCCGTGAATGCGTTGGTACTGAATTCAGATCGCACGATCTCAAATTCCTGTTCGTGCGATCTCCTCTGATCCTATGTCTGATCGTGGGATCTCGTGGTGAGTTACGTTTGTGCCTTTGCTGATGATCGTGCGACCTCAATTCTTGGTCTTGCGATCTCCTCTGATCCTGCGACCACCAACTCAGATCGCATAAACAATGAGTAATAATTTTTCATGCTTCAAAAATCGCCAAGTACTGCTTCTGATCACACGATCTGATTTGGTGATCGTGCGATCTGCTGTAAGTATCTTCTTCAAAGTTTGGCTAAGTATGGGGAGGGGGGGTTAAAGTGTCACTAAGAAAACTTGATTAAATGACACTTGCCTCCCCTCTTCACGTCTTTTCACCATTTTCTTCACTATTTCTTCCCACTTTTAGCTGCCGAATAATCTCCAACGCCCGTTTCTCCTCTCCGCTTCATCACCCAAGCTCTGTTTCCTGTCAAAACAATACGAACACAACCCGTGCGATCAAACGTGACAAAAATATATAAAATAATGCGAGAAACGCTAGGATTAACAAAATAACGCCTAAATCTAAACTTCTACTTTTCTCTCTAATCATAGTGTAAGACTGAGATTATCAACCCGGAAATCACGCAAAATGATATAAACATGCAAGAAATATAACTCCAATAGAGAGTTATCACCTTGCTAGGCCATTTCTAGGATGATGAGTTGCATCGCTATTCAGTTTAACCCACCCATCTGGTGGCCAAACCCGATGATTGGAGGATGTGCTTGGAGAAATATCTGTGCACTTTGATTTTATCTGCCATATCTTCGGTAGTCATTGTATTCCCTTTGAAGCGGATGGCACAGTACCAGAGAACCCAAACTCCTAGCGCCCATAATTCCTTCTTGTCCTCTGTCTCGTTGATGAAATATAATCCAACCATGCTTTAGTGCTGCCGCCGTATTTCAGTTGCAGTTCGTCTCCGATCAAAGCTTTCCAAAAGCATCTAGTGACAGTGCACTTGGCGAACAAACGGTCCTCTGTCTTGGGTGCTGAGTTGCAGAGACAACACTCTAAAGGCAAGGGCCCGATTGCATATCCGCATAGTAATCGGTAGTAAAGAGGTCCACAAATTCCAAGAGGTATATAAAACCTTCTTCGGCAATTTTAGAGACCACAACTTGCTCAGCTTAGGTCTGTCAAGCCCCAAAGATGGTTCTCCACATTGAGATTCAAGCAAGCATTGAAGTTTGGAGGCTGAAGCCACCGTATACACTCCTGTATCCATGTGCATCCAGAGCGTAAAGTCTTAAACAAAACCGGTTGGGATGGGGATCCACATATTTCTTCCACGTCTAACTCCCAAAGATGAGTTATTAGTTTCTGTTCATGCCAAGCTCCATAAATAAAGATGAGGCTCTTAACGTGACCATATTGGGAGATAGTGTAATGTCCTTGTAGCTTTGCAGCCGCATAATCCACCTATCTCAGAAACAAATTAATACTCCTACCATTGCCTGTAGGGTTTTGAATCATGGATGCGCAATGGAAACACAAACAATCATAACCCATGCAAAACCCTCCAAGGATCACAAGTCAAGAGACATAACGATGGTAAATGAAGAAATCAATAACACACCTTAGGGTTCTCCTTTGATGACTTCAAACGCGAATTGTGTCACGTTCTCTATAGTTGATCCACGCCTAGAGTTGAATACTAGATCTTCCGATCCTTAATGCTGGCCCGGAAAGAGGAAGAAGAATCATGCAAAACGAGACGAAACAAGGAGGTTTTGGCCTCCTTGTGGCCGACGGGGACGGGTGCTGGCAAGGGGGGTGGGCGGCGTTCTCCTATTTGCTTGCTTGCTCTCTCCTTTTTGTTCTCTCCCACTCAAGTTATGATCAATAAGGTAATAAGTGTGGGAAGGAAGGAAGGAGTGTCCTTTATATAGTCCAACAAATCCTTGCCAACTACCTAAAGGACCTATTCTAGTCCTACTAGAATTCAATTTAGTCCCTTCCTAGCAAATTAGTCCTACCAAGTTTGCAAGGTATTGCAAAGTGATCCTTCTAATTAATTAATCCAATTAATTAATTCCCAAATCTAGTTCAACTCCATATAGCGTGTGACCCCATAGGTTCTATCTAGTTGGTAGCAACAATTTGCTAATATGGAGCGGTTTCTAGCAAAACATCCATTCTAGCCAACTAATAGAATAGTCATCTTGACAAACCTTGTACAAGTAATTGTCTCATCCCTATGTCTCTATATCCGGATTGGACACGAGACATACAAGTCACACTCGTATATCCAATCCACAGTTTCTCGATCCATGGGAATAGCCTTATTCGTGCAAATAACATCAATATCATATATTGATTTATTTGAGTCTGGCCAGACATTCTATAAGCACCATCCCTCGAGTGGCCTAGGATATTTGCTCCCGTTATGTGGGAGGGACAAATTCTATCTACGTCCACTACGATCTCTAAGCTTGCTTCTTATTGTATCCGGTGCACACCTTTATAACTACCCAGTTACGGTGTAGCGTTTAACGCTACCAAAATCACAATAATCCACAACTAGAATATCTAGTGACTTCAAGTCTAAGGATGACAATACCATTGAACCACGAGAAGCGCTTGTGACTTATCATAACGTGTATGTAGCCTTCTCGGAGATGGGTCAATCCAGTGCGCCATTACCCTTAATGCACACCTATGTGTTGGATCATGATATCTCCATATCAATCCAACCCCATACTAGTCTATAGATGATTGTGCTATTAATCATTATACTGGACTAGGGATATTTAAGATAAACAACACAATTGTAAATTTAAGGACTTCATTATATTAAATATCCAATAGATAATAAAATGAATTTTCTAGCCAAAAATAAATTCATACTAAACTAGATTGCCTCTAGGGCATCTATTCCAACAGTCTCCCACTTGCACTAGAGCCAAACTGGCGCATCTCGTATGCCCATACTCCTAGTGTGCCCTTCATGCTTCCACTGCGCAAGCGGCTTTGTAAGCGGGTCTGACAGATTCTCATCTGTAGGAATCTTGCATATCCGAACGTCTCCTCTATCGATAATATCTCAAATCAGATGGAACTTCCTGAGTACGTGCTTGGATCTCTGGTGTGATTTGGGCTCCTTTGATTGCGCGATCGCCCCAGTGTTGTCACAGTACAACTCAACTGGATCCGCAATGCTAGGAACCACACCAAGTTCAGAAACAAACTTTCTGATCCAAACAGCTTCCTTTGCTACGCCATTTGCAGCAATGTACTCAGCCTCTGTTGTAGAATCACCCACCGTCTCTTGCTTGGAACTCTTCCAGCTCACCGCTGCTCCATTCAGGCAAAATACATATCCCGACTGTGATCTAAAGTCATCTCTGTCGGTTTGGAAGCTTGCATCAGTGTAACCCCTTACACGCAACTCTTCCTCACCGCCAAATAATCAAGAAAGCATCCTTAGTTCTTCTTAAGTACTTTAGGATGTTCTTGACTGCAATCCAGTGACTCTCACCCAGATTGGATTGGTATCTGCTTGTCATACTCAAGGCATATGACACATCTGGTCTTGTACATAACAAGGCGTACATGATAGATCCTATGGCCGAGGCACAGGGAATTCTACTCATGCGTTCCTTCTCAATCTCATTTGAAGGACAACCACTCTTTGAAAGAGTGATTCCATGTGACATGGGCAAGAATCCCTTCTTGGAATCTTGCATGTTGAACCGCTTCAACACCTTGTCAATATATGTACTTTGACTTAGGCCTAGCAGTCTCTTAGATCTATATCTATAGATCTTTATACCGAGTATATAGGCTGCTTCCCCTAAGTCCTTCATTGAGAAACACTTCCCTAGCCAATCTTTAACATATTGCAGCATGGGAACGTCGTTTCCAATGAGTAGTATGTCATCCACATACAAGACCAGAAAAGCTACAGAGCTCCCACTAACCTTCTTGTAGACACAAGACTCATCTTCGTTTCTGATGAAGCCAACCTCTTTGACTACTTCATCAAAACGTCGATTCCAACTCCTAGAAGCTTGCTTCAATCCATAAATGGATCGTTGCAGCTTACAGAGTTTGTTGGCTTGCTTTGGATCTTCAAAACCCTCCGGCTGTATCATATACACATCCTCGAGGAGATTCCCATAAAGGAATGTTGTTTTGACATCCATCTGCCAAATCTCATAGTCATGGTATGCTGCAATCGCAAGTAGGATTCGGATGGATTTGGTCATAGCAACTGGTGAAAAGGTCTCTTCATAGTCAATACCATGAATCTGTCTGAATCCTTTAGCCACCAATCGGCCCTTATAGGTAATCACATTACCATCCATGTCGATCTTCTTCTTGAAGACCCACTTTCACCCTATGGGTCGCGCCCCTTCGGGTGGTTCCACCAAAGTCCATACATTGTTGGTATACATGGATTCCATATCGGATCTCATGGCCTCTAGCCACTTCTGAGAGTCTAGGCCTTTCATGGCCTCTTCATAGGTAGTATGCTCATCATCTATGAGCATCGTGTCACCGGAATCGGTCACGAGAAGTCCATACCTCTCGGGTACCTGGCGTACTCTACTAGATCTACGAAGCTCTTGTGTTACCTGAACAGGCTCCTCCACAACTCCTTGTGGTTCCTGTTCATGTTCCATAACCGGTTCAGTGATTTTTGGTTCTTGAATTTCTTCAAGTTCTACAGTCCTCCCACTTGCTTCTTTAGAGACAAACTCTCTTTCTAGAAACACGCATGTCCGAGCAACAAACACTTTGTTTTCGGTTGGATTGTTGAAGTAGTAACCCTTAGTTTCCTTAGGGTACCCCACAAACTTACAATTATCCGATTTTGGCCCTAGCTTGTCTGATTGTATACGTTTTACATAGACATCGCAGCCCCAAATCCTCATGAACGACAGTGTGGGACGCCTCCCACTCCACATCTCATGTGGTGTCTTCATGACTGATTTAGATGGAACACGGTTAATGGTGAAAGCTGCACTTTATAGAGCGTGGCCCCAAAACGATAATGGAAGATCGGTTTGACACATCATAGATCGAACCATATCCAATAGGGTTCGATTCCTCCTCTCAGACACGCCATTCCATTGTGGCGTTCCGGGTGGAATGAGTTGGGAAACGATCCCACACTCTCTAAGATAGTCGTCAAACTCTTGGCTCAAGTATTCTCCTCCTCGATCCGATCGTAGAGCCTTGATACTTTTGCCAAGTTGCTTCTCTACTTCATTCTTGAATTCTTTGAACACTTCAAAGGATTCGGATTTTGCCCTCATAAGGTACACAAATCCATATCTACTGTAATCATCAGTAAACGTAATGAAGTAGACAAAACCACCCTTGGATGGCGTGGCAAATGGTCCACACACATTAGTATGTATGAGTGCCAATTCCTCACTAGTCCTCTCACATTTCTTATTGAAAGGGGACTTTGTCATTTTTCCTAATAAACAAGCCTCACTTGTCTCATATGATTCAAAATCAAATGAGTCTAGTAGTCCATCCTTATGGAGTCTAGATACACGTTTCTCGTTTATGTGGCCTAAACGACAGTGCCATAAGTAAGCGGGGTTTAAATCATTTATTTTAATCCGTTTGGTATTAATGTTGTAGACAGGATTGCTTAGATCAAGGACATACAGTCCATTAAATAATTGCGTACTAAAATAGTGAATATTATTCAAATAAAAGGAACAACAATTGTTCTTTATTGAAATAATAAAACCTTCCTTGTCCAAACAAGAAATAGAAATAATGTTTCTGCTCATAGCAGACACAAATAGCAATTATTTAATTCTAAGACTAATCCTGAAGGCAGAGATAGCTCGCACATGCCCACGACCAACGCAACAACTTTTGCTCCATTCCCAACGCGCAGATCTGTCTCCCCTTTAGCTAATCTTCTACTTCTCTTTAGATCCTGCACATTTCGACAAATGTGAGATCCACATCCAGTATCTAATACCCATGATGTAGAGACAGTTAAATTGACATCTACAACAAAAATACCTAGTGGTGGTGGAATCACTATTCCAAGCCTCTTGTCCTCCAAATATTTTGGGCAGTTCCTCCTCCAGTGTCCAGGCTGACTGCAGTAGTGACACTCACCTTTAGTCACACCTTTGGCAATCCCACCAACAGGCTTAAGGGCAGGTTCCTTGGTTTTGGAAACTGACTTGCCTTTGCCCTTGGAGGATGAGGCAAACCTTTTGCCCTTTCCTTTCTGCACCATCATAATGGCCTTGCCCTTACCCTTGTTGATGCTTTGTTCAGCTGTCCTCAAAATATTGAGCAAATCTGGCAGTGGTTTCACGATCTCGTTCATGTTATAGTTCATGATGAGCTGTCCATAACTCTCGGGCAACGATTGCAACACGAGATCGGTTGCCAACTCTTCGCCGACCGGGAACCCAAGTCGGGCGAGATTCTCCAAGTACCCGATCATACGGAGTACATGGGGTCCCACCGGGTTCCCTTCTGCTAGATGACACTTGAACAATGCCTTAGAGACCTCATATCTCTCAACCCTTGCCTGCTCTTGGAAGTGCTGCTTCAGATGCTCGATCATATCGACAGCATTCATGTTTTCGTGTTGCTTCCGAAGCTCAGAAGTCATGGTGCTTAGCATCAGGCAGGCCGCATCATTAGCGTCATCAACACGCTTTTGATACGCCTTTAGGGCTGCAGGTGTTTGGTTCTCTGGACTTGCTAGAACATGCTCCTCTATTGCGTACAGTTTCTTTTCTTGCTTGAGAACGATTCTCAAGTTTCTGTACCAATCAAGGAAGTTGGTTCCAGAGAGCTTGTCCTTCTCAAGGACAGATCGTAGGGAATGTTGTGAACTCGATGAGTTGTTTGCCATTTGGAATTCTAAAGGAAAATACGCAAGTTTTAGTATTTGTGAATTTTTTGACTATATTCAATAATGGCTTGTTTATCAAATATAGCTCCCACTATTTTTCTACGGATTAATAACCCTCAAGATATTAATGCGGAAAATATCCTTATATTTTCTAGTGGGCCAAGATCCATGTTTCATCTCCTTATGAGCTTGCTTTGGCAAGTCACCCATAATTTGACTACTTTAGGTAGGAACAATTCCAATTGCATCACTTATGCAACTCTTGGTTCAATTGGGCAAATAACTCCTTATTTATCCATCCACATGGATAATCCCAATTGATTGCCTCTAGATTTCTTAATCATATTAATAGGCTAGTTGTATTCAACCTCTTATTTAAACAATTGCACATTACTAGCTTGTGCCATCGCATTCCATCATTATGAACCAAGTCGCCATGCTTTAGCACGCACGAACTTGATAAATCATGATGATAATGAGTGTTTAAATAACGAGAAGGCAAGAACACAATATTTGAATTTTGAGGGATTTTTAAATTCAATTTTAATTGTTTTTGTTGATCAATATCAACTAATCTATCTATTTGAGTTTGGGCACAACTCCAAATAATAGATCCGGGTTGTCTAATTATCTTATTATCCTAATTGCATGCATCATCCATACACCAACCACAAAATAATAAGACAATAATATAAACAACCACAAAACAAAAATAAAACGTGATGTGAATATGGTCTTTTCTAGACTAAGATAATTCCAAGCCAATGGAATTTGAACCCTAAAAACAAACACATCTCCATACGTCTTCATCTTTTGGTCCATCCTTCATAGTCATGTGGAATGTTCCATGCTCCATCTTTTTGTGGCTTCTTTTGGCTTTGGGATTCTTTTCTTCAATTTTTGGCTAACAATCTAATTTATCTAGCACTAGCTAACAACTATACTAAATAAAATAAATCTCACAAGTTGAGAAAAAAAATGGCTCGCAGGCCATAAAACCCTAATTAATTATTACAATTAATTGATCAGCTCGCATGTCGTAAACCAAACAATAAAAATTAAACATCCACATCAAACCACATCCTAAGGCCATATCCAATCACCATGCAAATTGCACATAAACAGTTAAAATCCAATTTTAACGCGCTTGGTCAATTTTAATTGATTTTAGGATATTCTAGGGTCAAAACGGTCCATGGGTCCCAACAATCTAATTGCCCGGGCCCAAAAGAGAACCGCAAAGGCCTTGGGCCGGCCGGCCCCTAGCCCACGCGGCTAGGCCGGGGACGAGGGCTGCCCCGGCCCCTAGGCCGAGCTTTGCTTAGACGGCAAGCAAGGAGGGGCGGTCCCTAGGGGGGGCGAACCTCCTTTGGGAATTGTTTCCACAACAACTACCTTGCTTGGTGCTCAAGTTTGGGTGTTTCCTTGTATGGGAAGAACTCCTTCTTCCCAAAGGATGCCCAAACCCTAGATCTAAGATCCTAAAATTTCTCAAACTCACTAATTCATGCATCCAATGCAAAAACTAGGTCTTGTTATGATTGATTATTGACAAATTGCATCATATGCTTGATTTGTCTTGTTTTACGCGACAAACAACAATTTTAAGGTATAAAACTATCAAAACATAACACATAAACCACGTTTATGCTCTATGACCTGTGGCTCTGATACCACTGTAGGGTTTTGAATCATGGATGCTCAACGGAAACACAAACAATCATAAGCAATGCAAAACCCTCCAAGGATCACAAGTCAAGAGACATAAAAGGAAGAAATCAATAACACACCTTAGGATTCTCCTTTGATGACTTCAAACGCGAATTGTGTCACGTTCTCTATAGTTGATCCACGCCTAGAGTTGAATACTAGATCTTCTAATCCTTAATGCTGACCCAGAAAGAGGAAGAGGAATCACGCAAAACGAGACGAAACAAGGAGGTTTCGGCCTCCTTGTGGCCGGCGGGGACGGGCGGCGGCAAAGGGGGGTCGGCGTGCTCCTCTTTGCTTGCTTGCTCTCTCCTTTTTGTTCTCTCCCACTCAAGTTATGATCAATAAGGTCATAAGTGTGGGACGGAAGGAAGGAGTGTTCTTTATATAGTCCAACAAATCCTTGCCAACTACCTAAATGACCTATTCTAGTCCTACTAGAATTCAATTTAGTCCCTTCCTTGCAAATTAGTTTTACTAAGTTTGCAAGGTATTGCAAAGTGATGATTCTAATTAATTAATCCAATTAATTAATTCCCAAATCTAGTTCAACTCTATATAGCGTGTGACCCCATATGTTCTATCTAGTTGGTAGCAACAATTTGCTAATATGGAGCGGTTTCTAGCAAAACATCCATTCTAGCCAACTAATAGAATAGTCATCTTGACAAACCTTGTACAAGTAATTGTCTCATCCCTTTGTCTCTATATCCGGATTGGACACGAGACATACAAGTCACACTTGTATATCCAATCCACAGTTTCTCGATCCATGGGAATAGCCTTATTCGTGCAAATAACATCAATATCATATATTGATTTATTTGAGTCTGGCCAGACATTCTATAAGCACCATCCCTCGAGTGGCCTAGGATATTTTCTCCCGTTATGTGGGAGGGACAAATTCTATCTACGTCCACTACGATCTCTAAGTTTGCTTCTTATTGTATCCGGTACACGCCTTTATAATACCCAGTTACGGTGTAGCGTTTAACACTACCAAAATCACAATAATCCACAACTAGAATATCTAGTGACTTCATGTCTAAGGATGACAATACCATTGCACCACGAGAAGCGCTTGTGACTTATCATAACGTGTATGTAGCCTTCTCGGAGATGGGTCAATCCAGTGCGCCATTACCCTTAATGCACACCTATGTGTTGGATCATGATATATCCATATCAATCCAACCCCATACTAGTCTATAGATGACTGTCCTATTAATCATTATACTGGACTAGGGATATTTAAGATAAACAACACAATTGTAAATCTAAGGACTTCATTATATTAAATATCCAATAAATAATAAAATGAATTTTCTAGCCACAAATAAATTCATACTAAACTAGATTGCCTCTAGGGCATCTATTCCAACATTTCCTAGCTTTCACACCAGACTCTTCTGAAGGAGATCCGGCCCGCTAACATTCCTTTAAAGGCGCAGGAGTGTTGCAGCTTGCCTTGCGCCTCAAAGATTGTGGCACAATTGAAGTACTTATCTTGTAAAATTCTATTAAGTATACCATTTTGATTGTTTAATAAGCGCCATGCCTATTTTGCTAGGAGCACTGAAATTGTGGAAGTCTCGAAAACACAAGCCTCTGTGAACCCTGTCTTCTTTTAGGCGGTCCCAACTAATCCAATGGGCAATAGAAAACAACTCATAGCATAATTTGGTATTTCTTGCGCCACAAATTTGATCAACACTTCTTTACTCGCGAATGAAAGCGTTTTATCCTTCATTCCTTTGAGATTGACACTTATTCTTTCAATAATCCTTTGGAAGCTAGCTTTCTTTTGTCTGCCAAAAGTATTAGGGAGTCCCAAATAGCAATCATGGCTATCAACAATCTGGACTCCAGAGAGTCCTCTCAAACATTGACGTTCGAGCTAGCTAACATTGTTAGAGAATACCATGGCGAATTTTTGGAAATTTACAGATTGATTCGAAACGATTTTGTAAACATGGAGAAATTGAAATAAGCTAGTAACTTCACATACATTGGCTTTTTTGAAGATAAGACTGTCGTCTGCAAAGAGAAGGTGTGAAACTGCTCGACCATTTCTGGAAACTGTCGTGCCGAATATAGTTCCTTCTTTTACCGCTTTTGTCAGACCCCTAGATAGTGTTTTGCTCACCAACATGAATAAATAATGTGAAAGGGGAAACCCCTCGAAGTCCTCGTTCTGGTACAATTTTCCTGTCAACCTTGCCATTGATAACCATACTATAGGAGGCCGTAGAAATACAACCCATAACCACTTTGGTCCATCTTTACCCCATTCTTTCCATCACCGCTTGTAAAAAATCTCACTCTACATGGTCGTAAGCCTTGCCTATGTCCAATTTCATTAATAGGTACCTTACTCTTCCTTTCTTCTTATTCATGGAATCTAATAGTTCAAAAACTGACTGAATGTTGTCGCTGATGAGGCATCAAGGGGCAAAGCGTTGAAGTTCTCCGAGATTTTCTCCGGAAGCATAGTCTTTAGCATATTGGCCAAACATTTCGTAATCATTTTATAGATAGCAGAGAAAAGGGAAATATGGTGCAATTCAGCCACCTTGCGCACCTGTTTCACCTTAGAAATGAGTGTGATAAGGGTATGGTTGAAAACAGAGACATCACCATCCTCGTTTAGCACTTTTAGACAAATTTCTATGATCTCGTTGCCAATTACAGGATAAAACTTCTGATAAAATAGATGAGGGAATGCGTCTTTTAAGTTCACAGACTGTTTCAAGGCCTTGAAACTGTAGGGTTTTGATCATGGATATCTAGCGGAAAAAGATAATTTATCATTCAATACCCTCCAAGGATCACAGGAAGAGAATCATAACGATGGTAAAGGAAGAATCATGTTACACACCTTAGGGTTTTTCCTGTGATGACTTGTAACGTGAATTGTGTCACGTCTCTACGGTTGATCCACGCCTAGAGTTGAGATCTAGATCTTCCTTGTCCTTTGTGCTCGCTTGGACCGGAGGAAAAGGAAGAAGAAATCACGCAACGAGATCACAAAGGAAGCTTTCGGCTTCCTCTTGTGGCCGACGGGTATGGGGGCGGACCAATGGGCGATCGACCTCTTGTGTCTTGCTCCCTCTCTCCTTTGTTTCCTTCCCACTCACTTATTTTATGAGCATTAGTGTGGGAAGGAAGCTAGGAGCATCCTTTATATAGTCCAACAACTCCTTGTTAACTACCTAAAGGCCCTTCCTAATCCAACATGAATTCGAATTAGTCCCTTCCTTGCATATTAGTCCTACTAAGTTTGCAAGGTGTTGCAAAGTGATCCTTCTAATTAATTAATCATATTAATTAATTACCAAATCTAGTTCAACTCTATCTAGCTTGTGACCCCATAGGTTCTATCTTGTTGGTAGCAACAATTTGCTAATATGGAGGGGTCTCTAGCAAGACATCCATTCTAGCCAACTAATAGAATAGTCACCCGACAACCTTGTGAAAGTAATTGTCACATCCCTTTGTCTCTATATCCGGATTGGACACGAGACATACAAGTCACACTCGTATATCCAGTCCATAGTTTCTCGATCCTGGGAATAGCCTTATTCGTGCAAATAACATCAGTACCCTATATTGATTTATTTGAGTCTGGTATTGCTCCCGTTATGTGGGACGAACAAATTCTATCTACGTCTACTACCATTCCTAAGTTTGCTTCTTATTGTATCCGGTACACACCTTTATAGCTACCCATTTACGGTGTAGCGTTTGACGCTACGAAAATCACAATAATCCACAACTAGATAATCTAGTGACTTGAAGTCTAAGGATGACAATACCGTTGTCACCAAGAGAAGCGCTTGTGACTCCACATAACATGTATGTAGCCTTCTCGGAGATGGGTCAATCCAGTGCGCCATTAACCTTAATGCACACCCATGTGTTGGATCATGATATCTCCATATCAATCCAACCCCATACTAGTCTATAGATGATTGTCCTATTAATCATTATATTGGACTAATGATATTTAAGATAAACAACACAATTTTAAATCTATGGACTTCATTATATTGAATATCCAATAAATAATACAATGAATGTTCTAACCAAAACAAGTTCATACTAAACTAGATTGCCTCTACGACATCTATTCCAACAGTCTCCCATTTGCACTAGAGCCAATCTGATGCATCCCGTATGCCAGTTTTGTAGTGTGCCCTTCATGCTTCCATTGAACAAGCGGCTTAGTAAGTGGATCTGACAGATTCCCATCTGTAGGAATCTTGCATATTCGAACGTCTCCTCTATCGATAATATCTCGAGTAAGATAAAACTTTCTGAGCACATGTTTGGATTTATGGTGTGAACGGGGCTCCTTTGATTGCGCGATCGCCCCAGTGTTGTCACAGTACAACTCTACTGGATCCGCAATGCTAGGAACCACACCAAGTTCAAAAACAAACTTTCTGATCCAAACAACTTCCTTTGTTGCGCCATTTGCAGCAATGTACTCAGCCTCTGTTGTAGAATCACCCACCGTCTCTTGCTTGGAACTCTTCCAGCTCACCGCTGCTCCATTCAGGCAAAATACATATCCCGATTGCGATCTGAAATCATCTCTGTCGGTTTGGAAGCTTGCATCCGTGTAACCCCTTACACGCAACTCTTCCTCTCCGCCAAATATATCAAGAAAGCGTCCTTAGTTCTTCTCAATTACTTTAGGATGTTCTTGACTGCAATCCAGTGACTCTCACCCGGATTGGATTGGTATCTGCTTACCATACTCAAGGTATATGACACATCTGGTCTAGTACATAACATGGCGTACATGATAGATCCTATGGCCGAGGCATAGGGAATTTTACTCATGCGTTCCTTCTCAATCTCATTGGAAGGACACTTACTCTTCGAAAGAGTAATTCCATGTGACATGGGCAAGAATCCCTTCTTGGAATCTTGCATGTTGAACCATTTCAACACCTTGTCAATATATGTATTTTGACTTAGGCCTAACAGTCTTTTAGATCTATCTCCATAGATCTTTATACCAAGTATATAGGCTGCTTCCCCTAAGTCTTTCTTTGAGAAGCACTTTGCTAGCTAATCTTTAATAGATTGCAGCATGGGAACGTCGTTTCCAATGAGTAGTATGTCATCTACATACAAGACTAGAAAAGTTACTGAGTTCCCACTAACCTTCTTGTAGACACAAGACTCATCTTCGTTTCTTATGAAGCCAAACTCTTTGACTACTTCATCAAAACGTCTATTCCAACTCCTAGAAGCTTGCTTCAATCCATTAATGGATTGTTACAGCTTACAGATTTTATTGGCTTGCTTTGGATCTTCAAAAAACCTCCGGCTATATCATATACACGTCCTCGAGGAGATTCCCATAGAGGAATGCTGTTTTGACATCCATCTGCCAAATCTCATAGTTGTAGTATGCTGCAATGGCAAGTAGGATTCGGATGGATTTGGTCATAGCGACTGGTGAAAATGTTTCATCATAGTCAATACCATGAATCTGTCTGAATCATATAGCCACCAATCGGCCCTTAAAGGTAAACATTATCATCCATGTCGATCTTCTTCTTGAAGAACCACTTGCACCCTATGGGCAGCGCCCCTTCGGGTAGTTCCACCAAATTCCATACTTTGTTGGTATACATAGATTCCATCTCGGATCTCATGGCTTCAAGCCACTTCTGAGAGTCTGTCCCTTTCATGGCCTCTTCATAGGTAGTAGGCTCATCAACTATGAGCATTGTGTCACCAGAGTTTGTTACGAGAAGTCCATACCTCTCGGGTTCCTGGCGCACTCTACTAGATCTACGAAGCTCTTGTGTTACTTGAATAGGCTGTTCCACAACTTCTTGTGGTTCCTGTTCATGTTCCATAGTTGGTTCAGTAATTTGTGGTTCTTGAATTTCTTCAAGTTCTATAGTCCTCCCACTTGCTTCTTTAGAGACAAAATCTCTTTCTAGAAACATGCCGGACCGAGCAACAAACACTTTGTTCTCAGTTGGATTGTAGAAGTAGTAACCCTTAGTTTCCTTAGGGTACCCCACAAACTTACACTTATCCAACTTTGGCCCTAGTTTGTCTGATTGTAAACGCTTTACATAGACGTCGCAGCCCCAAATCTTCATGAACGACAGTGTGGGACGCCTCCCACTCAACATATCATGTGGTGTCTTCATGACTGATTTAGATGGAACATGGTTAATGGTGAAAGCTGCACTTAATAGAGCATAGCCCCAAAATGACAACGGAAGATCGGTTTGACACATCATAGATCGAAGCATATCCAATAATGTTCAATTCCTCCTCTCGGACACGCCATTCCATTGTGGCGTTCCGGGTGGAGTGAGTTGGGACAAGATCCCACACTCTCTAAGATAGTCATCAAACTCTTGGCTCAAGTACTCTCCACCACGATCCGATCGTAGATCCTTGATACTCTTGTCAAGTTGCTTCTCTACTTCACTTTTGAATTCTTTGAACCTTTCAAAGGATTCGGATTTGGCCTTCATAAGGTATACAAATCCATATATACTAAAATCATCAGTAAATGTAATGAAGTAGACGTAACCACCCCTGGCAGGCGTGGCAAATGGCCCACACACATCAGTATGTATGAGCGCCAATTGCTCACTAGTCCTCTCACATTTCTTATTGAAAGGGGACTTTGTCATTTTTCCCAATAAACAAGCCTCACATGTCTCATATGATTCAAAATCAAATGATTCTAGAAATCCATCTTTATGGAGTCTAGATACACGTTTCTCGTTTATATGGCCTAAACGACAGTGCCATAAGTAAGCAGGATTTAAATCATTTATTTTAATCCTCTTAGTATTAATGTTGTAGACATGATCGCTTAGATCAAGGACATAGAGTCCATTAAATAATTGCGCACTACAATAGTGCATATTATTTAAATAAATGGAATAACAATTGTTCTTTATTGAAATAATAAAACCTTCCTTGTCCAAACAAGAAATATAAATAATGTTTCTGCGTATAGCAGGCACAAAATAGCAATTATTTAATTCTAAAACTAATCTTGAAGGTAGAGACAGCTCGTACGCGCCTACGGCCAATGCAGCAAATTTTGCTCCATTCCCAACGCGCAGGTCTATCTCTCCTTTAACCAATCTTCTACTTCTCTTTAGATCCTGCACATTTCGAAAAATGTGAGATCCACATGCAGTATCCAATACCCATGATGTAGAGATAGTTAAATTGACATCTACAAGAAAAATACCTGGTGGTGGTGGAATCACTATTCCAAGCCTCTTGTCCTTCATATATTTTGGGCAGTTCCTCCTCCAATGTCCAGGCTGACTGCAATAGTGACACTCACCTTTAGTCACACCTTTGGCAATGCCACCAACAGGCTTAAGGACAAGTTCCTTGGACTTGGCAACTGACTTTCCTTTGCCCTTGGAGGACGAGGCAAACCTTTTGCCCTTTCCTTTCTGCAACATCATCATGGCCTTGCCCTTACCCTTGTTGATGCTTTGTTCAGTTGTCCTCAACATATTGAGTAAATCTGTCAGTGGTTTCACGATCTCGTTCATGTTATAGTTCACGATGAACTGTCCATAACTCTCAGGCAAGTATTGCAGCACGAGATCGGTGGCCAACTCTTGGCCGACCAGGAACCTTAGTCGTGCGAGATTCTACAAGTACCCGATCATACGGAGTACATGAGGTCCCACCGGGTTCCCTTCAGCCATATGACATTTGAACAATGCCTTAGAAACTTCATACCTCTCAACCCTTGCCTTCTCTTGGAGAGCTACTTCAAGTGTTCGGTCATATCGGCTGCATTCATGTTCTCGTGCTGCTTCTAAAGCTCAGAGGTCATGGTGCATATCATAAGGCAGGCTACATCATTAGCGTCATCAACACGCTTCTAATGCGCCTTTAGGGCTGCAGGAGTATTGTTTTCTGGACATGCTGGAACTTGCTCCTCTAATGCGTACAGTTTCTTCTCTTGCTTGAGAACGATTATCAAGTTTCTGTACCAATCAAGGAAGTTGGTTCCTGAGAGTTTGTCCTTTTCAAGGACAAATCGTAGGAAATGTTGTGAACTCGATGAGTTGTTTGCCATTTGGGATTCTACAAAAGGAAAATACGCAAGTTTTAGTATTTGCGAACTTTTGACTATATTCAATAATGGCTAGTTTATCAAATATAGCTTCCATTATTTTTCTACGGATTAATAACCCTCAAGATATTAATGCGGAATATATCTTTATATTTTCTAGTGGGCCAAGATCCATGTTTCATCTCCTTTTGAGCTTGCTTTGGCAAGTCACCCAAAATTTAACTACTTTAGCTAAAAACAATCCCAATTGCATCCCATGCAACTCTTGGTTCAATTGGACAAATAACTTCTTATTTATCCATCCGCATGGATAATCCCAATTGATTGCCTCTAGGTTTTAATCATATTAATAACCCAGTTGTTTCCAACCTCTTATTTAAACAATTGCACATTACTTGCTTGTGCCATCGCATTGCATCATCATGAACCAAGTCGCCTTGCTTTGGCATGCACGATCTTGATAAATCATGATGACAATGAGTGTTTAAATAACGAGAAGGCAAAACACACTATTTGAATTTTTAGGGGTTTTAAAATTCAATTTTTAATTGTTTTGTTGATCCAATCAATTGATCTATCTATGTTGAGTTAGGGCACAACTCTAAATAATAGATCTGGGTTGTCTAATTATCTTATTATCCTAATTGCATGCATCATCCATATATCAACCACAAAATAATAATACAATAAAATTAACAACCACAAAATTAAAATAAAACGTGATATGGATATGGCCTTTTCTAGACTAAGATATTCCCAAGCCAATGGGAATATCTATGAACCCTAAAGGCAAACACATCTCCATGCGTTTTCATCTTTTGGTCCATCCTTCATAGTCATGTGGAATACTCCATGCTCCAGCTTTTGTGGCTTCTTTTGGCACGAGGCTTCTTTTCTTCAATCTTGGCTAACAATCTATTCTATCTAGAACTAGCTAACAACTATACTAAATAAAATAAATCTCACAAGTTGAGAGAAAAAAATGGCTCGCAGGCCATAAACCCCTAATTAATTATTACATTAAATTGATCAGCTCGCATGCCGTAAACCAAACCACAAAATTAAACAACCACATCAAACCACATCCTAAGGCCATATCAAACCACCATGCGATTTGCACATAAACAAATAAAATCCAATTTTAACGCGCTTGGTCAATTTTTAATTGATTTTAGAATTTCTATGGTCAAAAATGTCCAAGGAGCCCACCATCTCATGACCGATCCCTATTGGGGCCACCCCGGGCCGAGCTTAGGCTGGTTGCCCAACCCGTGGGGTCGGCCGACCGCCTAGGCCTTCGGCCTAGGTGTATTGGGCGGCAAGGAAGGAAGAGGGGCGGTCCCTAGGGCCGAACCTCCTTGTTGTTTCCAAAACAACTCCTTCCTTGCTCCCCAAGTCCAAAAAGTTTCTTAATTTGAAGCTAGTTTCCAAATTGGTGCCCAAACCCTAGATCTAAGATCCTAAAATTTCTAAAACTCACTAATTCATGCATGCAATTTAAAACTAGGTCTTGTGTTGTTTGATTATTGAAAAATTGCATCATATGCTTGATTTGTCCGATTTACGCGATAAACAAGAAATTTAAAGTGTAAAACTATCAAAACGTAACACATAAACCACGTCTATGTTCTACGACCTGTGGCTCTGATACCACTGTAGACTTTTGATCATGGTATGCAGCTGAAAAAGATAATTTATCCATTCAATACCCTCCAAGGATCACAGGAAGAGAATCATAACGATGGTAAAGGAAGAATCATGTTACACACCTTAGGGTTTTTCCTGTGATGACTTGTAACGTGCAGTGTCACGTCTCTACGGTTGATCCACGCCTAGAGTTGAGATCTAGATCTTCCTTCTCCTTTGTGCTAGCTTGTACCGGAGGAAAAGGAAGAAGAAATCACGCAACGGGATCACAAAGGAAGCTTTCGACTTCCTCTTGTGGCCGACGGGTATGGGGGGTGGACCAAGGGGCGATCTGTTGGAATTGTGCCCTAGAGGCAATCAATTAATTGTGACAAATATATGGATTTACGATTCATTATGTTATCAATATGGAGATATGCTAACATGAATGAAGTCCTTAGAATATAAGGTATTATATTCTTAAATATCCCTAGTCAATTATAATGATTAATGGGACAATCATCTATAGACTAGTATGGGGTTGGATTGATATGGAGATATCACGATCCAACACATGGGTATGCATTAGGAGTAATGGCATACTGGATGACCCACGACGAAGAGGATACATTAGATTATGTGAAGTCACAATCGCTTTTCGTAGTGCTAATATTATTGCAATCCTTGGACTTGAAGTCACTAGATACTCTAGTTGTGAAATATTGCGCTTTGATGTTATCAAACGTTACACCGTAACTGGGTAATCATAAAGGTGGCTATCGGGCGTGATAGGAAGCAAACATAGAGATCGTAGTGATGTAGATAGGATTTGTCCCTCCCACATAATGGGGGTAAATATCCACGGCCACTCGAGGGATGAGGCTTATTGAATGTCTGGCCAGACTCAGATAAATTAATATAGAGATATTAATGTTATCTGCAAGCATAAGCAAATTCCCAGGATCGAGGAACTATGGATTGGATATACGAGTGTGACTATTTATGTCTCGTGTCCAATCCGGATATGGAGACAAAGGGATAATGCAATATGATATATTGGGCACAAAGGTTTGTCGGGATCACTGACTATTTCTATTGGTTGGGTGGCATGGATGTGTTGCTAGACACCGCTCCATGTTAGTAATAGTTACTACCAACTATATAGAAACCTATGGGGTCACACGTCAAATAGAGTAGAGCTAGATTTGGGATTAATTAATATGGATTAATTAATAGAAGGATCATTGTGCAACACCTTGCAAACTTAGTAGGACTAATTTGCAAGGAAGGGAATAGTTCTAGTCCTACTAGAACAAGAAAACTCTTTTATGGAAACAACAAGGAGTTGTTGGAGTATATAAAGGAGGCTCTAGCTTCCTTCCCACTACATGAGTTATTATTAGTCATAACACTAAAGTGGGAGAGAGCAAAAGAGAGAGCAAGACAAGGTGCTAGGGCCGAAACCCTAGCCACCCGTCCGCCCCCCTACCCGACGGCAAAGAGAGGCCGCCCCTCTCTTGTGTCTTTGGTGATTTGTTGCTTTGATCTTCATCCCTCTTCCTCCAAGGTTCAAGCTAGCACTTGATTGAAGGAAGAATCTAGATCTCACCTCTAGACGTGGATCAACCGTAGAGACGAGGACATCATTCTTCGTGTGATCTCACAAATCAAAAGGTACACATCTTCTATGTCCTTAATCATGTTATGATGTCTCTTCCTGTGATCCTTGGTGGGCTTTGAGTAGGATTAATTTTGTTATTCCGCTGCGTTACCTACGTCAAAACCCAACAGTGGTATCAGAACCACAGGTCGTAGAGCATAACATGATATTATGTGTTTACGATTTCAGTTCATACACCGTATTATTGTTTATTACGCGAAAACTGAAAAATTGGCATAGTAGATGCAATATTGAATTTGATTCAATCAAACAAGACCCAATTTAACATTGGATGTTAGAATTGGTGAGTTTAATCACATAGGATGTGAATAATTGGGTTCTTGAAAAATTAGGGTTCATGGGCAAATGCTTGGAAAAGGGGTTTTCCTAGTATGGAATTAATTAAACTTGGGCAACAAGGAATAAGTTGTTTTGGAAACAACTAAACTTGGGAACCAAGGAAAGAATTATTTTGGAAACAATACCATAAGGGTGTTTTGGAAACAACCCAACAAGGAAGGAATTGTTTATGGAAACAATTCCATATATTGTTTTTGGAAATAATTCCATGAATTGTTTATGGAAACAATTCCATGAGGAGGTGTGGCCCATGTAGGGACCGCCCCTCTCTCTCCTTGCCGCCCAAGTAACACACGGCACAAGAGGGGCCGGCACACCCTAGCACACGGCCTAGCCGTGTGGGCTAGGGGCCGGCCGGCCCGGGCCTAGTGTGGCGGTTCCTTGGTTGATTTCGGCCATTCTTTGGTAAATCCTTTGGACCGTTGTGAAACCCTAGTTTACCCAATTTCATTAAAATTAAACAAGCGCGTTAAAAATTGGTTTTAACTGTATTATGTGCTTTATTGCATGGTGGATGGATATGGCCTAGGATTGTGGATGTTTATTGTTTTGTGGTTTGGTTTACGGCCTGCGAGCTGATCAAATTAATGTAATAATTAATTAGGTTTTACGGCCTGCGAGTCGTTCTTTTTCTCCTCGACATGTGAGGCTTTTGTTATTTATTTATTCTAGATGTTAGGCTAGAATTAGAAATATTTAGATGATAGCCAAGAGCATGGAGAAGAAGACTGGAGAACCAAAGGAGCCAAAAGACATCCCTAGACGCGCAGCTATGGTGGAGCACATGGAGATGAGCTCGGCACTTTAGGGCAATTAGATATTATCATTGGCTTGATAATATCATTAGTCTAGAGGCCATATCCATGCCACGTTTTTTTTATTTTGTGGATGTTTATTATTTATGTCTTGTTATTTATTTTGTGTGTATGGCGATACTAGCAAAACGTTAACAAGATAATAATAAACAAGGTTGGTCTTTTATTGTGGATGGCCCAATCCAAATAAGTAGACCATGTTGATAAGATCAACCAAACAACTTAAAAGAAATCCCTCAATTAAATATTGCGTTTTGCCTTCTCTTGCCAAAACACCCTTCATGATCATGGCCTATTAAAATTCGGGCTTGCCAAAGCAAGGCGATTTTAATTTTTCATGATGTGTTGCGGACGACGCAAGCTAGTAATGCGTGTATGTTGAAAGCAAGAGGTTGGACGCAACTAGGCAAGAGTCAATTGGATTGATGAGCTTAGAGGCATGACAATTAGGTGTTATCTAAAGGATAAAGAATAAAGAGTTATTCACCTAATTGGACCAAGAGTTGCATGAGATGCAATTGGAATGGTTCCTACCTAATAACCAATTCTTGGGTGACTTGCCAAAGCAAGCTCAAGAAGAAGTGAAAAGGGATCTTGGACCCACTAGAAAATAAAATATTTTCCGCATTAATGGTGAGGGCTATTAATCCGAGAAAAATAGTGGGAGCTATATTTAATAATTTAAATCCTTGTTGAATATAGTTATACGTCACAATGCTTTGCATAATCCTATAAGTGTTGAATACCCATCGCATTAAACAAACAAACGCGACTTTATGTCCATGAGATGGACAAGATGTCTGGAATCTATTTTCTAGATTGGTATAAAATCGAGAATTGTTCTCAAGTAAAGGAAATATGTTGTACATTGTAGAGCATAAATTTCTCCTCCCACCAACTACCAAAACGCACTAAAGCCTTATGGAAGGAACATCAAAGAATGGTTCTTTGGATGTAACTTGTCTCATGTCAAGCTCCCATGGACTCTGAGCTTTGGAAGCAAGATGAGAAATTTGGGGGTATGTGATATGATCATACGAGCTTGTCATAAAAGGCTTGAGGTGTTGCTCCACTTTGCAATCTCTTGCTTAGCACTCGTCATGGTCAAGATGGAATAAGTTCGGGTTTGCCAAAGCAAGGCGACTTACTTCATCGAGATATGACGCGACGACACAAGTTAGTAATGTGTGGCTGCTGAAGCAAGAGGTGAAGCGCAAACTAAACTAACTCAATAGGATTGAAAGCTTAGATATTGGGAGTTATCTATAAGATAGATAAAGAATATATAGTTATTCTCCCAAGTGGACCAAGAATTGCATTGGATGCAATTACAGTTTTGTTTTAAAGTTGATTTACTCAATATGATTGAAAAATCACTAAACAAAACACTCATAATGGGCATGGGCAAAAACTGTTAATAGTTAACAGCATGGGTAAGGTCAAATGGTTGCGCCGAACCCATGAGTATAAAGCAAGTCTGTTGCTGAAACCAAGTTGCCTCGAAGTCCCATAGGTGGTGTAGAGGAAGAGAGACTACCCAAAGTACATGGAAGTAAATAATAAAGGAATTATGAATTCCGACTTGGGTATTTTATTATAAAATTCAATGTATCTATCTCATCATCAAGAGTATATGATACTAGATGAGGATCTCACATTTATAGAAATGTGTAGGATTTCAAGAGACGAAGACAATTGGATAAGGAAGAAATAATCCTACACGTGGGGCTATGAAGCAAAGGGTTGCTGAAAAGCCGTAAGGAATTATTTCTACCTTTCAGAAATTGTTCATGAATTAGACAAAAGGGATAATGTCCCTGCCATGAGTAGGACCATTATCATAGTTTCTTGTTTGGACAAGAAAGCTCCTTATCATAATAAAAGGACAAATGTTGTTCCATTTATTATGGTATGCATTATTGTAATGCAATTTTGTCTAAGTGGATTCTATATCCATGATCATGATAATTTCATCTATAACATTAATACCTAGAGGTTTGCATATAATGATATGAACTTCACTTATCTTTAGCATTATCGTTTAGGCCCATAAATAAGAGATACATATCTAGAACTCCATTAGGATGGATTTCTGGGACTCATTTGATTATTGAATCATATGAGACATGTAAGACTTATTAGGCAAATATATGATCTTTTGGGAATCATACATATTGATGTATGAAGGCCGCTAAGCACAAATACTAAAGATGGTTTTAGTACTTCATCATATTTACTGATAGGATCAGAGAAATATGAATTTGTGTATCTTATGAAGAAACAAATCAGAATCCCTTGAATTGTTCAAAGTATTCAGGAATGAAGTAGAGAACCAACTTGGCAAAAGTATTTAGACTCTATGATTGGATCATAGAAGAAAATACTTGAGCCAAGAGTTTGACAAGAATCTATGGGAGTATTGGATATGATCCAAAACTCGCTCCACCTAGCACGCCACATGGGTTTTGGCGTGTCTAAAAGGAGAGTTCGAACCTTGTAGGACACGGTTCGGACCATGATGAGCCAAACATAACTTCCAGTTTACTTTTAGAGGCTATGTTCTAATTACAGCAAAATTTCGCCCTTAACCTTATTCCATCAAAAACGGATTATGAAAAACACCATATGAGATATGGACTAGGAAGTGTCCTAGTACGTCATTCATAAATATTTGGGGTTATGAAGTTTATGTAAAAGAGTTTACAAATAAACTTGGACCCAAGTCGGATAAATGTTTTGTGGGATATCCTGAAAAGGATATTATTTCTACAACCTAATCGAGAACAAACCATTTGTTTCTCGAACCACAGTGTTTCTAGGTAGAGATTGTCTCTAAAAGAAACAGTGGGAGGACAGTAGAACTTGAAAAGTTCAAGAACCACAATAGAACATTAATCCGTTTGATGGAACATGAGCAGGATCACAAGGTGTTGTGGAGCAACCTACTCAGATAACACAAGAACCTCGTGGGACAGGTAGGATATGTCAAGGGACTAGAGAAATAAGGATTTCTCATAAACCGTGATATATTGCTCATCGAGATGAGCCTACAAACTATGAGAAGGCCACGTGTGGGCCATACTCTCAGAAATGGCTTGGAGCCATAGGATACGATATGGAATCCATGTATACCAACAAAGTATGGACTTTGGTGGAACCACCTGAATGGGTAGGACCCATAGGGTGCAAGTAGGTTATGAGGAAACCAACATGGATGGTAATATGATTACTTTTAAGGGAAAACTGGTTTGAAAGTGTTTCATGTGATTTCATAGTATAGACTATGACGAAATCTTTCCAGTTGTGATGCTTAAATCCATTCGTATCCTGCTTGTAGCAATCTGTTTAGATTGAATCAAGCTTCTAGGAGTTGGACTCTTCAAATTAATGATGCAATCAAATGATTTTGGTTCCATCAAAATTGAAGATGATACTTGTGTTTACAAGAAGGTTAGTGGGAGCATAGTTAAATTTCTGGTCTTGTATGTAGAGACATACTAATCATTGGGAACAATGTCTCTACTTTGCAATCTGTTAAAGATTGGCTAGAGAAATTGATTTCCAATAATTGACTTAGGCGAGACAATCTATAAAATCTATGGAGATAGATTAAAGTAATTGTTCAGCCTGAGTCATGGTACATATATTGACAAGGTGTTGAAATGGTTCAACGTGAAAAGAATATTGATTCTTACCCATGTCACATGGAATTAGTCTTTGGAAGGCTAATTGTCTTACCAATTAGATTGGGAATGGACCGTATGAATTAGATTCACGAGATACGCCATGAGATGTACTAGGCCAGACGTGTCATAAAGCATGACACAAAGATACCAATCAAATTCAAGTGAGGTGTCACTTGATAATTATCAAGATTATCCTTAAGTACTTGAGAAGGAATAAAGGATGAACTCTTGATTAATGGAGGATAGGAAAGGTTTACTGTAAGGGGTTACAGTGATGAGAACTTCCATCTGACAAAGAAGATTTCAGATCATAGTCGAGTTTTATGTTTTATGCTAGAGGGAGTGACTGTGAGCTGGAAAGGTTCCAGGCAAGATTCAGTCACTGATTCTAACATAGAGGACTGAGTAAATTAATGCATAAGATGCATTTATTCAGAATATTCAATCTCAATCAAATTGTTGATAAAGGAGATGTGATTATTTGCAAGGTGCCAGCATATGTCTCGCCCCTACGCAGTGTAAGCGTGGAGGACCGCGCTAGATCAATAGGCATATGATGCAGGAGATTGACTCTAGTGCAAGTGGGAGACTGTTGGAATTGTGCCCTAGAGGCAATCAATTAATTGTGACAAATATATGGATTTACGATTCATTATGTTATCAATATGGAGATATGCTAACATGAATGAAGTCCTTAGAATATGAGGTATTATATTCTTAAATATCCCTAGTCAATTATAATGATTAATGGGACAATCATCTATAGACTAGTACTGGGTTGGATTGATATGGAGATATCACGATCCAACACATGGGTATGCATTAGGAGTAATGGCATACTGGATGACCCACGACGAAGAGGATACATTAGATTATGTGAAGTCACAATCGCTTTTCGTAGTGCTAATATTATTGCAATCCTTGGACTTGAAGTCACTAGATACTCTAGTTGTGAAATATTGCGCTTTGATGTTATCAAACGTTACACCGTAACTGGGTAATCATAAAGGTGGCTATCGGGCGTGATAGGAAGCAAGCTTAGAGATCGTAGTGATGTAGATAGGATTTGTCCCTCCCACATAATGGGGGTAAATATCCACGGCCACTCGAGGGATGAGGCTTATTGAATGTCTGGCCAGACTCAGATAAATTAATATAGAGATATTAATGTTATCTGCAAGCATAAGCAAATTCCCAGGATCGAGGAACTATGGATTGGATATACGAGTGTGACTATTTATGTCTCGTGTCCAATCCGGATATGGAGACAAAGGGATAATGCAATATGATATATTGGGCACAAAGGTTTGTCGGGATCACTGACTATTTCTATTGGTTGGGTGGCATGGATGTGTTGCTAGACACCGCTCCATGTTAGTAATAGTTACTACCAACTATATAGAAACCTATGGGGTCACACGTCAAATAGAGTAGAGCTAGATTTGGGATTAATTAATATGGATTAATTAATAGAAGGATCATTGTGCAACACCTTGCAAACTTAGTAGGACTAATTTGCAAGGAAGGGAACAGTTCTAGTCCTACTAGAACAAGAAAACTCTTTTATGGAAACAACAAGGAGTTGTTGGAGTATATAAAGGAGGCTCTAGCTTCCTTCCCACTACATGAGTTATTATTAGTCATAACACTAAAGTGGGAGAGAGCAAAAGAGAGAGCAAGACAAGGTGCTAGGGCCGAAACCCTAGCCACCCGTCCGCCCCCCTACCCGACGGCAAAGAGAGGCCGCCCCTCTCTTGTGTCTTTGGTGATTTGTTGCTTTGATCTTCATCCCTCTTCCTCCAAGGTTCAAGCTAGCACTTGATTGAAGGAAGAATCTAGATCTCACCTCTAGACGTGGATCAACCGTAGAGACGAGGACATCATTCTTCGTGTGATCTCACAAATCAAAAGGTACACATCTTCTATGTCCTTAATCATGTTATGATGTCTCTTCCTGTGATCCTTGGTGGGCTTTGAGTAGGATTAATTTTGTTATTCCGCTGCGTTACCTACGTCAAAACCCAACACGATCGACCTCTTGTGTCTTGCTCCCTATCTCCTTTGTTTCCTTCCCACTCACTTATTTTATGAGCATTAGTGTGGGAAGGAAGCTAGGAGCATCCTTTATATAGTCCAACAACTCCTTGTTGACTACCTAAATGCCCTTCCTAATCCAACATGAATTCGAATTAGACCCTTCCTTGCATATTATTCCTATTAAGTTTGAAAGGTGTTGCAAAGTTATCCTTATAATTAATTAATCATATTTAATTAATTCCCAAAACTAGCTCAACTCTTTCTAGCGTGTGACCCCATAGGTTCTATCTAGTTGGTAGCAATAGTTTGCTAATATGGAGCGGTCTCTAGCAAGACATCCATTCTAGCCTACTAATATAATAGTAATCCGACAAACCTTGTGCAAGTAATTTTCACATCCCTTTGTCTCTATATCCGGATTGGACACAAGACATACAAGTCACACTCGTATATCCAGTCCATAGTTTCTCGATCCTTGGATTAGCCTTATTCGTGCAAATAACATCAATACCCAATATTGATTTATTTGAGTCTGGCCAGACATTCCATAAGCACTATCCCTCGAGTGGCCTCAGATATTTGCTCCCGTTATGCGGTAGGGACAAATTCTATCTACGTCTACTACGATTCCTAAGCTTGCTTCTAATTGTATATGGTACATGCCTTTATAGCTACCCAGTTACGGTGTAGTGTTTGACGCTACCAAAATCACAATAATCCACAACTAGATAATCTAGTGACTTCAAGTCTAAGGATGACAATACCGTTGTCACCATGAGAAGCGCTTGTGACTCCACATAACATGTATGTAGCCTTCTCGGAGATGGGTCAATCCAGTGCGCCATTACCCTTAATGAACACCCATGTGTTGGATCATGATATCTCCATATCAATCCAACCCCATACTAGTCTATAGATGATTGTTCTATTAATTATATTGGACTAGGGATATTTAAGATAAACAACACAATTGTAAATTAAGGACTTAATTATATTAAATATCCAATAAATAATACAATGAATGTTCTAGCCAAAACAAGTTCATACTAAACTAGATTGCCTCTAGGGAATCTATTCCAACGGAAACAACTTTAAAAGCGTTTGAAACAACACCGCAATAAAAAGCCTGAACTCAGGGGGAGTTTTCCTTCCAATTTGATCTCTATTCTCCTTTGATTTATTATGCCTTATTTGATGATGAAAGAAAAACTAATCTGATGTTTGATCATGACTTAATCTCACTGGTTGAATGAGTTTTTTCATGATTTATTAGCTACCTATTTTGTAGGAACTATATCTTAACTTGTCCATATGCAGAAAAGAAAATCGAGCTTGCAGATGAATCATACTATTATGGAATCATGTCTGGACTTCCCTAAGATCTGTAGATAGAAGATCATATCAATATCTTTGAAGATATTGAGCAACTAGCCGTTGGGATTGGATTGTTGAAGAGTCAAAGATATGCTGCTTGATTTTAGGAAATTCTGTTGAAGAAGATCCTCTATATTATGTATTTCAAACAAGCATAATAAGAAGACTGCTGAGTGAATTTGTACCCTACTTTTGCAGAAACATTCAAACAATTTCAATGATTTACAAGCAACACGGAGGAAGATTCAATTCACACAATCCAAGCATCAGAAGAGCACTGAAGATGTAACTGCATTACCGTGTTACAGTGTTCTTCAATCTGTACTTCATTTGTATATCATTATATTTATTACTTGTCTTATCTTAATCTCATGGTGTTCTTCAAGAGGAACAACAAGAGATTCTTATTGAATCAATTAGCTAGAGCAGGTACTAGATAGGTTAGAGAGAACCACATGATGTAACCGAGAAAGGGAAGTCTCTGTGCTTGAGATCTAGGGCTTAGCTTTTGATTAATAACAAGTCTGTTAATCCTGAGGGTTTAGATCCCTTAGGCAGAGATGTAGGTCATTGAGGATTGAACTCTGTAAAATCCATTTGTCTATTTCTCTTCGCTTTCCAGTTCATAGATTGCACAAGTTAACTGCACAAAACAGGGTTTCAGTTCAAAGCCTTGAAAGGCATTTCAAGGCCTAAAAACTATCAGCAAACTTTTCCACTATCTGTTTTGATTCCAAGGGCTTGAAACTTATTTCAAGGCCTTGAAATACTTCTTGTTTTCTAAGAACTTGCTTAAAACCACTCTTTTGGCAAAATATTCCGTACTCTATTCAACCCCCCTTGTAGAGTACTGATCCTGTATTAATTGCCTACATATTGTCTTTCACGTCTGATCCTGTGGATTTTTCTTGGGCCATGCCCTTCAACACGGTCCAAACTTTGTATGTTATAAAGGGACTCACCAACGAGGCCATGTTTTCTGCACTGAGAATCTCCTCAATCAGGTCCATGAGAGGTTCATGGTTGCCCGAGTAGGGTTAGTATATCGAAAAATATTTTTAAAATAATTTTAAAACATAGTTACCATATCCTCCTCGTTATTGGTCCATCTTCCCACTTGATCTTCAATGCCTCTAATAAAGTATCACGCCAGCTGAATGCTTGCCTTCCTGTGAAGAACGTGGAGTTCTCATCGCCATGTTTCAGCCGAACATCCCCGACCTCTGTCGCCAAAGAATCTCCTCCTCCTCCTCATGTGATTTAGACATCTCTAGTTTGCAATTTTTAGTAATGATAATGACCTGCATGGTTTGACTTTTCGATTCTGGGACAAAAATCTGTTGCCGAAGTGTCTTTAATCGTTGTCGAATATTACCGAAAACTATGGTATTCCATATGGATAGGATTCGCGCAAACACTAAGATTTTTTCCGACACCATACCGTCTGCCGCAAACCAACTGCTTTCAACCAGATTGGCGCTTCGTGACGCAGCCATGCTGTCTCGAAAAACAAAAGCCTCTTTACCCTGTTTCTTCCCGCAATTTTTGGCTAGACTACTACGTCCATTGGGCCGTGATTCGAGGTGACCGAAAATAAACATTAACTTTGGTCCTTCCAAAAAACTCAATCCATCCATCATTCGCAAGAGCTCTATCCAACCTCTCGCGGATGAAGATTCCGTCTTCTCTATTGTTCACCCATGTGAACTAAATTCGACATAAACCAAATATCAAAGTTCAATTCGGTGAGTAACTTCGTATAAATACTCAAGTTTTCAGAACTGACTACTCTACCACCTTCCTTCTCAACGCACAAGGAAATGGCATTAAAAACCCCACCACAAGCCATGCATGGTTTCTTGGTTGTAGACATCTCAACAAAGTCCCTTAGTGTCGCATTTCCCTTCGAACCGTATTTCCATAAAAAACCTCAAAACACCATGAAAAATCCATTCCCAAACTATTAACGTAACCCTGAATATCATAACACGGTTTTTTTTTGGAGCGAGAAAGTCACTTCTCTGTTTCCAAAAATACCCCCAGCCTCCTCTACAATCAACAAAATCCACAAAGAAGCCATTTCAATAACCCAACTTATATTTAACACACTTCATCTCCCTTGCATAAAATACAGACTCCATAATGAGGACCGTAATGGACGTTTGTTTCCTCACGAAGTCATGAAGAGATATAACATTTTTGGGGTTCCCAAGCCCCCAAACGTTCCAAATAAGGATACTCATTGTGTCTGGCTGTGATGCATCACAGACACTACCAATGTCGTGTCTTAGGTCTTTTGGGAGCCCACCTCGGCGTTCAGAATCTGATTTTCAGAAACCTGTTTGGGACTTGCTCTAATTCCACTTCGCCGAGACCTAGGAAGCTTGGTCTTGACTTCTCCTTGGCAGATGGACTAGCTGTTGAGGCATGGGACTTCCAATTCACTAACGCCTTGTTGGTTGAACCAAGTCCAGTGCTTTTCCATATCGGTGCTACTGCCTCCTCATGCACAAGAACACCTTTTCCTTTCAATTTTTCCTTAGGGTCAGTGGCCTTGCCCAGATTACCGTGCACAATTGGATTGTTGTGAATGGAAATGCCTCTCTTCTTAGTGCTACGCCCTAGCACCGCCCCATCCACCTCCATGTTCTCATCTGCAACAATCTTTCTTCAAAATTACTCTCAGTTTCTTCTGATGTTTCTTCATCTTCATAACTTTCCTTTGCGTCTTCTTCCCCAAAACATGCCCGATAGTCTCTAGGGCGTACGTAAGACTGCTTTCTTTATTGAAAATCCTTGTCCCCTCTAGGTTTTGATGATTGATACGGCACACCATCTTCACACCTGAGGGATTCGCTTGTAATCGAGCCAAAAGAAATCATCTAAAAATTTGATTAAGTCTCCTTGACGAACCGGTTTTTGGGTGTTTAAACGAACCCCAACCCTCATATAATCCCCACCTTCCTCTGGCATGATGCGGTCGTCTGAATCCACTGCATTACATGCTTCTTCAGCGTTAATGCAAAAAAAAGGACAATTTCGTAAATGTACCCAACCATTCACTGAATCAAAAACAAACTTTGCACTATGTGATTTGATTTTCTAAGGTTTTATAAGAAGTATATCATCGTCGAAGACCCATGGACCTCCACTGAGGACACGATTCATTGATGTTTAGAGGGAACCCGAATGATGAAAACGTTCGTGCAATTTTTATTTATCAGGATCTTTTCACCACCCATTCATATCTTCTGAAATAGATGCTTCATAGCCCATGTGTTTATTCGTCCTCCTATAAAAAAGGATCCGATCAAGCAAAAATCAAACTCTTTGACGGATGTCATACACCTACTGCTGCTGAAGTCAACAATCTCTTCATCCTCCTTTAACAGTGGGCGCAGAACTCCCCTATCCGGTACCATGGTTGCCATGGCTGGGGTATTCCTCCTCTGTGTTCTACGAAAACCTCGGAGATTCTCTACCCGTAAAACTCTTACTCAGGGTAAAACTTGAGCGGGTTTAACTCAAGCAACTCGAGTCCAATCCAAATCAAAATAAAGGTTTAGTCTGTATATTTTTAGAACTTTTTAAGTTGTTGACAAAATTCTTTTCTTATTCTTGAATTGTAATTAAATTTTGACCTCGATATAAATGCTCCATCCGTCCTTAAATAACTTTTCATTTTTAAAAAATCCAAAATTCATAAGAGGACATGCACTAATTGCACTCAAATTTAAATATTTTGGTGTTATGACATATGTATCCCTTGTTTATTCATTTATTATGCAACTTTGACTGTTTTAGTGGAAAATGTTGTCGATTCACACAATTTCAACCATTAAAATGGAAAGTGGAGAATTCTTTTTAGGACAACTCCAAATAGAAAAGTGGTCATTTATTATGCGACGGAATGAGTGTTAAATGATGATGAAGATTGAATGGATGAATGATTTTCTTCTATGATGCGTGCCAATCCGTGAGAGTGTATGAATCTCTTTTTAGAGCTCTGTACTTGTCAATATCTTTGAATTAGTCATATTCTGTCAATTCGAATTGCAAACTATATAGGAAGCTTCAATAGAAATTCCTAAAAATCCTCTTGCAGATACTTGACTCTCAACAGCTTTCTCCCAATGACTAGATTCATGATTTTATCAATTAATTTTGATATGATCTTCAATATCAATCCCAACTTAAGTCCAGACAACTTTCCATAAGATTAGCACCAATCTGCAGGCCTTGATTGCCAATTGTGCAATCCTGCAAATAAGGAAACTTCAGCTAAACCTGCAACACAGAGTTAGCTAACAATCCCTGCAAAACAACTTAGGCAAATGATAATATCAAAGCATGTTATAACACAAAATTAGTTTGTCTTTCATCATATAATATAACATGATCAAGTGCAGGGGATTAGAGAATGAATAGGAGTAACTGTGAAGTTTACAAGGCTTTGAAACCAATTTTAGAGTTTTGAAAACAATTTTGCACTTACAATCTCCCCCTTCATGTAAGACAAAACCAACTATTCCATTTGAACAGTGTTTCTGCAATGATAGACATTAGTAGCATAGCAGAAGAGTTATATAAGATCTAAAACAAATAGAAATACCGACACTTATAATAGTTGAATCAAAATAAAACTAAATAACCAATTCAAAACTATCTAAGCACTTTAATAGTTCGTCACAACAACTTCCACAGATCCAAAACTAGATCTCCCCACAACCATAGAATATCTATAAATTTCTCCCCCTTTTTGACTTTCATCAAAAAAGTGAGAAAATGTTGGATCAAATTGTTTTGAAAACTTAAAATCTTAAATGAAATAGAAGTTTTGAACGGAGATAGAGGATTTTCAAGGCTTTGAAAAGAAGAGAGAAAGGTTGGATTCAAGGCTTTGGATCGTCATTTGTCTTATGCCCTGCGACATCTTCTTGATCACTTTATTCTTCCTCTTCTTCTTCATCCTCTTGCTAATCCTCTTCCTGTGCATCCTCTTCTTGTGAAACTTCTTCACCAGGCTCATCAGCCACCAGATCATCCTCAAACTACTCATCTGAGTGGACAAGTGTTGGAATCCTTCCTTTCTGTTTCTTCTACTCTAGAGCTTCTTTGATTAGCAACCCTGAGTCAATAGTGTCTTCCACGAGGTTCCTTATCCTCAGCAACCTTTTCCCTAGCATCCTAATCCCCAATAATCCCCAACAACCTTATCCCCAGTACTCAGCTCATCAAATAGGTCCTTGGTAGATCCTGACTTCCTTGAACCTTATGGAGCTTGTGTATCCTCTTGTTCCACATGTACCAAGTTGATGCTCTTGAAAACACTCTCAGTCATGTACTTCATCTGCTTGAACTCAGTACTCAACTGATACTATCCCTGCTTTAGATCATCCAGTTCATTTCAATAAAGTCCAGCTTCTGAAGAACTTGAGACTAGTCCTGAGAGGTAGAAGATAAGGCTAGTGGAGTGGTTAAGGACTTAGGCTTTGAAAACCTTTTGGCCTTCAACTCATCAGCAAAAAATTCTGAGTAGAATTTCCATTCTCACTCACTGGTTTGCACAATCCAATCCTTTGAAAAGACTTCTCATCTATCACTCCAAAACCAGTAATGATTGTCTCTTCCTTCTCAACTGGTATGTCCAGATGGTGAAAGAAAAGTGGGAGGATGTTGGCATAGGGTAGAGGATGTTTCATGTTCTTGGTACAACATTACATCATGTGTTCCATTACAATGCTTGGAAAGTCAATCTCATATCCATGCATCACCAAGTACATCAGATACAACACCATGTGAAAGGAAATTCCAGAGAATTCTCTTTTGGTACCACACACCTTATCAGGATAGTAAACAAGATTTTGGCTTCAATAGTTAACACATAATGAGTTAACTGCTTACAAGTAGTGGCTAAATTAGGCAAGCAGAACTCTTCCTTGCCATCCTTATACCATCACTCCTGCTAGGCTAGTTTTCTGTATTGTACCTCTTTGGACAACCCAAGACTCTAGAAAATTCGGCATGGTCTAGCTCCATATCAATACCAGCTACCTTTGATGATACAATTAAACCCAAAGCACCCACTTGTTTCAGATTCAGGTAAAATATTCTGGTAAGCCTTGGGTATGCAATCTCAGAGGGGTTTAGGATTTTTCAAATTGAAACCTGTTTCAATATCCTAATACACTCCAAATATATATTATCATGCATGCTAATATTGATCATACTGCAATAAGCAATTGGAGTAGAGGCAAATCCATCAAGCAAAATTTCATGAGAAGCATGATTGATGAACCAATGATCAGAAAGAGATTTCTTACCAGAATATGATCTCTTTTCAGCTTTGTCCTTCTCAGCGTAAATCTGAATAACCTACCCTTTATCTTTTTCTGATCTCTGTATCTCCTTTCCATTGTCTGATTTCTGAGCTTTCTTTACCTTCTTCACCTTTCTTTGAATATCAATATGAACACCCTTTTCTTTCCCAAAATTAGCTACTTGATTGGACGTCTTCTTGCTAGAAGCAGCAGTCTGATCATCCTTGTCCTTTTTGCTTTTTTTCTTATTCGGAGGAGTGGGCTTCCTTGGTGCACTGACAGTTCTAGAACTGGAGTTGTCATTGATAGCTTGAACTTCTTCTTCTCCAGTTTTTTCTTTTCTTCCCTGTGTTCTTCTTTGAGCTTCCGACCATCTTGATTCTTTGAGAAGATCTCCGTGAATCCCTAGAGTTCGGGGTTTTGAAGAGAAAGGAAGGAAGGATAGGAGAGAGAAAAAAAATAGAGAAGATATATACGGAAGATTTGGAATGAAAGAAGGAAACTAAATATTTCCAATTATTTGAGGAAGGAAGGTTTGTTAGAAATTAAAACTCGTGTGGAAGGAAATAGTATTACTGATTTAAAAAAGATCAGTTTTAAGAGGTAAAAATAATGTCCGGCAATTATCTGCAAAGATAACACCCATCATTAGTGATCCAATATTGATGTATATGGTATACATATTTATATTAAAAGATTTTTGAAAAGGATTTCAAGGGTTTGAAAAACTATTATACTGCAGACAAAATTTTCAAGGCTTTGAAAAGCTTTTCAAGGCTATTCAAAACTTTACAAAATATTGAAACACAAATAATTTACCTGATGCCCCCTAAACCAGTGCTTTCTTATTCAACATGCCATGTTCTAATATCTGGGCTGTGAACTATCCTCTGGTAGTGGTTTAGTGTACATATCCTCGATTTGCAAGTTAGTTGGCACAAATGATAGAGATACATCACCTTTCTCCACATGATCTCTAATGAAGTGATGTCTGGAACCAATGTGCTTAGTCCTTGAATGTTTTACCAGATTCTTTGTAATTGAGATATCACTAGTGTTGTCACATTTGATGAGGATATCTCTGAATTCATAAACCATACCTCTCATCTGTTGAGCTATCCACAACACTTGTGATCCTTCTGCCGTGTATTCAGCTTCTACTGTTAATAAAGCTACTGAATTTTGCTTTTTAGAATGCCAGCTTATCAGAGATGATCCAAGGAATTGGCAGCAACCTGAAGTGCTTTTTCTGTCAACTTTATATCCTGCAAAATCATAATCTGAAGCCACACAGAGAGAAGTAAGAATGTTTAGGATACCAAAGCCCTAAGTCTTTGGTACCATTGAGATATCTGAATATTCTTTTGACAGCAACTAAGTGAGACTCTTTAGGATCAGCTTGAAATCTAGCACACATACTAACACTAAACGTAATGTCTGGCCTACTTGCTGTAAGATAGATAAGTGAACCAATCATACCTCTGAACTCTTTATGGTTCACACTCTTATCATTTTGATCCTTGTCTAAGGATAGTGTAGAGCTCATGGGAGTTTTAGCTACTGTGCACAAGAGATTCCGGCGGGAGACCTCCGTGTACACCGTAAGTAGAGGATCAAAGATAGCACAGGAAGAGTCGGGTTGTGTGTAGGGAGAGAGTAAGGCAGTAGTAATGTCAGAGAGAGAGACAGAGGTTTGGCAGAGCTTCCGCGTATGGCTAGTGTGTCCTCCTTTGTATGGAAAGGTTAACGTCCTATATATAACGGAGAATGTGACCTTTGCAGTGTGGTTAAAGCGCCCATCAATGGCGGCTTAATTAGCTTAACCACAACGGCATGTTCGTCCTCATATATAGGGACCGTTACAGCACGTTATGCGCGAATACCGGAACCGTTATGGGGTTGACCGGGTTAGACCGGATTGACCGGGTTTATGGAGCTCGTGCCATAAATCTCTCAAAGCAGTTACAAAACGTCGCGCGCGGGCTTGGCTCGCACGTGACAAGACTTACTCTAGCCTCCAAACCACTAAGTCCCTACAAGTCCCGTGCAGTGGTATGCGAGGGCTCTGTCTCGCAGCCCCCACATGGATCAGCGCAGCTGGTGATCCAGTGTGTGTGGAGCACAATATGGTGTGCTGGATGGTTGCCACGTGGCCAAGATCTGTCAGTTCAGAAAGCACTATCTACATTAGCCCCCTTTCTGCGCGTGAAGACTCATAGCTGTATAGACTTCCATGCGCGGAAACCAACATACGCATCGCCGCCACGCACCAATTCAAATATGAGCAAATTCAGCCCCCGTGCGTGCCATTATGACCTAAAACCCCTAGAGTCGTGCCGTCTGGCCTTTAGGGTTTTAGGCGTGACGTCAGCTTGTCCTGTGATTGCGCGATTCGACGGTGACGGTTGCGATTCGACTACTGAAAGGACGCAACCCTTCATTGTTTTTGGATAAGTACTCTGTACTCTCCATTGTTGCAAAGCATCACTTCTTTCTCTTAAAGTGAATGATACCCGGAAGTCTTCGAGAGCAGATTCAGATAATCAATCACCAGTTCACTCTTGTCAATCGTCTTCTTCAACTGTGCGCATCCAAGCAAGCTTTACCAAAACAAGGTTGGCCTTGTTTAATTTTGTTTAACATACCGATGTATGCTTTGAACTGTGTTGGATCTGCAAGCCCATGACATATTATCTGTTGAAACTTGTGAAGAAGCTCCAATCTTTGAACCCAATTTTGATTTAATCCTTCAATGATAAGGACCTTGGATGTAGGGTTTTGAAATCCCTGATAATGCAAACAATTTCCAACCTCTAATTTCTGAAACTGGTACCAGAAACTGTTCATCTTTCTTCCCATAGATCTTGAATCTCAGAATTCAAACTGAAGTGTGCATCTTTCTCCCCCTTTTTTTTTCTTGCTTTTCCGCAGGAATGGCAAAGACAAAAGGAACTAGACCCACCAAGGAGGACGAAGAAATACCTGATCTTCCGCAAGCTCTATGGCGAAAAGCCCCCTATCTGGGTGGCAAAGACTTCTACCACGCGAGGGTTAAGGCAAAGAAACTCCCTGCTTCTGTCCCCAATGAGGGATTGCTAACATTAACTCCTCCAGTTAACTCAGCCTTGCTTGATTTGATTGGCTCCGAGGACGTGGTTCGATTGGGAATAAAAAATGGGTACTTCCCGTATGCTGCGATTTCCACCCAAGCTTTTGTTCAGAAATTGGACTACATGGATGAATGGATTGACCATGTGTTGACCAATCATGCTGTGACTCTCAACGAGGCTGGCGTATACTTCGCCGTTCGTGCTATGAAGGGTGCTGCCGTGAAGCTGGACCAGTCCATGCTTCTAAACCTTCTTTCCCGCTACTCGCCTGCGACTCACACTTTTCACTTTGCTGAGTTCGAGGCTGCCCCCACGCTCGAGGACGTACACATGCTGTATGATCTATCTCCCATGGGTGAGGTGGACCCTTTGAGTCCCTTGAGGACGGATGCGGAGATTGATTTGTACACGCAGATGGAGGAGTGCTTGTCAGAGGTAAAGAAAATCTCCACCCGGTGGACTACTATAAAAGCCCTTCCTGACTGGCAGTTGGTTGACACGTCTGCGAAGAATACTTGGAATAAATGTGTGCAGTACTTCTTCCGTGACTACGCGAACAGCAGCATCACCAAGAAGCTTCTGAGTCAAGACCCAGAGGCCAATAATTACGTGGAGGGTAAAGGCTATCACCTGACCCTTTGTGCCTTCCTCTGTGCCTGGCTGTCGAGGTACTTAATCGATGGTCACCCGCACGATGGGGTCTTCTATCACGTTCTGCCGCTTGCTGTGAAACTGGCCCTTGGTCAGAAATTCGCGCTCGGACCCTTGGTCTTGGGCACACTGTACTACAGACTAGATCAGCTAGTTGTGGCCATGAAAGAATCGCGTGGCCGCCTCGACATACTGACTTTCGTTAACATTGCCTTTTTGACGATGTGGGTCTTTGAGCGATGGCCCTCCTATGCCCCAACTGCTTCTAATCCCAACAAGTGGTGTCCCCCAGGCGTGATGGATGAGCGTAACAGCGGCAGAGCTGCGAGGTGGTTCGGAACGAACAATACCAAGTGCGTTTGGAGCCTGATATGCGACAATCGGCGAGAATTCATAGCCAGGCCCTATGCCATGCGTATTGAGAACGTGCGATGGTTTCCAAATCTGTACCCTTCTAAGGGTGTTGTCTTCTCAGAAGAGCTCCTCTTCGAAGATGGATCGCATTTCCATGAGCGCTATCGTGAATTCTTTTGCTGGTGCCTGCGAGGTTCCCTTCTCGCTCTCGCAGAGCATGTTCGTGAGCTCGCGCCGAGGTACGAGAGGATTACCGTGGATGTTGATCCCACTCGCGTTTCTCCCCAGTTCGGCTTTGATGCAGTGGAACCATCAATCTGGCCACAGTCTATTATCAGAGGCTGCTATAAGCGTTTGTTGACAAAGGAGTGCAAAACAGTCTTTATGAGCAACCTTCCCTTTGAGCAACCTGCGGGTAACCGCGAAGGTGGTTGTTCTAAGAACTGGCTCGCATACTGGCACGCCCAGCAGACAAGGTTCGAGACGCAGTCGGCCCCCCAGCCAAGCAGAGCTCTTTTGATCAAAAGAAACTCTTTTCCGTTTCGACCCAATTGCAGTCTGGACGAGTCTGAATATGGTTGCTACTTGTTGTTGGATCATGAGAACCATTTGTGCCCTGCTATCATTATGGATGAAAAGATCGCCGCAATTAGGAAAGGCGACTCGCATGTCATCAGATATAGCGAGACTTTCGCTAAGGTAAGCAACTTCTTTTGCATGCGCCAAGCTTCTTTACTTTCACATATTGACATCTTTATTCTACACTGCTTGCTATAGTGCCATGTGCGGAGGTTCGCATCTGGTGATCGTTCCAAATCGTTGGTTAACACCATTGTTACCACAAGAAGACAAGGACAGTCGTTCCTGCTGGCATCGAGGATGGATCCCGAGGTCGAAACCAGAATTCGCGAGGTCATGAATGCTTTTGCTGACTCGCTGATAGACAATGCTCCAGCCTCGTCTCCACCCAGAGATGATCCGTCTCCTCCAGCGACTGCCGCGCCAAGAGCAAAGAGACCCAGGCAAATGGGAATTACAATTTCTTCCCCTAGAAGTGCTCCAACTTCTCCTCCTGCGAGGTCCCTTTCTGCCAAGGACAAAGGCAAAGGTCGCATGCCTAGTAAAACGCGGAAGGAGCTCGCAGTAGAGACCTTCATTCCATTCGGCCAGGAGGAAGAAGAGGAGAGGCAGGAGCCAAGAGAAGGAGATGAAGAATAAGAAAGAGCAAATGTGATACATGAGGAAGGATCAGGAGGTACTCCGTCGCGTTTCCCTTCTCATTATCGTAACTCTTTTTCAAACTGATTTTGAACCAATCATTCCTTCGCAGATGATGATGATGATGAGACCATCAGCGGTCTTTTATCCAAGAGGCAGAAGAGGGATGCTCATTCTGGTATTTCTGACAAACCCATAAGCGAGGACGTTCTCGCCGAGTCTAGGAAGACAGCTGCGGAAGCTGCTGAAAGAAGAAGGAAGCGAGAAGAGGAGGAGCTCGAGCGTGTGAGGCAGAGGAGCCTCGAAGAACAGCATGTTGAAGACTTAGTGCGTCCAATTGATGAGGAAGATGTGATTCCCGAAGAGGTGGCTCCTCGAGGTGAGGAGGAGGATGTGGCTCCAGAAGAGGATGCAACAACTTTGGAGCAAGCCCAAGCAGATTTTGAAGAGATCGCAGGCGGCAATGAAGGTGAGATTTTTAATCTCGCAGTAACTTATCGATATGTCATTGTTGATGCATTAAAGCATGGTGTGTCAAAAGCTGACATTCGCCGTTGGCTAGTAGGCAAGTGCGGTGAGCCCTCAGGTAATCACTTGAACAATATGCATGAACTGGACTTAGCAACTCAAAACATAATCATGACTGATTTCTTCGCGCCCCAGGTCACGCTCATCTTAAAGACATGCTTAATGAAGACACATTAATAGGGCAAGGTTCCACGTCCTTAGTGTATGACGAGGATACTGCAATCCCACCTTCGCGTGGAGGTGCTTGCTCTTAGCTTAGAAAATATAATAAAATATCATACGATACAAGTTACCTCATACTATCGCATTTTGTATTGCAGGCAATGCTGATGAACCCGTGTTGGAGCAAAGGAGTCGACCTTCTGCGTCCTATGTCCCGGTGCCGAGTTCTCATACCGAGAAGCCCATCGCAGCTGCTGAATACGCAGGAGAGCCCCTTGAGGACGTCATCGAACTTTCTGATGATGCCGAGGCTGACACTGTGCTAATGGAGGAAGATGTCCATACTAGTGCTGAGGGAATGAGAACAAGTGCTGTTGATGCTACCGCATCTGAGAGTGTCCCTTGCCAAGCAGCTTCGACTGCTACTACGCTTCCAGCGATGACTGAGTCGGCGACACCTTTTCCTGCGTGGAGGTTTTGGGGCTCGCAGGTTGGGACTGCAATCGCAACTGGTGCGGCTTATACTCTTCCCCCAACTACGAGGAGTTAGAGCTCGCAGCTGATAGAAGGGAAATGGAGCGAGGACAGTCTTCAACCACTCCAGCAACACGCATTCCTTCTCTTCGTGAGATCCTTGAAGGGACTGGTAAGTCGTGGTTTGCTGTTTGCATTCCGCATTATTCATTTGCGAGTTTGATAACATAACTTGGCTTTGACATTGCTTTAGGTTTGAAGCAAGCCGATGTGGACTGGCTAGTTCGGATGCGCCTCACCTACCCCCAATCATTTGCGAGATCTCTGGAGATAGGGCCCTTTGACAGGAGGCTGTTTCTTACCAAGGCCATTTGGATTTTGGAGCAGCTGTCTGCGGCCATGCCTGCGACCATTTTTCCTCAGAGCGCCGAATTACTTTTTGGCATGTGCCAAAATCTTCTTGCCAAAGTTCAAGGCAGGCTGGGTTTCAATTTTCTTATGAAAAGAGTTACCTTGATTCCCGCAGTCGTAACTTTGAAACTCGGCCACCAAAACCTCGCAGCTGAGAAGCAGAAGGTAGAGCAGCAAAAGCAAAAGGTTGAAGAGGCTTTGAAGCTCTATCACGAGATGAATGCCAAGTGCGAGCAATTGAAGCAGGAAGTGGAGCACGTAGAGAATCTGAGCCGTCAGTTCACCCCTCATGACTCCTTGATCAAAGGTTTACTTTGATTTTTGAATTTGAAAAGTAGCCAACAAATAGCTGAAACATTAATGTAATGTTGCTAGGGTTTCTCCCCCTTTTTTTTAACAAAAGAATCGAAGTGCCCGTTTTGCCCTTTCAGGGATTTGATGGAATATCTCTGTGCATATCAATTTATGACGTCAGCAATTGATATTCTGCCTTGATTTTCGCTCTAATTTCTCATAAGATAAGCACGCTTTCCTTGGGAAGTCCATCCGAATCATGACCACCCGTCATTAATTAGGATACGCAACTGAATCGTCGTAGCCTTTAGTAGGATAATTGATTGTTACCGCTTTTCAAGGCGTAAGTGATTGATCCTTACCCTCTTTTCAAATTCTGCTGACTCATCTTGGCAACTGAAGAGTCTCCACAAGGTCTATATAAACCCTGTCTTTGCCATTTGGGTTTTTTATCCCAAAAATGTGCTTTGCCGTGAGTCCTTACGACTGCTGGCTTCAACGCTTGTTTTTCGTTGATTCATGGCAACTCCAAGTTGTGAATCCTGAGTTTGCGCTTTGTGCTATAGAAATAGTTTCCAAGATCCGCTTCATGAGGGTTATTGATCTTTATAACCATCATAAAGAAGATGGAGATAATACCTCATGTGTGTTCGAAGAATTTTCTTCGTCTATTATGTTTGCAGGTCATGTTTCCGGCCGCCTCCCGGCGAGGTGCAGCGCCGTACTGACCTTGCTACCGACTTGTAATGAACGGTGGGATTCTCCTCCAGCATGCCCGGAGGAGAACTCACTGCCCCCACGTTCGTGAGCTCAGGGTGGCGAGCCGTTGCGCTCGTTCCCGTGGACAAGGACCCCCTGTCATTCGGAGTTTCTGCTTGCATGTTGTACGCCGGAACCGGTGGTTCCCCAGGCGCATCTCATGGGGTATTGATCAGATAAGGGTCTTGTTAAATACTGGGATCTTGGACGTAGCGTCACCCAGATCTTGCTGCTAGGGATGTAGCGAATGGCGAGTTGATCTCTTCGCAGGAGCATCCTACTTGCTACAGATCTTTGGCCGCAGATCCGCGTATCGCATAGCCGGTGTTAGGACCGTTAGGTTCATCCTTTTTCAATTAGGATTCCCTCGATGTGTAACTTCTCGCTTGTAAGTTACTTTTTGAATGCATTGTAAGCCATGTTGGCTGCGCAGTTAGATTTGAGCTTTTTCGCTTGTAAGCTGCTATCTAGACAGATAAATTGTAAGTTCTTTTGACTCATAATGATAAATTGTTTTGTACGATTTGCTGTGTGGTTACAACAAATTACAATTTCGCATGTGTATTGGCAGATTTCGCCTTCTGTAGTGCTATATACATATTTTGTACTTGCTATCTGCCGTATAAATTTGCAGATATGTTCTTAGATCGTTCGAGATCGTGTTTGCGCAGCTGTGCCATCTTGGCAGATGGGCTTATGATATGTTCCAGCTCAAAGTATCGGTGCTATCTCATGAGATAGGCCTTTGTAGATCACTTAAGATCATTTTGCATAATGCTGTTATCACAACAGACTGACTTAAAAACGAATTTTAAATCGCATTTGTATAGCGCTGCTATTGCGGCAGATAAGCTTGCAAGATCATTTAAGATCATGCTCGCATGGGCTGCTATCGTAACAGATAGGCTTAAAAGATCGATTTAGATCATTTTCGCATGTGCTGCTATCGTAGCAGATAGGCTTAGAGGATCAGTTAAGATCATTTTTGCGTGAGCTGCTATCGTAACAGATAGGCTTTAAGATTGCATTTGCATAGGCTGCTATCGTGACAGATAGGCTTAGAAGATCAATTAAGATCGCATTTTCATAGGCTGCTATCGTGACAGATAGGCTTAGAAGATCAATTAAGATCGCATTTGTATAGGCTGCTATCGTGACAGATAGGCTTAGAAGATCAATTAAGATCGCATTTGCATAGGCTGCTATCGTGACAGATAGGCTTAGAAGATCAATTAAGATCGCATTTGCATAGGCTGCTATCGTGACAGATAGGCTTAGAAGATCAATTAAGATCACATTCGAGTAGGTTGCTATCACGGCGGATAGGCCTTTGCTAACAGTAATAATAAACCAAATAAAGCAATATAAACAGCTAGAAGTGTAAAGTTCTTCTCATTTGGGAGAAGTCTTTTATTATAGAGCTCTCATGCGGGAGAGATGATATTACAGTTCTCTCATATGGGAGAGATGATGCGCAAATCATAGCTATACATAGCGTAAGGCAACATTGTAATAGAACGCATAATCATGAGAGAAGTTAAGGATAGTACTTCTTAATCCAGCGCATGTTGACTGAGCTTGGGTTGAGGTCGTTCCGTGCAACCTTCGTATGCTGCAGTAGCCACTGTCAAAGACTTCTGTGACTTCGAAGGGACCTTTCCAATTGGCTGCGAACTTTGGGTGAGCCGCCTCTCGCATGCAATGGTCAGATGCGCGCAAGACCAAGTCTCCAACCGCGAAATATCTATGCTGGACTCTTTTGTTATACGCACGAGCGATCCTTTCTTGATATCGCTTGTTGGTCCTTTTAGCTTGTTCTCGCTTTTCTTCCAGCAAGACTAAGTCATGGTCGCGTTGATTGTCATACAATGCGTGGAAGGCCAATCTTGCCGAATTAACCTTCACCTCCGCAGGTACCACAGCCTCTGCCCCATAACATATGAGAAATGGTGAGACCCCTGTGGGTGTCCTTGGAGAAGTCCGATAAGCCCACAGGGCTATGCTTAGAGAATCAACCCACTTCTTGTGGTCATCTGCGACCATCTTGCTCAAGATCCTCAACAACTTCTTGTTGGTCGCTTCTGCTTGCCCATTCCCCTTCGGGTAATAGGGGGTGGAGCATATCTGTCTGATGTTGTATTCTGCTAGCTTTGCACCCACCTGGCGATTAACAAAAGGAGTACCATTATCTGAAAGGATGGTGTTGGGGATTCCGAACCTGCATATGATGTTTTCTTGGATGAGATTGACCACAGCTAGCGCATTTGCCGTCTTTAGTGGTATCGCTTCTACCCATTTGGTAAACAACTCAGTCGCGGTGAGAATGAAGTGATTTCCATGCGAAGTTGGTTGGATGGGACCAATGAAATCTAGAGCCCATGTGTGAAATGGCCATGGCGTTCCCAATGCATGTAGATCTACAGCAGGTGCGTGCACTAGGTTACCCTTGAATTGACACTCCTGGCAGCGTCGTACTTTGGTGCGGCAATCAGCCTCCATCGTGGGCCAGAAATATCCAATTGAGAGGAGTTGCCTGCATAATTTCGCACCTCCCTGGTGTTCCACCTGATGAGAAAGGTCCATGACTTCTTGTGCTTCCCTGCCGTTGACATCGCAGCAAGTTGCCCTCATGACCTCTTCTCCAAAGCAGGTTCTCTTGTACCACGTATCGGGATGCTTTCCTCTTCAATTTCTCAGCTTCTTTTCTTGATTCGGGTACGGTGCCCTGGGTGAGAAAATCGAAGAGCGATTTCCTCCAATCCGCATCATCATCGGTTAGAGCGATGAGTAAAGAATCCTTGATCAGTGCGCAACTCTCGCACTTTCCTTGTATTAGTGCTGCGGCTGTTGACATGTCTGGCCAGTGAATGCCATATCTCTGGGCTTTCCGGTAGATTGATACTTCGCTTTCTCCGCAAGCATGTTGGTGAATCTTCTCTAGCAGCAGTTGTCCCTCTTGCTCGGAGACGCATCGCATAAGTATTCCGCCAGGGCCCTTGTAGTAAAGGGTGTTGTCATGTATGCAATACCCCTTTGTGAGTGCCCAGCTCTCGCTGCTTGTGCCTTCTGCGATGGATAGTAAGATTGCCTTTCTCCAGTCCGCATCGTCAATGTGTTCATCGTCGCATGCGTCTTCTGTTAACGCCGACGATGTTCGCACTTCGATCGAGATTCTTGCGGGACATTTGTCGGCACTAACTTTGGATCCCAAGGTGGCCAAAGCGTCTGCATGCCTGTTGTCCGCTCGGGGCTTGTGCTCATACCTAACGTCGCAGAATTGCTGCACCAACTTTTGTACCAAAGTTCGATAGGACAGAAGGTTTATCTCCTTCAAACCGTACTCGCCCGAGGCTTGCTTGACGATTAGCTTGGAGTCCCCCATGACTGTCAAGTTGCTTACTTCCAAAGCTTTCGCTGCACGAAGTCCCGCGATGAGAGCCTCATATTCTGCTTCGTTGTTAGTGACTGCGAAGTCAAGCTTGGCGGACATCTGTATGACCTCTCCATCTGGTTTGGTCAAGACTATCCCAATGCCTCCGCATTTCCTTGTCGACGAGCCATCGAAGTGGAGCGTCCAATAGGGTACATCGACTGCATATATTTCAGGTCCCTCGAATTCTTCTTCGATCACAGGCTCATGACTGTTGTCGGGGAACTGTGCCAACAAATCTGCTACCGCCTGCGACTTGATCGCCCGCGGCCGAACGCATGTGATATCAAACTGGGAAATGGTCATATACCATTTTGCCAATCTTCCTCCAGGAGTAGTGTGAGTTAGCAAATATCGTATGGGATCACTTTTTGTAACCACCACTACTTTGTGCGACGCAAAGTAGTGTCTCAACTTCTCTATTATGAAGAATAGGGCAAGGCAATGACGCTCAATGTCCGTGTACCTTGATTCTGCAGGCTGAACAATGCGAGAGATGTAGTAGATGGGCTTTTCTTGACCCTCGTACTCCTGAGCCAAGAGTGCTCCTATGGATCTCCTCGTTGACGTCAGATACAGCAAAAGCGGTGATGCCAACTGAGGTGCGATCATTATTTTTGAAGACGTCAGCAGTTCTTTTAGCTTCCCGAACGCAGCTTCGTGCTCCGGAGTCCAGTTGTATGCGGCATCCTTTTTGAGAAGATTACTGAAGCAGAAAGTAATCTCGGCAATTGCTGGGATGAATCTTCGCAGATACGATAGCTTCCCCAAGAATGTCTTCAAGGCACTCTGGTCGTGCGGCGGAGTCATGCTGATGATGGCTGAGACTTTCGCAGGGTCAGGCTCGATTCCTTGACGATGTACCACGCATCCCAAGAATTTCCCTGACGTTACCCCAAATGCGCATTTCATAGGGTTCATCTTCAGCTGAAAGCGTCTGCATCTGTTGAACACCTTCCGCAAATCTGCCAGGTGATCTGCCTCCTGCTTGGATTTAACCACGAGGTCATCTACATAAAACTCCACTTCTTTGTGCATCATGTCGTGGAATAGGGCCATCATGGCCCGCTGATAGGTTGCACCTGCGTTTTTGAGACCAAAGGACATCACCGTGTAGTTGAACACTCCCACTTGGGTGATGAATGCAGTTTTCCGTGCATCTTCAGGATCCATCTTGATTTGATTGTACCCGCTGAAGCCGTCCATGAAACTGAACATGCGATGACCCGCTGTCGAATCGATGAGCAAATCGATGTTGGGGAGCGGAAAATCGTCTTTGGGGCAGAAGCGATTGAGATCTCGGAAGTCCACGCAGATGCGAAGCTGTCCATTCTTCTTTACCACTGGCACAATATTGGCCAGCCATGTGGGATGGTGATTCGGTTCTATGAACCTCGCCTCCAGGAGTTTGACAATCTCCTGTTTGATCTTCACGTTAAGCTCTGGCCTGAAGCTTCTTGTGATCTGCTTTACCGGCTTAGACCCTGGGATGATGTCTAAACGGTGCATAGTGATACTTGTGTCCAGTCCGGGCATCTCATCATACTCCCACGCGAACACGTCTTTGTACTCAGTCAGGAGCTGCAGTAGTCCTTGCTCCTCTTCGCTTGCGAGGTCCGCGCTTAAGAAGACTGGCCTCTTCTTTTCTTCGTTCGGGCTTAGGAACACCTCTTTTAGCTCTTGCTTCTGCGGTCTGGGTTTGTCTTCCATGCATTCGGGTGCTTCCTTGAGCTTATCGTTTGGAGTGCTCTGCATTGGTTTCTCTGTTACCATAACCTGCTCGATTTGGTTGATTTGCCCAGGGATATCCCCATGCCCGCGTGAGGACATCCCCGCGCACCTTCATATGCGATAGCATTTCTTCCCGTTGGCGTAGAAACTCTCTATCTCTTTTCCTTCAGGGTCATGCTTTGCTATTCTTTTCAGAGTATATACGTTCTTTCGTTGGTAAGCGATTCGCGACGCCTCTTTCCTCGTGGGCGGCTTTTCCTTGGCATCCTCCCTTGTCACCATCACTCCCGCGGGTGACTGATCCTTGATGTCTTCCCATAGGGGTAAAGGAGTGGGGTTGAATGGTCCTGGTGTTTGCTCGTCCGCCATCTCGGTGAACCACACCGCCTCGCTGAGATGCGCTTCATCCATATTGAATGGATTCGTTGAAGCCGGTATCTCAACTATTCTGTCGTTCCAGATAGCTTTCATGACTTGGTGAGCTGTTGAAGGGACCGCGTCAAAACGACGAATCCAGGCTCGACCTATGATCATTTGATACGTAGTGTTCGAATCTATGACATAGAACTTCGCTGAGCACTTGATTTTGCCGATCTGGACGCCCAAGCGAATCCATCCTATCGTCATTCTGGAGTCGCTTCCAAATCCCATCAGAGGAGATGGACGCCTAACAATCTTGTGTTCGGGGATCCCTGCTAGCTTCAGTGTGTGGAGCGAGACAACGTTGACTGCCGCTCCTCCATCGACGAATGCTCTTTTGAACTCAACGCCATTGATGATGGCCGTTACATACAGAGGCCTCTGGTGGCTCGCATCTGTCTTTTTGTCGCTGGCGGAAAAGGTCATAATCTTTTCTGTAGAGCGAGACGCCCTGATTACCTTCTCGTTGGAGACTACAAGATCCTCCTCGTAGTCCTCCGCTATCCTCAAGATTGCTTTCGTCATTTCTGTCCGGCATTTCTCCGAGAAGTTCATCTCGTCGAAGAATCTGCTGAAGCCGTGCGACCCCTTCATCCGGTCGGCACGTTCATCCTCCGTGTCTATGCTGTAGTCCTCATCGTCACGGAATTCGGCAATGATGGGTAGACCATCCTCTGCGACCTCTTCCAGATCCACAATCGAGATCATGGCGACCTCTTTACCTTTCGAGTCTTGCTCTGCATGGGAAGGAAGTGGATTGTTGCGCACATCCTTCCTGTGATCGCTGACGATCAGCTCGCCGTTTTTCATCTTTTGGCTGAATACAATCCTGAGCTTCTTACAGTCCGCTGTGGGATGCATGAACTTGCCGTGGTACTCACACCACTTCGGGTCCCTCACCATCTCCTTGGAGGGTGCCTTCTCGAGCGGCGGTAGGACACCGTCCTTGCGCCATTGCCTGCAGAGGTCGCTTGCTTCTTCCACCGAACATGGCAGAGGTGGTGCGTCGAAGTTCAGAATCTTCGCCTGCTTCTGGGGTGAAACTGTATTGACCTCAGCTTCACGTCCCCTCTTGTAGCTGAATCTCCCGATTTTGTAGGTAGTACCGCTCGAGGATCGCTCCGGAGCGTTTTTCTTTTTCTGCCTCTCCACTATAGGCTCGATGTTCTTCGTGCATTCGATTAGTTTTGAAAACGTGGGCGTTTGCAGGTTGATGAGCATACCTTTGTATTCATCTCGCATGCACTGCAGGCATATCTCTACGAGCCGACTTTCGAGCATCGGATCTTTGCATTCCAAGGACTTCGCCCTGAATTTCTTGATGAAAGTTATCCCGTCCTCCTCGCGCTTCTGATACATCCGTGAGAGGTGGATCATTGTCACTTTTTCCTCCATCTGGAAGAACTTGGTGTAGAACTTTTGGACCATGTCATCCCAGGTCTTCACAGATCCGGCCTCCAACGTTCTGTACCACTTGTATGCTACGTTCCCCAAGGATTTTGGGAATTCTCGCATCAGCAGTTTGGGATCGGCTCCATATGGTCCCATGACATCGATGAAACGCATGACATGTTCATGAGCGTTTCCGTTGACATCTTCGAACTTGTCCCATTTTGGAGCCTTGTACCCCACCGGGTTAGGCATGAGATAGATCTCTCGCGGGATAGGTGGATCGTTGTCTAGCTTCGGGATGATGGTATCCGCAAACGATTGGTGAGCCAGAATAGTGTCCATGCGCTTCTGCAGGGACGTTATACATTATGGAATGTTTCCTTCAGTAACAAGAGGAGGGGTTGCCGCAGGTGGAGGCGACACGTATGCCGCCGGAGGATTGGGGACATATTGGCCGTTCGCATTGCCCCAGATGCCGTTGGAGGAGGCAAGGGATATTGGGAAGCCGGGTTAGGTACCAGAGCCGGAGGCTGAGGAGTATGAGCAGTGAGAGGCAAAATTTGAGCTGTTGACCCCTGAATTGAAGGTAGCTGCGTAGTCGCCGGTGGAGTCTGCAGATTAGGGTTGGGAGGTGTGGTTGACACTCCCAGTCCTGGAGCGGTAGGGGCTCCTCCTCCCGGAGAAACAGCGGTGGCTGGTGAAGGGTTTGGCGCAAGAGTGCCCAGGACAGCCATGATCCGTTCTAGCTGCGCGGATTGAGCTTTGAGAGCTTTTCCCTGACTTTGGATGGTAGCATCCAAGGTCTCTAGCGTCGGGGCATCACCGGTGGACGTAGGAGTGCGGAGGGCCTCCTCTCCCGAGGCGGCTTCGGTGGAAGGCGATCTGTTACTAACATCATCCTCCTGAGACATGGTTGCTTTTGCTGGTAAGTTCACGTCGGGTTCACCAAAATGTGCACAAGAGATTCCGGCGGGGAGACCTCCGTGTACACCGTAAGTAGAGGATCAAAGATAGCACAGGAAGAGTCGGGTTGTGTGTAGGGAGAGAGTAAGGCAGTAGTAATGTCAGAGAGAGAGACAGAGGTTTGGCAGAGCTTCCGCGTATGGCTAGTGTGTCCTCCTTTGTATGGAAAGGTTAACGTCCTATATATAACGGAGAATGTGACCGTTGCAGTGTGGTTAATGCGCCCATCAATGGCGGCTTAATTAGCTTAACCACAACGGCACGTTCGTCCTCATATATAGGGACCGTTACAGCACGTTATGCGCGAATACCGGAACCGTTATGGGGTTGACCGGGTTTGACCGGATTGACCGGGTTTATGGAGCTCGTGCCATAAATCTCTCAAAGCAGTTACTAAAGGTCGCGCGCGGGCTTGGCTCGCACGTGACAGGACTTACTCTAGCCTCCAAACCACTAAGTCCCTACAAGTCCCGTGCAGTGGTATGCGAGGGCTCTGTCTCGCAGCCCTCACATGGATCAGCGCGGCTGGTGATCCAGTGTGTGTGGAGCACAATATGGTGTGCTGGATGGTTGCCACGTGGCCAAGATCTGTCAGCTCAGAAAGCACTATCTACAGCTACCTTGGATTGAGACATATTATACTTGTTCAGCAAATCCTTGGTGTACTTATTATGGTGTAAGAAAATTCCTTTCTTAATTTTATGTACATGAAGTCCAATAAAGAAATTTAGTTCTTCCATTAAGCTCATCTCAAATTCCCTGCTCATAAGACTAGAGAAATCATTAGAAAGAGAATCATTTGTAGCACCAAATAAAATATCATCAACATATACTTGTACTACCAAAATGCCTTTTTCATGTGTCTTTATGAAAAGAGTTTTGCCAACTAAGCCTCTTTGAAATCATTTTCAACTAAAGTTTTTGACAATCTTTCATACCAAGCTCTTGGTGCTTGTTTGAGGCCACAAAGAGCCTTGTCAAGCTTATAAACATGATTTGGAAACTCATCACTTTCAAAACCAGGAGGTTGAGCAACATATACTTCTTCTTGCATATAACCATTTAGAAATGCACATTTAACATACATTTGAAAAGATTTGATGTTCTTATGTGATGCAAAGACAAGTAACATTCTTATAGCTTCCAACCTGGTCACAGGAACAAATGTCTCATCATAATCTATACCTTATTCCTGGTTGTAGGCTTGATCTACTAGTCTTTCCTTATTCCTGATAACCTTACCATTTTTATCTATCTTGTTTCTTAACACCCACCTTGTTCCAATTACAGGTTGATCTTTGGGAGGAGGAACTAGATTCCAGACTTTGTTCCTCTCACACTCATTCAGCTCACTTTGCATTGCAATGATCCGGTCTGCTTCTTCTAGTGCTTCTTTCACATTATTAGGTTTTACAAGAAACACAAACGTATTAAAAGCACACAAGTTATTTAACTTAGATCTTGATTGTGTACCAGTGGATGGATCAGAAATGATGTTTTCTACTGGATGGGATGAAGATATTTGAACTTATTTCTCTGTGTCCAGGGTTCTGGTTCTCCATGAATATTTTCAAGGCCATCAGAGCTTGATGTAGTGGCTTAACCACTCTGTGTTCCTTGAGGTCATGATTCAAGGCTTTGAGATCCACTTTCAAGGCTTTGAAAATCTTTCATGTTTGCTTGCATGTTAGTCTTAGAATCATTATCTATATCTGCTTCATCCTCTGACTCATGCTTGTTCAAATTTGAGTCTGCAAATGACTTAAATAACCATCATTTCTTTCATCAAATATAACATGTATGCTTTCCTACAAGCTTGGTTCTCATACTGTAAACACTGTAGGCTTTGCTAGTCAAAGAAAAACCAAGGAAAATACCTTCATCACTCCTGACATCAAATTTGTCAAGATTATCCTTACCATTGTTGTGGAAAAAACAAGTACAACCAAAAAGCTTGAAATATGTAATATTTGGGTTTCTGCCTTTGAAAGTTCATAAGGATTCTTCTTTAAAATAGGCCTAACCAGGCACCTGTTCAAAATGTAATTCGTAGTATTAACAACCTCTGCCCAAAAAGACTTTGCCAATTTGTTTTCTAAAAGTATTGTCCTAGAAATGTCCTCAAGAGTCCTGTTTTTGCTTTAAACTACACCATTTTTTTTAGGAGTTCTTGGAGCAGAAAAGTTGTGAGAAATTCCATACTTAAGCACATAATAAATCAAACTCCAGTTGATCAAATTCTCTTCCATGATCACTCCTTAGTGAAACAATATGCAGACTATTCAAAGTTTGCAACTCTTTACACAGTTTTGAAATTCAAACAATGCCTCAGACTTTAATCTTAAAACATTATCCAAGTAAATCTAGAAAAATCATCTACAATAACCATCATGTACTTCTTACCCTTTGGAGTTGGAACTCTCATAGGACCACACAGATTCATAGGAATAAGTTCAATAGGTCTAGTTGTATTTACAAAGTTATTAGGATTGAATGAGCTCCTCGTCTATTTCATTGAGAACAAGCCTTGAATACCTCTTTATCCTTAAACTTGATGGATGGGAGTCCTTTGAACAGGTCTTTAGAAACTAGTTTGTTTAGTGTATGCAAGATGATGCGTCCAAGCTTCCTGTCACTCAAAAGAGAGTTCTCTGTTACAACTTCTCTGACTTGAGTTATCAAGGCTTTGAAATTGGTTTCCAAAGATTTGAAATCTCTGTCAGTCTTTGCCTGAGAAATTTCAAGAATCTTGTCCTTGCAAGCTAATTGCAAATTCTCTTTTTCTTGCTCATGAACTTTCTCCTTTATTTAAGTACCTTCATTCAAAAGCATTGTTTTCAAAATTTCAGAAGGTACATTTGCAGGTTTAGACTATTCACCATTACTTCAATGTTCTTTTCTGATCTTTCATCATGCTTGGGCATAATACATAGGTTGGCTTGATCTTCTTCAGAATCTAATTCACTTGAAAAATCAGAGTCACTCCTTGAAGCTACCATGGCCTTATTCCTTTGGTCATTTTCCTTCATTGGAAAGTGCTTGCTTTTCTTGTGAGGGAAATCTCTGACCAAATGTCTTGCATCACCACACTCAAAGTAATTCTGTCCTCAATATTTATTTACACGGGATGAGGACTTACCTTTATAGTCCTTGCTACTTGAAGATTTGAATTTGTCTTTGCTGAAGTCTTTGTTTCCAAAGTTCTTCTTTATCTTGAGAATCCTTGTCAAGGCTTTGGAAATGAGAGAAAAAGGATCTTCTTCATCATCTTCTTATTTTCAAGGCGTTGAGGTTGTTCACTCTCATTGGCCTTGAGTGTCAGATTATTGAAACTCTCTCGTAGTTCTCCATGAGCTTCGCCCAAGGATATCTTTTGTGTGAGTAGCTTTCCATGTAAATCATCTAGTTGGAGAGAGGAAAGATCTTGAGCTTCTTCAATGGCTGTAGTCTTTGGTTACCGTTTAGATTTGGGAAGACTTCTCAAGATTTTTGTGACTTTCTCTTCATTAGAGAATGATTTCCCCAATGACTCGAGATTTTTGACAATTTCAGTAAATCTCTTGAACGTGTCCTTGATGGATTCCTTTCCATTCATCTTGAACAGTTCATACTGTCTATGGAATATGTTGATTTTGGTTTGATTCACTTGGATGGTTCCTTTAAAAAAGACCACCAGTTTTTCCCAGATCTCCGTAGCAGTCTTGTAGGTAGATATCCTGCTGAATTCATCTGCATTCAAAGCACAATATAAAAGATTTATGGCTCTATAATTTTTTGAAAGTTGTTCTAATTCAGAAGTAGATAGATAGTTTTCTGGTTTGGGACTTCTAATCCCATCCTTTTCTGTGTAGAGTGTGTGAGGTCCATTCTGGATAATGGACCACAGTTCAATGTCCTAATCAATGATGAATATTTTCACCAAGGCTTTCCATTGTACAAATTGTCTCTACAAAACAGAGGAGGTATGTTAATATCTTTTCCCTTTGAGATACCACACTCACCTACATTACTCATGATCAAAAGATTATTAGATCGGTACAGTGATACAAGCTCTGAAACCAATTGAAGATTGTATGCAGGTTTGCAGTTACTGGATCAAATACTCTAGAAGGGGGGGGGGGGGTGAATATAGTAAGGCAAATGTTGCTAAAAATGTGGTTTTAAAACAAAATGAGAAGAACTTGAAGTATTTCAAAGCTTTGAACTCAATTTTAAGGCTTTGAAACCAAAAAAGACTGTTTAAAAGAAACTAAGATTTTCAAGCTTTTGAAAAACTTTTCAAAGCTTTGAACATAAATATGTTTTGAAGCAGTTCTGAAGAAAAGTAAAAAAAAAATAGTAAAGCAAGACAATGAACACAGTGATTTATTACGAAGTTCGATCCCAAGTGACCTACTTTTTTCCTGAGGGATCTAATCCCTCTAGAATTTCAACAAATTCTTATTTATCAAGAGCTAAGCCCTAGATCTCGGGTTAACATAATTGCCTTACTCTTTTTTCGCATGTGGTTCTTCCTAACCTATCTAGTAACTTTTCTAGCTAACTGATACAATAAGAATACCCGTTGTTCCTCTTGAAAAACTGAACTCTAACATATGATTAAGTAATATAACAAAACGATATACAAATTAAGATCTGGATGAAAAACTTTGGGATGACAGTGAATAAATGAAATTTGAAGTGTTCTTTTGAATGGATGAATGATCTTCTTCAATGATGCTTGTCAATCCGTTGAGTCTATGAATCTCTGTGTAAAGCTCTGCACTTGTCAGTGTCTCTGAATCAGGCATATTATGTCAATTGAATTGCAGACTATATGGGAAGCTTCAATAGAAATTCCTAGAAATCCTCTTGCAGATACTTGACTCTCAATAGCTTTCTCGCAAAGGCTAGATGCATGATTTTCACAATTGGTTTTGATCACATTTTCAATGTGCAAGCCTAAGGTAAGTCCAGAAAACTTTATGTAAGAGTAGCACCAATGTGCAGGCCATGATTGCCAACTATGCAATCCTTCAAATAAGGAAACTTCAGCTAGACCTGCAGCACAAAGTTAGCTAACAATCTCTTCAAAACAATGTAGGCAAATGATAAGATCAAAGCATGTTATAAGAGTGAATTAGTTTGTCTTTCATCGTATAATATAGCATGATCAAGTGCAGGAGATTAGAGAATGAATAGGAGTAAGAACTCCCCTTAGTTCATGATGTGACGTTTTCAAGGCTTTGAAACCAGTTTTAGAGCTTTGAAAACAACTTTGAACTTACAGATGAGTTAACTTGAATCGTGAAATTTGTATTATAACTATCTAAAAAATGTGTTGTTATACTGTGATAGCTTTGGATTCTACTCCTTTAGCGAAATCACGGACTAGAGAATGAAGAACTCTTAAATCACCAATTACAAGAAACTATGGGGCACAAGTAATAACTATGAAAGAGATGGTTGTGTGCAGTTGAACATATCACAACTACAAATACATTCGATAAATCAATTTTATTCTTATCACAAACCAAACCATAATACACAATCACATACAAGAATATTTCAGTCTCTTAAATATTTGTTACAGTTGGTTGATATTGGGATAAAAGGTCGCCACCAACTACGTACATCTTTGGCATGTGTCATTTCATGGCCATTTCACCCCTGAATGTTTGTCATGTGTCTTTATGACTCCTCGCGACCTGATTGGTCGTCTACTTATATAAATAGGATTCAGTGCTATGATTATTTTTTTATTCCAGGTTCGAGTTAATTACTTATAAGTGAGAAAGAGATGTTGAGATTTCAAATTCGTTATCATGATTCAAATATTAAGGTAGGGGATATATATACAGTCTCCATGTTTATTGTCTTTACGTTCTATACCAATGGCGGATAAATGATTTCATTAGTGGGGTGACACAATTTCGCAAAACGAATGTGACATAAATGTTTGGGGTGCACACATGCTACTTAATGAAGGGCCCAGTTGAAAAACAATACATAATTTAGGGGGTATAGTAGTGGTTGAAGAAAATTTGGGGGTGCACTTGCACACTCGTGCCCTCATGTGGCTCAACCACTGGTATATACTTTATTTTATACACATTGAGTTATTGACTGTTTAGATATTGTATGTATATCTTCTTTTGAATAATGCTTGTCAAACATGGTATTTGTGTGATGCGTGATCCATGTCATTATTTAATAACATGTCGTGGTTTAATTGGTTACTATATTTCTATGTCACTCAGCAGTTAGGCGGAACCTACTGAGCTGTTTGGCTCACTCTATATTTTTCACCTTATAAAGAACCGATTGAGTGATAGATTCAAGGATGAACATTCGTTAGATTTGGTAGTTGTTGAGAATTATATATCTGATTATTGTATTCGCATATTTAATTTCCTTTATATATAACATCGACTTCAACATCGAGTGTAACGTACCGCTCTATCAAATTTTTATGAAATAAAATCAGTGTTGCTTAAAATATTGTAACGGGTACCTGAGCTGTTGGCTCAGACGACACATGTTCAGCGAACTAGTAATCGTTTGGTGCCAGAGGTGATTCGAAGATGGTGCTGGTTTGATTAGGGGTGTGCATGGGTCAATTTGAACGGTTTGGAATGCAAACCACAACCAAACCAACGTCGTTGGTTCGCAAGAATTTAAATTCAAAATCAAATGATAACATATGGAAAACCAACCAAACCATAAGGCATGTTTTGGTACGATATGATCGGGGTTTGCGGTTCACATTTAACATACAAACTTCCTCAAAGTTCTAATTATTGCCATGCTCATTTGAAGGAAAACATAGTAGTTGGAGTCTAAAAATTAAATATATATCTAGTGTATTCTATATGTTTTCTTTAAAGTAAATCAATACAATATGTAAAATATTTGAAGCTACCAAAATATTCTAGCTCGTCTTAACTTTGTGTAATCTACCGTTGCTCCAATGAGATACACAAACACGTATGTTGTAATTTCAATACTTCCTTTTCAACAAGCATGAAAGAAGTTCTAATTCTCATAAAATGTAATATTTATGTGTATAGATTGTTTAGCTTGATGTATATGAATATAAAAATTGTATATACATATCTATGGGTCGGATTGGGTTGATTTGATCTAAGGTTACAATCGTGAACCAACCCTATAGCCGGATTTTTTATATTCCAAACTATAACCAAACCAAACGATCGACGAACCATTAAATAAGGTTCCAATTGGGTTGGGTTGCACGGTCAGGGTGGGTTAGCGGTTTGAGTGCATACCCCTAGGTTTGATCGTCGTCGGTTTTATATATGTCACTATTTTAGAAATGACCCTTCGGTTTGGGGCATCAGAATGCACACTCAAATCTCCAAATCTGGTTTGTAACATTAGTTCTTCCAGCGATTAATCATGTTGGCGGATCAAAAGAGTTTTAGAGCTTTCCAGAGGCGCCTCATGTGCCCTTGGAGTAAGCAGCATGTCCGAAGATGCATTGTCGCTCTGAATTGCGCATGTTCCTCCTTCATCTTCCTCATAGCTTGCTCCAATGGACAAGGGTACCAGTTGAATCACTTGCTCTAACAATTGTTGACATTACCGGAAGAAAATTTTCATCTACAGTATCTTCAGGCACACTTTTTGTAGAAACATTCGTCGATAGATTCCGTGGTCTTCCTCTACCACAAGATCGAGTGGTAGCAATCTTTTAACTTGATCGCCACTCCAGCTCCTCAATTTATTAATAATTTACTATTTTTCAACTCGCTTCTCAAGAAGAGTTGCCAATATTGATGAGGTGTGTGTAAGGTCAAAGTTGTTTTCAAAGCTTTGAAACAGGTTTCAAATCCTTGAAAACTTCACATCATGAACTAAGGGGGAGTTCTTACTCCTATTCATTCTCTAACCTCCTGCACTTGATTATGCTATATTATATGATGAAAGACGAACTAATTCTGTGTTATAACATGCTTTGATCTTATCATTTTCCTAAGTTGTTTTGCACGGATTGTTAGCCAACTCTGCGTTGCAGTTTTAGCTGAAGTTTCCTTATTTGCATAATTGCAGAATTGGCAATCAAGGCCTCCAGATTGGTGCTACTCTTATGGAAAGTTGTCTGGACTTACATTAGGCTTGCAGATTGAAGATCATATCAAAATCAATTGAGAAAATCATGCTGCTACCCGTTGGAGAAAGCTGTTGAGAGTCAAGTATCTGCAAGAGGATTTTTAGGGATTTATGTTGAAGCTTCCAATATAGTCTTTCAAGTTGAAAGAATATGACTAATTTTAGAGAGATTGATAAATACAGAGCTTTACACAGAGATTCATACACTCTCACGGATTGACAAGCATCATTGAAGAAGATCATTCATCCATTCCATCCATTCTAGATTCTTGAAGAACACTTCAAGCTTATTTGCTTCACTGTCTTCACATTGTTCTTCCGGACTTTAATTTGTATATCGTTCTGTTATATTACTTAATCATCTGTTAAAGTTAAATTTTTCAAGAGGAATAATTGTCATTCTTTTTATATTACTAGATAGGTTAGGAAGAACCAAATGCTGAAAAAGAGTAAGGCAATTCTCTTGGCCTGAGATCTAGGGCTTAGCTTATGATAAATAAGAAGTTGTTGAAATCCTAGAGGGATTAGATCAATTAGGTAGAGATTAGGTCACTTGGGTCTGAACTTTGTAACGATCACTGTGTTCATTGTCTCGCTTTACTATTTTTTACGTGTCTTCATAATTACTTCAAAACAGGTTTTTGTTCAAAGCCTTAAAAAGCTTTTCAAAGCTTTGAATATACTCAGTTTCTTTTAGATAGTCTGTTTTGGTTTCAAATCCTTGTAATTGAGTCCAAAGCTTTGAAATACTTCAAGTTATTCTCATTTTGTATTAAACCCACACTTTTAGAAAAAGTTGCCATACCCTATTCAAACCCCGCCTTCCAGAGTATTTGATCTAGTAACTGCATATCTGCATACAATCTTCAATTGGTGTCAGAACTTCTATCACTCTATCGATCTAACAATCTTGTGATCATGAGTAATGTAGGTGAACGTGGTTTCTCTCAGGAAAAAGCTGCTAACAGATCTCCTCTATTTTGTGGGGAAAATGTTTTTACAATGGAAAGCCTTGATGAAAATGTTCATCATTGATCAGGACATTGAACTGTGGTCCATTATCCAGAATGGACCTCACATATTCTACACAGAAAAGGATGGAATTAGAACTCCCAAACATGAAAACTCTCTCTCCACTTATGAATTTGAACAACTTTCAAAAAATTATAGAGCCATGAATCTTTTATACTGTGCTTTGAATGCAGATGAATTCAAAAAGATATCTACCTGCAAGAATGCTAAGGAGATTGGGGACAAAATGGTGGTCCCTTTTTAAGGAACCATCCGAGTGAAGCAAACCAAGATCAACATATTTCTTAGACAGTATGAAATGCTCAAGATGAATGGAGATGAATCCAGCAAGGACATGATGAAGAGATTTACTAACATTGTCAACAATCTGGAGTCCTTGGGGAAATCATTCTCCAATGAAGAGAAAGTCAGAAATATCTTGAGAAGTCTTCCCAAAGCCAAATGGGAATCAAAGACTACAACCATTGAAGAATCTCAAGATCTGTCCTCTCTCTAACTAGATGAATTACATGGAAAGCTACTCACACATGAGATATCCATGAGTGAAGCTGATGGAGTACTACCAGAGAGTGTCAAGAATTTGGCACTCAAGGCCAAAGAGAGTGAACAAACTCAAAGCCTTGAAAAAGAAGAAGATGATGAAGAAGATCCTTTTGCTCTCATTTCCAAATCCTTGACAAGGATTCTCAAGATGAATAAGAACTTTGGAAACAAAGACTTTAGCAGAGAAAAATTCAGATCTTCAAGCAGCAAGGACTACAAAGGTAGTCCTCTTCCCATGTAAATAAATATAAAGGACTGAATTGCTTTGAGTGTGGCGATGCTGGACATTTGGTCAGAGATTGCCCTCACAAGAAAAGCAAGCACTTTCAAAATAAGGACAATGAAAGAAGGAAGAAGGCCATGGTAGCTTCAAGGAGTGACTCTGATTCTTCCAGTGAATCAGGTTCTGAAGAGTATCAAGCCAACCTATGTCTTATGGCCAAGAATGATGAAAGCTTAGAAAAGAATATTGAGGTAATGGTGAATAGTCTAATGTCTAAACCTGCAAATGTACATTCTGAAATTTTGAAAACAATACTTTTGAATGAAGAAGACTACTTAAATAAAATCAAGTATTTAAAGGAGAAAGGTCATGAGCAAGCAACAGAGAGACTGCAATTAGTTTGTCAGAACAAGAATCTTAAAAATTCTCAGGCAAAGACTGATAGAGATTTCAAAGTTTTGGAAACCAATTTCAAATCCTTGAAAACATTAGTCAAAGAAGTTGTAACAGAGAACTCTCTTTTGAGTGACAACCTTGTTGTTCTAAGGCATCATCATAATGAATTAGAGGAACATAAGACTCTTCTGGCTGAGAAACTTCAAGACTCTAAGATTTTTATGACAAAACTCGCTGGCTTTGAACACAATCTCAACTTGATTCTTGGAGGATGTTTTCAATTTGTCTATAAAACTTGTAATGGATATTATCCAAACTTTCCAAGAATGAACAATACTAGCTTTCTGAAAGCAGGTAGCAGATATTCTTCAAAATGCTTTTATTGTGGCAATATTGGTCATGTTAAGATGACATGTCCCTTCAGAAGAACAGAACCTCACATCATGAGGAATACTTTCCCATTCCATCTTAAGGGACGGGTGAGACATATTTGGGTTCCTAAAGGGATCAGACCACCTAACATGGTTGATCCTGAATATGAATTCAAATATCACACTTGGTCTAACAGCTGGGTAAGGCAATGAGTGGTGTTTGCAGGTTGTCACCAAAAGCAAAGAGCAGGAGTGGAATATGGATAGTGGTATCTCTAGGCATATGAGTTGCAATAGTTCTTTATTCACTGAAATGAAAGAAAAATCAGGAGGGACAATCACACTTGATGACAAAGGCACATGCAATACCATAGGAATTGGCAAAGTTGGTAATGGTTTTAAAAAATTCTATTTCAGATGTTTATCTTGTAGATGGTCTAAGTATGGTTTTTCTCACAACTTTTCTGCCCCTAGAAATCCTCTACAAAATGGTGTAGTTGAAAGGAAAAAGGGAACTCTTGAGGACATGTCTAGGACAATGCTTAAATTGCCAAAGTATTTTTGGGAAGAGGCTGTTAATACTGCAAATTACAATTGGAACAGGTGCTTGATTACGCCTATTTTAAAGAAGACTCCTTATGAACTTTTCAAAGGGAGAAAGCAAAATATTTCATATTTCAAACCTTTTGGATGTAGTTATTTTGTTCACAAAAATGGTAAGGATAATCTTGGCAAGTTTGATGCCAAGATTGATGAAGGTATTTTCCTTGGTTATTCTGTGACTAGAAAAGCCTACATGGTTTAAAATAAGAGAACCAATCTTGTTGAGGAAATCATACATGTTATATTTTATGAAAGCAATGAAGGTTCTTTAAGTAAAGGTTTCGCAGACTTAAATTTTAACATGCATGAGTCAGAGGATGAAGCAGATCCAGAGAATGTTTCTAAGACTAACATGCAGGAAAACAGAAGAGATTTTCAAAGCCTTGAAAGTGGCTCTCAAAGCTTTGAATCAGGACCTCAAGGAAAACAGGGTGGTCAAGACACTACATCAAGCTCTCAAGGCCTTTAAAAGATTCTTGGAGAACCAGAACCCTTGACACAAAGAAAGAATTTCTAATATCTGTCATCCCATCTAGCAGAAAACACCATTTATGATCTATCCACTGGTACACAAACAAGATCCATGTTAAAGAATTTATGTGCTTTTAATGCTTTTGGGTCTCTTGTAGAAGCTAAGAATGTGAAAGAAGCACTACCATCAGCATACTGGATTATTGCAATGCAAAGTGAGCTGAATGAATTTGAGAGGAACAAAGTGTGGAATCTAGTTCCTCCTCCCAAAGATCAGTCTGTAATTGGACAAATGTGGGTTTTAAGAAAAAATCTGGATGAAAACGACAAGGTTATCAGGAATAAGGCAAGACTAGTAAATCAAGGGTACAACTAGGAAGAAGGTATAGATTATGAGGAGAGTTTTGCTCCAGGGGCCAAGTTGGAAGCAATAAGAATGTTACTTGCATTTGCATCACATAAGAACATCAAAAATTTTCAAATAGATGTTAAATGTGCAATTCTAAATGGTTATTTGCAAGAAGAAGTATATGTTGCTCAACCTCCTGGTTTTGAAAGTGATGAGTTTCCAAATCATGTTTATAAGCTTGACAAAGCTCTTTATGGCCTCAAACCAGCTCCAAGATCTTGGTATGAAATATTGTCTAAATTTTTACTTGAAAATGGTTTCAAAAGAGGCTCAGTTGACAAAACTCTTTCATAAAGACACATGAGAAAGACATTTTAGTAGTACAAGTATATGTTGATGATATTCTATTTAGTGCTACCAATGTTCTCTTTCCAAGGATTTCTCTAGTCTTATGGGCATGGAATTTGCGATGAGCTTGATGGGAGAGCTACATTTCTTTCTTAGAATTCATGCACATCAAATGAAGAAAGGAATCTTACTACACCAAGGGTTTGCTGAACAAGTATAATATGTCTCAGTCCAAGGTAGTTGAAACTCCCATGAGATCTACACTATCCTTAAACAAGGATCAAAATGGTAAGAGTGTGAACTAGAAGGAGTTCAGAGGTATGATTGGTTCACTGCTCTATCTTAATGCAAGTAGGCCAGACATTATGTTTAGTGTTTTTATGTGTGCTAGATTCGAAGCAGATCCTAAAGAGTCTCACTTAGTTACGGTCAAAATAATTTTTGGATATCTCAATGGTACCAAAGACTTAGGGCTTTGGTATCCTAAACAGTCTTACTTCTCTCTGTGCGGCTATTCAGATGCTGATTTTATAGGATATAAAGTTGAGAGAAAAATCACTTCAGGTTTTTGTCAATTCCTTGGATCATCTTTGATAAGATGACATTCTAAATATAAAAATTTAGTAACTTACTTGTATTTGCAGTATAACAGATTTTCAAAGCCTTTCAATCCTTTTCAAAGCTTTGAATATAAATCTCTAAACTATACACACACACACACACATACCAATGATGGATCACTAATGCTGAGTGTTATCTTTGGAAATATTTCTTCTTTATTTTTTCTCTATCTCTTCTATCTTTCATGCCTTTCTCTTCTAAAGCCTAAACCCTATGGATTCACGGAGATCTTCTCAAAGAATAAAGATGACCGGAAGCTCAAAGAAGAAAACATGGAAGAAAAGAAAAGATGGAGAAGAAGAAGTTCAAGCTATCAGTGACAGCTCCAGTTCTAGAACTATCAGTGCACCAAAGCAGCCCACTCCTCCTCCGAAGAAGAAAAGAAAAGAAAAAAGGACAAGGATGATCAAACTAATACTTCCAACAAGAAGAAGTCTGATCAAGTAGCTACTTTTGGGAAAAGAATGGTGTTCAGATTGATAGTCCAAGAAAGAGGAAGAAGCTAAAGAAAGCTCATAAATCATGCAAGGGGAAGGAGATACAGGGATCAGAAAAGGCCAAAGGAAAGGCTATTCAGCTTTACCCTAAGAAGGAAAAAACTGAAAAGATATTATCTTCTGGTAAGAAATCTCTTTCTGATCATTGGTTCATAAATCACGCTTCTCATGAATTTTGGATAGATGGATTTGCCTCTACTCCAATTGCTTACTATAGTATGATCAATACTAGCATGCTGGATAATACGGATTTGGAGTGTCTTAGGAGACTTAAACAGAGTCCAGTTTGGAAAATCCTAAACCGCTTTTAGATTGCATACCCTAGGCTTAACAGACTCTTTTACCTGAATCTGAAAAAGAGGATGCTTTGGGTTTAACTGTATCATCTAAGGTAGATGGTACTGCTATGGAGTTAGATCATGATGAATTTTCTAGAGTCTTGGATTGTCCAAAGTACAGTACAGAAAACTACCCTAGCAAGAGTGATGGTCTAAGGATGGATAAGGAATAGTTCTTTTTGCCTAATGTAGCCACTACCTCTAAGCATTTAACTCATTATGTGTTAACTGTTGAATTCAAATTCTTGTTTAGTATCCTGATGTGACCCCATAGGTTTCCAATTAATTGGTAGTAACAATTACTAACACAGAGCGGTGTCTAGCAACACATCTATGCCACCCAACTAATAGAAATAGTCAGTGATCTGACAAACCTTGTGCCCAATGATACCATATAGCATTATCCCTTTGTATCTATATCCGGATTGGACACGAGACATAAATGTCAAACTCGTATATCCAATCCATAGTTTATCGATCCGGGGAATGGGCTCATCTGTACATATAACATCAATATCACATATTGATTTATCTGAGTCTCGCCAGAGATTTCATAAGCACTACTCTTCGATTGGCCATGGATATTTACTCCCATTATATAGGAGGGAAAAATCCTCTCCACATCGCTACCACCTCTAAGATTGCTTCATACTATGTCCGATAACCGCCTTTATTGCTACCCAGTCACGACGTAACGTATGACGATATCAATATATAATATTCCACAACTAGAGTATCTAGTGACTTCAAGTCTAAGGACTACAACACCATTGTCACTAAATAAGCACTTGTGACGTTAACATAATAAATGTAGCCTTCTCGTGGTGGGTCAATCCAGTATGCCATTACTCCTGATGCATACCCATGTGTTAGACTTGATATCTGTATATCAATCTACTCACATACTTGTCTATAGTGATCGTCCTATTAATCAATATAATGGACTAGGGATATTTAATATAACCAACAAAATTGTACTAAGGACTTCATTATATTAAATATCTCCATAAATAATAAAATGAGTATTCTAGCTAAAAACAATGTTCGTAGTAAAGAAGATTGCCTCTAGGGCATTTATTCCTAACACCTCTACCTTATGCCAACCTCCTCCCACTTTTCTTTCACCATTTGGACATACTTGTTGAGAAGTAAGAGATAATCACTACTGGTTTTGGAGTGATAGATGAGAAGTCTTTTCAAAGGATTGGAATTGTGCAAACCACTGAGGGAGAATTGAAATTCTACTCAGAATTGTATGCCGACGAGTTGAAGGCCAAGAAGTTTTCAAAGCCTAAGTCTTAAACCACTCCATTAGCCCTACCTTATACCACTCAGGGCCAGTCTCAAGTTCTTCAGAAGTTGAACTTTATTGACAATGAAATGGATGAGCTAAATCTGGGATAGTATTAGCTGAGTACTGAGTTCAGGCAGATGAAGTACATGATTGACAGTGTTTTCAGGAGCAACAACTTGATACATATTGAAGAAGAGGATACACAAGCTTAGAAGGTTCAAGGAAGTCAGGATCTACCAAGGACCTATCTGATGAGCAAAGTACTGGGGATAAGCCTGTTGGGGATAAGGATGTTTGGGAAAAGGTTGCTGAGGATAAGGAACTTGGTATGGAACCTTGGTTACTTGGAATGTGCGATCGCCCCAATGTTGTCATAATACAACTCAATTGGATCCACAATACTAGGAACCACACCCAGCTCAGTGATGAAATTCCTAATCCAAATAGCCTCCTTTGATGCACTTGATGCAGCAATGTACTCAGCCTCAGTTGTAGATCAGCAACCGTCTATTGCTTGGAACTCTTCCAGCTCACAGCTCCTCCATTCAGGCAAAACACAATCCCCGACAATGATTTGAAATCAACCTTGTCAGTTTGAAAGCTTGCATCAGTGTAACCCTTTACACTTAGCTCTCCCCCCTCCATATATCAAGAATGCATCCTTAGTTCTTCTTAAGTACATAAGGATATTCTTAATTGCAATCCAGTGACTCTCACCCGGATTGGACTGGTACATGCTTTCCATACTCAACGCAAATGACACATCTGGTCTAGTACATAACATGGCGTATATGATGGATCTTATGGCTGATGCATATGGGATCTTCCTCATACGGTTCTTCTCAGTATCCTTGGAAGGACAGTCAGCCTTCGAAAGGGTGACTCCATGTGACATGTGCAAGAATCCTTTCTTTGATTCTTGCATGTTGAACCGTTTCAACACCTTGTCTATATATGTACTTTAACTTAGGTTGAGTAGCTTCCTAGATCTGTCCCTATAGATCTTGATACCAAGTATATAATCTGCATCCTCTAAGTCTTTTATTGAGAAACACTTCGCTAGCCAGTCATTAACAGATTGCAAGGTAGGAATGTCATTCCCAATGAGTAGTATGTCATCCAAATACAAGACAAGAGACACAACAGAGCTCCCACTAACCTTCTTGTAAACACAAGGTTCATCTTCGTTATTGATGATGCCAAACTCTTTGACTGCAACATCAAAACGTCGATTCCAACTCCTAGAAGCTTGCTTCAATCCATAAATGGACCGCGACAACTTACAGACTTTTTTTTGCATGCTCTAGAGTCTCAAAACCCTATGGATGTGTCATGTACACATCCTCAAGGACGTTTCTATACAGAAACGTTGTTTTGACATCCATCTGCCAAATCTCATAGTCGTGATAAGCTGCAATAGCAAGTAAGATACGAATGGATTTGGTCATCGGGAATAGGTAAAAGGTTTCATAATAGTCAATACAATGAATCTGTCTGAATCCTTTTTCAACCAATCGGCTCTTATAGGAAATCACATTTCCATCCATTTCGGTCTTCTTCTTGAAGACCCACTTGTACCCTATGGGCCGAGCCCCTTGGGGTGGTTTCAACAAAGTCCATACTTTGTTGGTATACATGGATTCCATTTCGGATCTCATGGATTCAAGAAATTTCTTAGATTTCGGCTCTTTCATGGCCTCTCCATATGTAGCAGGCTCGTCATCAATGAGTAATACGTCACCGGGCTCAGTAACTAGAGGTCCATACCTCTCTGGCTCTTGACGTACCCTACTCGACCTACAAAGTTCTTGTGTTACTTGAACAGGTTGCTCCATAACATCTTGTGGTTTATGCTCATATTCCATATTAGGATTAGTAGTTTGTGGTTCTTGAACATATTCAAGTTCTACAGTCCTCCCACTGACTTCTTTAGAGACAAACTATCTTTCTAGAAACACACCGGTCCGAGCAGCAAACACTTTGTTCTTGATTGGATTGTAGAAATAATATCCTTTCGTTTGCTTAGGATATCCCACAAACTTACAGTTATCCGACTTAGGTCCGATCTTGTCTGATTGTTAACGTTTTACATAGACATCGCAACCCCAAATCTTCATAAAAGACACTATGGGATGCCTCCCAGTCCATATCTCATATGGGGTCTTCATGAATGATTTGGATGGAACACTGTTAAGGGTAAAAACTACACTTAATAGAGCGAGTCCCCAAAACAATATTGGAAGATCAGTTTGACATATCGTAGATTGAACCATGTCCAATAGTGTTCGGTTTCTCCTCTTGGACATGCCATTCCATTGTGGCGTTCCTGGTGGAGTGAGTTGGGACAAAATATCACTCTCTAAGATAGTCATCAAACTTTTGGTTTAAGTATTCTCCTCCACGATCCGATTGTAGAGCCATAATAATCTTTCCAAGTTGCTTCTCTATTTCATACTTGAATTCTTTGAACATTTCAAAGGATTCGATTCGGCCTTCATAAGGTATACAAATCCATATCGACTGAAGTCATCAGTAAATGTAATGAAATAAATATAGCCACCTCTGGAAGGCGTGGGAAACGGTCCACACACATCAGTATGCATGAATGCCAATAACTCACTAGTCCTTTCACATTTATTCTTGAAAGGGGACTTAGTCATTTTTCTTAAGAAACAAGATTCACATGTCTCATATGATTAATAATCAAATGAGTCTAGGAATCCATATTTATGGAGTCCAGATATGTGTTTCTCATTTATATGGCCTAAACGACAGTGCCATATATAAGTATGATTTAAATCCTTAGTCTTAATCCTCTTCGTATTTATGCTATAGACAGAATTATGTAGATCAATGATTTATAATCTATTAGACAAAAGAGCATTACAATAATGCATACCATCAAAATAAATGGAACAACACTTGTCCTTTATTTTAATAGAAAAACCTTTCATGTCCAAACAAGAAATATAAATAATTTTTATGTTCATAGCAGGCGCATAATAACAATTGTCTGATTCTAAGATAATTCCTGAAGGTAAAGATAAGTCATAAATGCCTACGGCTAATGCAGCAACTCTTGCTCCATTCCCTCTACGCAAGTCTATCTCCCCTTTAGCCTGTCGTCTGCTTTTGCACATTTTGACAAATTTGAGATCCACATCTAGTATACAATACCCAAGAAGAAGAGATAAAGAGATTGACATTTATAACAAAAATACCTAGTGGTGGTGGAATCACTATTCCAAGCCTTTTATCTTCAAAATATTTTTGGACAGTTCTTCTTCCAGTGGCCAGTCTGACTACAATAGTGACATGCGCCCTTTACCACCCCGCCAGTAGGTTTCAAGGTAACTTCCTTGGGTGTTTCAACAACCTTGCCTTTCCCTTTGGAGGATGAAGCAATTTTCTAGCTCTTTCCTTTGCTGACCATCCTTATGTCCTTGCCTTTTCCCTTATTAATACTATGTTCAGTTTTCCTCAACATATTGAGGAAGTCCGACAGAGTTTTATTGATCTCATTCATGTTATAGTTAATGTTGAAATGGCTATAACTATCGGAAAATGATTGCAGGATGAGATCAGTTGCCAACTCTTGACCAACTGGAAACCCCAGACGTGTGAGGTTTTCTAAGTACCCAATAATGCAAAGTACATGAGGCCCCACCGAGTTTCCCTCTTGAAAGTGTGTAATGAAAGTATATAACAAGATCTTTATACCTTATAGGGGGGGGGGGGGGTTGAATAGATTATGGGAACTATTTATTAAAAAATGAACTTTGAAATCTCTAACACAAAGAACTAATGTAAACTCAGTGCTTGAGAAGATTTTAAAAGGATTGAAAAAAGTGTAGACTGTCTGAAGCTACAAATCTTTGAGCCAGTAGATTCTCCAAAGCTTTGGAGCTTGCTGAATTGTAGAGACTAGTTTGCAGAATGAATAAACAGAAAAGTAAAGCAATGAACACAAGGGCTTTTACAGAGTTCAGTCACAATCGGACCTCCTCTCTGCCCGAGGGACTTGATCCCTCCAGGATTTGAACACACTTCTTATTAATCACTCAGATTTAGCCCTAGATATCCATCCTAAGTGAGCTACCTTATCCCTATACAACTTATGGCTCCAAACCTATCTAGTTCCAGCTACAATCTGATGAAACAATAAGAACCTCTTGTTGTTCACTTGAAAAACTAACTTCTAACACTTGGTGAGGTTGAAAAACATAAATTCATAATACAATAAAATCACAATGAAGAACACATGAATAGATAAGCAATAAAGCTTGGAAATGTTCTTCAAATTTCTGAATGATTGATCTTCTTCTTCTTCTGCTGTGATGAATCCTTGATTGATTGAAGAGTTGTAAGTCTGAATCTTCCACGAATGAAACACTCTTCTTTGCATAGATGACAAGCCCTCCTTATTCTCTTTAAAATTCAAATCTCTTTTATTACAAACTGTAGTAACTACTTGAGAAATTTCAGGAACAAACACCCTGAAAAACCTCTCCCTTTAACAGCTTCTTTCAACAGTTATGTTTGAATAGCTGATTTTATTTGTTAGAAAGGTTTGAACGATGAAAAACCATGCAAAAACTTAATCACAAGATCAACACAATCCAGAAAAATAGCATGAATATACTGACTGTTTGGCAGATCAGTTTAAATTATAAACTGGGCAATATTTCTAACTTAAGAGTAATTCCAGATAAGTAATCTGTAGTAAATAATAATGACATGATTATAACTCATATCAAGTCGATGACCAATCATAAAATCCATTAAAGCAACTTGCAATAAGAATCAGTTAGTCACAAGAATAACTGTCAGAGGCTCAAGGCATCCTCTAAAGCTTTGGAGATTTGGATGTCCTTCAATGCTTTGGCCTTACTAACTTTAATCCTTGATGAAATTGATTCTTAGTGATCAGTTAGCATTAGAAACACAATATAGCAACTGAAGAATATTTTAAAGAGATGAAATAAGGCTTAAAAACAATATCCAATCAATTCCCAAGCCTAAAACACAGAACTGTTAGCTACCAGTTAACAAGTGTATATACATAGTCATACTTCAAATCTTTGGAGCTTTGAATCTATCTCTTGAGTAAATTTGTCTTTCATCATTTACCAGATATAAATCCCCATGAGTTCATACATATAATCAATTTTAAGAGACTGAATTATCAATATCCCCCTTGATGAAAGACAAAACAAATATTCTTGCAGTCTCAGCATCCTGCAACCCAACAGTCATAAGTATCCAACAAATATAACAGGAGCTAAAGTACATGAAATGTAATGACACAGTTGAAATTAAAAATAACATAGATAAATAATTCTACATAAAAATTATTACACATAAAGCACCTCAAAACACACATCATCTCCCCCGTTTTTACTTTCATCAAAAGAGTAAAGGAATGTAGGATCATTCTCAGAGTTTTTAAAGAAAAACAATAAAAAACCAGAACAGAAAATAAACCAACTTCAAGGATTTGAGAGAGAGAGACATAAGGAAATAGATAGAAAGAAGGGTTCAAAGCTTTGAGGCTCATTATTTAGCATATGTAGCATCCTTCTTGGTTGTCTTCTTCCCTTTCTTGATCTTTATCTTCCCTTTACCTTTCTCTTGTCAGTTTCAGCTTCCTCTTGTTCCTCTACTTCTGATCCTTCCTCACTTTAAGCTCCTTCATCTCCCTCAAAATTTGCAGCTTCAACATCATCAACTACTTCAACAATCACCTCATCAACTTTTTTAGCAACTTTCTCTGTAGCTTCCCATTCATCAAAGCTTTGAATTTTCCAAACTCAGTAGACAAGTCAAACTGACCTTGCCTTAAATCCTCAATTCCATCTTCTAGTTTCTCAACTCTGTCAATAATCTGAGAAAAATCCAAATTTGTTGAAGCCTTTGGTGTGGTTGCAGCCTTAGGCTTAATGAATTCCTTCTCCTTCAATTCATCAACAAACAATTTTGAATACAACTTCCGATGCCTTTGCCTGTCTGTACAACTCCAATCGTTTGGAGAGAAACCTCATCTACCAGACCAAACCCACTAGTAATCTTGTCCTCATCTTTCATAGGTATCATAAAATACTCAAAGAACAATGGAAAAAAAATTTCATGGGTAAGTGAATGATTTCTTGTTCTAGTTCCACAATATACCATATGCTCCATAATCACACTAGGTAGATCAATGTAAAAGCCTTGACAGATTTATCCTGAGTGTTCTCTTAGCGCAACACACCTCATGATGATAGAGAACAGGATTTTGACTTCACAATTTAACATAGTGTGTGTCAATTGCTTAGGTCCAGATGGTACTCCCTCTATAAAGAAATCAGACTTAGATCAATGTAAAAGCCTTGACAGATTTCTCCTGAGTGTTCTCTTAGCGCAACACACCTCATGATGATAGAGAACAGGATTTTGACTTCACAATTTAACACAGTGTGTGTCAATTGCTTAGGTCCAGATGGTACTCCCTCTATAAAGAAATCAGATTTAGATTTTTCCAAACACTCCTTCCTATCATGATGTTTGTGAACTTTGTACTTACTAGGGATAACCAAAACCTTGGCAAACACCCTATGGTCCAACCTCATATCCACACCAGCAACCCTAGAAGTTAAGGCATTACTTTCCTCATCTTCTTGCACCAGATTCAAATAGAAAGGTCTTGTCAACCTAGGATAACCCTCATAACTAGGGTTCAACATCTTCCAAACAGACGAATTTCTCAAATTCCTAACGCATTCAATATCAATTTTGCCTAACAACTACTCAAAAATCATGATACGATAGGCAATCTTTGATGAAGCATAACCATACATCCATACATCCTTAACTTCTTTACAGACAAACAAATACTCATGAAGTAAGTTCTTACCATATCCAGAGGATCCTTTGCTCTTGAATTTAACAGCACTGTGCTTGACTCTTACTTTCTTCTCAGAAGGCTGATTATCCTTCTTCTGTTCTGGTTTCTTCTTCTTTGGATTATGATCTTGTTTCTTGTCTTCATTAGATTTGCTCTTCTTTTCTCCCACTTTTTCTTTGACTCATATTGATCACCTTGATCTTCTTCTGTTTTCCATGTTCTTCCTGTTCTTCCTCAGATTCTGACCTAGTTTCTTGCCCATCCTTCTCCTTTCCGATCTTTTTTGCTGGAGGAGAAGCTTCTTGCACGCTTTGGGTCTTCTCTGAATCTGAATCAGAGATAGTAACTTCCACCTTTATTTTGGCTCTTCTCTTCTTCCTCATAGGAAAAGCCTGACTCTTCTACTGAAGCCTTGTAGATTTGCGCTCCATTGGGTTTAGGGTTTTCAGAAGAGGTAGATAGAATAGAAGGAGAGATCGAGACGAAAATATTGAGATATAGTTGGAGAGAAAAGCCCCAAAGTTCAGTTATAAGTTGGAAAATTTTCAACAATAATGTTTAAAGGGACTCTAAAGTTTTTGCATGCACGGAATCAAATCTGAAAGATATTCCTAGATATTTTTGGGATATTTTGAAGATATCTGAGTAAATCAAATATTATGCAATAATATATTAAGATAATATATAATATTTGGTGATCCAATATTTTGAACATAACAGACAATTTTTCTCGAAAACTTTGAGATACAAGTCCAAAGCTTTTAGAAACTGTAAAACAGTTTCAGAAAACTTCAAAGATTTGGGGCATACTTCCAAGGCTATGGAAGTATGATCTCAAGGCTTTGAGATTTTCACACAAAAGCACATAAATGATTCAATACTCCACCTAAACCAATGCATCCTTGTTTAGCATACCCTATTCAAGCCTTATAGATGCAAACCTCCAATCTGGCAAAGGTGTAGTGAAAATATCAGCAACTTACTTATCAGTAGATATAAAATACAAAGACACATCACCTTTCTCTGCATGATCCTTTATGAAATGATGTTTTACATCAATATGCTTAGTTCTGGAATGCTGCACATGAATCTTTGTGATTGAAATGACACTTGTATTGTCACAATTGATAGGAATGTTTTTGAATTCATATCAAATATCTCTTAATTGTTGAGCAATCCATAGTACTTGTGAACAACAAGCACCATCTGCAATGTATTTAGCTTCTGCAGTTGACAAGGACACTGAATTCTGTTTCTTTGAATGCTAACTAATCAGTGATGAACCAAGGAATTTGCAACATCCTGAAGTAATTTTTCTATCAACCTTGTATCCTGCAAAGTCTGCATCTGAATAACCACTCAACAAGAAATTAGTCCTTCTTGGATACCAAAGTCCCAAGTCTTTGGTTCCATTTAAATATCTGAAAATCCTTTTAACAGATACTGAGTGACCTTCTAAACCTTGCACACATACATACACTAAACATAATATCTGGTCTACTAGCAGTTAAATACAATAGTGAGCCAATCATACCTCTATATTCCTTTTGATTCACACTCTTACCATTTGTATCCTTTTCTAAGGATAATGAAGAACTCATGGGAGTTTTAACTGCCTTAGATTGAGACATATTCTACTTATTGATCAATTCCTTGGTGTATCTTCCTTTATTCATAAAAAATCCTTTCTTCATTTGATGTACATGAAGTCCAAGAAAGAAATTTAGCTCTCCCATCAAGCTCATTACAAATTCCTGCACATTTGACTTGAAAAATCTTTTGACAGAGCATCATCAGTATCACCAAACAATATATCATCAACTTAAATTTGTATTACTAATATGTCTTTCTCATGAGTCTTAATGAAAATAGTTTTGTCTACTAGGCCTCTCTTAAAATTATTGTCAATTAAGAACTTTGAAAGTCTGTCATACCAAGCCCTTAGAGCTTGTTTGAGGCCATAGAGAGATTTTTCTAATTTGTAAACATGATCAGGGAAATTGTCATCTTCAAAACCTGGTGGTTGAGCAACACATACTTCTTCTTGTAAATGGCCATTTAGAAAAGCATATTTAACATCCATTTGAAAAAGCTTTATATATTATGGGATGCAAATGCAAGAAGTATTCTGATAGCTTATAACCTGGAAACAGGAGTAGATGTTTCTTCGTAATCAATACCTTCTTCTTGATTGTACCCCTGTGCCATAAGTCTGGCTTTGTTCCTTACCACTTTACCATTCTCATCAAGTTAGTTTCTGAATACCCATCTGGTTCCAATAATAGATTGAGTCTTTGGCCTAGGAAACATGTTCCAAAACTTGTTCCTTTCAAATTCATTTAGCTCATTATGCATTGCAATGATACAATCTGCATCTTGTAATGCCTCCTTTGCATTCTTAGGTTCCATCAGTGATACAAAAGAACTGAAGGCACACAAGTTCCTTAGCTGCCCTCTGGTCTGTGTACTGGTTGTTGGATCTGAAATGATATTGTCTGTTGGATGAGCTGACAAGTATTTGAACCTCTTTCTTGGTGTCACGGTTCTAGTTCAGCAGGTAACTTCTCAAGACTTTGAGAGTTTGATGCAGTAGCTGAAGCACTTTGTGTTCTGTGAGATCCAGTCTCAAAGCTTTGAGATTTAGAATCAGGAGAATCGCCAAAGCTTTGAGATTCTTGTGTATGTTCTCGCATATTTGTTTTGCTTCCATTCTCTTCCTCAAGATCATCATATGGCTCATAATTTTTCAGATTGAGATCTGCAAAACATTCACTCAAGAAAACATCATCTCTTTCATCAAAAATCACATGTATGCTCTCTTCCACTACTTTAGATCTCTTCTTGAAAACTCTATAAGCTTTTCTAGATTGAGAATATCAAGAAAAACACCTTCATCACTTCTAGCATCAAATTTACCAAGATTACCCTTACCATTATTATGCACATAACAAATACAGCCAAAAGGCTTAAAATAAGATCGGCATTTGAAAAGTTCATATGGAGTTTTCTTTAAAATAGGCCTGATCAAACATCTATTCAACACATAGTTGGAAGTGTTGACAGCTTCCGCCCAAAGATATTTTGGCAAATTACTTTCAAGTAGCATGGTTCTAGAAATGTCTTGAAGTGTCCTTTCTTCCTCTCAACTACTCCAATTTGCTGGGGAGTTCTAGGTGCAGAAAATTTATGTGAGATGCCATGCTTCACGAAAAATAAATCAAAATCAAGCTGATCAAATTTTCTGCCATTGTCACTTCTAACAGATGCAACATGTAAGTTTTTCAAAGTTTGAAGCTCTTTACAAAGCTTTGAGAATTTAGATGATACTTCGGATTTGTCTCTAATAAACATAACCCAAGTAAATCTAGAGTAATCATTTACCACCACAAGCATATATCTCTTATATTTGGGTGTTTGAACTCTCATAGGACCACACAAGTCCATATGCATCAATCCTAAAGGTCTAGTAGTACTTACAAAGTTCTTTGGCTTGAATGAACTCCTTGTCTGTTTACCTTGAGAACATGCTTTGAAAATCTCATCATCTTTGAATTTCATGGTTGGTGATCCTCTTACCAAGTCCTTTGAGATGATCTTGTTCATTGTGTGCATGCTTATATGACCAAGTTTTCTATGCCAAAACTTTGAGTCTTCCTTCAAAGCTTTGAGGAACTTCCAACTTTGTTAGTACTCATAGCATAAACATTGTATGAACTAGGAGCAGTGAGTATGCAATTGCCAGATTTTTCATCTTTCACAAACAATTTCTCATTGTCAAAGACAACTTTATTACTCTTATCAAACAATTGAGATATACTAAATAAATTCTATTTCAAACCTTTAACCAAGTTAACATCATAAATAGAACTTGCAGATTCATTACAAATACAACATATTCCAATGATATTGCATTTTGATTTGTCACCAAGTGTGATTGTTCCTCTAGTTGGCTCTGTAAGATTAGCGAATAAATATTTCTTTCCACTCATATGCCTGGAGCAACCACTATCTAATGAGGCCATTAGAACAAGTGTAGAATTCAGGTTCATATTCAGAATCAACCATGTTAGGTGGTCTGACTCCTTTAGGAACCCAAATCTGCCTTACTTGTCCCTTGAGCTGATAAGGACAAGTGTTTTTCATTAAATGAGGTTCTATCCTTCTAAAGGGACAAATTAACTTCACATGACCAAGCTTTCCACATTAATGAAATATTTGATGAATCAGAATCACTCCATGATGAAACAATAGCTTTCTTCCTTCTATTGTCACTTTCCTTCTTTGTAAAATGTTTGTTCTTTTTTTTTGAGGACAATCTCTCACAAAATGATTTGCATCTCCACATTCAAATCAATTCATTACTTTAGTTTTATTTGAATGTGAAGAAGACTTACCTCTGTGATCCTTGCTGCTTGAGAATCTAATATCGTCTTTGTTGTAATCCTTATTTCCAAAGTTTTTCTTCATTTTAGAATTCTGGTCAAATCTTGGGAGATCAAGGCCAAGGCTTCTCCATCATCATCATCTTCCTGTTCAAGGCCTTGAGATTTCTCACTGTCTTTTGCCGTGAGTGTCAGGTTCTTGATGTTATCACTCATGTCACCATCCACTTCTTCATAGACATCTCATGAGTGAGTAGCTTGCCTTGCAGATCATCTAGCTCCAAAAGACTCAAGTCCTGAGCTTCCTCAGTTGCAGTTTTCTTTGGCTCTCACTTGGCTTTTGACAAACTTATCAGAAACTTTTTGACCTTTTCATCATTTCATAAGACTTTCCCCAAGGATTCCAGATTATTCACAATGTTAGTGAATCTTTTAAACATCTCCTTGATGGATTCATCAGAGTTCATTTTGAACAACTCATACTACCTTAGAAGGATATTGATCTTAGTTTGTTTGACTTCACTAGTTCTTTCATTTATCACAACCAGGTTATCCGAAACCTCCTTGGCCCTTTTTCAGTTTGATATTCTGTTGAACTCATCTGCACTAAGAGCACAATATAACAAATTCATAGCATTTTAGTTCGTTGATACCTTTTCCAACTGTGTAATTGAGAGATCCTCTTCAGCTTTGATAGTCCTGAACCCATGTGTAGAAGTGTAATACACATAGGGACCATTTAGGATGATTGACCACATCTCCATGTCTTGATCTATGATGAACATATTCATCAATGCCTTCCAATGCATAAAATTATCACTACATAACAATGGAGGTCTGTTGGATGCTCTTCCTTGTGAGAATCCTCCATCACCTACATTACTCATTGTCACAAGATGATTAGATCTTTATAGTTACCCAAGCTCTGATACCATTTGAAAGTGTGTAATGCAAGTATATGACAAGATCTTTATACTCTAGAAGGGGAGGGGGTTGAATAGAGTATGGAAACCTTTTGCAAAAAATGAACTTTTAAATCTCTAACACAAAGAACTAATGTAAACTCAAGGCTTTGAAAATATTTGAAACAGATTGAAATAAGTGTAGACAGTCTAAAGCTACAAAGCTTTGAGACAGGAGATTCTCCAAAGCTTTGGAGCTTCCTGTATTGTAGAGACTAGTTTGCAGAATGAATAAACAGAAAAGTAAAGCAATGAACACAAGGGATTTTTACAGAGTTCAGTCACAATTGGAACTACTCTCTGCCCGAGGGACTTGATCCCTCCAGGATTTGAACACACTTCTTATTAATCACTCAGATTTAGCCCTAGATATCAAACCTAAGTGAGCTACCTTACACTTATACAGCTTGTGGTTCCAAACCTAGGTAGTTCCAGCTACAATATGATAAAACAATAAGAACCTCTTGTTGTTCACTTAAACAACTAACTTCTAACATTTGGTGAGGTTAAGAAACATAAGTGAATAATACAGTAAAAGCACAATGAAGAACACATGAATAGATAAGAAATAAAGCTTATAAGTGTTCTTCAGATTTCTGGATGATTGATCTTCTTCTTCTACATTGATGAATCCTTGATTGATTGAAGAGTTGTAAGTTTGATTCTTCCATGAATGAAACACTCTTATTTGCATAGATGATAAGCCCTCCCTATTTGATTAGTAGAGTACTGGGATAAGGCTGTTGGGGATAAGGATCTTGGGGCAAAGGTTGCTGAGGATAAGGAATATGTTTAGGAAGACAGTATTGACTCAGGGTTTCTACTCAGAGAAGCTCTACAGCAGAAGAAACAGAAAGGAAGGGTTCCAGCACTTGTTAACTCAGATGACTTGTTTTATGATGATGTGGTGGCGGATGAGCTTGATGAAGAAGTTTCACAAGAAGAGGATGCACATGAAGATTATCAATAAGAGAATGAGGAAGAAGAGGAAGAAGAAGAAAAATGTGATCAAGAAGATGCTGCAGGGCCTAAGATAGATGCCATCCAAAGACTTGAATCCAACTTTTCTTTATTCTTTTCAAAGCCTTGAAAATCCTCGATCTTCTTTCAAAACCTCCATTTCATTTAAGATTTTAAGTTGTCAAAGCAATTTGATCCGATATTTCTCACTTTTTTTGATGAAAGTAAAAAGGGGGATTAATTTAGAGATATTCTATAGTTGTGGGGAGTTCTGGTTTTGGATCTGTGGAAGTTGTTGAGATGAAATTTTAAACTTCTTAGTTAGTTTAGAATTGGTTATTTAGTTTGCTTTTGATTAAGCTATTATAAAAATTGGTATTTCTATTTGTTTTTGATCTTATACAACTGTTTTTGCTATGCTACTATTGTCTATCTTTTGCAGAAATACAGTTCAAATAGAATAGTTGCTTTTGTCTTCCATCAATGGGGAGATTTTAAGTTCAAAGTTGTTTTCAAAGCTTTGAAAAGCCTTGAAAACTTCACAACATGAACTAAGGGGGAGTTCTTACTCCTATTCATTCTCTAATCTCATGCACTTGATCATGCTATATAATATGATGAAAGACAAACTAATTATGTGTTATAACATAATTTGATTTTATCATTTTCCTAAGTATATTTGCAGGGATTGTTAGCTAACTCTGTGTTGCAGGTTTAGCTGAAGTTTCCTTATTTGCAGGATTGCAGAATTGGCAATCAAGGCCTGCAGATTGGTTCTATCTTATGAAAAGTTGTTTGGACTTACGTTAGGCTTTCAGATTGAATATCATGTCAAAATCAATTGAAAAAATCATGCAACTGGCCGTTGGGAGAAAGTTGTTGACAGTCAAGTATCTGCAAGAGAACTTTTAGGGATTTCTGTTGAAGCTTCATGTAGTCTGCAATTCAAGTTGGCAGAAGAGGAATAATTTTAGAGAGATTGAAAAGTACATAGATTTACACAAATATTCATACACTCTCACGGATATACAAGCATCATTGAAGAAGATTATTCATCCATTCAATCCATTTTAGATTCCTGAAGAACACTTCAAGCTTCATTACTCCGCTGTCTTCACAGAGAGTGTATAAAGAGCTTAATTTGTATATAATTATGTTATATTACTTAATAATCTATTATATTTAAGTTGGTTAAGAGGAAAAAATATTATTCTTATGGTATCAGTTAGCTAGAGCTATTACTAGATAGGTTAGGAAGAACCACTAGATGAAAAAGAGTGAGGCAATTCTCTTGGCTTGAGATCTAGGGCTTAAGTTTTGATAAATAAGAAGTTGTTGAATCCTAGAGGGATTAGATACAAAATTCATAACATATCACTGTTTTCATTGTCTTGCTTTATAATTTTTTACTTATCTTCAAAACTGCTTCGAAACAGGTTTCTATTCAAAGCTTTGAAAAGCTTTTCAAAGCTCTAAAAATACTCAGTTTCTTTTAAAAAGTCTGTAATGGTTTCAAATCCTTGAAACTGAGTTCAAAACTTTGAAATACTTTACGTTCTTCTCCTTTTTTTTTGAAACCAAACTTTTAACAAGAGTTGTCATACTCTATTCAAGCCCCCTTCTAGAGTATTTGATCCAGTAACTGCATACCTGCATACAATCTTCAGTGTGAATCTAAAGAAGTACAAAAGTAGAGAATATAGCGATAATCGTACTAGCCAGAATGAGATTTAAACTAGTTCACAATTATCAACTACAACCGAGTATACAGAAGTCTAGATATTAATAACTAGTGAAGAACTAGAATTGATAGCACCTCGAACTAGCAATACATTGAATCAGAGCAAGTGCAGAACACCGAAAATAAGAACTTATTATATCACAGAAAAGAGAGAGTATGTGGGATTAGATACTCTAAAATGACGTATAACATCCTATACTACTTGGTGACCTCCGTGATCTTTGTAGCTTGGAGCTCACACAGGATAAGCATGGTCCTACCCTTTGCTCGGCTCCCTTTCTTAGTGCTATGGATAGGCTTACTTTCTCCTTATCCTATACTATTGACCCCGAAACTACGTTGTCCGATTCTCTTCTTGACCCCTCTTTCCACTAGCCTACATATTCTATCCTTTACAGTTTAGCTCCATTTGTTTCTAGCTAAAGCCCCTGTATCAACGTACACCTAAGTACTGAGTGAGTTTTTGACACCAAGGAAAGTGAAGATCATTAACAACCTGGCTTAACTTCAACCCTATATTTTAAGGTGGATGGCCTACACAAGTGAAACAACCCTTCAAGTAGAGGTGTAATATCCCGTCCCACATCGAGATATTGTGGATTGATATGTATGTATAGTATGGTTGGGGTATTGTAATATTATGTCCCACATTGGGAATATTTGTGAGTTCGACATCTAGTATATGGTAAACCTTGTGGATTACTACTAGCACCTTCGAGACTTAAGCATTTTTATCTAGTGGTATGGGTAAAGAAGTTGCAGGAACAATAATCTGCTCGGTTGTTACAAATGGTATCAGAGCCAATCCTTGTCCCGCAAGAGCTCTATGGCGGTTCGGCGCCAGCCAAAGGAATACATGACTGGGAACACTCAGCGAGGACGTAAACCATATAAGGTGGGGGATTGTAATATCCCGTCCCACATCGAGATATTGTGGATTGATATCTACATGATGTATGGTTGGGGGATTGTAATATCCTATCCCACATCGAAGATCTGTGAGTTCGACATCTGGTATATGGTGAACCTTGTGGATTACTACTAGCACCTTTAAGCCTTAAGCATTTTTATCCGGTGGTACGGGTAAAGAAGTTGCTGAGACAATAATCTGCTCGGGTTGTTACAAGAGGCCATATGTTAGGGTTTTCCTAACACGATAGCTATTCGAGGCGCTATCAAATCTTCACACGAAAACACACGACACGAAAAGTAAAAACAAGATACAATTTAATATTCTTCTTCTTGATTAAAATTCACGGCTACAAATGTTTAAATAGAAAAACAAAGCTAACCCTAATCTAGATGGTTTGACCTAATGGGGCCGGGAAAGAACCGAAAAGAGAACCCGGTTTGACTTATCATATATATGACATAATTAAACTAATTAATTAACAACTAAATAAATAATTAATTATATACTAACTAATTAACTAGTTAAATGATGGATCGATTGAACCGTATCAACTCCCACGCGGTTGAAAAGCACATCATCCTCAAGGTGAATGCGGAAAAAATATTCAGTACGCTCATAATATTTGTGCCCAGATCAAATTGATGACGAACGATCTTGAAAACCTCACTTTGGAGTCCCAATCAGAACTAAGCCCCAATGTCGTCTTTAAAAAAAATTAGGTCCAAAATTAGGCACAAGTGGTGAACTAGGTCGAACTGGTGAATCGTGCCCACAAGTGTTAGTAAGCTCGAATTTGTTGTTAACCCTAGCTGCCTTATCATACTCCAAAAGAGTGAGAATGTCGTCGATTGGTAATGATTCCTGGAGGTTCCTCATCATGGTTCGGTGCTTGTATTCCCCTCCTCCTCACCTGGGTCGCTTTATACTTGTTAGCCATGGAGGATTATACTTTTGTTTATATTGTTGTTAGCCATTGTGTAGTTTGACACAATTGGGTCGGTGGAAAAGATAACCCACATGCCTCCCTGATTGTTACATAGTGATGGTGATATGATGGGCGGGCCGTGGGGAATGTCGGCTGGTCTATGCGGGTGGGTGGTCGGGGTGGCGAAATTGGAGGACTCTGCTGCACAAGGGAAGACCCGACTGTGAATCCCCCGGGGCTTTGTTATGATGTTATTCTTGTAGCGGAGCCGGCGGTTGACAATGGTCCACCGTGCGGGTTAACTGTGCATCGATTATGGCTATTGTGATTTCGACGTCCTTGAGTGTGGCAATCACTTGATTGAATTGATTGGCGGAAAGCATGAGTTTTCCTTCCATGAGTTATTCACCAGTTGAGGATGGTGAACATCAATGAAAGCACCAATTCATAGGGTTTACCTAACGTTGGAGGAATTCGAGAACATTCGTTTCTCCACACGAACACGGACACACTGAACACGAAACATGTTTAATTTTCTTCTTGATATATTAAAAAAATGGGCGAGTACAACTGCATAAATAGAAAAACAAAGCTAACCTTATCTAGACGGTTAGATCTAATGGGCCCGAGAAAGAATCGACTAGAAGACCTGGTTTGAGTTATTAAATAAATGACTTTATTAAACTAATTAGTTAACAACTAAACAAATAATTAATTAAATACTAACTAACTAATTATCGGTTGACCCGCATCACCAGAGGAGTCTCAGTAGGGTTATAATGGCTCTTATCACCAACTCCAGCAATGTTATCTAAGAGATATGCATATCCATAGTATTTTATTTTTGCTAAGAAATAACATGATATATATAAAATTGGCAAATAATTAAGATTGTGATATATTTTAAATTATTTCCCATTATCTAATCAAACCTAAAAAAAATAGGAACAAACCTATAAATAGAAAAACAAGATGGCGGGGCAAGTTTGATCGTCAAACTTGGCGAGGTAGATGCATGATATGTATTTGTATGAGGGGATGCATGTTCTGCTAAATTGCGATTTTTGTCCTTATCCTTTATTTTTCTGCATGAAAAATCAAACTGCATTACCTGTTGGAGATTACTAAACTTTGATAAGTGAAAACTAAAATCTCTATATGATATACATTGGCAATAGTAAGTACCACCCAGCTAATATGAAATTTAGGATAAGTATATATGAAACTATGTACTTAGCCTTACTATAAAATATGGGTCTAGTAGTCCAGTCCGATAGTCTAAAGTTGTTGCTTCGACAGCCTCATTATAGGGCCGAACCTGGTCTAATTGTACTACAGAGCGAGAGGGAGAGAGACTATGTGATATTGCTATAACCAGGGATGGCAATGCGGTTCAATCCGATCTGAAATCCGAGTGATTCGATCCGAATGAATAAAGTCCGAACGCGATCCATTTTAAAATTGATCGGATATGGATATTAAAAATCAAAATCCGGTCCGTATCCGCATTCGATCCGAATATATTCGAATATCCGATGGATATCCGACTCGAAAGGGTCAGAAGATACATAGTTTTATGAAAATACCCTTAGAGTTATAAAAAAAATATGTTTTTACCGACATATATATAAGCACATTACACAAATCGCTACACATTATGTTTCCAGGCCTGAAGAAAATATTCCACTATGGTTATAGACAATTTTAGTGTTGTTTTGATTGAATATGTAGACAATTTTAGACATAATTGGTGCCTTAAACCTTTGAATGGCTTGCTTATATTTCTTGGTAGATTTACGTTTGTCATATTGGTAAAATATTTTTAATATATTTTTACTTTTTTAGCCATATTTTTTTTGTGTGTGGTGGCTCTTTTTACGTACTTTTCTGAATTTGTTGCGTACTTTTATGAGAAGTAAAAAAATGCTCAGGATCCGACTCTGGAACCGAATCAGATCCGTTTATAAAGATTCGAATTGTCACATCGAATACGGATATTGCAAATTAAATCCGGCCTGAATTCGATCCGAATTCATTTAGGATCCGATCATATATGAATTGAATATGAATCCACTTGTTTTGATCGGATTCGGATATTGATATAAGTGGATCCGATCCGAATCCGATCCATTGCCATCCCTAGCTATAACACCTTGGGTGAGTGTATCATGGAGAAAGTATTCATTGGGGCGCGCCATTCAGCTTTTGACAAACAAGCAAAATTTGGTGGGTTCCATCTGATTAGTGCATATTTGTCAGAAGATGAATGGCGCGCCCCACCACGCAGGCATGCCACAGTGGTGGGGCTAGACCCAATGAATACTTTCTCGTGTATCATGGCATTGAATGTTGTATTAATGGTTTATAAAAAAAAGAATGTTGTATTAATGGTGTTTCTTAAATTATCACAGCTTACTAAAAGACAAACATGGCAAAGGTGGTTGAAGATGTTTGTTACTAGTTGAAAGTAGGCCTAGCTTTGGTTGGGTTGGACCCGGCCGAATGGGGCTGCATATCTAAAAAGGTTGCGCCCAAGCCCAACCCAACCAGTCGATCGATCCAAGACTCAAGCCCAGGCCGATAACTTTAAAAAAATCTAAGCCCAACCCAATCCACGAGCCGAAATATTAGTTACTTTTAATTAAAAATAGCTGTAATTATTTAAAAATAATTACAATTCATTTAGTATTACTTTACGATCAAATATCAATCACAACATTTGAAGACTTTTTACAATTTTCAGTGATATTTATATTTTATGTATTTAACATAGCATATTTAGCCTGTAATTTATAGAGTACGTTTATATAGATAAGTACATAACATATGTATATGAAGACATACTTACATATAAAAATGAAAGTAATTGTTAGTTCGGGCCGGGCCAGGCGGGGAGAGGGGTTGGACTTGGACTGGAGTTACATAACCGAAACACAACCCATATCTTGGTCGAGCTCAAATTTTAAACCCAAGCGCATAACAGGCGGAAATTTGTTGAACCCGAGGTACAATCCCGGATTGGGTTTGGCGGGTTGGTCGGGCCACTGAGCCGATGGCCTGTACATGTTTGTCGTACCGGGTTTGAACCCATGACCTCATGCAAGGACTTCTCAAATGCTCTAACACTTGAGATAGCACCCATTTACAAAGTTACTCTAATTATAATAGATGACAAAAAATTCAATAAGCTAAAATTCATATTTTTTGGTAAACCTATATATTAAGGGAGCAATGGGTTTGACTATTCACTATTGTAATGTTGTCATACTTCTTTATTTTAAAATTGTTCATATTCAAATTTAACACATCACCGTCACTATATAATTACTGGTGATCCCTCTATAACTAATGTCAAAGTTTTACAAACTCGACTGCCCGTTTCTATTGGTCGGACTGGTGAACCAGCTGGTGACCGCTTCGGTTCATATACCATACCGGAAATGTAACACCCTGCAAATTCAAGGGGTTTAAAGTGTGGTACATTACAATTTTGAGGTCACTGTGCAAATTTTCCAATTTCAGTACCAGCTGTCAACTGTTGTTCCTAAAACTACCATTGGGACCCCAATGTGAAAATAATATGTTTTTCACCCCTAGGAGCTTCCCTCATAAGCCTATGAGCTTGCACTACTCAGATGAAGTTCCCATACTATTTAAATCCTCCCTAAGAACCCTCCAACACATGTTTCCCTCCATCACCGCCAAGCTCGACCACCAACACCACCAAATGGAGAACTGCTAATAGGGGAATAAGCTGGGATCTAGAAGAGAAAAATCCCCCAAGTAATTCAAAGATTCATCTAAGGGGTTGATTGGGAAAACGAACGAGCACAGGAACCACAAGGAAGACCCCTAAATCGCCAGGAATCATTGGGGTCGCCATATTCTGGAATTACTCACAAAATTCTGCATTTGAGTCGCTAGATAGTTCGATAAACCTTCTATTTAGGCTCCATTTTTACTCGTACTTGCTTCTAATTGATCCCTATGAGCTCGTGAGATGATTAGATGTCTTGAAACATACCCATATTATCATATGATTGGATTTTGATTAGTGGTTCTTGGTTTTTCTAGCCGTAAATGCCTCATTTCTTGCTCATTTCTGATTATTTTTGCACCAATGAGATCCCTAGAGTCCATTGAAACCTCTTAGATGTTGGAAGTTGCCCAGAAATTGATTTGATAGGGATTTGATCGGTATTGGTTTCGTTCTTCCGGCACATAAAATGTGCCTCATCTGGCCTCTTTAACTCAGTGTTAACTAGATGATTAGGAGCAAATATTTTATCAGAACTACAAGGAAGCTGCTTGGGGTTATATTGCTTTTTCTACTTCTTATCTTATTTCTTTTATTTATGCTATTGCCCTAATGTAACGGTGTCGTTTTGACACTCAAAAACTTTAGCTGAGCACATGGCTCTTGTATACGTGTCAGTCTCCAATTGGCTGCTTCACTGTGGCCGTTGGTACTGAGCCTATAAGAGGCGATGTGGTACTCTTCATCAATAAGAAAGTATTTTGCCTTCTTCATTTTTGTTCTTCTTCTCTGCTGCTTCCTTTTTCGATTTCTCCATCAATGGAGGACATATGAGCTCAGTTTGATATGGTATCAGAGCCAAGTTGCGAGGACGCATCTTTTACCTGAGCTCTTCTTTCGTCAGCAGCTTCTCTTCTTCGACGAGTGACCTGGTTTATTTCTGGGTCACACTTTCTCTCTTTCACCAGATCTAATGGCGACTCCAACTGGTGACCATGAATTTGGCGTCAATGGAGGTATTAATCCCTCCTCTCCTTATTTTCTCTCTAGCTCTGACAATCCAGGACATCTACTGGTTTCTCAGGTTCTAAATGGACCTAACTATTATCCATGGCAACGCTCTATGAATGTTGCATTAGATGCCAAAAATAAACTAGGATTTGTAGATGGGTCTATTCCCAAACCAGATCCAGGATCTGAGCATGCTAAAATCTGGCGGAGATGTGATAGCATGGTCATTTCATGGCTGCTAAATTCCATCTCCCCAGAAATTGCAGCTAGTGTTGTATATCGCACCACATCCAGAGAGATCTGGATTGATCTTTTGGAGCGATTTTCTCAGGGTAATAAGCCCAGAATCTACGTATTATCTACCATGATTTCCGATTTGAAGCAAGGAGACATGAGTGTGACTGTTTATTACTCTAAGTTAAGAACTCTTTGGGAAGAATTGATGAATTATAAGTGCCTACCCAGCTGCACATGGGGTCATCTTTCTGCTTTTTCTGAGCTTCTTGAAGAAGAAAGAACAATGAAATTTCTTATGGGTTTAACTGATCAATACTCAGCTGTAAGAGAACAAATACTACTTATGGAGCCTACACCTTCTCTTAATCATGTGTTCTCTAAAGTTGTACAACATGAAAATCAGATGGCTCTCAATGCTAATTATTATGGAGTTTTGCCTAATCCTGGAATGGCCATGTCAGCAATTGGAAATCCAGAAATACATAGAGCAAATTACACTCAATTCCATCAACATCCCACTTCTAAGCCACATTCAAAAGGGAAGCTCACTTGTACTTATTGTAATGGCTCAGGGCACACAAGAGACAAATGCTGGAAGTTACATGGTTATCCAGCTAATTACAGACCCAAAGAGAAGCCAAATATTGTTAATAATGTGAATGCTGTTATGGGAGTTGATAAAAATTCCATGAGTAGTTCTACTGGTCATTCTCTGGGAAACACCTCCTTGGAATTTACTCCAGCTCAATGCCAGCAGATTGCTTCTCTAATTAGTTCACAGCTACAACTTCAGGGAATCAAAGGAGCTACAAGTGAGGCTGGTTCAGTGAGTCCTTATGATGCTTCTCACCTTAATGCACAATATGATAATCCTCTATTCATGAAACATGAATCTTCTAGCAGCAACAGTCATTTCTTAGGAGGGGTCTTCAGTACCTACTCTATGCAAACTACTTTGTCTCATAGTCATTTACCTTCTGGAACTTGGATTATCGACACAGGAGCAACAGATCATGTGTGCTCTCAATTGCATTTGATGCAGCATCCTATTCCAGTCAAAAATGTCTCAGTACATTTACCAAATGGAAAAGCTATCAAGGTTTCTCATGTAGGACAAGTCATTGTGAATGATTCACTTATTCTGGAAAATGTTTTATGTGTGCCTGATTTTAAATTCAATCTCATATCCATCTCTCAAATTACCAGCAAGGGCAAATACAGTTTTGTGTGTGAAATGGATAGTTGCACAATTCATGACACACACTCCAAAGTTCTTTTAGCTTCTGGATATAAAAAGGATGGATTATATTTACTTCAAAGTCCTAAATCTAGCTCTGTGAACTTGCTCCTTGCACCTGATCCCACATCATCAGTCAATCTTTGGCATATGAGGCTGGGGCACCCTTCTTATAAGAAGTTGAATCAGCTTTCTTCAACCTTGAGATGTGGGACATTGCCAGACAACACCTGTTGCACAGTGTGTCCTTTGGCAAAACAAAAGAGACTCAAATTTCCAAAGAAGAACACTATTTGCAGCACAGTGTTTGGATTGATTCATTGTGATACATGGGGTCCATATCGCACCCCTACACATGATGGCTGCAAGTTCTTCTTAACCATTGTTGATGATGCATCTAGGTCTACATGGATTTATTTGCTCAAATTCAAATCTGAAGCACAACAAGCAATTCCAGGTTTCTGTAAGTTTGTTCAAACACAATTCAATCTTTCAGTCAAGAAGATCAGAAGTGATCAAGCTCCAGAACTGGAATTGAAAGATTTCTGTACTACTCAAGGCATCATGCATGAATTTAGTTGTGCAGCAACACCAGAGCAAAATTCCATAGTATAAAGGAAACATCAACACCTTCTTGCTGTGGCTAGAGCTCTAAGATTTCAATCAAATTTGCCTATAAAGTTTTGGGGAGAGTGCATACTAACTGCTGCACATTTGATCAATAGACTTCCCTCTCCTAGACTACAAGGTAAATCACCTTTTCAGATTATTTATAGCAAAATCCCAGATTATTCTCAATTGAAGGTCTTTGGTTGTTTATGTTACACATCTACATTACAACATGGGAGGACAAAATTTGAAGAAAGAGCATTGAAGTGTGTTTTTCTGGGTTATGTCTTTGGGATTAAAGGATATAAAGTTTTTGATTTAATTAATCAAAAAACTCATTATTTCCAGGGATGTCATTTTCCATGAAGGAATCTTTCCTTATATGAGTACAAGTTCATATCAACATATCACACTCCTTATTGTCTGCCAAACAATGTTGCAGAATCCATTTCTGTGACTTCACCTTCTCCAATTTCTTGTCCACCTTCACATATCCAGCAACACACTAACATCAATGCTATGCCACCACCTGTTACTTCAACACCCTCTCTTGATAGTACTCAAACACACAACCACAATACCACTACTCAAACTCCTAGAACTTCTACAAGAATCAGCAAAATGCCTTCTCATTTGAAAGACTTTGTTCTCACCAAACCAAGATCTAAAGCCACTTTTAATATCATCTCTTCTTGTCCCAATGAACCCACCACCTATGTTGAAGCTTCTGCATACTCAGAATGGCAGAATGCCATGAAAGCAGAATTACAAGCTCTAGAAGAAAATGGCACTTGGGTGATTGTTTCTTTACCATATAAACAGAAAGTGATAGGTTCTAGATGGGTCTATAAGACCAAACTCAAAGCTGATGGTTCTTTGGAAAGGCATAAAGCCAGGTTAGTGGCTAAAGGTTACACTCAAAAGGAGGGAATTGATTACTCAGAGACATTTTCTCCAGTTGCAAAATTGCCTACACTTAAGTGCATTATAGCACTTGCTGTCATGAATAATTGGCATCTAGTTCAACTTGATGTGAACAATGCATTTCTGCATGGAGATCTCACTGAAAATGTTTATATGAGCTTGCCAGAAGGCTACATGACCTCAACTAATGTTTCAAATCCTGTTTGTTTGCTGAAGAAAGCCTTGTATGGCTTAAAACAAGCTTCCAGACAGTGGTTTTCTAAGTTCTCAACTACTCTTTTAGAGATGGGATTCAAGCAATGTAAGAGTGATTACACACTCTTTCTCAGAAGACAATCTACTTCATTTCTCTTATTACTAGTCTATGTGGATGATATTCTTTTAGTTGGTGATAATTCTTCTGAAATATCTTCCTTCAAGACACTACTTGATCACAAATTTAAGCTCAAGGATCTTGGAAGCTTGCATTACTTTCTGGGATTTGAGTTTAACAGAACTTCCTCAGGCATGTTCATGAGTCAATGCAAATTTGCAATCAATATATTGGAGGAATTTGGGTACATGGACAGCAAGCCTTCACCTTCTCCAATGCTGCCTATTACTCATCTTAGTAGTGTTTCTGGAGATCTCCTAACAGAGAAATCTGCAACCACATTCAGAAGAATTATTGGTAAGCTTCTATATTTGTGCAATTCAAGACCTGATTTGACTTATGCTGTACACAAATTATCTCAATATGTGGCTGCTCCTACTACTGATCATCAAGCAGCACTGAACTATGTTCTTAGATATTTGAAAGGCACATTACACATGCAACTGCACTTTTCTGCTGTGAAAGATATGCACCTGACAGCATATGCAGATGCTGACTGGGGTGGGTGCTTAGACACTAGAAGATCTACAAGTGGATATCTAGTTTTTCTGGGAAAGTCTCTTGTTTCATGGAAGTCAAAGAAGCAGAAAGTAGTAGCTATGAGCTCAGCTGAAGCTGAGTATAGAAGTCTAGCTCTGGTCTCTTGTGAAATTCAATGGATGCTTTCATTGTTTCAAGAAATTGACATTGTTTTAGCTGGTCCTCCAAGGGTTCTTTGTGATAACAATTTTACTATTCACATAGCCAATAACCCTATTTTTCATGAGAGGACAAAGCACATAGAGCTTGATTGTAATTCAACAAGAGATCTTGTTCAAAAGGGAGTCCTCACTCTTCATCATGTCCCAGGCACTCTGAAGCTTGCAGATTTTCTTACCAAGGCATTGTCTTCTCCAATATTTTAATCTCTTCTCAGCAAGTTGGAAGTGTTTCATCACCCCTGTCCAACTTGAGGGGGAGTATCAGAATTACAAGGAAGCTGCTTGGGGTTATATTGCATTTTCTACTTCTTATAATATTTCTTTTATTTATGCTATTGCCCTAATGTAACGGTGTCGTTTTGACACTCAGAAACTTTAGCTGAGCACATGGCTCTTGTATACGTGTCAGTCTCCAATTGGCTGCTTCACTGTGGCCGTTGGTACTGAGCCTATAAGAGGCGATGTGGTACTCTTCATCAATAAGAAAGTATTTTGCCTTCTTCATTTTTGTTCTTCTTCTCTGCTGCTTCCTTTTTCGATTTCTCCATCAATGGAGGACATATGAGCTCAGTTTGATATATTTTATTGAGGCTGTTATCTACAATTTTTTTGTTCATTTCTTGGTCGAAAACACAATATAAGAACTCCTAATTGTCACTTGAACTCACTGAAAAATGAGTTGACGAAGCCGTGTTCTTGAGCTAGGCTGATAGGCCACTCCCCAGAGCTTGTATCTTTGTCTATGTTTGTTGTTTTTCACCTAACTCTTGGCCATGTGCACTCTTGGATTATACCTCTACAAGTTTTATGTAGTTTACTTTCCATGATTGGATCTCTAAATGCCTTGAAAGTGTGATCAAAGGTTGAAGTGTTCACTTGTTCTTGAGCTTCAACTCATGTCTTGCATTTTGAGTGAACTTTAGACCCCTGTATCTTGATCGGTATTCAATCTAATTGAGTTTTATTTGAAACTATGAATTCTTGGGATATGTGGCTGCAACTTTCATGTTATTTGGTCGAGCTGAATTGCTCTTTAACATGCTAGAAATATGGCTTGAAGTTGCAATAAAATGTGCTGGAATACGTCAACTTACGGAAAATTAGCTAAGTATAGAAATGGTCTTGTTTCTTTTAGACTTTGATCAACAAAATTTTAATGAGAACTTCGAATCTCCAAGAACTTCAATATGTTATGGAAACATGGGAATATAATCTACAAGACCTATCTTCAGATTGTCAATATTCTTTCGTAGTTAACCGGAAGCTAACTGTAAGGTTGACAAGTTAAGAACATTTCTTTGACTTTCTGATATGACTTGTCAGACGAGCTAATTCACCAAAATTCCCTCATGAAAAGTTGTTCAGAATAATATTCTAAGTCTAAGGATCAAATTGACCAAATTTGTTTTTTCTGAAAACCCTAGTTTGGTTGAGCTGTATAGGAGCGGCAAGCTGGTAATTTGCAATAACTTGAATTGAAAAGTCAAATCATAACCCTGGGCATGACCTCATGCGCCTGTATAATTTGCATGGAATCTGGAACCGGTATGTGTCCATCTGAGATTAAAAAATTGAAAGTCAACTGTAGATAGTGCTTTCTAGACAGGCAGAACTTAGCCACGTGGCGATCATCCAGCACACCTAGCTGTGCTCCACACACACTGGATCACCACCCGTGCTGATCCACGTGGGGGCTGCGAGACAGGGACCTCGCATACCACCACACGGGACTTGTAGGGACTTAGTGGTTTGGAGGATAGAGTAAGTCCTGTCGCGCGCGAGTGACAACTAAGCCCGCGTGCGACCCCTAGTAACTGCTTTGATAGATTTATGGCTCGAGCTCCATAAACCCGGTCAACCTCATAACGGTTCCGATATACGCGGACGACGTGCGTAACGGTCCCTATATACGCCGACGAACGTGCCGTTGTGGTTAAGCTAATTAAGCCGCCATTAATGGGCGCATTAACCCACTACAACGGTCATATTTTCCGTTATATATAGGATCGTTAACCCTTCCATACAAGGGCGAATCACCCGAGATACGCGGAAGCTCTGCCAAAATTCTGTCTCTCTCTCATACAGTACTATTGCCTTACTCTCTCCCTACACACAACCCTACTCTTCCTTTGTTCTTATCCTCTGCTCTTGGTTTATATTGAATCCTCTCTAAAGTATTATGTCGTACACATTTGGCGAAACCGACGTGAATCGAACCACTGCAAGCAACCATGTCTCACGAAGAAAACGTCAGTAAGAGATCACCCTCCACGGAGACAACCTCAGGAGAGGAGACCCGTCACGCCTCTGCGGCCGCCAGTGGGACTCCGACGTTGGAGGCTCTAAACGCCACCATCCAGAATCAGGGAAAGGCCCGTCAGGCTCAATCCGCACAGATGGAACGTATAATGGCCATCCTGGGAACCCTTGCTCCGAATCCTACAGCGGGCACTGCCGTCTCTCAGGGAGGGGGAACCTCTACCACCCAGGGGACTGGAGTGGTACCCACACCACCTAACCTTAAATCGCAAACCCCACCAGCAATGGTGCAATTACCCTCTGTTCAGGGGCAGACAGCCCAACTACCGCCCCTTACCACACATATTCCTCAACCACCAACCATGGCACCCAACCTTTCTTCACAATACCCCTTGCCTCCTCTGCCGGCACTGCTGGGCAACGTGACTTACACCCCCAGCCCGACCGCAGCATATGTGTCCCCGCCGGCTACAACAACCCTTCCTCCTGTTGCTGGGGGAAGTGCACCGGAATGTATGACGTCACTGCAGCGGCGCATAGAGACCTTCTTGGCCAATCAGCCGTTCGCAGACACCATTATTCCAAAGGTCGACAACGATCCACCTATCCCACGTGAGATCTATCTCATGCCTAACCCCGCAGGGTATAAGGCTCCTAAGTGGGACACGTTTGAAGATGTCAACGGGAACGCCCACGAGCATGTCATGCGTTTCATCGATGTGATGGGACCATATGGGGCTGATCCCAAGTTGCTGATGCGCGAGTTCCCAAAATCTTTGGGAAATGTGGCCTACAAATGGTATAGAACGTTGGAGGCCGGATCTGTTAAAACTTGGGACGACGTGGTTCAGAAGTTCTACACCAAATTCTTCCAGGTGGAAGAAAAGGTTACAATGATTCATCTCTCTCGTATGTACCAGAAGCGTGAGGAAGATGGAGTCACATTCATCAAGAAATTCAGGGCCAAATCCTTGGAGTGCAGAGAAGAAGTGCTTGAGGGCAGGCTCGTGGAGATATGTATACAAGGCATGCGAGATGAGTACAAAGGTATGCTGGTCAACCTACAGACTCCTACCTTTTCAAAGCTGATTGAATGCACGAAAAACATAGAGCCTATAGTGGAAAGGCAGAAGAAGAAGCACGCCCCTGAACGACCCTCAGGGGGAACCACGTTCAAGATTAGAAGATTTAGCTATAAGAGGGGGCGCGAAGCTGAGGTTAATACAGTTTTGCCGCACAAGCAGCCCAGGGTTACCAACTCAGATGCGTCGTCTCTGCCATGCTCGATAGAGGAAGTGATCGACTTATGCAAACAGTGGCGTAAGGATGGAATCTTGCCTCCGGTTGAAAGGATACCCTCTAAGGAGATGATGAGGGACCCGAAGTGGTGTGAGTGCCACGGGAAAATTATGCACCCCACAGCTGACTGCAAGAAACTCAAGCACATGGTAAGACGAAAAATGAAGGACGGCGAGTTGATTGTCAGCGATCAGAGACAATACGTGCGAAACAATCCGCTGCCAGCCCACGTAGAGCAAGAGCCGAAAGGCAAAGATGTAGCCATGATTGCGATTATGGATCTGGAAGAGATTGCGGAAGACGGCCTGCCTATCATTGCTGAAATTCACAATGATGAGGACTACAGCATAGACACGGAGGACGAGCGTGCCGATAGAATGAAAAGGTCGCACGGGTTCAGCGAGTTCTTTGACGAAATGAACTTTTCGGAGAAATGCCGGAAAGAAATGACAAAGGCGATTCTAAGGGTAGTAGAAGACTTCGTGGAAGACATCGTGGTCTCGAATGGAAAAGTTGTTAGGGCATCTCGCTCTATAGAAAAGGTTATGACCTTCTCCTCAAGTGACAAGAAGACGGACTCGGGCCACCAGAAGCCTTTATACGTAACAGCGGTGATCAATGATGTCGAATTTAAGAGGGCGTTGATGGAGGAGCAGCCGTCAACGTGGTCGCGCTCAACACTTTAAAGGTGGCAGGAATCCCGGAAAAGAAGATTGTCAGACGTCCTTCCCCACTGATGGGATTCGGGAGTGATTCCAGAATGACGATAGGATTGATTCGTCTGGGTGTCGAGATAGGAAAAATCAAATGTACAGCCAAATTCTACGTCATTGATGCGAATACCACGTATCACATGATCATAGGGCGAGCTTGGATTCATCGTTTCGACGCAGTCCCCTCGACAGCTCACCAAGGGATGAAGGCCATCTGGAACGACAGAGTAGTGGAGATACCGTCTTCAGTAAACCCCTTCAATCTAAATGAGGCGTATCTCACTGAAGTAGTGTGGTTTACGAAATGGCGGACAAGCAAACGCCAGGGCCATTTAATCCGACTCCTTTTCCCCGATGGGAAGACATCAAGGATCAATAACCAGCGGGAGTGATGGTGACAAAGGTGGATGCTAAGGAAAAGTTGTCCACACGCGATGAGGCACCGCCGGTTGACTATCAAAGAAAGAACGTGTACACTCTGAAAAGAGTGGTAAAACATGATCTCGCAGGCAAGGAGATAGAAAGTTTCTACTCCAGTGGAAGGAAATGCTACCGCATATGAAGGTGCGTGGGGGTACCCCCATTCGAGCATGGGGATATCCCTGGGCAAATCAATCAAATCCAGCATGTTACGGAGGTAGACAAGCCAACATCAGAGATTTCAGAGGAAAAGCTGAAAGAAGCACCTGAATGCATGGAGGATAAGCCAAGGCCCCAGAAGAAAGAGCTGAAGGAAGTGTTTCTGAGCCCATGCGAAGAAAAGAAGAGGTCCGTCTTTATGAGTGCAGACCTCACAAGAGATGAAGAAGCAAGATTGCTACAACTGCTGACTGAATACAAAGATGTGTTTGCCAGGGAATACGATGAAATGCCTGGTTTGGACACGAGTATCACTATGCACAGGTTATATGTTATCCCAGGATCTAAACCGGTAAAGCAAAGTACAAGAAGCTTCAGGCCGGAGATAAATGTAAAAATCAAGCAAGAAATTGTCAAGCTGTTGACTGCCAAGTTCATCGAGCCGAATCATCATCCCACCTGGTTGGCTAACATTGTGCTCGTGGTAAAGAAGAATGGGCAGCTTCGCATTTGTGTAGACTTCAGAGATCTCAACCGCTTCTGCCCCAAGGACGATTTTCCGTTACCCAACATCGATCTGCTCATCGATTCTACTGCGGGGGACACCGAATGTTCAGCTTCATGGATGGTTTCAGTGGGTACATCCAGAGCAAGATAAGGCAGGTCTGTTCCACTCCTTATTATCCGAAAGGGAATGGTCAAGCGGAAGCAACAAACAAGACACTGCTAAGAATCCTGAGCAAGATGGTCGCAGACGATCACAAGAAATGGGTCGATTCTTTGAACATAGCATTATGGGCATATCGGACTTCGCCGAGGACTCCCACAAGAGTCTCCCCGTTCCTTCTATGCTATGGAGCTGAAGCTGTTGTACCAGCGGAGGTGAAATTCAACTCTGTGAGATTGGCTTTTCATGCGTTATACGACAATCAACGTGACCACGACTTGATCTTATTGAAGGAAAAGCGAGAGCAAGCTAAGCAGGCCAACAAGAGGTACAAGGAGAGGACCGCTCGCGCATACAACAAAACAGTCCAACATCGAGATTTCGCGGTCGGGGACCTAGTCCAGCGCGCTTCAGATCATTGCATGCGGGAGGCAGCCCATCCAAAGTTTGCAGCTAACTGGGAAGGACCATTCGAAGTTAAAGAAGTCTTTGACAGTGGTTACTGCACAATACAGAGGCTTCATGGGACTGCCACAACCCCAAGCCCGATCAACATGCGCTGGATTAAAAAGTATCATCCTTAATCTCTCTCTCTCTCTTTACATACATTGGATTCAAATGTCTATTGAAATGTATGTCTATTACTCTGATAAATTCATGCGTTGTTTCCTCCCATATGAGGAACTTGTAATTTTTCCTCTCCCATATGAGGGACTTGTAATCTTGCCTCTCCCATATGAGGGACTTGTAATCTTGCCTCTCCCATATGAGGGTGCTTTTAATAAAAGAATTCTCCCATATGAGAAGAATTTTATTACCTTAGTCGTCTCTTATCATTTTTTACTTCTCTGCCTATCTACAACAAAAAGCCTATCCGTTAAGATAGCAGCCATAATATGTGATCCTATGCGATCCAAAGCCTATCTGCCGAGATAGCAGCAATGTTCAAATGCGATCTTAAGTGATCTAAAAGCCTATCTGCCTAGATAGCAGCCATAATATGCGATCCTATGCGATCCAAAGCCTATCTGCCGAGCTAGAAGCAATGTTCAAATGCGATATTAAGTGATCTAAAAGCCCATCTGCCTAGATAGCAGCCATAATATGCGATCCTATGCGATCCGAAGCCTATCTGCCGAGATAGCAGCAATGTTCAATCATGATCTTAACTAATCTGCAAGTCTATCTGCTTAGATAGCAAGCTATAGCAACAACGCCCTGTGCGAATGAAAAATTTATCAAGCTTGAGATAAAGAATTATTCAGGCAAATATCCGAATGCAAAACGCGAAAGAAACATAACTCTTTTCGTTTTATAGCAACCACGCATGCGATATTACAATTTGTTGTATCAAACAAGAACAACAAATACTAAAGTGCATTTCATTAACAGTCAAAATGACTTACAATTTATCTCTCTAGATAGCAGCTTACAAGCGAAAAGTTCATAGTGAGCTAAAGAACGTTTCATTAACAGTCAAAATGACTTACAACTTATCTGTCTAGATAGCACCTTAAAGGCAAAAGTCATACTAAGAAAATTCTTACTATAAAATGATCGGCCTAAAAATGCTAACATAAGCTATGCGACGCTATCGTCGAGGTCCTATATTTGATCAAGGCTCTTGACTGGTCTTCTGGCCAAGAGGTGTGCCAGATGAACCCCATGTCCAGGCGGATGCGGCGGTGAAGAACAAGTGGAGAATAGCTCCTGGGGCAGAAAGCTTATTGTCCAAAGAAACAAGCGCCATGGCTCGTCACACCTTGTTCAAGAACGTGGGGGCAAATAGTTCTCCTCCAGGAAAGCTAGAGGAGAAACACTCCATTCATTACGAGTCGGTAAAACGGTCAGTATGGAACTGCACCTTGCCGGAAGGCAGCTGGAGATACGACCTGCAAACATAATAGACGAAGAAGAATCTTCGTAGAAGATTGAGGTATTGTCTATATCTTCTTCAAAGCAATCATGAAGAACAGTAAGATTTATAAAGAAAATCTTGCAACCTATTTCTATGGCACAAGGCACAAACTCAGGTATCACAACTGGAAATTGCCATGACTCAACAAAAGACAAGCATTGAGGCCGGCAGTCGTAAGGACTCATGGCAAGCCACATTTTGGTATGAAGAACCCAAGCAATAAGAGGCAGGGTTTATATCGACTTTAGGGGGACTCTTCAGTTCCCTGGCTGAGTCAGCAGAGCTTGGAAAACGGGTAAGAATCAATTACTCACGTCTCAAAAGAAGTAAAATTCAATTACCCTACTAAAGGCTATGACGATTCGGTGGCACGCCCTAATTAATGACGGAAGGTCATAATAAGGATGGGCTTCCCAAGGAAATCGTGCTTATCTAATAAATCATTAGCGCGAAAATCAAGGCAGATACGTCACCATGTGACGTCATAATTGATACGCATCAAGATATTAGTGCAAATCCCCAAAAGGGCAAAATGGGACATTGAGTTCCAGATAAAAAAAGGGGAGAAATACTACCATTACAATAATATTTTGTTTTAAACAGATATTTTTGTTTCTAAAACAAATCCTTGATCAAAGGGTCTTATGGAGAAAACGAGAGTGACATCTCTCTTGCTGGGTCCACTTCTCTCTTCAGCTGTTCATACTTGGCATTCATCCCATGAAAGAGGTTGACAGCTTCTTCAGCCTTCTGCCTTTGTTCCTCTACCTTCCGCCTTTCAGATGCGAGGTTGTGGTAGCCGCTCTTCAAACTCACAGCTGCGAGAAATTTGGTGATCCTGTTGAGGAGATACCCGAAGCCCAGCTTGCCTTGAACTTTAGCTTGAAGCCCTTTGCATGTGCTGAAAAGAAGCTGTGCATTGTGAGGAGAAATGGTCGCAGAAGTGGCCAGAGACAGTTGCTCCAAAATCCAGATGGTTTCGGTCAAGAAAAGCCTCTTGTCATATGGCTCTATCTATAGAGATCTCACGAATGACCAGGGGTATGAGAGGCGCATCTGAACCAGCCAGTTCACATCAGCTTGCTTCATTCCTGATCAATTTTATTCAAGTTTAGAGCATGAAAGCTTTAAAACAAGGATGTAGAATGCGAAGAATGATAACATACCAGTCCCTTCAAGGATTTCACGCAAAGTGGGAATGCGTATTGCTGGAAAAGCTGAAGTCTGCCCTCTCTCCATTGCTCGTCTGTCAGCCGCGAGCTCGAGCTCATCTTAATTGGGGGGGGGAAGAGTATAGGCCGCAAAAGGCGTGACAACAGCTCCAACTTGGGAGCTCCAAAAACTCCATGCTGAGGGAACCTCTAAAAATTCTACCTTTGTTGAAGGAACAACAATAGTGGCAGCTGTTGCTTGACCAGGAACTTCTTCGGCCGCGAGGGGCTCTTATGGCTCGGGAGCACTCATTTGGACATCAACATTTGCATGCGATGTTATGTCTTCCATGACTTGTTCATTTTAATTAACTTCATCTCCAGCACCATCTGTTTCCATTTCCTCAACTGCAGCATCAACGTCTTCCTCTCTTAGCACGGTGGCAGCTTCGATATCATCAGATACCTCAATGATATCCTCCAAAGGCTCTCCTGCATACTCAGTGACTGTGACAGGCTTCTCAACGTAAGGGCTTCGTTCTGGAGCATAAGATGTAGGAGGCTGACTCCTTCGCTCCGGCACATCCTCTTCAGCATCGCCTGCGATACAAGACAGGAAAATAGTGAGGTAATTTGTATTACACAGTGTTCTGTTATTTTGATAGATCAAAAGCAAGCACCTCCACACTTAGGTGGGATCCCACCACCTTCATCATATGTTAAAGATGCGACACCATATCCTACTAGGGTATCTTCATTAAGAACTCTTTAAGGTGAGCGTGACCTGGGCTGCGAAGAAACTCGTTACGATGATGATTGGGTTACTAAGCCTGGTTTACAAACATTGCTTGAATGATTACCTGAGGGTTCACCACACTTGCCTACTAGCCATCGGCGAATATCAGCTTTTGATAGGCCATGCTTTAACGCACCAGTAATCACTTCTTGGTAAGTCACAGCAAGGTTAAAAATCTCACCTTGTTTGCCACCTGCGATCTCCTCAAAGTACTCTTGAGCTTGCTCCAAAGCAGCCTCATCTAAAGCATCAACTTTCTCCACCAAGTCATCAACATGCTGTTCTTCCAAACTTCTCCTCTTTATGAGCTCGATCTCATCTTCTTCTCGCTTCCTCCTTCTCTCTGCGGATTCCGCAACCGTTCTTTCAAACTCAGCAAGGATATCTTCGTCTATGGCCTCGTTGGAGATTCCAGAGTGAGAACCCTTGGTTTTCTTCTTTTCCTTGTCCAGGAGGCCGCTGATGGTCTCTGTGTCATCACCTGCGGAAGGACAAACTGTTCAATAACTATTGCAAGAGTTAAAATATGAAGAAGACAAGTTTATTCGAGATACCTTCTGAAACTTCTTCTTGTATCTCATCTCTTTCTTCTTCTCTTTCGTCTTCACCTCCTTCTTCATCATCTCTTTCTCTGACTCCTCTTTCATCGACTTCCTCTTCCTCCTCTTCCTGACCAAAAGGAATAAAGAAATCAACTGCAAGCTCTTTTCGCACTTTGCTTGGCATGCGACCTTTTCCTTTGTCCTTAGAGGCAAGAGACTTCACAGGAGATGAAGTTGGAGCACTCTTAGGAGGAGAGGAGATTGCAATACCCTTCTGCTTTTGTCTCTTGGCCCTATGGGCAACATATTTTGGGGGAGACGGAGCATTCCTAGGTGGAGACAGAGCCGTGGTATTGTCTATCAGCGAGTCGGCGAACGCATCCATTACCTCGCGAATCCGAGCCTCTATTGGGGAGCCATTCCCATTGTTAACAGAATTTTCTCGCCCTGCCTTCTCGCGGTAACGATAGTGTTGATCAGTGATTTGGAGCGCTCTCCAGATGCGAACCTCCTCAGATAGCACTAAAACAGAAAATGGGGAATAAGTTTAAATAAAACAAGAAAAAGGAGCTTAGCACGCATAAAGGGAATTGTTTACCTTTGAAAAATCTTCGCTGTACTTGATAACATGCGAAGCACCATCCCTAACAGCGGTCATCTTCTCCTCAAGAATGGTGGATGGGCACAAGTGATTGTCAAGATCCAACAAAGAGTAGAAGCCATACTGAGAATCATCCAAGCTGCAATTAGGACGGAATGGGAAGGCATTCCTCTTTATTGTAGGAGCTCTGCTGGGCTGAGGAGCCGACTACGTCTCGAACCTGGCCTGCTGAGTAGTCCAGTAAGCAATCCAATTTTTGGAGAGGCGACCTTCACGGCCACCTGAAGGTTGAACGAAGGGCAAGTTGCTCGGGAAGATCGTTTGTCACTCGCCAGACAACAATCGCTTGTAGTAGCCTCTTACGATGGATCTAGGGCAAACGGAAGGCGCCACTGCATCAAAGCCAAATTGGGGAGAAACACGAGTTGGATAAACGTCGACTGTAATCCTTTCATACCTGGGAGTAAGCTCAGGACCATACTCAACAAGAGCAGGGAAAGAACCCCTTAGACACCAGAAGAAGAATTCGCGATAGCGCTCATGAAAGCGCTCATGACCTTCGAGAAGGAGCTCTTCTGGAAAAGCAAGAGATTTGGCGGGATATAACTTCGGGAACCATCGCACATTCTCGATACGCGTGGCATAAGGACTGGCTGTAAACTTGTTTCGGTCGTCGCATATCAGGCTCCAGGTGCACTTGGGAGGATTGGTTCTAAACCATCGAGCAGCTCTCCCACTAGAAAATTCATTCTCCGCGCCTGGGACACACCATTTGTTGGGTCTAGAAGGAACAGGAGCATAGGAGGGCCATCGCTCAAAAACCCACATGGTAAGGAACGCGATGTTGACATAAGTCAACACATCAAGACGAACGCGAGATTCCTTGACTTCCACTACCAACTTGTCCAATCTGTGATATAAGGTGCCCAAGACCAGAGGCCAAAGTGCGACTCTCTGGCCGAGGGCCAACTTGACAGCAAGAGGAAGGACATGGTAAAAAACCCCATCATGAGGGTGACCATCAATTAGGTACCTTGACAGCCAGGCACAAAGGATGCCACACAAGGTTAGATGGTATCCTTTCCCATTTACCTTTCCCATTTACATAATTTTTCGCATTTGGGTTCTTGTCTAGAAGTTTCTTGGTGATACTACTATTCGCATAGTCGCGAAAAAAGTATTGCACCCATTTGCCCCAGGTGTTCTTTGCAGAAGTATCAACAAGCTGCCAGTCAGGAAGAACTTTCGCAGATGTCCAACGAGTAGAGATTTTCTTCACCTCGGACAAGCATTCCTCCATCTGCGCGTATAGAGCAAGTTCTGGATCAGTCCTCAAAGGTCTCAGGGGATCCACTTCGCCAATGGGAGAAAGGTCATACAACATGTGCACATCTTCCAAAGTAGGAGCAGATTCGAACTCAGCAAAATGGAAGGTGTGAGTCGCAGGTGAATAGCGAGAAAGAAGGTTTAGAAGCATGGACGGATCCAACTTCACGACGGCACCCTTCATAGCACGAACTGCAAAATAAATGCCAGCATTGTCCAATGCGATGGCATGGTGGGTCAATACATGGTCGATCCACTCATCCATGAAGTCCAACTTTTGGACAAATGCCTGGGTAGAAATTGCAGTATGAGGGAAAAACCCATTTTCAAATCCTAGCCTAGCCACATCCTTGGAGTCGATTAACTCTAGCATGGCTGCATTGGTAGGCGGGGTCAATGTCCGCAATTCTCCGGAAGGAACAGGAACAGGTAGATTCTTCACCTTAACCCTAGCATGATAGAAATCTTTTCCACCCAAATAGGGGGCTTTTCGCCACAAGGTCTGGGGAAGATCAGGTATTTCTGCGGCCTCTTTAATGGGATTGGATCCTTTTTTCTTGGCCATTCCTGCAGAAGAGCAAGAAAAAAGGGGGGAGAAATATATACACTTTCAGTTTGAATTTCAGGAAGAAATTATGTTTTGTCAAGAGAATATGAACAGTCTGGGGTCAATTCTGGGTTTAGAAGCTCAAAATCTGTGTATATTGCTCATAATTTCAGAAGTTCTACATTCAGAATCGTCACAATCTGGTGATTTGATCAGTTATGGGTTTAGGAAAAGAGCCTCTTTTGCAGTTCTCAATGAACGACATATTCCAAATAGCTATGGGTTTACAGATACAAGACAGTTCAAAGAATATTTGAGTACATTAATGGAATTGAGCAAAGCCAACCTTGTTTTGCTGAAGAAGGTTGAAGAAGACGATTGGCAAGGAAGAACTGATGGTTGATTACTTGAATCTGATCTTGAAGGCTTCCGGGTATCATTCACTTTAGAAAGATAAGTGATGCATTGTAACAATGGAAGTCATAGAGTACTTTTTCAAGAACAATGAGGAGTCGCGTCCTTTCAGTAGTCGTATCGCAACCGCCACCGTCGAATCGCGCAATCACAGGACAAGCTGATGTCACGCCTAAAACCCTAAAAGAACAGACGGCACGACTCTAGGGATTCTAGGTTATAATGACACGCACGGGGGCTGATTTTGCGTGTATTTGAATTGGTGCCTGGCAGCGACGCGTGCATTGGTTCCTGCGCATTGAAGCCTATCCGGCTATGTGTCTTCACGCGCAGAAAGGGGGCTAATGTTGATAGCGCTTTCTAGACAGGCAGAACTTAGCCACGTGGCGATCATCCAGCACACCTAGCTGTGCTCCACACACACTGGATCACCACCCGCGCTGATCCACGTGGGGGCTGCGAGACAGGGCCCTCGCATACCACCACACGGGACTTGTAGGGACTTAGTGGTTTGGAGGCTAGAGTAAGTCCTGTCGCGCACGAGCGACAACCAAGCCCGCGTGCGACCCCTAGTAACTGCTTTGAGATATTTTGGCACGAGCTCCATAAACACGGTCAACCTCATAACGGTTCCGGTATACGCGGACGATGTGCGTAACGGTCCCTATATACGCGGACGAACGTGCCGTTGTGGTTAAGCTAATTAAGCCGCCATTAATGGGCGCATTAACCCACTACAACGGTCACATTCTCCGTTATATATAGGATCGTTAACCCTTCCATACAAGGGCGAATCACCTGAGATACGCGGAAGTTCTGCCAAAATTATGTCTCTCTCTCATACAGTACCATTTCCTTAATCTCTCCCTACACACAACCCTACTCTTCCTGTGTTCTTATCCTCTTCTCTTGGTGTATATTGAATCCTCTCTAAAGGATTTTCTCGTACACATCAACAGAAGGGGTTTTTCTTCAATTTTATTAAACTATAGGGACTTGAATATAAATAAGTGAAAGTGGTAGAATTCAATACTGAGTGTATCCGGAGGAGGTAGGAATCATATTTTCATATTGGTAGACTTCATTGAGTATCATTGGAGGGTTCCAGCACAATCACTGTTTGTACTAAAGAGACTGGGTGGTTAGGTGCAAAATAGTAATTTGGTTAGGGCAGTCAGCATCACCTCTGCATTATGCATTCTACCTCACTTAGAGGACAAGTGTTAATAGCATATATATATATATTTGAATTGTGTAGTGGTTGCTGGAATAAGGAATCAGCTTCGCTGATCAGGAAACTAGGTTAGATATCAGATAAGCATATGTATGCATGCTCTATTACATGTGTTTCTCTAAGCTGATAGCACTTATATAAATAGTATGGTTATGAGTTGTGGTATGTTATGATATATTTGTCTTCGGATACCTGGGTGGTTATTATCGTCTTCGGACGTTAAATTGTCTTCGAACATGTAGACAGCTAGTACTACTCTCTGGACAGATGATCCAGTAGGGGGTGTGCACACTTAAGGCCTAGTCTGTCTTGGTGGGTTGGTTTTCCTTCTTTTTTGGAAGTTAATATGGTCTTCACAACCCTATGGGTGGTAGGATTTGGAATACTACGTATAAGGCTGGTATGGTGGAGTCAGTTGTGGATGATTGGGGATTCCTTGAGTTTTACGTTACTGGTTCTATTTCTTTGTTATAGGTGGTAATATGACAGGATAATGGCTCGATTTTCTGTAAGTTTTAAAGTTAAATCATTTCAAATTAAATGTGCATTATTTTCATAGTACTATACAACTCATAATAGAGCATGTCTATTGTTTTACTTTGAGGTGAGTACGTGGGAAACTGGGCCTAGTTAATCACTTTTAAACTTGTCATATTACTGTAAGCTATTATACTAAATATGGAAGTAAGTTTTATGCTTTCAGTTTCTTTAAATCTGTCTCATAACAGAACCGTCAGTGTCGTACTCCTTGCTGGGGCATTTCTGTGCCTTAGCGGAGGGCACTCCCGTGAGTCAGGAGGTGAAACTCTTTCTTACGTGTTACCGCAAGTGCAAAATTCAAGTTATCGATCCCACAAGGACAGTCTTGAAATTATTTAATTAGTTATTGATTTAGAGCGCGATACAGGAGGAAGTAATTGGGTTTAATAAGTTGTCACCCTCAAACAAGTGAAGAAAATGAAAATACAAACTAAACTAATATTTTTGTATTTTTATTTTTATTAAACAAATATGGAGAAACCATGCGATTTCTAGATCACCTAGGGCTGTAGACGATTTCCGGATCAGCGATGTAACACGTTAATCTTATTCTAGTTATGCCGGGTGTAGATAGTGCATCCCGGGAAGACTAATCACCATCCACGTGGCAGCCATCCAGGAGGTTATGCAGTACTCCGGTACCACCCAATCACTGTCCTTATATTTACACTTAGCCATATGGGGGCTGCGAGACAGGGTCGCACGCGATACTAACCCCGCGAGCGTTGTAGGGACCTAGTGGCTTGGAGGTCGGAGTAAGGAACGTCGCGCGAGAGCAACAACCACGCTCGCACGCGACCCTTTGTAACTGTTTGAGAGATTTAATGACGACGTGTCCCATAAATGCGGTCGATTGTGTAACGGTCCCTACATATGTGGACAATCGTGTAGTGCCCTATATATACGGTCGAATGTGCCGTTACGACGCGAATATCTAGCCGCCATTTATGGGCGCATTAACACCTCGTAACGGTCACTCCTCTACTATATATAGGAGCGTTAGCCTTCTATGAAAACTCTCGGACCTTTTGCTAGTTGTTATACTGTCTCTCTCTCAAGAATAGTTAACCAGTGCTTACCCTTCCCCTACACTCATCTACAATCTCTTTGTGCTTTCTCTTCTTGTTCTTGTTCTCTATCACATGTGTACATTTGGATCTTCTCCCAGGATCTCCTTATACACATTTGCTGAACCCGACCTGAACCCACCTTCAAAAACTTCCAAAATTTCTGCATCATGTCTCAGGAAACCAACACCCATGAAGGCAATCAATCTCCTTAAAGGGAAGAAGTCTCAAGAGAGGAGAACCCACTCAATATCACTAACAACACCAATTTCCAGACCCAGACTGCTTCTGGGAATAATCCTTCCTTCGAGATGCTGAATGCCAAAATTGAGAGCCAAGCCAAGGCTATGCAAGCCTAATCTGACCAGATAGCCCAGATCATGGTAATTCTGGGAGGACTCGCACAAAACACCATTCCAGGGGTTCCAGTCCTTCCGGTAACCACGACACCTACGCCGCACAATCCCACCCAATCGAACCCTTCATCTTCGATTCAGCCGCCTCTTCCTCAAGGGCTTGTGCCTCAACAGCCAAGGTTTCCATCAGAACCTCCTCTCTCGTCTGGTTATCATCCAGAACGTGCGCCTGCTGGGAATCCGGCCTCATACCCCGTGGCACCCTCATACGTGAATGGGGTTCAAGCCAGCTACACACCTCCGCCTCCCTATGACCCCAGCACACCCTACATACTTGTGCTCGCGACAACCCCATCGTCTACCCCAGGAGGGAGTGCGCCTGCCAACGTGATAGCCTTGGAGCAACGTCTAGACAGTCTTATCGCGAACCAGTGCTTCGCAGACACTATCATCCAAAAGGTTAACAGCGCGCCACCCATCCCGCACGATATATACTTGATGCCTAACCCTGCTGGGTATAAGGCACCCAAGTGGGAGAAGTTCGAAGAAATCAGCGGGCTCGCGCATGAGCATGTGATGCAGTTCGTTGATCTGATGGGTCCGCACGGGATCGACACAAGGCTGCTAATGCACGAATTCCCCATATCATTAGGAACAGTCGCGTATAAGTGGTACAGGACTCTGGAAGCTGGTCAATCAAGACGTGGGAGGACATGGTTAAGAAAATTTACACCAAGTTATTCCAAGTTGAGGAAAAGGTTACGACGATCCATATGTCGCCCATGTACCAGAAGCATGACGAGGAAGGTGTTGCATTTATCAAGAAATCGAGAACCAAGTTATTGGAATGCATGGATGAGGTTCTTGAAAGCCGCTTTGTTGAAATTTTTCTTCAGGGCATGCGAGACGAGTACAAATGTAAGCTCATTAACTTGCAGATGCCTACTTTCTCCAAGTTAATTGATTGTACCAGGAACATGGAGCCCATAGTAGAGAAGCAAAAGAAAAGTTACTAGCATGACCGGGCACGGGCAAGTTCTGGATTCAAGGTTGGGAGACTCAGCTACAAGCGAGGGCTCGCGGTTGATGTTAATACAGTCTCGGCTCCAAAGCAACCGTGTGGTCCACCAAAGGATCCACCTCCGCTCCCGTTCTCGATCGGAGAAGTCACAGGCCTATGTAAGAAGTGGAGGAAATATGGGTCCCTACCTACATTAGAGCATAAACCGACAGGAGAACAGTTGCGAGAATGAAGGAAATTAAGGTGGCTAGTGGACTGGAAGATCAAGGAAGGACAACTGGTCATTGATGAGCCAATCAAGGATGTGCGCAAAAATCCACTGCCCTCTCACTCCCAACAGGAGCCTAAGGGAAAGGAGGTGGAGATGATTTCAATGTGTGATTATGAGGAAGTTGCAGATGAGGGCATCCCAGTTATAGCTGAGATCTGCGAAGACGATAACTATTCCTTGGACACAGAGGACTCTTGAGCTGAACGGATGAAAGGCTCGAACAAATTCAAGAAGTTCTTTGATGAAATGAACTTCTCAAACGCGTGCCGCCAAGAGATGACAAAGGCAATCCTAAGGGTGGCTGAAGACTTCAGGGAGGAATTGTTGGTATCGAATGGAGATGTTATCAGAGCCGCGCGATCGACTGGATTAGAAATGACCTTCGCGCAAGTAGATAAGAAGACAAATACTAGACACCAAAGACCACTGTATGTGACAACTGTAGTCAATGGGGTCGAATTCAAGAAGGCTTTCATCGACGGAGGAGCAGCAGTGAATGTGATACCACTCACCACTCTTGAGTTGGCTGGTATCTCAAAAAGCAAGATTGACAAGTGGCCGTCGCCTTTGATGGGTTTCGGGAGCGACTCGCAGATGAGCATTGGATGGATTCGACTGGGGATCCAGATTGTCCAAATCAAATGCTCTGCTAAGTTTCATGTCATCAATGCCAACACCACCTACCATATGATCATTGGTCGAGCATGGAATCACCACTTCGATGATGTGCCGTCCACATCTCATCAAATGATGAACGCCATTTGGAAAGACAGGGTGGTGAAAATACTAGCTTCGGTAAATCCATTCAACCTTCACGAAGCGCACCTAACTGAGGCAGTTTGGTTCACATAAATGGCGGATGAAGAGATGCCATCACCATTCTATCCAATTCCTCTACCCAAATAGGAGGACCTCAAAGATCAATGACCAGCAGGAGTAATGGTGATGAGAGAGGCTCAGAAGGAGCAGCCTTTGCAGGAAGTGGTGTCGAAGGTAGCATACCAGAAGAAGAACGTTTACACCCTCAAAAGGGTTGTAAAACACAACGACGAGGGCAAGGAGATAAGTAGCTTATACGAAAATGGAAAGAAATGCTATCGCATCTGAAGGTGCGCAGGGTCATCTTCGACCCCACCTATCGAAGATGTCCCTGAGAAAATTAATGAGATAGCAGAGAAATTGCCAAACGGAGACACAAGTGGGACAGTAATGGAGAAGTTGAAATAGGCGCCCGAATGCATGGAGGACAAGCCAAAGCCACAAAATCAAGAGTTGAAGGAGGTGTTCCCGAACCCAATAGAAGGGAAAGAAAAGACCAACATTATTGAGCGCGAATCTTGGTGCAGAAGAAGAACATGGCCTGTTGAGGCTGTTAACAGAATACAAGGATGTGTTCACATGGGAGTATGATGAAATGCCTGGGCTGGATACAGAAGTCACCATGCACAAATTAGGTATCATCCCAGGGTCGAAGCCAGTAAAGCTGATTACGAGGAGTTTACGACAAGAAATCAATGTGAAGATAAAAGAAGAGATAATGAAGTTACTAAATGCAAAGTGCATCAAGCCAGAGCACCATCCCACCTGGTTGGCCAACATTGTACCAGCCTTAAATAAGAATGGGCAGCATCGCATTTGTGTCAACTTCAAGGATTTGAACCGATTTTGTCCCAAGGATGACTTCCCATTTCCGAACATAGATTTGCTGATTGATTCTACTACATGCCACCATATGTTTAGCTTCATGGATGGGTTCAGTGGCTACAATCAGATCAAGATGGATCCTGAAGATGCGAGGAAGACGACTTTCATCACACATGTGGGAGTATTCCATTACACAATCATGCCCTTTGGTTTGAAGAATGATGGTGCGACTTATCAGTGCGCGATGATGGCGCTTTTCCACGATAAGATGCATCAAGAGGTCGAGTTTTATGTGGATGACTTGGTCGTCAAGTCAAAGCAAAAGGGAGATCACTTGAAGGATCTGAGGAGAGTGTTTGAAAGGTGCATAAGGTTCCAACTAAAAATGAATCCTTTGAAGTGCACGTATGGGGTGACCTCGGGGACATTTATGAGGTGCGGGATTCACCGACATGGAATTGAACCTGATCCCGCGAAGGCTTCATCCATTACTAGCTTACAAACACCTCTGACTCAAAGTGAGTTAATTTTTTTTGGGGAAAGCTCTGGTATCTGCGTAGGTTCATACCGGCAATTGCAGATTTGATATTCTGTTTTGGCAATCTGCTAAAGAAGAACACAACATATATTTGGACAGAAGAGGACCAGACCACGTTCGAGAAGCTGAAAGAGCTATTGATATCCCCACGAGTAATGATCGCACCCCACTTAGGATCCTCTTTGCTCCTATATCTCACATCAACCAAGAAATTTATTGGGGCATTGCTGGCTCAAGAGTTCGAAGGACAGGAGCGATCCATTTACTACATCTCGCGCATAGTTTAGTCTGCGGAATCCAGGTACACAGATATCGAACGTTTTTGTCTTGCTTTATTTTTCGTTATTGAAAAATTAAAGAATTATTTCGCTTCCAAGAAATTTGTCATAATAACCAAAAGCGACCCTATACGTTACTTGGTGGGACACTCTATTCCCTGTGGGAGATTGGCGAAATGGTAGATGACCATATCCCAGTACGACATCACGTGTGTGCGCCTGAAAGACGTTAAGTCTTAAGCACTGGCATATTTTTTAGCTCAATTCCCGGATGAGAACTTTGAACCTATGATAGAGGGGGAGCTAGAAGGACTTGAGGTCTACATGATAGAACCGCTCTACTGGAGGCTTCACTTTGACGGATCATCAACAAGAGCTGGAGGAGGAACTGGGGTCGTCCTCACTAAACCCAATGGGGGCGGTCATCCAAATATCAAGCAAGCTGGATTTCGCGGTAACCAACAATGAAGCTGAATATGAGGCTTCGATCGCAAGCCTTCTCGCGACCAAGGCTCTAGAAGTACATAACTTAATTGTCATGGGGGATTAGAAGTTGGTTGTGAAGCAGGCTTCAGGCGAGTATGGCCTTAAAGAGATCAATTTGCTATGTTATAGGTCTGTTGTGCAGAAACTGGTCCAGAATTTCAACTCGATCAAGTATGAGTATACTCCTAGATCCGATAAATCGACATGCAGACGCCCTGGCCACTTTGGGGTGGAAGATCAGTTCAGAATAATTTTCCAGAAAAGATCGCAATCGAGGTTAAAACTACCAATTTCCTGATAAAGAATTTGTGGGAGGACGATCTTATTGAAGCTGAGGACTGGAGAAAGCCCATCATGTGCGCAATGGCCGAAGGAACAATCAAGGAAGGTTGGGTTTCCACAAAGGGATTCTGCATACATGACGGCTTGCTCTATTGCAAGGGGCCTGGAGGAATCTTGATGTGATGCATCACAGAAGAGGAAGGACAAGACTTACTAGAGAAAATCCGCCAGAATTCTTGTGGAGAAAATGAAGTCTTTATCTACAGGAAGGCACAGAGATATGGGATTTATTGGCCACATATGTCATTGTATGTTGCGATCTCGCAAGGTGATTGTGATAAGTGTGCGTTGGTGAAGGATTCTCTAGAAATTGCGGCAATTGATAATTAAATCGATTGGAGGAAGCTCCTGATCGATTATATGCAAAATGAAATTTTACCAAGCGACAAGAAGGAGGCTGAAAAACTTAAGAGGGAATCAACCCGGTACTTGCTAAAAGAGAGTATGCTATGGCAAAAAGGACATGATGGAAATTTGATTAGATGTCTGAATGGTCAGGAAACGCAAGAAGTCATGGAAATGTCGCATCAAGTAGAGCATCAGGGAGGCGCGAAGCTCTACAGACAACTTTTGACTGTTGGCTACTTTTGGCCAACCATGGAAGCTGATTATCGCACAAAGGTCAAAAGATGTCAATAATTCTAGTTCAATGTCAACCTGATGCATGCTCCTGCGGTTGATTTACACACGGTAGGAACCCCTTTCCCATTCCACACTTGGTCTCTGGACTTCATCGGTCCCATCCGTCCAGCATCGCATGGAAACCAGTTCATCCTAACTGGAACTGAGCAGTTCACAAAATGGGTGGAAACTAATCCTCTCAAGACAAAAAATGCATTGGCTGTCGTCAAGTTCATCCAGGTGAACATCATTTATCATTTTGGGATTCCCAATACAATCATGTCTGACAATGGGACTCCCTTTCTCAACCGCCAAGTCGCTTCAAAGTTGATGGAATACAGCATCAGGCAGGTGTGCTCGACGCCTTATTATCCAAAAGGTAATGGTTAAGCAGAGTCTACAAACAAGACACTTCTCAGAATCCTAAGTAAGATGGTCGCGGATGATCACAAGAAGTGGGCATACTCTTTGAGTGTGGAATTATGGGCGTATCGCACATTACCAAGAAATCCTACAGGGACTTTGCCATTTTTGCTTTGTTATGGAGCTAAAGAAGTTGTTCCTGATGAGGTCAAAATTATCTCTGGAAGGTTGGCATTCAGCCCTCTATACAAGAACCCACGCGACCACGATCTTATTTTACTAGAGGAGAAGCGCGAGCAAGCCATGATAACGAATGCGAAGTAAAAGGAAATAATCTCTCGAGCCTACAACAAAACTGTTCAGCACCGAGACTTTGCTGTTGGAGCTCTGGTCTTACGACCTTCCGATCACTGCATGCGCGAAGCGGCTCACCCAAAATTTGCTGCTAACTGGGAAGGCCCATTCGAGGTAAAGAAGTCTTTGACAGTGGTTATTTCACAATCTTACGTTGCAATGGAACTGCCACGACTCCCGATCCGGTCAATATGCGATGTCTTAAAAAGTACTATCCTTAGCTATGTCTCTTTCTTCTTTCCTTGCCCTATACTTTGCTCACATCTGCCCATATGAGGATTCGATTAAAGATAATGACTCTTCCATATGAGATATCTTTTATCAACTGCCGGTCTCACTTTATTATTGCATTACTTGTTAAGACTGATAGTCAATTACTTCGCTAATTCAATCCTATCTATCTAGATAGGACGAATGCACATCACTAAAGCCTATCTGTCTAGATAGCAGCAATACGCAAACATAAGTCTATCTGTTTAGATAGCAGCAAAACTAGAGCCTATCTGTCTAGATAACCGCAATACGCGAACATAAGCCTATCTGTTTAAATAGCAGCAAAATTAAAGTCTATATATCTAGATAGTAGCAATACGTGAACAAACGCATATATGAATATATAGTAGCAGTGCGCAAAGTTAAGCCTATCTGTATAGATAGCAACTAAACTCAACTTTTCTCTTTAGACAACATGAATACGCGAGAGTTGAGCTTATCTGTAGGGATAGCAATTTTCTTGACTACAACCTATCTGCTTATATATAGTGCCGAAGGGCGAACCTGAACCTATTTGTTTAAGATAGAAATCTTTCTGATCAAGCCTATCTCTCTAGATAGAAACAATACGTAATCAAAATCCTACTTAAGTGGTAGCGATCTTTAAACACATTAGTTTCGGCATACAAGCTTGTCTGATCTAAGAAATCAGAAAGAATGCTCCATATCCATAGAGCCAAAACGAACGTTTTTCATAAAGCAAGATCCAAGCACATATCTTCGAAGAACAAAATATGTTCGAATTAAAAAATCAAGATAGCATAACAACGCAATAAATTCAAAGTTTATAGCTCAAGAATACTACATGGTGCTTTTAGTCTTCCCCAAACAGAGCCTTGAAAAGTGAGTCTTGAGCTGCTAGCTGAATAGAGTTGCCAGCCCACTGATCGAGCTACTTTCTATGGTCTTCATGTTTCATTTTTGCTTCCTCATACTGGGCTAAAGCCTTCTCAATCACTTCTCTTTGGGTGCGAAGTTGGACGCTCTCCAAGTGATAATTTTTGAAACCATAAAACGAAGATTGCTGGATTTACCGATTCTCTTCAACCTTTGGGCGAGAAAATCAAAAGTGAGCCGGTTGTGTGAAACATGCTGAATGCCTTGCACACTTGTTAAGAAATTCTGCCCATTTGTGAGGGAAATAGTGGTTGGCGTGGTCTTGCTTATATTTTCCATCAGATCTGATATCTCGGTGAGGAGATCTTTTCTATCTTTAGCAGGCAGTTCCATCGCTCTGGAAAAAGTCTTGGGATATGAGACGCGCATTTTCATGAGCCACTTCAGAGATGACTGCTTGATGCCTGAATTTTCAAAAGGCGCGTGTGAATTTTTAAAATAAATGATGGTACATACCTTGTTATAATTTCATACTTATTAAAATTAAAAAAAAAGCATTAACAGTGCCCCAAACTATTTTGCGTAAGGAAGGAATTAGGATTGCTGCTTGAGCACTGTTGGAAACTTAAGCCTCAGCTAATAGCTGATCAGCGAGGGCTTCTTGCACAAAGTATCCCTTAGGGATAACACATTGTTCTTCAGCCATGATAGCCTCAAGAGCCAAAGTAGACCAGTCCTTCCAAGGATTCTGAGCAAAGAGTGCTTCTAGATCAGGAACAGATGATCAAGCCCCATCAGGAGATTATCCAGCAGCCATACTAGAAAGTGAAAAATTCTCACTAAGGCCCTCTGAAGATGCAGCATTCCTCGAGGTGTTTGGATTTTTCACGGTCGGAGTAATTCTCGCTGGTATCTCAGTCGTGGCCACTGGAGTGTTTGTCTTTGAGGTTCCATCCTGAGAAGGCTAATCCATGATTGTGTCTCCACTCCTTTCATTTCCTGCCTCGGACAAACTTGGTGCGGACTCTGGAACTTCTGGCACATTCTCAGGTGCGACATTAGGTCGTGTTCCAGGAGCCACAGCAGTTTGAGTCTCGGGAAATGGCAGCTGAGCATCTTCCATGTCCTGATGCGGTGCGCCACTGCTGGCATTCGACTCATGCTAGATTGTCCTTTCATTGGACGGCGCAGCAGGCTCAGGTGCGATGTTGAGCTGAGTTCCCGGAACTTCCGGCATGATTTGAGTCGCAGGAGTTGATGTAATTCCTTGAGGAGCCCCAGTTTGCTCAGCTTCTCCATGAGGATCCCCTACGGGCAAGAAAGTTGTGGGAACAACACTTGAAGGAACCTCAGGAACAACACTTACTTCCGGTTGAGCCCCAGCTTGCTTATAATTTTCAATAGGGGCATCGACTCTTTGTGAAGGCTCGCGAGCAACACCTAAATCAGCCTCTAGGGGCGAAATGACTGCTCCTTGACGAGACATACCCTAATTAACGTTTGCATCACTTTGTTCTTGCATCTTTAGAAGGTTTTCTTCTTCTTCTCGCTCTTGCTCGACAATGAACTCGAGCAGTTCCTCCTTGACGCCAGCTCCACCCTCGAACGTTAGGGCCTCCCCAGAGGATTGCCTGGTTGGCTCTTCCACTATGGCATCATCAGAAGTTCCATCAGCAGTCTCAGAGACGCGAACCACAACGCTACGAAGTCTGCATGATCTACTTATCAATGGCTCTGTTTCTCTCAAAAGGACAAAATTCGTAATCAATCTAAGGTAAAGGAAGCATGCTACCAAAACTTAGAGAGCTGAGAAGAAAAGACCTCCACTTTCATATGGGATATCTGCGCAAAGGTTATCATCAATCCCTTTTAATGTTGCATGACCTGATTGGGTGTGGAATATCGTTACAATGTGTTTGAAACACTATCATCATTATTTGAAGATGGTATAGTGGAGCATGGCCGTGCTAAGGAAGGAGATTTACCTGAGGCTTCTCCACATTGATCTACTAACCATTTGCGAATATCACTTTTAGACGCCTCATGGTTTAATGCGCGCAAAGTAAGTTCTTGATGTTATAAAGCAAATTTGAAAATAGTACCTTCTTCATCCTCATCACCAACGAGATCCTGGAAGTTCTCTTGTGCTCACTGCATCTGAACAATAGTCGAGCTCAAGCGTTGCCCTTGATCTTCAAGACTCTTCTGCAGAGCTGCCTAGATTTGGCGATCTTCTTCCAACTTTTGGTTCCTGGCTCTTTCTTCAGCCATGGCCTTCGACTCTGCAATTGCCTCTTTTTCAGTAAGGCCTTCGAAGTCCTCCATAGAATCCTCGCTATCTGTTTTATATACATGAGCACATTAGGAAAATGACCTGCACTACTGGAAGACTGATGAAAACATGATATTGCTACCTTCTCTCATGGAAAAAGATGTATCAGGGTTGAACTCCACGAAGTTCCCTGTGTCGCGCTCATCAACTTTTCCCCTTCCTCCGACCACTCTCTCTTTGGGGGCAGGGTTCCTTGAAGGAGGATTGGTACTTAGGCGCTTCACCAGCTTCAATATGACAACATCTGTCGCATTCGTTGAGGGTTTAGCAGAAGCTTTCTTCTTCTTCGGAATTTTGTCAGCATCCGTGATTGAAACGATGAAGTTCAAAAGGGCGTTCCAGATATGATCCTGGATTTCTTGGGACATCGGCGGTTCGGGTTCAATAGCAATGTTGGCTCCATCCTTCGAACGCAAGATATCAGCAAATCTGAGACTTCGATCTCCAGACGTGTATATCCGGAAGCAGCACTGTTAACATAGAAAGAAGTTAGCATCATATATGCTTACCGCATATTCAAAGAAGGAACTCAGATCGCGTGTTCAAAGAAGTTCAAAGTTACCTTGTTAAACTTGGTGGCGTAAGTCTTCCTTGCGTTGTAGGAATCTTTCTTCACGATCTCCGCATTCTCTCCCAAGATCAGCTCTGGGAACAGGTGATGATTTCCGTCCAAGATTGAAAAAGCCGTATTGAGTTGCGTCCCTAGAACATGACGATTTGAACGGATAATCTCCAATCCTGAGAGCAAGAGCCTTAAGTGGTTGGAACTGAAACCGATATCTCGATTGAAGTCGAGATTGTGTTTTCCAGAACGCAACCCAACTGGGCGTCAACTCCCCCTGTCTTTCTTGAGAAGGTTGAGTTATAGGAAGCAAGCTGATCAGTAAGTCGGTAACTTTCTTGAGAAGGTTGGGTTAGAGGACTCACTCGAACCGGATCATATGGGACTGTTATGAGTGTATAACACAATGTCTCCGGAATGGCTTCATACTTAGATAGAGGAGGCAAATACCATCTTCCACACCAGTAGACAAACTTGGAGTAGCATCGTGAGCCTTTGGTAATGTGCGAAGAGGAAAAGGGGGTATCCTTCTAGACGTACATACCTTCGTGATGTACGATGTTTTCTAAGGCTTGAATGTAGGGTCTGGCCACAAAATAGCTGGCGTCATCGCACATCAAGGGGAATGAGCGCTGAACACCCTTGTTTTTGTACCAATGCCAGAAGCGAGGGTAGAAGAAATCCTTCTTGGCATTAAGCGCTTTCCATATTTCAACAGTCGAGGGAATAGGAGCATAAAGAGGCCATCTCTCAAAAACCCACATGGATAGAAATGCAACGTTGACATAAGATACGAAGTCCACTCTACCTTGGGACTGTTCAACATGTGTCATGACCAAGTCCAAACGATAGTATAGTGACCCCAGAACCAAAGGCCCTAATACCACTTTTTGACCAAGCGGGAGCCGAACATCAAGCTCGAGGACATGAATGAACACACGGTTGTGAGGTGTCCATATATAAGATATCTGGAGATCCGGACACAGAGGAAGCCGCACAACGAATAGGCAGAGCACCTGCCCTCCAGTGAAGTTGGTGCATCTTTATTCTTTTTCAGAATCGCTTGAACGATCTCTGGTTTTGCAAAGTCACGGTAGAAGTAGGTGATCCACTTCGACCACAGGATTTTCGCGCCCATCTTAACAAGAAGGTGCTTCTCTAAGGGATTCGTCGCAATCCACCTCGTGGTTGTCTTCTTCAGCTCCCCAATACACTCCTTCATTTGCTCGAAGAGAAAGATCTCAGCATCTGAGTCTAAGCGCGCCAAAGGGTCCACATTCCCGATGCAAAGAAGCTCTAGAAACATCTCCACATCCTCCAAAGTAGGACCAGCCTAGAAGGTGGAAACGTGGAAGGTGTGGGTCTTCTTCGAGTACCTCGAGAGCAGGGTCATCAGCATATCGTTGTCGATCCTGATGCTTGACCCTTTAGTCGCGCGCACAACATGGTATATCCCGGCGCGAGTGAGTTGGGCCTCGTAGTGCTCAAGGATATACTCCGTCAACTCGTCCATCAAATCCAGCTTCGTAGTGAAAGTCAGGTGGAGAATGTCAGTATGGGGGTACAACCCAACTTCAAGGCCGATTCGGTTTACATCATCGATATTTGCAAGATTCTAGTCGTCCCTTTCTGGATCAGGCATCAATTGCAAAGCATCCTCCGACAAAGATCTTTGAGGTTTCTTCTCGCGGACGGTGGACAAATAGAAGTCCTCCCCACTCAAGTAGGGGGCTTTACACCAGAGATCCTTTGGGTTTGTGGGCAAGTCGACTGCCTCCTTCAAAGATTTCTCGGGAGCCATTTCTGCGACACGAATAAGCATGTGCAAAACAAGATGTTCCAGATCAAGGTTATGTTCATGTAAGAAGAACGGTATGAAGAACACTCAACCCAGATCTACATGCATACTTGGTCTTAAATTTCAGAATACGAAGGATTGCGCTACTAAAGAAGAAATATTCACTAACCTTCAATCGAACAGCTGATTGAAGGTTTGAATCTGTTGGCGATGAGTTGCTCCCTTGCTCATAAACCATGGCAGCAGCACTGGTGTGATGAAGGTGTGAAAAGTACTAATTGATGAGGCAAAAGGGTTTATATAGATAGCCTTTTGAAGAGTCACGACCATTCGAAATCTTTTCGGATCAATTGTCGCCTAGGTAATCGGCAGAAATATGTGGATATCGTCGGAATCCACGCAATCCATATCACGCCGTCCACATTAAAGGGTATACGAAGTTATAGAGACCTAGGTAATCATGGCTAATTTTGGGGGCTAGAGATTTCGAATATTATTCGAACTGATACGAGAATCTGCGTGGAGCCACGCACGACTGGTTTTTGCGTTAACACCACAACACACGTCATATACGCACAAAAGGGGGATAATGTAGATAGTGCATCCTATGCAGACTAATCACGATCCACGTGGCATCCATACATGAGGTTCTGCGGTACTCCTGTCCCAATCACTGTACTTATATTCACACTTAGCCATATGGGGCTGCGAGACATGGTCGCCCGCGATACTAACCGCGCGGGAGTTGTAGGGACCTAGTGGCTTGGAGGTTGGAGTAAGGAACGTCGCGCGAGAGAAATATTCACGCTGGCACGCGACCCTTGGTAATTTTCTGAGAGATTTAATGACCACGTGTCACATAAATGCGGTCGATCGTGTAACGGTCCCTACATATGCGGACAATCGTGTAACATTCCCTATATATACGGTCGAACGTGCCGTTACGAGGCGGATATCTAGCCGCCATTTATGGGCGCATTAACCCCTCGTAACGGTCACTCCTCTACTATATATAGGAACGTTAGACTTCTATGGAAACTCTCGGATCTTTTTCTATTCGTTATACTGTCTCTCTGAACAGTTAACCAGTGCTTACCCTTCCCATACACTCACCTACAATCTCTTTGTGCTTTCTGTTCTTGTTCTTGTTCTCTGTTACATGTGTACACTTGGATCTTCTCCCAGGATCTCCTTTTACACATCGGGTAATGATACTGACAATCTCCAATCGGTCTCATGTCGTTCTACATCACAATTTTCTTGGTTTCCTGTCAGTCAACCTACATCTACCGATCCGTTCTAGTAGGCTAACGACCTGCACGACAACGCGTCCTATCAATCCACCGTTGCACGAAACAGTCGAATCTCACCTACCGAATCTACCAACTAAGCAAATTGTACACACTTCTCTTGCCAGACTCAGTGATTCATGAATGTTTTTCTTACCAACAAGTCCGGTTAATTACTCCATGCTTGCCAAGGATTAAACATAGCATATGAACAATAACTAGAGAAAATATTAACATTAAGCATGATTACAATCTATGAAAAACACATGATTTTGATGAATATCAATTCCTAACATAGTCGTGTCAATAGACTACGCTCCTTAACAAGTTCAAGAAATCGAACTTTATCCAATAGATCAAATCCCAAAGCATGAAACAAGTCTAAAATTCAAAAATTTACCGTCTACATAAACCCTAGGCTCTCTAGAGAAGCCTAGCAAAAGTATAGAAACTAAGAGGAATCGTAGCAAAACAACAAAGTTTCTCCATAGAAGTGATTAAGAGAGGGAAGAAGAAATCGAACGTTGAATCGGAGATTCCTCGTCGTCTCCTTCGTCCCCTTCCGTCTCTTCCTCGCCTTGTGATGCGTGAATGAATGATTTTCAGTCCCCTAGGTCGTCCTTGAGTCAAAACCCGTCATAAGTCTTTAATATTTGCAAATTAACCCCGAAAATCTGGTCCAATGTCATACCATTTCGTACGAAATGAATTATTTCTTGCGAAATGATTGCATTTCGTGTGAAATGCAATCTGGACTCTAACTTATCCAAGCCATAACTTCTTCGTCGGATCTCTGATTAGGCTCCATGACCTATCGTTCAAAAGTTCTTTTTGTCTAATTTCATATGAAACCGGTCTCACTCCCAAATCAGTTGTATAACTCTAGATTTACTAAATGAGTGCAGACTGGTCATTCTAACTCCTCCAACTTTGCTTCTCTTGAATCCACTTGAGCTCCCATTGTTTCCGAAGTTTGTTCCATGCCTCCTAGCAACCGATTAGCATCCGTTCCTGTTAAGAAAACATGAACAAACATACCAAGATATTATATTTGACAAATAACAACTAAAAATGCGTAGAAACGCCCGGACTAACAATATAGCGCATAAGACTCAACAAGTGACAAAACGACTCATATACACTAATATTGGTCTCAAATCTCTCATGATAATGTGGAAAATTACAATAATATATTGCTCCTAAAAGGGGCTATCAAATTACCCCACACTACCTTCTTGCTCGTCCCAAGAAACAACTTGCTTCACTCTCCAATAATTTGCATCCATATTTTACTAGCCATGTGACACAAACAACTCACACACAATACTATGCAACCTACATGCTTTATACAATGCAACTTGATTATTTCACAATGAAAATATTGAAGAAACACAAATTTTTTGTTCTTTTTCTTAAGAGATTGGGAAATCTCGAAAAGTAAACCGGCATGTCATAAGGCTCTTATATTCCCTTGGAAAGTCTATAAATTTGGTGATCGGTAGGACTTGCGGCTAGTTTCGTTAGACAGAACATGCACGAGCACCTAATTCTTTGCTTCCGCACACTCATCAAACGTATCCCAAGCACATACCATCCGAGCTATTTATCTAGGGGTTAATATTGTTGACGACTTAGGACGGGTAGGATAGGATGTTTAGGAGCGTAGTCCTAGACGTCATGATATAACTCACAAAAACCCGATTCTGACACTCCATCACCAAAATCCAAGGAACCCCATCGAATCTAAGTACTCCGGTCCTCATTCCATCAATCTTGGTGCAACGCCGTTCTCCAGGCCACAAATATGAAAGAGTGTTCAATATCCATAGCTAATATCCTCAGTCTTCATGAATTTCAAAACAAGCTCCTTATTTCCTCAACTTTCAATTTCTATTTTTTTCTTTTTTTTCTAATCAACACATGGAGCTACAATATCATAATAATAATACCAGATGAGACAAATGTCAAAATAGATAATGTGGGGGTGGAATCTGTCAAATAAGTAATGTAATTAAATAATCGTCGACACCCCCACACTTGATGTAAATCAACTCTTGCAACCCGTTAGTCAAATGTGATTCGTGCTTTTCCAACCGATCTTCCATTACCTAAGATATAGAGAATATAACTGAATCTGAAAGCACGACCTCCTATAAGCTCAATCAACCCCCTCGTTCGGAAAGAATATCAAGCCCTACGACTCTCCACATGTGATCGTGGAGTAAGGACACGACTCACCGCCACACCGAAGTGTTCTACCGTCTCTAACTCACCCTCACATCCCTCAAAATATTACATGTAAGAGCATCCACATAAGATGTATCAAATCAGCTCACCCTCAAGAACCTCCCTAACTCAACTCCCTCTATCATGACGCATAGGAAGGGACCATTCTAACTAGTGATGAAAATCACAATGAAAGGCTTCCTAGGCTAGAGGCTATGAATAAAAGGGGTAAACGGATCAATAGGGGTAACTAGTGGACCTATTAGTTGGAGACGGGACGTGACGCCCCCATAAAAACATCACTCGCACAAATGTCCCGTTGCCATTACGAGGAGGGTTGACGTTTACATAAGTGACGGTGGTGTAGCACTAGTAGGATAACTAGTCTGAGAGGCAGCTACCCGCATTTGTAATGTGCATTAGCCCTATAAGTCTTCCTACTCAAGATTCACGCGTCTGCCACACCTCAGATCTTCATACTACTAAGGAATTTCAATCAGTGAACCTCGCCACATTCATTTCATTTTTTAGGATTTTCAAATTTTTAATTTTTTTCTTTGTTTTTAATTTAATTTTCCTAACTCTATATGCTTGGGCCAACTCAGTTATCAAACAAAGACTGATAGGGGTACTCAATAAAGTAAAAGTGCAAACAAATGCATAAACTAACAATTCTAACACAATACTACAATATAATAAAACACTGTACACTAACCACACGACTCACAATACGAAAATAAACTACGTGTAACAAGGCAATTCAAACATATAGATGGCTAGATAAGGTAGACATACCCCCCCCCCCCCACACTTAAGATATTCATTGTCCTCAAGGAATTTAGAGTGTACTCCAGAATACATGATCCCAAAGTGCAAGGAAAATGATAAAAACATTCAAGTGTTGCAGGGATTTCGCACGAAATGGGCCATTTTGTACGAAATGGTTTTGATTTTTCAAAACAGTTTGCCTCTTTCATTTCGCACTAAATGGGTTGAATTTTTTTTTCTAAGTATAAGGGCCCTGGCGAATTACCCACTTCCTTTTTTTCTGGGTTGTGCAGCTAGTAACCGGACTTCGAAGTGCATTCTACACCGCAAGAAGGGGAATCCAGCATCTTTACTTCCTCTTTCTGTGTCGTTGCACACTCAATTCAGATGTCACAACTCTTCCTCTCATCTCTCAAAATCAAGTATGGATAACTAAATACAAAAAAAAACACACAAAAGCAAATAGCATCCTACTCTACATTGGGTTGCCTCCCAAGTAGCGCTTGTAATTTAAGGTCGACGGTCGGGCCCGGTTACCTCAACCGAAAAGGATAGTGGAGGCTTCTTTAACCCTCTACTTCTTCTTATTCCACCATCTCTTTCTCGATAAGCTTTTTCTCACAATCACCCTTGTGCTCTGAAGATGGTGAAAAATTGCGGAAGCCAACCCCTTTCATTTTTCATCTTATCCTCTTGATCAACTTCCACAAAGTATCACTAGGCTCAAATGCATCTATGACCATGAAATCATTACTCTAATACTCGTTTGGTGGTTGATGCTCTTCAAACAACACATGAACTTCATCCACACCCCCACACTTGACGATTTCCAACTCCTCAATAGGAATGGACATTGTTTCTTCATTAGCTTCATCAGTGCACCACAAGCTCCCAATGTAGGTGTCATCCCAATCATGCCAAGGTTGTGAGATAATTGGATATTCCGTTCAACAAAGAATCACCTCCTCCCATCCTGGACACACAAGTCCACCTCATTCTGAATCAGAGTATGAGTCCTCATAAGTGGCAAAGTCCACAACTGGTTCATGGAAACTACACTATTCGCACGGCTCAGGTACCTCTTTTTCCACAAATGCAACTTGCAATGCGGATTCTCGTTCTTGCCCCATCCTAGCTATCAAGTGTTCTTTGAATTTATAGGACAGCTGGTAACTAATGAGGTTCATCCGGCTGTCCTCTTGTGATGGTGACTATAGAGGGTTAATTAAAGGCTCAATGTGTGGCATAGCGTCCTCTTGAGGATCTTTTGTAACCAGGGACATCCTCGTGGCACGCTCATGGTTTTCCATCATAATAGTGCACAAGTCTACCATACTGGCTGGTGAGTCCTCTTGATGCTGATGAAGATGTGTTGATCGAATCTGCATGCATCTTTATACTTGTGATCCTTCTTGCATTTGTAGCACCAGATCACTGAGCATGAGTCATCTGTGTGTCAAACTCCGCATTTAGCATAGTAGTAAGGGTAATCAGAGATCATCTCATAGTCATCCTCGCTACACATGCTCATTGTGTCTCCAGCTTCATGCGTTCCTGCAAAAATAAACTCACCAGATACCCGTGAAGCACAAAGATAGAAACAAAATAAAACCAACTAAAAGAAAAGTACTCTAAACTAACTCCTAACTAAATAATCTACTGTTGACCCCGGCAACGGCGCCAAAAACTTGACATGCTTTCTTACGTGTCACCGCAAGAACACAGTACAAGTAATATAGGGTAATATTGCAACCCCGAGTTATCGATCCTACGAGGACAATGTTGAGATTATTTAATTAGTTATTAATTTAGAGCACGATACGAGGAGGAAGGAATTGGTTTTAATAAGTTGCGCACTAAAAAAAGTGACGAAATGAAAATACAAACTAAACTAATGTTTTTGTATTTTTATTTTTATTAAACAAATATTGAGAAACGAGGCGATCTCTAGATCACCTAGGGCCGTAGACGATTTCCTGATCAGCTATATAACACGTTAATCTTATTCTAGTTTAGCGGGGTAATGATACTGACTATCTCCTATCAATCCTCATGTCGTTCTACGTCACGATTTACTTGGTGTTCTGTCGTTCCACCTACATCTACCGGTTCGTTCTAGTCGGCTAACGACCCGCACGACAACGCGTCCTATTGGTCCACCGTTGCACGAAACAATCGAATCTCACCTACCGAATCTACCCACCTAGGCCAATCCTACACACTTCTCTTCTCAGTCTCAGTGATTCATGACTATTGTTCATATCTCATCACAACTAGGCCTAAGTCGCTTTCACGCACTCGCTAGTTATATAACAAGTCCGGTTAATTACTCCATTCTTGCCAAGGATTAAACGTAGCATATGAACAATAACTAGAGCAAATATTAACCTGAACTGAATACAATCTAGGAAGAACACATGATTTCGATGAATATCAATTCCTAATGTAGCCGTGTCAATAGAATACGCTCCCTAAGATGTTCAAGAAATCAAACTTCATCCAATAGATCAAATCCAAAAGCATGAAACAAGTCTAAAATCCGGAAAATTTACCGTCTACATAAACCCTAGGCTCTCTAGAGAAGCCTAGCTACTAAGAGGAATCGTAGAAAGACAACAAAGTTTCTTCATAGAAATGATTAAGAGAGGGAAGAAGAAATCAAACATTGAATCAGAGCTTCCTCGTCATTTCCTTCGTCCCCTTCCTTCTCTTCCTCACCTTGTGATGCGTGAATGAATGATTTTCAGTCCCCTAGGTTGTCCTTGAGTCAAAGCATGTCATAAGTCTTTAATATTTGAAAAATAACCCCAGAAATATGGTCCAGCGTCAGACCATTTCGTACGAAATGGATTATTTCTTCTGAAATTTTTCATTTCGTGCGAAATGCAATCTGGACTCTGACTTCTCCAGGCCATAACTTCTTCGTCCTATCTCCAATTAAGCTCTGTGACCTATCGTTGGAAAGTTCTTTGAGTCTACTTTCATATGGCACCAGTTTCACTCTCAAATACATTGCATAACTCCAGATATCATCAAATGAGTGAAAACTAGTCATTCTAGCTCCTCCAACTTTGCTTCTCTTGACTCCACTTGAGCTCCCGTTGTTTCCGAAGTTTGTTCCATGCCTCCTATCAACCGATGAGCATCCGTTCATGTTAAGACAAAATGAAAAAATGTACCAAGCGATTATATTTGACAAATAACAACTAAATATGCATAGAAACGACCAGACTAACAATATAGCACATAAGACACAACAAGTGACAAAACGACTCATATACACTAACATTGGGCTCAAATCTCTCGTGACAACGTGGATAATGAAAATAATATATAGCTCCTAAAAGGCGCTATTAGGGGGTCTTTTGGTAGATTTCCTAGGGATGGGGGTGTTATCGGAAATGCGGGAACCGCTCAAAACCAGTTTTGCACTCCAACGGATGAACCAGTTGGGTTGAACACCGGCCGATTTTCAATCATGCAAGAAGATGGACATTTCATAATAAAAAATAACTATAGGGCCTCAATTGAAATTAATGTATGGCTTGTGCAAGCATTTAAACTATTGGGCCAACTTAGTTAGCACTTATATTTTAATTAGAGATGGCCCAGACACCAAAAACCAGCCGGCCCAAGTACAATGGGAGAAATTCTTGTTTATTTATACAAAGGATATGTGAGGTCCTCTCAAAATCAACGATGTGGGAAATCATTTCCATCAAAAGAACGACAGTCAAGCTTATGCGCATCACATACCTGCAAAAATTCAACCTTGAACATCTTTCTCCTTAAAATTTAGCATAACCAACAAGAACTAGTAAAAGAAACATTGTCCATATTCAATATGGAACATATTTTTGAATCAAAAGCAGCTAGTTTATAAGATTAGACAAAGATAGTCTTAATTTTCTGACAAACTTCATCAGAGCCAACATCACTCTACCAAGCTTCATAGCATTCCCAGTCAGACTGCTATTGTGAGGTAGAGATGTGAGAATGACTCTCAAAATGTAGACATGTTAAAAGAATGTTCCAATAAATCTCTAGAAATAGCTTAAAATATCACATTAGAGATGTCCCAATGCAAAACTAACCCGAAATAAAGTAAGATTAGTCGTATTTATTACAGGTGAGTATTTTTATAGCTATTTTACATTATGTTTACTGTTTTGTGTATAAAAAATAAAAACTATATATTATTAAATAAACATGTGATTGAACCGGCCTAACCACGAGTCCGACTGGTCTGACCATGAGCCAGTGCCTCATCGGTTCAATTGTTGGTCCGGTTCTTAAATCTTTGATTAATATTTGGTGGCATACTCTCTAAAGAAATTTACACTTACTATTTTATCTACCACATCAACCACATGCCAGTTGTACATACTTAAACAATTAATAATTCAACTAGTCTATTAACTTTATGATGCTCATAACTTAGAAGCAATTTTAATTCATTTTTGTAAGTTCACAGTTGGGAGATTGTAAGTTCACAGTTTGTTTCAAAGCCTTGAAGCTCGTTTCAAAGCCTTGAAACTGCACATCAATTTCTAGCATGAACTCAGGGGGAGTTCTTTCTCCTAATCACTCTCTTATCTCTTGTGTTTGATTATGCTATATTATACGATGAAAGAAAAACTAATTCTGTGTGATAACATGCTTTGATCTTATCATTTGCATAAGTTTATTTGCAGGGATTATTAGCTATCTGTTTTTCAGGAAGTTTCCTTATTTACTTGTATGCAGAGAAGGAAATCAAAGTTTTCATATTGATCCTGCTATTATGGAATGATGTCTGGACTTACCTAAGACCTGCAGATGGAAGATCAGATCAAAATCAATGTTGAGGGTCAAAGATATGCAGAGGATTTTTAGGGATTTCTGTAATAGAATTCCTTATATATCTGCATTTCAAGTTGAAAAAGGGTTACACACATTGTGAGAGATTCAGAAGCACATAGCATTACACAAAGATTCATAAACTATCACGGATTAACAAGCATCGTTGAAGAAGATCAAACAACCTCTCAATCCATTCCAGTTTCTAGAAGAACACTTCAAGCTTCACAGCTTCACTGTCTTTAAAGTGTTCTTCATCTGAAATTCATTTGTATATCTTTTTGTTACTAGGGGATTACATGTGCCCGAGGGCACTATCCAAATCAAAAAAATTTAAAAAAATTATAAGACGTAGGATGAAAATATGCATCGACACATATACTTGCCGAAATATTAACTCTTGTAAGAGAGAAAAATGAGGAATGTTGGTTTACTCAACCATTACAAAATGGGAGAAGTTAAAGATGTGTGGAGAAAGTGGGAAGAAGTTACAAAAGTGGTGGGTGGTAGGTGAGATCCAGGGCTGGGGTTGATTCAATCTAACAGTTGAAATAAAGTCAACCATTATAATTTATAGAATAGATATTAATTAATCATCTATTCTCGTGAGTTTTTCAAGAGGAACAACACAGATTCTTACTTATTAGTTAGCTAGAGCAGGAACTAGATAGGTTATGAAGAACCACTGGCTGGAAAAGAGTAAGGAAATTCTGTTGGCCAGATACCCGGAGCTTAGCTTCTGATAAATAAGAAGTTTTTGAAATCCTAGAGGGATCTAATCACTCAGGCAGAGAGTAGGTCACTTGAGACCGAACTTCGTAACAAATTACTGTGTTTATTGTCTTGCATTTCAGTTCTGCACTTATCTTTATAACTGCTTCAAAACAGGTTTCAGTTCAAAGCTTTGAAAAGAAAACTATAAGTAACTTTTACTCTCCCTATTTTGGATTTAAAGCGTTGAAACTAAGTTCAAAGGTTTGAAATACTTCAAGCTCTTCACAATTTTTTTTCAAATCACTCTTTTGGCAAAAGTTACCATACTCCATTCAACTCCCCCCTTCTAGAGTATTTGATCATGTATTTACTACCTGTATTACAATCTTCATTTGGTATCAGAGCTTATATCACTGTATAGATCTAAAAATCTGGTGATCATGAGTAATGTAGGTGAAGGTGGTTTCTCACAGGGAAGAGCTGCTAACAGAACTCCTTTGTTTTGTGGAGACAATTTCGTACACTGGAGGACCTTGATGAAAATGTTTATCATTGATCAGTATATTGAACTATGGCCTATTATCCATAATGGACCTCACATCTTCTACACAGAAAAGTATGGGATTAGAAATCCCAAACTTGAAAACTCTCTCTCTCTACTTCTGAATTAGAACTGATTTCGAAGAATTATAGATCTATGAATCTTTTTTATTGTGCTTTGAATGCAGATGAATTAACAAGATATCTACCTGCAAGACGACAAAAGAGATTTGGGACAAACTGGTGGTCACTTTTGATGGAACCAACCAAGTGAAAAAAACCAAGATCAACATATTCCTTAGACAATATTAATTATTCAAGATGAATGGGAATGAATCCATCAAAGACATGTTCAAGAGCTAGACTGACATTGTCAACAATTTGGAGGCTTTGGGAAAATCATTCTCCAATGAGGAGAAGTCAAGAAGATCTTGAGAAGTCTTCCCAAAGCAAAATGGGAACCAAATACAACAACCTTTGAAGAAGCTCAAGATCTTTCCTCTCTCCAACTAGATGATTTTCGGGGAAAGCTACTTACACATGAGATCTCCATGAGTTAAGCTGATGGAAAACTACCAGAAATTGTCAAGATTTGGCACTCAAGGCCAAAGAGAGTAAACAACCTCAAAGCCTTGGAAAGGAAGAAGATGATGAAGAAGATTATTTTGCTCTCATTTCAAAAGCCGTGACAAAGCTTGCTGGCTTTGAACTTAATCTCAACTTGATTCTTGGAGGAATCTTGCTCTATGTTCACAAGAATGGTATTGGATATAATCCAATCTTCCCAAGAAAGAACAATAACAGTTTTGTGAAAGAAAGCAGCAGACATTCTCCAAAGCGTCTTTACCATGGCAAAATTGATCATGTTAAGATGACATGTCCATTTAGAAGAGGAGAACCTCACATCATGAGGAACACCTTTCCATTTCATCTTAAGTGACATGTGAGACAGATTTGGGTTCGTAAAGGGGTCATACCACCCAACATGGTTGATCCTGAATATGAATCCAAATATTAGACTTGGTCTAACAGTTGGTTAAAGCAGTGAATGGTGTTTGGAGGTTGTCACCAAGAGCAAATAGTAGAAGTGGATCATGGATAGTGGTTGCTCTAGACACATGAGTGGCAAATGTTCTTTATTCACTGAACTGAAAGAACAATAAGGAGGGACAATCACACTTGATGAAAAAGGAAAATGCAATATCATAAGAATTGGTAAATTTGGTAATGGTGCTGAAAACTCTATTTCAGATGTTTATCTTGTAGATGGTCTAAATTTTAACCTGCTAAGTGTATCTCAATTTTGTGACAAAGGTAATAAGGTTATTGTTGACATGGAGAAATGTGTGGTGCAAGATGAAAAATCAGGTAATTGTATCCTCACTGCTCCAAGATCAAACAATTTTTATTGTTTGAATACTAACAAAATTGCAGGAGAAAGTCTGAAATGTCTCAAGGCTTTGAAAGAAGATTCAAAGCTTTGAAACAGAAAGCTTGGACATATTAGCTTACATACACCGAAAAAGCTAGTTTGTAAAGACCTACTTTGTGGTCTGCCATCCATCAAGTGTAAGGATAAAGAGGTATGCAAAGCTTGTGCTTAAGGAAAGCAGACAAGGAGCTCATTCAAGCTTAAGCACTTTATTTAAATTTGAACAAGAACGAGTATGAGGATGAAGCAGATCTAGAGAACGGTTCTAAGACTAATATGCAGAAAACCAGAAGAGATTTTCAAAGCCTTGAAAGTGGCTCTCAAAACCTTGAAATAGATCCTCAAGGATCACAGAGTGGTAAAGCCACTACATCAAGCTCTCAACGCGTTGAAAATATCCCTGGAGAACTAGAATCCTGGGCACCGAGAAAGAAATTCAAATACTTGTCATCTCATCCAAAAGAGAACATCATTTCTGATCCATCCACTGTTACACAAACAAGATCTCAATTGAAGAACTTGTGTGATTTTAATGGTTTTGTGTCTCTTGTAGAACCTAGGAATGTCAAGGAAGCATTACAAGAAGCAGAATGGGTCATGCAATGCAAAGTGAGCTTAATGAATTTCAGTGGAACAAATTCTGGAATCTAATTCATCCACCCAAAGATCAGTCTCTTATTGGAACTAGGTGCGTGTATAGAAACAAGCTTAATGAAAATTGTAAGGTTATCAGGAATAAAGCAACATAGTAGCTCAAGGCTACAACCAGGAAGACGATATAGACTATGAGGAGACTTTTGCTCATGTAGCCAGGTTGGAAGCAATAAGAATGTTACTTGCATTTGCAACACACAATAACATCAAACTTTTTCAAGTGGATGTTAAATGTGAATTTCTAAATGGTTATATGCAAGAAGAATATTTTGTTGCTCAACCTCCTGGTTATGAAAATGATGAGTTTCCAAATCATGTATATAAGCTTGACAACGCTCTTTTTGGCCTCAAACAAGTTCCAAGAGTTTGGTATGAAAGATTGTCAAAATTATTACTTGAAAATGGTTTCAAAAGAGGCTTAGTTGAAAAAACTCTTTTCATAAAGACACATGAGAAGTACATTCTAGTAGTACAAGAATATGTTGATGATATTCTATTTGGTGATACTAATGATTCTCTTTCCAAGAATTTATCTAGTCTTATGAACATGGAATTTGAGATGATCTTAATGGGAGAGCTTAGTTTCTTTCTTGAACGTCATGTACATCAACTGAAGAAAGGATTTTTTCTACATCAGAATAAGTACACCAAGGATTTCATGAACAAGTATAATATGTCTCAATCCAGGGTAGCCAAAACTCCCATAATCTCTACACTGTCCTTAGAAAATGATCAAAATGGTAAGAGTGTGAACCAGAAAGAGTTCATAGGTATGATTGGTTCACTGCTCTATCTTAATGCAAGCAAGCCAGACATCATGTTTATTGGTTGTATGTGTTCTAGATTCCAACCTAATCCTTAAGAGTCTCACTTAGTTGCTGTCAGAAGAGTTTTCAGATATCTCAATGATACCAAAGAATTAGGTCTTTGGTATCCTAAAAGGTCTAACTTCTCTTTGTGTGGCTATTCAGATGCTGATTTTGCAGGATATAAAGTAGACAGAAAAAGCACATCAGCGTATCGCCAATTCCTTGGATCATCTCACATTAGGTGGCATTATAAGAAGCAAAATTCAGTAGCTTTATCAACAGATGAACCTGAATACATATAAGCAAAAGCTTGATGCTCACAAATGATGTGGATAGCTCAACAGATGAGAGATATGGGTTATGAATTTAGAGATATTCCCATCAAATGTGACAACACTAGTGCTATCTCAATTACAAAGAATCAAGTGCAACATTCAATGAATAAGCACGTTGATGTCAGACATCACTTCATTAGGGATCATATGGAGAAAGGTGATGTATTTCTATCATTTGTGCCAACTAACATGCAGTTTGCAGATATATTCACTAAACCACTGCCAGAAGATAGATTCACAGCCCTGAGTTTAGAACTTGGCATTTTGAATAAAGAAGCAATTGTTTAGGGGGACCATCAGGTTAGTTATTTGTGTTTCAATGTTTTGAAAGGTTTTTAAAATCCTTGAAAATTTTATGTGTAGTATAACAGTTTTTCAAGGTCTCGAAGTCCTTTTCAAAGCCTTGAAAATAAATTGGGTTACTATATATTTCAATGAATGGATCACTAATGACGGTGTTATCTCTGTAGATAATTGACTAACATAAGTTCCTCACTTGGCCTCTTGTCGAAGTTCCAGTAGTTCGATCTGATATGATATTCTCTGCTGGATGATCTGATAAATATTTAAACTTCTTTCTGGGTGTCCAAGTGTGTTGAACTTCAAGGCTTCGAGTTCTTGATACAGTAGAAGGAGCATCATATTTCCTGTCAGTCTAAGTCTCAAGGATTTGAGATTTTGGCTCAGCAGGGGGTTCAAGGCCTTGAGATTCTTCTGAAAGTTTCTGCTGCTTAAATTTTCTTCCACTGACTTTCTCACAGTCATCACCTGCCTCATATTTATTGAAGCTAAGATCTGCAAAACTTTCACTCAGAGAATCATCAGTACTTTCATCAAAAATTACATGAATACTATCCTCTACAACCTTAGTTCTCTTATTGTAAACACTGTAAGCTTTCCTAGTTTGAGAATAACGAAGAAACACACCTTCATCACTTCTAGCATTAAACATACCAATATTATCTTTTCCCTTTTTATGCACAAAACAAGTACAACCAAAAGGTTTAAAGTAAGCTACACTAGGTTTTCTGCCTTTGAACAATTCAAAAGGAGTTTTCTTAAGAATAGGCCTGATCAAACATCTATTGAGCACATAGTTGGTAGTATTAACAGCTTCTGCCCACAAAAACTTTGGCAAATTATTTTCAAGTAGCATGGTTCTAGACATGTCTTCAAGAGTCCTATTTTTTCTCTCAACTACACCATTCTACTTAGGATTTCTGGGTGCAGAAATGTTGTGTGCGATGCCATGCTTTGCACAAAATAAATAAAAATCAAGTTGATCAAATTCCCTACCAAGATCACTCCTAATAGATTAAACAGGTAAAATTTTCAAAGTTTGAAGCTCTTTGCAAAGTTTTGAAAATTCAGATAATGCGTCAGACTTTTCTCTAATGAGTATAACCCAAGTAAATCTAGAGTAATCATCAACTACAACAAGCATATATCTCTTATATTTGGGTGTTTGTACCCTCATAGGACCACACAAGTCCAGATCCATTAATTCGAAAGGTCTAGAAGTACTTACAAAGTTCTTTGGCTTGAATGAACTTCTGGTCTGTTTACCTTGAGTACATGCCTTGCAAATCTCATCATCTTTGAATTTGAGGATTGGTAATCCTCTTACCAGATCTTTTGAGATGAGTTTGTTCAAAGTATGCATGCTTATATGACCAAGCTTTCTATGCCACAACTTTGAGTCCCTTCAAAGCTTTGAGGCATTTCAGACTATTACCTGCAACTTTGTCAGTACATAGTGCATAAACATTATGTGAACTAGGAGCAGTGAGGATGCAATTGCCCGATTTTTCATCTTGCACCACACATTTCTCCTTGTAAAATACTAAATTATTACCTATATCACAAAGAGGAGAAATACTCAATAAATTATACTTAAGACCATCAACTAAATAGACATCAGAAATTGAGTATGCAGAATTTTTACCAACACTTCCTATACCAATTATGTTGCACTTTGCTTTGTCACCAAGTGTGATTGTCCCCTCTTATTGCTCTTTGAGCTCTGAGAATAATGATTTATTCCCACTCATGTGCCTGGAACATCCATTATCCAAAATCCATGTCTGATCTTTCAAAGCTTGGTGACATCCTGCAAAATTCAATCAATGTCTTAACAGGCTATTAGACCAAGTGTAGAATTTGGATTCATACTCAGAATCAACCATGTTAGGTGGTCTAAATCCTTTTGGAACCCAAATCTGCTTCACTTGTCCCTTAAGTTGATAAGGATAGGTATTCCTCACTATGCGAGGTTCTGTCCTCCTAAAGGGGCAAGTTAATTTCACATGTCCAATTTTGCAACAGTTCTGAGACCTGGAGAATGTCTGCTTCCTGATTCACAAATGTGGGTTGGTTTCTTCTTGGAAAATTTGGATTATAACCAATTCCACTTTTGTATACAGAATGCACACTTCCTCCAAGCATAAGATTTAGCTTATGTTCTGAGCCAGCAAAAGTTGAAAGAGTTTTCTTAGATTCTTGAAGCTTACTAGTTAATGAAGTTTTTTTTGTTCGAAATCATCAGAATGATTTTTTAAATCAACTACTTCTTTGACATGTGCTTTCAAAGCTTTGAATCTGCTTTCCAATGCTTTGAAGTCACTATCAATTTTCAACTTAGTAGCTTCAAGACACTTGTTCTGAAAAACCAAATCTAGATTTTATTTTGCTTGCTCATGAAATTTCATTTTTAAGGAATCAATCTCATTCCTGTAACTTTCCTCATTCAAAAACATACTTTTAAGGATTTCAGGTAAGACATCAGAAGGACTAGATAAAAGATTCTTTAACATGTCTTCAATTGGATTCTCAGTAGAGTGGTCTTCTTGATGTCCAGCCATTAGACATAGATTGGCTTGCTCCTCATCAGAATCTGATTCTTAAGAGTCTGAATCACTCCATGACGCTATCATTGCCTTCTTCCTTCTGTTGTCATTTTCCTTCTAAGGAAATTGCCTGCCTTTCTTCTTTTGAGGGAAATCTCTTACCAGGTGATCTGCATCTCCACATTCATAGCAATTCATAACTTTAGGCTTATATGAATGTGAAGTAGACTTACCTTTCTGATGCTTACTGGTTGAGGATCTAAATTTTTCTTTGCTGTAGTCCTTGCTTCCAAAGTTTCTCTTATTCTTCAGAATTCTGGCCAAGGATTTGGAGATCAAAGCTAAGCCTTCTTCATCATCATCATCATCATCATCATCATCCTATTCAAGGATTTGGGATTTTCATTTTCTTTTGCCTTGAGTTTCAGGTTTTTGATGTTGTCACTCATTTCACCATCAATCTCCTTCATGGAAATCTCATGAGTGAACAGTTTTCCTTGCAGATCATCTAGTTCCAAAGTGCTTAGGTCTTGAGCCTCTTCAATTGCCGTTGTCTTAGGCTCCCATTTTGCCTTTGGCAAGCTTCTGAGTATCTTCCTGACATTTTCCTCATTTGAGAAGGCTTTTCCCAAGGATTCACAGTTGTTCACAATATCTGTAAACCTTTTGAACATATCTTTGATGGATTCATCAGAATTCATCTTAAATAATTCATACTGTCTCAAAAGGATATTAATATTTATCTGCTTGACTTGGTTGGTTCCTTCGTAAGTGACACTCAGCTTGTCCCATACTCTTTTGCACTTCTCCAGTTGGATATCCTGTTGAACTCATCTGCACTAAGAGAACAATATAATAAGTTCAAAGCTTTGTAATTCTTTGATACCTTTTCCAGTTCAGTAACTGAGAGATCTTCATCCGGCTTGACAGTTCTAAGTCCATTGACAGTAGTATAGAACAGGTTTGGCCCATTCACAACAATATACCATAGTTCCATGTCCTGGTCTATGATTGACATCTTCATCAATGCCTTCCAATGAACAAAGTTATGTCCACAAAACAATGGGGGTCTATTGGCTGCTCTTCCCTGTGAGAATCCTCCATCACCTACATTACTCATTGTAACAAGTTTGTTAGATCCTTAAACAGTGACCGAAAGCTCTGATACCAATTGAAAGTTTGTAATGTAAGTGTAAAATAGGATATGAATACTCTAGAAGGGGGGGGGTTGAATAGAGTATGCTAACTTTTTCCAAAACACAGTCTTTTGAAAAGTAGTGTAGTGAAGACATTTGATATCTCAAAGATTTGATACAATTTTGAACAAATTGAAGATATAACTGCAGAGCACTGAAGCTTCAAAGCTTTGAGATTTGGAAAGCACCAAAGTTTTGAAACTTCATGTTTAAACTGAATGTAAAGACAACAAAAGTAAATAACAGAGACACAAGGAGTTTACAGAGTTGAGTCACAATTGGACCTAGTCTCTGCCTGAGGGATCTAATCCCTCCAGGATTCAAACACAACTGCTTATTAATCACCCAGATTTAGCCCTAGATATCAAGCCTAAGTGAGCTACCTTACACTTATACACCTTGTGGTTCCCAACCTATCTAGTTACAGGCTACAACCAGTTGAAACAATAAGAACCTCTTGTTGTTTACTTGAAAAACCAAACTACTAAGTTTTGTGAGGTTTCAGAAATGTAGAATGAATAATACAATTCAGTACAATAAGAAGAAAACAGAAAGAATAAGCTAATGAAGCCTGGAAGAGTTCTTCTAATCTGATGAATGATCTTGCTTTCGCAATGTCAATAGTCTGATTAAGGCTGAAGATTTTAATGATGTAAAATATCATGTTTGTAGAACACTTCAAATCTCAAGAAGATCAGTCTTAATCTCAGTATCTCCTTTCAATTCAAAAAGCTTATCTCTTTAAATAACAGTTAGCAACCAACTGAGAGATTTTAGGGACATAAATCCTATAAATCTTGTTCCCTGATATGCTTCTTTCAACAACTATGTTTGAATAGGTATATCATTTGTTTATGGACGTTGGGACGCCCAACAAACCTGCGTAAACTCAGCACACAAGATCAAACAACATCAAGACAATCTAGCATAAGATCTGTTTAGCAGAATGCTAATAGTTCATGAGAAAACTGGGCTTGATTTGTCTTGTAGTAGACTTATATAATCAAGCTGTTGAATATGTTAAATAACCAGTATAGAACAAGTGTTATTAGACAATAATCAACTCATAAAAAGTTCTAAGTATTACAGAAATCACCTGCATACAGAGGGATAATTAGATGAACATAGCAGTAAAGAATAATCAGAAAATCTCAAAGCTTTGAAACTTTGCCTGCTAGTTCATCAGAGTGAACTTGGATTTTCAATCCAACTCAGTCCTGCATTTTTTATAGCTTAGAACACATATTATTAAAGCAATTAAATTTTTATTCAATAACAAAACCAAAACTTGCACAAAAACAGTTAGACAAATAAACATATAGGCACAGCTACAGTAACTCAAAGCTTTGAAGCTTTGGTACTTAGCAGTATTTCCTGCTTGTGTTTCTGTCTTTCATCATCAAGGAACTAAATCTCTATGCATATACAATCACAAAACAATATCTATGACCTCCGGAATTATCAAATTTGGAGGACAAGGCTCGAGGAAAAGGAAACGGAGGTGTTGGGGGACATGAAGAAGAGGGAACGACGAAGAGGAAGCCTCTGGGTCAATTGATTGTGCTCTCAATGAAAGAAAGCTTGCTGATGAGTGGTGGAAAGTGTTCTTTCAACCAGGATCCGAATCCCCCTGACAGAAAGGTGCAGAATTAAGAGGAAATTTCTAGCCTTCCAACCGAAGAAATTATGGGTTTCGAAAATATCCCAGCTCTAGATAAACCAGAGGCGGAGGCTTCTAAGCATCCCCGCCTAGATCAATGAGTGCCATGAGCTAGAACGTGCAGGGGCATGGAAACCTCTGCAACGTTCTATCACTTTGCAAATCCGTGAAGGAAAGACGTCTCAATATAGTTTTTCTCATAGAAACTAGTTTGTACCCACATGAGATGGATCCTATTAGAGCAGAGGTGCAGTATGCAAATGGTATCAATTTTGACAGTATTGGTCGAAGTGGTGGGTTGGCCCTGTTATATGATGAAACGACCGAGGTTATGTTGGTCTCTCGTTCCATACGACATATCCACTTTTTGGTTAAGGCGGAAAATGATAGACAGGCATGGTTCTTCACTGGATTTTATGGAGATCCAGATAAAGAGGAAATTGATCACTCATGGACTCTTCTATCTCGTTTGAAACCCCACGGAGATGCTCCGTGGTGTGTGATGGGAGATTTCAATGAAATAATCTCTCAAGAAGAAAAGGAGGGTGGGAAAAGAGTAACTTTTGCTCAATCCCAACAGTTCAAAGAAGTCCTTTGACTTTGAGAACTAAAGGATCTAGGGTTTCATGGAAACCCTTTCATGTGGAATAATAACCAGGAGGATGAAGTGAATATCACGGAGAGGTTAGACAGAGTTGTGGCTAACTTAAGTTGGAGAAGCTTGTATGGGTATGCTTTTGTATCATCTTATTGCACCCACTTCTGATCATAATACCATAGAGCTCTAATTTGGAATCCCAAGTGCTTCAAGTGGTGCAGCAGGAACCATAAAATTTTTCTTCGAAGCAGCTTGGCTTCAGAACGAAAAATGTGATAACACAATCCAAACGGCTTAGAAAAAACAGAAAAGCCCGGTGAAGGGGAAGTTAGATTTATGCGCTTCCCGATTGAAATGTTGGGCCGGAAATAGCTTCAGTTATGTGAAAGAGTAGATTCAGATTTTAAAGAAGAAAGTTGCAATATTAGAACGTCACAAGGAGACTTTGAGCGTTGCTAGCCAGAGAAGGAAATCAAAAAAGGATCTCACTGATCTGCTCTTGAAGGAGGAAAAGATTTTGCAGAAAAGATCTGGGGTCCACTGGTAGCAACATGGTAAAATACAGCCTTCTTTCACAGAAAGGCGTCGGCCCGTAAAGCTAGAAACATGATTAAAGGATTGGAAGACGATGAGGGGAATTGGAAAAAATGAAGATGAAGATTTATTTAAATTCCTTTCCCATTATTTCGAATAGATTTTTGATTCTACCAATCCTGATACGGAGGGAATTAAGTCCAAGCTTGACCTGGTGAAGACAAAGATTAGCCGACATAATCGAGAATTGCTGGAAGTTGTTTATACTATTCAAGAGGTAACAGAAAGTCTGATGTAGATGGGGCCTTTAAAAGCCCTGGGGGTGGACGGCTTTCCAACTTTTTTCTTTCAAAAGTAGTGGATCTTTTTGAAGGATGACGTACGAGATTGCGTGCTCAGGATTCTTAATGGTGAGGAAAGTGTGGCTGCTTTCAACCACACTCTTTTGGCTCTCATCCCCAAAGTGAAACAGGTCAGAAAACTTCCGATCTTAGACCTATAAGTTTGTGTAATTTTATTTACAAACTTGTTTCTAAAACCATGGCGAATAGACTAAAGCTAGTTTTTCCCTCGATCATATCCGAAAGTCGAAGTGCCTTTGTGCCAGGTAGATTGATTACGGATAATACGGTCACGGCGTTCGAAATTTTACATTCGATGAGAAATAGAATCAAGGGGAAGGAGGGCTATCTCGCCTTGAAGATGGATATTAGTAAGGCGTATGACCGTGTTGAGTGGTCATTCCTTACCTTAATCCTCGACAAGATGGGATTTGGTCCTAAGTGGATAACTTGATGAGGAATTGTACTTCTACCACTAGTTTTCGTTCTCTTTTAAAAGGAAGATTGTGGGAAATATAGTTCCCAAGCGGGGGCTTCGTCAGGGGTGCTCGATTTCACCATACTTGTTTTTAATTTGTCGCAAGTTCCTCTCACATTCACTCACTAGTTCTATGTCTAGTGGAGCTATTACAGGGGTGGCTGCGTCTCGAGGTGGACCGAGAGTTTCACGCCTCTTTTTTGCAGATGACGGCCTTATTTTTACAAAAGCTACATCAGAGGAAATAAAAATACTCACAAACCTACTGCAAGACTATGAGAGAATTACTGGGCAAGAAACCAATCTTGAAAATTCTTCGGCAGTGTTTTCCAGTAATGTGGCTGAAGAAGTACGCTCCAGTCTTAGTGCTATCTGCGGGGTGCGCAAGGACTCGATCGACGAGCGATACTGGGCATTTCCTACAGAAATAGGAAGAAAGAAGATGAATAGTTTCCAAAATATCCCTGATAGAGTGCAAAGCAAAATGACAAGCTGGAATGAAAAGTTTCTTTCACGGGTAGGTAAAGAAATTCTTTTAAAATCAGTTGTAGAAGCAATTCCAAATTATTCCATGAGCTGTTTTAAATTACATACCACCCTCTGTGAGAAGATTGAAGCCTCGATGGCTAAATTCTGGTGGGGATCTAATGAGAAGTAGGGGAAGATGTCCTGGATTTTTCCTGGAAAAAAATGAAGAAGTCAAGAGATGAATATGGACTTAATTTCCATGATTTGAACTAATTCCATTTAGCAATGTTGGGTGAGAAATTCTGGCAAATCCTTATGAACCCTTAAAGTCTTATGGAAAGAGTTTTGAAGCACAAATATTTCAGAATTTCTGGGCTACTAACAGCAGAAGCTAAAAAAGACAGATCTTACATCTGAAAGAGTGTAATGGAGAGTTAGAAGCTGGTGCTGAGAGGCTGTCGGTGGCGTCTGGGCAACGGCAAAAAATATAGAATGCCTTCTCTGAACCCTGGTTGTACAGAGAAGAGTCCTTTAAAAAAATTACGCCAAATCTGATTCCAGGGAACCAAACGGTGATGGTTGTTGACCTAATCAGAGATTCAAGAAACTGGAATGAGGAAAAACTGAAAGAGTTGTTCTGGGAAGGGATATCGGAGAAACCAAACGGATCACTATTCCAACTAGAGAGTGTCCAGACAGACTCTTATGGCACTATTCTGAGTCAGACCACTACACTGTTAAAATAGGTTATCAGCTTCTAAAAAAAACAAGAAGATACAAAATAGTTGGTCCAGGTAGGTAGTTGTTCGAACCCAAACCCAAGCTGTTGGAAAAAATTTCGGAAAATCAAGCAAAAGAGAATTATATTCACAACTTGGACAGCCTTCTTACGAAGTCTGCCGATTCGAGAAAATCTCCAAAGAAGGGGAATTAAAGTTCAGAATTTCTATCCAGTTTGCAAAAAAGAGAGGGAAGATGAAACTCATCTTTTCTTATTTTGTCCTCTGGCTCGTAAGTGTTGGATCTCCCTGCTTGGTCCAGATTTTGTGCCGAAAAGTCATATGCAGTTTCAGATCTGGTGGTCAACTGTGTTCCTCGTAGCAAAAAAAAAAGAATAATGAAGGGTGATGAGTACTATTATTTGGAAACTATGGAAAAACATAAACTCAATTATCTTCCAATTGATTTTCAGAAGCTGAAGAAATATTTAATCAAGTGATAGATTATCTTCAAAGCTTGGATGGTATTTTGTCAAGTGAAGAGGTTGCATGCACGGCTGAGATTTCTTCCTCATCACCACCGCCACCAGAGCTTCCACCGAAAAGTTGGACAATCATCAGCACAGATGCACTATGGAACCAACAATGGAAGATGGCGGCGGTTGGAGTTGTTATCAGATCCAATTTGGGAATCTTCATCGCCGGCGAAGCAGCACCTATCCTCTTCTCACTCTCCGCGAAAGTGGCGGAGACCGAGGGGTTTAAAAGAGGTATAGAGTTGGCTTCTCAGATGGGGATATCAAAGATGTGGATAGAATCATACTCACTCTCCTTAGTGAGAGAAATGAACCGATTAACTCAGGAGAAGGAACTAGAAGATGTAACGGAAGTGGACAACCTCCTCGAAGAGTGTATTCCTCGGAAATACGCCACATCACGTGGTCCAGCACATTCCACGACAGTTGGCTTGAATCAATTGGGTTCATCAAAAAAAAAGATAATTGCCTAACATTATGTTTGCCTTATTAAACAAATATTTTTCAAATCAGAATAATGGTATTTCCATCCCAATCGAATTGAATTTCAAACAGACTTTCTTTCCTTAAAAGATTTGGGAATATTTATTTTCCTACTTTATCTCAAACTCTTCAGTATTTATCCTCTAACTTTTCTCTCTTTCTTATATTCTCTCCTGCCTCTTTCTTCTTAAAACCCCAAACCCTAATGGACTCACGGAGAAACTCTGAAAGAATCAAGATGGCTGGAGGCTTAAAGAAGAACACATGGAAGAAAAGAAAAGATGGATAAGAAGATGAAGTTCAAGCTATCAGTGAAAGCTCCAGTTCCAGACTGTCAGTTCTCCAAAGAATCCTTCTCCTCCTCCTAAGAATAAAAGCAAGAAGGATATAGAGGATTAGACTACTACTTCCAGCAAGAAAAAGAAGCTAGATCCTGCAGATACTTCTGGGAAACAAAATGGTGTTCAGATTGGTAGCCCAAAGAAGGTGAAGAAGGTCAAGGAGGCTTAAAAATCAGGCAAGTGTAAGGAGATACAGAGATCTAAAAAAGACAAAGGGAAGAAGAAACAGAGTTCAGAAATAGAAAAAGGGAAAGAGATTCAGATCTACACTGAGATAAAACATCATCTGGTAAGACATCTATTTCTAGAACTTGGTTCCTCAATAATGCTACTCTTGGAATCTGGTTAGATGGTTTTGCATATGCTCCTATTGCTTATTATAATATTATCAATACTAGCATGATGTATAGTACGGATTTGGAGTGTATTAGGAGATTGAAATAGAGTTCAATTTGGAAAATCATAAACTCCTCTGAGGTTGCATACCCTAGGCTCACCAGACTTTTCTATCTGAATATGAAAAACGTGAATTATCTTAGTTTAACTGTATCATCTAAGGTAGATGGTATTGAGATGGAGCTAGATCATGCTGAATTTGCTAGAGTTTATGGTTGTCCAAAGAGGTACAATACAGAAAATTTCCCTAGCAAGGTTGATGGTATTAAGGTGGCTAAGGAATAGTTTTTTTCCCCAACATATCTTCTACCTAGTTAACTCATTCAATGTTAACTACCTACTGTTGAAGCCAAAATCTTGTTTATTATCATGATGAGGTGTGTAGTCCAAAAGAGTTTTCAATGGAGTTGTTGCCTGATAGGGTTTTGTATCTGATGTACTTGGTGATGCATGGTTATGAATTGATCTTCCTAGCATTGTAATGGAACACATGCTCTATATTTGTACCAAGAACGGGAAACATCCTCTACCCTATTCCAACCTCCTTCCACTTTTCTTTCACCATCTGGATATACCTGTCAACAATGAAGAGACAATCACTACTGGTTTTGGAATGATTGATGAGAAGTCTTTTCAAAGGATTGGAATTGTGAAAACCAGTGTGGGAGAATGGAACTACTCTCAATTGTCTGCAGATGAATTGAAGGAAAAGAAGTTCTCTAAATCTAAATACTTAACCACTCCATTAGCCCTACCTTCTACAAATCAAGATCAATCTTAAGTTCTTAAGAAGCTGGACTTTATTGATAATGAGATAGATGAACTCAAGCAGGGTCAGTATCAGCTCGGTACTGAGTTCGGGCCGACGAATTACATGATTGAGAGTGTTTTCAAGAGTATAAATTTGGTACATGTGGAAGAAGAGGATGCACCAATTCCATAAGGCTCAAGGAAGTCAAGATATACCAGAGACTTATTTGATGAGCACAGTTATGGGGATAAGGCTGTTGGGGATAAGGAAGATGGGTCAAAGGTGGCCGAGGAAAAAGAACCTGGTGATGAAGGAAGTATTGACTCAGGGGGGGCTCTCACAGAAGCTCTACAGAAGAAGAAACATAAAGGAAAGGCCCCAGCAATTATCACTTCAGAAGACTTGTTTGAAGATGATGTGGTAGCTGATGAGCCTGGTGAAGAAGTTGCAAAGGATGATGATGCATATAAGAAGATCAGCAAGAGGATAAGGAAGAAGATGATCAGGATGATGCTGCAGGGCCTAAGAAAGATGGAGAACCAAAGCCTTGATTCCAGCCTTCTATTTCTTCTTTTCCAAAGCCTTGAACCCTCTCTTTTCTTTCAAACTTATATTTTCTTTAAAAATCTTTTTTTGAGTTTTTAATAAGGTTTGATGCAACATTTTCTCACTGTTTTTATGAAAGTCAAAAAGGGGGAGAAGTTTATGGATTTTGTTTTGTATTTATGGAAATTGTACAGCTAAAACAGTTTGCTTAGTTTGATTTTGATTCTGCTTATTACTGTATGGTTATTTGGTTGTGATCTTATATAACTGTTTTTTCTATGCTACTAATGTTTATCTTTTGCAAAAATACTGTGACAACCCTTTTAAATTGAAAATATCGATTACACGATAAAAATCATGATTTACTGTCACCCAGTCTGGCACTTTCTGACATTCAAACCTCAACCAGGAGGACGACACACAGTCCACCAGACAACATTTTCAATCAAATTTCTGAAAAACTGGTACGTGACAGAATTACAAAAAAAGTTACACCAACTCGTCAAAATTGATTTTTTTTACAAATATCTGGTCAAAATAGTAATTTAGACAAAGCGCTAAAAACAGGCTATTTCAGCTACACAATAAACTTTTTAGTAATCAACACAGCAGTCTGATCCAAACCTGCTCAACCTGTAAAATAGAGGGGTGAGCCAAATAGCCCACTAGATACCGCCTAACCACTGGCATATAAATCTAAATTTTACTTAACACAACCACGAATTATCACACAACAACATACAACACCAAATACATAAACAGCGTGATTTATCAATCAATATCCAATCGACATGTAGTTAATCAACTGTAGAAATCACAACAACAATATAGACATAGACGGAAATTGAGAAAAATTAAAAATATGAATTTCCCCTACCTTACCCAAAACCATGCTAAGCAACAGATCAGAGGAAAAGTATCTTGCCCAGCTCCTCCATCTCTCTGCTACATTCGTTGATCAAAGTTTAGAGGGATAAAAGTCTCCAACACCCTCTGATTGTTAGGTTAACCAAATATTAATCTACCCACTCTTAAATTATACTTAGAACTTTATGTTTTGAGAAATAGATTTGGTTTCTCTCCAAGTGTTATCAACTCTCCCACTGACTCCATTCATAGTCATCTTCAAGAAACTAAATTTGAGCGATACTATATTTTCGGATCGTCTTTGGTATTATCAGAAAATTGTAATACATGGCTCGTGGCAACTCGTCTCTATTCTCACACGCTAGGTTATATTCCCTTTTTTTTTTGTTCTCAGTTCTCGTCATGCCAAAGTGATTTGTCATCAAACCCATCCAAGAAATCCACATGGCATACTACACTCAAGATTATTTCATCAACTAACAATTGTAGGCATGATTAATTTATAATTTTTTATATAGTGTATTACTCACAAATGTGAAGTGTTAATATCATGTACATTAAAAAGGACTGTAACTAATCTCATTCTCAACATAAAATGTGTAGTGCATGTATTAACATCTACCAATATGTACATTTAACCACGGTAGATAATTATTAACTCCGGATAAAAGAAATGTCAGTACTATACTTATATCCGAATGGTAAGTCACTTGTACGAAAATAGAAAATGACAAATTATTTATCACCACACAATATCCCTTGTTATTTAATAACAACAATTAACTTTCCATATAATCATTGATAAATAGTTCTAGTAGAAAATAATGTATTTATTTATTTTTTGAAAATTCGGGATCTCACTATCTATCCTAATTTTAAAAATTTCATCCTGAAATTTAAAGTGACAAAACTCTACCTTTTAATATCGGTATGTCACGTACCATCATGGTCACATAATTATTATAAACGTGGCAATTTAAGATAATTATGACAACTTACCTCAACCAATCCGACACAAATCCGATGTCCAAAACTCCACCAATCGGACTCACGGGTTAGCCAAACCACTGTTATATAATCTCTAATTAGACATACTGCTATAATATCACCGGTACTAGACGAAAACCACCTCGTGTAATACAATTTATGATCACCATTACTAGACGACAGCCACCTCGCCTAATACAGTAAAGAATCAACCCATGCCAAAGTAAATATATTCTTTGCTAATAGGAACATGTCGACGCCGAAAGGGACATTTGAAGTCAATCGTTCATAATCAAAACGAAATTATGTTGTCAACATGTCTGTCATTCACACGCATACAACGTGAACAATGTAGTCAAATATCAACCCCTCACTAAACGGAACACACCTCGCTTAATGAGGTAACACACTCTGAAATGCAACAATATTATGATCGATATATACAAAATTGTACGAAACATGTAATACTTAGCACAAAATTTATCTCCGAACTTTCACCTAATTGCTATAACTTTACAAAATAGGCACAAAAGATCAATAACATATTCACTGTAAATTTGACATTTTTTTTAAATAAATATCTCCTACCTTGTTTTGAGCTGAAACAAGAATGACCCAACCCAGCCGCTATGTATGTGAAATAAAACCAGACTAGACCTATCTATATGCCTACGGTGAATCAATTTCTCACTGCTATGATTCAAATTGACGAAAACCATCAATCACAACCAAACACCCGTAAACCTACTTGATCTATTTCTCCCTCCCTAAAACATCTTATTATTTAAATTCTCGTTTATTTATATAAAGTGGGCAAATGAGGAAGTTTATCTTCTAAGATTTTCTTCTGAGAAATTCTTGTAAGCTTATCTACGAAAGAAATTCTTTCAACTCTTTTTTTCTTAAAAATATCAACATGTAGCCACCTTCATTGACTAACTTTCACTCCTTTTTGCAAACCATAAAACCTCCTCCTATGTGTCACCATTTTCATAGTTTCAATCTAGTTCACAAAATTATAATTGCACCAATGAGCTATAAAAGTTTGCTCACAAAAAAAACATATTCACATGACAGGAAGAAAAATGATTTTCGTCTATGCATTCTTTTTCTTGTCAAAAATCAAGTAAAATACAGATAAATTAAAGTAGAATGTAGCTTAATTCTAAAACAAAATGTAAGTAGCTTTGTACAAGATCAATCACTAGATCATGCATCACCAATTTATTTTTCTTACATTAACATTTGGATAATATTGGAGTCCAATTGTCATTCTCATTTAATGAAATTTCTTAGATCTCTCAAAATTATAAGAAAATTACCTTAACTAAATCAATTTAAAATAGCGCCACAAATTGTCATTTATGTTGTGAATCCGATAGTTTGTAGAGAAAAGAAAGAATAAGAGATGTAGAGAGAGACAAGATGTAGTGAGAAAAGTATTGAGATGTGTTTTATTCTCCAACCCTAAGCCTCCTTATATAGGCATTAGGTGGGTTTGTGGACCAGAATATAATAATACAAAATACACCCAACTATGTGGTGGATATTCACATCAGTCCAATTACATATTTCATAACACTCCCCCTTGAATATTCACCACTACGATGCCTCGTTAAAACCTTGTCATGAAAAACCCAGTGGGAAAAATCAATGGCTAACGTAAAAGAGTACATCGGTGAATCCTATTTGCTCAGTTGGTAATGACATTCTTCTGGAACGCATCTGGATAATCTTCGCAAGCCTCGTTAAAACCTTGCTAGGAAAACCCTGTGGGACAAAAACCGTAGCGAAGGAAAAAGAGTGCCGCGCTTTTAGTATTTCATTGGATCTCCCCCTCATTGGAATATCCTTGTACCTGACAAACAAAATCCATTGCAAACACAACAATCTAAAAGAAATAATTAACAATCATAATTGATTAAATGCATATGCACCTAAAATTACTCGCGAGTGTACACTTTTGATTTGCTTCAGGCAAATAATATTTCTCATGGGAGCCAACCTCCATGGAATTTCACAAATTTGTGATTTATACGATCGTATTGTAACTAGTTACATCATATTATGTTGTACCTTAGTCCTTAAGACTAAAATAACATTATCATCATTCTCAACACGAGAATATTATACTAATGAGAATTTAACATGACCCATATATCATGTTTCTCATTTTACAAGTCCCACGCTTAAAAGCGGACATAAACCTCGATATGAATCCCACGCATTACAGCGGACATATAACCTTAAGATGAGTCCCACGCTTAAAAGCGGACATATAATAACTACAAAGATCCTACGCTTACCGGCAGATATGTAGTCTCTGCATAGTATGCAATTTTTGCTTCGGGTTGTTTCTATGCTCTACATATTCAAAATGATTGTACCCGAGCAATTTTCTATGCACATGTTGACTTTGTTTTGGCCAATAACTATTTAGTCAACATTCTTCCCATAAAATAATCATATGATTTATATAGCGCTTCCTCAATTGTATCATCATTATTAGTTGGATCATACTATTGTATTAAGGTACCTTTAGCTACTTCCAGAGCTATTAGCCTCTTCCAGGGCTATTCAATTACCAACGTTGGTTTTGATCCATTATGATGATGTATATATGATGAACCCCCAAGATTTCTCCAGAATCTTGTGTTCTTAATTTGTAGAGCATTTTAACCATATCCCAAATTATTTTGGATGCTTTGATTTATGTTCCTCTTCTGGAGGATCAACATATGTACACAAGCAACCCTTTTATGCTTAAAGTGTATACCCAAATCGACACCCATTAGTCGAGAAGCTATCCATTTTACTGGGATTTTGCATTCGTATATACCCGTAGAGACAATGATATTTTGGCTCACGTCATGCAATAGGACCCATTCTCCCCCTCATGACATGAGCAATATGATCATGACCATAATGATACTTTGTAGATGCTTCAGGCATCAATTTGTCTCATATGTACTTTGTTTAACCCAATCCTCAAATTAAAATAAAAACATTGACAATAAGCAATTTCTTGGACGCCGTAGTTCTCTAATCAAAGTTTCTTCAATGAAACCCAAAAAGAGACGTAAATGTCAAGATTTTTATTAAAAAATGAGTGGTTGTAGATTCTCTCTTCAGGGAGATCTGTTATTGTTATTTTATAACTCCAGGTTATAATATTATTTTTCATAACTTCTGGTATGAAAATCACTTTTTACGCATATAAAATGCGTTTGTCCAATCAACCCTCATGGACTAAAAAAAATACATCTTCTGGATGCTCTACTTGAATCAATAAGAAGTGTATAAACAGCAAAGTACTAGACAATATTAAAAATAAATAAGTATATGATACAAAAAATAAACATAATATAACCTCTTCAGGAGGGTGGACCATTTTTATAATTGTAGCAATCTCTTCAGGAGATAGTTTATTATAATATTTCATAAATTCAGGTTATGAAAGTCATAACTACGGGTTATGATTGATGTATTGTAATTCGTTGCTCCAAGAACAAATTACATGGCTAGACATGTGTCTAAATAGGCACTACGAAACCTCTTCTGGAGTTTTGTTTTTTCTACCCATAATAAGTATATAAAAAAATTGAATGCAGAAAATTAATGTGCATAAAAGTAAAATAAATTAAAGAACGCATAACGCTACCTCTTCAGGAGGATTAAAAATAACAAGTGCTTTAGGCGTTTTAGACATCTCTTCTGGAGATCTAGCTTGACTTCAGGTCATAAAAATTATCGTAACTTTAGGTTACAATTTATGAAGTAGCAACGCCTTTTAGACGTGCTTCTTTAATATTTTGTAACTTCGGGTTACAAGTCATGAAAAACAAAATAAACATCTTCTAGATGCACTTATTTAATTATGTTGTAATTTCAGGTTACAATCATATCATTTTGTGACTTCAAGTCATAAAAAAATATCACAACTTCAGGTTGCACTCCATTCATCGCCTGACCCACAACTTCAGGTGTGGAAACGTGATTTTGTAAGCATTTAAAGCTTCAACCAAATTGTGGTTATGATTAAGACCTCTTCTGGAGATCGAATAACAATATATTATGACTTCGGGTCATAAAAAAAAATAGTGGTGCAACTTCAGGTTGCAATCAAAGCTTTATCATGTTGTTCATAACTATACAAATGAAACATGAATTTTATAAGCATAGTAATAGCTCGATTAGGAACCTCTTCGGGATGCTAGATCAATTGTAAAAACTGTATCTTTTATGGAGAAATACAGGAATTAACCTTTTCAAGTGATGAAATTTGTCACAACTCCATATTATGAGAGACACTATATATATAATGAGAAAATATATTTAAACTAATTAGCTTGCAAACAATTGATGATTATAAAGTAAAATTTCTTCCGGAAAGCCTTACACGAAATGCTCTAGAACAACACACAGATCACTGATTAGTCTATAACCATCAGAGGAGGAAATAAAAAAAACAAACAATTACGTAGCTCACCCAAAAGAAAAAGCAGCACTTGCGTCAAACAAACAGACGCCAAAAACATAGATCAATATATTACTCTCATGGTTACAATAGTACTAATAAACAAGTAATAAAAGGATCCATGAATGCTAACTCACCGATGATGCTCCATAGCCATACATGATATTGATCATAAGAAATTAACAATTAAACAACTACATTGTATTACATACCTCCATCAGGTTATGATTGTTTGTTCATTGTATATCGTCATCTCTTGTTTTCAGATCTTTATACTCGGATCTTCAAATTTTGTAAGAGCATCGTGCTGATAACGTGTTGTGAATCTGATAGTTTGTAGAGAAAAGAAAGAATAAGAGATGTAAAGAGAGACAAGATGTAGTGAGAAAAGTATTGAGATGTGTTTTATTCTCCAACCCTAAGCCTCCTTATATAGGCATTAGGTGGGTTTGTGGACCAGAATATAATAATACAAAATACACCCAACTATGTGGTGGATATTCACATCAGTCCAATTACATATTTCATAACAATTTAGGTTTTTTCTAAGAGAAATGTTAGAGAACCCACCAATATCTCCCACTCATCTCCCAGCCAAGTGTAAGATTGGCAACATGAGTATTCATTTGGCATGATTGCATTTTTCTAGAAGGAATGTGGGAGATGAGTGGGAGATATTGGTGGGTTCCCTAACATTTCTATTTTTTTAAACCAACATGTATGTGGTACATACCTCTCCAAAAACAAACATGCAAACATATGTGGCCAACCATCAATGTTAGCCTCGCATCACAAACAATATATGTAATCTTACTATGTGGCATACAAGAGAAAAATAAGAACCACTGTTTCTGAAAACATGTGAACGTAAATATGCATGCATAATTCACAACATATAATTTATAATGAAATTACTTCAACTTGTGAAGATTTTAGCTCATGTGTTTTGCATAGTAGGCATCAAATAACAACCACTATAGTTTAATCAGTTACTAGACAATAATTTGATAGCTGAAAGATGTAAAATCGTTTAAACAGTATATACAAATATACACCATAATTGTAGGAATTTAAAAGAAATACTTCCCTTACTTCAGGTAATACTGGGTAGACCAGATTCAAAGAAACTTTTCCCCAAATTCACACAGCGATTAACATGAAGCCTACACGTCAGATATAAGTCATTGAAGCTTACTTATCTAAACATGTAAATGAATTATTAAGAAATTGAAAAAGTCCTCAACTGTATCTTTAACACCAAGAACAAACATTATAAAAACTTAAAAATTCTTTTTCATGGTACTCTTTGAAATTCGCTAACAGTAACAATTTCTTGCATTGCTGTTCCTCTCAACATCATCTAACTACGTACTCAAAAACCATCGGAATTTGAAATAGTCTATTTTCTTTTTCTAAAAACCAAAATTTTCCTCTCTATCTCACTTTCCGTACGCACTTTTTTTTGGAACTAAGTCACCCAAAAGCTGGATAGCAAGAAAGAAATGACATAGTTTGACAGCTATGAAGAAAGCACACACCTATTCATATTGGAAATGTCACTTTTCAACTTATAAAAGCCTACTAATATAAATCAGCTACCAACACTTTTAAGTACTTAAAAATACTACAAAACACTACGACATTTTGGCATGTTTGAAAAGTACAGCCATAATGGTACACCACATGCTTTCTGTTTATGTAACTCCATGTATATCCTCTAAAAGACCAGATAAAGATTACGACTTAGGAAACTATATAGACCAAGTTAAATATAAATTGTAACATAAACAATCCTAAAATAATATTACACTTAAACTAATTTCCAACATAAAGCATAGGAAACAATTTACATCAATGTTAAAGAAGTCGGGTCTCGCAACCTATCTTACCCACAAAAACTTCGTCTGAGAATATTGTTAAAATTCACTTTCAGTTTAAAAATGTCATGTACCAAAATATCTCATCACCTCCACCACCCAAACAGTACTAAAATGTGTACCCCTACCTCGATAATGCGGTGACTCACAAGTGCGGTGGCTCAGAAGTGTGTACTACTCGTACAACACCCGCCTACCTACACGGACACCCGCCAAAACACCCACCCAGTCTCAGATACACTATCTATACTTCCGGTTGGACTCAGATATGATACCAGTTGTGACGACCCGGTCACACTTTTAAATTAAAATATCGATTATACAATAAAAATCACGATTTACAGTCAACCCGTTTGCCACTTTCACGTTCAAACCTCAATTAGGAGGACACACAGTCCACTAGACAACTTTTTCGATCAAATTTCTAAAAAACGGGTACTTAATAGAATTACAAAAAAAGTTACACCAACTCGTCAAAATTGACAATTTTTTTATATAAATATCTGGCCAAAATAGTAATTTATAACAAATCGCTAAAAACATGCTATTTTAGCTAAACAATCAACTTTTTAGCAATCAACACAGCATTCTGGTTCAAACCTGCTCAACCTGTAAAATAGAGGGTAAGCCAAATAGCCCACTAGATACCACCTAACAACTGACATATAAATCTAAATTTACTTAACAGAACCACGAGTTATCACATAACAACATGCAGCACCAAATACACAAACAGCGTGATTTATCAATCACTATCCAATCAACATGTAGTTAATCAACTGTAGAAATCACAACATCAGTATAGACATAGACGACAATTGAGAAAATTCAAAAATATGAATTTCCCCTACCTTACCAAAAACCATACTAAGCAAACAGATCATAGGAAAAGTATCTTGCCCAGCTCCTCCATCTCTCTGCTACATTCTTTGATCAAAGTTTAGAGGGATAGTACTTTCCAACACCCACTGATTGTTAGGCTAACCAAATATTGATCTACCCACTCTCAGATTCTACTAAGAACTTTCTGTTTGAGAAACAATTTTGGTTTCTCTCCAAGTCCTATCAACTCTCTCACTCACTCCATTCATAGTCATCTTCAAGAAACTAAATTTGAACGATACTATCTTTTCGGATCGTCTTTGGTATTATCAGAAAATTGTAATATATGGATCCTGACAACTCGTCCCTATCCTCACACGCCAAGTTATATGCACTTTATTTTTTTTCTCTCAGTTCTCTTCATGGCAAAGTGATTTGTCATCAAGTCCCTTTTATTGTACTCAAGATTATCTCATAAACTAACAATTTTAGGCATGATTAATTTATAGTTTTTATATAGTGTATTACTCACAAATGTGAAATGTTAATATCATGTACAATAAAAGGGACTGTAACTAATCTCATTCTCAACGTGAAATTTGTAGTACACATATTCACATCTACCAATATGTACATTTAACCACGGTAGATAATTCTTAGTTCTGGATAAAAGAAGTGTCAAAGTTCTATACTTATATTCGAATGGTAAGTCACTTGTGCGAAAATAGAAAATGACAAATGATTTATCACGACACAATATCCACTTTATTATTTAATAATCACAATTAACTTTCAATATAATAACCGATAAATAAGTCCAATAGAAAATGATGAATTTATTTTTATTTTGAAAATTCGGGATCTCAGAAATACAGTTCAAACAGATTAGTGGTTTTATATTTCATCAAGGGGGAGATTATAAGTTCACAGTTGGGAGATTGTAAGTTCACAATTTGTTTCAAAGCTTTGAAACTGGTTTCAAAGCCTTGACACTGCACAACAATTCCCAGCATGAACTTAGGGCGTATTCTCCTAATCACATTGTGATCTATAGTGTTTGATTATGCTATATTATATGATGAAAGACAAACTAACTATGTGTTATAACATGCTTTCATCTTATCATTTTCCTAAGTTTATTTGCAGGGATTATTAGCTATCTGTTTTGCAGGAAGTTTCTTTATTTACTTGTATGCAGAGAAGGAAATCAAAGTCTGCAGATTGATCCTACTATTATGGAATGATATTTGGACTTACCTAAGACCCGCATATGGAAGATCAGATCAAAATCAATGTGGAAACTAAGTAGCTAGTCATTGGAATCAAGTTGTTGAGAGTCAAAGATATGCAGAGGATTTTTAGGGATTTTTGTTACAGAGTTCCTTATATATCTGAAATACAAATTGACAAAGGGTGACACAGATGGTGAGAGAGCATTAAACAGAGATTCATACGCTCTCACATATTTACAAGCATCATTGAAGGAAATCAAACAACCTCTCAATCTATTCCAGTTTCCAGAAGAACACTTCAAGCTTCACAGCTTCAATGTCATTATAGTGTTCTTCATCTGGGATTCATTTGTGTATCTTTTTGTTATATTACTTAATCATATATTCTCGTGATTTTTTAAAGAGGAACAACAAAGACTCTTATTGTATTAGTTAGCTAGAGCAGGAGTTAGATAGGTTAGGAAGAACCACTAGCAGGAAAAGAGTAAGTCAATTCTCTTGGCCATATATCTAGGGCTTAGCCTTTGATAAATAAGAAGTTGTTGAAATCCTAGATGGATATGATCCCTTAGGCGGAGTGTAGGTCACTTGGGGTCGAACTTCGTAATAAATTACTGTGTTCATTGTTTTCCATTTCAATTCTGCAGTTAGCTTTATAACTGCTTCAAAACAGGTTTCAGTTCAAAGCTTTTCAAAGCTTTCAAAACTATCACTAACTTTTACTCTGCCTGTTTTGGATTTCAAAGCCTTGAAACTGAGTGTAAATGTTTTAAATACTACAAGCTCTTCACACTTTGTTTTAAAATCACTCTTTTGAGAAAAGTTGTCATACTCTATTCAACCCCCTCCCTTTTAGAGTATTTGATTCTGTATTTACTACGTGCATTACAATCTTCAATTTTGTGAAAATTTATTATTGTTACTACTATTATTTATTTATTTGGCTCGAGTTTTACTAATTTTTTGTGTTGATTAGATAATATCCCTTCAATTATAAATAAATCGAATGTAAGAGATTAGAAGAGACCAAATAAGTGTAATAGTCTCAGCCAATGATTTTTACACCAATATGAACGTAAATGTAGTTGACATGATTTAATCTAAGCAATTTGAGATTAAATAATTTATAGAATTCGAATTAAATTCCAAAAGACGTACAAATATGATAAAAAAAGATCACTAAACTTTTGTTAAATCAAACATGAATTACAAGCGAATAAATTGATTTGTGACTTGTCATTTACAAGCTACTACCTATGTTTGTCTTCTTTCGTCCTGGTTTTTTTTTCAACTCGTAACTGATTCACTTTGACTCAGTGATTTGAATAGCAAAACGATGTAATTTTATTTTAAAAAAATCCATGGTGTTCTAGTGTAAAGTTTACCCTACGAGACCATGCAAAGATTACCGAATTATTGTATCGCTTGGCTAATCAAATCACCGGATCAAAGTGACCAAGTGAATAGTGACAAAATTTGAAGTAGGCAGAAAGATGAGAAACAGAAGTAGTATTCTATAAGGAGCATGTATCTAAGTATACACAGTAGTTTATGTGTTCCCTTATTGTTCATTGTTCAAAAAAATTAAGAAATGGCGTTTTGTCCGTGAAGTAACCCATAGCTTCACTTTGAGTGTAACTTTGAAGCGCACTTAAAACAGATTATACATAATGCTCCATATTATTTGCACTATAATTTAAATATAGGGAACGAAGAGATAGACTGATCTAAGCACATATAGATCCAAACACGTAAGTATTGCGTAAGATTTACGCGTTTACCTCTTCGCCTATGCTCCCTCGCAGAGATGATGATCGTATTTGTTGCTTGCTTTCACGTGCCTTCACCATCGTCTTGCTCCCACCGGTCTAGTGTGAATCTCGAGGACGAACATTGTGTTTCACCCCATGTTCAACCTTTGGATGCAATTCATAGAGCGATTATAGGGTTCTCTACAACTGATTATGAATGTAACTAGTTTGTGGCATAGAAAACTTAGGAGGCTGTCTTTTTATATAGACAGATTTATTACCTTATTACAGCTTACTCCCTTTGGGTTTGTATCTATTTGCAGCTAACCCCCTTAGGGTTTGTGACTAATTACATGTGCACCCCATTGGGCGCTACAAGTAATTTGCTAACATCTCACACTCGCTCAGTGGGGATGCGCATAGCTTCTTTCATCTCTCCATTCTACAACAAAATCATTTAAAAATTGTTTTTTGTGGCCGTGGGGTGTGACCGTTGAGAGTACCTGCATTTCGGGAGATCCGTACAACAAACTCATAGATCCAGCGCACGAAGGCTCAACCTCTAGAAAACAATGATGCATAGTCTAGATAACTCTCGTATCTCCTAGATTCATCGAATTGTTATCTCGTGGACCATGAACACGAGTCTAGTCTCGTAGGTGGTGCTCCAACGCGTCCACATATCCTTTATTATATTCATATCTTGCATAACCCCGATGAATCCTAAAGGTGGGCCCAATGAAAATAACAAAGAGATATGCAATGAGAATCTTCCTTCTATCCAAGTGCTACTCATATTCAGCTTGGCTACTTTCCCAGCACTGTTCGGAAGGCCAAATCATCCATATTCATAAGGTGGCACGCCAAAGTAGCACCACCAAGACCGTCTCCTCACGACACAGACAAAAGTACTAAGGGTATACAGTGTCAACCATATTTCTATGATTGACGAGGCTCACACGATGAGGAATCTCAGGGAGTAATTCTACTCATCTCTTCCGGTCACCAATTAGCACGTGTTACTTGGGAAGTACACGCCATAGTGTTTGAACTCCGATTGGAGCGCATGTCTTATCCAATGAGGACCACTATGCAGATATTATTCTAGTATCCATCCAAGCTACTAACCCGAGTACTGAGATAGCACACTATTTGCGCACAAAAATCATTTCTCGCATCTGGCTATATTTAAATCAGACTATACATGGTGTTGGGGTCATCACCATGTACGACAAGCACAAAGCCATCTCACTTTGCATCCTTCCAATGCGACAATTTGATTCTCGTTTGACAAGGCATTTTAGCTCTCATGATAGGCATCCACCTATTATCATGGGCACCTCGCTCATATGATGGGCATCGAGCTCTTATTATAGGCGCTTTAGCTCTTGTCATTGAAAATATGTCTCATCTTTCACTCACCATCCAGGTATCGTAAAGGCGATCGCTCGTGTAAGGGAGCCAACCTCGTGTCTGCACGACATGCTCAATGCTAGTATAGGAAATGCAACATATTAAGCATGTATCAAACATGAAGCAAAATAATCACAGCAAATCCAAGTAAAATCCAATCATCAATGTATCATATGCTCATCTATCATATTATTAGTCATCGACTACCGAGTCCCATCTCTCCAAAATGATCCACAAAGATGATTCTTTATTTGTTTAGGAATGGGATGACCCATCACTGTAGCCCATAGTCGATCTAAAACAAGATTACTCATTAGGTAGTTATTTCATCTCTAGTGAAATGGTACCTTTTCCTATGTGTTTGATTTTAGCGCAGTGCCATAGTCGTATGCCAGTACAACTCATTTTAACCGGTCTGGGTTCGTCAACCGCTAGAAACCTTTGTAGCCAAACACATTTATTCCCGGTGACAGAACATGAAATCGTGCTTCGCTTCCATAATCGATGGAGTGGTATAATACGATCGTGCAATATCATATGTTCCATGCGATGAGTCTGTCATCTTGCATGGGCGATAGCCTGAGGCGCATCCACGTGTTTCTAGGTCCCCACCCTAGTCAGCATGCATAGCTAACTAGTCGAAGTATCTATCTCGGATAGTCATAACACGTGATCCATCGTATAGAGTTATCTGAGTATCCTTCTGACAGCAATCTAGTGTCCTAAATTGGGAATTCCGAAAATCCACTCCTCCGACTGCACAGCGTCTCTTGGGTCTGGCTACGCATCAAAGCGTACATGAGACTTCCACTGTTCCTTCATCGGGCTTTCTGGTCTTATGGTCAATCTTGTATGGTGTCTATCTTAGGGTATATATTAGGCTCTTAAAGTATTGCAACAAGCTACAAGAGTACCACATGGCTTTGGTTCCAGAAAATGGAATCTTTCATTCATCTTTTTGGTGTGTTCCTCTAGCGTCAATGTAAGAAGTCTTTATGAACGAACGAGAATGCTCCTCTCCCTACCAATATCCTCTATCGCAAATCAAGAGGATACCTTCTCCTTGGTGGACACGAATAGTCCTCATGCTCCACTGGCCAATAGAGTGTCATCGATATTAAGTGACATGGTCATTAACTATAACAACCCGGATCCTACGGTTCCAGCTAGCACAACTTAACGATATTCCAAAGTGCTTTATTATATAAATAAAAGGGAAAACCTTCCTTACATTGCTGAACAAAAGATAAATATTGTCTAAACCAAGTGATACAATTACTAAAATATGTTTGCTACTCAAGATTCTAATCCTTAGCTCGTATGCGCGTTCCACCCCAGCTAGCTTATTCAACCTGCGGTTTTAAAATAGCAAAAGCCGACGCAGCAAAGCATTTTATCGGTAAAAACTGAGTAAGAATACACCACAACACGTAAAAACAGAGTTTTTGGCTAACGCGAGAATATACACAGTAAAAACAAGCAGTAACCACATTTTTATTCTTTTATTTGGTTGAGGCATATCCACGAGCCCCAACAGGTACGGTGTGGACAGAGAGGTCACGATGGAATAATAATAAAGTAGGGTACTTCTACGGGATATCACAGTCCATCCCGATTCTCCCTAAAGAACTAGTGAGACCTTAAGTGTCGACACCCCTATACAGTCGTGACCTAAACATGTATAGGTAGTACTCCTAGTTTTCAAAACAAATAAGAGGGTACAATTCCCTAGGGAAATCACACAATGGTGTTCCCGGCCTTAGCCTTCACGCGCATCCTCTGTACACCGTTCCCAATTCTATTATCGTACATTTATTGTTCAAGATTCCACGGGAGTAATAAGCCACAATTTTAAATAGTGACCACATGCTTCTCAAATCGTTCGTAAGAAAGCGCCAAAAGAGTTCAAAGTATTGTAAAGCGGAAATTGAATTTACAGTTTGAGATAACGCACACGAAACAGCACATTTTGATATTTAAAGATGTTGTGCATATAACTTACCTGATAATGGAGAAAGTTTGTCACACGTAAGCAAGCACGAAATCTAATAGTAGAGGTCCTCAATGAATTCGTCTCCTACGAATTTTGAATCTACAATAATCACATAATTCTATATTAACACGTATACATCACACAGCAAAATTCCAACTAAAGTGTCCTATATAAAATGCAAGTGCAACCCCCATACTCCCCCAAACTAATTATATCTTACAAGCTATGAGTCGCACGTTCAAAGTATACCATTCATTAGAAAATGGAAGTTTATAAAATAAAACTAAGAATTGTGGTAAGGAAAACTCTTTTTAGTATTCTATAATATTTGTTTGATTTACGAAAGTACATTTATATAAGTAAAAGATAACTATTCTAATTTGATAATATCGTTATAAAAATAAATGTAAACTTTTATTAAAAGCTAATGACTCAAATATTGTTATTATAAAATTCGTATCGTAAAAGGTTATTTAAGGGGAAAACTTCTTTTTTTTTCGATATACAAAAATAATGCTATTTAGTTGATAAGTAAACAAAATATTATCATTGTCATTACACATACTCATAGAATACCGATTTGAATGAATTATCAAGTTACATATATATACATATATTTCAGGAATAGTTTATAATTATGATTAATATATCAAATACTAACTTAGATTTAATTATCAACATTATACTCAAGCCTTTTGAAAACCAAACAACAAAATCAGTTTGTGGAGTCACTCCCATAAGATGACAAAGAACACCAAACAGCCTCCCTTTTATACAGTACACACCCAACCCCCATTTCGTACAACGCATACATAACACAATTTTTTTTTCTTTTCTTTGTTTTCTTCTCCAAACTCACCATTCAACAACCCACTTCACTGTAACAAATTTCAACATCCAAACCTATGTATTATACGACTTCAAGTTATTACTTAGAAACAAATCTATCAAATATGAAGAAGTTGGTTTGGATTTCAATCATGGGGTTCGGTGCTTACCGAACAACCGGAACGGGGAGGAGAAGCGACGGCGACGGTGATGGGGCTTCCCGTGCTGCTGCTGGTGAAAATCGGGCAGAGAGAAGATGGAAGATAGGCGGTGGCGGCGACGGCGAACTGACGGCGCAGAGAAGGTCAGCGACAGAGCCGGACCTGGGTTCGGCGGCTGGGCATTGCTCGACAAAACAGAGCACCAAGAGAGAGTGAGAGGAAGCGACAGACGGAGAGAGACGAGAGAGAAAATGAACAGAGAGTGAGCGACGAGAGAGAGGAGGAGTTGGGTTTTGAAACCCGATCGAAAAATGAAGTTCAATTGAAAACATTTCCGGTTTCAAAAATGGAAATGTCAAACGGGCGAATTGATTGCGACGATTGGGTTTTGACTTGTTCGCGATGATTCGGGATGAAAATCAGAGGAAAAAGAGGTCAAAAATCTGAGTTTTCGCCGTGGGTTGTGTCGCCGGAAACTCAGGAGGTTGAAGCCTCCTGTACGTGTTTGAGAAGGGAGGAAGAAGATGGGAAATGTTTATGATGTGGCGGATGCACCACACCACGCGGTGGTTCGACACGTAATATTAATAAAAGTGATACATTTGGACATGATATAAACGTTACAAGACCCGCTACACTTCACTAACAATTGTACCCACAACTAACTAAAAAAGTCATCTTACAAAAAAAAAAACTTTTGATAAAAAATAAAATAAAATAAAAATAATAATAACAATAATAATAATGATAACACTAATAATAATAATAATAATAATAATAACAATAACAATGATAATAGTAATAAGAAGAAGACTTTTTAATAAAAGAAACAAAATGTCTTTTTCTTAAGACTAATAATAATAACCATAGTAGTAGTTGTGGTAGTAGTAGTAGTAGTAGTAGTAGTAGTAGTAGTAGTAGTAATAGTAGTAGTAGTAATAATAATAATAATAATAATAATAATAATAATAATAATAATAATAATAATAATAATAATAATAATAATAATAATAATAATAATAATAATAATAATAATGTGAAAAGAAAACTATTTAGTAAAGGAAAATATTTTTATAAATCTCAAATAGTGGCCCAGAAAATTTGTTAAACTCCGAAAAATAACCCTAAAAATACCGGGGTATTACATCACATCTCCCTTAAAACAAAGCTTCGTCCCCGAAGCTTAAAGTAAACCAATCGCCCAATGCAAGTATAAATCAAAGCGCCCAAGCATAAATCAAATCGCCCAATGCAATTATAAATCAAATCTCCCAATGCAAGTATGCAGTTTTGATGTGCACATAATAACATGACAAGACGACGAGACGGTTAATTAAATGCATGACTGTTAAATCACATCTCCCTTAAAAGGAGTGACGTCCCCGTCACTCGACTCGTCCCTGGTCAAAGAGGTGTGGTGAACGTTTCCTAACGTCTGCCTCGGATTCCCAAGTTTCTTCTTCCGTCTGGTGGTTTGATCAAAGAACCTAGACCGGCATGGTGTACTTGGCACGGGTGTTTTCTGGTCTTTGTATCAAGGATTTTGATGGGTTGTTGTTCAAAGATAAGAGAGAGGTCAAGTTCGACGAGCTCGAATTCAAGGATAAGGCTCGGGTCAGGAACCAAAGTTTTGAGTTGGAACTCATGAAAAACGTTATGGATTCTACCTACAACAAACACTGAGGGATATGATGACGTCAGCACATGTGTTAACGTTGCCTAATGAAGGATGAGAATTTGAAGTCCATAGCGATGCATTCAAGCATGGGCTAGGATGTGTTTTAATGCAAAGAGAAACTGGCAAGGTGATCGCTTATGCTTCTAGGCAACGAAAGTCTTATGAAGAGGATTACCCTACTCATGATTTGGAGTGGGCAGTCATAGTGTTTCCACTTAAGATCTGGAGGCATTATCTCAATGGTACGACTTGCAAAAATATACATATCACAAGAGCTCGAAGTACATATTAACCCATAATGAGTTGAATATGCGACAAAGAATGTGGTTAGAATTGTTGAAGGACTACGACATCAAGATCGAATACCACGAACGATAAACTAATGTAGTAGCGGATGCATTGAGCTGAAAGACGAATCATACGGTAAAACAATGTGGGGTTTGCCAATTAAGCTTTGCGAAGAGTTCCGAAGGCTGGGGTTTTGAGTTTCCAAGAAGGGAACCACGAATAACATGCTGTGTAATTTGACGATATCACCGGACATCTTTGTAGAGATGAAGTAATGACAGAAAGAAGATTATTTCCTACAAAAGATCAAGGAAAAGATCAACATAGGAGAGACACTCAATTCCAAAATGGATAGAGATGGTAGCGTGAAATTCAAGGAAAGATGGTGTGTTCCAATGAAAAGCGCGGCAGTGAAAGAAGAAGAATATGAAGAGAGCTCATAAATCTGCAAAAAGGATTTGAAAGAGAACTTTTAGTGAAAAAGGTATGGAGAAAGAAGTAGCTGAGTTTGTCAAAAGGGACTTTCGGTGTTTGACTTGTCAAAAGGTCAAGTTCGAGCACAAGAGACTAGGTGAGATGTTGCAATAATTGGAGACATCGATACGAAAATGGGATTCCACCTCAATGGAATTTGTTACATCTTTACCTATTTCGACGAATGGGTTGATCCAGATTGGATGGTAGTCGATTGACTGGAAAAGACGGCATGATTCATTCTTGTGAAGGACACGTGGAACATGAAAAGAAAGAGGACGCATACATCAAGGATGTGGTAAGACTACACGGAGTACTTAGCACGAATATTTCAGATAGCGATTCAAACTTCATTTCACAATTCAGGAAGGAGTTACAAAAGAACATGGGTACCGAGCTAAGGTTGAGCAGAACATTTCACCCAGCTACGGATTGAAAGACTAAAAGGACGATTGAGATGTCGGAAGGCATGATAAGGGGTTGCATTTTGGGACTTTGGAGGTTCATGGGTGGACAAGTTGTCTCTTATCGAATTTTCTTATAACAAGAGCTACCATGATAGCTAAGGGGGTGGCATCCTATGAAGCATTGCACGAAAGGAAGTGTAGGACACCACTGTGTTGGAGCGACAATAGCGAGGCAATTATTCTTGGAAAACAAACGATCGAGGACTCGACAAACCAGATTTGGGTGATTCAACAAAGGATGAAAGTAGTCAAGGATCGACAAAAGTCTTACGGGGATTCGAAGAAAAGGCCATTGGACTTCAAGGTTGGCGACAAAGTGTTCACGATGGTTTCACTGACAAAGGGGTTATGCTTTTAAGGTGAAAGGAAAGCTGAGCCCCAAGTTTATCGGACCATACAAACTACTGGACCGTATAGAAGAGGTTGCCTATCGCCTAAAGCTTCACATCTGAGAAAAAGGTCAAGGCCGAAATGATTGGATTTTGGGTCTACTGGTTATACCCTTATAGGATAAACGTTCACCTTTCGGGTCAATGGAATCTAATTTTTTTTTGGTTGGCACACTCTATGGTTGCTTCGTATTTGCTAAGCCAGTCCATACATAAGATAACATCTAGGTTGCCCAGATTAAAAAGAATTCGATTAGAAGGTAGTTTGGCTCTTAAGACTTCTAGGTTGACTTCGAGGTACACGGTATTACAAGATATGACTTCTCCACTAAGCGCAGAGATGAAGATAGGTATTTGGGGTAGGAGTTGGTAAATCTGTCTTTTTAGCAAGGTAGATGATATGAAGGAAATAATATATTCCAGTCCACATACATGCACAACATAAGTTTTGAAACAATGAACATTTATTGATCCACCCATCAAATAATCACCATGGAAATTTAAATGATAAAAGAACTCAATCCCAAAAGTAAATATCAAAACACAAAGTAAGCTAAGCGTTCACTCTCGTGATTGAAACAATGCAATAAACGATGACCCTAAGGGTGGGATGGGCATGGAACTACTCCTCATCGTCAGTTTTTAACATGAACTCGATCTCAGCGGCGTCGATCTCAATCTCTTCCGCTTCGTTGACCTCTTCATGCTCAATATCGTCGATCTCGTCAAACTCGTCCATGTCAGCATCCCAATCTATAATTTCTTCCTCTCCATCCTCATTTTGGTTTCCACCCTGATCTTGTTCCTCCCCTAGGTCTTCATCCAAGTCCATATTTTCTTGGTTATCTTCCATTTCCAGTGCTTCGCCATCTTCACCTTCTCCTTCCTGGTTCTCGGCGTCCTGCGCCTGCTGCGCTGCCTCGTGTTTTATGGCTTGAGCTGCTAATGCCTCCATACGTCCCCGAATCTCGAGTGGGTTAATCTCAAAGATGTTAAACTCACGGTGCTTGTACCTAGACTCATTAGATACAGCTTCCCCCCATGCATTCCAAACTAGCACATCACGGTACTCGTGCCTCAGGTTTATCCATGGGTGTACATCTGGCAATCCTCGGAGTATGAAGTGGCAAATGGTTAACGGGTGACTATGTATGGCATCAAGATGGCCCCATGCAATGCAAATATCTCCCACATATGCGCAGTACTGAGCTATGGTCTCCTGCTCGGGTTGGTACGTCACTAGCTCTGGTCGGTGTATAGCAGCGAGGTCCATAGGGGCGGGGATAGGCTGTCTATTTGCTCCATATATCTCGGGAATTTGTTTGGGTACTTCCTCTTCTTCGAGAATCTCTTCCTCTTGTGCTTGTTCCTCTTCCTCCGGCTCCTCCTCTTCCGGATCGGAATCGGGCTCTCCGTCGGACTCTTCCTCTTCAGGATCGGAATCGGGTTCATCGTCAGACTCTTCTCCGTCCTTCTCTATTGGTTCTTCTTCAGGCTCCTTCACTTTTTCTAGACGTTTTGCTGCTTCTTCCAAATCTTGGCGTAGGACTTTTGTGCTAAATATGTAATGGTTCTCTACCTTCCATCCGTCCTCATTGGGAACTAACTTTCCATCTTCGTCCTCATGTACTAAATCCTCATAATCCTCCTTCACCCACAACCACGGTTGGGTATTAGGGACTCCGTTTAGAAGGCAATGACCTATCATGAGAGGGTGCTGGAAGCGGTCATCCCCAAGGTTCGAGAAGCTCCAGTCATTACACCGGGTCGTTACTCGGATATAGTACTCGGTAAGGGTCTCTTGGCCCTCCAAGTAGGTCATGAGTAGGGGCGAGTCTTCCGGCTGAAATACAGGCTGGATGTATGAAGGGTGAGCAGGGGCACGTGGTTTGGCCATCTGAAAGAAGAAAAGAGAAGTCTCAGAAATGTTCTAAACCACGTATAAACTCATTAGTCGACAGAAATAAACTGAAAAAAATAAAAGCAAGTATGTAACAGGGATAACTAACAAATTAACAAGTTGCATCAACATAGCAATTTATCCAATCTTAACTGACAAGGGTTTCTCAGATAATCATACAACACACTGAGGAATTTAAACCACAACTATGCTAACCCACATCCCCGGCTTGTTTAGTTTCATTTCCGGTTTTAGTTGTCCTATGTTCCATTTTAATTTTGAAAAGATTTCCAATTATAATTAATCTTTGTTTAAAGGAAATCGAAAAGTCACACTAGCGTTGGAACCGTCGGCTCTGATACCAACTATAACAACCCGGATCCTACGGTTCCAGCTAGCACAACTTAACGATATTCCAAAGTGTTTTATTATAGAAATAAAAGGGAAAACCTTCCTTACATTGCTGAACAAAAGATAAATATTGTCTAAACCAAGTGATACAATTACTAAAATATGTTTGCTACTCAAGATTCTAATCCTTAGCTCGTATGCGCGTTCCACCCCAGCTAGCTTATTCAACCTGCGGTTTTAAAATAGCAAAAGCCGACGCAGCAAAACATTTTATCGGTAAAAACTGAGTAAGAATACACCACAACACGTAAAAACAGAGTTTTTGGCTAACGCGAGAATATACACAGTAAAAACAAGCAGTAACCACATTTTTATTCTTTTATTTGGTTGAGGCATATCCACGAGCCCCAACAGGTACGGTGTGGACAGAGAGGTCACGATGGAATAATAATAAAGTAGGGTACTTCTACGGGATATCACAGTCCATCCCGATTCTCCCTAAAGAACTAGTGAGACCTTAAGTGTCGACACCCCTATACAGTCGTGACCTAAACATGTATAGGTAGTACTCCTAGTTTTCAAAACAAATAAGAGGGTAGAATTCCCTAGGGAAATCACACAATGGTGTTCCCGGCCTTAGCCTTCACGCGCATCCTCTGTACACCGTTCCCAATTCTATTATCGTACATTTATTGTTCAAGATTCCACGGGAGTAATAAGCCACAATTTTAAATAGTGACCACATGCTTCTCAAATCGTTCGTAAGAAAGCGCCAAAAGAGTTCAAAGTATTGTAAAGCGGAAATTGAATTTACAGTTTGAGATAACGCACACGAAACATCACATTTTGATATTTAAAGATGTTGTGCATATAACTTACCTGATAATGGAGAAAGTTTGTCACACGTAAGCAAGCACGAAATCTAATAGTAGAGGTCCTCAATGAATTCGTCTCCTACGAATTTTGAATCTACAATAATCACATAATTCTATATTAACACGTATACATCACACAGCAAAATTCCAACTAAAGTGTCCTATATAAAATGCAAGTGCAACCCCCATACTCCCCCAAACTAATTATATCTTAATAGCTATGAGTCGCACGTTCAAAGTATACCATTAATTAGAAAATGGAGGTTTATAAAATAAAACTAAGAATTGTGGCAAGGAAAACTCTTTTTAGTATTCTATTAGATTTGTTTGATTTACGAAAGTACATTTATATAAGTAAAAGATAACTATTCTAATTTGATAATATCGTTATAAAAATAAATGTAAACTTTTATTAAAAGCTAATGACTCATATATTGTTATTATAAAATTCGTATTATCGTAAAAGGTTATTTAAGGGGAAAACTTCTTTTTTTTCGATATACAAAAATAATGCTATTTAGTTGATAAGTAAACAAAATATTATCATTGTCATTACACATACTCATAGAATACCGATTTGAACGAATTATCAAGTTACATATATATACATATATTTCAGGAATAGTTTATAATTATGATTATTATATGAAATACTAACTTAGATTTAATTATCAACATTATACCCAAGCCTTTTGAAAACCAAACAACAAAATCAGTTTGTGGAGTCACTCCCATAAGATGACAAAGAACACCAAACAGCCTCCCTTTTATACATTACACACCCAACCCCCATTTCGTACAACGCATACATAACACAATTTTTTTTTCTTTTCTTTGTTTTCTTCTCCAAACTCACCATTCAACAACCCACTTCACTGTAACAAATTTCAACATCCAAACCTATGTATTATACGACTTCAAGTTATTACTTAGAAACAAATCGATCAAATATGAAGAAGTTGGTTTGGATTTCAATCATGGGGTTCGGTGCTTACCGAACAACCGGAACGGGGAGGAGAAGCGACGGCGACGGTGATGGGGCTTCCCGTGCTGCTGCTGGTGCAAATCGGGCAGAGAGAAGACGGAAGAGAGGCGGTGGCGGCGACGGCGAACTGACGGCGCAGAGAAGGTCGGCGACAGAGCCGGACCTGGGTTTGGTGGCTGGGCATTGCTCAACAAAACAGAGCACCGAGAGAGAGTGAGAGGAAGCGACAGACAGAGAGAGACGAGAGAGAAATGAACAGAGAGTGAGCGACGAGAGAGAGGAGGAGTTGGGTTTTGAAACCCGATCGAAAAATGAAGTTCAATTGAAAACATTTCCGGTTTCCAAAATGGAAATGTCAAATGGGCGAATTGATTGCGACGATTGGGTTTTGACTTGTTCGCGATGATTCGGGATGAAAATCAGAGGAAAAAGAGGTCAAAAATCTGAGTTTTCGCCGTGGGTTGTGTCGCCGGAAAATCAGGAGGTTGAAACCTCCTGTACGTGTTTGAGAAGGGAGGAAGAAGATGGGAAATGTTTATGATGTGGCGGATGCACCACACCACGCGGTGGTTCGACACGTAATATTAATAAAAGTGACACATTTGGACATGATATAAACGTTACAAGACCCGCTACACTTCACTAACAATTTTACCCACAACTAACTAAAAAAGTCATCTTACAAAAAAAAACTTTTGATAAAAAATAAAAAATAAAATAAAATAAAAATAATAATAACAATAATAATAATGATAACACTAATAATAATAATAATAATAATAATAATAATAACAATAACAATGATAATAGTAATAAGAAGAAGACTTTTTAACAAAAGAAACAAAATGTCTTTTTCTTAAGACTAATAATAATAACCATAGTAGTAGTTGTGGTAGTAGTAGTAGTAGTAGTAGTAGTAGTAATAATAATAATAATAAGAATAATAATAATGATAATAATAATAATAATAATAATAATAATAATAATAATAATAATAATAATAATAATAATAATAATAATAATAATAATGTGAAAAGAAAACTATTTAGTAAAGGAAAATATTTTTATAAATCTCAAATAGTGGCCCGGAAAATTTGTTAAACTCCCAAAAATAACCCTAAAAATACCGGGGTATTACATTAACTCTCTTGTAATGAGAGTTGGTATGCAAGGGTTATCTGTTACTGTAAACATATAGTAAACGTTCCCCTGATGGAATACCACAGTTTTAGGGCTAAGTGAATAGCATATGAAGATACGTTTCTCCCATGAGCGTACGTTTCTTTCATCTAGGGGCCAACTTCCAAACAATATGGAAATTTGTTTAGCACATAAGTTGCCGATCCCCACGAACTAAGGTGACCTCAGTCTTGTTACCTTTTGGTCCACATATCGTAGGGCATAGTGGCTACAGACTTGGTTGACTTGTGGTTGAGTATGCCTATAGCAGCTAGTAAAGCGTGTCCTCAAAATAGGGACTAGTATTTTGCATGTGTTATCATACATCAACTATCTCTTACAGTATCCTATTCCTCCTATCAGCTACGGCACCCTGTTGTCGAGTGTGGGGAATGGCCAACTTGCTTACTCTTCCTTTCTCATCACATAGCTCTTGCTCAGATAGATACTCGCAGTATCATTTTGTTCCAAGAGATATCCCCTTGTCTAGTTGGTTCTCTACCTATCGTAGATACCAGTCTGAAGTACTCTACTTATGTGACATCTAACACACATGGTTGAGACTTTTCTGAAGCGCTCTGGTGCCTTAGACTTATGTGGCATCTGACACACATAGTAATGTGGCATCTATTACACATATTTGAGACGCGGACATTCATCTAAGAATGTGATGGAACAGTAAGCACCATGTCTTAGCTCTAACAATTAATAGATCACAACAGCAGAATGAATATGATGTAAAGATTTACTAATCCTCAATGCTTTACGGCATGGTTGGCATTTTGCCTTTCCTATAAGACAAGAATCACACATAGGTAAGGGTACCTTGGACACATTCCAAGCAGGCCTGCCCTTGCTAGCCTGAACATCCTTTCCTGACATTGTGTGTCTTAAACTAGCGAGCCATGTATCAGAATGTTAAGTCACTGCTCTAGAGGTCACATATGTGCATTCTGAGGCGTAATGTTACTAGAATATAAGAACGCGTAGTCCATTTGTGATATAACCTGATCCAAACTATAATTGTAACCAAATAAAACTTTGGTGGCTATTCCCTCAAAGATAATCCTATGGATCCAAAACTAAAATCCTTTAGAGGAGAAGTTATTTTCCAGGTCCGGCTTTTTATCTAGTCTTAGGACACCTCTCTTGCCCCTTTTTGTGTTTTCCAGTCTTGGTTTATTGGTCTTATACCAATATTTCCCCTTCACTTCCGTATCCTTTTCCTTCCTTTTGCCTTACGGTTTCGATACCGGTCTAGGGTATGTATCTTTCGTTCATACTTTACTAATAGCTTTTAGCAATCACTTATCGCTTAGGCTTCATAAGCATGTTGGACTATTATTCTTTTAGTTTCTTAGACCCTAGAACTGAGTGATGTTCGATTACATATTCACGGAATTTCCATGAAACGTGGCAGAGATCGCACTAGTTGCTGATCCGAAACTTGTACATGGCAGCCTTTAGCTTTCTGATAATAAACGGCATGGATCTCAGACGATAACGTCGAGTGCTCAATATTATGACATGAGTCAATTACTCATAGATAATGTAATACTCCGTTCTCACTAAGAGGCTAATTTTCGCCTTTTTGCGAATTATATATGTTAAATATATGTCAATTGGGGAGGTATCTGTATTTTTAGAAAAATATAAACTGGTTAATTAGCGGGTTGTGATTGTAGTTTGAAGAAAATCTAAAACCTAATGGGTAAACTGATAAAAGTAAATTAAATAATAACAAAAGGGGGGAAACCTGACTTTTTCTCCTCCTCCAATGCACCTGCAAATTTCTTTCTCCTCTTCTTACACGAACTCATCTATTTCTTCGGCCAAACACCACCACCGCCTGCATCACAGCCACCACCACCTCTGCCATCTCCCTCATCTCTTGTCCTCCTCCTCATTGTATCCATCTCCCTTTCTCTCCCTCCTCTTTTTTGGCGGAAGACCCACCCAACCAACACCATCACCTCCGCCACCATCACCCCCGACACGACCACCTCCATATCCAACTCTCTTCTCTCTTTCTTTCTCTCTCTCCCAACCTCTTGTTCACCATTCTGCCGCATCTAAAAGGCGAGATCAGCAGCAGTAGCGATAAGAGAAACAGAAGGAGCAACATCCACCAACGTCGCCACCGTCCTCCATTAGTGTCAGCTTCAAGCTCGACCCGAGAAAACCGACGCTACCTAGCCCTGCATCTTCCTCCCTATCCTCCAGGAGGTCCGAGGAGGCCAGAAACACCAACCACTGGAGCCAAGGACGTTAGATTCACCATCGTTGAGCTCCACCACCAACCACCAGCGTCGGAGTCTCAACCCCCTCCGTTTCTCCACAATTTCTCGCGATTCTTGGCGTAAGTAATAACTATTTCACCTAATTTTTTGTTTTCAATTATCATAATATAAATTTGACATCTTAAATTTAGGATTTGGATCAAGTGGGTTGGGAAAACTTATGTGTTTACCGATTCAGTATGAACGGGTCAAAAGTGTCATTTCAGAAACTTCGGGGGTGTGAAGTGTTGAAACTAAAACTTGTTATCAGAACCGATTATAAACTTGGAGGAGCCCCTTGCCTTTTACCTAAGCTGCATTTTTATATATAATAACATTTTATTGTTTACATTATTATTTACTATTAACTAATTAGTTATTTTAAGGAAATGAAAGAAAATAAATGTGTTTGTTATCCATGTAAAAATCTTAATAGGAAATTAGTTATTTACAATCTATTTTCTTGAAAAATAAGGTATGTATATATTTATGTAATCGGTAAAGAACAATATTTTTCGGGTAGTGATTCTTACACCAGCAAATATGATGGTTACACCAGATTTATGTTGTCATGACTTAATTACCCCTCATTAAGTATTTAACAATGAACTATTATATTTCAATCTTTTATTTTTGACAAGTTTGACATTTCCAAAAAATCACAATTAATCTCCATACATTTGTTTTTGATAATCATGTTAAAACATTACTAACACATTTGGAAAAAATCATCCGTCCTAAAAAAATCATTTCTTTAGTGCTAATTCCCTTTTTCATATAATCATTCTCAAGCTTTCTCAGATACTCAAAAATTAATGTTGTGATTGTTTTTTAACTCTTCTAAACAATGAATCGAAAATGGCTTTGGATCACACTTTTGCTGTTGAGAATTTTGAAAGTGTGAAATCACGAAGTTTTTGTAATCTCATACTATTCACATGTAAGCTATGCCTTACATTTTCTTTTTCTTTTTTATTTTTTGAGAAAAAGCCTTTGTCTTATATGTGAATGAACAAAATGTTCTAGTCATTTTTCTACGAAACGGGTTCCATACTCTCAGTTACATTTTTTAAATGCTTGTGTGCAAACACCATGTTCAAGCTAGAGTTTATAAATGGTTTGTTATGTGTATTATTCTTTGATTTTGTCTTTTTGTTTTTACACATGTATCAACATTTTTCCATTGGACTTGTCAAAATTACTTTGAAGTGTCATTGTCTTTTCAAGTTTTTTTTTTTTTTTTAAGTGAGATTGCAAGAGTTTAAAGTAGGCAAGTATTAATAAAGACATAGGTGTTTTAAAAGGAATATCAAAATTAATGGAGATAAAATCGTGGTAAAATTTTAAGATATCAAACTTGCTGAAAATAGATGATTGTAAAGGGAATAACTACAAATTTAATTATGATTGCAGAGGGGTAGTTAAGTCACGACAACATAAATCTGGTGTAACCATCATATTTGCTGGTGTAAGAATCACTACCCTATTTTCATTATAAAATGTTATATTAATAAGTAGTGAGCTTTCAAATGTTGATAAATATTTTACCAACAAGTATACTTGCTAAAGTTGAATATCGTTTTTATTAAATAAAAAATAAAAGATAACTAAAAATATCCCTTTTTCGATTATTTGAATTGTTATTTTGTACTTAATTAACGTCCTAAATTTCTTATAAATAGTAGAACTTGTTATTAAATAATAAATAGTTGTCAAATAATACTTTATTACTATTTTTTAAAGTGTTGATCTTATTATTTAGAAACCTCCTTATTTTTCCTCAATAAATTGTAAGTAAAATATTAATATTTTATTAACGAATGGGTAAATCACTATTTAACTAAATATGTATGTCTTCTCAAAATTACTACGTTGGGGATCGTGAGAGTTGGACTTAGCATTTGACCTAGTCGGACGAGCATCCATGCATTCGTTTATTTAGAAGTAACACCGTTGTGACTACATATTTATAACTTGTAGGTGACGAGTTCATAGACGTGGGCTACGTCGACTACCCGTAGGACCTGCGTTCGAATAATTGATGTTTTGACGTGCGGTGGCTTACATGCCTAGCCTCGTATGCCTACCTTCATTCGTGTCAAAACATGGTTTTATATTCTGTCTCAAAATACACACGTGAGTTACATGCTTAGCCTTGCGTGCCTAGCTCTCTTCGGATCAAATTGTGATTTGTATATCCTGTCTCAAAATGTGTATGTGAGCTAACTCTCAAAAATAGTTTTAATTGATTACTTGATTTAAGTGTCTAAATTTATGTTCTTATTTTTACTTGGGAAGCTTGTTGTTCAAATGTTACACTTGATCAGAAATCATTAATAACGTAAAGTGAAAATAATCGCATGTAACAAAACCAATGGATTTACTTTGATCGGCTCTGGCCTGGAACACCGATACCAGCGAGCTCCCCATCATACTTTTTTTAGGCTTAGATCTTGATTTAGTACAGTTGGTTTTGGCCGGGAACCCCGACACCAGCGAGTTTCGCTTAGCTTTTAGGCCTTGGACTTATAGTTGGCTCCAACCGGGAACACCGATACCAGCTAGTTCCCCTTGGCTAATACGCCTTGGACTTCTAATTAGCTCTTGCTGGGAACCCCGATAATAGCTCGTTCCCCTTGACTTCTACGCCTTAGATCTTCTACTGCCATATGATGGCTCAGGGACTCTGTGTGCCTTGACTCTTTGCCTTATTTGGCTAGGGTCCCGCATCAACATACCAGTCATTTGATTGATTCTCTTAGGAGGGTGTTGCAACACTTAAGGCCTAGAATGTATGATGTGGTCATTATCCTAGTCTACCCTGGTTATTTCAAAATAAATGATAATTCAAATGCTATATTTGGAAAATTTTGACACATTGGAAGTTGTTGGAACATCTCGGTAAACGGACTTGTTATTTGGTTAACTGACACGCTTTCTTACGTGTTACCTCAAGTACACGGTTCAAGTTATATAGGGTAATATTTCAACCCTGAGTTATCAATCCCACGAGAACAATCTTGAGATTATTCAATTAGTTATTAGATTAGAGTACGATACAAGGAGGAAGAAATTGTGATTAATAAGTTATCGCCCCCAAGCAAGCGACTGGATTTAAACTAACAACTAAACTAATGTTTTTGTATTTTTATTTTAAGAAAATAAATATGGGGAAACTAGGCGATCAATGGATCCCCTAGGGTTTTAGGCGGTTCCGAATGTCGTACTGAAATACGCTATCATCTAATTAGTTGTGTCGGGTAATAGCACTGACAATCTCCTCTCGATCTCATGTCGTTCTACCTATCAGTCGACTGGTCCTTTCGTCCACCAACGTCTACCGATATGGTTCTGACCGCCTAACATTAAGCCGATCACTGGGCCCTATCGGTCCACCAATTCCCAATGCTACATAATCAAATCTACCCTCACACGACTAGTCCTATCATCTCACATTTCAGTCTCAATGATTCGGGACTAATTTCATGTTCTCATTCGTATCTGGTAGAGTGTCTTTCAATCACCCACCTAGAACGCTAACCTAACCGGGTAGCTACTCCGTTTACGCTAAGAATTAAGCTCTGAACTCAATCCAACTAATATCAATGATAATATTTATGCTACGATTCAACTAATCTATTGATTCATCTTCCTAAAATTGTTCTTTTCACCTAAGACGTGTCAATAGGATCTAGTAATCAAGATATACAATAAATAAAGAAGAACAATATAATTGAACGAATCGAAACATGAATCATTCTATCAAATGCGGAAAATCGTCTAGTGCATAAACCCAAGGTTCATCTCCATAGAGCCTAGAAAAGAAATCTAGCTACGTATAAATCCGTAGTAAACAAAAACATCTCCATACAAATGAAGAAAAAGAGAAGAGATGAGAAATCAAACTGCAACCAGAACCTTGTCGTCGTTCTTCGTCTTCTCCACTTCGTCGTCTCTTTTCTTTAGTTAGTCTAGAATGAATGAATGAATATATTCGTGCCTCTCATTCTTTCTCGAAGTTGAAACCTAATTGCACTTTCACCCCTCCAAACTTGTAGGAGAAACATAGGGATGTAGGAAAAACAAGAGAAACCCCTGCTGCCTTCTTCTTCTTTTAATTCTGTGTAATTTCACTTTGCCACAACAGAAAATCGCCGCCTGGTCTCCCATTCACATGAAATAGTCAACGATTCATACGAATGAGTATGAGTAGAGGGGCATTTTTTCGCGCGAATGGATTGAAGAATTTTGCTAAGTTTTTTCATTCGCACGAAAGCCTCGGGGCTTTCGCACGAATACCCTGGCGATTTTCTTCGATGCTCTGTTTCTCTTATTTTGGTTTCTTCTCTGATTCTTGGTGCTGCTAATTGGGTCTGGTTCTAGGTGGTTCTTCAGGTTCATGGGTCTGGTTCGGTTTTGTGGCTAGAATTAATGGTTTTACGGTGGTCAATTGGACTGGGTTTGTGGTGCTTTTGCATGTGGAATTCTAGGCTTTGGGTCGGTAGGTTATAGGAACTGCATGTGATTTATTGCGGGTTCTGGGATTGGTGAAGGGGCTGGAGAATCTAGTGGGATGGAGATAGCTTAAGTGTTTTAGTATGAGGTCAGTTCGGTGTAATGGTGAAAGCTTGACTTGGTTTGTTTCAATGGTTGTAGTGGTGGTTTAGGAGCATTGGTGACAGTAGGTTGTTTGGGAGAGAATTGGTCATGAGAAATGTCTAGTTATGTGGTAGCGGTTGGTACGTTAAAGTATAGAAATATGAAGAAATTCATAGACGAATTGAAGTGGAGATGACTGATGAGAATTGAGACGATATTAGGGAGAGATTAGGGAGAGAGAGTTAGGGATAAGAGACTTGATATTCTTATTCACTGATTAATAATGAAACATTACATTGTTTAAATATATAAACTGACAAACCCTAAACTAACCCTAGACTCCAACGGACCAAGCTCGGATAACCTCAATAAATAATTAAATAACGTAATTAAACTAATAATTAATTAACTACTAAATAAAAAAACTAGATAAATAAGTGATATGCGACCCGTACAAGTGGTGGTAATGGTGGTGTAGGATTCGGTTCATGGTCTGTGTTGGAGAGGTGGTCAATGGTTGTAATTTACAGAGTGTTGAAGGAAATGGTGCGTGTGGGTCTAAGGTTATGGCTATAGTCTGATGGTTGGTTAATTGGGTCATGTAGAAGTGGTGGAATTGTTTGGTGATGTGTTTGGCATAGGCTGTGAGGTAATGCTCAAGTGGTTGTAATGGTGGAAAATTGCAGTGGGTAATGAGGTGGTTTTGTGATAGGTGAAATGGTAAAATGGTTGAGTGCAGGTCTGATGTTTTAAGAGGAAAAGTGGTGGTTGTGGGTATGGTATTGTGGGTTTGAATTTCCTTAGTTTTAGGAGCACGTCTGGTTGTGATTGAATTGGTGACTATGGGTTTAGTTATTGAGTTGGCAGGTTGGGTGTGAAGGTCGAAGTAGTGTAATGGAGATGGTGTTGTGGAAGGTTTTGTAGTAATTGAGAATGGTTCGGTGAAAATGGTGATGGAGTAGGTGGTTGGAAATTTTGTTAGAATTTAGAGGTTGCAACACCTCGTTTCTTCTCTTCCCAAATCACTCATGTCTTTGCTCCAATTTATTGAGCTTTTAATCAATTCCGAAGTTTGCTTCCGTCATCGTTCCACACTACGAGCCTCCGGTACCTGAGAATCACAAGACAAAAAATACATGGTGATCAAATGTGATATAAACAACTCAAATACACTAGAAAACTCACGGACTAATCAAATAAGCACATTAAGATCCACCTCCCAAATTCCTCACAATCATAGTGTACTTATCTTGTATTTTACCCGGAAATCATACAAACGGTAGGCTTTTAAGTGTCAATATAACACCGTATACGGGGTTATCAAATACCCCCACACTATGCGCGTCCCGAGCAAAATCTCATTTAAACTTCCTCACACCATGACTTTTTGATCCACCGAATTGCATAACATCTTACTAGCCATGTGACACAAACAACTCACACACACGACTATTCAATCTACATGCTTTATACAATACAACTCAATTATAAAACGATGCAAGTATTAAAATAACACATTTTTTCTTTTTATTTTTATTTTTATTTAGATATTGAGAAATCTCGCTACCACTAATAAAATTCATCAAGTTATCACTAGCCTCTCTCGAAATTTCACAACCAATAGCAAGAAATTGAAGTAGAGTGATCCTACGCACAATTTCACTAAGGGGTCCCCAAAAATCCACCAATATCTACCAAGACTCGGTCATGTCCTTTAGCTCGCAGGATCTAGGCATCCTTAATCCTACGATAGTCTTTATTTGCCAAGTCATAGAGGTTTTCAGACCCTCTTAGCCATTATTGCATTTGAATACAAATTGTCCTAGTGACGGGATACACAACTCTGTGTAATACGGCTTGACTTTAATTTTCCTTAATTTCTCTAATAGATTGAATCAAAATTCTCCGCGCGAATGGTGGCATATTAGGTTGTTCGCCGGATCTAATCCAGGAGAATATTTTGATTTCCTTTTGTTTTTCATTCTCTGATTTTCTTTTTTCAATCGTGCATTTAGAGAAACTAAGTGTCGGTTTTTTCGATTAGCTCTTGAAACCTCCAAAAGGGATGGTGGTGTACACTCCCTAACTTCACTTAGGCTAGAGCAGCATACCACATGGAACCAACTAAACATGAATGTCCACCCCATATTTCAAGAGGCCACAAGTTTCCACTCAAAAACAGACTATTCGACTACCGCTGGACTAAATCTTCCTAGCACAATAAAGGAGCTAAAGGTATGCCCTCGTATACTTTCCACATTCACTGAGTACCTGGGACATCCTTTCGTTAAACTAGCGCGCAAGATACTAAGAATTAAAGATTTCCTACTACGGTGCTTCCTATTCTCTAAGAATCTTTCACTTAACTCTCTTCGATTTCTAGCATCATCAATTGCCCTCATTCTCAACAGTTTTAATTTTTCTTATTTTTTCAGTTTTCTATTTTTTTCTTCATATTTTCCTAGACTCTGCATGCATTGGCCAACTCGGTTAATTACACAACTTGGGTAGGGACTCGATAATATAAAAGTGAAAACAAATGCGTAAACTACATAATCCTACACAATACGTTAATATATGAAACACACTGCACACTAACCACACTGACTACAGAATGTTACACAATCTACATGTAACAGGGTTATGCAAGACGTACATGTCTAGAAAAACATACACAAATCCCCTCACACTTAAGCGTTTCGTTGTCCTAAACAAATTTATATAGGAGTAATCCGCGCTTAAATGTGTGTGTGATGGATCTATTAAATTATAGCTAAGCGTAACAAAGAGAGAGAGTTAGAGGTACCTGGGGTGCGCGGACCTACATGGGCACCATGTCCGCAAAATTGCAACAACAAGGGGTCGTGTGGACCGTCGATAATTTCTGGCAAAGTCTCCTACACGTGCGGATTCTGATGCGCGTCTACTCAACATTCTCCAACCCACGCATCAAGAAGGGGAATCCGGAGCGTCTCCTCTACTTGTTTCCATGCACACTGATTGAAAGTATTAAAGCAACTCTCTCTCACCTCTCAACATTTTGGCAAGGAGAACTCAAAAGAAACAAAAATAGAAAATATCCTACTCTACATTGGGTTGCCTCCCTATCAGCCCTTGTAATTTAAGGTCGATGGCCCGACCGGGTTACCTCAATCGACAAGGATAGTGGGGGTTGGTTTATCCCTCGCCTTCTTCTTCTTCCACCATCTTTTCTCAATTACCATTTTCGAATGAGCACAAAAGCTCTTTGAACATGGTGGAAAGTTGTGGAAGTTAACCTCTTTCATCTTGAACTTTTTCTTTTGGATCGACTTCCACATCATACTAGTGGGCTCGAATGCATCTCTCTCCATGACATCCCAGTAGTACTCATTTTGCTGCACTTCTTGATGATCTTATTTAGTGCGTGCAGTTCATCCACACCCTCCCCACTTGAGGATCTGACCCTCTTCCCCATAAGAATCCACCAACAGAAAGATAGTATGTAAGTATGCAATACAGGATCAAATGCTCTAGAGGGGGGGGGGATAATATGGAAAATTTTGCCAAAAGTATGGTTGTAAAACAAAGTCTGGAGAACAAGAAGTATTTCAAGGCCTTGAACTCAAATTCAAGCCCTTGAAATCAAAATAGATAGATAAAAGGTTACTGATAGTTTTCAAGGCCTTGAAAAGCCTTTCAAGGCTTTGAACTGAAATTTGTTTTGAAGCAGTGAACAAGTTAAGTGAAGAACTGAAATGTAAAGGCAAGGAATGATTTTACGGAGTTAAGTCCTCAATGACCTACGTCTCCGCCTGAGGGATCTAAATCCCTTCAGGATTTCAACAGACTTCCTATTAATCAAAAATCTAAGCCCTAGATCTCAAGCCAAGAGAATATCCTTACTCTTATTACAACTTTTGGTTCTCTCTAACCTATCTAGTACCTGCTCTAGCTAACTAATTCAATAAGAATCTCTTGTTGTTCCTCCTGAACAACACGTTGAACAACACCACGAGGTTGAGTGATAAAGAAATATAACAAGATGATATACAAATAATGCTCAGATAAAGAACACTGTAACAAAGTGAAGTAGTTAAGCTTGAAGTGTTTTTCAGGAATTTGGATTGGATGATTTGTTCCTCCTCAGTGATGGTTGTCAATCCTATGAGAGTGTTTCAATGCTATGTGTTCGTTAATCTCTCTATTCTCTGTAGTGGTTTTTGTTATCTAGCTGATTTTAATTGCAAAATCTATAGCAGTCTTCAAGCAGAAATCCCTAAAAATATGAATCATATCTTTGACTCTCAACTGCTTGATTCCAACGGCTACTTGCTTGATTTCCTGACTTGATTTTGATCTGATCTTTCATCTGAAAGCTTAAGGAATGTTCAGACAACCTTCCTTAACAATAGCACACAATCTGTAGACATTGATTACCACTTAAACATCTCTACAAATAAGGAAACTTACTAAACCTGCAGACACAGAATTAGTTAACAGTTCCTGCATAATAACTTAGGAAACTAATGAGATCAAGGCATGTTAAATCACAGAATTAATTTCTCTTTCATCATCTAATACACTGTGATCAAATGCAGGGTTTAAGGGAAGCATAGGAGTAATAACTCCCCCTTAGCTCATGCTCTTCAGTTTCAAGTCCTTGAAGCCAGTTTAAAGTCTTTGAAACAAACTGTAAACTTACAATCTCCCCCTTGATGAAAGACAAAACCAGTTATTATGTCGGAACTGTTTCTCCGCAAAAGATAGACATTTGTAGCTTAGAAAAAACAGATATATAAGATCAAACCCAAATATAATTACTAACAGTTGTAAGAACTAAACCAAGAATGAAAAATAAAATAAGTAGCCAATCCAAAAATAAAGTACTAAGCAGTTCAACAAATCAACTGCTACACATCCAAACCAGATAAAAAATTAAACTATCCCCCTAAATTTCTCCCCCATTTTGACTTTCATCAAAAAAAAGTGAGAAAAGACAGGATCAAATTGTTTTGAAAAACGTAAGTACTGAAAGAATTTTTTTGAAATAGGAATGACGAATTCAAGGCTTTGAAAGGAGTTTCAAGGCTTTGAAAAGAAGAAAGAAAGGCTAGAATCAAGGTTTAGGGTCTTCCTCCCCCTTAGGCTCCACAACTGCCTCTTGATCACTTTCTTCTTCATCTTCTCATCTTCTTACCATTCTTCTTCTTGAGCAACTTCTTCACTATGCTCAACAACCACCACATTTTCTTCAAACGGATTAGCTAAACTGATAATGGCTGAAGCCTGTGCTTTCTTTTTCTTATGCTTCAAATCCTTAAGCAGCAACCCAGAGTCCACACTGTCTTCATCGTGTTCCTCATTCTCACTGTAGCCTTTTCCCCTTGCATCCTCATCTCTAGCAGCCTGTTTCCCAGTACCCTTATCTCTAGCATCCTTCTGCAGCTTGCGAAACTTCTTCTTCCACATGGATAAAGTTGATACTTCTAAAGACACTTTCAAGCATATACTTCATCTGTTTGAACTCGGTACCCAACTCATACTGACCCTGCTTCAATTCATCAAGCTCATTCTCAATAAAGTCCAACCTTTGAAGAACTATGGTTTGATCCTGAGATTGAGAGGGTAGGGTTGATGGAGGAGTTAAGGACTTAGGCTTTGGGAAATTTTTACACTGCAACTCTTCAGTAGAAAATTCAGAGTAGATCTTCCATGCTCCCTCACTGGTTTTCACAATTCCACTCATTTGAAAATACTTTTCTTCAATAATTCATAAACCTGTAGTAATTGTCTCTTCCCTATCATTGGGAATTTAAATGTGTTGAAAGAAGAGTGCGAGGAGTTTGGAATGGGGTAGAGAATGTTTCATTTTCTTGGTGCAAGAGTAAAGCATGTGCTCCATCACAATGCTTGGCAAATCGATCTCATAACCATGCATAATCAGATACATAAAATACAGTACCCTATCAAATAGCAACTCTTTTTAATTCTTCTTAGGTACTACAAACCTCATCAGAATGGTAAACAAAATCTTAGCTTAAACTGTTAAAAAAGTGAGTTAACTATTTTGAGGTAGTAGCTACATTAGGCAAAAAGAATTATTCCTTACCCAACTTTTAAACATCAATCTTACTAGGATGATTATTAGTATTGTACCTTTTTGGACAACCTAAGACATTGGCAAACTCAGCATGATCCAACTCCATGTTAATGCCAGCCACCTTAAAAGATATAGTCAAGTTCAAGGTTTTCTCTTGTTTCATGTTCAAATAGAAAAATCTGGTATGCCTAGTATGCCACTTCAGAGGGGTTAAGGATTTCCAGAGATAACTTTGTTTCAATCTACTTATGCATTCCAGATTCAAACAATTCAACATGCTAGTAGTGATCATGCTACAGTAAGCTATTGGAGTAGAAGCAAAATCATCTAAACAACTCCCTCTTGCAGAATGACTGATAAACCACTTGTTAGAAAGAGTTTTCTTAGCATAAGGGTATTTCTTTTCAGAGTAGATCTGAAGCTCCTTCCCAGTTTCGTTCTGAGATTCCTGAATATACTTTCCATTGACTTTCCCTTTCTCTTTTTATGTTTATGAGGCTTTTTCTTTACCTTCTTTGGATACCAATTTGAACACCTTTTGTTTCTCAGAAACATCTGTTGGATCTAGGTTTTTTCTTGCTTGATGCAGTAGTCCGATCTCCCTTATCTTTGTTGCCTTTCTTCGTTGAAGGAGGAGAGGGTGGCCTTGGTGAACTAGGAGTTCAAGAACTATACCCATCACTTATTGCATGAACTTCTTCTTCTGCAGCTTTTCTCTTCTTTCCGGAGCTTTTCTTTGAACCTCCAGCCATCTTGATTCTCTCAGAGGTTCTTCGTGCGTCCATTAGGGTTCGGGTAATTTAGAAGAGAAAGGAAAGAGTGATTGAAACGAGAGAGGGAAGATAGAAGATAAATACTGAAGTGTTTGAGTTTGAAAAGGAAACTGAATATTCCCTAAATATTTGAAGAAGGAAGGTTTGTGTGCAATTCAACCACTATGTGTGTCGTGTGGAATGAAATAATATAAAACTGATATGATAAAGATTTGTTTTAAAAAGTTAACAATGTTAGGAAATTTTCTACAGAGATAATACCCAGTATTGATGATCCATTCATTGAATATATAGTATACAGATTGAGATTCAAATCTTTGAAAAGAATTTCAAGCCCTTGAAAAACTGTAGTACTGCAAATAAAAAATTTCAGGCTTTGACAAGATTTTCAAAGATTTTAAAAACTTTCCAAAACTTTGAAACGCATAAAACTTTCCTGAAGCTCCCCCTAAACCAATGCTTCTTTATTTAACATTCCGATTTCTAATCTCAGGGATGTGTTCTTTCTTCTCGCAATGGTTTAGTGAAGATGTATGCAAACTGCATGTTAGTAGGAACAAATGACAAAGATACATCACCTTTCTCCACATTATCTCTGATGAAGTGATGTCTGACATCTATGTGTTTAGTCCTTGAGTGTTGAACTGGATCCTTTGTAATTAAGATTTCACTAGTTTTGTCACATTTGATGGCAATATCTTTGAAGTCATAACCCAAATCTCTCATTTTTTGAGCTATCACAACACTTGTGAGCAAAAAGCTCCAGTTGCTATGTATTCGGCTTTTGCTGTTGATAAGGCCACTGAATTTTTCTTCTTAGAATGCCAGCTTATCAGGGATAATCCAAGGAACTGGCAATACCATGATTGCTTTTCTAGTCTGCTTTGTATCCTGCAAAATCAGAATCTGAATAGCCACACAGAGAGAAGTTATACTTTTTTGGATACCAAAGCCCTAAGTATTTGGTACCATTGAGATATCTGAATATTCTTTTGACATCAAATAAGTGTTATTCTTTAGGATCATCTTGGAATCTGCACACATACAAACACTAAACATGATGTTTGGACTTCTTGCATTAAGATAGAGTAATGAACCAATCATACCTATGAATTCTTTATGGTTTACACTCTTACCATTTTGATCCTTGTCTAAGGATAGTGTATAACTCATGGGAGTTTTAGCAGCCTTAGATTGAGACATGTTATACTTGTTCAGCAAATCCTTGGTGTACTTACTCTGGTGTAGAAAAATTTCTTTCTTCATTTGATGTACATGAAGTCCAAGAAATAAATTTAACTCTCCCATCAAGATCATCCAAAATTCCGTGCCCATAAGACTTGAGAAACATTCTTCCTGGTTGTACTCTTGAGCTACAAGTATTGCCTTGTTTCTGACTACCTTATCATTTTCATCTAGCTTGTTTATGAACACCCACCTTGTTCCAATCACAGACTGATCTTTGGGACGAGGAACTAGGTTCCAGACTTTGTTCCTCTAAAATTCATTAAGCTCACTTTGCGTAGCAATGATCCAGCTTGCTTCTTGTAGTGCTTCTTTCACATTCTTAGGTTGTACAAGAGACACAAAAGCATTAATGGCACACAAGTTCTTTAACTAAGATCTTGTCTGTGTACCAGTACATGGATCAGAAATGATGTTTTATGCTGGATGTGATGAAATATATCTGAACTTCTTTCTTGGTGTCCATGGTTCTGATTCTCCAGGAATCTTTTCAAGGCCTTGAGATTCAAGTGAAGTGGCTTGACCACTCTGTATTTCTTGAGATATCGTTTCAAGGCTTTGAAACTAATTTTCAAGGTTTTGAAAATTTCTTATATTTTCCTGCAAATTATTCTTGGAGCCATTGTCCTGATTTGTTTCATCCTCTAACTCATGCTTGTTCAGATTCAAGTATACAAAACCATCACTCAAAAGAACCATCATAGCCTTCATCAAAACTAACATGTATACTTTCCTCAACAATCTTGGTTCTCTTATTGTAAAATCAGTAAGCTTTGCTAGTCAAGGAATAACCAAGAAATATACCTTCATCACTTCTGGCATCAAATTTGCCAAGAGTATCCCTACCATTCTTGCGAACAAAACAAGTACAGCCAAAAAGTTTGAAATAATAAATATTTGGCTATCTCCCTTTGAAAATTTCATAAGGATTCTTCTTAAAAATAGGCCTAATTAGGCACCAGTTCAAAATATAGTTTGTAGTGTTGACAGCCTCTGCCCAAAAATACATTGGCAATTTGTTTTCAAAAAGCATTGTCCTAGACAAGTCCTCAAGAATTTTGTTTTTCGTTTCAAATACACCATTTTGTTGAGGTGTTCTAGGAGCATAAAAGTTATGAGAAATACCATACTTGTCACATAATAAATCAAACTCAAGTTGATCAAATTCTCTGACATGATCACTCGTAATTGAAGCAATAGGCAGGTTTTCCACAGTTCGAAGCTTACAAAGCTTTGAAAATTCAGATAAAGCTTCATACTTCTCTCTAATAAACATAACCCAAGTAAATCTAGAGAAATCATCTAAAACAACCAGCATGTACTTATTACCTTTTGGAGTTGGCACTCTCATAGGGACGTACAGATCCATGTGAAGCAATTCAATAGGTCTAGTTGTACTTACAAAGTTCTTTGGCTTGAATGAACTTCTTGTCTGCTTTCCTTGAGCACAAGCCTTGCACACTTCGTTATCTTTGAACTTGATGGAGGGCAAACCTCTAGCCAAGTATTTAGTAACTATTGTGTTCAGTGTATGCAGGCTGATATGTCCAAGCTTTATATGCCAAAGCTTTGAATCATCTTTCAAAGCCTTGAGACATTTCAGACTTTCTTCTGCAACTTTGTTAGTATTCAAATAATAAACCGTGTTTGACCTTTAAGAAGTGAGAATTCAATTAAAAAAAATCATATTGCACCACACATTTCTCTTTGTCAAAAATAATCATATTGCCTTTATCACAAAAATGATATACACTAAGCATATTAAACTTCAAACCATATACAAGATAAACATCTGAAGTAGAATTTTCAGAACCATTAGCAACTTTACCAATTCCTATGATGTTGCATTTTCCTTTATCACAAAGTGTGATTGTTCCTTCTGATTGCTCTTTCATTTCAGAAAATAGAGAGATTTTTCCACTCATTAGCCTGGAGAAACCACTATCCATAATCCATATCTTCTCTTTGCTCTTGGTGACAACTTGTAAATATTATTCACTGCCTTACCCAACTGTTAGAACAAGTGTGATATTTGGATTCATATTCAGGATTAACCATGTAAGGTGGTCTGACCCCTTTAGGAACCCAAATCTGCCTCACATGTCCCTTGAGTTGAAATGGAAAGGTACTCCTCATGATATGAGGTTCTCTTCTTCTGAAGGGATAAGTCATTTTAACATGACCAATTTTGCCACAGTAATTACATTTTGGAGAATGTCTGCCACTTTCTTTCACAAATCTGGTATTGTTCTTTCTTGGATAGTTTGGATTATATCCAATATCAGTTTTGTGAACAGAATGCAAATTCCTCCAAGAATCAAGTTGAGATTGTGTTCTGAGCCAGCAAGTTTTGTCATAACATTATTGGAGCCTTGAAGTTTCTTAGTCAAGAGAGTCTTCTATTCCTCTAATTCATCATGCTGATGACTTAGAGCAACAAAGGCTTCACTTAGAATGGAGTTCTCAGTTACAAACTCTTTGACTTGAGTTTTCAAGGCCTTGAAATTGGTTTCCAAAGCTTTGAAATCTCTGTCACTCTTTTCCTGAGAAATTTCAATATTCTTGTTCTGGCAAAGTAGTTATATATTCTCTTTTGCTTGCTCATTAACCTTCTCTTTCAAAGACTTAATTTCATTTAAACAGTCTTCTTCATTTGAAAGGTTAGCTTGTTCCTCTCCAGATTCTGACTCACTTGAAGTATCAGAGTCACTCCATGAAGCTACAATAGCATTCTTCCTTCTGTCATTGTCCTTATTTTAAAAGTGTTCACTTTTCTTGTGATGAAGTGTCCTTTGTATTCCTTGCTACTAGAAATCTGAATTTGTCTCTGCTGAAGTCTTTGTTTCCAAAGTTCTTCTTCATTTTGAGAATCCTTTTCAAGGATTTGGAAATTAGATTAATATGATCTTCTTCATCATCTTCTTATTTTTCAAGGATTTGAGGTTGTTCACTCTCTTTTGCCTTGAGATCCAGATTCTTGACACTGTCTGATAATTGTACATCAGCTTCAGCCATGGAGATCTCATGTGTGAGTAGCTTTCCCTATAAATTATCTAGTTGGTGGGAGGACAGATCTTGAGCTTCTTCAATGGTAGTGGTCTTTGGTTCCCATTTGGACTTGGGAAGACTTCTCAAGATCTTTCTGACTTTCTCTTCAATGGAAAACACTTTTCCCATGGATTCCAGATTGTTGACAATATCTGTAAATCTTTTGAACATGTCTTTGATGGATTCATCTCCATTCATCTTGAACAGTTAATACTGTCTAAGGAAGATATTGATATTGGTTTGCTTTACTTGGCTGGTTCCTTTAAAGGTTACCACTAGTTTATCCCATATCTCCTTAGCAGTCTTGCATGTGGATATTCTATTGAATTCATCTGCATTCAAAGCACAACATAAGAGGTTCATAGCTTTGTAATTCTCTAAAAGTTGTTCTAATTCAGAAGTAGAGAGAGTTCTCAGGTTTGGGAGTTTTAATCCCATCCCTTTCTGTGTAGAACATGTGAGGTCCATTCTGGATGATAGACCATAGTTCAAAGTCTTGATCAATGATATTCATTTTAGTCAAGGTCTTCTAGTGTATAAAATTGTCTCCACAGAACAAAGGAGGTTTTTCAGTAGCTCTTCCCAGTGAGAAACCACCATCACCTACAATACTCATGATCACAAGATTGTTAGATATGTACAGTGATACAAGCTCTGATACCAATTGAAAGACAACATGTAGGCATACAATACAGGATCAAATACTCTAGAAGGGGGGGTTGGATAGAGTATGGCAACTTCTGACAAAAGTATGTTTTTAAAACAAAGTGTGGAGAACAAGAAGTTCTTCAAGGCCTTGAACTCATATTCGAGCCCTTGAAATCAAAACAGATAGTTAAAAGGTTACTTATAGTTTTCATGGCCATGAAAAACCTTTCAAGGCTTTGAACTGAAATCTAATTTGAAATAGTTAACAAGTTAAGTGTAGAACTGAAATGTAAAGGAAAGGAACACAATGATAATACGGATTTCAGTCCTCAATGACCTACTCTCCGCCCAAGGGATCTAAATCCATTCAGGATTTCAACAGACTTCTTATCAATTCTCAAGCCAAGATAATTGCCTTACTCTTGTTACAGCTTGTGGTTCTCTCCAACCTATCTAGTACCTGCTCTAGCTAACTGATTCAATAAGAATATCTTGTTGTTTCTCTTGAAAAACACCATGATATTAAGTGATAAAGAAATTTAACAAGATGATATACAAATAATGCTCAGATGAAGAACACTGTAACATAGTGAAGCAGTTAAGCTTGAAGTGTTCTTCAAGAATTTGAATTGGATGATTTGATCTTCCTCAGTGATGCTTGTCAATCCTTTTAGAGTGTATGAATGCTCTGTGTTCATGAATCTCACTTCTCTCTGTAGTGGTTTTTGTTATCCTTCTGATTTGAATTGCAGAATAAATAGCAAACTTCAAACAGAAATCCCTAAAAATATGCCGCATATCTTTGACTCTCAACAGCTTTATTCCAACGTCTAGTTGCTTGCTTTTCAGACTGGATTTTGATCTGGTCTTTCATCTTCAATATTAAGGAATGTTCAGACTACCTTCCTTAAAAATAGCACACAATCTTCAAACATTGATTTGTACTTATACATCTCTGCAAATAAGGAAACTTACTAAACATGCAGAATAAGAATTAGTTAACAGTTCCTGCAAAATAGCTTAGGAAAATAATGAGATCAAGGCATGTTAAATCACATAATTAATTTTTCTTTCATCATCTAATACATTATGATCAAGTGCATGGGTTAAGAGAAGCATTGGAGTAATAACTCCCCCTTAGTTCATGCTCTTCAGTTTAAAGTCCTTGAAATCAGTTTAAATCTTTGAATCAAACTTTGAACTTACATCAATCTCTCCAACTCATCACAAACTTTAGTGACATGAGATATGTATAACTCTTCATTAATCTGATTTGGGGCGTGGGTTGGATGAAATCGTATCTATCGCTCCATGTGTTCCTGAGAAAACAAACTGAAAGATACGTGTGAAGCAAAGAGATAGAAATTAAAACAGAAAAGAATTACTCTAAACTAATACCTAACTAAATAATAAAACCGTTTTCCTCTGTAACGGCGCCAAACACTTGAGACACTTTCTTACGTGTTACTGCAATGGCAGAGTTCAAGTAATATAGGGTAATATTTCAACCCCGAGTTATCGATCCCACGAGGACAGAACTGATATTATTTAACTAGTTATTAGATTTGAGTACGGTACAAGGAGGAAGAAATTGTGATTAATAAGGTGTCCCCCCCCAAACAAGCGACTGAATTTAAACTAACAACTAAACTAATGGTTTTGTATTAATATTTTAATAAATCAAATATGGAGAAACTAGGGGATCTTTGGATCCCCTAGGGATTTAGACAGTTCCGAATGTTGTACTGAAATACGCTATCATCTAATTAGTTTTGACGGGTAATAGCATTGACAATCTCCTCTCGATCTCATGTCGCTCTACCTATGAGTCGACTACGGGTCCTATCCTCCACCAACATCTACCGATATGGTTCTAACCGCCTAACATTAAGCCGGTCACGGGTCCTATCGGTCGACCAATGCCTAACGCTACACAATTTAATCTACCCTCACACGACTAGTCTTATCATCTCACCTTTCAGTCTCAATGATTCAGGTCTCATTCGTATCTGGTAAAGTGACTTTCAATCACCCACCTAGAACGCTAGCCTAACAGGGTAGCTACTCTGTTTACGCTAAGAATTAAGCTCAGAATAATCAATCCAACTAATTAAGCTATGGTTCAACTAATCTATTGATTCATCTTCCTAAAATTGTTCTTGTCACCTAAGACGTGTCAATAGCCTCTAGTCATCAAGATATACGATAAATAAATAAGAACAATATAATTGAGTGAATCGAAACATGAATCCATCTCACAAAATCGGAAATTTTTTTAGTGCATAAACCCTAGTTTCATCTCCATAAAACTTAGAAAATAAATCTAGCTACGCATAAAATACGTAGTAAACAAAAATTTCTCCATACAATTGATGAAAAAGAGAAGAGAAGAGAAATCAAACTGAAATCGGAACTTTGTCATCGTTCTTCTCTTTCTCCTCTTATCATCTCCTTGCTTTCGTTAGTCTAGAGTGATATAATGAATAGATTCGTTCCTCTCTTTTCTTGCTCGAAGTTGAAGCCTAATTGCACTTTCACCCCTCCAAAATTTTAGGAGAAACCTAGGGCTGTAGGCAAAACAAGAGAAACACCCGCTGCCTTCTTCTTCTTTTAATTATGTGTAATTTCACTTTGCCCTAGCAGAAAAATCACTGCATGATCTCTAATTCGCACGAAATAGTGGACCATTCGTACGAACGCGCGAATAGATTTTGAAGAATTTCGCTAAGTGTTTTCATTTGCACGAAGTCCTCAGGGCTTTCTCACGAATACCTTGGCGATTTTCTTCGATGCGTTGTTTCTCTTCTTCTGGGTTCTTCTCTAATTCTTGCTGCAGCTGATTGGGTCTGGTTCCTGGTGGTTCTTCAGGTTCGTGGGTCTAGTTCTTATTTGTTGCCGGAATTAAAAGCTTTCTGGTGGTCAATTGGACTGGGTTTGTGGTAATTTCGCCGGTGGAATTATGGCCTTGGGTCGGTAGGTTATAGGAATTTCATGTGATTTATTGGAGGTTCTGGGATTGGTGAATTGGTGAAGGGGCTGGGGCTGGGGAATCTGGTGCGTTCATGTTGTCTGGTAGTTTGGGGGTGGTTATGATGACTCATAGCGCCTTTTATGAGCTATGTTTCTTTGGCATTTACCACATGTTTGGTAGGTTTTGGGGAGTTTTGAGCCTATTATTGTTGAGATGTGCATGATTTGTCACTTGTTCCTTCATATGTTTAATTCTAGTCCAGGCATGTTCTTTATGTTGATTTATGCTTATTTTGTCGGATTTGATAGCTTGGTATAGTTGTTGTTTTTGTCTTTGAAAGGAAACAGAGAACGTGAACTTTGGAAGAAATGAAGGGCATGAAAGAGGCTCAGTAACCAAAAGGGCAAGAAGTTGATTATTAAAGAAGCTGAAGCCCAGACCATTTCGGCCCGAAATTCGGGCCGAAATGCCAGCCGAAATGCTAGCAATTTTGGGCCGAAATGAGCGGAACTTATGTTCGGATTTTTGGGGAAGAAATGCAATTCTTGAAGACTTAGCTTCCCTAAATCGACCTAAACAACAAGGGACGTGAATAGACCTTAGTTGTAAGCCAATAACACTAAGGAGAGCAAGGAGACTTCGTTGGGAGCATCGTCAAGCAAGGAGACGAGCCCGGATCAACGCCATAACACTATTTTTAGCGTTTGATCTATTTTCTCTCTTTTTCTTTTATGAAATATTCAAACAATATATTAACTTTCGTTATGAGTAGCTAAACTCATACCTAGGCATCTATGGAGAGCCTAGGGTTTATGTTTTGATGAACTTTTCCGGATTTTAAATGAACTTTCAGGCTTAGGGTTTGTGATTCAATGAAGATTGCTCTAGTTTATATCATGTTGAGTTCTTCCATTGACAAGTTAGGACTAAGCTGTATGATCTTGATTATCTCTTTTTTCATTCAATCATGAACTTTCCTTAATGACAATCTTAGTAGCCTAATATCTCGTTTATTATGCTTAATCCTTAGTAAGTTAGGAGTCATGACCCGACCTTGCTATTTAACTAGTGAGTGTGTGAAAGCAACTCTACCCTAGTTGGGATGAGTAGACGAGAACATTCTTAATCAATGAGACTGAGATGTGAGTTGAGTAGGAATGGCTAGAAGAGAGTAGACTCAGTAGAAGATAGTGAAGTATTTGTGTGGTGATGGTCTGAGACGACATTATTCTGTGCACTGTCGTTAGCCTGCTAGAACGTATTGCTAGTTAGAGTTGGCCTGAGAGGGACAAATCGGTACCGGTGTGTAGAATGACAAGAGACCTATAGGTAATTGTCAACGCCATTATCAAGCTTAGCTAACTAAGAGTTGTCATGTTAGAACATGGAATCCGGAATCGTCAAAACTACCCTAGGTGATCTATAGATTGCCTAGTTTTCTCTCCATTTGTTCAATATAAATCATTTCTTTTGATTAATTTTACTTATAGTTTCTAGTCACTTGATTGAGGGTGACAACACTCCAATTTCAAACCTCTTTACCGGTTACTAAGTAAGGTAAAGTAGTTGTTAGACTTAGAAAAGTCAAAACCTTCCCTTGGGTTCGATAGCTCGGAGTCCCAAATACTACATTATATTACTTGACCGTATACTTGCGCCTGGGTGCGTTAGTACACATGTGTCAAGTTTTTGCCGCCGTTGTCGGGGAAGGAATTGGTTACTATTCTAGTTTAGCGATTAGTTTGATTTACCTTTTTATTTTTGTTTATTATTTCTTTGATTTCTTATTTTGGTTTGAATTGTGTTTCAGGTTTTCAGAGTATGCACCGGATCTCTATATACCTAGTGTCCCCAAGTGAGGACCCAGAACAACTCTTCAGAACACCGAGAAGGAATCCCATACAGATCGCAATGGGTGAGCAATTGACTAACGCTCAACTGAATCAAAAGTTGACTGAGCTCCAAGAGAAGCTCGATGAGCATAAGAACCTGCTGCCCTACAATAAGTCGGACCAAGCTTTGGTCGAGAAGTTTCAGTTAACTCAGAGAGGACATAAGCCAGCGATTGTAGTGCCAACCATTCAGTCTGAGCACTTTGATTTGAAGCCTGCCACCATCACGACAGTGCAGAATCAGTTCAAGTACTATGGGAACAGGGATGAAGACTTCATTGGTAAGTTTAATGCTTACCTCAAAATAGTTAAGTACAAAAACATCACAGCTGAGACACTGAAGCTGATTCACTTCCCTTATTGTCTGAAGGGTGCTGCAAAGAAGTGGTTAGAGTCCAGAGAGCCGGAATCGATCATGGGAGAAATGTGTTGATGAGTTCATGAGCAAGTTCTACCCCTCTCAACGTGTCTTTGGTTTACAGGCATAGATCCTTGGTTTTCAGCAGCATGCTGTTGAGACGGTTGTTGATGCATGGGACCGGTTTACGAGGACGATTCGTAAGTGTCCTAATCATAGTTTTGGTGACTACAAGATTCTCCTGGTTTTCTATCACGTTCTGGAACGTCCCAACCAAGATTTTCTAAACAAGGAAGCTGGTGGGAACTTCTTGTACAGAGTTGACAAGGATGGAGCATATGCTTTGATGAAGCAAATTGAAAAATAGGCTGCTCAATTCAATGCCTCTAGGAGGTTGTCCAAGTTTCCTGAGCCAGATAATGATGAGTGGAAATATGGGATCACGAAGATGGTATCTTAAATGGCGAAGCATGTTTATCAGGACAAGAAGATTGTGGTTATAGTAGAGGAGCAGGAATTTGATGCAGCTTTGACTCAAGCTGCTAATGAGGACGTCAACTATGTGGGCACAAGGGCAGCTTCAGAACTGGAATCAGGGGAACTACATACCAGGTACCAGAGATCATCCGAAATTCAGGTATGGGGATCAGAATGGAGCTTCATATGTACCTGGATTTCAGCATAGGCCACCTGTGCCAGTTGCTCAGGCGCCACCACCATCTGCACGCCAGAATGTTAAGATGACAGATCTCAAGAAAATGATGTACCATAAACGTGAATACCTTCACTTCTCAGGTGGAGACATTGAAAGCTGATTTGCACATCACCAAGACCTCACTTCGTAACTTGGAGGTGCAGGTAGGACAAGCTGCCAATCAGCTCTCCTCTAGAGCACCGGGATCCTTGCCGTCTGATATTTAGAATGTTCGTCAGGTTATTGTTGTTACCACTCGTAGTGGGATTGTTCTTGAGGATCCCCTATATCCGAGCCACACTAGAGCTGAAGCCTTGAAGGCTAGGGAGCATGAGGTCTTTGACAAGACCCCAGTCATGATCCCCCAATCAAAGGGCGTGACTCCACACATTGATGAGGTACACGACCACCACCTTCTATGTATAAGGATCTTCCATATCTTCTTAAGGGGAGAAAGAAGAAAGACTACTTTGAGGAGTACAAGAGATTCTTGCCCATTTTCTCAAAATTTCATGAGGGATGCAGTTTCAGGAAAAAGGGCTGTGCTAGATTTTCAGACAGGGGATTTGACCGAGCAGGTGAGCTCGTGTGTTCTGCATGGGTTTTCACAGAAACAAAAAGATTCAGGAAGCTTTGTGATAGAAGCTAACTTGGGAGGAGCTTACACGGGACAGGCCCTATGTGATTTGGGGGGCCAGTGTTAATTTGATGCCACTTTCAGAAGCTGGTGGTTCAAGCTCGTTCAACATGGATCAATCTACAGTTTGCTTATAAATCTTGCAAGAAGGCCTATGGAGTGGTTAAAGACGTGCTTGTGAAGGTAGGAAATTCCTTTATCCCTGCTGACTTAATTATTCTTGAGATGCCTGTGGGAGATGTTCCAATCATCCTGGGTAGGCCCTTTTTGGCTACCATCGGACTCTCAGCGATGTTGAGAATGGTGAATTGATCATGAGGATCAATGATGCATGGGAAAGTTTACGGGTTTCCTAGGCGACTCCAAAGCAGCCTGAAGAGAAGGCACAGTTTCCAGTGGCGGTGGAATCAATGCACAAGAGTTCTGAGGTGGTTAGTGTTGAGCCACCGGATTAAAAATTTAAAGCTCACAGAGTTGTGTTGAGGATCCAGCAGAGAAAGCTGGATGAGAGGGCACGTGGTGCCAAGCCACATGTTTATGGGAAATGAGGTAACTAGGTCGGGTTGTCGAACTTAAATTACAAGTGCTGATTGGGAGGCAACCCAATGTAGTTAGCTAGTTAGTTGTTCTTCGCATTCTGTTTTAATATTCATACATGATTTTGAGGGGTGAGAGAGAGATTGGTTTAATATTTCCTATGAGTGTACAGGACACAGGTTCCGAAGACCCCTCCGTATTCCCCTTCTTGATGCGTGTGCACGATGTTACACGCAAAACGAGGAACAACTGGCTCGTATGAAGAATTGTGCATGATATAGAAGTTACTCGAGGTCGAGGAGTAGTTAACTATTTTTTAATATCATGGCGGCGAGTTGTTGTACCGGGTTTGCACGCATCGGAATCCAGAGAGGAAGTTATGATTCAAGAGTTTAAGTTGTTAGATTCATGCACAAGAGAGCAAATTTGAGAAGAAATGGGAAATTCCCTAGACTTTGGGAATTTTCCAATCAAAAATGGATTCCCCGTTGTTAATGGAGTCATCAGTGGAAGAATCATGGAAATCGGATGTCGGATGAAGAAATTGGAGCAAAAAGAGCATGGGTAGTCCAGGGCATTTCGGGCCAAAATAGGAGGCATTTCGAGCCGAATAAAACATGCGCTCTGGTTTGAAGTTTTGGAACCATTTCGTGCCGAAATGGGAGGCATTTCGGGCCGAAATACCCCCTATTTCGTGCCGAAATGGGGCGGGATGCTCACTAATCGGGGGCATTTTGACATTTTGAGAGGGATATAAAGCCTAAAAACCGGCCATGAAGGGTTCCCAAACCCCCATTTCGATCAAAAATTGCTTTCTTCATCTTCTTCCTCTCCAAAACACAAGAACACCAACACACACAAAAACCAAAACTCATCCAAATGAAGAATTTTTTGTTGGCTTTTGCTCCTTGCAAGCTCGTCTACAAGATTAATTCTTGAGTTTTTGAGAGACAGTGAGTGGTTTGAGTGTGGCGGAAATCAAAGAGGAAGATCTTCAAGAACAAAAAAAACCGATTCGTCGACCTGGAGTTGGATTCGGCCAAAGCTCAAGAAGAGTCTTTTGACGGGGACACCGAGGAGCAAAAGGAGCTATACTTTCCTCAACTTGCTTTGATTTTTGAAAATTGGTCGACCAATTTGGACCTTTCTTGACCAATTTTTGCAAAAAAGGTCCCGTAAGAACGATACTCCGAAACCGTAGGTACCAAACTCTTTCTCTCGCTCTAATTCTTGTTTAGGAACTTCTAGGGCTTAAATTTCTCGCAAATTTTACTTGCTATTTACTTTTACCCTGGGTTACTTGTTGTAGTTCACTGTTAAACTTCACGTCAACTTGTTTTTCTTTTCTCTATCATTTTTTCTACATCTTGTAGTGCTAAGAGGAGACGAGGAATAGTTATTGATGATCATCTCATCTACAATCTTGAGGAAGATGTAGTTGTGAGTGAGTGGGAAGAGGATGTGAACGAGGGAGACGGTTCTGGCAACCTCCGCCAGGTGGGTCCATCTCCAATTCGTTATGAACTAAACCTAGTTATTCCTGCACTTCCGCAGATTGGGTTGAGGGGTAAGGCTCCGGAAGAGGTTGACCTCGGTGCTGTCTGCAGTACCACATTCAGCAGCTTCAGGTTCGTGAGTGAAAATTCCCATAAGGCATACTACACTGACACGTTCCTGAAGAGGGAGGGACTCATGAAAAACCCTTCCCTCCAAGCGATAAAATGCTCAAACAGCTTAAGGATCTCCTCAAGAACGAGAGGATATACAGGTGGTTTAAGATTTGCAAGAAATCTAGCTCAGCTCTTGCAAGAGAGATTCTTGTAAATGCTCGTTTCTATGACGAGGGAGAGAGTGAGGATCAGAGGCAAGTGTATTGCCGGCGAGCCTCCCTAGTTCTCACGCCCGAGATTATAGCGTCCGCTATGAATTTCAAGCCTCTAAAGGATACATGAGCCTACCATGAGACTATCCGGAGGTTGGATGTTGTTGAGGTTGTGAGCGCCTTTTTTTTTGAGGGGGTGCCTAGAGCGAGATGGAATCAGATACCCACTTTACCTTAGTGGAATGTTTCTAGGAAGGTCGTGCTTCCACATGTGAGGTGGTTGTGCAAGCTTCTTGAGAACTGAGTTTTTGGTGTTACCGCTCAACCCACATACTCCTTCCAGCTTTGCACTATCGCTTACTGTTTGTGGATCGGTAAGCGTATTAATGTCCCGTACTTCATTTATCATTTTCTCATGGAGAGGACTGTACGCGCTAACCGCAGATCTCCCGGGCATACTTGCCTTCTCCTAAACCTAGAAAATGATGCTAGCGCTGATTTGAGTGGTCTAGAGCATGACCCTAAGCACAAGAAGAAGAATGATGGAGAGAGCAAGTGGGAGAGAATACCCGACTTCCTGAAAGCCCAAAGACCTGTCGAACCCCCACAGCCTAGGAGGAGCGAGGCCAGTAGCTCGAGCTCCAACATCAAGAGTCAGCTTACCACTATCACACACATGCTTGAGCCCCAGAGACTGCAGGCAAACATCAATAGAGCTAGGTCTAGGAGACAAATTGAGCATATCCGGAGTAGTAAGAGTCAGCTTGGCCACGGGTTAGAGCAAGTGAGCTTTGACTGCGCCCAGCATGGAGAGTAGATTCAGGACATGGCCCTAGCGGGCAATGTCCAGTTGCAGCACCCGAGCACCTACGATGGACTGTTCTACTACCAGTCTGATGCGTACCCAGAATCGAGTCCGGACGTCCAAGTTGAGGACGACGAGGCAGCTCATTCCAGCTAGACCCACCGGCCCTACCCTTAGGCAGCCGAGACCTATTGATTTCATTTTATCTTTCGTCGAGGACAACGAAGCGCTTAAGTGTGGGGGAGTTTTAGCTATCCGCTAGTTAGGCATTGCATAGCCTTGTTACATGTTGTTTAGTGAGTCAGTTTGCACGTAGATGTCAATCGTTTAGATATGTATTTGCATTTGCACGTTTATTTTATGCATTGTATATATTTCTTTGCACTTTTATTTATCGAGTCCACCTACCCTATTTTGTTGGTTAATCGAGTTGGCCCAAGCACATAGAGTTAGGAAAATTAATTAAAAACAAATAAATTGAAAAATTGAAAAACCCTAAAAATTGAAATTATTTTGAGAAAGGGCGATTGAAGAGAGTGAATGTGGAAAGGGCTCAATGACAGTATTCCCTAGGCAGTAGAAAAATCTGAGGTGAGGTAGACGCGAGAATCTGGAGTAGGAAGGCTATAGGGGAAATGCACTCGAGAATTGTGAGTAGTTGTCTCTCAAGCTAGTTATCCTACTAGCGCTACACCACCGTTACTTAGGTAGTCGTCAACCCTCCTGGTAGTGGCAACAGAACAGCTGTGCGAGTGATGTTTATGGGGACCTCACGTCCCATCTCCACCTCCTAGGTCCACTAGTTACCCCAATTTGATCTATTTACCCCTTTTATTCACAGCATCTAGCCTAGGAAGCCTTTCCTTGTGACATGCATCACTAGTTAGAATGGTTCCTTCCTGTGTGTCATGATAGAGGGAGTTGAGTTAGGGAGGTTCGGTGAGGGTGAGCCGGTATTATACATCCTGAGTGGATTCTCTTACATGTCATCTTTTGAAGGGATGTGAGGGTGAGTTAGATACGGTAGCACACTTCGGTGTGGCGATGAGTCGTGTCCTTACACCACGATCTCAGGTGGAGTACCATAGTGCATGACATTCTTTCCGCACGTCATGGGTTGGGGGTTGGTTGATCTTATAGGAGGTCGTGCTTGTGCTTCATTTATATTCTCTATATCTTAGGTGGTGAGGAGGATCCGTTGGAAAGCACGTTTATACATTGACTACCGGGTTTTTTATATGCTCTACATTGAGTGTGGGGGTGTCGACATCTATTTTGATTATATCACTGATTTCACACATTACACCCCACAATTATTTGATTTGATACTTGGATCTCCTCGGATATTACTATCACTATTGTTGGCTCCATGGGATTTTTGTTACAAAAAAACAAAAAAAATATAGAAATTGAAAGTGAATGGAATAAGGAGCAGAAATTGAACTTTATGAAGACCGAGGAGATGATCTATGAGTATTGATCACTTCTTCACATTTGTGGCCGCGAGAACGGCGTTGCACCAAGATTGAGGGAATGAGGGCCTGAGAGGTTAGTTTCGGTGGGGTTCCTCGAATTTTGGTGAGGGAGTGTGAGAATCGGGTTTTTTGAGTTCTATCATGACGTCTAGGACTGCGCTTCTAAAAAATCGGTCATAAGCCGTCAACATTTTTTAACCCGTGGATAAATAGCTCGGATGGTAGGTGCTAGGGATATGTTTGATGAGTGTGTGGACGCAACTTATTTTGTGTCCGTGCCTGTTTGGTCTGACGAAACTGGCCGCAAGCTCTACCAATCACCGAAGGTATATAATCTTCGGGATGTGAGAGTCTTATGACATGCCGGTTTATTCTTCGATATTGCCCAATCTCTAATAACAAGAAAAACTATGTTTTTTAATTTATTGCATTGTACATACTTAAGTTGCATTGTATATATCATGTAGGTTCCATCGTCGTGTCTTTGTGTATTGAGTCATGATTCGTGTTCGCTAGCGGAAAGTGAAGTATGCAAAGCGGTGGGGTATGCATTGGTTTGGTTTTGGTATGTATGCAATGTCTCAAGTGTGGGGGTTTTGAGCGTCATTGTTGCTCGGGACGAGCAAGAAGGTAGTGTGGGGAAATTTGATAGCACCTTTTAGGAGCTATGTTTCATTGGCATTTACCACAGGTTTGGTAGATTTTTGGACAGTTTTGAGCCTAATATTGTTGAGATGAGCATGATTTGTCACTTGTTCCTTCATATGTTTAATTCTAGTCCAGGCATGTTCTTTATGTTGATTTATGCTTATTTTGTCGGATTTGAACGCTTGGTATAGTTTTTTTTGTCTTTGACGGGAAACAAGGCTATTGGAGTGATTTGGAATCAAGAACGTGAACTTTGGAGGCAAGGAAGGGCAAGGAAATAGGCGCGAGAACCAAAAGGGCAAGAAGTTGAAGATTCAAGAAGTTGAAGCCCAGACCATTTCGGCCCGAAATGCCAGCCAAAACGCAGGCCATTTCGGGCCGAAATGAGCGGAACTTATGTTCGGATTTTTGGGGAAGAAATGAAATTCTTGAAGACTTGGCTTGCCTACTTCGACCTAAACAACAAGGGACGTGAATTGACCTCAGTTAAGAGCCAAGAAAACTAAGGAGAGCAAGGTGACATCGTTGGGAGCATCATCAAGCAAGGAAAAGTGCCCGGATCAACGCCATAACACTATTTTGAGCGTTTGATCTGTTTTCTCTCTTTTTCTTTTATGAAATATTCAAACAATATGTTAAATTTTGTTATATGTAGCTAAACTCATACCTAGGCATCTATGGAGAGCCTAGGGTTTATGTTTTGATGAACTTTTCCGGATTTTGGATGAACTTTCATGCTTAGGGTTTGTGATTCAATGAAAATTATTCTAGTTTATATCATGTTGAGTTCTTCCATTGACAAGTTAGGACTAAGATGTATGATCTTGATTATCTCTTTCTTCATTCAATCAAGAACTTGGCTTAATAACAATCTTAGTAGCCTCGTTTCTTGTGCTTAACCCTTAGTAAGTTAGGAGTCATGATCCGACCTTGCTATTTAACTAGTGAGTGTGTGAAAGCAAATCTACCCTATTAGGGATGAGTATAAGAGAAAATTCTTAATAAATGAGACTCAGAAGTTTGTTGAATAGGAATGGCTAGAAGAGGGTAGATCCGGTAGGAGATAGTGAAGTGTTTGTGTGGTGATGGTCTGAGAGGACATTATTCCATGCACTGTCGTTAGCCTGCTAGAACGTATTGGTAGTTAGAGTTGGCCTGAGAGGGACAAATCGGTACCGGTGTGTAGAACGACAAGAGACCAATAGGTATTTGTCAACGTCATTATCCAACTTAGATAACTAAGAGTTGTCGTGTTAGAACAGGGAATCCGGAATCGTCAAAACTACCCTAGGTGATCTATAGATTGCTTAGTTTTTTCTCCATTGGTTCAATCTAAATCATTTATTTTTCTTAGTTTTGCTCATAGTTTCTAATCACATGATTGAGGGAGACAACACACCAATTGCAAACCTTTTTACCGGTTACTAAGTAGTTGTTAGAATTAGAAAATTAAGCACCTTCCCTTGGGTTCGATAACTCGGAGTCCCAAATACTCCATTATATTACTTGACCGTATACTTGCGTCTGGGCGCGTTAGTAAACACGCGTCATGTTTTTGGCGTCGTTGCCGGGGAAGGCATTGTTTAATATTCTAGTTTAGCGATTAGTTTGATTTACCTTTTTCTTTTTGTATATTATTTCTGTGATTTCTGATTTTGGTTTGAATTGTGTGTCACGTTTTCAGTGTATGCATCGAATCTCTAGAGACCTTGTGCCCCCAATTGAGGACCCATAACAGCTTTTCAGAACACCAAGAAGGAATCCAAGACATATCGCAATGGGTGAGCAATTTACTAACGCTCAACTGAATCAGAAGTTGACTGAGCTCCAAGAGAAGCTCGATGAGCAGAAGAACGAGATGCCCTACAATAAGTCGGGCCAAGCTTTGGTGGATTAGTTTCAGTCAACTCATAGAGGACATAAGCCAGCGATTGTAGTGCCAGCCATTCAGGCTGAGCACTTTGATTTGAAGCCTTCCACCATAACGACATAGTAGAATCAGTTCCAGTACTATGGGAACAGGATTGAAGACACAAATGACTTCATTGGGAAGTTTGATTCTTACATCAAAACAGTGAAGTATAAAAACGTCATAGCTGACACACTGAAGCTGATTATTTTCCCTTATTTTCTGAAGGGTGCTGCAGAGAAGTGGTTAGAGTCCAGAGAGCCAGAATTGATCAACACATGGGAGAAATGTGCTCATGAGTTCATGAGCAAGTTCTACCCCGCTCAACGTGTCTTTGGTTTACAGGTAGAGATCCTTGGTTATCAGCAGCATGCTGATGAGAAGGTTGTTGATGCATGGGACCGGTTTATGAGGACGATTCGTAAGTTTCCTAATCATCATTTTCGTGACTACAAGATTCTCCAGGTTTTCTATCACGTCCTGGAACGTCCCAACCAAGATTTTCTAAACAGGGAAGCAGGTGGGAACTTCTTGTACAGAGTTGACAAGGATGGAGCATATGCTTTGATAAAGCAAATTGAAAAACAGGATGCTCAATTCAATGACTTAAGGAGGTTGTCCAAGTTGCATGAGCCAAAGAATGATGAGTGGAAAGATGGGATCACGAAGATGGTATCTGACATGGAGAAGCATGTTTATGAGGACAAGAAGACTATGGTTGTAGTAGAGGAGCAGGACTTTAATGCAGCTTTGACTTAAGCCGCTAATGAGAACGTCATCTATGTGGGGGCACAAGAGCAGCTTCAGAACTGAATTAGGGGAACTACAAACCATGGACCAGAGATCATCCAGGATTCAAGTATGGGGATCAGACTGGAGCTTCATATGTACCCGCATTTCAGCATAGGCCACCTGGGATAGTTGCTCAGGCGCAACCACCAGCTGCACGCCATAATGTTAAGATGACAGATCTCAAGAACATAATGTGCCATATGGGCAAGAACGTGAATACCTTCACTTCTCAGGTGGAGACATTGACAGCTCATTTGCACATTACGAAACCCTCACTTCGTAACTTGGAGGTGCAGGTAGGACAGCTTGCCACTCAACTCTTCTCTAGAGCACCAGGATCCTTGCCGTCCGATACTGAGAATGTTATTCAGCTTATTGTTGTTACCACTCATAGTGGGATTGTTCTTGAAGATCCCCCATATCCGAGCCACGCTAGAGCTGAAGCCTTGAAGGCTAGGGAGCATGAGGTCTTTGACCGAGAAGGTGAGCTCATGTATTCTGCATGGGTTGCCAAAGAAACAAAATGATCGAGAAGCTTTGTGATAGAAGCTAACTTGGGAGGAGCTTACACGGGACAGACCCTATGTGATTTGGGGGCCAGTGTTTATCTGATGCCACTTTCAGTCTTTCAGAAGCTGGGTTCAAGCTCGTTCAACATGGATCAATTTACAGTTTGCTGATAAATCTTGAAAGAAGGCCTACGGAGTGGTGGAAGACGTGGTTGTGAAGGTAGGGAATTCCATTATCCCTGCTGACTTTGTTATTCTTGAGATGCCACTACAACAATTATGACATGTGCCGACCATTTTCTTATCGACAAGCAATTCTGTGTCGGCAGTTATATGATTTATCTACTAAATTTGTGTTTGTCAATATAACTTGTCAATAATGCCAATTTTTATAAAAATCAAGTAAAAGAAATTGTCAACAATCGTATGCGCTCAATTTTCCCACTCCCGATAATAAAATAGGTGACAAACATTATATCTAATGACTCACAAACTCGTCAAAAAATCAAACACATTATTTTGGAGGGTAATGATAAATTATTTCCGCACTTGTAAAATGTTGGAGGGAATCACAATAAAAAATTAAACAAAATGCATCCACTTCTCACTCACACGTGACTCATCACTTTCCCCCGTCTCTCAAACTCCCTCTGAAAACCTCTCTCTCATCACTCTCCCGTCTGATCTCAAACTCTCACAATCTCAATCTCAATCTCAATCAGTCTCAAAATTGCGCGATTCTCTCTGAAAATCCTTCTATCAATCCTTTCATCCCTCTCAATCTCCTTATCTTCTCCATGGGGTGATCCCCTTCATCAATTTGTGAACGTGACGGTTTCTTGTGGGTCGATCCCCTTCATCAGGTATGATGGTCTCTCACTCTTTTCTCTTCGATTTTCTTTCTATGGGTGTTCTAGAGGATGAATAATCTTTGCCTAGATGAGACTTAGGTTAATTTTTTAGTCTACATCAAAGTGATCGACCCCGAAGTTTGAATGGGGGAAATCAGGGGCTTTGCAGATTTAGGTTAATTTTGAAGTGACTGCGCACATATTTGACATAATTCAGATTGCATGTTCAGTTTATTTTGGTTCATGAACTAGGGTTTTCTGCTATTTCTTAAAAAAAGTGGCGCTTTTATGTTTTTCTTTGAGATTGGACTGATCATTTTGGTTTGTGAATGATTTGGTTTGTGTCCGTTCAGGTGGTTGTGGTTTTTTTAGGAGAAGCTGATTGCCCTGGACTGAAAAAAAAGGTTGGTAGTAAGACTTTTACTAGTTTTGATATATGTTTCCTGTGAAAAATTTGGGGCTTTTGCTGTTTTGATTTTGATATTTGTCAAAGTAAACAAATTAACAAAGTAACTGAAAAATGTTGACTTTAACTGATCATATATTGTTTGGGTTTGATTTGTGATATTGTCGAAGTAAACAAAGTAACTGAATTCCTATCTATTCTAGTTGTCATTTACTCGGTGGAACTGCATATACAATATACTGCATAGTTGTATTGTTGTTTAAGTTTTTTTTTACGGTTGATTTCATTGTTTGCACATGGTGAAAGACTGCAATTCACTGCGATACTCACTGCGCATCTCCCTTACTAACGTGTTATAGTTGTAGGTTTTTTTGTCTTTGTTAGACATTGAAAAAATAATAGGGATCCTTTTGTCTGTAGAGAATCATCTTGACTTTCAAAGCTTGTGGTATTCATTGTACATGTATTTTGATTGTATTAGCGAGTGGATTAATTTGCGGTCCACTTCTGAAGTTGGAAGTGTAAGGATAGCTGAGATTTCTTAATTCTTTTGGGATACTGCAAAGAGGACTTCTATGGATTTGTAGGGATAGCTGATTATGTACTGCATCACAGTACGTAATCAGCATAAAATCAGATTTTATGATTATTTTTATAATAATAAAATTCGATTTTATGCTGACTACGTACTGTGATGCAAACCTGATCATGTTCTGATATTGTGATGGAATGAACTTATGCAACCCTATTTATGTTCTGATTCTATGCTGAATATGAACTGTGATATAAGATGCATGCTTGATTTTTATCTGAGATCTTAATACCTTTCCTTGCTAGTATTGTAACCATTCTGATATGAACTTGATGCTACACTTGTTTGGTGTATACCACTCAGTGACTATAAAGCAGCAATGGTAAGAGAGTTGTGTTCATCCTCACTGTATACTTCATAATGTTTCTATACTTCTATTCAAATTTATCTTATCATCTCTAGTTTTAGATCGCAGCTGTTTCCTGATTTAATTGTCTATATTTCACTGTATTTGGTTGTATGCACACTGTATAATTGTTGTATTCAGATTTAATTGACTGTATTAAAAATGTCTTGTGCTGTATATTGATTGTATTTGACTTTGTTAACTCTGTTGTTAAACTGCATGTAACGTATAAGTACTAATCGTCATGTACTTTATGTCAGGTTATATAGTTAGAGTTGAGCACAAGGACGCAATTACTAGTGGACTCGGTGACATAGATCTTGGTTAAAAGCTGCTTATAAGCTAGTTTGCATCTTCATCTCGCATTAAAGGTAAAATTTCTCATCTACTCCCGTAAAAGTATGTGATAGTTTATTCTGGTTTGTGCCTTTTTTACAATGCTCTTTGATGGCTTCATATTCTATATGTTCTAGTACTTGATGACTCTGTATTCTCTATTTGGTTAATTTGCATAACACCAAGGGTTTCATAAAAAAATTGATATATAATCTGTTAATAGGTATTGATGGATCGAAGTTGGATTGGGTTAACAGACAAATGGTGTCAGGAATATGTTGATGGAGTGTCTGATTTCATTACGGTTGCGAGTCGGCACACTGATGAAAGAAATAGAATACTTTGTCCTTGTTCTAGGTTTGTTAATGTTTACTATTTACCAGTTAACGTGGTAAGAGGACATTTGCATTCAAATGGTATGCTTCAAGATTATAGAAAATGGGTTTTTCATGGGGAAAATTACGGATTAGGTGTGGTTGTTCTGAATGATTCGAGGGACGTTGTAGATAAAATTCCTGAGACGTGTCTTGACGTTGAGGGTTTGATATGGAAGTTACAAGAGGGACTGTTTTCTGGTAATCATGGGGATGATATATCATCCGATGAACCACATGCAAAAAAGCAGGGAGGGTGACAAATTTGCTAAATGGTTAAGCGATGCTCAATGTGAGGCTTACCCGGGTTGTCGAAATTTCTCTAAGCTGTCACTTATAATAAGGTTGCTACATATCAAGACAATTTGTAAATGGAGTAATAAATCAGTGAACATGGCATTGGATTTAACTCGAGAGTTAGTGCCTCCCGGTCACAGTCTACCAAAGTCCTTTATGAAGCTAAAAATGTTTTACGAGAACTTGGTCTTGGCTATATCAACATCCATGCATGTCCAAACAATTGTGATTTATATTGGAAATAAAATGAAAAGTTGGATCACTGTCCCAATCCCGATTGTAAGGAACCTAGATGGAACGAAAGTCACAAGACGAATGGGAAGAGAATTCCTCAAAAGGTGCTTAGATATTTCCCTCTGAAACCTAGGCTTCAAAAACTGTTCATGTCAAAATGTATTGCCAAGGATATGCGATGGCACAAGGAGCAGCGTGTTCAAGACAGCAATATCATTGGACACCCCGTTGATGCTAAGCAATGGCAAGATTTTGACAAAGAACATGAATGGTTTGCTCAAGATCCTCATAATATTCGATTGGGATTAGCCAGTGATGGATTTAATCCTTTCAGTAATATGAGTAGTACTTACAGTATGTGGCATGTAGCTCTTACTGTATATAATGTGGGTCCTACGCAAGTTATGAAGGATCCATTTATTATGATGCCTCTATTGATACTTGGCCCGAAATTACCGGGAAATGACATTGATGTTTTCTTGCGTCCATTAATTGATGACCTGAAAGATATTTGGGAACATGGTGTTGAAACTTATGATGCTTATTCTGGTGAAACATTTAAGTTGCACGCTGCACTCATGTGGACCATAAATGATTTCCCTGCATATGGTATGTTGTCCGAATGGAGTACAAAAGGGAAACTAGCGTGTCCACCATGTAACAAGGATACTCACCATATAAGATTAAAGCATAGTAAGAAATAGGCTTATATGGGTCATCGCAGGTTCTTACCACTCAATCATTCATGGCGAAGAAATAAAAAATTTAATGATAAATTTGAGGCTAAACCAAAATCGGAGGAGTTATCTGGAGATGATGTTCTTCATCAGTTAAAGTCACTTCCTTCAGATTCAAAGTTTGAAAAGACTTTAATTAAGAATAAGGGAAAGACTGTAACTGATGAGAAGAGAAAGCGCAGTGAGCCTAAATTAAACTGGACGAAAAAAAAGTATCTTTTTTGAATTAAGTTATTGGCGGAAACATCAACTCAGACATAACATGGATGTCATTCATGTAGAGAAAAACGTTTGTGAGAGCGTGATTGGGACTTTGATGAATATTGAAGGGAAAACAAAAGATTGTCGTAATGCGCGTTTGGATTTGGAGGTTCTGGGTGTTAGGAAAGATATACGCGTACAAGAGGATTGTGTGATTCCTCCAGCACCCTATAGTATGGATGCAGCAGGAAGGAAAAGCATTTGTGAATGGTTAAAATGCATCATATTTCCTTACGGTTATGCTTCAAACATATCTCGTTGTGTAAGTAGCAACGATAACAAGATAATTGGCATGAAAAGCCATGATTATCATGTATTGTTACAACGGTTGCTCCCCCTTGCTATACGTGGGAACTTGAGCAAACAAGTTTGTGAACCATTAACTGAGCTGAGTATGTTCTTTAAAGAGCTGTCTTCAAGAACATTGACGGTGGAGTGCTTGGAGAGAATAGAAAGGGATATTGTGTTGATACTTTGTAAGTTGGAGTTGATACTCCATCGTTTTGGGATGTTATGATGCATTTTCCAATCCACCTTCCTCGAGAGGCAATGTATGGGGGTCCAGTTCAATGTATCCCATTGAAAGGTAATGATTTTTATAGTTTTTAGGTTTTTAAATTTTTTAGTCTCTCGTCAACTTCATTTATCATTATCATATACATCTTTACATAAATATATTTCTTTATACACTCAAACAATGCGTGAGAAATAAAGCTCGACCCGAAGGTTCAATTGCCAAGGCCTACATCGATAATGAATGTCTAAACTTTTATTCGGTGTATCTCCATGGTGTTGAAACAAGATATAATCGGGAAGAGAGAAACCATGAAGGAGTTAATATCAGGCAAAGGAATACATTGTCTGTATTTTCTCGTCCTGCTCGGCCTTTGAATGCCTTGAAAAATGAAATGATGTCACCTGCAGAATATGATAAAGTTCGATGGTTTGTGTTACACAACTACGAAGAAATTGATCCATATTTAAAGTAAGTATTTTTATTGCTACTACTTCAATACCTTGGTGAAAACATGAATAAGTTGTTAAAAAATAATTGACATTTGAATCTGGTCACAGTAAGCATCATGAAGAAATTGAGTTGAGCGACTCCACGGATGTGGATCAAACACACCATAATGAGTTTGCTGGTTGGTTTCAGAATCTTGTAAGAGATCTTGTCGAATGCCACTCAGTTTTCTATTTTGGAATTTGTAGTGAATAGGTTCTGAAATGTTTATTTGTTCACTCAAATGGTTTGAAAGCGCATTGACAAGTCCCCAGAGGCAAATGATGACTTGTATTCGCTTACATGTGGCCCTGATAAACGTATTAATCGGTACAATGGATGTGTTGTTAATGGAATGAGATTCCACACTACTGAACGTGATGAAAATTGCATGACACAGAACTGTGGTGTTCTTGTCCCAGCCGACCATAAGGGCAAAGAAACTGATTTTTTTGGTGTTTTAACAGATATCATTGAGCTAAGTTATTTATGTGGGAATCGTGTTTTTCTCTTTAAGTGAAATTGGTTTAATACAGGAGACACGAAGACATGGATTAGGAAAGATAAGTAAATCATAAGCGTCAACATCAGTCGGTCATTGTATAAAAACGATCCCTAAATACTTGCATCACAGGCTCAACAAGTCTTCTATGTCCCTGATGTTATTCTGGGTAAAAACTATAAGATAGTTCAAAAGATACAACCTAGAAATTTGCATGACATACCAGAAATTGATGAAGAAACAAGTAACCATGAGGGCAAAGAAATTTTTTTTGACGATGCATATCAACAACCATTTACTAGCGGCATAGATTATATGGTTGAGGTTGATGATGAGGTTGCTGTTAATGAAACTGTTGACGTATATGGAGAAGACGATGACTATGAAAGTGAGGAGGAACTGATTTCTGGTGACGACGGTTACCAAAGTTTGAGCGACAGCAGGGATGATGATATGATGATGATGATGATGATGATGATGATGATGACGACGACGACGACGATGACGATTACGATACAGATTTGGGAGATTACGATTAATTGGATTTTTCCATTACTAGCGTTTGACTTCACATGTTTCATTAATAATTATTCGTCTTAGCAATTTCATCAGTATTTTCATGAATAAAACGTTAATGTCGTGCTCTAAGTTTATTTCGTACAGTTATCATGGTTTTTGTGCTGGTTGGGTACTATATATATTCATAAATTTTGAGATGAATAAAACATTAATGTTGCGTGGCCTGTTTGTACACTTTGATTTGTACTTCATTGTAGGCTATGGAGACATACGGGAAGGTAAGACGGTCGCTCCGGTTAACTCCTTCCAAGTCAACCAACGGAATAAGTGGACTGCTTTTTGCTCGAAAGAAGACTATTTTGGAGGTAAGGCTCATAATCTTTACTAATGTATAAAGAAAACAATTTCTCGATTCCCATTCGTTTTCTTTATTTCGCTTTCTGTGGTTTTTACTAGTTTAACTTGTAGTTAACTTATAAGTATGTTGCAGTGTTGTGAATTAAGTCTCTATTTTCGTTTACACAGAATACAGCCCCGTACATTGGTGCAACAATACCCCCTCGAGTCACCACTACCAGGTCACTGACTAATATCCGACAAGAGTCATCTATGCCCATTGGCAGCGGAGTATTGGGAGAAAACACCAGAGACTGCAACACCAAGGGTATGAATTTTTAATTACGTCTATTACATTTCATTTGTCATTATTCGTAACACTTAACGTAACTTGTTGAGATTACACTGTGCATTATTCTGTAGGATCAACGGGTTCACAATTGCAGAAAAGAGTTAGCAAATATGTTCGACTCCCACAAGGATGGTTGGCTGCGAATGTGGGTACGCTTGGTATTATTCTCTTAACTCCCTCATACGTAATCACTTATTTGAAAAATGGAAACACAGCCAGTTTGGCTTTTCCGTCGATTCTTAGTGTCATTTTTATTATGTTCACGCAAGATTGTCCTCCGGGAAAAAACATAAAAACAAGAAAAATGCACAACCATCAGTTACCTCTCACAACCAGAAGAAAATCATGGGAATAGAGTCCGGCAATGCAGCAGTTAACGAGGTTGGCCCAGTTTTACAATCTGACAGTCAGTGCAGATCCACAAGAAGTACCCCTGATGAGGAAAAACAGTACCAGTGTTTCAGTGGAACATGCTCTGAACCAGTCAACTACTACTGTTGGCAGGACACAAACAAATCCGTTTGACAATGATGTCGTACTATTTAATTTAGACGTAGCAGAACCTATTAACGGTAAATTTTAACTGTTCTAATGAGATTTTTTGTGTGTATACTCCATACAGATCATAGAATCTCAAAGCCATATGAGAAGATCCCCTAGATTGACACCCAACAGGAATATCACCACTCACGCAAGCGAAGACAGTACTTCTGAGGAAAGCTGGGAACAACGTCATCTCATCAACTCAACCAGTACTGTGGGTCGGGAAGAGGGAAATGTAACTGAACGTCATGAGGTAGCTGCAGATGCAATTTAAAATTCATGATGCATTGTTTAATAAATTTTTTTACTTTTTTTCCAACCAATTAATTGCATTTTAGGTCATGGCACTGGATGTTCGCAAACGGAAATATGTTCAACTCACACCTCGTAGCCTGATTACTAGACTAGCCGCAACAGATGTGGTTGATGATTCTGTGATACGAAAAAGAAACTTTGTGGAGCGTAATGCAATCAACCCCGGTAAAAATATCTTGTATTGTAGACAAATTATTATATTATAAAGCCACCGTGCTTTCATTACTTGTAATTATTGTAATTAATTCATGATCACAAACCAGGAAAAAAGTCTCGGAAGAACTCTAGTGCAAGTGCTCAAGTGGAAACAAAAATGTCCATGACAGTGACGCGGTACTACTGATGATATCCATACCTAATTTTTTCTTCAAGTGCTCAAATGGAAACTTGTTTGGTTTAAAATAAATTCATATAGTTTCTGACAAAGAATGTTAGGAATGGGTTGCTACAATCTTCATTGGCATTCTTTGCACTTTAATTAGCTTTTACAACTCTTTGATGCAGGTTACGACACATGATGTTGGCGTAAGAAGATCCCGTCGACTAACACCTACAAGTTTGGCAAAAGAGCGAATGCAGCATCAAATCTCAGGGCTAGTGGTCGGATCAACTCAAGGATAGATGTCGAAATGGAAGAGCTAAATCTATCTGACAATGAGATAGCTAATGATGTAAGTAGCAGTACATTGGAGAATGTTCGTTCAGTCTCTTTACGTACTGTGGGGAACTGTCTATATCATATTTTAATTTATGATGATTTTTTCTTGTAGGATGCGGTGCTTCATGGTACACCGAGATGGTCCATGAGACTGAATTTGACAAGGGAACGATCACCACTGACTAACGAGGGAAATTCTGAGATAAACTTCTCTGTTGAATGCATGTAACTTAAGTCACAGCTGAATACATGGACATATTCATTTATTCTTGTTATATTTGATTAAAAGTTGGATGTGTGTTGTCTTCTGTTTGCATATCAAATTTGTCGCAGCTCCGGAAATAACAACAGGTGGAAGAGGAGTGACTCGTGGACTAAAAGTCAGAAGGACCCTCAAATGAAAAGATAAGATTGTTGTCAACATTCCATTGGGGAAGCGCATACCAGAGGGTGATGGAAGTTTAGAGCTAACAGTCGAGGTTGGTGTTGCAGTTCGCAAGTACGCTCCGGTTGAAGTACCATCATGGAAGCTTATGGAGCCTCATTAGAAGAAACCCATATACGACCACATGCTTGTGAGTTGGGTTAAACACGTTGCATATTCCTTGAGTTAACTTGTGATCATGAACGGAAAATGCATTTACTGTCTTCTGTCTTTTTAGGGGATATTTGACCTTGATTTTTCGAAGAAACATATCCTTCGTGCCATCAGTTCCATGTGCAACAGAGCATATAGTGACCACAGATACAAGTTGCATAAACATTTCAAATCTTTCCGCAGCCCTATTGAAGCAAGGCGTCATCCATCCCCAATCGTGAACCTGAATGATTGGAATACCTTGTGTCTTTACTTTGAGTCTGATGCATGCACGGTAAACCAAATATAAGAGTTTGTCGTACGCATTTAATCATTGCTTGCAGTTTTCAATTTCTGAAATTACGTTGCTTGAATTTTGTTGGCATCATATGACAGAAAAAGAGTAGAAGGGGTACTGAGAACAGACGACATGTTAAGAACCTGCATACATCTGGTTCGAAGACTTTTGTACAGCGCTTGCATGAGATGGTAATGCTTTTTACTTCTCTGATGTTGACACTACCGTAATTTCTATGCTTACACTACTTTTTTCACTAATTAAGTGTTTGTGTAATAATTAGCCCCCTTATCTTTATATGTAACATTCGTTTATTATCATTAATTTCCAGGAAAAATCGTCACTTATTGAGAATTTCAAGACCACTCATTGAAAAAGTGGCACAGCCATTTGGATGTCGCATGAAGCCTTAAATCAGTATGTAGGTTCTACATTTCCTACGAAATTATTATCTTTTTTTCCATAGCTATTACACTGATACAACTGTTTTCAAATAACATAATAAAATGAGAGAAATGAGGGACAATGATGTGGATGGTTTCCTAACTGAAGAACATATTATGGAGGAGGTGCTTGGAAAAAGGCGGGGTTTTGTAATGTGTTAGAGTAAATTGTAACGGACTATTGCTTTCGGCTTATGTTAGCTATCAAACCCAAATATTGGAATATTTGGGTCAATTCCGAGATGTGGAATCCTTCCCTAATCATTTCAAATTATGTATATGTTCTTACGCAGTTTGAATTTGTTGTTTGGAAAGCACTTGCCGTCCAGAGATCGTCCTATTCAACGGTATGATACCCTCCATCCTTTGTTGAAATGCTTAAATCAGTTTCTGAATTTAAAATCTGTAATCAAATACGTGTAGTGTCTTTAGGAATCAAGTAGACAGTAACTTTATGTATGAATATTTGCAGGGGTTCGGGAATAGAGTACGTTATCTTTTTGGGCCAGGTGTTCATGAATGGAGTACGATATATAGTTCATGCCATGGAATTAAGGATCCACGCGGCCTACTACCTCTATTATATATTCTGTTAACTAGACTAGAATATGTTGTTTATGACTTGGTAGTTATTGAACTGGGATGGTTAAATTAGACTAGCTCGAATTCGCTGTGACTTTGTAGTTTTGTAAATGGGTACATATGATGCCATGTTGGAACTGGGTACATATTACTTCGCATTTTTATCTAGTTTTGTCTCGGAAATGCCAAGTTATGACATGTTGCTGAATGCAAACAGTATGTAGCCAACTTGTTTTTTATGTGAAATGCCAATTTATGGCATCTGGTTTATGTAAGGCTCAGCATGTTTGGATGGTCTTTAGAAGTGCTTTTTTGTTTACTAAGTTGTTATAAAGGTGACAAGCAAGAATGTCACAAGAAAGATGAGGTACCGACAAACTTCTCTTCTAGTGAGGATTTCGGATGTCACCAATCTTACTACACATGAATATGTGTTTGTCGCCAGTTTCAAATGTGACAGTAAAAATAGTCACTAGATAGAAACTCCCGACAGAAATTTATGTCGATGATTACTCTTTCTGCCGACAAACAAAACGCTTGTTGGCTTACACTCTAACGACAGACTTGTAGTGACTACGGAGCGACAAACATTTTTCTGTCGGTAGAATTTCTACCGACATATTTGGCCTTTCTAGCGACAATTTTTGCTGTCAACGGATGCAGTATTCGTTGTAGTGTGCCTGTGGGAGATGTTCCGATCATCCTGGGTAGGGCTAAGAGGTGATGAGGAGGATCGGTTGGAAAAGAATGTTTATACATTGACTACCGGATTTTTGATATGCTCTACATTGAGTGCGGCGGTGTCGACATCTATTTTGATTATATTACTGATTTGACCCATTCCACCCCCAAATTATGTGATTAGATACTTGGATCTCCTTGGATATTATTATCACTATTGTTGGCTCCGTGGGATTTGTGTTATAAAAAATAAATAAATAAATAAAAAATTATTGAAACTGAAAGTGAATGGAATAAGGAGCAGAAATTGAAGTTCATGAAGATCGAGGAAATGAGATATGAATTTTGATCACTTCTTCACATTTTTGGCCGCGAGAACGGAGTTGCACCAAGATTGAGGGAATGAGGGCCAGAGTAGTTAGTTTCGACGGGGTTCCTTGGATTTTGGTGAGGGATTGTGAGAATAGGGTTTTGTGAGTTGTATCATGACGTCTAGGACTGCGCTTCTAAATATCATATCCTACCCGTCCTCATCCGTAAACAATTTGTAACCCGTGGATAAATAGCTTGGATGGTAGGTGCTAGGGATATGTTTAATGAGTGTGCTGACGCAACTTATTGTGTGTTTGTGCCTGTTTGGTCTGAAGAAACTGGCCGCAAGCTCTACCGATCACCGAAGTTATAGAATCTTCTAGGGATGTGAGAGTCTTATGACATGCCGGTTTATTCTTCGAGATTTCCCAATCTCTAATAAAAAGAAAAAATATGTTATTTAACTTATTGCATTGTACATACTTGAGTTGCATTGTATATATCATGTAGGTTGCATCGTCGTGTCTTCGTGTATTGAGTCGTGAGTCATGTTGGCTAGCGGAAAGTGAAGTATGCAAAGCGGTGGGGTATGCATTGGTCATGTTTTGTTATGTTAGCAATGTCTCAAGTGGGGGGGGGGGGTTGAGCGTCATTGTTGCTCGGGACGAGCAAGAAGGTAGTGTAGGGGAATTTGAGAGCACCTTTTAGGATTTATGATTCTTTGGCATTTACCACATGTTTGGTAGGTTTTTTGGAGAGTTTTGAGCCTAATATTGTTGAGATGAGCATGATTTGACACTTGTTCCTTCATGTGTTTAATTCTAGTACAGGCATGTTCTTTATGTTGATTTATGCTTATTTTGTCGGATTTGATCGCTTGGTATAGTTTTTATTTTTGTCCTTGACAGGAAACAGGGCTATTGGAGTGATTTGGAATCAATAACGTGAACTTTGGAAGCAAGCAAGGGAAAGGAAAGAGGCTCGAGAACCAAAAGGGCAAGAAGTTAAAGATTCAAGAAGTTGAAGCCCGGACCATTTTGGCCCGAAATGCCAGCCGATATGCAAGCCATTTCGGGCCGAAATGAGCGGAACTTATGTGCGGATTTTGGGGGAAGAAATGCAATTCTTGAAGACTTAGCTTCCCTACTTCGACCTAAACAACAAGGGACGTGAATTGACCTCAGTTGTGAGCCAAGAACACTAAGGAGAGCAAGGACACTTAGTTGGGAGCATCATCAAGCAAAGAGACGAGCCCGGAATAACGCCATAACACTATTTTTAGCGTTTGATCTATTTTCTCTCTTTTTCTTGTATAAAAAAATTCAAACAATATGTTAACTTTTATGAGTAGCTAAACTCATACCTAGGTATCTATGGATAGCCTAGGGTTTATGTTTTGATGAACTTCTCCGAGTTTTCGATGAACTTTCATGCTTAGGGTTTGTGATTCAATGAAGATTATTCTAGTTTATATCATGTTGAGTTCTTCCATTGACAAGTTAGGAATAATATGTATGATCTTTATTATATCTTTCTTCATTCAATCATGAAATTTTCTTAATGATAATCTTAGTAGCCTAATATCTTGTTTATTGTGCTTAATCCTTAGTAAGTTAGGAGACATGACTCGACCTTTCTATTTAACTAGTGAGAGTGTGAAAGCAACTCTACCCTATTTGAGATGAGTAGACGAGAACATTCTTAATCAATGAGAATGAGAATTGAGTTAAGTATGAATGGCTAGAAGGGGGTAGATTCGGTAGGAGATAATGAAGTGTTTGTGTGGTGATGGTTTGAGAGGACATTATTCCGTGCACTGTCGTTATCCTGCCAGAACGTATTGGTAGTTAGAGTTGACTTTAGAGGGACAAATCGGTACCGGTGCGTAGAACGACAAGAGACCGATAGGTAATTGTCAATGCTATTATCCATCTTACCTAACTAAGAGTTGTTGTGTTAGAACATAGAATTCGGAATCGTAAAAACTACCCTAGGTGATCTGTATATTGCCAAGTTTTTTCTCCATTGGTTCAATCTAAATCATTTCTTTTTCTTAATTTTACTTATATTTTCTAGTCACTTGATTGAGGGTCACAACACTCCATTTGCAAACCTTTTTACCGGTTACTAAGTAGGTTAAAGTAGTTGTTAGACTTATAAAAGTAAGCACATTCCCTTCTGTTCGATAACTCAGAGTCCCAAATACTCCATTATATTACTTGACTGTGTACTTGGGTCTGAGCGCGTTAGTACACACGCGTCAACGACAGTGGTTCTGAATTGGGTTGAAGATGACGATGGCTTAGGTGTTTTAGTAAGAGGTTAGTTTGGTGTAATGGTGAAAGCTTGACTTGGTTTGTCTCAATGGTTGTAGTGGTGGTTTAGAAGCATTGGTGACAGTAGGTTGTTTGGGAGAGAATTGGTCATGGGGAATGTCTACTTATGTGCAGTGGTGGTAGTGGTGGTGTAAGAGTTAGGTCACGGTCTGTATTGGAGAGGAGGTCAATGGGGGTAATTGACAGTGTTGAAGGAAATGGTGCGTGTGGGTCTCAAGTTATGGGTATAGTTTGATGGTTGGTTAATTGGGTCATGTAGAAGTGGTGGAATTGTTTGGTGATGTGTTTGGAATAGGCTGTGAGATAACGATTAGGTTGTTGTAATGGTGGAAGAATGCAGTGGGTAATGAGGTGGTCTTGCGATAGCTGAAATGGTAAAATGGAATCCAGATCTGATGTTTTAAGAGGAGAAATGGTGGTGGTGGGTATGGTATTGTGGGTTTGAATTGTATTAGTTTTAGGAGCAGGTTCTGGTTGTGATTGAATTGGTGACTATGGGTTTAGTTATTGAGTTGGCACGTTGAGAGTAAAGGTGGAAGTAGTGTAATGCAGGGGGTGTTGTGGAAGGTTTTGTAGTAATTGAGAATGTTTCGGTGGAAATGGTGATGGAGTAGGTGGTTGGCAATCTGGTTAAAATTTAGAGGTTGCAACAGCTCGATTCTTCTCTTCCCAAATCACTCAGTGTTTTGTCTTCAATTTCTTGAGCTCTTAATCAATTCCGAAGTTCGCTTCCATCGTCGTTTCACACTACGAGCCTCGGGTACCTGAGAATCACAAGACTAAAAATACCGGGTGGTCAAATGTTAACAAAGCGTCAAGCCTAATCAAATAAGCACATAAGCTCTACCTCTCGAATTCCCCACAATCATAGTGTATTTATCATGTATTTTACTGGAAATCATACAAAACGGTAGGCTTTCAAGTGTCAATATAACACCGTAAACGGGGTTAACATTAATAGTGTTTTTTATGACACCGCAACTCTGATATGCATTTACTCATACTCTGTTCTATTTTCAAGTTTTAACATGTGATCCTACAGCCTTTCTTAACCTTCCTGGTTTTACATGCTAAGGTGTATCTCACTCAGCATTTTTGCTGACTTTTGGAAAATTACGAGATTTTTTTTATTTCCCCCGCAGATCTAGGAGCTGGGAGCTTGGCATAAGGGGATCAACTTATCTAGTAGTTGTTAGAAAATTAAGTATAATATCGTCTTGTGTAATAGTATATTATGTTTAAGACAATTAATAGTTTGTAACATACAATTATGGAACGTTTTGTTCATGATTCCCACCGCATCATTTTGATTAGCACCCTCATGGGCTCTCCAGTCTGAAACGAAAAACTCGGGTATCAGGGGTGTTACAGGTGGTATCAGAGCATGCAATCCAAAAACAGGTTAAAACCTGTAGGGTAATTTAAAATAAATTTAGGGTTATAAAATCTAAAATTTGACAAGCCGATTGAGTTAAAGTTATTTTGAGCCTTACGGAGTCCCACCCACCCTCGACCTTTCTCTCCCTTGCCACAGAGATTTTGTGATCTAATAATACCTGAACTGACTGGTTTGATTATGGGATACTTTATTAGGTATTTCCCTATTGATTATCTTTTGGACTAATATTACTCTCATGACGGAGACGAGGATCTGATAATTTGATTATTTGAGATGAATCGAGATGATAATAATTGAGTTTGATTATAGGGATGAATTATGTGCATTAACTGCTAAATGATGCATGCTTTGATTTCTATGTGTTAGGAAATGTCTCATGAATAATAATTGTGCTATATGAATAGATATGCGTGCATTTTATGATACCAATCGTTTTAGTTCATCACTATGTGCTAGAATATGCAATGATATAATAACTGATAGTGTAGAACTATTACCGATAGACCCCTGAGATACCACACTAGGAGGATTTAGCAAGGACAGATGGCTCAGAACAACGATAACAACATAGACCCATTTTTCTCCCAAATGGCCCAAATGAACCAGTTCAAGAACATCAATGTCTCAAGTGAAAAGGAACCCTGTAACACCCCCGATTTCCAGAGGAGCCAGAAACCGGTTGGTGCCCTCCGTACAGGGGATTTTACCCTTTCTTACAAGGAGTGGTAACCAAAAACAAGTGAAAGGAAACATCCAACTATTGATTCATTACGATAAAAGTTTACAACGTACGTGACAGGTTCCAAACTGGACACCAAGTCTAACAAAATATTTTACATCAAAAGTGAGCTCTCCGGTTAATTACTAAGCTCTACTATTTGCATGAGAGAACGTGTTCGTGATCCTAGCGCGTTACCCCAAGCAACCAGTCATAATCCTGTGGGGAATTTAAAAGAAACAAGGACGCAGTTTTTCGAGTATCAGTAAAAACTGAGTGAATAAACAACTTATCATGTAAAACAGAGTGGCTGAAAAAGTTTACGGGGTTCCGTGTTTAAAAGAGTTTGAAAAGTAACAGAGTATAAGTATAAACATCATAGTAAAGACTTGAATCATTTTCGGAAACATAAGTACAAGTAGAAGTGACGATTATCAGAGTCCTCCAAAAGTTGTTTCTAAAATGATAGTTATTATGAGTAGCAAATTTGTTTATCGAGATATTCACACGTTTCCAAACGTGAAATGAAATAAGTCATATTATTACGTCGCAGTAACCAGGGTAGACCAGGGTGAAGTATATCATCTCAGATCAGATATCTAGATCAGGAATTGGGAAAACCTTTCCCGGGGAAACCTTCCCAGCGTAACGACAACGAGAGAGAAAACCTTTCCTCCGTGCCTGGCGTTATGGAAAACCTTTCCCGCCCCCACTATAATAATAAACTACGTCACAATTTGGGAAAACCTATCCCGATGTAGGACAACAACAAGAGAGAAAACCTTTCCTCCGTGCCTGGCGTTATGGATAACCTTTCCCGCCCCCACTAAAATAGTAAACTATACTACGCGAAGAGTCCAGCCATCTGAGAGAAATATTAAGGCCAAGTAAGGGGATTCCAAGTAACAACCAACTGGCTCCGGTACATGCGATCTTTCACTTTACGTTGTTAATGAATTCTGACAGTGACAGTTGAACAATGAGTTTTTCGATTTGAAGACGAGTAGTAATGTGACGATTTAAAAGCAAGTTCGACAAGTTTAGAAATTTCGAAATAAGGTGCGTCAATTATTTTCAAATAAAACAAGTATATCACATGAAATGAATTGGCACGCAAAACCTAAGCATATATTTTGAGACAAGACATAAATCACGTTTTGACACGAAAGAAGATAAGCACACGAGACTAAGCATGAATACTCACCATGAGAGCCGAAGATACGCAAGTCGCACTACTGGTACACAATGCCTGATGCTACGAAGTCGGGCTCTACAAACAAACACAGATAGTCCTAATCACACACAAGTTCGATCGAAAAATGTACGACGATGAGCGACAGCTCTAATCGGATTCCCCGAAGTTAGTTATAAACCCGTAAACGATTTTAAGGAAATTCAAACGATAAATAATAAATTTTACAGAGACAAAACTATATAATACTCTAAGTATGATATTTAGAAATTATACAAAAGTTAGAATTTCAATTTAAAAGTAGTACTTATAATTTCAAAAGTGATATTTCTGATTGAAGAAGAAATTTCTTAATATTTCACAATTACAATTTTGTTAAAAAATACATTAATAAAAATAATAATTAACATAAATAATTCTTTTGAAATACCTATCATAAATAATTAATAAACTAATTTTAATCTTGTCAAATTAATAGAATACTCTTTCTCAAGTTTTTAATTCCAAATTATACAATTATATTCATAATATAAAAAGCTAATTAACTTTAAATTAAATATGTAATGAAAATTTAACTTGTAGATACAAACAACTCCCCCAGAGTTTTATAAGATACAAACAGCCCCCTAAATTTTCTGTAAAACACAAAATGACCCCCCAAGCTTACACCCACGGCAAACAAAGTTTTCACTTCAACCGAACTCGATCCAAACGCGGATTCAAGCTATCAAAATATGATTTTGACTATCAGGAAACAACGAGGGCGAGATTTAGAGCATACCCACACCAAGAACGAAGAAAAACAGCGAAGAAACGGACTAGGTTGAGTTCCGGTAGGTGGGTTCGCGGCGGCGTTCTACGGGGAGTCTCCAGCTGCCTTACGACTTGACTTGGAGGCTCCTCAGGTGCTCGGGAATGCAGAGAGAGCGTCGAAACGAGCTGGGTGTCGCTGGGTTCGTCCGGTGAAAAGCTCAGGTCGAGCTTTAATGGCCGCCGGAAATGGAGGTGGCGGCGGTTTTGGGTGCTTCGATTGCTGCAGCTGCTGGCTACTATTTTTGGACAAGTCAACGAGAGGGAGAGAGAGGGAATAGAGCTAGAGAAGAGGATGGGGGTGTTGGAGGAGATGGCGGTGATGGTGGTTTCTTCGGTGGCGATGTTCGGTGGTCGCGGTGGTGTACGGGGTGGTTGTGTTGGGTTCGGTAAACCATAGAAGGGAGAGAGGGTGATGGAGATGAGAAGCGGAGAGGTCGAAAAGAGGTGGAGGTGAAGGAGGTGGTGACGGAAGTGGTGTTTGGTTATGGTGATTATTGGGTGTCTCGGCAAAAACATAGCAGAGGTTTGGAGGTGAAGGAGAACAGGATGAAGATGATTAAGAAGAGAAGAGCAGTAGAAATGAGCTCAAGAGAGGAGATTGATGGTGATTTGAGAGAAGGAGGTAGACTAGGCGTAGCTGGAGATAAAGCCACGCCAAGTGTGGTTGTCGTAGAGAGGAGGTACGGAGGTGAAGGTGGTGCTGGTCGGTGGCTGAAGCAGAACACAGCAGACCGGGGTGGTCATTAGTTTGTAACTTGTAGATACAAACAACTCCCCCAGAGATTTATAAGATACAAACAGCCCCCTAAAGTTTCTGTAAAAGACAAAATGACCCCCCAAGCTTACACCCACGGCAAACAAAGTTTTCTCTTCAACCGAACTCGATCCAAACGCGGATTCAAGCTATCAAAATATGATTTTGACTATCAGGAAACAAAGAGGGCGAGATTTATAGCATACCCACACCAAGAACGAAGAAACGGACTGGGTTGAGTTCCGTTCAGTGGGTTCGCGACGGCATTCTACAGGGAGTCTCCGGCTGCCTTACGGCTTGACTTGGAGGCTCCTCAGGTGCTCGGGAACGCGGAGAGAGCGTCAAAAAGAGCTGGGTGTCGCTGGGTTCGTCAGGTGAAAAGCTCAGGTCGAGCTTTAATGGCCGCCGGAAATGGAGGTGGCGGCGGTTTTGGGTGCTTCGGTTGCTGCAGCTGCTGGCTACTGTTTCTGGCCAAGTCAACGAGAGGGAGAGAGAGGGGATAGAGCTAGAGAAGAGGCTAGGGGTGTTGGAGGAGATGGCGGTGATGGTAGTTTTGTCGGTGGTGATGTTCGGTGGTCGCGATGGTGTACGGGGTGGTTGTGTTGGGTTCGGTAAACCAGAGAAGGGAGAGAGGGTGATGGAGATGAGAAGCGGAGAGGTCGAGCAAAGGTGGAGGTGAAGGAGGTGGTGATGGAAGTGGTGTTTGGTGATGGTGATTGTTGGGTGTCTCGGCAAAAACATAGCAGATGGGTATTAATGGATAGTCCCAAGTAAACCCAAATTTAACAAAATATGTTTACTAGGCCGAGTCATTCTAGAATCCCAGTCACAAATATTTAACAAAAGTCCAAACGTTTAACCTATTATTTGTCAAGACTATTGTAATAGCCCTGTACATTTTCTAAATAACAAGTGTGCCATCGTCTCCTTCAAAATTGACTTTTGCAATTAGTGCTCCTACCGTCGCCGCCGATGTCGGCATCGGAGCACAGAGAGAGAGTGTGTGTAGTTGGGATAAAGGATTCGGGCGATAGGATTCGAGTTCAGAAGCATCCTTGTCCTTGATTACCACCATCTGATTCATCAACTAGCTTCTCTCCGTCTCCGTCGGCGAAGATGGTAGACGGCGATTCGCAAAGGTTTTCCATGATCTCCACCACCGAATCTCTAATACAACCCCTTAGACTCAAAGAAACCTTTATGGGAGAAAGAAACAGAGGTAACGTAGGGGATATTGCGATCGACTGAGAGGAGTCGCGATCTGCGACGGTTAACGCGATGTCAAATCTACGTGGTGTTGACGACGGCACAACGATTGGTGAGAAACGCCACCAGTATATAGCGCGACTTGGAGATCTGCGAGACCTAAAAGGTTTGGTTTCTTCTGCTTCATTTAGAGAGAACAGTGGAACTGGCGGCGCGACGGTGAAGTTAGTGGTGGAGACGGCGGCGCGACGGTGAAGTTAGTGGTGGAGGTGGCGGCCGCTGCGGCTCCGATCCCTCTTGCTCCTCTGGTCACGACAACAACTTTGCCAGTACATGTGAGAATGTTCTCTCACCCTTTTTCTAATTAATAAGTTTAATAATATATGCTTAGTGAGAGGGTAATATCGTCTTCTACTCTTATTTAATTTGATGAACACAATGTTCTGTTTATATTTCTTTTTTTGTAGTATCTTCTTATATTTTTTGGAGGATTTGTTCTTTTTTTTCTACTTTTCTTAAGATAATTTATGTTAGTAACTTAAAGTTTAAAGTTCATTCTTTTGATAAAAACAATGCGCTTATTCATTGTTACTTTGTTACTTTTTAGCATAGTTTTTAAAACCGGACCGGCCGGTCCGACCGGTCGGACCGGTGAACCGGCCGGTGACCGGTTCGGTCCGACAATCAGACCGTAAATGCAGGAACCGGTCAAACCCGGTCAAAAACCGGGCGGTTTTGCGGTCCAACCGCTGAACCGGTCGGCCCAAAACCGGCCGGTTTTTGAAATTCTGATCTGGGTCGAGATAGGAAGCAGGTAGACCACGGTGATTGAGGCGGTCGGAGCTTTGGGTTTTGCCGGAGTGGATGACGAAATGGTGGTGGTGCTTCGGCCAAAAAAAGCAACGATGGTGTTGGCGAGTAGAGATTGAGCCAGCGATGGTGGTGGCGAGAAGAAATTGAGCCATTGAAGCGTGAAAACATGAGAGAGAGAGAGAGAGAGAGGTGTGAAGAGTTGAAGATGAAACAAAATGCCAAGTTTCCGACTGCGCTGCTCTATGCCGTATGAAGGGTTGAAGGGCAGAAATGTCATAAGATATCTAGTGGATCCTCTAGGTTTTTTATGGGCCTCTCTGGACCAGGAATTGAATAGTAGTTGAGTGTTGGGCCTATTATTCTAAAATTTAACCAATATTTTGGCTATATTTGGGTTTTAAGCCATATAATAATTAAATTTATTACACATTTATATAATTATTTAGGTTTGTAAAAGTTATATTTAGGTTTGATCGAGCAAATATATGCTATATATATAAAGTTTGATCAACTAGTTGGTCATATTTACGTTTACAAGTTATATTTTAATTACGTTTAATGAATACTTATATAAAAATAAATACTTATATAGTATTTAATAAACGTGCGATGAAACCGGTCCGATCACCGGTCCGACCATGAACCGGTGCCTCACCGGTTCGATGGCGGGTCCGGTTTTTAAAACTTTGCTTTTTAGGGGCATTAGAGTAAATTGCAAATATTCGGTTTAGATTGTACAGCAAAGTAAGAATGCGAGATTTTAACCGGAGCCCGTTGGGTGACAGGACAAAATCCAACTTACCCATGTAGCTAATTGTTTTAAATGGTCTACTCCATTCAATACCATTTATTAAATAGACATGTCCCCAGACCATTTATAAACAGTTAAGTGGTTAAGCCCAATGGGTAAAAGACCATTTTGCCAGGTCTAGTTAACAATGTTGTTTATGATGCCGCAACTCTGATATGCGTTTACTCATACTCTTATCTTTATTCAAGTTTGAACACGTGACCCAGCAGCCTTTCTTAACCGTCCTGTTTTTACATGCTAAGGTGTATCTCACTCAGCATTTCTTGATGAATTTTAGAAAACTTCGGTCTTTGTTTTATATCCCCCGCAGGTCTAAGAGATGGGAGCTTGACATAAGGGGATCGCAAACTTATCTAGTAGTTGGTATCACTTAGTTGAACTTTTAGTATAATCTCATCTTGTGTAATAGTATATTAAGTTTAAGAGAATTAAGAGTTTGAACATACAGTTATGAAATGTTTTGTTCACGATTCCCACCACGTTATTTTGAGTAGCACCCTCCTGGACTCTCAGGTCCGGAACGGAAAGCTCGGGAATCAAGGGGCGTTACAGTTAAGGTGGGTTCTATGGGACACTTCTCACAGTGTACGCAAATGGCTAAGGCGGATCCAAGATTTTTATTTTGTCAATTCCTACAATCCTTGAATTTCAAGGTGGTCTTGAAGTTGTTGATGAGGTCATATCCTCACCCTGGCATAGCACGCTCTACGACAGTATCTTTCCTGCTCCTCTTACTATTGGTTAGCCTAAAGACGATGTGCTTCTCACTTACCGATGAGGTCATGTTCTCACCCTGGTATAGCATGCTCTACGACATTATCTTGACTGCTCACTATTGGTAGGAATAAAAACAATGTCTATGTGCTGCTCTGACAACTATGCATCACAGTTTCGACCATATTTGTAGGTAGTTTGACAACCTATGTTCATCGGACGGTTACATAGTACGACGGCACGTCAATCCGCTCTTGTCACCATTTAGCCTTTACAATGTCGATTAGACACGATTGATTGAGACATTAGAAGGAAATTAATACTAGCATTTCTTATCTCTTAAAACATGAGACATTGATTAAACATTAATAGGTTCACATAAGGACTCCACCAAAACCTAGCGTATATCCTAGGAATCAAATCTCGTCACTTATGATTCCCCATTAATTTTAATCATGTCTACTAATGTGAGCTCTTTAGATTTAGTTCTTAACATGCGGGGTTTTACGATGACATACAGATTTATCCAATTACAAGTAGTTATAACATAAAACAAGCATAAGCATAAATAAATATGCATGGATGTGGCCCCTAAGGTGCATTCTCATCAAAGAGAATACTCAATGAGCAAGCCCTGATCATGCAATCTCGCCTATCTCGAGAATGTCAGCCTTGAAGCTCCTTCACTTGTCTATTTCTCCATGCACCTTCCTCCATGTCCTTTTGATTTGGCCATCTATCTAGAAGCTTCTATCTTCAATCTTCACGAACTATCACATTTCTAATAAGAAGAACATCTCAAGAGGCGATTGGATAAGAAGAAAATGCAATAGAGAATGTAGAGAGGCACGACACGCAGGCCGTATTTTAATTACACATTCAAAAGCAAAACCAAATAAATTAAACAATCATATCTATGCCACATCCATGCACCAAATACGTCCATTCAACCCATAACATGTAAAACATAATAATAGACATTCTGAATTTTTTTGGAAATTGCTAGAAATAAACTCTAATTACTGAAATTAACAAGCCATATCTAATTACTCTAAATAATCAAATTATGCTCTAAAACTCCTAAGATCTCACCACCGGTTGTAGAAAGTAGGGAAAATGACCTTAGTCTCCAGAAAAATTTGGGCTAAAAACAGTGTGTTTAAGGTCTCCTAATTGCCTCAGGAAGTGTGCTTAACACTAATCAATTAATCTGGAATTAATAAAATTTTCCGTGTTTCCAAAAATTATGAAAAAAAAAATCCCATAAAATAGGAAATTTAATTTTGAGTACCCAAGAAAAAATTGGACGAAAAATGGTGGCTGGAGGAGGCCGCACGCCCCTCACGCGCCGCCTGCGCGTCGACGCGTTGCCTCTGTCACACAACTACGTCGGCCGGTTGCCACGCCAGTACGTGCTGATTGTACGCCACATGGCGGTCCAATCAGCGACCTGTGGACAGTACGTCAGCGACTATGATGGCTAGATTTCCACGTCATCATGCCAAGTGGGTGCCACGTTAGTCGATTGCTAGCGTGTCCGTGCCACTCATCAAGCCACGTCATCCCCCATCGTAGCCCTTTGGCAACATCGTCGGGGGCGCGTGTGGTCCACGCGCCGCCTTCCCGTGCTCCGTTTCCGTTGATTTTTTACATCGCTGGAATCGTCTCTTTGTCCTGATACTTTTTTTTCAAAATCTAATTTTAACAAATTTAGAAAAACACGTTGTTTTAATCAGGTCTAAATTGTCTAGATTTATATTGTTCTGAATCTTTAAAGGGGAATGCCTTTTTCTACGTTTGTCCACAAAATACACATTTTATGTTTCTAGAATCCTCGTAAAAAGATCTACGCAACCGCATAAGATTCGCCTACTGATTCTGAAAAATTTAAAAAATTGATTTTCTACAGCAGGTACAGGTTCAGCCTACGAGGAACGAAAAATAAGCCTAGGGCTCTCATACCAATGAAGGGATAGGCTGATCTAAACACACACACATATATATATATATATATCCAAACACGTAATTAAAGTGGAATATTTACGCGTTTACCTTTCCGCCTATGCTCCTACACAGCGGATGATGATCGTAGTTGTTGCTTGCTTTCACGTGCCTTCACCTTCGTCTTGCTCCCACCGGTCTAGTGTTATCTCAAGGATGAACACTGTGTTTCACCCCACGTTCCACCTTTGGATGCAAGTCAGAGAGAGATGATAGGGTTCTCTACAACTGATTTGAATTGTAAGAGGTTGTCCAAGTAGTAAGTGGAGTATTTTATGAATCTGAGTATCAAACCCAAGGGAATTAAACGCTAATAGTTCATTAAAAAAATTCTAAGATACCTAAGTAAAAGGGAAGACATTGTTTGATTTGAAGGTTTGTCACTTACAAACAAGTGACTTAAGGTAAATAATAATTAAGTTAACTGTTTTTGTATGATTTTCGGTTTAAAAGAAGATAAATGTGTATTGTAATTGATACGATTATGGAGAGAACTAGGCAATTGATGATCCCTTGGGCCCTTAGCAACTTCTGGATTAGGTTTGAAACACTCTAGTGATTTTTTAGTTATATCGGGTTACACTCATCATGTTCTTCTGTCGATCTCACATGAATATGTGTAATCGGTTAACTTCAGGTCCTTCCGGTCCACCTCCGTCTACCGTTACGTTCTAGTTGGTTCGTTAGGCTCGCTCACCGGGTCCTGTCGATCCACTATTTTTCACTAAGTCCTACTGATATCAACCGAAACAACCCACACACGGTTATTCAAGTTCTTTTCTCCTCTCATTCACAGAGAACTACAAGAATACCTCCTATGTTCTTCAACACGTCTCAAATAGCTCACTATCGTGAAACTATTTCAACAACTAGCATACTACGGGTGATCAAGCCAAACATACTAAATATTAAAGCACAAGAACAAGGAAGCTAATAAGAACATCAACTAGAATTAAGCACAAAACGTGAATCAAGTTATCAATCCGGAAAAAGATAATTAAAAACCTAGTTCTCCATCAATTTCCTAGCTTAGATTTTTTAGCTAGACATAGAATTGTTTAGAAATACGTAAATATCCATAATCAATCAATAAGGGGGAAAGAAGAGAAATCAAACGAATAATCTCCAATGTTGTTGATGATCTTCTCCTTTTTATCCGTCTCTAGCTCTCCTTGATGCAAAGCTACGTGAATAACTCAAAATCACGGACTTCTAGGTCTAAAGCAAGTCCCCAAGGCTTCAAGCTTTCCAAAAATTGCAAAACAGCCCCAAAATCTGCGTTTTTGCCTTCTGTTCGCACGAACACACGGGTGTTCGTACGAACACCTCTTCGTGCGAGCATAATCTGGGTGTTCCTACTAATTTTCAGAAATTTTTCTTCCATTCTGGCCATCAAAAAAATTTCGAAGTGTTTCTGTTCGCACGAACACCCCTGGAGATTAGCTCAGATTTACAGCCTCTTTGACAGACTATATTTTTCTCGTCCGATCTCCGTTTGAGCTCTGTGACCTATAGTTGGAACTTTCTTTGAGTCTAATTTCATTTTCCACTGGTCTCACTCCAAAATTCATTGTATATCTCAAGATACTCTCAAAATAGTGAAGGTTTGTCACTTTTGCTCCTCGCACTTTGCTTCTCTTGCTTCCTCTTGAGCTTGCTTTGTTTCCAAAGTTCGTTTCATGCCTCCTAGCCATCGTTTAGCTTTCATTCCTGTCAAGAAAACATGAAAAACCATACCAATCGATTATATTTGACAAATAACATCGAAATAGGCATAAAAACTCCGGGACTAGCAATAAAGAGCATAATGCTCATTCTACACAAATTTGTGACAATGATGGCATGTTTCTCATCTAAATTGTCTGAAAATACAAGCAAAACGATATCAAATCATGCGGGAAAATAACTCTTATTCGGAGTTATCAAATCCCCCACACTAACTTGTTGCGAGTCCCGATAAAAATCAAAAACATTCCTCACACTATGATTTTCAATCCACCGTATTGCATACATTTTTACTAGCCATGCGACACAAACAACAAAATATGACTCAACAATGTAGCGAGATGATGCAAATGCAAGCTACAACCCAATCCTACACAAAATATATTTACACATGCACACACAATCTTTCTTTTTGGCTGATATTGGGCAATCTTGACAAGCAAATCGGTAAATCGTCAGGCTCTCACATCCCCTTAGGAAATTCCACAACCTCCATGATCGGCAGAGCTTGTGGCCAGTTTTGTTAGACAGAACAAGCCCGAGCACTTAATAATTTGCACTCACACACTCATCATACATATCCCTATTACTTACCATCCGAGCTATTTATCCACGGGTCAAAACTGTTGACGGCTTGGAACGGGTAGGATAAGATATTTAGAAGTGTAGTCCTAAACAAAATGATATAGCGCACAAAACCCGTTCGTTACACTCCCTCACCAAAATCCAAGGAACCCCACCGAATCTCATTTACTCCGGCCCTCATTCCCTCAATCCCGGTGCAACGCCGTTCTCGCGGCCACAAATGTGAAGAAGTGTCAGAATGGATCATAGCTAGTCTCCTTGTTTCCTTTGCGATTGTCCATACATGCTCCTTTATTCCCTTTCAATTTCCTTTCTTTCTCTCGTTCTTTTTTTTTAATTTTTTCTATTTGTTATTTTTTTTCTCTCTATTTTTTTAAACTAAAACATAACCATTAACGCGAAGCCACAATATAATACTGATAATGATACTATCGAGGAGATCCAAATGTCAATGTAGATAATGTGGGGGTGGAACGTGTCAAATTTAAAAAGTATCAAAGTAACCGTCGCCACCCCCACACTCGATGTAAACTAACTCACACAACCCGGTAGTAAAAGTGGTACGTGCTTTCCAACCGATCCTCCTCATCACCTAAGATATAGAGAATAACATGAAATCAATCACATCCTCCTACAAGCTCAATCACCCCACCCCATATCGTGCGGAAAGAATGTCACGCACTACGACACTCTATTTATGAACATGGTGTAGGGACACGATTCACCGCCACACCGAAGTGTGCTGTCCTCTCTAACTCACCCTCACATCCCCTCATAAGACGAAATATGCAAGAGTACCCTCAATGAATGTATCATATCAGCTCACCCTCATCGAACCTCCCTAACTCGACTCCCTCTATCATGACACATAGGAAAGGGCCATTATAACAAGTGATGAAAGTCACAATGAAAGACTACCTATGCTAGAGGTTGTTAATAAAAGGGGTAAACGGATCAATGGGGCTAACTAAGTGGACCTAGGTTGTGAGACGGGACTGGAGGTCCCCATAAATATCACTCGCACAACTATTATGTTCTACTACAACGAGGGTTGACGACTACCTAAGTGACGGCGGTCTAACACTAGTCGGATATCTAAGCCTGAGAGGCAGTTACTTGCACTTATAGTGTACATTAGCTCTATAAGTCTTCCTGCTCCAGATTCACGCGTCTGCCTCACTTCGTATATTCATAATCCTAGGTAATTCTATCATTAAGCCCACGCCAAGTTTAACTCATTCTGATTGCCCTTTCTAAAAAAATAAATTTTTCAATTTTTTTAGTTTTTATGTATTTTCCATAAATTCCTAACTCTATATGCACGAAGGACTCGAGTAAAGGCTCCACATAAAGCTGACTCGATAAGGTGGTGGAATAAATTAAGTAAACGTGCAAAACTAAACAACAAACACATCACGCTACGACACTATATGTAACACCCTCGATTTCCAGAAGAGCCGGAGATCAGGGAAGTGCCTCCCTACAGGGAATTACCCTTTCGTACAAGTATTAGTAGTAACAAGTAGTGAAAAGAAAACATCCAAACTACTGATTAATATTACAAAAGTTAACAGTGTTCGCGACTGAGTCCAAACTGGACAACAAGTCTAACAAAAGATATTTTACAACAAAAGAGGTATCTCAGGTTAATTACTAAGTATTATAGTTTACATGTGAGAACAAGCCTGTGAATCCCGCGCGTTACCCCAAGCAAACCACTCATATACCTGCGGGAAAAATAAAAGAACTAAAGACTGTAGTTTTTTTAGTATCAGTAAAACCTGAGTGAATAAACAACTTAGCATGTAAAACAGAGTGGCTAAGAAAGGTTACGGGGTTTGTATTTGAAACAGTTTAGACAGTGACGGAGTATAAGTATAAAGATCATATTTTGCAGTATTAAGAAGATTCTCAAACGTTCAGTATTTCCATTACAAATATCTTATCTCAAGTGGCGTGTCTATGCAGAACACGGCTTATAAATAATTGTTTCCAGATTTAGAGATAAAGCAATCATATTAATAATTCGCATTAACCAAGGGAGACCAAGATAAATAGTAACATATGATACTGGTGTATAGGGGGTGTTGACAACTCAACCTCTCTACCAAGCGTTATGGATCGGATCCCCCGTCCTGCTAGTCATCATACACATAGCCAACTAGACCTTAAGTGTCGACACCCCCTTAAGATTGTAAATAAAAAGAGTAGTACTAGATTCTAGACCCCAGCCTACGGCAAAAGGAGGCGGGGCACTCGGAGTCCCAAAGTAGTAACAGGTCCAAGACTCCAATAGGTAGTCAAGGGAAACTAGCGAATCGGTGTTTCCGGCCGGAGCCAACCATAAGTACAAGACTTCGACAAGAAGCCTAGGGGAACTAGCGAATCGGTGTTCCCCCCCGGAGGCAACATAGTAACAAATCAAATTCCAAGACTGCGAGTAGTCGAGGGGAACTAGCTAAATCGGCGTTCCCGGCCGGAGCCAACATAGTAAAAGTCCACTGGTTCCAGTGCATGCGATTCTTTCACTTTACGTTGTTAATGAATTTTGACTTAGTGACATTTGAATAAAGAGTTTTATGATTTCGAAGACGAGTAGTGAAGTGATGGTTCAAAAGCAAGTACGGCATATTTGACAAATAGAGGGTACGTACAGCAGTTATATTCAAATAAATAAGTAGATCACATGAAAGAACATGGGCACGCAAAACTAAGCATGTATACTCACGCGAGGAAAGAATATGGCATACTAGACTAAGCATGAACACACGCCGAGAGATCCAAAAGTGGCAGCTAAATCGCTACTCGTAAACAACGTCCAACTCTACTCCATCGTCAAAATCAGGCTCGAAAAGTGTGACGACGACGAAGCAAAAATCGGCGGCAATGGTGGTCATGGGGCTGAGCGCAGTCACTCTGGTAGGGCTCATCTAGGCACAGCAGAGACAAGGAGAGAGTGGCAGAGAGGTTTCGAACGGAGGCAGACGAGGAGCTTGGCGGTGGCGGCGTAGGTAAAGAGTTCGGCTTCACTGTTGCTGCTACTGTCACTGCCTTGCTGCTGCTGCTGGTCAGCTACTCCTCGTGGGTTTCCCAACGGGCATAGATGGAGATTGGAGGAGATGTTGGTGGATGGGCAGCAATGGTGGTTACCGACGTTATTGTGGTCGGTGATGGTGTTTACCAGGTGGGTTTGGTGACGGTTGGTGATGGTGGTTTCTGTGTTTTCTTTGGGTAATATAGGGGAGATATAGAGAGAGGGGTGCAGGTCGTCGTGGTGAGAGAGGGAGGTGCAGGTGGCGGTGATGGCTGGTGGTAATGGTGATGGTGGTCATGGGTCTGTGTTGCCGAAGAAGAAGAAGAAGAAGAAGAAGAAGAAGAAGAAGAAGAAGAAGAAGAAGAAGAAGAAGAAGAAGAAGAAGAAGAAGAAGAAGAAGAAGAAGAAGAAGAAGAAGAAGAAGAAGAAGAAGAAGAAGAAGAAGAAGAAGAAGAAGAAGAAGAAGAAGAAGAAGAAGAAGAAGAAGAAGAAGAAGAAGAAGAAGAAGAAGAAGAAGAAGAAGAAGAAGAAGAAGAAGAAGAAGAAGAAGGTGAAAGGGGATGAGGTGAAATTGAATTGAAATGGTGAGGTAAGGCTTTCAAATGCTTTGGTCACTTCCTATTTCTATATTCATTTATTTGTTTCTCTTTTTTTTTTAAAAATATTATTTTGAAGGTAGAAAATGCATTTGGGTTAAGGCGATTCGGGTGCGCGAAGATGTGTAACTACGCGACGAACATTTGGACCCGCGACTAAAAATTAAACGCGACGAGCAATAATGGTACACATTTTAGAACTGTAAAACATAAATTTTTAGAAAAGTAAATTTATTAAACTAGGAAATTTTAATTTAACCGCAACAAATAAAAGTACTACGCAACTCTAATTATTAAATGCCCTCTGCTAAAAATCCCGGGTATTACATCCTTCTCACCTTGGACTAAGCTTCGTCCTCGAAGATTGAAAGCAGTTATAGGGTATACGGGTCTCTAATAGCAAGTATACTAATTTAGCAACAAGTAGCCATTCACAAACACATGATAATGCAAATGACTAATGCAATGAGACAATATAATGATAAAATGATTGTATGTGATGAGATGCAAGGGTATCTAATAGCAGGAATGAATGGGGTTTTACATCCTCTCCTCCTTAGAGGAGTGACGTCCTCGGAACTCGGTTAACACCTTATCGACAAAGAGGTGTGGGACTTGTCCCTCATTGCATCCAAGGTTTCCCAAGTAGCTTCCTCTGTGAGGTGATTCGTCCAAAAAAAATTGACCAATTTGGTGTTCTTGTTCCGTGTTTCCCTCGTCTTGCGAGCCAAGATCATGACTGGATATTCCTCGTAAGTTAGCGTAGGATCCAATTCTATGGGTTCTGGGTCTAGGACGTGAGATTGATCGGCAATGTACTTCTTCAACTACGATACATGGAATACGTTGTGAGCACGTACGAGATTCGATGGTAGATCCAATCTATATGCCAGTTCTCCGATCCTTTCCACGATATCATAAGGTCCAATGAACTTCGGGCTTAACTTCCCTTTCTGATTGAACCTCTTTACCCTTTTAGTCGGTGAAACTTTCAGAAACACTTTATCACCTACTTGGAACACGAGTGGCCTTCTTTTCTGATCAGCGTATGATTTCTGCCTGTCTTGCGCTGCTTTCATCTTCTGTTGAATAAGTCGAACATGGTCAATCATATCCTCGGTGATTTGCGGTCTAAGTACAACTGTCTCGCTGATGACGCTCCAGCACAGTGGGGTCCTATACTTTCTTCCGTATAGAGCTTCATGAGGTGCCATCCCAATGCTAGCATGATAATTTTTGTCATAGGAAAACTCTATTAGCGGTGGTCTATCAACCCATGAACCCTAAAAATCCATGACACAAGCTCGCAAAATATCCTCTAAAGTCTGGATTGTCCTCTCTGTTTGACCATCTGTTGCTAGGTGAAAGCCTGTACTGAAACATAACTTTGTCCCCAGCGCTTCCTGAAGCTCTTGCCAGAAATGAGAGAGAAAGTTTGGATCTTTTTCCAAAACAATCGATTCTGGTACTCCACGATACCGCACTATGTTCTTAACATATGTGTCTGCCCTTTTTCCATATTCCAGGTGTCCTTCATTGGAATGATTCTCGCTGTCTTGTTCAATCTGTCTACTATTACCCAAATTGAATTCATCCCATTCCTTGATACTGGTAGAGCTGTTACAAAATCCATTAAGATCGCATCCCATTTCCACTTAGGAACTTCCAGTGGTTGCACTAGTCCGCCCATTCTCTTGTGCTCAAACTATACTTTCTGGCACGTAAGACATCGCGCTGAACTCTGCTACTTCATTCTTCATCTTGGGCCACCAAAACTGTTTCTTCATATCCTTGTATAACTTGTCCCCTCCGGGATGAACTGAATATGGTGTGCAATGCGCCTCTTGCATCAATTTCTCCTTGATATTTGCACACTTCTGTGGTACACACAGCCTTCCCTTATACTGGATACTTCCGTCTCCGTGAATATGAAATTCTTTTGTTGAACTCTCCTCAATCTTCTTTCTTACCCTTTCCAACTTCACGTCTCCTGGTTGTCCTTTCTTTATCTCTTTCAAGATGTCAGGCACAATCGTCATACTCCCAAGTATGTTTCTCACCGTTCCTTGCTCCATCACTTCAATTTGCATCTTCTCGAACTCTTTGCACAACTGTTGAGGTAAAGAACTACGTGGAATTCAGTGTGTGACTTGATTTCCTGCTCAGACCAGATGCAACTACGTTTGCCTTCCCTTCATGATACTGAATCTCCAAGTCATAGTCCTTGATCAACTCTAGCCATCTCCTTTGCCTGTGGTTCAGCTCCTTCTGGGTGAAGATGTACTTCTAATTGTTGTGGCCAGTGAACATTCTACAAGTCGCTCCATACAAATGATGCCTCCAAATATTGAGTGCAAACACAATTGATGCCAACTCTAATTCATGTGTGGAAAAGTTCTCCTCGTGCGGTTTCAATTGCCTGGATGCGTAGGAAATAACCTTCTTGTCTTGCATAAGCACGCATCCCAATCCCTTCTTTGATGCATCGATGTACACCTCAAACTCCCCTGACTCATTAGGTAGAGTCAACATGGGTGATGTTGTCAGCTTCTCCTTTAAAATCTGAAATGCTTCTTCGCAGATTTCATTCCAGACATACTTCACAGTCTTCTTAGTAAAATTTGTCAAAGGCCTCGCGGTCTTTGAAAAGTCCTTCACGAACCTTCGATAGTAGCCTGCCAATCCCAGAAAACTCCTGATTTCTGACGCATTCTTTAGTCTAGGCCAATCCTTTACTGATGTCGTCTTAGCTGGATCAACTGATACTCCTTCTCTTGAGATGATATGTCCCAAGAATGGAACTCTGTCCAGCTAGAACTCACACTTAGATAGCTTTGCATAGAACTTATCCTCTCTTAGGGTTCCCAAAACTTGTTTGTTGATTCAAGACTTCTAAGTGTGTTTTGGGAAATCATCATTTGGAGTGATGAAAGACAAAGATTCTCTAAGTCTTCAAGGCTCCAAGGCCTTGAGATATTGATCAAAGCCTCAAAGCCTTGACAACTACTTTCTTATGAAAGATGTTCTGACAATCTTGTGTTGCAGGTGGTCAATCTGATTTTTAAAGTCAGATATTTGTTGCAAATATTCTTGTTATCTGTTCCTTATATATATAACATATTTCAGATATAATAATCGGAGTGAATCAAATTACTATGGTGTTACAGTTGAAAAACTATAAACAATGTTCAGAGCTCCAAGGCCTTGAGATATGCCTTGAGCTACTGACAGTTTTCATAGACCTAACTTGATTCTCTCTTGCAGGATTTCATCTGTGTTATTATGATTGTTTAAGGACTATTAAAAGTCTTAAATTGTTTTGTGTTGGTTTATATGATTGTTTGGTAATCAGGTTAATGACTTATTTATTTGATTCAGTTTTATCCAGGAACGGAATATCCAAACAGACTTAATGCTGTTATGTATTTGGATTTTGTTTGTTGTTGTGCTTAATGTCGTTGCAGGTTTTTCAAATGTGAAATCTTATCACAACAAACTCCAACAGATATCTACTCAGAGCTGTTTTGAATTGCAGTTAGAAAGGATGAGGATTTGCAGGAACAGAGATCCTAAAATCTCTCATTTAATTGCTGGAAGTAGATAAAAGCTGGTTTGAATTTGAAAGACATAGTGAAGCTTACAGAAAACAGAAATCAAAGGAAAAGAAGGAGATATACATTCGTGGAAGATCAGACCATCGATCCTCACAACTTCAAGCTTCAATCAAGTGCTTTCAGAAGATCAATCATTCCACTATTCCTGAAGAACACATACAGGCTTTCTCAGCTGATTCTTCTATTGTGTTCTTCTATTTTGTACTTTAATCTTCTTATCTTCTGTATGTCTTATACCTCACATAACCTAGTGGTTAGTTGTTCAAGTGAACAACAAGAGGTTCTTGTTAGCTCAACAGTTAGTAGCTGATACTAGATAGGTTTGGAACCACAAGCTGTATAGGTGTAAGGGAGTTCACTTAGGCTTGAAGATCTATGGCTATTTCTGTGTGAGTAATAAGAAGTGTTTGCCCAATCCTGGTGGGATTAGATCCCTCAGGCAGAGATTAGGTCCATTGGGACTGAACTCTGTAAATTGTCCAGTGTTCTTTACTTTACAGTTTAGCTATTTATTCTTGCAAGTGATCTAAATCAACTTAGGGTTTACAAACTATTTGGAACCGGTACTAGTTCAAGGCCTTGAAGCTTTCTTTTATACTTAAGAAGTTTCTGACCAGTCTTACAAAATCTCAAGGCCTTGAGATTTCTGTCTTGTACTTGCATCACTTAGTTAAATTATGTGTTTTAGAAAAAAGTTCCCATACTCTATTCAAACCCCCCCCCCCCCATTCTAGAGTATTTTGGTCCTGTATTTAGTCTACATTACAAACTTTCAATTGGTATCAGAGCTTGGGTCACTACTATAGATCTAACAATCTTGTGACTATGAGTAATGTAGGAGATGGTGGCTTCTCTCAAGGTAGGGCAGCAAACAGACCTCCATTGTTCTGTGGTGACAACTTCATGCACTGGAAGGCATTGATGAAGATGTTCATCATAGATCAAGACATGAAATTGTGGTCAATAATTCAGAATGGCCCTCATGAGTATTTCACTACCATTGATGGAGTTAGATGCATCAAGTCTGAAGAAAATCTCTCAGTTACTGAACTGGAAAAGGTATCCAAAAATTACATGGCTATGAATCTGTTATACTGTGCTCTTAATGCAGATGAGTTCAACAGAGTGACAAATTGCAAAAGTGCCAAAGAAGTATGGGACAAACTTGTTGTAACATATGAAGGAACAAGTCAAGTCAAACAGACCAAGATTAACATACTTCTGAGGCAATATGAGCTGTTTATGATGAACACAGATGAAACTATCAAGGAGATGTTCAAAAGATTCACTGATGCGGTGAACAACCTGGAGCCATTGGGAAAAAGCTTCTCAGATGAGGAAAAAGTCAGGAAGATTCTAAGAAGTTTGCCAAAAGCAAAGTGGGAGCCAAAGACAAGAAAAGTTGTTCAGTCTTCTTCAGCTAGATGATCTACAAGAAAAGTTGCTCACTCATGAGATGTCTATGAAAGATGTAGAATGTGATCGGAGTGAAAACATCAAGAATCTAGCACTCAAGGCTAAAGACAATGAAAAATCTCAAAGCCTTGAGGCTGAAGATGAGCATGATGATGGAGAGGCTTTAGCATTGATCTCCAAGGCCTTGGCCAGGATTCTCAAGAAGAAGAAAAACTTCGGAAACAAAGACTACAACAGAGAGAGATCAAGACCTTCAAGCATCAAGGATTACAAAGGTAAGTCTTCATCACAGTCACATAAAACTAAATTAATGAATTGCTTTGAATATGGTGATGCAGATCATTTAGTAAGGGATTGTCCACAAAAGAAGAAGAACAGGAACTTTCAAAAGAAAGACAATGACAACAGGAGGAAGAAAGCAATGATGGCCTCATGGAGTGATTCTGATTCATCAAGTGATTCAGATACAGAAGAAGAACAAGCAAATTTATGCTTCATGGCTAAACATGATGAAGAAAAATCTTCAGACAGACACATTGAGGAAATGGTAAAAAATATTCTTGCTAGTCCTTCTGATGTACTTCCTGAAATTCTCAAGAGCATGTTTCTAAATGAGGAAAGTTATAGAAATGAGATTGCTTCTTTAAAGTTTACAGTTCATGAGCAGGTAAAAGAAAACTTGGACTTGCTAAGAAAAAAATTGAAAAATACTTCAAGTCCTTGGACAGTAGATTCAAAGCCTTGAAGGCACCGATAAAAGAGAGTGTTGATCAAAACACTCTCTTAACTGAAAGGTATGTTGATCTAAAGACTCATTCATAGGATTTTGAACAACAAATATGTTCTTTGACGGAGAAACTTCAAGAGTCTAAAAAGGTCCTAACCAGTTTTACAGGCGCAGAACATAACCTGAATCTCATTCTTGGAGGAAGTCTGAAATCTATGCATAAAAGTGGAATTGGCTATAATCTAAACTTTCAAAAGAAAAGCCAAACTACTTTTGTCAAATCTGGTAGCAAACATTCTCCAAAGTGTCAATACTGTGGAAAAATTGGTCATATCAAATTAACTTGTCCCTTCATAAGATCGGAACCTCATATTATGAGGAACACTTATCCTTATCAGCTTAAGGGACAAGTTAAGCAGATTCGGATTCCAAAATGAATTAGACCACCAAACATGGCTTATTCTGAGTATGACTCAAAGTACTGCACTTGGTCTAACATCCTGTTGAGGCAATGATTTAATTTTGCAGGATGTCACCAAGGCCTTGAATGATCAGAAATGGATATTAGACAGTGGTTGTTCCAGATATATGAGTGGAAAGAAGTCTCTTTTTACTGAGCTCACAGAGAAATCTGGAGGAACAATTACACTTGGTGAAAAAGCAAAATGCAATATTATTGGTATAGGTAGTATTGGTAATGGTTCTACCAACTCTATCTCTGATGTTTATCTTGTGGATGGACTTAAATATAATCTGCTTAGTATTTCTCAGTTATGTGATAAAGGTTATAAAGCTGTATTTGACAAGGAGAAATGTGTTGTGCAAGATGAGAAATCTGGAGATTGCATACTCACTGCTCCTAGATCATACAATCTATATGCTATGATTACTAACAGTATTGCAGGTGACAAGTTGAAGTGCCTCAAGGCCTTGAAGGAAGATTCAAAGCTTTGGCATAGAAAGCTTGGGCATATTAGCATACACACCTTGAATAAACTCATCTCAAAGTAATTGGTAATGGATTACCATCACAAAAATTCTCAGATGATGAGATTTGCAAGGCATGTGTACAAGGTAAACAAACAAGAAGCTCATTCAAGCCAAAGAATTTTGTAAGTACTTCTAGACCCTTAGAACTTACGCAAATGGACTTGTGTGGTCCTATGAGAGTTCAAACTCCTAAAGGTAAGAGGTATATGCTTGTTGTAGTAGATGATTATTCTAGATTTACATGGGTTATGTTTATTAGAGACAAAACTGAAGCTTTATTTGAATTTTCTAGATTGTGCAAAGAGCTTCAAACTATGAAAAACTTGCCTGTTGCATCTATTAGAAGTGATCATGGTAGGGAATTTGATCAGCTTGACTTTGATTTATTTCGTGCAAAGCATGGCATATCACAAAACTTCTCTGCACCTAGAACTCCTCAGAAAAATGGAGTAGTTGAGAGGGAAAATAGGACACTTGAAGATATGTCTAGAACCATGCTACTTGAAAGTAATTTGCCAAACTATTTGTGGGCAGAAGCTGTTAATACTGCAAATTATGTGCTTAATAGATGTTTGATTAGGCATATTTTTAAAAAGACTCCTTATGAACTGTTTAAAGGTAGGAAGCCTAGTGTCTCTTATTTCAAACCTTTTGGTTGTATTTGTTTTGTGCATAATAATGGTCAAGACAATCTTGGTAAGTTTGATGCTAGAAGTGATGAAGGTGTATTTCTTGGAAATTCTCAAACTAGCAAAGCTTATAGAATTTTCAATAGAAAAAACAAGATTGCGGAAGAGAGTATTCATGTGTTATTTGATGAAAGTACTAAGGATTCTTTGAGTGAAAGTTTTGCAGATCTTAATTTGAACAAGCATGAGGCTGATGATGACATTGTGAAAGAAGACAAAGGCAAAACTGAAGTACAGAATCAGTCAGTAGGATCTCAAGGCCTTGAACCTCCTGCAGAGCCAAAATCTCAAAGCCTTGAGACTGAAACTGAAACTTTCTATGATGCTCCTTCAACTGCTTCAAGAACTCAAGGCCTTGATGCAACGTATTCCTGGACACCAAGGAAGAAGTTCAAGTATCTTGCAGACCATCCAGCTAATAATATCATATCTGATCCAAATGCTGGAACTCAAACAAGAGGACAATTGAAGAACTTATGTGCTTTTAGTGCTTTTGTATCATTGATTGAGCCTAAGAATGCAAAAGAAGCAGTGGAAGATGCAGATTGAATCATTGCAATGCAAAGTGAGCTGAATGAATTTGAAAGAAACAAGGTATGGAATCTGGTTCCTAGACCAAAAGAGCAATCAGTTATTGGAATCAGATGGGTTTCAGAAATAAGCTTGATGAGAATGGAAAAGTGGAAAGAAACAAAGCCAGACTTGTGGCACAAAGATACAATCAAGAAGAAGGTATAGACTATGAGGAGACATTTTCTCCTGTTTCCAGGTTAGAAGCTATTAGAATACTTCTTGCATTTGCATCTCACAAACACATAAAGCTTTATCAAATGGATGTCAAATGTGCTTTTCTGAATGGTTATTTACAAGAAGATGTTTTATAGCTCAACCTCCTGGTTTTGAAGATGAAAACTTCTCTGATCATGTTTACAAATTAGACAAAGCTCTTTATGGCTTAAAACAAGCTCCAAGGGCTTGGTATGATAGACTCTCAAAAATTTTACTTGACAATAATTTCAAAAGGGGTCTAGTTGATAAAACTCTTTTTATTAAACATCATGAAACTGACTTGTTAGTAGTTCAGATTTATGTAGATGATATTCTTTTTGGTGCTACTAATTATGCTCTTTCAAAAGAGTTCTCTAGTGTAATGTGCAGGGAGTTTGAGATGAGCTTAATGGGATAACTGAATTTCTTTCTTGGACTTCATGTTTTACAAATGAAGAAAGGAATATTTGTACATCAAGGAAAATATACCAAGGATTTGTTGAACAAGTAAAATATGACACAGTCCAAGGCACTCAAAACTCCTATGAGTTCATCACTATCATTAGACAAGGATTCAAATGGTAAGAGTGTAAATAAAAAGGAGTGTAGAGGTATTATTTAATCACTTTTGTACTTAACTGCTAATAGACATGATATTATGTTTAGTGTTTGCATGTGTGCAAGATTTCAGGCAGATCCTAAGGATAGTCATTTAACTGCGGTTAAGAGGATTTTTAGATATTTGAATGGAACCAAAGACTTGGGGCTTTGGTATCCAAGGAGATCTAACTATATTTTGAGTGGATATTTAGATGCAGATTTTGTAGGATATAAAGTGGATATGAAGAGTACTTCTGGATGTTGCCAGTTTCTTGGTTCTTCACTAATTAGTTGGCATTCCAAGAAGTAAAATTTTGTAGCATTATCAACTGCAGAAGCTGATTATATTGCAGCTAGAGCTTGTTTCTCTCAAGTGTTGTGGATTGCTCAACAACTTATAGATCTTGGCTATGATTTCAGAAATGTTCCTATTAATTGTGACAATACAAGTGTCATTTCAATCACTAAGAATCATGTACAGCACTCAATAACCAAGCATATAGATGTAAGGCATCATTTCCTTAGAGATCATGCAGAAAAATGTGATGTTGTTCTATCTTTCATTTCTACTACTATGCAGATTGCTGATATTTTCACTAAACCTTTGCCAGATGATAGGTGTGCATCCCTAAGGCTTGAACTGGGTATGTTAAACAAGGATGCATTGGCTTAGGGGGAGTATTAGTGCTCACTTGTGGTTATTTTTTGAAATCTCAAAGCCTTGAGATTATATTTTCCAAATCCTTGAAAGTATAGTTCAAAGCTTTGAAATTTCAAAGTCTGCAGAAAATCTCAAGGCCTTGAGATTGTTCTCTAAGGTTTGAAATATCTGTGTAGTTTACATATTTAAAAAATTGGATCAACAAATAATATATATTATCTTTTTAGATAATTGTATAATGTTTGAATTACTCAGAGAATTTTTCAAAATATCCTAAATTATCTTCTAGATATGTTTTGCATGTCGATTTTAGAAGAGTCCTTTTAAAACTCTTTCTCTCAACCTACTTAAGCTGAAAGTCGGGGCTTTTCTTTCTATTCTTTCCATTCTCTCTCAATCTTCTATGTCTCTCTGTTCTCTCTCTCAATCTCAATCTTCTCTCAAAACCCTAATTCCACAATGGAGCGCAAATCAGCCAGGATTCAACAACAGGGTAATCCTTATGCTAGATCTAAGAAGAGGGCCAACAAGAAGGAGAAGATTACAATTTCTGACTCGGATTCAGAAGGGACAAGAGTTTGCATGAAGCTTCACCTCCTGCAAAGAAGATCAGAACAGAGAAAGGGGATGAAGGTTCAAGTGTTGATCCACAGATGGAGACAGAAGTACAGGGTGATGATCAGTCTAGGTTAGACAAGAAGAAAGGGGGAGACAAGAAAAATACAGATGGAGAAGAAAAGGGGAAGTCTGCTAAGGAAGGAAAAAAGAAGTGTGCTGATGGTGAGAAAAAGAAATATGCTGAAGAAGAACCAGATAAGGATAAGCCTGCTGAGAAGAAATCAAGGATTAAACAAATGGCTGCTGCAACCAAAAAGGGTTATCAAGGTAAGAATTTACTACCTTTTGATTGGTTCATTAGTTCAGATGTTAGAAGTGTGTGGATGCAAGGGTATGCATCATCTAAGGTTGCTTTCTGTAGTTTGATTTCTGAAGAGTTATTAGACAAGTTGGACATTGACTGTATGAGGAAGTTAAGAGAATCTGCAGTTTGGAGGGTTTTAAATCCTAGTTCTAAAGCTTATCATAGGCTAACTAGGTTGTTTTACCTTAATTTAGTCCAAGAAGGGGAAGATAAGTTGGTGTTAACCTCTAAGGTAGGTGTAATATATTTAAGGCTAGACCATAGGGATTTTGCCAAGGTCGTGGGCATTCCTAGGAAGTATAATGTTGTTGATCATCCTGATAGGAAGGAATGTCTAGACAAAGCCAAAGCCATGTTCTTCATTGATGATATTCCTACTGGTCCCAAACAGTTAACACACTCTGTGCTCAATTGTGAAGCTAAAATCTTGTTCACAATTTGACAGCGTAAACCTATCTGCTTTTTCGCAAGTGTACGATCAAGTAATATAGAGTATGTAATTGTGACTCTGGTTGTCGAACCCACGAGAACAGTTTGAGTTTTGTTAATTAGAATTAGAATTAGACACAAAGTTTGTAAAAAGGAGAAAGGTTTAGGATGTGACTCTACTAAATTGTAATAAATAAAAACAGTAAAAGCTTATTTTATTTTTCTGTTAAATATTTTGCAGAAATTGTTGTAGTTGTAAAAGTCGATAATTCTAAAAATCTAGGTTCCAGGATCCCCTAGGGTTACTCTCCAGCGTCCATAGTATATTCGATTTCAGAAACACACAGTGGTTTTGTTTATGCCAGCATACCAATAGTACAATCTCCTCTCGGTCTCATGCACTTATCACTCGACTGCAGATTTTCGGGTCCTCTCGGTCCACCTAAATCTGCAGGTTCGTTCTAAGTCTGCTAGGGTTACAGGTTCTCCTCTCGGTCTCCCCCTAAACGTCTAACAGTTGGTCTAATGCTTCTGGGCTAGTCCCCTGATTCTCTTCACCTCTCGGTCCATCAAGGCAGAGTACTAAATCCTGTCTTTTCTTCCTAACGTTCACTGGTCACTCTCGCGCACCAGATCCTGTCTGTAACACTCCTGGGTGATCAAGCCATTCATGTATGTAAATAAAATCAAAGACAGAATAATAAACAATCCATCCTGTATTAAAACTTAGCTAGCCATGCATCTGAAAATCTAAACAACCAAGTCTGCTGAATTCATAAACCCTAGGTTCACCGAGAACCTAGGCAAAAGGTCTAGCTAGCTTGCATTATTTAAGAACAACGTTTCATAAAAAAGAGAAAAGATCAAACTAGTTATTTTTCTGAAGATACTGGAAAACTGCTCCAATCCTGCTCTGCTCCAACTCCTGGCTGCTGTGAAACTGGCTGCTGATGATGATGATAGCTGTGAGTGTGTATGCGTAACCCTAATTCAGTGCTGGGACACCTCCTTTTATACTGCCACAGTCTCCAAAACTGATGCACGAAATTCCTGTTTTACCCTCGAAAAGACCCGTCCTGGAAGCTTCTGGAAACCTTCTGTGCGTTCGAACGCACACTTCCTGCGTTCAAACGCAGTGCGTTCAAACGCACTTCCTTCTGCGTTTGAACGCAGGACTTAGCCGTTTTTCCATTTTTCCTCTTCTGGCTCCTGGACCCATGCGTTTGAACGCAGCTCCTCTGCGTTTGAACGCACCCCTTGGCCGTTTCTTCTCTTGAGTGTTGAGTCCTGCGTTCAAACGCAGGAAGTGCGTTTGAACGCACCCCTTAGCATTTTTCAGCTTTTCGGCCTCTGACCCCTGCGTTTGAACGCAGACTGCCTGCGTCTGAACGCAGGACTTAGCCAATTTTCTGCCACTTTCCTGCTGCTCCCATCTCGTGCGTTTGAACGCAGATGCCCTGCGTTTGAACGCACCACTTAGCATTTTTTCCTCTTTTTCTGCTCAACTTTCCTGACACGCTGCCTCCCATCCAAGTTAATCTCATGCATTTTTCGGCACCTGTTACCTGCACATCATAACACGCACCCGCGATCATATCCAACAAACAAAAGTATGCATAAAATTACTCAAATTTTACAATCATGATCTATAAATCTCTGCCTCGTATCGGGTGGAAAATAAGCTGAAAATGGCCAAACTCAACTCTCACAGGGTTAAAACCAATGGTAAAAAGATGTCCCAGACTAATACATTTTCAAGCTGTCAAAATACCCCCACACTTATCTCTGCTCGTCCCGAGCAGACCCTTGCATACTGCCTTGCAGACCCATTTTTTGCATACTTTTATTGCATACTTCCCCTCTTTCACAGATTCAAGACACGGACCAAAACACTCAATAGACGACTGACTCAGATACAGAATATACACAAACTGACTCAAGACACAGCTAAAAAAAATTTTCTTTTTTTTTTTTTTTATATCTATATATTTTTATATTTTTCCTGAAATTGGGCAACCTCTCTATCATAAACTGAAATCATCAAATCCTCACAAGCTCATTTCGAAATTTCACAACACGCAGCAAGAAATGATATAAACTGATCCTATGCACAAACTCACTAAGGTATCCCCAAACATCCACCAAACCATCCAAGATAAAGCACGTCTTTTGACTTAGAGGGTCCAGGCATCTATAGTCAACAGATAATTTTTCTTCGCCAAGTCATTTGAGGTTTTCAGACCCTCTTAGCCGTTATTGTGTTTGATTTGCAAATTGTCCCATTGCTGGGAGACACAACTCCTGTGTAATACGGCTTGACTTTAATTTCCCTCTTAAGCTCTAAATTGGATTGAATCCAAATTTTCCATGTGAATGGAAGCACATTATGTTGTTTCTCCTTTAAGCACAAAATATTATTTATTTATTATTTATTATTTTTCTTTCTCTTTTTTTTTCATAATCCCCTCTGTTTTTTACAACTGTGCAGTAGAGCGTTAAGAGTGCGGGCTTTTTAGGATTTTCTCTTGGAACCACCTTAAGGGATGGTGGTGTACATTCTCCAACTTCGCTTAGGCTACAGATTTGTACCACATAAAACCGACTCTACACGAAGGTCCACCCCAGATTCCAAGAGTCCACCAGTTTCCACGGGAAACAGAATATTCAACTATCTAAAGACCAAATCTGCCTAGCACACTAGAGAAGTCAAAAGTATGCCTGTTATCTACTTTCCACATTCCTGAATACCCGGGATAGCCTGTCGTGAGAATTGTGCACAAAATACTAAAATTTGAAGTATCCCTGCTACGGTGCTTCCTACTCTCATAAGCTCTTTCATTGGACTCTCTTCAGTTTCTAGGTCCTAAGTTGCCCTTTCTCAAAAAAATTTTTTTTTTATTAATTTTCCCTATTTATTATTACTTTTTATTTTATTTTTATTTTTTTTTTTTATCTTATTATTTTTTTCTTTTTTTTTATCATGCAAGGTCAGAAAGGTTGGTGGGTCGACTCAACATAAAAAACGTGCTGACTCAAAAAATGAAAATAAAATGAAAAATAAAATTTACAAAAATATGCTGACATGGCTATGCAGGAGGACACGATTCCCCACCCCCACACTAGAGGTGGCGCGTCCTCGCGACTCTACTGATCTGGTCGGTAACTCGAATCTGTGTTCTCCGGAGTAGACTGGTCAGTCGGCTCGGGATATGGTGAAGGGATTCGCCCTCTGGCGCGTTTTCTCGCAGCATGGCTTGCTGCGGCAGCGGTACCAGCGTGGCTGGCACCGGGATGGGCACTACTGGCCCCTGGGTCTGCATGCTCTCTCCTAGGTGGGTACTGGGTACCGGGTCTGCCGGGGTCACCTACACTGTCTGCATGTTCAGGGCTCGGTGTGGGGTCATGGCCAGAGAAGCTATCATATGGCCGGCTATCCTCCATTGTCCAGCTTGGACAATTATCACTCGAATAGCGGTCCGGAAAATTAAACCGCTTACCACGCATGTTGCTCTGAATTTCAGCAAGTGCCGACTCATGAGCTCTCATGGCGGCTGTGTGAGCGTGGTAGATATGCTTCTGGGTCTTGAACAATTTGCCAAGACCCCTGGCCATTTTCTTGACCGTCCTTACCAGGTAGTTCTGTACTTTTTCTTGGGCCTAAATTTTCTTTCTGACCCACTCCTCATGCTCAGTCCTCTCCAGGCGCCCGAAAGAACTGCGCCTGGCCCCTCTGCTGGACTGCCCCAAGTCAGGGTCGGCCTGCCTGTGTTCGCTGGAACTGGCAGATCGGGGCAGTGGGAAGGGACCTGGTAAGGCTGGAAAACCACCATCACCGGGAGGGGGCGGTGGTGGCATACCAACACCCCTACCCTGAGGTGGAACATCATCATCATCGTCCACTTGGACATATTCAGGAGGCCCGTGCATGGCCTCATGCAGCGCACATCTCATGTTCTTGTACTTTCTAACCTGAATTGGTCGGATATCTCTCAGGTCGCCAGGAATTACCACCAGATAGTCCTGTGCCATTTTCGTGAGATTGTCAATCCTGTCATCAACCACTGGTTCTGCTACTGCTGTGAGCCTGCGGTCATCAAACAGGCGAGTATCCTGTTTGGCTAATTGCTTCATCAGTTCGTATGCTCCATCCTTGTCCACATGGTATAAAAAGTTACCCCCAGCTTCCCTATCAATCCTGTCTGCATTTTCCCTGTCAAGTGCGTGGTAGAATACCTGCAGAATCTTTGCGTCCCCGAAGCCGTGGTTGGGGCATTTTTTAACGAGTCTCATCAACCTGTCCCATGCATCTACCACTGTCTCCCCCATCTGCTGTTTGAAAGATAAAATCTCACTCTGCAGCTTGATAACGCGGGATGCAGGGTAAAATTTTGCCAAGAAATCAGCAACACACCCTTCCCAGGTAGTGATAGACCTCGGTGGTCTTGCCTCCATCCAATCCTTTGCTGTTCCGAACAAACAGTATGGGAATAAAATCAGCTTTAGCGTGTCCGCTTCGACCCCTCTATACTTAATCTTGTTGCAGTAATCCTCAAATTTTCCAAGGAAGTCGTTTGGATCTTCATCTGCCTTCCCATTAAAAGGACAATGGGTCTGGGCGGTCTGAATGGTGGATGATTTCAGGTCGAAGTGCTCTGCTGTAATGGGAGGCACTACAATAGCTGGTTGATGTCCTCCGGTTGGGACTTCAAAGTTTTCGACCAGTGCCCTTCCAGACCTGTTATAAGTCCTCTGGTTGTTCCTGGCAGCAAAACCTGCTGCTATCAGCTCTTCAATGTAAAGAGCCATCTGTGCTGGAGTACGTTGCGGCTGTCCTGTGGGTGTTCCTGTTTCGGTTGTGGTGTCTTCTCCGTGCTCAGACATCGCGGCTCGGTGTCTGCGACTTTGCTCTCTGAAAAGTTTTTCAGGATCTTCAAGTGGTGATACCAGTTTGCTGGGCAATCTGGGCATAAACTAGAATAGCCTGAAAATCAGATTTCAAGAGCAGTAAGTCGAAAGAAATTAACTATAAAAATAAAAGAAAAACTCTGAGACTTATTCTAATGTATCTTTAACAAAAACTGTAACCGTTCCCCGGCAACGGCGCCAAAAACTTGACAGCGTAAACCTATCTGCTTTTTCGCAAGTGTACGATCAAGTAATATAGAGTATGTAATTGTGACTCTGGTTGTCGAACCCACGAGAACAGTTTGAGTTTTGTTAATTAGAATTAGAGTTAGACACAAAGTTTGTAAAAAGGAGAAAGGTTTAGGATGTGACTCTACTAAATTGTAATAAATAAAAACAGTAAAAGCTTATTTTATTTTTCTGTTAAATATTTTGCAGAAATTGTTGTAGTTGTAAAAGTCGATAATTCTAAAAATCTAGGTTCCAGGATCCCCTAGGGTTACTCTCCAGCGTCCATAGTATATTCGATTTCAGAAACACACAGTGGTTTTGTTTATGCCAGCATACCAATAGTACAATCTCCTCTCGGTCTCATGCACTTATCACTCGACTGCAGATTTTCGGGTCCTCTCGGTCCACCTAAATCTGCAGGTTCGTTCTAAGTCTGCTAGGGTTACAGGTTCTCCTCTCGGTCTCCCCCTAAACGTCTAACAGTTGGTCTAATGCTTCTGGGCTAGTCCCCTGATTCTCTTCACCTCTCGGTCCATCAAGGCAGAGTACTAAATCCTGTCTTTTCTTCCTAACGTTCACTGGTCACTCTCGCGCACCAGATCCTGTCTGTAACACTCCTGGGTGATCAAGCCATTCATGTATGTAAATAAAATCAAAGACAGAATAATAAACAATCCATCCTGTATTAAAACTTAGCTAGCCATGCATCTGAAAATCAAAACAACCAAGTCTGCTGAATTCATAAACCCTAGGTTCACCGAGAACCTAGGAAAAAGGTCTAGCTAGCTTGCATTATTTAAGAACAACGTTTCATAAAAAAGAGAAAAGATCAAACTAGTTATTTTTCTGAAGATACTGGAAAACTGCTCCAATCCTGCTCTGCTCCAACTCCTGGCTGCTGTGAAACTGGCTGCTGATGATGATGATAGCTGTGAGTGTGTATGCGTAACCCTAATTCAGTGCTGGGACACCTCCTTTTATACTGCCACAGTCTCCAAAACTGATGCACGAAATTCCTGTTTTACCCTCGAAAAGACCCGTCCTGGAAGCTTCTGGAAACCTTCTGTGCGTTCGAACGCACACTTCCTGCGTTCAAACGCAGTGCGTTCAAACGCACTTCCTTCTGCGTTTGAACGCAGGACTTAGCCGTTTTTCCATTTTTCCTCTTCTGGCTCCTGGACCCATGCGTTTGAACGCAGCTCCTCTGCGTTTGAACGCACCCCTTGGCCGTTTCTTCTCTTGAGTGTTGAGTCCTGCGTTTGAACGCAGGAAGTGCGTTTGAACGCACCCCTTAGCATTTTTCAGCTTTTCGGCCTCTGACCCCTGCGTTTGAACGCAGACTGCCTGCGTCTGAACGCAGGACTTAGCCAATTTTCTGCCACTTTCCTGCTGCTCCCATCTCGTGCGTTTGAACGCAGATGCCCTGCGTTTGAACGCACCACTTAGCATTTTTTCCTCTTTTTCTGCTCAACTTTCCTGACACGCTGCCTCCCCTCCAAGTTAATCTCATGCATTTTTCGGCACCTGTTACCTGCACATCATAACACGCACCCGCGATCATATCCAACAAACAAAAGTATGCATAAAATTACTCAAATTTTACAATCATGATCTATAAATCTCTGCCTCGTATCAGGTGGAAAATAAGCTGAAAATGGCCAAACTCAACTCTCACAGGGTTAAAACCAATGGTAAAAAGATGTCCCAGACTAATACATTTTCAAGCTGTCACAATTCTGATGAGAAGTGTTTTTCCTAGTGAAAACTCAAGAGAGTTGGTTACAGATAAGGTTCTCATCCTGATGTATTTGATATGTCAAGGGTTTGAGATTGATCTACCAACAGTGATCATGGAGCATATGATCTACTGTGCTACCAGAACCAGAAACCATCCTCTTCCATATGCCAACCTACTACCTCTTTTTTTTACCATTTTGAGGTACCTGTGAAAGGAGAGGAGAAGATAACTGGTGGTTTTGGGTTGATTGATGAGTCTGCTTTACAAAGAATTGGTGTGGTTCAGACAGGAAAGGGACATCGGAAGTTTTATTCAGAGTTGTCTAAAGCTGAGCTTGAGGAGAAAAATTTCATCAAACCAAAGGGGGCTACAACATCAAGGGAACAAGCTAATGAAGATTATTCTCAATTGGTTGATAAGTTTGAAGAACAGCAGGTTGAGATTAAGATCTTAGAAAGAGGTTGTGTGACTTATCTTCTGAGTTTAATCTGTTCAAAGCCTTGATGGGTGTGATGAATGGCAAGCAGGATATTGTCATCAAGGGTTTGAATTTGGAGAGGATCCCTTCTGCTACTAGTCATGACACTATTGTTGATTCAGATGAGAGGCTAGGGGATTTCTTGAAGAAGAAGAAGAAGAAGAAGAAGAAGCATATTCCATTTGTGCTCACATCAAAGGATCTATATGAGCAAAATGATGATGAGGAAGCTGAAGAAGACACAGGTGTTGATGCAGCTACAGAGAGAGATTCTGTGCAAGTCAAGCACAAGAAACTGGATTAAATTATTGATGAAGTTGTTGCTGAAGTGGATGCTGAACAGGAAGAGCATCATTCTGCAGATGAAGCTGAAAGTGATGAAGATGTTGGAGAACGCTCAGAGAAAGGCCAAGCATCAAAGAAGAAGTGAAGAATTATGCAAGCCAAATCCTTGATCTTTTCTGTCTTTCTTTCTTTATCTTCTCTTCTTTCTGATCTCAAGTCCTTGATATTCAGTAGGTACTGTTTTTAAAATAATTTTTTTTTAGATTCTGAGTAATGATCCAACATTTATTCACCTTTATTTGATGAAAGTTAAAAGGGGGAGAAAGGTTTATGTGTGTTTTTGTTCTAATTAAGTTTATATGCTTAAGGTTTAATCAGTTGGTTATGTGAATCAGTTGTTTGTGTATGTGATATCATGTTATATGTGTTATTTGCTCAGATTTTGCAAATTCTGGTATCTAATTCTTACAAAAAGTGCCAGGAATATTTACATAAGATTGTGGGATTTGTCTTTCATCAAGGGGGAGATTGTTAATTCAAGACTTCTAAGTGTGTTTTGGGAAGTCATCATTTAGAGTGATGAAAGACAAAGATTCTCTAAGTCTTCAAGAATCCAAGGCCTTGAGATATTGATCAAAGCCTCAAAGCCTTGACAACTACTTTCTTATGAAATATGTTCTGACAATCTTGTGTTGCAGGTGGTCAATCTGATGTTTAAAATCAGATATTTGTTGCAAATATTCTTGTTATCTGCTCCTTATATATATAACATATTGCAGATATCATAATTGGAGTGAATCAAAGAACTGTGGTGTTACAGTTGAAAAACTTGAAGAATGTTCAGAGCTCCAAGGCCTTGAGATATGCCTTGAGTTGCTGACAGTTTTCACAGACCTAACTTGATTCTCTTTTGCAGGATTTGATCTTTGTTATTATGATTGTTTAATGAATTTTACAAGTCTTAAATTGGTTTGTGTTGGTTTATATGATCGTTTGGTAATCAGGTTAATGACTAATTTTTTTTTTGTTCATTTTTATTCAGAAACTGAACATCCAAACAGACTTAATGTTGTTATGTATTTGGATTTTGTTTGTTGATGTGCTTAATGTTGTTGCAGGTTTTTCAAATGTGCAATATTATCACAATAAACTCCAACGGATATCTACTCAGAGCTGTTTTGAATTGCAGTTAGAAAGGATGAGGATTTGCAGGAACAGAGAACCTAAAATCTCTCATTCAGTTGCTGGAAGTAGATAAAAGATGGTTTGAATTTGAAAGACATAGTGAAGCTTACAGAAAACAGAAATCAAAGGAAAAGAAGGAGAGATATATTCTTGGAAGATCAGACCATCAATCCTCACAACTTCAATCTTCAATCAAGTGCTTTTAGAAGATCAATCATTCCAGTATTCCTGAAGAACACATCCAGGTTTTCTCAGCTGATTCTTCTATTGTTCTTATATGTTGTACTTTAATCTGCTTATCTTCTGTATATCTTATACCTCACAAAACCTAGTGGTTAGTCGTTCAAGTGAACAACAAGAGGTTCTTGTTAGCTCAACAGTTAGTAGCTGATACTAGATAGGTTTGGAACCACAAGTTGTATAGGTGTAAGGGAGTTCACTTAGGCTTGAAGATCTAGGGCTGTTTCTGTGTGAGTAATAAGAAGTATTTGCCCAATCCTGGTGGGATTAGATCCCTCTGGCAGAGATTAGGTCCATTGGGACTGAACTCTGTAAATTGCCCAGTGTTCTTTCCTTTACAGTTTAGCTATTTATTCTTGCAAGTGATCTAAATCAACTTAGGGTTTACAAACTATTTGGAACTGGTACTAGTTCAAGGCCTTGAAGCTTTCTTTTATACTTAAGAAGTTTCTGACCAGTCTTTCAAAATCTCAAGGCCTTGAGATTTTTGTCTTGTACTTGCATCACTTACTTAAACTATGTGTTTTAGAAAAAAGTTGTCATACTCTATTCACCCCCCCCCTTCTAGAGTATTTTGGTCTTGTATTTAGTATACATTACAAACTTTCATTGTCTAAGGTGCTCCTCATAATATTCTTTGATGTTCGAATACACCAAGATGTCGTCAATGAAGACTACCACAAAGCGGTCTACGAACGGTCTCAACGTCCGGTTCATTACGTCCATGAACACTGCAGGTGCATCGGTCAAACCAAAAGACATCATTGTGAAATCTTAATGTCCATACCTTGTCCTGAAGGCTGTCGTTGGAATGTCCTTCTCTGCCACTCTAAGCTGGTGGCAACATGTTCTTAGGTCAATATTCTAAAAGACACTTGCTCTTTGCAACTGATCAAACAGATCGTCTATCCTTGGAAACAGATACTTCTTCTTGATCGTCACGCTGTTTAAATCCCTGTAGTCTATACATAGCCTAAGGTTCCCATCTTTCTTCTTCACGAACAACACTGGATCTCCCCAAGGCGATACTCTTGATCTAATGTATCCCTTATCTAGCAGCTCCTTCAGCTGAGCCTTCAACTCTTTTAGCTATGCAGGCGCCATGCGGTACGTGCCTTCGAAACTGATGTCGTTCCTGGCACTACTTCAATTGTAAACTCCACTCCCCTTGTTGGTGGCATACCCGGGATTTCATCCAGGAACACGTCCGGAAATTCTCGTGCTATAGGTATATCCATTAATGCGTTCTCTGCCGCTGAAAGGTCTTGAATGTAACACAAGTAAGTCTCCTGGCATTTTTTAACCTGGTTAACAATGGTTAAGGCCGAGACTATCTTGACTGAGGGTTCCCCAGGAACGCTGCTGTAGGATATGCGCTTCCTCATGGGTCCTTTTAGTCTCACCTTCTGATCAGCACATACGATGTTGGCCTTGTACTCCATCAACCAATCCATTCCCAAGATAACATCAATCTCTCCATGGTTAAACTCAATGAGATTCGATGGTAAGGTGCAACCTAGGATGTTGACCTCAAATCCTTCACAAATGGTATCACAATTTACTACTTGACAGTTGGGTGTTTCAATTGCTATAGATGTTCTAGTCGAAGGTACTAGTCCTATCTTCTTAGCAAATGCAGATGATATAAATGACAGTGATGCTCTAGATCAAATAATGTGAAAGCATGATGATTGTGAACAAGAAATGAAACGCTCACCACGTTGTTTGCTGCTACTGCTTCTATGCGGTTCATCACTAATATCTGGCCACCTGGCCGCTGGTTGTTCCCCTGAGCTGAATTGCCTCCGTTTCCATTCCCATTGTTTTCGGCTCTGTTGTTACCATTTTCAACCACATTCCTGTTCTGCCAGCCATTCGTGTTTCCATTCTGATTGTTGTAGTTTCCCTGCTTTCCAGCTGTTCCATTCCAAAAGTTGTTGTTGCGAACCTGATTACCCCCATTCTGGTTGTTCTACCAGAATCCATTCCCATTGTGATTCTACCGATTCCCCTGGTAGTTCTGTCCATTTCCCTGATAGTTATGATCGTTGAAGCCTTGCTGATTCTTAGTCCCCAACCTCTTTCGACAGTCACGGAATACATGGCCTTTGATGCCACAGAACCTACAAGCCAAAATCGCGTCGTCACAAATGAATCCTCGATGGCTGCGACCACACCTATTGCAGTTGGACTAGTAATGGTTGCCGCCATTGCCGATCTTAAAGCGCTTGTCTGACCCCTGGTTGATGTTTCCCCCACGGCCGCTAGTTCCCTGTCCTTCCATCTTTCTCTTTCCATGCTGCTGATTCAATGTCTGGTCAACCCTCCATATGTTTGCAGCTATCCCATAGGCTTCTGACAAAGTATCATATCCTCTGGTGAGCATGGTCCTCTTAATCTCAAGCTTCAGACCTCCTAGAAAGCGAGTAACCTTGCGCCTTTATGTTGGCATTGTGTCTTCAGCAAATCGGGCCAACTCTACGAACTTGTCATAATAGTCTGTCACAGAGTCGCTGCCCTGCTTTAGTGCGATGAACTCCTCATACTTCCACTCCTTGACATGATGTGGATAGAAGTTTGTCCTCATAGTTGTCTTCATTGCATCCCAGTTGAAGCCTTCATGAACCGTGAGTCTTGCTCGATTAGCTGTCCACCAGTTATCAGCCTTCTGTTTGAAATAGAAAGCCGCCTGATTGATCTTGTGGGCCTCAGGGCAATCTATTGCTTGGAAGATTTTGTTGAAATCCATGATCCAGTTCTCCAGCAATACTGGATCCTCTTCCCCATAAAAGATGCTCGGGTTCCGCCGAGATATCTTCTTAGCCCAGTCGGATTCGCGTTCAGCGATGACATTGTTGTTCTGATTGTTCTGGCTGTTGTGGTTCATAGCTTGAACAAACTGACCCATATGAGCGATCAGTTGAGCCACATGTGTAGCAAATGTCGCTTCCCCTTCCATTTGAATAGACGTGTTGCTTCTAGTGGCGTAGCGGTGTTGCCGATCAGTCATGCGCCCTACACTGTTGCTTAACGATTATGTGATGTGGGGTTATGCAAGATTGATATAACTTAGCTAGTGCACAAATAATAATAATAATAATAATAATAATAACAATAATAATAATAATAATAAATATAATAATAATAATAATAATAATAATAATAATAATAATAATAATAATAATAATAATAATAATAAACGTAGATCCCATCACATATAATTGCATTATACAAGCATGCAATAACAGTTAAACACAAAGCATGCAATAACAGTTAAACACATAAGTTATCTCGAGTTACGTGCAATTCGAGAAATAGATTCCTCGCAAGGGAAAAGCATATAGGCATCTCGAAACAATGGATGAGGGTGGGTGGGATATACCCCCCGTGAATCACTGGTCCTTTGAACATGTAATAAGCACCGAGGCTAGAAAATGGAACAAAAATAAGGACAAGTAGCATTTAATAGTTAGGCATGCGAGAGAAAAAAAAAAAAGACATAACCCATCATCCCCGACTTATTCAGATTTTACTAGTTCAATTGATCTTGCCCTATCAGTTTTTAAGTTCAAGTTCAACCTTAGCTTTAATTACTTTCAAAAAACTTAGTTTTAAGTGTTATCTCCCTACAGTCCTAAAGGATGTCAATGCTCTGATACCAACTATAACACCCCCGATTTCCAAAAGAGCCAGAGATCGGGGAAGTGCCTCCGTACAAGGAATTACCCTTTCGTACAAGGATTAGTAGTAACAAGTAGTGAACAGAAAACATCCAAATTACTGATTAATATTACAAAAGTTAACAGTGTTCGCAATTGAGTCCAAACTGGACAACAAGTCTAACAAAAGATATTTTACAACAAAAAAGGTATCTCCGGTTGATTACTAAGTATTATAGTTTACATGTGAGAACAAGCCCGTGAATCCCGCGCGTTACCCCAAGCAAACCAGTCATATACCTGTGGGGGAAAATAAAAGGAACAAAGCTGTAGTTTCGAGTATAAGTAAAAACTGAGTGAATAAACAACTTAGCATGTAAACTGAGTGGCTAAGAAAGGTTACGGGGTTTGTATTTGAAACAGTTTAGACAGTGACGGAGTATAAGTATAAAGATCAGAGTTTGCAGTATTAAGAAGATTCTCAAACGTTCAGTATTTTCCATTACAAATATCTTATCTCAAGTGGCGTGTCTATGCAGAACACAGCTTATAAATAATTGTTTCTAGATTTAGAGATAAAGCAATTATATTAATAATTTGCATTAACCAAAGGAGACCAGGATAAATAGTAACATATGATATTGGTGTATAAGGGGTGTTGAAAACCCAACCTCTCTACCAAGCGTTATGGATCGGATCCCCCGTCCCGCTAGTCATCATACAAACAACCAACTAGACCTTAAGTGTCGACACCCCCTTAAGATTGTAAGTCAGAAGAGTTGTACTAGATTCTAGACCCCAGCCTACGGCGAAAGGAGTCGGGGCACTCGGAGTCCCAAAGTAGTAACAGGTCCAAGACTCCAATAGGTAGTCAAGGGAAACTAGCGAATCGGTGTTTTCGGCCGGAGCAAACCATAAGTCCAAGAATTCGACAAGAAGCTAAGGGGAACTAGCGAATTGGTGTTCTCGCCCAGAGGCAACATAGTAACAGATGAAAGTCCAAGGCTGCGAGTAGTCAAGGGGAACTAGCTAAATCGGTGTTCCCGGGAAGAGCCAACATAGTAACAGTCCACAGTTCCAGTACATGCGATTCTTTTACTTTACGTTGTTAATGAATTTTGACTTAGTTTTGACAAATAGAGGGTACATACAGGAGTTATATTCAAATAAATAAGTAGATCACATGAAAGAACTTGGGCACGCAAAACTAAACATGTATACTCACGCGAGAAAAGAATATGGCATACTAGACTAAGCATGAATACTCACCGAGAGAGCCAAAAGTGCCAGCTAAATTGCTACTCGTAAACAACATCCAACTCTACTCCATCGTCGAAATCAGGCTCGGAAAGTGTGACGACGACGAAGAAAAAATCGGCGGCAATGGTGGTCACGGGGCTGAGCGCAGTCACTCTAGTAGGGCTCGTCTAGGCACAGCAGAGACAAGGAGAGAGTAGCAGAGAGGTTGTCGAACGGAGGCAGAAGAGGAGCTTGGCGGTGGCGGCGTCGGTAACGAGTTCGGCTTCACTGTTGCTGCTACTGTCACTGCCTTGCTACTGCTGCTGGTCAGCTACTCCTCGTGGGTTTCCCGACGGGCATAGATGGAGATTGGAGGAGATGTTGGTGGATGGGCAGCGATGGTTGTTACCGACGTGGTTGTGGTCGGTGATGGTGTTTACCGGGTGGGTTTGGTGATGGTTGGTGATGGTGGTTTCTGGGTTTCCTTCGGGTAACATAGGGAAGATATAGAGAGAGGGGTGCAGGTCGTGGTGGTGAGAGAGGAGGTGCAGGTGGACGTGATGGCTGGTGGTAATGGTGATGGTGGTCGTGGGTCTGTGTTGCCGAAGAAGAAGAAGAAGAAGAAGAAGAAGAAGAAGAAGAAGAAGAAGAAGAAGAAGAAGAAGAAGAAGAAGAAGAAGAAGAAGAAGAAGAAGAAGAAGAAGAAGAAGAAGAAGAAGAAGAAGAAGAAGAAGAAGTTGGTGATGTTATACTGGTAAAAAGGTGAAAGGGGATGAGGTGAAATTGAATTGAAAGGGTGAGGTAAGTCTTTCAAATGCTTTGGTCACTTCCTATTTCTTAATATATTAATTTTTTTTCTCTTTCTTTTAAAAACATATTATTGTGAAGGTAGAAAATGCCTTTGGGTTAAGGCGATTCGGGCGCGCGAAGATGTGTAACTACGCGACGAACAATCTCGGGTATTACTCTATAACTAAACACGACACAAACCACGAATACGACACAATACGCCCTAAAAACCTATATGTAACAGGTTAATGCAAACATGGACTGGCTAGTCAAGACTAACACCCCCCCCCCCTCACTCACACACACACACTTAAGCGTTTCGTTGTCCTCAACGAATTTAGAGATAAAGTAAGATGTCTCCTCGCTTAAATGTGTAGGGGGTGGATCTTTACAATTGATGCTAAAATGTAGAAAATAGAAAGTGCTAGAGGTACCTTGAGTGCCCGGACCTCCATGGGCACCGACGCCATGAAATTGCAACAAGAAGGTTCCGCGGACCGTCGACAATTTCCGGAGAAGTCTCTACGCGCCCGGATTCCGATGGGCGTCTAGGATGTGAACTACAACCCACTCCACGTGTGGCACTCAAATGATGATAGGAGCACTCCTCGACCTCGAGTAATCCTTGGCATGTGTTCCATAAACTCTGTGGGGCTTTTTCGTCACTTGTTCGTGCAATCCTAACACGCAAATCAAGAAGCAGAATCCGATGCATCTTTTGTACCTGTGTCCCTGCACATTGATTGAAAGAATTAGTACTCTCGCACCCCTCACAATAAGATATATAGAGAAATATAAACAAAACATAAACAAAAAAACATCCTACTCTATATTGGGTTGCCTCCCAAGGAGCGCTTGTAATTTAAGATTGAAGGCCCAACCATGTTACCTCATGAGCCTCAAAAAGGTGGTTTGGCACGTCGTGCCACATCCAACTTCAGGCACTGGATGCTTAGAACCACCTCGTGCGCCTGCAAATTTGATGCTTTGCCTTTAGGTTCAGGGGGATACTCCTGTGTCAGCTCTGGAATTCCGCGCACAACTTGAACGGGAAACGGAAATCCCAGTTTCACCTCATAAGTGTACTGAGGAGTCGGTTTGAAAACTCGAAAGGTCTCAACAGTATCTTTGATCCTCATGATCAACTCCCTATTCTCTACATCAATTAACGTCTGACCGGTAGCTAGAAAGGGCCTACCCAGAATGATCAGAACGTCACTAACTGGAATGTACAGTATCACAAAATCGGCTGGCATGATCAAACTACCAACCCTCACCAGTAAATCTTCTACCACACCAATGGCCTTCTTGGATGACTTATTCGCGAACTGAATATTGATCAAAGTTTTACGAGGCTCCCCCACACCTAGCTTTTTAAATACTGAAAGCGGCATCAAGTTAACACTCACCCCCAGATCATACAGATCCTTGCATGTATAGGCCCCGCCAAGTGTAGCTTCAATCACAAAACTACCTAGATATTTCTTTTTATTGGGTATCCCATGCAAGACACATGAACTCACCTGATCATTCAATTTCACTGTCTGAAATCCATCCCTAGATTTTTTCCCAAGGACTGCATCCTTGATAAACCGTGCATACTTAGGCATTTTTTGCAGCGCCTCGATTAATGGAATGTTTATGTGTTGTTTGGAGAAAATACTAAGAAATTGCCTGTACTCCTCAGAATCATCCTTCTTCTTCCTGGTTTTCAATGGAAAAGGTACGTCTCTAGAAGAAGGGTGTGGTAATACCTCATTGTATTTATCCTCCTCATGTGGAGTCATGACCTTTGATTTGGGGACCATGACATGTGTCTTCTCAGAATCGAAGACCTCATGCTCCTTAGAATTTGATTCTTCAGCTCTAGCATGGCTTGGGTATGGTGGATCAGTCAACGAAATCCCACTGCGAGTGGTAATGTCATTCACCTAGCGCACATTCTATGCGTCGGACGGTAGAGAGCCTAGTGCTCTTGCAAATAATTGTGCTGCAATTTGCCCAACTTGCACCTCTAAAGTACGAAGTGAAGTCTTCGTGGACTGCAGATCTGACGACACCGAATTGACCGTCGTGGTCATATTTTTCATGTTTTTGGTCATATTGTTCATGTTGTTACTAACCCGTGTTAACGCCTTAGTCAGTTCAGAAATCTCTGGGTTTGGCGCTACAACAGCTGGAGGTGGAGCCTGCGAAACTCAAGTTTGTGGCATGTGCTGAAAATTCGGTGCGTAAATGGCTCCATACTGATCCCCATACCTAAAATCTAGATGATCTCTTGTGCATGGTCTGTAGTTCCCTTGGTTCCAATTCTGTCGCTGTCCTCGTGCCCCCACAAAGTTCACATCTTTACTTGCAATCTGGGCCAAGGCTAACTCAAAGTCCTACTCCTCCCCTCCTTCAACTGTCTTCTTATCCTGATAGATATGCTTGGCTAAGTCAGACACAATCTTTCTGATCCCAGTCTTCCATTCATCATCCTTAGGTTCACGCAATGTCGATAAGCTCCTGGAATCATAAAGTCGTGACTCCTGCTTAGCAAGCTGCTTCATGAGCGCATAAGCTCCTTCATTGTCAACAGATTACATAAAATTTCCCCCAGTTTCTCTGTTAACCAGGTCCTGATTGGAACGTTCTAGGCCATGATAGTAGACCTGCAAAATTGTGTAGTCCCCAAAATCATGATTTGGGCACTTCCTGATCAAATGCGTAAAACGGTCCCATGCATCCACCACGGTTTCATCAACCTGCTTCCAAAAGCTTAGAATTTCTCTCTGTAGCTCAATGACCCGCTGAAATGGGTAAAACTTGACCATGAACTCATCCCCACACTGAGCCCGTGTAGTGGTCGACTCAGGTTCCCTTGACTCTAGCCACTTCTGAGCTGCACCCTTCAGATAGAATGGGAAAATAATAAGCTTCAATGCCTCTGATGTCACATCCTTGTACTTGGTAATATTTATGTATGAATTTAATTTTCCAATAAATTCATTGGGTCTTCATCCCTCTTCCCATAGAATTGGAACTGATTGATCATCGTCTGAATAGTTTCAGGCTTGAGACCGAAGTGCTCGGCCTGTATCTCGAGCACTACAATTGTCGGATTGTGTCCATATATGGACACTGAAATTTTTTCCACAAGAGCTTGCCCAGACTTGTTGTACGGTGTTTGGGTGTTGCGATCATTCAACTGCTTAGACAGTTGTTCCAACCGCTGATTGAGTTGCACGTTGGTTAATTGTTTGCCAATGGTTCTCATTTTCTGCTTTCTCCTTTGGTATTTGAGCAACTGCTCTGGGTCTTCGAGTGGGGACACCAGGTCTAGAGGGATCCTGGGCATAAACTGAGTACCTGAAAAGCATAATCAAAATAAAAATGAGAAAACAAAATAGAAAATAAAAAAATAAATAAAAGAGGTATCGTAAATTAATTTTTAACTAAACTAAATAACCGTTTATTTCCCCGGCAACGGAGCCAAAAACTTGACGCGAATTCTTAGTGTGTTTAAACGCAAGCGTACGGTCAAGTAATAAGTGGTGTATTTTACGACTCCGAGTATCGAACCCAAGGGAATTAAGCTAATAGTTAATTAAAATTTATTGCTAGATACCTAAGTTACATGGAAGAATTGGTTTGATTTGAAGGTTCGTCACCCACAAACAAGTGGCTTAAGGTAAATAACAACTAAGTCAACTGTTTTTTTGTATGATTTTCAGTTTAAAATAAGATAATTGTGATTGATACAATTATGGAGAGAACTAGGCAATTGATGATCCATGTGGCACTTAGCAACTTCCCGATTACGCTTGAAACACTCTAGTGATGTTTTAGTTATACTAGGTTACACTCATCATGTTCTATAGTCAATCTCACATGAATATGCGTAATGGGTTAACTTCATGTCCTTTCGGTCCACCTCCGTCTACCGTTACGTTTTAGTTGGTTCGTTAGGCTCGCTCACCGGGTCTTGTCGGTCCATCGTTTTCACTAAGTCCTACCGATATCAACTGAAACAACCCACACACGGTTATTCAAGTTCTCTTCTCCTCTCGGTCTCATAGAACTACAAGAATACCTCCTATGTTCGTCAACACGTCTCAGATAGCTCACTATCATGCAATTATTTCAACAACTAGCATACTACGGGTGATCAAGCCAAGCATACTGAATATTAAAGCACAAGAACAAGGAAGCTAACAAGAACATCAACTAAAATGAAGCACAAAACGTGAATCAAGTCATCTATCCGGAAAAAACTAATCAAAACCCTAGTTCTCCATCAATTTCCTAGCTTAGAGTATTTAGCTAGACATAGATTGTTTTGGCAATACATAAATCTCCATAATCAATCAATAAGGGGGAAAGAAGAAAAATAACACGAATAGTCTCCAATGGTGTGGATGATCTTCGCCTTCTTCTCCGTCTCCAGCTCTCCTTGCTCCAAAGCTACGTGAATAACTTAAAATCACGGACTTCTAGATCTAAACATGTCCCCAAAGCTTCAAACTTTCCAAAAATTGCAAAACAATCCCAAAATTTGCGTTTTGGCTTTTGTTCGCACGAACTCACATGTGTTCGTACGAACACCTCTTCGTGCGAGCACAATCTGGGTGTTCCTACTAATTTCCATATATTTTTCTTCCTTTCTGGCCATCAAAAAATTTTCTAAGTGTTTCTGTTCTCACGAACACAATAAGTGTTTGCACAAACACCCTTGGAGATTAGCTCAGATTTTCAGCCTCTTCGACGGACCATATCTTTCTCGTCCGATCTCCGTTTGAGCTCTCTGACCTATAGTTGGAAAGCTCTTTGAGTATACTTTCATTTGCAACTGGTGTCACTCCAAAATTCATTATAGAACTCAAGATACTCTCGAAATAGTGAAGGTCGGTCACTTTTGCTCCTCCCACTTTGCTTCTATTGCTTCCTCTTGAGCTTGCTTTGTTTCCGAAGTTCGTTTCATGCCTCCTAGCCATCGTTTAGCATCCGTTCCTGTCAATACAACATGAACAACCATTCCAAGCAATTATATTTAACAAATAACATCGAAATATGCATCGAAAACGCCCGGACTAACAATAAAGCGCATAAAGCTCATTCTACACAAATTTATGAAAATCATAGCATGTTTTTCATCTAAATTGTCTGGAAATACACGCAAAACGATATCAAATCATGCTAGAAAATAACTTATCCAAAGTTATCATTGTCTACTGTATAGACAGACTTATTAGCTTATTACAGCTGACCCCATTAGGTTTGTATCTAAATACATAACCCCCCTTAGAGTTTGTGACTAATTACATGTCAACCCCACTGGGCGCTACACGTTTGCTAATAGGAAAAAATATATGAATATGGTATATGCAGGACAGAAAAAATAAACAACTAAAAGATTAACATTTTTACTATCATAAACTAGCGATGGGTGAATAAATCTACTAAAACAGATCACATATATGCTTCATATTATTTCATTCTAATATAAATGTAGGATAAGGAGGAAAGAGAAGTAGAAAATGTGCACCCTTTTATGAGGGAGTTCCGACTTGAATAATACTACTTGCTAAATTTAAAATTCATAATCTCTTCGCCTTATTTTGTTAATTCATGTTGTTTTTTGGGAAAAGTTCATGTTGCTTTTGTATATTGAATTGAGAAGACATTTTCTCTGTTTAAATATGTATTGTTCTTTGTTTTAAGTTATCCTTTATAAAGTACTAAAAGAATTGCAACGGGGGGTAAAATTTTACGGAAAATGGGACATTCATTTTAAAAGACGTGAAATACAATAAAATACTAGGAGAGTGGTATAAATAAGAACGAGTACACATGTTGTCTGTGACATGGTGCTGATAGACAATCATGGTGGTACTCCCAATGAAAAAGAAACCAACCAAGGACGAGATGAGGAAAGAAGAAAAAAAAATTAACCGTTGGAAGGGATACTCCCGGACAGAATGACACCTGTCTCATCTCACCCGCATAATTATATCCCCTTCCACCTGCAAGCTGTTCTTGCTTGGCTTTTCTCTCCTTCTCTCTCTCCCATGGTGGTAGCCAATAAATACTACTACAGTAATACTCCCAAAATTTAATAATGGCCATAGGTCACCATGTGATCCATCTCTCACTGTCTTCTTCCTTTCTGCAATTACTTCTCCTACTAGGGTAAGGTTACAGTTCAGTCTTCATTTACTAGTACTACTATTTCTGTACCACCACTACTACTATCAACCAAAGTACCTTTCATTATCAACCAAAGAAAGAACCGCCTCTCTCTATTTATCTCTCTCTCTCCAAACGCCACCGACACTGACCCACCGTCGGAGAGATGACGGCGAGTCGCCGGGATCACGGGGGAGCCCTCGCCGGAGTCTTGGTTCTACTCCTACCGATTCTCTTCCCGGGTCTCTTCACTCCCTTCAGCCACGCCTCCCCTTCTGCTTTCTCGGTATTGTTCTTGTTTTTGTGAATTCCGTTTGATTTTTTCTTCTTCTTTGTTTGTTTCTCTTGTTTTGGGTTTGATTGAGAGCTGAGACCCACAATTCAGATAATAGAATTTGGACACTTGTTTGTTGATGGTTCGATTTTTTGCTAGGATTAGGACAAACAAACCCCCCCTTTTCAAAGATTTTTGTGGGGGGTTTCTTCATTTACTTTTTGGGGGGTTTTGAATTTCGATCGACTAACACCAAATTAGTAGTACTAAATGGGATCCGACGTTTGATTTTAATGACACTAAGGGTTTTGCCCGGATATGGTAAGTCGGTGCTATTTTGGAATGTGGTTTTCTTTCATCCTGAATTGTCAAACGGTGAATGTTCTTGCTATTATTATGTAGAATCCTACGATGATGGTTAGGTAGAATGTTACTGTCTTTACTTTTAGGTGTAAAACATTGGATTATTCCATAAAATGGAGTTGGAATGGTGTTTAGGTAAAGCTTTAGTCAGTCAATTTCATTCCCCTTTCAGGAGACATGAATTTATCTATCACTAAATGTGATTTCCCTTTCAAGATACATGGATTTATGTTGGAATAGCCTTGCACGTAAAGAACTGAAACAGGTGGCCGGGCTTTTGAAATTGTCTTTACATGTCTAGTCAAAACATACGCAGTTTTCTTCGAATTTGGGTGCAAATAAATTTGACATGTTGATTTCATTGCCTCCTCTTAAGTGAGCCAAATCGTGTGCCAATCTCATGCTTGATAGTACTTGGTTGAGTGATTTACTTTACTTTCACTTATGCATCATACTTCGTACATATATGAAAATCTACTTGTATTTTCCAGGAGTGGAAAGCCCCAAAGCCTAGGCATTCACGCTTACTCAACAGTGCGTTAAAACAGGAACATGTGAGTTCCAGCTTTCATGAGTTTGTGTAGACATCTGTTTCAATATGTACAATGTCTTCATTTAGTCTGAGGTTTTACGTTGTTCACTGTTCATTTAGTTAAAAGGGCAGGAGACGGATCTATGGAACTCATCAGATGGCCAAGCATGGAAGCCTTGCATTGATTCTTCTAAACCTTCTTGTGAGTGACACCAACCAATTAAATCAATAACAACAACAAAACAAATTATATTGTTCTTTGACACACCAAATTTTGATAAACTATGTTGCCTCTGTTTCTGCATTTAAGCAGCCCTACCAAGTAACTCTGAAGGATACATACAAGTGTTTCTGGATGGAGGACTCAACCAGCAGCGAATGGGGGTAGGCATATAAACACTGTCTTTTCTAATCCTTATTCATAGTAACATGTCGAAGGGAATGTTACAAATTTCTCTTACGTTATCTTCTTATTTTCATTTCCGGCAGATATGTGATGCTGTAGCCGTTGCTAAGATTCTGAATGCAACTCTTGTAATACCACACCTCGAAGTCAATCCTGTCTGGCGAGATTCAAGGTCTCTCACTAAATCATGCATGTCTTCCTGCTTTTTTTTTTGTGCCCAGCATGCTGTGATGAACATAAGAACATAATTTCCCCTTTCCTTACTTGCCTGCAGCTCGTTCATGGATATTTTTGACGTAGACCACTTCATTGATGTACTGAAAGATGACATTTCTATAGTTCGAGAGTTGCCAGATGAATTCTCGTGGAGCACAAGAGAGTATTATGCCTCAGCAATTCGAGCGACCAGGGTTAAAACTGCGCCAGTTCATGCTTCGGCTAAGTGGTACCTGGAAAATGTCTTGCCTGTGCTGGAGGGGTAGGTAACTTGTTCTTTAGAGTTGTAGAATACATCTATATTGTGTTGGGAGATTAAGCACCGCGAGAGAGAAGCACTATAGTATGATATGTGACACCCACTTACCCAAAAGGTCAACCTTATGAGTTAGGGCCCAAATCATACTGTATTAACCATGGCCATCATTCCCACCATCCCGAGGTGGGACAATCAGCTCACACATGATACTCAACAATCTCCCCCTTCATGTGTGAGCCCTTCAACATGCTCCCCCTCACTCGGAAGCATTCGCCGAATTTCTCGGAATCACCGCTCACATATGATACTCAACATATTGCTCATGATGTACTAATAATTTCCTTAAGGTCGTTCTCACATCTGACAAATGAGGAAGCAAGCCCCATACCTTTCAACTGCATACTCTTTGTAGAGACATTTAATTTGTTGAAATGAAAATAAACTCAGGATCACAATTTTAGGATTTTTAGAAAGTGAAATCATGGCATTAACTTAAAGAGATAGAATAATCAAAAAATTGTTTGCGATCTTTTTAGTAAAGCGAGTTACTGATTTTGCAATCCTTATTATGAACACCCCACCAATGAATTAAGAACCATGCTTCTGCAGATAAAGTAGGCATTCCCAAGTTTGGAGGTGCATATTTGTTCCACCTTGCTTAAGTAACTGGGCAAGAAACTTGATTCAATATAGGCTAACTTGTGCAGATATTTCAAAGCATTATCACCAACTAATGAGCAACTTTGCCAAATAGAATGTTGGATTAGTTACTTGTCGTTAATCTAACATTTTAATTCGCTATTTAACTAGGGTTTCCACTTTCCAATGCAAATAAGAAAATGTTAAGTTGCAGTTTATTCGGCAGGGCTGCCAAAAGCTGTGAAAAATAGTTCATCGGGTTCCTAATTTCCTATGATGGAAGTCTAGAACTTCGATGGACGTTTATCTCTTTTAAGAATTGTTTAATTTTCACGGGTTAACACGATTCAATCAATTGGCTATTGTAGGCAGTGCCATGTTAAAGAATTTGATTACAAAAGAGGTTACTTCTGTTTGAAACAGTATGTTCTGGTCGTATAAGAAAAAGTTGGATGACTGAAAATTTTAACCAGAAAAGTGTAAGAGGATGTAACTACACTTCAGTTCACATGTTGTGCATATCATTGTGCACCTTGTTCTTTGAGTGAAACTTATTTTTCTGGATAGTTAATTGAGTAGCCAACAAATCTACTTCATGGAGAAGCCAGAAATATGTTGATGTTTTTTCTGAAAGCATAATAAAAAAGATAATGAAACCTTTTGAAACTTTAAGAAGTAATATGTAAAAGATATTAAAATAGGGGTAACATGGAAGTTTTCCAAAAAGCTTAGAGGCGCTATAGTCCTTTATGGTGCATCTGCCAGTTCATAACTTCTATAGTCCTGAAGGATGAAGGAATCTGGAGTCATCCAAACGTTGCGTTATGATAACGTTCTAGAACTGCCATAACATTCTTAGCATTTTCAGGATAAATGCACTGGAAGAGATAGACAGTGAGGCTCCACTGTGTCTTAATTTGAGTTGATTTGTGAGGCAACTTGATTGAAGAATCTTATGTTTTGAATTTTTCCAACTCTCCTAAAAAGGACATAAAAAAAAGCTACAAAGGGGGGAAAATTATGGTAAGTCATTAGAGGTTTCAAGATTTCATCTATGTATTGTAATGATAGGTGAAAGTTTGCTCTTTTGCTTATTCGAAAGAAAACTTGTTCAGAATGGGGCTCGATAATTGTTGGTTATGGTTTTGTGTGTTTTGAAGAGCTACAAATAGTATTATTGTATTTGAAGGCAATTTATTACACTTTTGATACTTAGCCATGGATGATCTTGCCATGACATCTTACACATTGCATATCTTCAGTTATGGGATAGCTGCAATTGCACCATTTTCTCACCGGCTCTCATTCGACAAATTACCAATGGACATCCAGCGCCTTCGTTGTAAAGTCAACTTTAAAGCATTGATCTTTGTGCCTCACATTAGAGCTCTTGGAGACGCTCTTGTCAGTCGCCTTCGTTATCCTCTTGGTCGAAGCGAATCACATGATAACAGCTACCTGAGAGAGGTCACTAGCACGACGGAAGAAAAAGCTCCAATGAAGTTTGTTGTTCTGCACCTTCGCTTCGATAAGGTATGCCTAGCTCTTTTGTTAGCACAAGAAACATCGAATTATGATATTGGAGGTGGTATTGGCTTCAATTTCCTGCCCGCTGTGCTTTCATAGTTCTAAGCATTTCATGTAGTGCCAAGCTATCTACTTTACTCAACTTCCGTTTTGCTTCTAGTTACCTCAGTTGCATCGGAAGTCCTGCGCAAACCATCAGAATCCATACAATGACTTATTCCATCACGTGTTTTCATTGTTTCATTTCAAGCTACAAGTTACCCCCACGTATTAAGTCTAGAATTTCTCACTATTAGATTTATTTATACTTCTGTCAATGTTGAATGCAAAAAATGTGCACGTTATATATGAATCAGTGGCGTAGTGTCACTCACTTACTACCCAACCAGGCCTAAGATATAATCTGGAGAACATTGCAATGACTCGTAAAGCTATGAGTTGATATATTCAATTGATTAGAGGTATGAAAGGTTAATTAGGGAGACTATTAGTTGCACTATCAAGCAATGCCTACGATATAATCTGCAGAACATTGTAATGACAATTAGGGAGCCTCTTAGTTGCTTGACAAGCACCAACTAATCATTGACACATGGTTCTCTGCGCCATTAAGTTCTCTTAAACAATTAGAGAACACGACAATATAGAAAAGTTGGGCTAGTGTGCAAGAGAAAGGATACCCACTACACCATCTCCTACAGCGATATTTGCCATCATCATAACACATTTGAATATTTACAGCGAGGTGCCCTTTCTCTCACACTCATCCAACTTTTTTATCTTGTGGTGTTCAGTAATTGGTCAAGAGCAGAATATTTACAGACATGCGGTGCTCGTTGAGCACCTAAATGCATGCCGTTAATTGATGCTACCTATTATATATCCCAAATGACACTTTTAATTGGTTATATAACACTTGGAATATGCCCAGTGAATACCAGATAGAATGGCATGGCATATCTAGAATAGTGAAAAAAATACTCGTGATGCTGTAAAAATGAAACTAGGATTATGTGGTCTTCGTCACAGAAAATTCAGTAAGTGCATGTTTGGCATTGCAGATTTTAATCCAAGTTGGATTAAAATCTGCTTATTTGAACATTTTCATTTGTTATGACACAATTTTAAGCTGATAATCTGCAGGTTTTAATAATCTGTGAGTAAGCAGCTTAAAATTTATAAAAATAATTTTAATGTGCTTTTGACATTAGCATGATCACAGTTCAATAGTGAGTAGGCGCATTCAAGTAATTGACTATATAGCTTTTTAAAATTTTGTCAAATGTGTTAAATTAATGATCTACAATTTCAGCAAATAGATTGTGATTATCAGTTTAGCTGGTTTTTTCACCCATATTATTTTCAGTTTTTTTTTTCTTTTTTTTTTTTTTATATCTTTCCTCCAGTATGTTCTTAAGAGCCTATTTAACTTGTAAAAGTTCATTGCTAACGAAACGTCAGCACTGTTTATGGCTCAGGATATGGCTGCTCACTCGGCTTGTGATTTTGGTGGAGGTAAAGCGGAAAAACTAGCTTTGGCCAAATACAGACAAGTGCTTTGGCAGGGAAGGGTCTTAAATTCTCAATTCACTGATGAGGAACTGAGGAATCAAGGGCGCTGTCCTCTGACTCCTGAAGAGATTGGGCTGTTGCTCTCAGCTTTGGGCTTTGACAACAGTACCCGCTTATATCTTGCTTCCCACAAGGTTTTTGCCTAACTTCTCCCCAAAGTCAGCTACAGACCGAGCAGTATCTTATCCCTCCTAGTACTTAGCGTTGTCTAATATTGGTAATGGTTGTATGCAGGTATATGGTGGAGAACCTAGAATCTCAACCTTGAGAAGATTATTTCCTTTCATGGAAGACAAAAAGAGCCTTGCCTCTTCTGCAGAAAGGGCCCGAATTAAGGGGAAAGCATCTCTGTTAGCTGCAGTGGATTACTACGTCAGCATGCATAGTGATATCTTCATTTCTGCCTCCCCGGGAAATATGCACAATGCCATGGTGAGCTTCTAATGATTAAAAATATATATTTCTACGTCAATTAATACTGCTGGAAGATGCATTTTTCTGAATATGGGTCTAGCATGCATAGTCATTTTGGTTCGAGTATAGCGAGCTCTATCCCGGTTATCCCCGGGTTAATAACTTAAGCCGGTAATTATTTAAGAGATGCTATACAGAAGGAAAGAAAAGCTACTTACCATGTGGAGTCTTTTTCTCCTCCTAATTTCATTACATGGAGACTCGGAATCAGGATAGGTTGGAAATTACCAACGAGGATCCACAGCCATCGTGATATTACATCACTCTACATTATCACACCAACTGCGAACAAGGAGAAAATGCTGTAAGGAATGTCCATAACGACGTCTCAAATTAGGTTAAAGTCCACTTCGAAATTGGCACTTGAATGGTTTCGCTTATCAATTGCAGTAATACTTGACAGGTTTTATGCTGATTATTGTCTTTGTTCACACCCCGATGTTGGGTTGCTATTATTCTCTCTATTGAGAAACCTAGCAACCTAAAAGTTGTAGTTTTTTTTCCTTGTCTTAAACTGCAAGCCTTTTGAGAGACGTTATAGGTCAGACGAAATTGCCTTCCATTTGTATTTTTGGGACTTCAACTTGAACCCAGACTCGTGGATAAATTTGGTCCACCCAAATCCGGTCAACGAAATACCCTAAGTTTCTTCAGGTCCAACCGACACAGTGTTTGTAGAGAAAGAGTGATTTTCTGAACAAGAGACAAAAATGAGGATTGGACAAGATGATGGGGCACCATGTTTGGGTAAGGTATTAGGAAGGAGGTATAGGGATAAGTTATACTTGTTGGAGTGGTTTTTGTATGCTCTAGAGTAAATGATGTGGTTTTGCTCTAACCATACATCACAGAACACGTCAGGAAGAAAGAGAATAAGTGGCAGACAAAAGAAAGTGGATTTCTTACATGTTCCTGACGTGTCCTGTGCTGTATTGATTAGAGCACCACGTCATATTTACTCTTCGAGCATGCAATAATTACTCTACTTGTTGTCTCTTATATTGGGTTTGGGTGTGGTATAAGTAACATGTACAATTTATCCCATCTTATCCCTCCCCATTTTTGCCAAAAAAGTGGTATAAGCACTGTAAGGGGTATGGGGAATAGACGGGTGGGAAAAGACTAAAATACCCCTAACCAATCTAAAATGTGACCTTAAACCCTCATTCGCGGCACTTCCTAGTTCACATATGGCATCTTATCTTACCTCATATCCTGCCCTGCCCAAACACTGAACATAAAAAAATCATATCCTGCCTTATCCCAGTACACAATCATACCCTACTTCATATCCATCTTTGCCCAAATGAGGCTCAAAGGTTTAAAAGAATTAGAAATGAGTGAGCCTGTGAACACGGGTTATTCATAACATGGCCATCAGCCCATAGAGCAAAGCTACCTGGTGTTTCTCTATTTAAAACTTGTGGAAAAAAATTCCAGACTAGCAGGGAAAGGCCAATACTTGTTGCATTATTTAACTTATTTATTGTAGTTTTTAGGTTTCACCATGTAGTATCTACTAATCCCCTTAAGGTATGGAGAAAGAGGAACTTCCGAATGCTCAATTCTAATTCCAAAATCTCAATTTTCACAGGTGGGTCACCGAACCTACGAGAATTTGAAGACCATTCGGCCAAACATGGCGTTACTGGGTCAGCTCTTTCTGAACAAGAGCATGAGTTGGCTCGACTTCCGTGAGGCAGTGGTGGAAGGGCACAAAGGCAGGCAAGGGTCTACCAGGACTAGAAAGAAGGGACAGTCTATATATACGTACCCTGCTCCTGATTGCATGTGCCGTGCTTGAGGGAGGCTGAATTGCACAAGTTGGAGCGTGACGATTTGTCTTCTGAGTTTCCCACTGCACCTGGCTATTGTTTTGTGGGTGTAATTCAATGAATAAAAGATACAATTCCACTCCTTCTACTTAGCAGGTTGAGAGTGCTGTTGTATCAGTCATATGGAGCTACGTGCATAGAAATTAGGGTTGTCTATATATTGTGATTGCAGATATGATTCATGGATCACGTTTCTAGAAACATGTAATATCGTAACATATCATTCAACGGTTACTTCCATTGCATGCCATTGCATGGTTTGTTTTATTCTACTATTCTTTTTGTCTTAGTTCAGCTGATTGTATCCGATGATAGAATGGCATCTATGCACTCCGGTTATGTCAGTGAATTTCCACATTTTGCCTCACGATCTTTCGCAAGGCAAGTTTGGCGAATGATGACTCAAGCAAACTCTCTTTTCTCTGTCTCAAAATATTGTAAGCAAAATGCGCACTCTCAGGAGTGAATATTTCCAGCTAAGAATCCTGGGTTTGAGAAGCTTTTGCAGAATGGAGGATTTCATGATTCTCTGCTGGTTTCTCCTGTATACCAATCACAGAGAATATCGTATAATTCTTTTTTTTTAGCTTACGTTTAGCAGGGTTCCAATCCTGCAGGGGTTTTCAATGCTCTTGCTGATGCATGCTATTTGGATCATCGGAGCTGAAAATGTGACCAACAAACGGCTAACTCTCGATTACTTAAAACGATTCCACGTATCAGATATGCACAATAGGGTAGAAAACACCATGAAGAAGGCCAATGTCCTCTTTAGATAGTCGGTAGAGAAAAGAAAGATCATTTCAAGGCTAATCCGAATCTAGACTAATATTGCACCAAACTACCTATCATTTGTAGACTCCATCAACACTATTGTTCCTGTAACCCCTTATATAAGGCAACAAGTTCCTCCAATATGAGCCCGGAAACATTGCATTATGGTCCAAAAATCACTAGCCTTACTTTGGTAATGCTCATGGTACTTGCAATACACAACTCTTTCTTTTTTTTTTTTCTTTTTTTTTTTTTTTTGATGAATACTTGCAGCACACAACTCAATTGCAGAATTGGGACTGAGACAACAACAGTTCACCCCAATTCCTGAATCAGAACAACTCATTCATGTCAACAGGGGAGAACTTGAACGGTCACAATCAATGTCCACGTAACAGTGCCTGTACAGGAAGGAGCTTTTTCTACTCTATGATGCCAACGATAAAATCAACAAATTGTTTTAGTAACGACAAGGAAGATGAAGCGTTGTATATGCAGCCTATAACAACAACAAAGAATTGGTGTACATAAGAAGAAACCTAAAACATAAATAATCAGTCTCTCTGTTCTCGCTGGTCACCCGATGTAGCTTTTGTAACATTAGAATGGTTAGTCTTGGCCTTTTCAGAACCTGTAGATCCGCTTCCATTTCCACATTTAGCGAGCTCTTTCGCTTCTGTGTGGGTGGAAGGAACAATCTCTTCTTCTATAGGAAGAGTTCTCTTTGAGCCTTCCAAAGCAACCCCAAGAACTATGTTCTCTTCCAATGGAGGTCTTGATGTCGGCCGCTCATTTTCTTGTTTCAGTTGTGGGCTGGATGGTAAATCACCAGCTTCAGAGGCCAAAGATGAGGAAGCACTTCCATTCCCTGTCTTCTTAAGGGGTTTTGGGTCTGAACTTGACAATTCTGAATCCGCAGAGGTAGAAGAACTTGAACTTGGTGTCTTAAAGGCAGGCTTCGGCGGTGAATTTGGTTTTTGTGAATCATTATCCCCTTTGGGTTCAGGGTCTTGCATTTCTCCAACTTTTACATCACCTTCTTTGACATCAGGCGTATCTTTAGCTTTTAACTCAGGCACAACTGTTCCTGCTTTAGCTTCCATCTTCCCATCAGGTACAGGCTTCATATTGTTCTTGCTGTCTTGCTCTACATTTGAGCGTGTTGGTTTAGCTTGAGGTTTTGATTTTTCTTCTCCATTGACTTTGTAAGGGGGTTCGATCATTAGTAAACGGCGACTAGAGGCTGCTCCGCGACTGAAGATAGAATCTGAGAAGGGTATGCTTTCTATATCTGAGTCGCTATAAATTTTCTGAATAGTTCGCATCGGAGTGGCAAGCCGAGCGCGGTGATGGCTGATGACTCTGAGAAGATCCAGCAATATAGCTTCCTGTTCATCAAGGAAATAATTATAGGCACGTGTTATTTATTCACTAACATAACCTGATGTACATCTCCTCTACAAACAGAATGCAACCAGGTGACCCAACATAAGGATATTGTTCCCATCCGGAAACAATTCCAGTTTTTTTTTTTTCCAATACCAAATGCTCAAGAAAATTTAAGAATTTCAATGTTTGTTTGGTGATATACTGCAATAATTCTCGTATCACAATAGCTCCTATGCACCAAATTTTGCACAGCTGGTCCAGAATAACCATAAACACAAATCATTCAAAAGTACCAGTTGACAAATGCCACAAAAATTGCATCTGGTTTCAGGAAGGAAACAAATATTCTTACCTTGACACACAAGTACTCTTCAAAATGTGAAGTCTTCACAAAGCAAGATATCAATATCTGAAAGATGCACAAAAGAGGTATCAGTGTTCGTCACCAGACACGTCAATGCCCAAATGTCTCGTCTTCCCTCAAAAGGAAAGCAAACAGCTGTTTGAACACCTCTAAAACCCATCACATTGTGGATAGTGTACTTGAACTGCACCAAATTGCTAGAAGTCTCTACTACCAAAGATCCAAGAAAATGCACATGAGATATATATAACTGCTTGACAACATGCTAACACAAACTGGTGATTTCGTGTTTGTGATATGCTCATAGATGCCTCACTTGAATGGCCTTGTAAAAAGGGAGCTGCTCTATTACTAAAATATACTGTAACAATTAACAGGTAAATCCCCACTTGCCCCTGATGCAAATTTAATCAATCTCGTATTCAGGTTGATCCAGTATACCATCTCCATGATTAGCAAAATGCATCTCACGAGGATATGCACTGAAGGAACTATGGTTTTCAATTTATATCATCAGACAGAGATGCTTGAGGAAGAATATATTCAGAGGGTAAATCATAAAGCATAAGTTTTCATTTGAACATGATCTACAATGTTCTTATCAAAGATAAATTCTTAATGGAGTATAAGAAGCATGCCCCTACAAACTGCATAATAAAAAAGGGCAACATAGCAAGATAATTCTTGTAATTAATAAATAAAGTAAACATCAGTAATAATAGTCTCTAAGGTAAATTAAGGAATTCTCGATTGAGTAACTACTTACCAGAAGGGCCTGATTTTCAGGATTTACATTATCCAGGAACACTCTTCTGTGCAACCTCTTGTGTTCCACATTTGGATTTTTTGCCAACACTTTCCGCATATCCGCAACAATATTCTTCAAAAGAAACAGCTCATCAAGGAACAAATATAAATCTTTGGATGAAATAAGGAACCCAGAATTATTTGACAAAACTAATCCAGTAATTCCTTACATTGATCTTGTTCACATCTAAGTGACTAATAGCCAGATGTGTTTTAATACGCCAATGAGTTTTTTGACTGAGATTTCTCACAACATTGACAGTGAATTTGTGGTTAGGAATATGAACTGCTTCACGATCTTCTCCTCTTATGATAGTTGGTGACCACCAACCTACATGCTGTACCATAAAAGTGGGAAAAAGACGTCAAATTCTTGAGGGCGCATATAAAGAACATAATATAGTTGAACTTTACAAAAATATAAACCTATCATTGACTGCGCCAATGGTATATATTCCATCTAGCTTAAGACAAGTCAAGTCGGAAAATAGGGTATTTGAATTTTTCAAAATTCTCTTAAACATGAATAGTAGAAAGTAACTTGTTAACTTTTCTAAATGTGCATTACAATTCATTAAATTGGAAGATCTACAAGAATCCAACACATAATAGATGCAATACAGATACAAATCCAAAAAGTATTAACATTGCCATGCCATAGTTTTTTATATGTGCTTGGTACTAGTTCACATACCTCAACAGTACCAGAAACTTCATATCCCTCTATCTTTGTCTGAATCCATTCATTCACAATAAACGGCCTGGTTGCATGGATCATTGCACTTGAGAGAAAATTTGTGAAGATCTGCATCATCAAACATCTAAAAATTCAATATTCAACACAAGATGAAAGGCAACCAATAAAAGCACGAATTTGCAATAAAAATATAGTTCATCATCTTAAATGGAATATTAAAGAAACAATACCTCACGACCAGCAAGAGTAAGCAATACGGTCCCAAGACCACCAGCAGTGAGCCACTTCTGAGTAGAGAAACCTAGCAGCTCCATAAACAATGAAATAGCAGCAACCCATACTGCAGTGTAAATGGCTTTGCCAGCAAATTGAAAACCCAGCTGTCGATAAGCAAGAAAGTTAGACTTGTGAAGAGACAGAAAGAGAAGAGATCATGAAAGACTACATAGACAGATGAACTGGACTGATAAAGATGAAAATAGTGATCTTCATAGAAGTAACTATTTGAAACATGACAACACAAATCTAACCATGCTAGAATGTGACTGGCAATACGGGGCAAAATGCAGTATTAACAGTTTGCTATAAACTTTATTAAATTAGAGGTTTTAGAACTCCACAATTTTGATAAGTCAGGGTTCAAATGTTACAAAATTATTTTTATTTAAACTGAACACACGCAAAGAAAATCCAAATGCTGCATGTAATACCAAGCAAACTTGCATTTGATTTTGGCTGAACTGCCATTCTCTAATTATTGGCTTTCAGATATGAGTCTCTGCTCATGAAGATTCTAATCAAGGTCTGGGGAATGGAGTCTGCTTTTAAAACCGGATCGGACATTGAACCGGTGAAGATGCTGAGTGGTTGAGGTTCAACCAGTGGTTCAATTGGTTCACTGTTAGTGTAATTAAATAATACTAGATCTATATTATTCGTATGTTGATATTTTGCATATACATGTCTATATGTGACAAAATATAATAATTATGATACAAACATTTAGATGACCACTCGACCATTCATAAAAGTTAACAACATAAAGCAATAATATAGTAATAAACATGCATTCTAATAAATACATATTCAAATTGGTAATAACTAATTAAGTTTAACGATTTTTTAAGAATGAATAAGCAAACTTAATTGCAATAACATGACCTGATGACAGCATACTTTGACAATATTAATACATTCGTTAAAAGAAAAATTAGAAAAGGGAATGAAAAACAATGCTGTTTTCTAAAAACAATTAGCTTGCTGGCTTGGTGGCAAGAGTTATTGCATGGAAGTGGTAGGTCTGGAGTTTGATTGTCCTCACAGCATCTCAAAAGAGTCCAAGTAGTAATATTTGTGTTCAGCAGCTAATTAAAGGAAGAAAACAGAAGCACAAGTGGCGTTCATGTCCCACAAATGGGTGATAAAGACATATCTGAGACAGAGAAGACACTTCTTTACTTCTTTTTTTGAGGGAAAGGACACTTCTTTACTTGATCTTGATAATGGATCACATGACAGACATATATATACGGCAACTATGTTGCACCGACACTCCAAATATTTTCTGGTTCGCGTTTCGGACACTCCGACACGCGGAAACGTCTCCGACACTCGGCCTAAACGTCTCCGACAGGCCAGGTGGCGTTTCGGTTCAAAAAAACAGAAAAAAAAATGGCGTGTCTAGCCGTCCGACACGTGGGAGACACGCGTGTCTTAAACCGGAGACACACGTGTCTGGAATTTTTTAAAATTTCTCGGGGTTCGTCTTGTGATATATTAAAAATTATAGGGACTGTTATGAAATTGTAAGTATCATCTTCTCAATTCATAGATCCTTAATCCTAGCCGCACACTATCTCAAATACTCATCAGGGTTGCGAAACAAAGAAAAAAACGCGAAGAGGCGAACACGAAAGAAGAGAAGAATCGAAGACCTACCTGTAGTGTCCGAAATTATTTATGCTTTGATCTATTTGTACTAGGTAGTGACTAAAATTGTCATTGCTTTAATGTAGTGCCTTATGACTTTACCTATATATATATATATATATATATATATATATATATATATATATATATATATATATATATATATATATATATATTTCGCGTGTCCGCGTTTCCTGATTTCCAGAAAATTGGCGTGTCGGCGTGTCCCGTGTCTTGCCGTACCCGTACCCGTTTCGGTGCAACGTAGTATGGCAATGATACAAAAAGGAAAATTATTTTTTCGAGTTCCAAATACTAACATCATCAGACAGATGCTTCTCTAAAAGACCCATCTGGTTAGCAATTGAGGGGTACAGCTCACACAAAATTACTCGTAGACCAGCTTTTATCCACTGACCTAGACGGACACTATACATGAATATGATTCATAAAACGGTAGTGAACATGTTAGTAAATCTTATCGATTTTATCCATAAATGCATACTTTGCTTAGACTAGTTAAAGGAAACTGCCAATGACATATTTTTAGGACCTCCCAGTTGAGAGAAGTTCAGACGTTTGGTGAACTAGAAGTACTAAACCTAAATATAATTCTTATAAACTACTTCTTTCGAGCGTCATGAGAAAGTTCCAGTTTTCCACTATTGTTTCCCTAAAGCCGAGTGCATTTCCAGCATAGTTGTCAAATCCGGATTCAGATAGTGAATCGAAATACACCTTCACTTAAAGATTCAGCTTCCAGTAATTTTATGTAGATATATTAAAAATATTTCATAAAGCTATAACATTATTGAACAAAATATTCATTTTTACAAAAGGAAAGCTCAAATTATTGGAAACTCGCATCCATAATTAGTGATTAGGAGTTTCACACATCTAAAAGATGAAGAGTATCTAGATATAGATAGGCATGTGGAGCCAGGAACTACAAGATGCCAAGGAGATAGAAAATAATAGAAAACTATCTTGAGAAAAATGCTCTCGTAATTTCAAACAAATCCATGTTGCAAAATAGACATAAATGTAGGAAGTAATGTAGGAAGTATTATTTCTTAGACTGATGCTGCAACTCAATTAGACCTTCAGATGAATCGAAGGTGAATTGTAGAATCGGTCTGAATCGTAAGATTCGGACTCTAGAATCGGGATTCAAATATTTTTTTGGCCATTAAAGATTCATTAAGGGATTCACATTGTTTCATGGGTGAATTGAATCGAATCGTAGGATACGAATCGTGAATCGTATGATTTTGACAACTATGATTTCCAGACTCTAGAGGGCAGACCCCATACCACCCAGGAAGAAGGTTGGGGTATTTACTGATTACCAGTAGCTCTCCAAGTCAAGGTATCCTAAGGACCCTTCTAGAGGAGTATTTTTGCCTCAGAAGGAGGTGAAGAGATCTCGGGCTCTTCTATTATCTTAGCTCGAGTGAGAAAATCCACTGCACTTGGCTCAAGAGAATGTACTCAGGAGTCCAGTTATTTTTCTGAAGCATGAAGTTAGAGAACTTGATCGCCCACATATAGACACTAAAAGGCTCTGTCCCTTGAGAGCATACTTGCCATTTCTCTGCATGGGCCACTCCTAAGCTCTCCAATACCCTACCTACCTATGACTCAGCACGGGAGAAACAGTTGCGGAACTGCACTCTTCCACGTTAAGAGCACTACCCAAGCATGTAATACTAATATCTACTAAGCATGATTCTTTTTTGATAGGTGAAATATCTATGACTCATGAGATGTCAAATTCTACTAACGTGTTTTCTCCTGTTTGGCTACATTCCGTTGTCAGCACTTCGGTGCGCAGCTCATGATAAGACCTTCACATTTGACATCTTGGTTTTTCGCCTCAAGTGTTAATTAATTGGTGATATTTGCGCAAATATAAGGTTTAATAGTCTAATCATCTTCTGCTTCATTGTCCTATTGCATTGTGGTCGTTCTGGGCTCTAGTTCTAGAGACTTTCGGAAGTAGTTCGGCTGCGCCGTGCTATGGTTTGAAAGTTCCTCCTCATTGCTTGGAACGGGGTCCGGGTCAACGGAGAGAGGTACAAAGCTTAGCATTTAGCTCCTTTAGTTCTTACGTGGAACATTCGGAGCGTGCGTAACAGACAGACATATGACGGGATATGTATGTCTCGTACATTCGTAAGAGGTCTTATCCTTACTCGCTGAGCAGCGCTCCTGCTGCATGCTGCTAGGTTTGATTGATCAATTGCTTGATTTTTTTTATTCTTTGGCTTAGTTTATTTCTGTCGAGGTTAGTTATTTTTCTTCCTGTGTAGGTTCTGATGGTATGATCTACCAGTTCCTATGTAAACACCTTTTTAGCTTTATTGGAAGTTTGACTATACATAAAAAAATAATTTTGTATCAAATCTAATAATTAGCAACTTTAACTATTTATTGAATGGTTTGCACTGAACTGTTCGCTACATTAAGAAAATATGATGTAGCATCCTAGAATATTGGTGACCTAGCAACTCCCCTCTCTTTAAGCCCCTGCAAGGGGTGATCCACATGCGAAGTAATTAATTGAAATCAGCTTCAAATATTTGCTTCTACCAAGTACGTGAGAGGCGTGAGAGTATAAATTATTTAAATATCCCTGTGATCACTAATTCACCAAGGTACTCTAGTGAGAATATCTAAGTATTCTGCACTCACATATTGTCTAGTGAAAATTAGAGACCGGATGAGTGTACACACCATTTACTTCTAGCACCTGATTGTGAGGTTTAGACAAATTCGTAGTGAACACTGACCACCAAGGTAATGGGAATTATGTCAAAAATCAAAATAGAACCTTAAAACATAATATTACCACAAGTACATAACAAAGTTGAGTTGCAACATACATTTCTTGGATCGGTTGTGTCATTCACCTCCATGAAAAACTTTTGTCCTTGCTGGATCACACTGCACCAAGTAAAAAAAGTCTTTGCATGTCAAATAATTCCAAGTATTTGGTTCCTCCATACTCAGCATTCTAGACTTAACTTAATGCTTATGCGCATATCCAGTCAATGTACGTGTTGAAGATTATATATCCGAAGGTCAGATTCACATGATTGCCGAAGTTTCATGTTGGGGACTCAGTTTGAAAGTGGCCAGAATTCAGATACGTGTGCAGGGGTATGGCAGACGTTACATGTTTGTGTTATATACTTATGTGTACTCCTATGTTATGTATAAATAAACCTAGTAGTACTTCTGGTTCTATATATATAGTATATATATATATATTTTTTTTTTAATACCTTTGAGTTACTTGCTTCTTTTAAACTGTTTGATAATGCCTGGGTCTATGTGGAAGATTATCAAACTATTGGGAACTTATTACTATCTGGGGCTATTTGGAAAATTATCAAACTATAGGGAACTTATTACAATAACATCTAAGATAAAGCCCACCGTATCTTTCTCATAGTTCAGTAAGGCCAACAAGTTCTTAAAATTTCACTAACAATAAAAGCTTGCCGAAAGTACGAAAACGCCATTATCTTAAAATCAAGCAGTTAACCGTGGTGGACAGAAAGAGAAAAAAAAATAGAAATACAAACAAAATTCACGGGAAGCTTCGACCTTCGAGATTTACTTATGCACGAATCCCAGTTGCCGTGAAGGCAACTGAATTCTCTTCATGAGAGTCGAGAGAGTGGATGATCTAACAACAGCAGGTTGGTGGTTAACGATGAAGACAGTGGTGGCTGGCAGGTTGTTGGCAAGTTAGCCGCGTCGGAGGTAAAATCAAAACACCCACATTGGTGTTAGGCCGTGTCGACCCGAGTACCCCAGCCAATCTGACGGGTCCGGGTAACATAGCTCATCACAAAATAACAGAAATGAAGGATGCATTGAGTTCTCCTGAATCGATCTACCATTTTTGATGTAATCATCTTATGTTGGTGAAGCATCCGAGTCTACATCTGATTTACAAGAATGCATAGGGACACTAAAAAATGCTTCATATTATGAGGATATTTTGTTCGATCATATGTTTGGTAGCATGATCATTCTTCCTATTGTTTCCGCTTTACAAAGTTGAAACTCATGTTTAGGTATATTCTTCCAGGAATGCGGAAAATCTTAGCCTGCCCATCATTTCCATGCATCGTAAAGGTTAGCTAACTTCAGAAGTTACGTTGGTAAGATTTGGATGGACATCTTACGAGTGCCAATTACGAATTTGAGAAATGAAATCCAGGACACTCGCACTGCCATTGAATAGTTTACTAATCCACTGCCCCAAAAAGAGCAAGAGTGAAACTCCGAAATCCTGCTGTCGCTGGTTTTACCCTCAACTAAAATCGGTCAAGGGTTCAATGTAAATTTACGTTTCTTCCTTCTCTTTCTCTTTAGGCACTTACACATATGGTGCGGAGCAATTTGTCCGTATTATAACACTCTTTGACATTCAAAGAAACACCATGTATGTTTAATGTATTTCCACTTCATAGTTCATAGCAAGCCAATAGGAAACAAAGCTCCATAATAAGTACATCTAAGAGCCAAGAGTGAATGATTTCTATCGGTATCTGCTTAAAGTTATTAAGGCGCTTCAATCAGTGTGCAATCTTTTGGTTAAGTAGATAGGTTATCACCAAATGATTAAAGTGTCAAAATGGTTATGGCTTGTTTAAAATTGTTACCCAACAGACAATAAATAAGTGAAGGATGGTGATCTCTAAGGGTAGGGAGGAAAAATAGAAATTCCAAAGCGAATGAGCCGCAGAACATAAATGTCTATTTGATTGACAGAAAAGCCGATGCAGGTTCCATGCAAAAGCAGGGATTTAGGGGTATTCTCAGGCTGAGCCTGGTCTAGAAGAATGTTCAGCTTCAATGGCATGTCACAGGTTAAGTCCCATAAGAGATCAAATTTAATAGACAGCATTTGGATGAGGGATACATACAGCCTATGAAGGACAAAATAAGGCGGGGATGGTAGTCGTTTGTTTTACAAGGACCTCATCCATGGGACTTGACTGCAGCTGGATGGTATGGATTTCCATCTACCCTAGGGAGGCAGCCTTGTGGTAGATGATTTTTTTTTTTTTTTTCAACGGGAGGTTAACGCGACTTTGCATATGCCAAGTGGTGATAGACTTCTGATCCAAAATGGTAATCTATCACATTTATTTAGCACATTGGGAAACCTCAAAGCTAAAGTTTCCCTAGGATTCTTGAAAACTATCTATGCGTATGTTTCAGGAAAGCTTGAATGCAACTTCCTTGGCTTTAATTCCTTAGACCAATGAGTTGCAAGATACTAAACATTTTAGGCCAATAGTTCTTTCAAATATTTCTAACAAAATTATTAGCAAGGCTTTGGCTGTTAGGCTGAAAGAATCTTAGCTGATACTATAACCTTCCTAGAGCTTTTGGTAGACTTAATTTAATCTGGGGATTATTAAGTACATAGATCTTTTCTTAAGAGGAAACATCGGTGTTCCATGTAATCTGGATTCTTGATATTCAAGATGCTTACGATCCTATTGAATGGGAGCCTTTGATATGCTAGAGAGGTTCGGACTTAGTGCTCTTTGGAGAGTTGGATGAGGTTGAGTAGCAAGGACTTCACTGTTGTTATTGTAGATGATGCTTTTTTTAAAAGCCTCGTGTATGGATCGCCTGTTGTGTATTGCACTGTTTAACTGAAGTTATGTAAGATAAAGAGGTGTTCCATGTAATTTGGATTCTCGATATTCAAATGCTTATGATCATATTGAATGGGAGCCTTTGATTTGCTAGAAAGGTTCGGACTTACTGCTCTTTGGAGAGTTGGATGAAGTTGAGTAGTAAGGAGTGGACTTCACTGTTATTGCAGACGGTCCCTTTTTTTAGTAAAGCCTCACATATGGATTGCCTTTTCAGAAATAGAATAGTTTAAATGAAGAAATTTCAGATAACGAGCTTCCTACGATGAACTTTGCAGGCATGTTAGATAGTGAAGTTGCCTTATAGTGGGATTGCTTAACGTCATCAAAAAGAAGAAAATAACAAATTGTCGTTTATGTGGAGGACCAGCTGCCAAAAGATGCAGGCTTCAAGTTAGTCAAGTTAAATGACTGAATTCACAAACATTACAAGTCGAGATCCAAAAGTTGATTTAATGTAATTTACCTTGTTAATGCATAGTGCAGACATCTTAGTATTGAAACTGCAGCCCTCGGTAAAGAAGATTACAGAAGATATTACTCACCTGGATAAACAGTAGGCAAGTGCAAGAACTGTTGATAAGGATCTTATAAAATTCAAGATCCTTTGCTTAACAATCTGGCTAGCTTCTGAAGGTAGAACAACAGGATCAAACCCTCTGCAACCAGAAGAAAGCTGTCAGTCTATTGCAAGAGTGGTTGAAGCGGATGCTTCGTTCAAAAGAAAAATACAAAACTTCTTTTATTCAATCATGTGATGTGGGGACACCTGCAAATAAGAGTCACTCCAGTCCACAACAGCAAAGGTTGAATATAAGATGTCATAACATAATGTGTACCACTCTTTTTCCAGCTACTATCACTCTTCTGCAAAAATTAACAATATAAATCAGAACCCAGAGGAGTGGGAGTAGAAGGCCAACACACAAGAAACTAAAAAGCAAAAGAAAAAGAAAGTGAAATCTCAAACGGGTAGTCCTTACACGGAAAAATACGTTTCGGCTTTGACGCAGAACTGGCCCAAGACCCCATACAGTAAAAACAATAATACCAACAGCTGAAGCCAACTTAAGTACAACAGGATTGCCTTGCAAAACAGTACTGGACCTGCAGAAAATGTACACATATAAGCTCAGAGAGCATGAATGCATTGAAAGAAGCACCGAACTCCTGGAATCGTCCAGTTCATGCACTGAGAAAGAACAACCAAACCAATTTGGCAGGTCCAATGATATGAACCTTGATATGGCACTACCTCAAGGCTCCAACCCACATCTTGATCAGTTGCTTGATAAGCTTTTTGAAATGACAAGGATATTTAGTTCTTAAATAAATGTCTATTCAGTTAACTATGGGAATTACAGATCTGTCCACTGATAGACGCCGCTTAAAAAGGTTTTATAACCAACAAATGGGCTGACCTAAGAAGCACGGATACGGATACGGGTGACCGGTACGATACGGGAACAGACACATGACACGTCATTTTCTAACAAAAAAAGGATACGACACGGCAGGGATACTACAAATCTATTATTATCTTTTTATATATATTTTATTTATTTTACTACTAATAGGTGATAAAATATTGGTTCCAACTTCTTTAATTTTTATGGCTTAAATATCACGAAACAGCATAGATTAATTATAAGAATGAGATTGGGAATGAGGAGCAGCTTATGTGGGTTCGAGTTTGACATGTTGTGTTTGGAAAACCCTTGAAGTTGTCACATGTGAGAACTTAAAAAACCTCGCTTGAACCTTTCGTCCACAAGGGCAACCTTTTCGTATATTGAGCCATACTTTAGCTTAACTATATTTTAACCCATTTAAAGCTAAAATATTTCATAAAACAACCCGTGTGGAAGTCTAATAGACACAAAGGGGCGGCTGTCGTCTCTCACATTAAGCATCCAAAAGTGTCCCCCAAGTGTCCAATCTAATAAAATTCTTTAAAATACTCAGACACGCCAGCTGGAGTGTCTGACACATATTTTGAAGTGTCGTACGAGTGTAACACCCACCAAATTCCCAACCAGGGACTCGGGGCGTGGTACATGTGGTATCAGAGCAGGCGGGTTTAGGGCAGGTAGGGCTTATGGGGACAATCACGCTTTCCAAACTCGGACAAACATCTAGCTCGGTAGTTAGACTCTTTATACACACTGGTAGTTCAGAAAATTAGGATTAACAAATAGTTTAAATTATTTGTAATTTCATAAATAATTTGATTTGTGTTTGGTTCGAATTTCTGGTTGAAAATGAGGGTGTTACACCGAGTGTCCTAAGTGTCCGACACGAATACGGCCTGTTTTGGAGTAAGGTTTGAAGTTGTGATTTTTACCAAAAATCAAGGGAGATCAATGTAATTTACCCTAAGCGTTATGATCATATGCATATGCTCTACCAGAAATTTGCAAACAAATAGTTAGCCTCTACAATAACCAATTGACCACCTGACCAATATAAACTAATGCCTGCATAGACCAATTTAGCCTAAAATTTAAAATTCAAAGAGGTTTTTTAGTTTCAAATCGATATTTGATTATACATACAGAACCGAGGAATCACGGGTGATTCTAGGAGGTCGTGCACCAGCACCGGGTGATCGCACCTGTCTCCTCCGGTGCTTTGGTGGGTGCAGCATGGTCCTTTTGTAATTTCTGAGGAAGTTAACATACCTCTTTTGTGACTTGTGCATATGTGATGTATATTATCTATCTGTAGAATGGTTCATATGTTTTGTTTTTTGTTTTATTTTGGCATGGAAATCTTACAAACAGTTTATCAAAAATATACACAACTTCGCTGCCCCCCACCGCACCTGCACCCCTAAACTGAGACGAAACTAATCCAAGCACCTTACTCCTTTTCAGCAGCAATTCAGTTAATCTGTGAAGCTCGAATATGCTACTGAAATGCCGGATTCAGGACAAGTGATTAAGTATTACGACGTTGACGAACTTGGGAAACAACGAGTTTTTGACTTACACGACTAGGATGACCCTGCTCAGCAACCAAAGAAGATCCTTGACCACCGCAAATGAGGCTTTTTCAAACAATTTGTCTATGGTTACGATTTTGCTGATGTCAAAAAAGTTAACAATCAATCAATCAATATCTCCATTGGCGTCTGTCCAAACTCTTTTCCTCCCTGAGGTTTAATTTGACTAAGTCTGTGTCTTATTGTCTCTACTCTACCCAGGTTCATTTTGGTATCCCTCTCCCTCATCTACCACCCTCAATCTGAACCATGTCAAAATGTTTAACAATATAAAATTTCTTATATCGCGTTTTATTTTTTTCAACAAACTAATCTTATAGTTTCCCAAGTTCGCTTAATGGACTTGAATTCTTTACTTATTAGCTTTACAAGTCCTCCCCACTTTTTAATGTAAATCATAATCATATATGGCTTTTACTTGTAAGTAGGTCAAACTAATTGCTTTTTGAAGTTCACGGTTGAAAACTAAAGTTGATGCTCTCGGATAAATCGGTGAAAAATACAATAGTTCTATGGTGATTTTCGAAAACATTGTTGCTTGTTTCTATTGTGTAGAGTGAGAAAAAATCGGCAATGGACACCCGATTTCAGATCAACTGATAATCAATTTACCACATAAAGTGAAACCTAAAAACGTGAGGCCCCTTGCTTGCGTTGACCAGACCTCTTCTTCCGATCCATACAAGATGATTTAAGGGTGCATACTTTTGCTGGGAATCCTTCAGTTTCTTCTTCACCTCTGTTCCGATAGGAGATGGTGCACAGAGGTCCAAAACCAGCTCTGGCTAGTGGACATAGTTGTCTGAATCGAAATGTTCAAAAACCTGTTGTGCCTAAGGTTTATCTCTGGTGCTCCTTCCGATGACCCACCAGCAGAGTTGAAGCAAACAGTTCAAGTTGCACATGATACCTCATTAGCTACTGATAGGCAATGAGCTAAGGCCAACCAAGATGCAGTTGGTTCTTCGTAACTATCGTGTACCGGTTCACAACAATTTTGAGGCACTGAGGTATATTTCGGTGGTGCGTGATAGTGAAGAGGGCCTTAAAAAGCATGCGAGGCATTAATGGCTACCACAGACAATACAGATCGACAACTTATGGTTTGTGATTCTAGTAAGCAAAGTGATGCTTCTGGTGTGGACATGACTAGTCCTCAAAGAGATGGAATTATTAGGGCTGATGAAGTTACCGATTCTAGTAGGCGGTGGGAAATGGTGGGCAAGAGCACAAAGGGGAGGCTCAGAGTTCTAGTGGTTTAGTGGGGACACAGGAGCCGGGTACCCAGTTGGATGTGTTGTTCAATCCAGTCCTCTAGCAAGTCTGCCTCCATCAAGTGTTGATGATATGATGGAGTTTGGGAAGTGTTTCGGGTTGTCTTTTCATGGTCAGTAGCGGGAAGCAAGAAGGTTTTATCAACTTCTTGCAGACGAAGGAAATCGCAGTGCAGAACAAGCTTTTCGGTCAAACTTAAATAGCTTTTCGGCCTATCAAATAAAAATCGTATAATGCATTGATCTCCCTCTCCTAAGTCCTACGACAAGTATTAGTTTATTTAAAGACTCGACTCAAGGGCAATTGGGTAATAAGAATTTGATTGAATAAGCAACGTAAGGAACTAACAGAGCAAAACGTGACCAAGGAGCAGATGTTACACATAACTTAAAATCACGGAATTTTGGTAATTTCTGATCGGTAGAGGTTAGGGTTGCATCTAGGCCAAACGCCAAGGAAGATGGACGTAATTACATCCTCCAAGAGATTCCCCTATCTAAGGCAGTAAATAGTAAGAATACATGGAGCAGCTTTAGATTGACAAATTTAATGTGTCAAACCTTACAAGTCCTGCAACCGTGGACTTGCATTACCAATCATAATTTGCTGGTATAATGAATGATGCAACAAACTGGTCCACATAAATTCTAAATGTTCTAAGAAGTTGATTAATCTCTGTTAGTCTTTGCTTATGCCAGAGATTAATCGGTTCCAATGGAACAGAGCGTCATTGTTTCAACTGCTCGAAAGTTAAGGTCATTTTCAAAGATATCACTCTATAGATCGTGTCCAACTATTTGTTAATGCTCATAACTATGCTTACAACTGTTTTTGAAATTTGACCGTGAAGTGCTATTTAAACTAGAGTTAAAGTTTACTAGAGGAAGAAATCAATGAAAATGCCCATAACTATGATTACAACTGTTTCTGAAATTTGACCGTTAAGTGCTATTTAAACTAGAGTTGAAGTTTAGCACTTTACTGGAACAAGGATGAAATGTGCAGCAAGGGTTATATCATCTTACCCTTAACATGAAAAGGAATCAAAGGATATTGATACTTAAGTCGAAAGAGAACAAAAAATTCATAATATAAAAAACAGCAGTAATTAAGAAATGATTTGCCTTTTTCATGACAAAATAATGCATGGAAAGGTGCAAGCAAGGATTAATGGGAAAAAGATTGATCACCTTGTGAGAGCAACAGCAATGTTCTTCATACAAGAAAGTCCAGACGTCTTCCCTGGATCCAGCAAGAAATGACACTTAAACATACCATGTCTACATGGACTCGGGAATATTGGCCTATGTTGACCTCCTGAACGAGGTATACGCAGTGCATTCTGCTGCTGTAAATGCAAACAACTATCTTTAATCATCTATATGACTAAAGATTGTATGAAAAGATGCAATGCAGTGTTTGAAAAATCCAGAAGCAATCTATCATTGGTGTCGAAATAACTATGGACTAAGGCTTCATGATAAAATGCAATGATTAAACGATCCGCTTTGAAAACATAAAAAGTAACAGTTACAATTAGGTGCTTTCTCTTATAGGCGAGGACTGAGCCACATGGGGACCAGGATGGTCACATGCCTCACCCAAGATTTTGAAAAACAGAAAATCCAAGATCTCCAACAGCATACGAACTGAGTACCAATAAGATTTCTTATTCCTCTTATAGATAAGAGAGAATAGCTTATTCCTCAGGGGTATTGTAATGTAAATATCTGTAGAAATCCATGGGGTTCCACCTCAAAACCAATTGGCAGTGAGAGGTATAGCCCAGGATACCAAATAATTCTTTTTCTTCATCTTGAATGTTCGGTGTGGGACTTCTCAACACGCCCCTCATGTGTGGCATACTTTGGTCTACACGTGGATCCATTTGTCTGCAGTTTGGCGGTGAGCATGTGGGTTGTTAGACCACTCACATGTGAACCAGGCTCTGATGCCATGTAGACATCCATGGGCTTCCACCTCAAAACCAATTGGCAGTGACAGGAGAAACCCAGGCCAGGATACTAATTATTCTTTTTCTTCATCTTGAATGTCCGATGTGGGACTTCTCAACACTATCCAGTGAAAAAAGTTAAACCACCGGAAGCTACAGATCAGGAGAGAACACAATTACTGAAGCAACAAGTACAGATTATCCTATATTCCACAGTAAGGGAAACCATACCAAAGCATGAGATGAAAGACCAGTTCTCAACAAGTGTAAGTTCCCACTTCCAGCGACGCTCTGCGGAAATATAGGTATGTACGCAAAGAAGAGACCGTTAGAAAGAGAGACACAGTACGTAAAAGAGAGTTATCAAATCAAAATAAGGAAGATAATCACCCGGCAACGTTTATCACAGTTGCGTTTTTTTGATAGGCCCAATCCATGAGGAACTTGCAAAGACCCAGTAACAGCCATTGCAAGAACCTTATTTGGTATCTATATTATTGATAATCCAGCTATAGAACAAGATGATTCTGGGATCGACAAGATTCAATCATCACACAGCTAGCAACTCGGAGAATTATAAACGGCAGATCACTCCCATCTCAAAAACCTGTCAGTTATCAGACAAATCAATATGATGAGCAATCATAAACCAAAAAGTAAAGCTTTATTATATTACTAAAATCATTACTTTAGCATAAATAAATTGATTAGCAGGTTTATCTGAGCAGAACGTAAGCTTGTTTGTCGATTCGAACCGAATTCGAGCCTATAAACGAGCTACGAGCCGAACAAGAACAACACGAACACTAACGAGCCAAGCTCAAACAAGATCTTTTTGTTAGACTTGAATTCATGCTTGACTCGTTTAGTAGACAAGTTAAACGAACCATACCTAAACAAGAAGTATTTGGTTCGGCTCGACTCGTTTGCTGCCCTAATTCTATCCCAGAGGTATATTTCTAATCTCAAGCAAATGTTCCATGAGATTAAGATCAAGCAACTACATAATCTGAATTATAGTTGGATCTTGCTGATGAAATCGTAACTACAAGGAAGTTATTAAGAGAATATATGCTTCTTTTTACTCTTTATCGAAGTAGCAGTTTCAAAGCAACCACGACATGGGATGCATCGATAAAACTGAGGCTGGCTCAAAATCTTAAGATCAAAAGCTCCTGAGATGATCGGCACAAGGTTTCTAATGACAACTCCGCGGAGCAGCGAAGTGCTGGGAGCTTCACTAAGACATATGCAGAAACAATTCAACAAGATAATATCCAGATACCTTGTTGCACTGACAGGTTCTCAATCCCAAATATGAAGAGGTCAAATTTCAATTGTGATGCTAGGATGACATTTAGGGTCTTTATTTGTGGCTTAATTCCATTCAGATAAGGGCAAATGTAACTTTTATTTTCAGTCTAATTTGAGAGAATTTTGAATCGGCCGAATAAAATACTTTCTCGGCAACACAAGGAGCACATGAGATAAGATGTTATGTCAAGAATAATAGAGGCATTTGGAGGAAACCTTGTGTCTAGATATTTTCTCAAAATCTAGATATTCCGGTTATGAGATTATTTATAGCGAAGTCATTAAACCAGGACAGACTGGTTCAACAAATGAATAACATACGTGAAGGTTTGAAGGCCCCATTTAAGGGTGGGTACTGAATTGATTGACGAATGGATATTCCAACGTTACCTGAGTGGATCAAATATGAATGCATCAGAAGTCCAAATGCCAACCCCATGCACACCGGAAGCTACTAGCTTGTAGAATCTGAAACCTTGGGCACGAACTCCTTCTACCAAATACTTCGGAATACCAGAAATCACAAAGGAGGAAAAACGTATGATTTGCAAGAAAAAGTTGGCAGTTGGTGAATAAGACAAGTACCAAGAAGCGAAAACTAACTTGAGCTGCAAGAGAAATGAGGGTGGAGGATGAATTACGAGAGGGAGCTATCCCTACGAATGTGCTAACTTGTCAGTGAGCCAGTGATACAATAATCCATTAAGCTCAAGTTGTCAGAACTTAGAACTCAAGAATCACTCTAGTAGTTGCAACCTTTCTGGAACTATCGACAATTCTAACTCACTAATCACTCATGATCATACATAACAACCAATCAACTCTTATAACCATCACTGTCATTCAAAAAATCAACATCACTATCTTCTTCACCGTGACCCCTACCTTGATCTTTCTCTCTACTCTCTTTCATTCCCTTTTGTCTTTCCCGCATTCATAATTACTTCCATTGACTATGCTCGTAAACAAATCCAAAGTATACACACATGTCAATTAACACCCAATATTGCAGCTCAATGTTTTTAAAGCATTAAGAGCTCCAAAATCTCTAAAAATCACTTTAATAGCAAAATAATGAAACCGAATTGTGAATATTGGCAATACGACAGGTGGGTGCCAAAAATGTGGATATAATTATTCAGTTTAAGACCATGAATTACTCGTCTTAACGATGTTCCCAGGGTTAGTTACCTCATCCCACAAACCAAATTATAGTCCATCAACAAAACAATTAAGCATATGCGCCAAGAACCCAGAAAAAATACACATACAAGGTTGAACAATACCACAAGCAAACGCTGGAAACAAAAATGCACGTTTCTGATATTGCAAAGTGAAATGACTCAGATTGTAGGGTGCAATTGATAAGGTGAATGCTTGAGTTGAGAGTAATTTTGCTTCAATGTTCGCGATTCGATTGTTTGGCAGTGAGTATTTAGGGCATCTGAAAACCCAAATTAATGCCGAGAGAGAAGGAGAGAAGAGTGATTTACCCGAGAGGCAAGAGATGGTGAATCCTGCACCGGAAAAGGAACCGTCAACGGAGACACAGAGCCAGGTCGGAGACGCGAGAGATTGTACGGTTGGTTTGGTGTAGCAGCGTGTGGTCTCCGACTTGGTTGGGGGTGCGTTCGTAAATTGATAGAATCAATCTCCCACACGTGCCAATCGCGTAGCCCTCTTTCTTGATAGGACCGCCACAATGGAATACCTACATTCCCCCACCAACATCTAACTTTTTAAGAAATCTGAGCATATCCGATGCATTTACGAAAAAATTGCGCAATTTATGTTTTTTTAGGAAATATTTATGTTCAGGATTAGGGCATTATTATTTGCAAAAAAAAATTAGGACATTAGGCTCTGTTTGGTTCGCAGAAAAATGCTGTACAAGGGAAAATATTATATGCGTAAAATATTGTGTGAAAAAGATTTCTCAGCAATTATTTTCTCGTGTTTGGATGACATTTGCGAAAACAGTAAGCAGTGAAGGCAGTGGCGATGAAGGCGGGTGGCGGTGACGGGCCGTGGTGGTTATTGGTGGTGGAGGTGTTAGTATGATTTGTTGTTGTGCTCCTTCACTCTCCGAAAAATGACTTACGGATTTGAAATGTGTAAAACATTGTACATCATTTGGGAGAAAATATTTACTGGAAACTATTTTACCTCCAACCAAACGGAACCAAAACACCAAAACAAGGGACAACATTTTACAGAACATTTTTTAGCACCTACCAAACGGAGCATAAGTTCAAATAGAAAAAACCGCAAACCGAATCGAACCGAGCAAAACTGAAAGGAAATTAATCTATCTGAAACAAAACTGAGCATAATCGAAGGAAAATAAACTGAACCGAATCGTGAAGAATGTAAACCAAACCGAAAACCATGGTTAGACCGTTCAAACCGATATGCACAAAAATCATGCACCCAAAGCATGAAATTCTTATTTTTCACATTATTGTGTTCACATTTTTAACTCTTACTCAAGATTTATGTAAACATGCTCTTAAATTCAAGTAAATTTGTATCCACTTAATTGAATCACTATTTTACTCTATATATGTATAGGATTTGTTTTAGTTTTTTTTTTATGTTTGAAATCTTATTTCAAAAGTTTTATGTATTAATATGTAAACCATAAGTTTAATTGAACCAAACCGCATAAATCGAGTCCAAACGAGAACCAAACCGAGATAAACCGGACCGAGCCAAACTTTAAAATGCACAAACCGAATTGGACCAGACCGAGCCGCTTGCACCCCTACGTAAGATAATAATTTTGTATTTAATGAAATGTGTGTTTTCCTCCTCAACTCCAACAATGTTAGCCAATATTTTGACAAATTAAATCAGGAGATAATATTTAACAAGTAGATGAGGGATAGGAGGCGAAATTTTAAGGGAATAGTTATCTTCATGTAGGAAACAGAGCAGTAGTGGTTGACAAATATCAGAAACGTGGGTTATATTATTATTACATCACACAAATTCAAATCTCATCTACACAATCCTAAAATGTATGGGAAAATTCTCGCTTAATTTGGCGATGAGGGTGCCGATTTTGTATTTTGAATAAAATGATGCATAACCTATTGAATTTTTAGTTTCACTCAATTTATTTATATTTTGCTTGAAAAAATGTGTTTGTTAAATCTACTGGAGATGCTCTAAGATCTCCAGTAGTAATAGCTAAAATTTATTTATAATTTAGTAAAATTCGTATTTTTTATTTATATATTGTCAAAACTTTAATAAGTGCTCCGATAGTGTTACATGAATGATTAGTTAATTCATTTTTAGATAATTAAAAAAATGATTAGTTAAATAAAATGTGACACATTCTCGATTTTTCTTTCAAGAGAACTTTAAATAATTCAAGACATAATCGCCATGAACGTGGTTAATGAAAATATAAAGATCTCTGTCCGACTCTTTAAATGTAGAGAGCGGGATAGCTATCCGCTAAAATAAAGAGCGGAGTAGAGAGCCTATTAGAGACAATGCTTTTCCCATATTATTTGTATTTTAAATAAAACCGCTACATAAATGACCTATTGGCAATGCTCGTTATGTATTACTATTAAAGCATCTGCAATCCCTCATGGAGAGGGGGAGGTGTACTATCCTATTTCTAATAGGATATTTATGTATTAATTCTTACATTTATGGGTTAGTGTTATTCTTTCCCAAACTGGGAGGTGTGTATTTGTAGTTGCCCTAAACTTAGTTGTGAAGGGTTATGTTGTAGTTTCCTAAACCTAGATGTACTCCACCTGCACCATTCTCCCTCTCACTAAATGAACGGAAACAAACCCAAGGAAAACTCAGCTTCTTCCTCAACGTTCACCACGAAATCTCTCACGTTCTCCTTAATTTCAAGCCACTGTCAACATAAATCGACACCCTCTTCTTCTTTGTCACCTCCATCACTCTCTTGCACTCTGTATTCTTGCAAAGCCAGGAAAACAAACCCATTGTCTCTATTTTTCCGAGCAAACCCGACCACTACCACTGCTCCATCCTCCGGCGAAACCCACCAGCCACCGAACTCACCTCTTCCCTATCTCCTTTATGACGAACCAGAAGGACCAACAGAGTCTTCATCGGCTCTGTTTCTGTGACGACCCGAATTCCGACCCGCATTCCCGACGCCGAAACCGCTCGATTCTCCGGCCGATCTTCGTCGTCCCTTCAGATGTTCCGACCTGCGCCTTCAGCTCGTCCAGGCGACCCAGTAGCAGCAGTTTCAGACCCAGCTCGTCGCCCCTTTGTCGCCGTTCAAGTCACAATCAGACTCGCCAATTCAGTTCTTCGTTTTTCCCATTCCGGTGAGTCTCGATTTTTGTCACTTCGGTGATTTCAATTACGCCGATTAATCGGGTAGTTGTATGCATTGGGCTAGTATACATGTCTCAGTTCATGTGGGTGATGGCGAGGAAGAAGAGATGACTGTGCTGTTGTTACAGTGTTATGTTAGGCGGAAATTTTGGTATGAAATTTTTGGCGGTGGTTGTTGTACTTTCAGAAACTTTGGGGAAGGCCTTAAATTATTAACTAGAATCTATTTTCTTTTAAGTTTATTATTCTTGTACTTATAATTAATGGTTTCTTTATTAATATTAATTATAATTAAATCAGTTTCTTTAACATGAACAAATTTTAAGTTTTATAGTATAATTTCTATGAGAAGATTTTTATTAATAGAAAGAAATATTTAGTAATAAATAAGAGTGGTATTTCTTAGGTTATTAGATAGCTTTATATTATGTATATTATTTCATGATGTTTTTTTTATAAAAATAAATGTGGTGTTAATAAATAAGTATTTACTCTTTTAATATGTATATTTAACTTTTTATTAATACTAATATCAATTTTTAAATTTTATACTCTTTTCTAAATAACTAGATGTAAATAGATTTTAAGAATAAAGTTAATTAATTTAAAGTTTGTTTCTATTGTTTTAGTTTATTATTTTCCTTAATATCATAACGTTATAAAGTCACATTCTTTTCTAATACTAGAGTTCTAAAATCGAATTGGGCGTAAATTAAATTGAGAACTTGTTGGAGGAATTTGGATTGCATTTTCATATATGACATAATTGCATTTGTTGTATGAGATCGGTCGTGTATTAATGTTAGGATTACTTGACTATAGTAGATTCCGAGTTCGTAGACGAACAGTACATTGAGGACTCGTGCTACGACTTTTAGTTCTGCTTGCTTTGGTGTCGAGCTTCCTTCGATCCAAGCAAGTTCATATGTGCAATTTTTACTATCAAAATGTGCTTACTTGCGAAACTGTGTTTATACCTGTTTTAGATAACTTTTGTTATGAATTTAGTCAAACCCCTGAGTTGGGAAATACTTGTAGAAACTACTGTTTTGGAAATCAATGGTTCTAGTCCTAAATAATAGAAGTTTAGTTCACTCTAATAGAATTAGGGCGATGTACAAAGGATGTTTGTGGAGGCTATGGCCGGAGGCGCTAGGACTCGACCTCCTCGGGTCTAACCCTATAGTGGTTACATACCGCCCCTATGGTGGCCAGTATGCACCGATTTGCAGAGGCAGCGGGGGGTTATTTATTGTGAACGCCTACCTTCCTCTTTTTCTCTACTCTCTTTCATTCCCTTATGTCTTTCCCGCATTCATAAATTACTTCTATTAACTAGGCTCGTAAACCAATCCAAAGGATACACACATGTCAATTAACACCCCATATTGCAGCTCAATGTTTTTAAAGCATTAAGAGCTCCAAAATCTCTAAAAATCACTTTAATAGCAAAATAACTAAGCCGAATTGTGAATTGTGGCAATACCACATGTGGGTGCCAAAACTGTGGAAACTAATTAATCATTTTAATCATTTATTAAGTACATATATTCAGGAACAACAAATTGCAAGTATCATGGAGATGAATTACTCGTATTAACGATGTTCCCAGGGTTAGTAGTTACCTCATCCCACAAACCAAATTATAGTCCATCAACAAAACAATTAGGGATAAGCACCAAGAACCCAGAAAAAACACATACAAGGTTGCACAATACGACAAAGCGAACAACCTATGAGCCGAAGAGATGGTGCAATTGATAAGGCGAATGCTTGAGTTGAGAGTAATTTTGCTTCAATGTTCGCGATTTGATTGTTTGGAAGTGAGTATTTAGGGCATCTCAAAAGCCCAAATTAAAGCCGAGAGAGAAGGAGAGAAGAGTGATTTACCTTGGGCAAACATCATTGAGAGCAAAGAAGGAAAACCCGAGAGCCAAGAGATGGTGAATCCTTCACCGGATAACGAACCGTCAACGGAGACACAGAGCCAGGCCGGAGACGCGAGATTGTACGGCCCATTGGTTTGGTGTAGCGTGTGGTCTCCGACTTGGTTGGAGGTGCGTTCGTAAATTGAGAGAATCAATCTCCCACACGTGCCAATCGTAGCCCTCTTTCTTGATGAGACCGCCACATTGGAAATTGCTGGTACCAGTACCTACATTCGGGTTTGGCTTTTGTCCCGTTGCGATTTGTACGGTTATCGTCCGGTGCTGATCAGATGGTTCACAATCAGACACGTTACACCTTTTTGTAGCCAGCGTTTCACTCTAACTTAGCCTCTTCAAAATACTCCACGCGCCTCTATCTCTCAACTCTCTTCGAGCCCGTTCGATATTGCTTTTGCTTTCTAGAATGCTGTTTTTCGAATCTAAAAACGGTATTTTTGTGTTTGGTAAAGTTTGTTTTTCTTCTTTCTAGAAAGAAAATGCTTTCCCGCAACAGCTTTTGAAAAGCATGGGAGGAGTTAATTTCTACGACCTGCTTTTTGATTAATTTATCGTTTGACATTATCAATTCATAAATATTAATAGTATTCTATTGTAATACTGTTATTTATTTTATCATGTCCGAAATGGTCGTTTTGACATTAACAAAACGTCTAAAGCACTAACTACCAAACACAGAATGTCAAAAGTACTTTTTCACAACAAATTTAATACGGAGTTTACCAAACACTTATTGTGTAGATTCCCACAACAACTTTCTCACAGAGTTTTTTACACAGCAGCTTTCTGAACCGGCACAACATTACCAAACTAGCCATTCCTCAGTTGAATCTGAGATATGGACCTTCATTCACTTGCTTCGAAACGCCAAAAGCTTAAGCAACAACAAGAATTCGATGACTTCCCATTCCAAATCCTGGGTCAAAAACACAAAACAATGCAAGCTTTTCAATTTGTTGACACCAAAACGTAGCATTCATCGAATTCCGGAAAAAAAAAATTTGTTTGAGAGAAAAATCAGAGTTTGATTGCGTCGGTTGCCGTCGCTGATTTTGAGTCGCGGAGAGAGCTATCAAAAGTCGCGGATGCATAATTTCCCCTTTTTTTTCTTCTCCGGCGAGCAGGGGCGGATGCATGATTTTCTCTCAGGGGTCACACTGCACATCTAAAGTGGATTACAATTTTATTTTGGTGAAAAGTTTAAGATCGTTCGAATATAATAACATTTTTCAGTACCATTTGTAGTGAATTTATGCATGTGGGAAAACAACTAATACTCATACAACAATGTTGCATCGTCGTAAAATCAATATACGCAAGCAGTTCCCTTTAAGATCAAACTCAAAAACATTATAAAACAGTTATCATCACATCACCACAACAATTCAAACCAAATTTTGGAACACCAAATTACTAAAGGCTATAAACATATAACTTACAAAAGTTGAGACACATTACCAACAATCAGTGAGTGTTGATATCAAGTTTGTTGTGGTTATATGGGTCCAAATGTGACAGTTTTATATACAGGGGTCATATTTGCAGTTTTAGAGGGGGGGGGGGGGTCCTATAATGGAGATTTTACAAACTTTTGGAAAGTGGCAGTAGGTTTTGAAATTTGAGGGAGGTCCTAGACCCACCCTAAGTCAGGGGGTGGGTCCCCCTTGCCGGCGAGGACCTTGTTTGATCTCTAATGCGTTGATCTACGTACTGAGATCGGAGAAGGGAAAACTCAGGAGAGAGGCGCGTAGAATTCAGACGATGATACACAGTTACAACATTTGTTTAACAAGGGTGTGACGTGGCTCTTGTACTCCATTCGATCTAAACTTTCCAGGAACTGTACCGATCTCAACCGGACACCAACCGAACCAAAATCTTTTTTTTTTTCAAAAAAAAAGAAATTTATTTCAAAATATGAAAATCTATTTTTTTGGAATCTTAGAACATGCTATTAGGCAAAAATTATGCAATTTATGCTTAAAATCAAATATTATATGTTATGAAATATGAATTTTTCTCCGGGACTGCAACATTGTTAGTCAATTTTTTAGAAAATTAAATTAGGAGAATATTCTATAGGGAGACTGGAAGAAACTCTACGAAAACAGTTATCATTATATGAGAAACAGAGCAGTAATGGTTGAAAAATATCAAAAAACATGGACTTATATTCTTATTACATCACACAAATGTAAACCGTATCTACACGAACCTAAAATGTAGGGAAATAATCAAGATGGCGTTGCAAAAATTCTCGCTAAATTTGGAGATGAGGATGCTGATTTTGAATTTTGCATAAGATGATGCATAACCTATTGAATTTCAAATTTCACTCAACTTATATTTTGGCTTAAGAAAATGTGTTTGGCTAATCTATTGGAGATAGCTAAATTTATTTATAATTTATGTTTAGTTATATATTGTCAAACTTCGATAAGTTCTCAATAGTGTTAGTTAAATGATTAGTTAAATAACACATGATACATTTACAATATTTCTTGCAAGAGAATTTTATGGAATTCGGGACAAAACAGTCATGAACGTGGTTAAAGAAAATATAAAGATATCTATCCGATTCTTTAAATGTAGAGAGCAGGATTGCTATCCGCTAAAATAAATAGGGGAATATAGAGCTTTTTTCTATATTATTTATATTTTAAAGATAACCGCTATATAAATGACCTATTAGAAATTCTCATTATATCTTACTATTAGAGCGTCAACAATCCCTCATGTGGAGGGAGAGGAGATGGACAAGATACGTACGGAAATACGGACCATCTCCAATCCCTCGTGGGGGAGGGGGAGGGTGGGGATTGGGAGGGTGTGTTTTTAGGCATTGAGTGTGTGTGTGTGTGTTTGGGGGGGGGGGGGGGTAGGGGTAATTCCCCATGAACAACCCCTCCATGGGGTGACTACGTAATCCAAATTTTGGTATATTAATTACACTTAATATTATTTCAAGATTATAATTTTTACTTTTACTTATGATAAATATATATTTTGTTATTTTTTTATTAATGAAAAAAATGTCTTCAATTGAAAAAAAAATAAGAAAAAATAGTTTTATTAAATTTTTTATTTTTAAATTTCATACATTTTTTTGTGAAAATTACTAATTATAATTATTAAACAATTTAGCAACACAGTTCTAAAGAAACTAAATTATCGAATGATAACTAAACAAGACGAAGGCGAATAATTTATTTTAAATCATTAAATATATTTTAGTATGATTTCATATTTACTTTCAGTATTATTAAATATACTTTGAAACAAAATTTTATTGGATGTTGGGATGGTTTGTAGATGATGAGTAGTTTGGGGAGGGAAAAACTGGTAGGCGCGGGGGGAGGGTTTAGTGGAGGAAGAGGGGGTGATGGGTTGGAGGTGCTGAGGTTACTATCAACCATTGATTGCATACAAATTTAATTGTTCCAGTTTTGGCACAATTACTGCGTATTGAGAATATGACACTCACTATGCTTATGCACACACACTTTCTCTCTCTAAAAGCAACTCTCTCAAACCTAGCCGGCACACTCACAGTAACACCCTTCGGTGGCAGAGCCGCCGCCAAAAACCCACAGTTCGTCGTACTTATAAGGATGAAGACCCCTGCCTTGCCGCCTCAGTTGCTAGACTCCTCCTCCCCGCCGGCTCACTACATGGAGTCACGCTCCCTCGATTGATTTTCAACGACTCTGGCGTACTGCCAACCTTGTCGGCATTTTTGAAATCAATTCATCCCTTTACCTTGCTTTCCCCTCTACCTTTCAAAGCTGATGGGTCACCATCGGACAATCCAACTACCCCGCCGCCTCCGATCAAAACCGGCCCAATCGTGTTGGCCAGTTCCGTATATCTTGCATCTGCCATCCTGCCATCCCCGAAGTTGCCGCCTATGTGTTCTTGTCGAGAGGCCAGCCCCAGATTCGTTTACCACGCCATTCATCTGCCACGCCTATGCTGCTCTGCTCCTTCCCTTATCTCATCTTCCTTTCTTTAGGTTCCCCGTTCATCTCAAGTGCTGAACCTCTCAAGGGTTGTCCTTTTCCTCCCTCCTTCCCTCCCCCAATCGATGTGGAACCGCATCAAGCTCCCTGTTTTGGGAAAATAACGTCCTCGGTCTCCCCTTGGGGCGGAGTCTTTGAGAAGAGGGTTTCCCACCGCCGTCCAGCCGTCAGATTTGGGTTTGGATTTCTTGGGGTTGGGCTTTGGTTATGGCCCTTGGTCGGTCCTGTTTTGGGCTGTTTACTTTCGGCTTTGCGTTTGGGGGATAGGAGGCTCTTGCTGTCCATCGGGTTGTTTCTTTGTTTGGGATTTGTTTTGTGGGGGTCTTTGAGCTCAACCCACTAGGACTTCTAACTTTATTTTGTTGAGGTTTTAGGCTTGATGCCTTCTGGACATGTTTTTTTTTGTCTCTCTGGTGGGGGGAGGGGGTATGTCGTATGCCCCTTGTTATCATTTGAATGACATTTTTATCAATGTCATTCTATTGTTCTTGTGGAAAAAAAATAATACGATTTGGTCACAAATGAATTCGAAACCAATTGTGGATCTTTTTTAGATATAAGGTCCGTTATTGAGACAACGGACTTGTTTGGATGAGAAGAAGTAGGGAGGAAATGAAAAGTCAAAAATCTTGATTAATGGGTCAAACCTCTCAAAACCGAAACAAATCCGGATTCCCGCCCAAAAAACCAGAATTGCGGCTTTAAATCCGGGTTTTCGAATTTTCTAGATTTTCAGCCGAAATTCCGGATTTAGGCCGGATATTTTTGGGAAATTACGGACTCTTTAGGTTGATTTTTGTATTTTTGGATGCAAAAATGTATTACTAACAAAAATATGAAGAAGCTAGTTAAAAATTGAGGTCCAACAGGTTATGCAAATCAAAATGCGTTTTTACAAAACATGCATATTCCTTGTTATATTTAGAGAACTAGAAAATAGGAATGCAAAAAAAAAATGTGTCCATCTCTCTCCTTCAATGCATTTCAGAATTGCATAATTTAACTGGTTAACTCATAAATTCAATGCTACTGTTGGAATGAACCCATAAAATATTTGTCATGCAAAGTTTAAAATATGTCAATTTGACACTTTTCACCTTGTACTATTGGAGATGCTATAAGATTACAGTAAATTTCGGAAGATTATCAGGAGCACGAATGAGAAGTAGATTATATTTTCCGCAGCTCTAGAATCCTACCCAATCGAAACTCAGTGACTTTGTTAAGTTTAAAACTCCATGTGAAACGATGATTTATGCAAGCACCTGGAGGATATGTACTGGAACTCCCATCGGAAATAATGAACCAAAATCGCTCAAATATTGTCAAGCATAAACCAACCCATTACATATGGGCTCATAATATTAGCAAGTCGCAACCCAAAATTACACCTCCTAGAAAAAGGAAAAATGGTCGAAAGGACAACATTCCAAATACAACATATGAAACTCAAGCCCAAACCACAAAAGCAACCCACTAACACCCAGTGCAAATACACAAAGCAAAAACTTAAAACACAACCCACAGAAAAAATGCTAATGCACCACGCTTATTTTACATCCGAAGAAAACCACCAAATTAGAAGTGATATTGCGGTTGCGTTTGGCGGCTGAGCTGGTGAGACACAAAAGATGAGGGTTGAAATTTATTGGAAGAGTGATACCCTCTCAATTTCATGTGAGTTCTTCATTAACAACGATGAAAACGGATGTGTATGTAGTATGTGAAACCATAGCAACTTCTACCGGGCGTGAGAGAGGATGAACCGTCCTAGGGGACTGCTTAGCCCTACTTGGGCTTACTTGGTGCCCGGCTCCAATTTTCGAGGGCAATTTTAGCAGAATACTAATAATGCTCAGTGTTTGTTCTTCTTTAAAGCGACTTTCGTCAAGACTACCGCAACATTTTACAAATACACATATGTTACAAAGCTTTATCTTTTACATGATAGTTAGAGCTGAAACTAGGGTACCCATGTTGGAGTATGCCCTAGAGGCAATCTATTTATCGTGACATTCATTTAATAATAAAGGCTGTTTATTCAATCTTTTATCTACAGGATATGTTGACATAATAAAGTCCTTGGAATCCGTTTAATATTCTTAAATGTCCATAGTCTAGTATTATTGTTAATCAGGACGGCTACAATCATCAAGACTAGTATGTGGGTAGATTGATATGGGATATCAAGTCTAACACATGAGTACACATTAGGAGTAATGACGTATTGAATTGACCACACGTGAGAATACTACATGGGTGTTATGTGCGTGTTACAAGTGCTTCTCATAGTGACAATGGTGTTGTGATCCTATGACTTGAAGTCACTACATTCTCTAGATGTGGAATACATATTTTAATATTATAAAACATCGCATTGTACCAAGGTGACGATAAAGTCGATAATTGGACATGTTATGAAACATGCTGAGAGGTGTGAGTGATGTAGATATAATTTGTCTCTCCTACATAACATGAGTAAATATCAATGATCACTTGACGAGTGCAACTTATGAAAATACATGACCGTGATCAGATGAATCAATATGAGATATTGATGTCATTTGTCTGTCTAAGTCTTCCCATAGAATCAATATTGGATAAACAAGGGTGGCAGTCCATGCCTTGTGTTCGATCTAGATATATGGAAAATGGATTATAAGACACTGTAACATTGTTCATAGAGGTTCGTCCGATCACTGACATTCCTATTACTTGGGTAGCATTGATGTATCACTAGATACCGCTCAATGTTTGTAATTGTTACTACCAACGTAATAAGTTACCTACAAGGTCACACACAAGAATGGATCAAACTTGAATTAAATGCTCATTACTTGGACTAAAGAGCAATTGTGGATTTCGGACTTGAATGTAAACTCATCCTAACTGCTAGGATTAAAGGGAAAGAGTTAAGATTAAAGGGGAAGTGGGACTCTCTCATCCCAATAAATAACCTTTACAGTAGCTATGGTTGGATGATGCTTTTTAGCAATATTCGTATCAGATAAAGAATACATAGGGTTTGAGGAAATTCGTCAAAATACAGCGGATTTTGTGGGACAAAATCGCTTGTCTTCCTCCAGCAGGCTAGCACCGGCTAAGAGGGAGTCCAGTGCAGATCTGTTCGTGTCTATACCGTAGAGGCCCATCTTCTTTTCAGCGCTAGTGATCGTCACCAGTCAGTGCGACTGAGGTCATCAGATTGCTTCATTCACATGGGTCCTTGGTGGTTTTAGGAAAAACTTTTATTATATCCACTTCGTTTGATCGCCCGAAACCAACTAGTTGTATCAGAGCTACTTGTGAAAACTTAATCTAACTATGTGTTGATTACAATTATTCACACGATTATTGTATGAATTGTTAGATTGTATGTGATACGGTAGGATCATGATATGTATGTGATACAATCATGAAGTTCTATATGATACAATATGGGTATACTGTTTAGTCGTATATTTAACATACGATTTAGAAACTAGTGTTTGCTGTTGAATAATACGAATCGTCAAGGTATTGATGTTCGAATCATTCTGTCTCCACATATCGTCTGTGTAGGCGGATCAACACTGTGGCGGTGAAGGAAATACGTGATTACCCAAAAGCTTCAGGGCGCTGCCCCTACGTACCCCCTAGGGGAAGAGCTCCCCTTGGGGGTGGGGGAGGGGGGAGCGGTGCCCCCCTCGAGCCCCGTAAAATAGTATAAGCAATTGAGAGTCAAAATGTGCAGTTGGAATTTCATATTTTCAACGCTTTATTTGATGTTTAATCGCATGGTGCTTGGATGTGACCTAGTGCGTGATTGGTTTGTTGTGGTTTGATTTTAATAGCTTTGATGTAATAGAAGTAATCAAAATACGACCTGCATGTCGTGCCTCTATTTATTTTGATTGTCTTATCTTCTAATATCATTCCCTCGTATGTGAGGTTTCCTTACATATATATTTAGATAGATAAATAGCGATTATATATTCCATTGAAGCAACAAATTATGAGACACACTTAAATAAGCGCCTGGACTAAAAGAATAAAGCACTTGAAGAAGATCTTGGAGTTCTTATAGTTCTGTTAATATTCTCATTGCCTCGGGAATATAGAGCTTCATACACCACCCTTGCCAAAAGTGCTTTAGTTTTGAAGGTAGTAGAAACCCCAAAATTAATTTGAGATCTTCGTAAGTACTGCCTCCGTTTCTTCTGGTGCTTCATGAAACATTTTTTTGCTTTATTAGCAGCTCAAATGGTTTGACACTTTTGCCTTTAAAAGTGGGGTTTTGACTCGCCACTTTGCAAGTGGATGCCGCATGTCATAAATGATGTTCTTTTCATTAAGGACAAGATGGTATTTTCACTTCAAGATGTTACAAAAAAAAGGAAGAATATGAGAAACGACCTAATATAGAAATGATGAAGAATTAGAAGAAACAGATGGAGTATCTTATTTGAGAGGGTCCCACAACATTGATCTTCTTTTCTTCTCTTTTTTCTTTTGGATGACTTATTTTTTCTCATGGCTTTTATATATGTGGTTGGGCTTAATAAAATGGATAAAGTCTTATCGGGCCGTATTATCTTACCAACACTTATATGGACTTGATTCAAGTCGTTTAAATGTGTTTGAGCATCCACAATAGTGTAATGTACAACTTAGTTATATTTTGGACAACTTCTATTTTTTTTTGAGTAAAAGACAACTTCTTTGTTACTCATGAGGTAAAACTTGGTCTGGATTACCAGTTACATCATTTAAATGTAATTGCACTACCCATCAGGGTTCTATGTGTGGCCAAACAATCATATTTGACAGTGATAGTCCACGTCTAGCAAATTGGTGCGCCACTGTGTTACCTGTACGCCCAATGTATTGGATTCTTACTTCCTCCATCTGCTGTATTGATTGTGTTTCATCAATAAATACATCTATTTTTAAATAGTGCTTGTCAAATATTTTTCACATATTCTGTAATGATTCATAATTTTTTTAAAATAAAAAAGTATCTTAAAAAGTAAAATGAAATAAAATATACATTGATGTATGTGTATTAATTTGAAGTGAATTTTCTTCAAAAAAATAATTCTCAAGAGCAAAGAGATAAAAGAAGAAATTAAAGTATCAGTACATTGTCTTCTAAACCCAAAAATGATGATTGTTTTTATTTTTAAGTCCACGAAAATCATAAATACTAATTACTTCTATATATATGAAAGACAATTGTTTTAGAATCCTATTAGTTTGGAACTTTATCGATGTGGAGGATATATTGCTCAAAGTTAATTGGAATGAACATAACATCGTGTGAGATTTTTGGGAGCGACAAATTATGGAGAAAATCTTGGAGAAATATTATGGATGAAAATTATTTGCTCGCTTGATGTGGCGAGCGAAAATCAAGGCCAACGTATTAGTACGTGAATCCGCAAGTTTACTGCAACCTCACTTTTCTAATATCAATATTTATTTTGATATTAGCTTCCATTTGAATATTCTACTATGGATGCTCTAACTTACTAGATAATGTATCTGTTTAAAATAATTAAGCCAAAAGAGAGAGACATGGCAAATGGGTGCTAGCTCAGTGGTAGAGAATTTAAAGCCCCTGCATGAGATTCATGTTCAAACCTGCTATATGATGCAATTCTCAAACAAAACAAAGAGAGGGAGAGAGAGAGAGAGAGAGAGAGAGAGAGAGAGAGAGAGAGAGAGAGAGAGAGAGAGAGAGAGAGAGAGAGAGAGAGAGAGAGAGACGTGCCGAAAATTAAGTACAAAATGAATGATATCGCCTCATTTTCTTGAATGAAAAGAAAAGGTAAATAACATCACAACACACACAACAACTTGACGGCACAAGAGAGAGACGTGAAACACGTGACAGAGGGGCCATGGTTTTTGTGAATGTGAAAGAAAAATAGTTTTAGGATTTCTTTTGTACTTTCGTAAGTATGAAAAATTTCTATTTAGTCCCTAAGAATTTCAATAGAGTTAAAAAGGGTTTAATAATGGACTAAAGTAGAAAAAAATATGAGTAATTAAAAGAAATAGAGTTAATAAATAATAGAGATAATAAATCATTGTTATTGAAACAAGAATTAAAAGAAGACAGGAATAAACTTATTGATGATCCTCAACTATGGGAATATGATACTGTTTGCTATGAAATAAGAGATGATTTACTAAAATTTCCTTATAGAATTTAGGCGTATTTCACCAGTATCCATATACCATGGTTTGTTTGGTGTAGGTAGTGTTGTTGGATGACTGGAAGCAGCCATGAATGCAGAAGGAAGCCCAGAGTGTTAATTGATTACTCTCTGTTATGAGTTATTATGATACTTTCTTATCACTTTCATCAGGCTTATTTCACATTATTTATATGATATATATGTGCACAAATATGTGAAATTGATGATTTATAAGCCTAAGAGTGGAAAGTGTAGTTTATAGCTTATTCGCGCATGTTTTCTCTCATGTTTGCGAAGATAATTGCACGAGTTGTTTAGTGTTATGAAACTCAGGTAAAATAGGTGAAATGGATCTTATTATAGGCTTGGATATGCTTGGAATGGAGGTACATGAAGAGGAGAAAATAAGATGCAAAAACGAAGAAAAGTTTGAAAGGTCACTCAGGAACAGCCGTCACTATTTTCAGTTCTCAGGAAAATATACAATGTATTTTTGAGCATGGTCTACGCCATTGGAAAGTAGTCATCCAGGCTTTCCAACGATATGTGGTAGGCCCAAAGACGAGTCCGGATGAGAGAGTTATGTCCCGCGCAAGATCAGCTTACAATTCTGTCCGGGAATTACAATCCGGAGGGGCTGAAATGCAATTTCGGCCAAGTTACATTAAAACTCGCCCCCATCTGATAAAAAACGTGAGAGAAGACCTACGAGGCAGAACATACACGCACGGGAACCACTGGAGAGCAACTTGGAGCTTGGGGATTGCCCGGATTCGTCAAAGCTTGGCAATTTCACCTTTTGATTCCTTTCTCGTCTGTTTTCATCATGTGTGTGGAGAAACTCTTGTTATTTTCCTACTTTATTAGTGGATAAATACTTTTTCTAGGTTCTATGGAGATGAACCTAGGGTGTATGCAATATACAAATTTCCCGATTCAAGTTATTGACTCATGTTTCGATTCATTCAACTATATTGTTCTTCTTTGTTTATCGTATATCTAGATTACTTAGGACTATTGACACGTATAGGGTAACAAGAAAAACTTTGAGAATATGACCAATATGTTATATGAATCGTAGCTTAAAGATTATCATCGTTGCTGGTTGGATTGATTGCTCTAAACTTAATTCTTAGCGTAAACGGAGTCGCAAACCAGTTAGGCTAGCAGTCTAGGTGGGTGCTCGGAAGAGACTTTACCATATACGAAAAAGAACAAGAAATTAGCTCAAATCATTAAACTTAGAGGTGAGATGATTAGTACTCGTCGTGTTAGTGGGTAGATTCGGTAGGTGAAATTCGATTATCTTGTGCAACGGTGTACCGATAGGACGCGTTGCCGTGCAGGTCGTTAGCCTACTAGAACCATATCGGTAGACGTCGGTGGACGACAGGACGCGTAGTAGATTGGTAGGTAGAACGATATGATAACGAGAGGAGATTGATAGTGTTATTACCCGACACAATTAATAAGATGATAGCGTGTCTAAGTACATAATCCGGAACTGTCTAAAACCTTAGGGGATCCATAGATCGCCTAGTTGTTCTCTATATTTATCACAAAAATCCAAAAATATTAGTTTAGTTGTTTATTTTATTTCAGTCACCTGTTGGGGGTGACAACATTTTAATCACAATTCTTTCCTCCTTGTACCGTAATCTGGGCTAATAACTAATTAAATAATCTCAAGCTTGTCGTCGTGGGATCGATAACTCGTGGTTGAAATACCACCCTATATTACTTGACCGTGCACTTGCGCATATACGTAAGAATACGTGTCAAGTTTTTGGCGCTGTTGCCGGGGACGGCGATAGATTATTTAGTTAGGAGTTAGTTTAGAGTACTTTTCTTTTAGTTTCTATCTATGTGCTTCATAGGTTTCTTGTAAGTTTGTTTTTGTAGGAACGCAAGAAGCATGAGATATAATGAGCATGTGGAGCGACGAGGATTATGAGGGGTGTGCGCACGAAAATCCTTCGGAGATATCCAAGTGGGCCCCTCAAGTAGGGAATAGGAACACAGAGAGATGTAGGGTGAGTGTAGGGAGAGGGTAAGCAATGGCAACTGTGAGAGAGAGTGACAGCTTAACAGCAAAGCCTTCGGTAAGTTTGGAAGAACTAGTGTTGTTAGTGTAGAACTAGAGTTCGAGAGTTGCAACGGAGGGCTATCGATCCTATATATAGCGGGGAAGTGACCGTTGTGAGGGAATTAATGCACCATAAATGGCAGCTTAATGGTAGCCCCCGCAACGGCACGTTCAATCGTGTATATAGGAACCGTTAGGCACCAGACCGTACATACCGGAGACCGTTATGAGGTCAAGCCGGGTTTATAGGACTTGGCCATTAAGTCTCTCAAAGTAGTTACAAAGGATCGCGCGCGAGATTGGTTGTCGCACGCGCGCGACGGGCCTTACCCTAGCCTCCAAACCACTAAGTCCCTACAAGTCCCGTGTTGGTACGTGAGGGCCCTGTCTCGCAGCCCCCACGCAGATAAGCATAGGTAGTTATCCGGGGTATATGGAGCACAACTGGGTGTGCTGGATTGCTGCCACGTGGCTGTGATCTGTCTGTCTGGAAAGCACCATCTACATTAGCCCCCTTTTGCGCGAATGTCACGCACGCGTCCGTTGTGCTGACGTGCAAAATCAGCCGTACGTGGGCCCCACGCAGGTTCTTTTAATTGTGAATAAGATTCAAATCCCTAGCTCCCCGGTCATAGCCATGATTGCCTAGGGTTTATAAGCGCCGTTTGATTTATGACGAAGTGTGGCCACTATGAAGTTAATCGGATGCCATCCACGAATTTTTGCCTATTTTCGAGGCAAGAATATCTCAGAGCGATTTGATGGGTCGCTAATCTCGCCAGATATCAAAGCGTTGCTGACTCAGCAGACGTCAGCAGTCACGAATCTTCAATCTGAAGGCTATTTAACCCGTTGCTTTCTTCAATTAGAACTTTTCCATTGTTGGTGCTTCTGTGCTCGTAAGCATCGGAGAGAGAATCCTCGGCAAGAAGCAGAAACCTTCGAACAGGTTCTCGATCAGATTATCAACAAATTCTCTCAAGCATTTCAAGCACTCAATCGTCAAACCAAATTGTAAAATCTGGTGTTCTTGTGTTCACAGTAATGGCTCCCAAGAAATCAAAAAAGGAAGCTGTCGAGGTGCCTGAGCTACCTGGGGAATTATGGTACAAGGCCCCATATTTGGGTGGCGATGACTTTTACGTGGCCACTATTAAGGCAAACACTCTCCTAGCGTCTCCAATAGATGGCGTTTTACAACTTGTGCCTGAGCCTGCAAACTCTGACTGGGATGTGGCTAACACCCAAGACGTACAAAGGCTTGGTATCGAAGCTGGCTTGTATGGTTTCACCGATATTCTTCCACAAGCTTTTATGGAAGGACTCGACTGGATGGAAGAATGGACGGAATCCATTCTTACTAATCATGCGAGGGAACTGAAGCACGCCAATATTTTTCACACCGTCCGCGCCACAAAGGGGCTTCATGTTAGAGTTGACAACGTCATGCTTCAGACACTATTTTCCAGGTACTCCAAAAAGACACACACCTTTCATTTTCTTTATTTCGAAGCTGCTCCCACCTTGGAAGATACCGAAGTTTTGCTGCATCTTCCGAGTATGGGGTTCGTTGATCCTCTGGCCGCTTTGACTGATCCACAAGTGCTTTGTCTCTTCGAAGATATGAAGGTCTGCATAGCATACTTGTAGAAGGCTACTTCGAGATGGAAATCAGGCGCGACCAGCCCTAGTAAGGAATTTGCATACGTGTCCTCCATTCCTAAGAACAGCTGGTCAAAGTGGGTGATGTATTTCTTCAAAGATTATGTTAAACCACACGTGGCTCGCAAGTGGCAGGACAAGGATCCAGAGGCTGTTATCACTGTTGAAGGTAAGGGGCTAAATTTTAACCCTCTGTGGCTTTCTGTGTGTGTGGTTGTCGCGCTACCTGATAGATGGGTCTCCTCGCGACGAAGTTTTTACCCATGTACTCGCACTTGCTATGATATTTTCACTTGGCCAGAAAGTAGCCTTAAGGCCCCTTGTATTAGGCTCCTTGTATTACCGCCTTGATTTAGATATGAAGCACGCCGAGCAGTCGCAGGGGAGAGTTGATGTCACTACTTTTGTCAATACTGCATTTTTATCTATGTGGGTTTTCGAAAGATGGCCTGCGTATGCCCCAGCCTCTGTCGATGTTGAACTATGGAATGCGCCTAATTCCAAACAACTTTATCCTACTCCTCGATCGTGGCATTGGTACAAAACAAAAGCTACCCAACGCACTTTCGCTCTTATATGCGACGGCGTTCGTTATTTCCATCCCCCGCCGTACGTTACTCATATGGAAGACAAAAACATAGATTACTGGGAGGATTTTTACCCTGAGGAAGACCGCGAGCTCATTGCTAAGCATATAACTGAAGGGTATTGGGTCTATAGTAGATTCGTTAAGTGGGTCTGAAGGGGATATCTACCCGCTCTGCCTGAGTATGTGCATGGTCCCGAGACTTCCAACTATGAACAATGCACTGTTTTTTACGATCATGTTCGTGTGAGCCCCCAGTTCGGGTATGATGCTGTCGCTCCTCCATTGTGGCCTGACTCTATTGTCAAGGGTTGTTATGATAGTGTCATATTAGACCGAAGCACGTCCCTTCTGCTTGCTGAGATCCATTTGATTCAACCATCACACAGCAGGAGGGGTAAAAATACTCTCGGTTGGGTTAACTTCTGATATTTCCAAACCCATCATCTCATCAATTTCCAAAATAGTCCTGATCATGCTCCTTTTCGACCTAGCAAGGCTTCAACTCTCTCAACAAAGGAGTATCCCTTTAAGACAACCCGTAGTCGCGATGACTCCCAGTATGGTTTTTACTCTTTGCTGGCTAAGGATCCGCATCTGTGCTCTCAATTCGTTCTCGAAGAAAAGATCGACGTTATTAAGCAAAAAATCTTTTACAGGCAAAGTTAAGTATGTGGACTCCTTCATCCAGGTATGCTCGCGCCTCTTTCCCTTGTCTTCGTGTTTTCATGTGCTACACTTAACTTTGCCCTTTTATTTGTATCAGTGTTGTCTGAGGCGCTTCGCCTCTAGACATCGTAGCGCAAGTTTTATCGACCATTTGCGCGAGGAGAAGGCAATCTTAAAAAAGTCATCTGTACCTGACAGTCGTATTGATCCGGCCAGGCCTATGACTCCTGAAGTCCAGCAGCTGGTTTCTGATGCATTAGAAGCCTTTCTGGCTTCAATTGACGAAAGCTCTACGAGAAAGAGAACTGGTGACGAACCCGAGGCTAGCGACATAGTTTCTCAGCAATCAAAGCGTTCTCGAATGGAAGTCACCAAGCAGGCTGCCGTAATTCCGGTTTTTAAGAGGAGAGGTACTACTCATTTCTTTCTTTTCCTTGGAGCCGATTTTTTCATGACCCCTGAAATATTACTCTTTATCCTGCCGCAGGGGATAACTCTGATGTGGAAGATAGGGGAGAATTTACCCTCATTTCTGATGCAGGTTCTACAGGGCAGACTGTAATGGAAAGAACTCCCATGGTTGAAGGTGGTTCCGATGGGGAGCGTCTCGAGTTTGTTGAAGAGCAAGATGAAAAGGACCAAAGGAAAGAACATGATGCTACTCCTGTCACCCCAGTAATACACATTGCCTCAGATTAAGAAGATGCTGGGCGGGAAGCAAATGCGACGGCTATGGAAGACGCGCTCCTTGGGGAAAATGCTGGAGAGCCTGAGCCCCCAATCATGATACTGAGTTGGGTGAGCGTGTTGTCCCTGCTATTTTGGCCGGGCACAACCTCTCTTTTGGTCAAAATGTCAAAGGGACTGAGTCAGCCAGGCGCGACGCACCTTGTGCGCCGAGCATTTCGAGGAGTGCTGCCTCTGCGGGGGGTTTTGATTTGGATTTGGATGCCCTTTTCTCCGAGAACCCGTTTGAAGTATGGGGTTCGCAGGCTCCAAATCTTGTTGTAGTTGAGAGAAGTTTTGTGATTCCTGAGTCGTACTTCGCGCGGGAGTCTCAAGCAGATCAAAGGTTGGCCAAGGCGGCCAGTTCTAGTTCGCAAGCAGTGGTACCCATTTCCCCTTTTTGGCAGATCGTCGAAGGAACAGGTAAGGCCATTCCCCTTTTGTCCATGATACTTAGTTACTGAACTCATGTTTTTGCTGACTGCTTTGTTTTTGCTTCCGCGCGTGTAGGTATCGACCAAGCTTGCCTCGAGTGGCTAATGAGAGTGCTCGTGTCTTTCCCAACTGCATTCTCTAGAGTGGTGGAAATGACCCCGGAAGATAGAGGGGAACTCTTTAGAAATATGGTTTCTCTTTTGGAGAGAGTTCACGCAACTACGCCCGTGAGCACCACGGTTGTCAGCGCTCATGCCCTCCTTGCTAGCGCAGAAGAGTTTCAGCAGATCGCAGCATGGCGTTTGGATTTGGACTTCCTTGTGCAGAAGTTGATAAAAATCCGTAATTCTGCGCAACTCAGGTCCGAGTATGCTGCCTATAGGGAGGAGAAAGCCGCTCTTTACGCGCACAAGGCAGGGTTGGAGTGCATGGCCAGAGAATTTGAGGCAGCCACTAAACGCCATGTGGATGACAAGGCTCGCTTGGGGAAGCTGACTGCCAATAGCATCGGGTTGTCAGCAGGATATTCCCTCTTAAAGGATCTCTTTCGTTGGAATGAAGACATCTTTTTCCCAGTCATGTTTACGGGGATTATCTCCAGTAGATCTCCGACGGAGAATAATCTGCCATCAGCTCTTAAACCAGCAAGTAATGAGTGGGGTGCATCGTCGGTGGCTCTCCGGCGGAGAACTATCTGCCCCCAATGCTCAAGCCAGGGAGCAACAAGTGGGGGTGCTTCCTATGTATGCAAAATCAGCTTCCTACCCCATGAGCTATTCTCCCACTTGTTCTTCACATCAGCAACCTTCATGTCTTGAAGTTCATCTGGCATCTTTCCATGCCAGGGGTATTGACAAGAGCTCTGTTCTGGTCGAGGACGACGACGACATCGTCGAGTTAACCGTAGTCAGTTTCGTAGCTTTAGAGTCCTATGTAGGAATTTCTTTGAATGTTCCTTGAGAACACTTAGGTTTTTTTTAAAAGCTTTTCTCATTGTAAGCTTTACTTTGAGCTGCTCGGAGCGATTATTTTGGAGAGGAAACGAACTTCGGAACAAGAGGATAGCTCAAGGATATGCTCGGGAATGGAGAAGATTGAGGAAGAATGAGGAAAAGAAGCAAGAAATTGAAGTTTCAAGAAGTGTTCGTGCGAACACATTCTTGTTCACATGAACAGGAACATTTAGAATAATTTTTGAAGGCCAGAAAAGGAAGAAAAACTCACTGTTGAAAAGTATGAACAGCAAAGCTGTTCGCACGAACAGAGAAGAAAAGAGTAGCCAGAAGCGTAGTTTTGGGGTTTTTCTGCAATTTCTTGAAAGTTTAAAGACTCCAACCTTATTCTAACATAGAGGGACGATCTTTGGGGGGGGGGGGGGGGGGTATTCACGCATATTTGGAGTCTAGTGAGCTGGAGAAGACGGGAGAAGAAGTTTGGAGCAAGGATCATCAACAACATTGAAGATTTTAGCGTTCGATCATCGTTTCTTCGTCTATTCTTCATGACTTTCATTATTTTGAATATGTTGAACGTTTCTATGTCTAGCTAAACTTCTTAAATCTAGGTAATTGACGGAAAACTAGGGTTTGTGGATGATTTTACGGGTTTACGACTTGTTGCATTTTTTGACTTAATGCTATGAACGTTCTAGTTAGCCTATCTATTCTTGTGCTTTATTATTAATGTTCTTAGCTTGATCACTTGTATAATATTATTTGTTGATAGGGTTGCACGAAAGTGAACTTGTTGATACGTGTTAAAAAATAGTATAGGTAATCTTGTAGTTTCTTGAGACCGAGAGGAGATAGGAATTTGATTAACCGTGTGAGGGTAGTTTCGGTTGATTTTGTTAGAACTTAGTGAAAACGGTGGGCCGACGGGACCCGGTGAACGAGCCTAGAAAATCAAATAGAGTGTATTGGTAGACGGAGGTGGACCGAGAGGACCCGAAGGCTATTTATTGCACAAATTCATGTGAGATTGAGAGAAGATCATGATGAGTATTACCCTGTGTAACTAGAACGTGCATAGAGTGTTTCAAGCATAATCCGGAAATCGTTAACAAACCTAGGGACCATCAATTTCCTAGTTCTTCTTTATTAATCGTATTCCATCATAAGTTATTTTCGTTCAAAGTGAAAATTCTACAAAAATATTTAGTTAGTAGTCATTTAATTTAAGTCACTTGTTTGTGGGCTACGAACTTATAAACTCAAACACCTTTTTACCGGTTACATAGATATCTTAGAATTACTTTCTAGTAGGCTAATAATCGTAAATTCCCTTGGGTACGATACTCAGAGTCTTAAAAATACTCCTAATACTACTTGACCGTGCACTTGCGCATACGCGTTAACAAATCGCGTCAAATTTTGGCGCCGTTGCCGGGGACTTTAACGGTTTATTAGTTTAGTAGAAATTGATTTAGGATATCTCTTTTATTTATTTTTTGTTTAATTAGCTATTTTGTTTTCTCACCTGTATTTGATTCTGCTTTTCAGGTCATCAGTGTATGCCCAGGATCCCTAGAGAACTTGTGCCCCCACTTGAAGACCCAAAGCAGTTATTCAGAGATCAGAGGAGAAGACAAAAACAGAGCATGATGGGTGAACAATTGACAAATGAACAGCTCAATCAGCGGATGGAAGAGCTGTCAAGGTTGTTGAATGATCGCAACACCCAGACACCGTACAACAAGTCTGGGCAAGCTATTGTGGAGAAATTCCAGGCGTCCACGTATGGACATAATCCGGCAATTGTAGTGCCAGATATACAGGCTGAACATTTTGATCTCAAGCCAGCTACGATTTAGACGGTGACCAATCAGTTCCAGTTTTATGGGAATAAGGATGAAGATCCCAATGATTTTATTGGGAAGTTCAACTCATATATCAAGACGGTCAAGTACAAGAATGTGACACCAGAAGCGTTGAAGCTTATTCTATTCCCTTATTGTCTGAAGGGTACAACTGAGAAGTGGCTTGATTCGAGAGCACCTGATTCGATTACAACATGGGATCAGTGTGTGATGAATTTATGGCAAAGTTTTACCCAGTTCAGCGGGTAATTCAGCTACAAGGTGATATCCTTGGCTTTCAGCAGCAGGCCCATGAGACCGTGGTAGAGGCGTGGGACAGGTTTATGCATCTGATCAGGAAGTGCCCAAATCATGATTTTGGGGACTACAAAATTTTGCAGGTCTTCTACCATGGATTAGAACGTCATAATCAGGAGCTGGTTAATAAGGAAGCTGGAGGAAATTTATGTACTCTGTTGACAGAGAGGGAGCCTATGCACTTATGAAGCAGCTGGCCAAGAAGGATACACAGTTTTATGATTCTAGGAGACTATCGGCGTTGCCTGAAGCAAAAGATGATGAGTGGAAGAATGGGATCAGCAAGATGGTTTCTGACTTAGCCAAGCAGGTTTATCAGGACAAGAAGACAGTAGCAAGTGTTGAGGAGCCGGAATACGATGCAGCAATGGCACATATGGCAAGCGAGGATGTGAACCATGTGGGGGCACACGGACAGCGGCATAACTGGAATCAAGGGAATTACAGACCAGGCACGAGAGATCATCCAGGCTTTAGGTATGGGGATCAGTCTGGAGCGACATATGCACCGGGGTTCCAGCATAGGCCACCAGTTTCGCAGGCCCCACCAGCAGCCGTTGTAGCGCCAAATTCAGACATCTCTAAACTGACGAAGGCATTGGCACAACTGAGTGACAATATGAATACTATGACCACAAATGTGAACAACATGTCCACACTGGTTACTGCTGTATCTGAGGATTTACAGGCTACAAAGACTTCTCTTCGTTCTCTTGAGGTACAGGTGGGTCAGATTGCTACTCAGCTCTCATCTAGAGCTCCAGGTTCATTGCCATCTAATACGGAAGATAATCCTCGTCAAGTCAATGCAATCAGTACTCGAAGCGGGGTTGCATTAGAAGATCCTCCATATCTGACTCATGCTAGAGCCGATGCTTATAAGGCTAAAGAGCATGAGATTTTTGATGATGATACTAATGTCGTGATCCCCCAATCAAAGGGCGTGACGGATGAGGAGGCGGTGAAAGACAAGGATGAGGTAGGTATTGATACTACTACTGTTTCTAAGGCAGTTCCATATCCTTTGAGGACGAGAAAGAGGGATGATTCTAGAGATTTTCAGAGATTCTTGACATATTCAAGAAAGTGGAGATTAACATTCCTTTTGCAGAGGCTATCTCTAAAATGCCTACATATGCCAAGTTTCTCAAGGATATTCTTTCAGGAAAGAGACGCATGAGTGATTTTGCACAGGTTAATTTGACGGCTGAGACTTCTGAATGCGTCAGGAATGGATTGCCTAAGAAGAAGAAAGATCCTGGGAGCTTTGTGATACCGGTTACTCTTGGTGATTCTATTACCATGACTGCATTGTGTGATTTGGGGGCAAGCATCAATTTGATGCCCTTGTCCGTATTCACGAAACTAGGTGTGGGGGAGCCTCGTCCCACCCAAATTACCTTGCAGATGGCTGATAGATCGACTCGTAGAGCATATGGGGTGATAGAAGACATTCTGGTCAAAGTTGGTACTCTCATCTTTCCTGCTAATTTTTCCATCCTAGACATAGAGGTTGGCGAAGTACCTCTAATTCTTGGCAGGCCCTTCCTAGCTACAGGGGAGGCTATTATACATGTGAAGAGTGGAAAGCTATCTATGCAGATCAATGATGAAAAAGTATTCTTCGATGTGTTCAAGGCAATGAAAATGCCTTCATGCTACAATTATGAAGATTGCTTTAGCATAGAGGTCTTTGATGATGACATGGGAGATGAGGAAGCTGAATTGATGTGGGAGGAAATTGATGGCATGTACAAGGATGTAGATCCGAGTCCTCCCATGGATGTGTTTCACATGAGCAGCTGGACCAAGCTGGACTTAAATGAGCAAGGGGAGAAAAAGTTACCTCTTGTTCCTTCACTCAAGTCACCACCCGTGCTTGAGTTGAAGCCATTGCCTAGCCATCTCAGGTATGCTTTTCTTGGTTTTGATAACACGTTGCCCGTAATTGTTTCTTCTGTTTTATCTCAGGCACAGGAGGAGCAGCTTTTGGATGTGCTAAGGAAGCATAAAGCAGCAATTGGATGAACAATTGCAGATATTAAGGGGATCAACCCCGTTTATTGCCATCACAAGATCCGGGTGGAAGAAGGCAAGAAGCCAGTGATTCAGGCACAGCGGAGGCTGAATCCGCACATGAAAGAGGTGGTACGAAAAGAGGTCATGAAGTGGCTAGAGGCTGGCATCATTTTTCCCATCTCAGACAGCACTTGGACAAGCCCGGTCTAGTGTGTGCCTAAGAAAGGAGGGATGACTGTGGTGGAGAACGGCAAGCATGAGCAGATTGCTCAACGGACAGTTACTGGTTGGCGTGTGTGCATGAATTACAGGAAGCTGAATGAAGCCACGCTAAGGGATCACTTTTTGTTGCTGTTTATTGATCAGATGCTTGATTGTTTGGCTCACCACGAGTACTATTGTTTCCTGGATGGTTTCTCAGGTTACAATCAGATCACCATTGCTCCAGAAGACCAGGAGAAGACTACTACATGTCCCTATGGCACATTTGCGTTCCGCCGCATGCCATTTGGATTATGTAATGCACCGGCCACTTTCCAGCGGTGTATGATGGCCATCTTCTCAGACATGATTGAGAAGCATTTAGAGGTCTTCATGGATGATTTCTCCTTATTTGGTGACAGTTTTGAGGACTGTCTACATCATCTCGGCCGTGTTTTGGTTCGTTGTGAAGACACTAATCTCGTGCTGAATTGGGATAAGTGCCACTTCATGGTCACAGAGAGGATAGTTCTTGGCCACAAGATTTCACGCAGAGGTTTGGAGGTTGATCAAGCAAAGGTAGAGACGATCAAGCAGCTCCCTTATCCGACTTCAGTGAATGGGGTCAGAAGCTTCTTGGGACATGCAGGTTTCTATCGCAGGTTTATCAAGGAATTCTCAAAGATCTGCAAGCCTATGTGTGAGTTGCTTGGGAAAGATGTCCCTTTTGTGTTTGATGAAGCGTGCAAGAAAGCCTTCGACCTTTTGAAGGAATAGCTCACCTCAGCTCCTATCAGCACAACTCCGGATTGGAGTTTGCCATTTGAGCTCATGTGCGATGCCAGTGATTTTGCCATTGGAGCAGTGTTGGGGCAGCGTAAGGAAAATGTATGCCACGTTATTTACTATGCTAGTAGAGTTCTTAATGAAGCTCAACTAAACTATGGCACTACTGAGAAGGAGTTCTTAATGAAGCTCAACTAAACTATGGCACTACTGAGAAGGAGTTATTAGCTGTGATTTTTGCTCTTGACAAATTCCGGCCTTATCTTGTGGGATCGAAAGTAATTTTTTTTACAGATCACTCGGCACTGAAATAATTGTTGCGATGGGTCCTCTTGATGCAAGAATTTGATAAGATCCGTGACAAGAAGGGTGTTGAGAATGTGGTAGCGGACCACCTCTCAAGACTTGAGAATGGAGTGGAAGAGAAGGTGCCTATTCAAGAGAACTTTCCTGATGAGAGCTTGATGTCTTTGGGGGATACTGAGCCATGGTATTGGGCGATTGCCAATTATCTGACAAATGGGAAGATCCCTGAGGAATGGACAGTGTAGCAAAAGAAGAGGTTCTTGTATGTGGTGAAGCAATACTTTTGGGAGGATCCATATCTATTCAAGATGGGCGCCGATAACATCATTAGGAAGTGTGTTCCTACTCATGAGATCTATGATGTGATCAAGCAGTGTCATGCAGCACTTAGTGGAGGTCATTTTAGCGGTCCGCGCACCGCCATGAAGGTACTACAATCTGGTTTCTTTTGGCCAACTATTTTTAAAGATCGTCATGACTGGGTTGCAGGGTGTGATAGCTTCCAGAGAACAGGTAACATCTCCAAGCGAGATGAGATGCCAATTTCTAAATGGCTTGAGGTGGAGCCTTTCGATGTTTGGGGCATAGACTTCATGGGACCGTTTCCACCTTCTTATGGGAATCTGTACATCTTTCTTACGGTGGATTACGTGAAAAAATGGGTAGAAGCAATTGCATGCCCCAAGAATGATGCAGCGACGGTAGAGAAGTTCCTGAAGAAGCATATCTTTACTCGGTTTGGCACACCAAGGGCAATGGTGAGCGATGAAGGGTCACACTTCATAAACTGAGTGTTTGCCAGAGTCTTGAAGTCGTATGGGATGTCTATCCATAACGTTTCCCTACCTTATCCCCCCCAAACCAATGGGCAAGCTGAAGTTTCTAACAGGGAGATCAAGGCGATTTTGCAGAAAACCGTCAATGCAGGGCGCAAGGATGGGGCCGTGAAACTGGATGATGCATTGTGGGCATATCGTACCGCATGGAAGACGCCATTGAACATGTCACCATTTCAGCTCGTCTTCGGTAAGGCATGCCATCTCCTTGTTGAGCTAGAGCACAAGGTATACTGGGAAATCAAGCGGTTGAACATGGATCTCGAGTTGGCAGGGCAAGCACGAAAGATGAAGCTGCTTGAACTTGAGGAATGGAGATTACAGGCCTTTGATAGTTCCCGAATATACAAGGAGAAGACGAAGAGATGGCACGACAGTCGTCTCAAACCGAAAGAACTTCGTGTGGGACAGAAAGTGCTGTTGTTCAACTCTCGGATGAAGCTCTTTCCGGGAAAGCTTCGTTCTAGATGGTCCGGGCCATTACGGATCCACCAAATTTATCCTTGGGGTGCGGTTGAGTTAGAAGATCCTCATACGAAGGAATGCTTCCGCGTCAAAGGAAGCAAAGTTAAGCCGTACTTGGAATCAGCGCCAACACCGGCCAAAGTGGATGCTACCTACTTTGACGACCTGTGATCGTATTGAGGTAACTGGGTCGGGCCGTCGAACGTAAATTACAAAGCGCTTGTTGAGAGGCAACCCAACGTATTTTATGCATTAGTATAGAGAGTGTGTTTTAAATACTGTCGTGTGTGTTTTTCTGAACATTTTTTTTATTGAGGGGCGAGAGAGCGAGAATTTGACATTTGAATTGAGTCTCCACAGGATTACAGGTGAATACGCGATTCGGACTCCCCTTCTTGATGTGCGTAGACTCTCGCATTGAAAGGCGCACATCAGAGTCCGGACGTAAAAACAAGGCGGAATTTAAGGCGAGAAAGTTATTGATGTGATCGCGACGAGGTTCCCGAGAATATTGGGAAGATTTTGTCACGAAAAATGGGCTCAAGAACACAAGGGGCACATGGAATTCAAGCTAAGGAACCTCGAAGATCAAGCAAAGGAAGCGGATCGAAAAAAAAAAATTGCAGCTGAAGTCAGGGTTGTTCGCACGAACAACCCCATGTTCGCACGAACAAAAGAAGCAAAAAAGCCACTGTTTAAACACACGAACAAAAGAGGTTGTTCTTGCGAACAGTGTTCGTGCGAACACCTATTCTGTTCGCACGAACAGAAGGGCAGGAGGCTTTGAACGGGGGTCAGAGGGGTAAAATAGGGAATTTGGTGGAGATTTTTGGTGTATCATCGGGCCAGAGGGTCTTCTTCCTCCTCTTTCATTCACATCCACCCTCAATCTCCTATCTCTTTCTCAAATCCGACTTTCCCTCCGGCGATTCGTGCGGTAACCGGCGTGTTCTCGCAGCTGTCACCATCTCCGCCAGTCTCTCTATCACTCCGGCGACCCCAGCGGCAGAAACACCACCTCTCTCTCCGACGGCTTCATTACCAACCACCAACACCACCACCTCCTATTCTTCGGTGATTAGGATGACTTCCGGTGGCCTAAGCAAGCCTCCAACACCACCTCTTTGGTGTTGAGGGCAATGAAGAAGAAGAGAGTTCAATTTGGAGAGAAAACCCACCTAGGGTTTTTCAGGGAAAAGTTGAAATTGAAGAACAAAGAAGCCAATTCAGCTCGCGGTGAAGAAGGAAGAAGTGACGGCGACAACAAGGAGAAGCTAGGAGCACCACTTAATCGGAAAAAGCCAACGAAAGTTTTCGGCGACCAAATCGGTCTTGCTTACCGGAAATTTCTGCGATTTTGTGCCCGTAAGAACAGCTCTGGGCACGTAGGTACCCCTACTCCTTCTCTTTATTTACTTACTTTCTTTTCTTTATTGAATTGCATTGTTTGTGTCATGTCGAAACGAAAAGCCACTACGTTTGACGACCCCGTCTTTCACCCCGTTAGGAGAGTAGGGCCGTCCAACGTGGACGAGATGGTAGTTGAGGACCCCCCTATCATACCTACCGAAGAGCCCGAGTATGTGGTGCCGGAATCTCCGCCACACCCCATACTTAACAAACCAATGCCCCCTAGGCCTCGTTTGAGAAAGGGTAGGTCGGACAAGAGGCTAAAGATAGCCAATGCCAATGTGACACCGATGAATTACTGTACCTATCCGTTCGTGAGCTTTCATGCTCACGTTGCGTCTTCCCGCGACCGATACCTCAAGCTAAAAGGTGCGGCTGAGAAACCTTACCCCATAGACAAGTTGAAACTCATGCCTACCGAACTCATAGCAATTCATGAACGTGCGCGGTTAGATAAATGGTTTGAGTTGTGTGGACCGTCTAGTTCTCAAGTTTCGAGAGAGATTTACGTTAATCTCAGGTTCGGGGACGAGGGGGAGAGTAAGGATGATAGGTTGGTTTATTGTAGGGGTATTTGGGTGCGTATAACGCCGGAGACGATTAGTAAGGACCTCAAATTTCGAGAGTTGGACCCCAACACCCCGTGTGCGTACCATGACATGATTAGGAGACCCGATGTAGTGCCTATGGTTAACATTTTTTGTTTTTCCGTGCGAGGGGGCGGATCCGTGGGATAAGTCGAAAGCAGAGGTGACGGGTTGGACGGTGCTTAAGAAATGCCTACTCCCACGTGCTAGGTGGGTTTACGAGATGCTTGAGAATTGGGTCTTGGGCATCACGCCTAACCACCGATTCACATCTCGCCATTGTTGTATGGCCATGTGCGTTTGGTTAGGGAAGAGGGTTGACATTCCTCGAATGATTTGGCTTAACATCATGGCGCGCAAATAAACGGGAAACAGAATGGCCCCGGGTCACACTTGTTTGATGACCAAATTGGCTATACAGGCAGGGGTAGAGGTTAGTGATTTGGATATCTTGCCACCAACCGAGCGCGAGTTGTCGAATTATTTGAAACCCCCTAAGGTGTCTAGTTCCAGGAAGGGCAAGGAGAAGGAAGGCGAGTCTTCGAGCACCGACTCTCTTTTACAGAGCATGCACAAGATGATGTTAGAGTCTAAAGCGGTGAATGAGAAGCAGTTTGCTCATGACCGGAGCAGCCGGAAGAAATTAGGAGATTCCGTTAAGACTCTTGGGAAGTGGGTAGCTCAGTTGGCTTTGTCGAGCAATGTGACCCTAGACCCTAGCCCTGACAGTGAGGAGTTGTGGTATGAGTCGAGTGATTTTGAGGAGCATGGTTTAGCAGAGGAGGAGCCTGGTTCAGCAGACGAGGAGTCTGAGGACCAGGGTTCCCAGTCCGAGTAGATACACCGCCCCTCACATTAGAAATGATGATTCCTCGGTTTGACTTCTAAATTCGTTGAGGACAACGATGTATTATAGTGTGGGGGGAGTTTTAGTCTTGACTAGCCAGTCCGTGTCTGCATCACCCTGTCTGTATATAGTTTGTTAGGTCGTATTGTGTATATTTGCGTGGTCCGTGTCGTTTTTATGATATTATGTCGTATTGTGATGAGTTAGTCATGTATATATGTGTTTATGTATGTGTTTGTGTTTGATATTTCACGTTTGCTTATTTGAGTCTACCTACCCTATCGAGTCAGTTGCGTAGTTTCGTTCGTGTCGGCTTTGCATGTAGAGTAGGAATCATAGAAAAAAAAATCAAAAATTGAAAATTCCTAAAAATTAAAAAGAGAAAATTTTGAGAGAAGGACAATCGAAAGAGGCTAAAATTTGGTAAATCGCGAAGTGTGAGGATTTTAGGCGTAGAGCATGATTTGCGACCGAGAGTGACGACGTGAGTCCCCCCTAATAGGTATAGAGATACTTTCTTTACGGGAATTCCTACCTGTTTTCGACACTTACGTGATTTCAAAATCAAAGTGTGTGCCTATTTTCTTACAAGAGCTGAGCTAGGTGTGAGCTAAACAAGCCGAACATCCATGTGTACGTCTTAGGTAGTCGCCAACCCGCCTCGTAGTGGCACACGAAACAGCTGTGCGAGGTCGTGTATTAGAGCACTCACTGCTTTTAGAACTCACCTTGTAGGACCATTAGACGCCCCAATTTGAACCTTGGATTCTTTGCTAGCCTTCGGACCTAGGGTGACGATTCTTGGCCTTCATCACAAATTGCTTAGAATCACCATTTTAGTGCGTCACGAGGGAGTTGTAGTTGAGGGGGTTCGATGAGGGAGTGATTGATGACATTTCTTTGAGTTCTACATCTCGCTTGCACTTCATTGATTATCTACGAGGGGATGCGAGGGTGAGTGAGTAGGCTTGCGCACTTCGGTGTGGCGGTGTTCCATGCCATTACATCATGAACACAGTTGTGGAGAGCCGTGAGTGCGTGACGTCTAATCCACACGAAATTGGGTTGGGTGAACTTAATTGGTGGATCGTGCTAGGTACCGGCTTCCATTACTTTGGTGTAGGAGGATCGGTTGGATTAGGCACGAGATATTCATCTTTGAGACTACTTGAGAGGGGATATGGTGACATTCGAGTGTGGGGGTGTCGACTTTTGACTCCGGACATTGAGTGTGAGCTTGCGACGACTCCACTCCCACACATGTGCTTCATTGATTCTCGCGGCTTGGATTTGATATGGATTTTGATTGAGTTAGGAGAAGATGATTCTTGTTTGTGATATTCATTCATCGATTTACGTGCTTCCTTCTCCTAGCATATTTGATTTTTGAAGACCACTCGGATATTTGCGATGGATTTTTGGCATTGTGAGAGATTGTATTAAAAAAAGAAAAGAAAAAAAACATAAAATGAAATGAAAAAAAAAGAAAAGAGAGAAAAAGAAAAAGGAGAGATGAAATAAAGTTTTGAGTTGAATTTGAATTGAAACGAGTGGTGGAGCAACTTTGACGACGACGGTTCACATTTCATGCACGACGGACAACGATGGCCACGGAGATCACTAGTGTACCAGGGTTTGAGGGAATTGAGGGCCGGAGGTAGTGAGCTTCGGGTTTCGGTTTCCATCATCGAGGTGAGGGTGTGTGAGATGTGGGACTTGATGTGAGAATGTGACGCTTAGGACTTGATTACAAAAAACTTATCCTTACGTCCCTAAGCCTCATCATTGAAAACCGTTAGAGGATTAGGAGCTCGGACCTTGGATGTGGCTTTGCCTAGCGTAGTCTCTTATTTCGTGGCACACGCGAAGAGGTGGCGTATTCTTGAACTTAGTAAAGTTAGGCTTTCTATACTAGCTAGAAGAGATTCTCCTTGTCGAATTTAGTTTCAACTCATGCTTTGTTCCTAGAGTTCTCATCACTTCATGATATTCGATTAAAGCCAATGGAGATTGCCCGATCTCAACCAAAAATATAAAAAATTCGTTTTATGTTTATGTGTGTTTGTGTAGGATCAAGTCGTAGTTTTGCATTTGCATCATCTTGTTGCATTGTTGAGTCGTGTGTCGTTATTGAGTCGTCTAGTTAAGATTGGTATGCAACGATGTTTCTAGTAAGTATGCAATTCACGACTCATATCACTTTTGGGGATGTTGTTTCATTGGAGGATGCTTTGGTTGGATTGTGGTCGGATTTTGATTGTACTTTGATTGGATTGCTCGGGATGCGCAATAGGTGAGTGTGGGGGTGTTTGATAACTCCGCATTAGGAGTTATATTATTTAGGATTCACTACCGTTTTGCGAGCGTTTCAGTGCATTTACGTGAGAGATCGACCAAATCCGAGTTGTTTTGAGCATACCTGAGTTATTGAGCTTTATTTCGTAATCCGGGCGTTTTTCGTATAATTTATGCATTGTTTATCGCATGTGATCTTCCAGTATGTGTTCGTGTTGGGTATTTCAGGAACCGGGAGCTTGGAGCGATTATTTTGGAGCGGAAACGAACTTCGGAACAAGAGGATAGCTCAAGGATATGCTCGGGAATGGAGAAGATTGAGGAAGAATGAGGAAAAGAAGCAAGAAATTGAAGTTTCAAGAAGTGTTCGTGCGAACACATTCTTGTTCGAACGAACAGGAACACTTAGAATAATTTTTGAAGGCCAGAAAAGGAAGAAAAACTCACTGTTGAAAAGTACGAACAGAGAAGAAAAGACTGTTCGCACGAACAGTCGACTGTTTGCACGAACAGAGTGGCCAGAAGCGTAGTTTTGGGGTTTTTCTGCAATTTCTTGAAAGTTTAAAGACTCCAACCTTATTTTAACATAGAGGGACGATCTTTGGGGGGGGGGGGGGAATTCACGCATTTTTGGAGTCTAGAGAGCTGGAGAAGACGGGAGAAGAAGCTTGGAGCAAGGATCATCAACAACATTGAATATTTTAGCGTTTGATCATCGTTTCGTCGTCTATTCTTCATGACTTTCATTATTTTGAATATGTTGAACGTTTCTATGTCTAGCTAAACTTCTTAAGGCTAGGTAATTGATGGAAAACTAGGGTTAGTGGATGATTTTCCAGGTTTACGACTTGTTGCATGTTTTGACTTATTGCTATGAACGTTCTAGTTAGCCTATCTATTCTTGTGCTTTATTATTAATGTTCTTGGCTTGATCACCCGTAGAATATTATTTGTTGATAGGGTTTCACAAAAGTGAACTTGTTGATACGTGTTAAAAAATAGTATAGGTAATCTTGTAGTTTCTTGAGACCGAGAGGAGATAGGAATTTGATTAACCGTGTGAGGGTAGTCTCGGTTGGTTTTGTTAGAACTTAGTGAAACCGGTGGGCCGACGGGACCCGGTGAACGAGCCTAGCAAATCAACTAGAGTGTATTGGTAGACGGAGGTGGACCGAGAGGACCCGAAGGCTATTTATTGCACAAATTCATGTGAGATTGAGAGAAGATCACGATGAGTATTACCCGGTGTAACTAGAACGTGCATATAGTGTTTCAAGCATAATCCAGAAATCGTTAACAACCCTAGGGACCATCAATTTCCTAGTTCTTATTTATTAATCGTATTCCATCATAAGTTATTTTCGTTCAAATTGAAAATTCTACGAAAATATTTAGTTATTAGTCATTTAATTTAAGTCGCTTGTTTGTGGGCGACAAACTTATAAACTCAAACACCTTTTTACCGGTTACATAGATATCTTAGAATTACTTTCTAGTAGGCTAATAATCGTAAATTCCCTTGGGTTCGATATTCGGAGTCTTAAAGATACTCCTAATACTACTTGATCGTGCACTTGCGCATACGCGTTAAGAAATCGCGTCACTATCTAAACAGATAGGCTTTGAGTTTGTAGTAATGATACCATATGAGATAGGCTTACGTTCGCTTTTGGCTGCTATCTAGACAGATAAGCTTTGAGTTTGTAGTTCTGCTACCATAGGAGATAGGCTTATGTTTGCGTTTGGGCTGCTATCTAGACAGATAAGCTTTTGAGTTTACAGTACTGCTATCATAAGAGATAGGCTTACGTTTGCGTTTGGGATTCTATCTAGACATATAAGCTTTTAAGTTTGCAGTATCGCTATCATATGAGATAGGCTTACGTTTGGATGATAAAATAAGATTTGTAGCTGATAAAAGAACTCTATGGGAGAGTTATCATCATTTTATGAATCCCCATATGGGAGGATTTGCGAAAGATATACAGTGCAAGTATTTAAGCGAAGTAAAGAGAGAAAGCTAGGGATAGTACTTTTTCCGCACCGCATATTGACCGGTGTCGGAGTGGTGGCTGTTCTGTGGCAGCCTAGAATGTTGCAATAACCACTGTCCTCTTTGACCTCGAAGGGTCCTTCCCAGTTAGCCGCAAACTTGGGATGAGTTGCTTCTTGCATGCAATGGTCAGAGGCTCGCAGGACTAAGTCGCATACTGTAAAGTCCCTGTGTTGGACCGTTTTGTTGTAGGCGCGCGAGATCCTTTCTTTATACTTGGTGTTCGTCCTTTTAGCTTTCTCCCGTCGTTCCTCTAGATGGATGAGATCATGGTCGCACTTGTTGAATTCACCTTAACTTCAGAGGGGACAACTTCTTCAGCCCCATAGCATAGTAAGAACGGAGAAGTTCCTGTAGGAGTCCTAGGCGATGTGCGATATGCCCAAAGCGCCGTTCCCAAATAATCTTCCCATTTTTTGTGATCATCCGCGACCATTTTGCTCAGTACCCATAGTAGCGTATTGTTGGTGGCCTCTGCTTGTCTATTTCCTTCTGGAAAGTAGGGCGTCGAGCATATTTGCCTATGTTGTACTCCATCAGTTTTTTGGCCACCTGGCGATTGACAAAAGGAGTCCCATTGTCGGACAGGATGGTGTTAGGGATACCAAAGCGATGAATGATATTTTCCTGTATGAATTTGACCACGACCGCTGTGTTTGCCGTCTTGAGTGGGATTGCCTCAACCCATTTTGTAAATTGCTCTGTTTCTGTGAGGATATATTCATTCTCGCGCGAAGGGTGTCGTATTGGTCCGATGAAATCCAGTGACCAAGTGTGGAAAGGCCAGGGAGTGCCTAACGCGTGCAAGTCAATGGCAGGAGCATGCACTAAATTTCCATGAAATTGGCATTGCTGGCATCTTCTGACTTTCGCGCGGCAATCAGCTTCCATGGTTGGCTAGAAATATCCAAGTGTTAGGAGTTTCCTGCATAACTTCGAGCCTCCTTGGTGCTCTACCTGGTGGGACATCTCCATGACCTCCTGGGTCTCTTGCCCGTTCAAACATCTGAGCAAGTTCTCTTTGTGTCCTTTTCGCCACAACAATCTTTCCTCTAAGATGTATCGAGTAGCTTTCCTTTTCAGCTTATCAGCCTCTTTTATGTCGGTAGGCAGAGTCCCTTCTTGCAAGTAGTCAATTATAGGCTTCCGCCAGTCTTCGTATTCGATTGCGGAAATTTCCAAAGAATCTTTAACCAAGGCGCATTTTTCACGGCTGCTTTGTATGATAGATGCAAAGTATGACATATGCGGCCAATAGATCCCATATCTTTGGGCCTTCCTGTAGATAGAAATCTCAATGTCTCCGCATGAATGTTGATGGATCTTTTCCAAGGTTGCTCGACTTTCTTCTTCCGTCACGCATCGCATGAGAATCCCCCAGGTCCTTTGTAGTATACCAGGCCATCATGTATGTAAAATCCCTTTATGGACACCCAAGTGTCTTTGCTGGTTCCATCGGCCATCCCACGCAGGATGGGCTTTCTCCAATCTGCTTCCTCAAGGGACCCCTCCTAACATAAGTCTTTTACCAAGGACGGAGTCGTCTTGACTTCGGTCGAGATTTTTGCTGGGCATTTATAAGAGATGATTTTTGACCCTAGGGTAGCCAATGCGTCCGCATGTCGATTATCAGATCTGGGCATGTGCTCGTATCTGACGGATTCGAACTTCTGAACCAACTTCTGTACTATTGACCTGTACTTCAGCAAGTTGATCTCCTTTAGCGCATGTTCTCCCAAGGCTTGCTTGACAATTAGCGTGGAATCTCCCATGATAATGAGATTCTGAACCTCCAAGCCTTTGGCTGCAAGAAGTCCCGCAATCAGGGCTTCGTATCCAGCCTCGTTATTGGTCATCGCAAAGTCTTACTTGGTCGACATCTGGATGACCTCTTGGTCTGGCTTAATTAGCACTACTGCGATTCCTCCTCATGTTCTTGTTGAAGACCCATCGAAATGCAGCTTCCAGTACTGTTCATTAATCGCGTATATCTCTGGCCCCTCAAGCTCCTCTGTTACGGGCTCGTAGTTGTCATCCGGGAATTGGGCCAGTAGGTCTGCCAACGCTTGAGGCTTGATGGCCTTTGGTCGTGCACAAACGATGTCATACTGGGAAATGGTCATGTACCACATTGCCAGCCTCCCACAGGGTGGTGAATGGCCCAAGAGGTAACGTATAGGATCATTATTGGTTATGATAACAACTTTATGGGACGCGAAGTAGTGCTTCAATTTATCAATAGCGAAAAACAGACGTTCGATATCCGTGTACCTGGATTCTACAGATTTAATCATGCGCGAGATGTAATACACCGGTCTTTCTTGGCCTTCAAACTCCTGGGCTAACATTTCTCTGATGGACCTCTTTGTTGAGGTTAAGTACAGCAGCAAAGCTGATCCCAGTCGAGGTGTGATCAATACTCGAGGAGATGCCAAAAGCTTTTTCAGTTTTTCAAATGCAGCCCTATGCTCCTGTGTCCATAAGAACACCGCGTTCTTTTATAGAAAATTGCGGAAGCAAAAGTTCAACTCCGCAATAGCTGGTATAAATCTCCTTAGGTAGGATAATTTCCCTAGGAATGCCTTCAACGCGGTTTGGGACTGTGGCGTCGGTAAGCTGGTGACCGCCGATATTTTCGCGGGATCAGGCTCGATCCCGTGTCTGTGGATCACACAACCTAGGAATTTTCCGGAAGTTACTCCGAATGCACACTTCATGGGGTTCATCTTCAGCTAAAAAGCTCTGCACTTGTTGAAGACTTTCCTCAAGTCCTTCAAATGTCATTGCTTTAGTTTTGATTTAACCACCAGATCATCCACATAGAACTCGGCTTCCTGATGCATCATGTCATTGAATAAGGCCATCATCGCGCGTTGATACGTGGGCCCCGCATTTTTCAGACCAAATGGCATAACGATGTAATTGAAGACCCCTACGGGCGTGATGAACGCCGTCTTCTTCGCGTCCTCTGGGTCCATTTTGATCTGATTATAGCCACTAAATCCGTCCATGAAGCTGAACATCTCGTGGCCTGCGGTGGAATCAATCAGAAGGTCTATTTTTGGCAAAGTGAAGTCGTTCTTTGGGCAAAACTTGTTAGTCTCTGAAATCGACGCATACGCGAAGGTTCCTGTTCTTCTTAAAAAAAGGCACTATATTTGCGAGCCAGGTCGGATGGTGGTTAGGCTCGGTGAATTTGGCATTCAACAACTTGACAATCTCTTCCTTGATTTTGACGTTTATCTCAGGACGAAAGTTCCTCGCGCTTTGCTTGATTGGCTTTGAGCCTGGAACAATGTCCAGCCGATGCATGGTGATGCCTTGATCTAGCCCTGGAATCTCATCATAATCCCATGCGAATACATCCCTGTACTCTTTCAGTAGCTGAATCATCTCTTGTTCTTCCTCCTTGCTGAGATCCGCGCTTAAAAAGACCGGCCTCTTCTTTTCCTCAGTGGGACTCAGGAATACTTCCTTTAGTTCTGGCTTATGTGGCCTCGGGTGGTCCTCCATGCATTCGGGGGCCTCCTTGATTTCTTCTGACAACGGGTTCTTGTCCTCACCCGGAGCTTTTGCTATCTTACAAATTTGTCAAGGGCACCCTCAACGGGGCGGGTCGAGGGTGACCCCGTGCGCCTTCGGATGTGATAACACTTCCTCCCGTTAGAGTAAAAGCTCCCCTCTGTTTACCTTCGCTGTTGTGTTCTACAACCCTTTTGAAGGTATAAACGTTCTTCTCGCTGTAATTTACTTTGGGAGCTTCTCCCTACATAGGCCGCTTCTCCTTTGGCTCCTCTCGCATTATCATCACCGCGGCTGATGATTGATACTGGATGTCTTCCCACTTGGGTAGTGGGGTCGGTTGGAACGGAGCTGGGGTAGCTCTGTCTGCCATTCCTGTGAACCACACTGCTTCAGGCAAGTGTGCTTCTTCCAAGTTGAAGGGATTCACCGAGCCGGGTATTGCGACCACCCTGTCTTTCCAAATAGCCTTCATTACATTGTGAGTCGTAGAAGGTATGGCGTTAAAGCGATGAATTCACGCTCGCCCGATGATCATGTGGTAAGTCGTGTCAGCATCAATGACGTGGAACTTGGCAGAACAGCTAATCTGCCCAATATGGATTCCTAATCGAATCCAACCAGCCATCATTCTGGAGTCGCTTCCGAAGCCCATCAATAGTGATGGCTTCTTAACAATTTTTCTTTGAGGGATTCCTGCTAGCTTCAAGGTTCTGAGTGAAATTACATTCACCGCGGCTCCACCATCGACAAAGGCCCTCTTGAACTCAACGTGTTTGATAGCAGCCCTCACGTACAGTGGCCTCTGATGATGGGCATCAGCCCTCTTGTCCGACTCGTCGAACGTCATGACCAGACCGCTTGATCGCGCGACCCTAACGACTTTCCCACTGGAGATGACTAATTCTTCCCCATGGTCCTCGACCACTCTTAAGATCGCTTTCGTCATCTCGCGCCTGTAGCCGTTCGAGAAATTTATCTCATCGAAGAACTTAACGAACTTGGCAGAGTTTTCATCCGCTCAGCGCGCGAATCTTCTGTGTCGACCCTGTAGCCCTCATCCTCATGGATTTCCGCGAACACTGGGGCCTCTGCATCTGCGACCTCCTCAAGGTCCATGATCGAAATCATGGATATTTCCTTCCCCTTGGACTCCTTCCGTGCATGAGACGACAAGGGGTTGTCACGTACGTCTTTGGACGGCTCATCAGCGACTAGCTGCCCTTCCTTGATTTGATTATCCATCAACCACCTGAGCTTTTTGCACTCTCTTGTGGGGTGCATGACATGTCCGTGGAATTCCCACCACCTGGGGTCTCGGAGCTGCTCCCTTGTTGGCCTATGCTCAAGCGCAGGCAAAATTCTGTCATTCCGCCATCTTTTGCAAAGGGTTACGACGTCGTCAATTGAGCAGGTAAGGGTGGCTCCTCCTTCGGTGTGGATCGCTACTGCTTGCGGGAGGATGAAACTGTATGCACGTCAATATCTCGCCCTCGCTTGTAGTTGAATTTTCCGATCTTGAAGCCAGACCCGGCAGGTGCGCGATCATGGATGTTTCTCTTCTTCATCTTTTCCACCAAGGGCTCGATGTTCCTGGTACAATCAATCAATTTTGAAAACGTAGGCATATTCACATTGATTAACATACCTTTGTACTCATCACGCATCCCCTGAAGGAATATTTCCACCATTCGGCTTTCCAAGACATCGTCGACGCACTCCAAGGACTTGGCCCTGAACCTCTTAATGAAGACGACCCCTTCCTCGTCATGCCTCTGGTACATGCGGGAGCAGTGAATGGTGGTGACTTTCTCTTTGACTTGAAAGAATTTAGTTTAGAATTTCTTCACCATGTCTTCCCACGTCTTGACAGATCCTGCTTCCAGGGTCATGTACCATTTGTATGCGACAAACCCCAGAGACTTAGGGAATTCGCGCATCACAGTCTGGTGTCAACTCCATGTGGGGCCATCATGTCAACGAATCGCATCACGTGTTCGTGCGCATTCCCACTGACTTCATCCAATTTCTCCCACTGGGGTGCCTTGTATCCGAAAGGGTTGGGCATTAAGTAAATGTCCCGCAGAATGGGAGGCGCGCTGTCAACCTTTGGGATGACAGTATCTGCAAAGCTCTGGTTCACGATGATGTTGTCTATCTTTTGTTCCAAAGCTGCGAAGCCCGGGATGTAGGGCATGCTTGGATCGTAGGGAGGTGGTGGCGGGGGCACATGGCTCCCTAGGGCTCCACTTGCGTGAAAAGGCAATGCCGAGTATGGCGTAGGGTTTCCCGCCGTTATCAGGGACGAACTCAACGGGAGCCCTGGCGCCTGAAGCATAGGGCCATTGGAATGAGAGGATTGGGCAACATATGTATGCACTATAGATGTGGTTGCCGCCCCTGGTAGAGGCAGCTGGGCTGTCGATGGTGGGACTGAAGCCCCTGGAACGGTGTTTTGGGCCAATCTTGCCAAGATCGTCATGATTTGGGCGATCTTGGCGGACTGAGCCTGCATAATCTGGGCTTGACTCTGTATTGTGGCTTGGAGTGCCTTTAGAGAGGGTCCACTGTCGGTAGCTGTTTGAGCACGAGCCTTGGTGTTGACAATGGTGTTAAGTGGTCCTTCTTCCCTTGAGGTTTTCTCGTTGGACGGGGACCGATTACCATTGCGAATGTTTCCATCAGAAGACATTTTTGTAAGTTTTGAAGAATTGAGGCTCTGAAAGTGGGTGTTTCACGTCGGGTTCACCAAATTGTGCGCAAGGAAATCCTTCAGAGAGATCCCAAGTGTGCACCTCAAGTAGGTAATAGGAACACAGAGATGTAGGGTGTGTGTAGGGAGAGGGTAAGCAATGGTAACTATGAGAGAGAGAGGTAGCTTAACAGCAAAGCCTTCAGTAAGTCCGGAATAACTAGTGTTGTTAGTGTACAACTAGAGTTCGAGAGTCGCAAAAGAGGGCTAACGATCCTATATATAGTGGGGAAGTGACCGTTGTGAGGGGGTTAATGCACCATAAATGGCGGCTTAATGGTAGCCCCATAACGGCACGTTCGCCCGTGTATATAGGAACCGTTAGGCACTTGACCGTACATACCGGAGACCGTTATGAGGTCAAGCCGAGTTTATAGGACTTGGCCATTAAGTCTCTCAAAGCAGTTACAAAGGGTCGCGGGCGAGCTTGGTAGTCGTACGCGCTCGACGGGCCTTACCCTAGCCTCCAAACTACTAAGTCCCTACAAGTCCCGTGTTGGTACGCGAGGGCCCTGTCTCGCAGCCCCCACGCGGATAAGCATAGGTAGTTATCCGCTGTATATGGAGCACATCTGGGTGTGCTGGATTGCTTCCACGTGGCTGTGATCTGTCTGTCTGGAAAGCACCATCTACAAGGGATATCTTATTACCCCTACTATTGTGCTAGATGCAGAGTTTGGCACACATATGACTCATGCTCAATTATATGGTGCTATAAATGCAAGAAGGATCACAAATATGAAGACACATGCATATTCGATCCACCACAGCTTCATCAGCATCAAGAGGACTCACCAGCCAGTATGGCAGTCTTGTGGAGTATTATGAAGGAAATCCAAGAGCGTGCCACAAGGATGTCCCTGGTTACAAAAGAGCCTCAAGAGGACCCTATTCCACACATTGCCTTTAATTGAGCCTCTATGGTCACCATCACAAGACGATTCAGACATTCCTCATTGGCTACCAGCTGTCCAAGAGATGCAAAGGACACTGATAGCTAGGATGGAGCGAGAACGAGAATTCGCATCCCAAGCTGCAGTCGTGGAAGAAGAGATATATGAGCCGAGCGCAGAATGTAGTGTCAATGAACCTTTGGTGGACTTTGCCATTTATGAGGACTCATACTATGATTCAAAATGGGGTGGACTTGTGTGTCCAACATGGGAGGAGGCGAAGCTTTGTGCAAGGGAACCTCCACTTATCTCACAGCCTTGGCATGATTTGAATGACACCGACATTGGGAGCTTGTGGTGTGCTGATGATGAAGCTGGCAAAGAAATAGTGTTCATTACAGTTAAATAAAAGCCCATACTCAGATTTTTGAAGATTTTTCCGTATCTCATATAAATCAAGTCCGCAATGAGTTTAAAGACTTGTGTATGGAGAGTCTTTTGGGGAAGAACGTGATGGGAACTCCCAATTTCTTGTTCTATTGGCTATCCTATTGACGATCTATATGCCATAGTTGAGGAGTTGGAAATCGTCAAGTATGGGGGTATAGATGAGATGCATGTGTCTAATGAAGATCATTTATCACCGAATGAGTATTACTGGGATGATTTCATGGCTAGAGATTCATTTGAGCCCATTAGTACTTCATGGAAGCTGATTAAGAAGAAAAAGTGTAAGATGAAAGGGGTCAGCTTCTACAATTTTCCACCATCTTCGAAACACAAGGGTGCACTTGAGAAGAAAATCATTGAGAAAATATGGTGTAAGAAGAAGAAGTGGAGGGTTAAAGATGCATCCACTATCCACGTCGGTTGAGGTAACCGGGTCGGGCCGTCGACCTTAAATTACAAGCGCTGCTTGGGAGGCAACCCAATGTAGAATAGGATATTTGTTATTTTATTTTTGTATTTAGTTCTCCATACTTGATTGTGAGGGGTGAGAGAGAGTGGTTTTAATATTTCCTATGAGTGTGCATGAAACATGTACCCAAGAACCCTCCGGATTCCCCTTCATGATGTGTGTGCACGAAGTTGCACGCAAAACGAGGAACAACGAGCTAATATGATTAATTGGGCATGGTAGAGAAGTTGCTCGAGGTCGAGGAGTAACTAATTATTTTTGAAGATAATGGAAGCAAGTTGGTGTACCGGGTTTGCACGCATCGGAATCCGGAGTGGAAGTGCAAGCAAAGAGCTTAAAAGGCACGATTCATGCACAAGAGAGCAAGTTTGAGATGAAAAGAAAAATTCCCCGGATTTTGGGAGTTTTTCAATCAAGAATGGATTCCTCGTTCAATATGGAGTCCATCGGTGCAAGAATTCCGCAAAAGGGATGTCGGATGAAGAAGTTAGAGTAAAAACAAGATGGAAGAGTTCCAGGGCATTTCGGGTAGAAATTCTGGCCGAAATGCCCCTATTTCGGGCCGAATAGGAACAAGCCATCTGTTTTGGGATTTCAAAATCATTTCGGGCCGAAATATGTTTCGGGCCGAAATGGTCGGAGCTGTTCATTAATTGGGGGAAATTTTGAAATTTTGGGGGGGGGGGGGGCATATATAAGTAAAAAAACCGGCCAACAAGGGTTCCCGATCTCCCATTAGGATCAAACACCATCTTCTTCATCTTCTTCCTCTCAAAACGTCAAGAACACCAACACACCCAAAATCCAAAATTCATCCAAATCAAGAAATGTTTGTTGGGTTTTGCTCCTTGCAAACCCAACTACAAGATTAATTTTTGAGTTTTTGAGAGATAGTGAGCGGTTTGAGTGTGGGGGAAAACAAAGAGGAAGAGCTCCAAGAACACAAATTTTCTGATTCGTCGACTTGCAGGGGGATTCGGCTGAAGCTCCAAGGGGGACTTTTGACGGGGACACCGAGGAGCACAAGGAGGTATACTTGTCTCAACTTGCTCGAGTTTTCGGAAAATTGGGTCGACCGATTCGGTCCTTTCTTGACCAATTTTCGCGAAACAAATCCCGTGAGAACGGTACTCCGGGACTGTAGGTACCGTATTCTTTCTCTCGCTCTAAATTCTTGTTTAGGCACCCCTAGGGCTTAAATTTCTCGCGAAATTTACTTGATCTTAATTGTACCCCGGGTTACTTGCTATAGTCACTCTAGACGAAATGAGTCATTTCGCGCGAAATGTCATGCAACACTTGTCATTTTTGCTCTTTAATCTTTACACTTTGAGATCATGTTCTTCTACATAATCTCTAAATTCATTGAGTACAATGAATATCTCAAGTTTGGGGGGGGGGGGTTTATGTCTACATTTGCAAGCCATGTCCGTCTTGCATCGCCTTGTTACATGTAGTATGTAGAGTATTGTGTCGTATTCGTGGTAAGTGTAGAGTGTTTTATATATTTTCGTATTGTGTTAGATTGTGTATATTATGCATTTGTTTTCACTTTTAAATATTGAGTCACCCTACCCAAGTTTTGTTGTTAGTCGAGTTGGCCAGTTGCATGTAGGTAGGAAAATATTAAAAAAAAAAATAGAAAAGCAGAAATATCATAAAAATTTGAAAATTTTGAGAATAACGGCAATTGATGAAGCTAGAAATCGAAGAGAGTTCAGTGAAAGAGTCTCTGAGAATAGGAAGCGTCGTAGTAGGAATGCCTTTAATCTGTGTATCTTGCGCACCCGTTTCACGAAAGGATGTCCCGGGTATTCAGGGAATGTGGAATGTAGATGTCGGGCATACCTTTAGTTCCTTTATTGTGCTAGGAGAATTTAGTCCTAATATGGTTGAATAGTCTGTTTTCGGTGGAAACTTGTGGCCTCTTGTAAATCTGGGGTGGACCTTCGTGTAGAGTCGGCACCATGTCGTACATTGCTCTTGACTATGTGAAATTGGGGAGTGTACACCACCATCCCTTAAGGCGATTTCAAGAGCTAACCAAAAAAGCCCACGCTTAGTAGCTCTAAATGCACGGTTGAAAAAAATTAGAAGAGAATGAAAAAAAAAAATCAAAATCTTCTCTTGGACTTGATACGGTGAACAATCTAATGTGCCTCCGTTAACGCGGAAAATTTGGATTCAATCCAATTAGTGCGTCCGAAGAAAATAAAAGTCAAGCCGTATTACACGGAGTTGTGTCTCCCGTCACTGGGACAATTTGCATTCAAATGCAGTAACGAATAAGAGGGTCTGAAAACCTCAAATGACTTGGCGTCGAAAGACTACCTTAGTACTAATTATGTCTAGACCCTATGAGCTAAAGGATGTGCCCGAGTCTAGGATTGTTTATGTTGGATGTTTGGGGACCCCTTTGTGAGCTTGTGCGTAAGATCATTCTACTTTAATTTCCTTCTAGCGGTTGCGTGAATTTGGAATGAGACTTGTGAGAACTTGATGAGTTTGGTTAGTGATAGCGAGATTGCCCGATCTCTAACGAAAAAGAAAAAAAATGTGTTATTTCAATACTTGCATTGTGAAATAATCGAGTTGCATTGTACAAAGCGTGTATATTGCATAGTCGTGTGTGTGAGTCGTTTGTGTCACATGGCTAGTAAAGATAGATGCAAATCTTTGGGGAGTGAAGCAAGTTGTTGCGCGGGACGAGCAAAAGGTAAGTGTGGAGGTATTTGATAACTCTCTGTTAGGATTTGTTATGATACTTTCTTATCACTTGAATTAGGCTTATTTCACATGATTTATATGATATATGTGCACAAATATGTGAAATTGATGATTTATAAGCCTAAGAGTGAAAAGTGTAGTTTCTAGCTTATTCACATGTATTCTCTCATATTTGCGAATATAATTGTGCGGGTTGTTTAGTGTTGTGAAACTCAGGTAAAATAGGTGCAATGAAGCTTATGATAGGCTTTGATATGCTTGGAATAGAGGTACATGAAGAGGAGAAAAAAAGATGCAAAAACGAAGAAAAGTTGGAAAGGTCACTCAGGACCAGCCGCCATTCTTTTTGTTTCTCAGGAAGATCTACAATGGATTATGGACAAGTCCTACGCCATTGGAAAGTAGAAATCTAGGTATTTCCAACGATATGTGGTAGGCCCAAATACGAGTCTGGAAGAGAGAGTTATGGCCCGCGCAAGATCATCTTACAATTCTGTCTGAGAATTACAAACTGGAGGGGCTGATATGCAATTTTGGCCAAGTTACATTAAAACTCGCCACACAGCTGGTAAAATCGTGAGAGAATACCTAGGAGGCAGAATTACGCACGAAAACCATTGGAGAGCAACTTGGAGCTTGGGGATTGCCCGGATTCGTCAAAGCTTGGCGATTTCACTGTTTGATTCCTTTCTCTTCTCTTTTCAGCGTGTGTATGGAGAAACTATTAGTATCTAAATACTTTTGCTAGGTTCTATGGAGATGAACCTAGGGTTTATGCAATATATAAATTTCCGGATTTAAGTTATTGATTCATGTTTCGATTCATTCAACTATATTGTCCTTCTTTGTTTATCGTATATCTTGATTACTTAGGACTTTTGACACGTCTAGGGTAACAAGAAAAACTTTGATAAGATGATCAATATGTTACATGAATCGTAGCTTAAAGATTATCATCGTCGTTGGTTGGATTGATTGCTCTAAACTTAATTCTTAGCGTAAACAGAGTCGCAAACCAGTTAGGCTAGCAGTCTAGGTGGGTGCTCCAAAGAGACTTTACCATATACGACAAAAAACAAGAAATTAGCCCAAATCATTAAACTGAGAGGTGAGATGATTAGGACTAGTCGTGTTAGTGGGTAGATTCGGTAGGTGAGATTCGATTCTTTCGTGCAACGGTGTACCGATAGGACGCGCTGCCGTGCAGGTCGTTAGCCTACTAGAACCATATCGGTAGACGTCGGTGGACGACAGGACCCGTAGTAGATTGGTAGGTAGAACGATATGATAACGAGAGGAGATTGATAGTGCTATTACCCGACACAATTTATAAGATGATAGCGTGTCTGAGTACATAATCCGGAACTGTCTAAAACCCTAGGGGATCCATAGATCGCCTAGTTGTTCTCTATATTTATCAGAAAAATCCAAAAATATTAGTTTAGTTGTTCATTTTATTTCAGTCATCTGTTTGAGGGTGATAATATTTTAATCACAATTCTTTCCTCCTTGTACCGTACTCTAGGCTAATAACTAATTAAGTAATCTCAAGCTTGTCCTCGTGGGATCGATAACTCGGGGTTGAAATACCACCCTATATTACTTGAACGTGCACTTGCGCATACACGTAAGAATACGTGTCATTAGTTACTTTGAAACTTGGTAGGATCCATTATGTACCAGCAGCCCCTTGTAGTGTGCATTGTTCTATCATTATTTGACAGACCATTGTTAATGATGGAGTAGGTAAGAGGGCATAATTGAGACCCTTCTTTTAAACAAAATTTTAATTTTACTTCGATAATATGGGCCAACGCATTGAAGCTAAACACGTATGGTAGACAAACATTAGCCCATGAAATAACATTAGACAAGCCCAAGCCCACCCTAGCTAAGCTTTGGGCGAGGGCATTCTTGAACGGTATGTGAAAGAAACCCTAACTATATATAAATCTTTCACACAACATTTACACTCCTTCAGGCTTCAACAACCTTTATCTTTCCGAATCACAACTTATTTCTTTAGAGAGAGACATAGCACTAAATCTTTACAAGCTGTTTTCATCAACAACCTCCGGAGACTAAATCGCTGTACCTAGTGTTACTACAAAAAGAACGACATCCACCTCTGGAAGAGAGGGACCCGAGTGAACTAGAATCAGAAAGTTGTGCCCCCAAATGCAATTGCCTCTTGAGATTTTGATAATTTCCCCACCACCAGCAAGCTTATGAATCCGCACCACCGAAGCATCTATGTTCATTTCAACATACCGGCAGGTGGAGGCCATCTCTGATGGTCTAGTCGGTCTTCGGTCTTTTCATGTGTAGATCTGCAAAAAGAAAAGGTTAGATATTCATATATATTCCGTCTTGCAGCTATGGTGATTTTTTTATTAGATCTTTTGAAACTTACTTGAAATCATTTAAATTTGAAGTTTCCAAATGTGCCAAAAGAGTATGGATGAGAAGTTGAACTTGATCATTGTTAAAAGCTTCCACAAAAATTTAGAGATGAGCATGTTAAAGGCAAGTTCGAACTTCACACGTTCAAGTCCCAAAATGTGAAAAGTTCATAATTGTCTAATGGACTGACAATTTAAGAACATATGTAAGTCAATCTTCGAAAGATGGTTACAGAAACAAGAAATATCAGTAAGCTTTAATAATCTCTTATGCAAATTTTGTTTTGATGGGATGCAGCTATGATATAGCTTCCACACACACTTTCAATTTTATCGGTACCTTAAAATTCCATGAAACCTCTAAGAAATATTACCCCAAAGATTTTTGATTAACAAAAGAGGCAACTACATAATAACATGATTTGATAGTATGATTTTCAGTCTCTTTTTGTCGAAGTTAGGCTAGCTTTCACTCTGAGTTTATTGGAAATAGGGATGGCAATTTGCTCCAGTCCGATCCCATGTCCAAGCGATTCAATCCGAATGAATCATGTCCGAATCTGGTCTAATTTAAAATGTATCAGATATGGATCATGAAACAAAAAACCCCAACAAATATGTATCCAGATTTGGATCATAGTGGTGATCTTAGGATACCCGATCTCACCTTATCCGAGTAATTTATGTTACAAAAATACAAACAAGAATTATATTATATAATGAATGTACATATTAGTTTTTGAAATTATAAACTCATTTCCCTCCACATTTCTACTAACTCTAGCCTCACAAAAATTACCAGCCTAATTATGAGAAATGAGTTACGGACAATTTTCTTGTGCGTTAATGTTTTTATATTTGTGAATGAAATGGTGTATTGACATTTTGTTTGATTTTATTTTTTTGATATGCCGATTGGAAGTTATGAATGTCATGTTGATATTAACATAAGTCATGTTTTGATGTTATCTTGATCTATTTTTATATTTTTGGGATTCTTGGAGAGCCCGACTCGAATCCGATCTAATTTTTGTGTGATGAATCTTCGTATCGGATATGAATATCGTAGTTTAAATCCGATCAGAATTGGTAAGGCCGGCGAAAAGAGTCTTCGTGCGAAGAGAATTGTCTTCGTACGAAGAGCCTTCGTGAAAAAGGGTCTTCGTGCGAAGACACCGCTAGAGGCGGTCAGAGAGTTGTTTCCTTTTTCGTTAGCTTTATTTTTGGTATTTCTTTGGGAACAAGCTGCATAGTAGTCCTATATAAAGGATATAGGTCGTGCTCTACATTGTGTGGGTTGTATCCGTGGGTTTCTCTCAATAAAATCAGGGTTTGTTGGGTCGTGGAGGTAGCTAGCTCATTGCTAGTGAACCACTTTATATCGTGTGTGCTCTTGTGTTCTTGTTTTGTCCAATTCATCGTTCTCAAAGCTCTGCCTAGATCATAAAAAACTAGTATCAGAGTTTAGGTTGCGGTGTTCCAAGATCAAGGTGGAGCTATAAGGCTACGGTTTCATAATCCATGAAATTCATAGCTATGGTTTCGCGATCAAGGTGGAGCACGCATTCGTGGGTTACAAATATGGAAAAGGAGCTTCAGAGAAGATGACCGGGGGTGACCAAGATCGACAAGTTCACGGGGAGAAACATCTTCAGTCTTTGGCAGATCAAGGTACGTGCTTTGTTGAAGCAGCAAGGCCTATGGTTGCCATGGGCGGAAGATAAAGATGGTGCTTCTACAACCACCATCGCTGAGTTTGAGTCTCACCAAGAGGGACGGCAGAGGGCCGCATATGGGGGTACGGACGGGTTGGAGTCGGGTTCAGTCATGACATCCAATGTGGGTTATGGAAAAAGGAGGAACAAGGGTTCTAAGTTGCCAAATTACGTCTGTGCGTTGTGTAAAGATAAGGGTAATTAGAAGAGGGATTTTCCAAAGGGGAATCCATACTCTTGACGAGGAGGCGGAGGAAAGAATAGGGGAGTCTCTGACGAGAGACATGGAACGTGAAGGGGACACGTGCTGGGGGGAGGGGGGTTGTTGTAGGGACTCGATGGGAGTCGGAAAAACAAACAAACTTGTTGTAGAAACTCGGTGGGAGTTGAAACAACAACAATGGGGTTTTCGATTGCAGGAACTCGGCCGTTGTTGGAGCATCGATAGGTTCATTGCACGAACTAGACGGGGGTTGGAGAATCGCTAGGGAACACGTTGCAGGATCTTGGCGAAGATGGAGCAACTTGTGAATTTGGTGCTATTGGAGGGAGCCTGCTAATTCAAGAGCAGGCGGACGATAGGACTTAAGGAAATGTGGAGATTTGTTGGGGAATCAAGGTGCCTTGAATGTACTTGGGCTTGAGTTGGAGAGGAAGCGGGAGAAGAAACGGACAAAACAGAGGAGCACAAGACGAAGGATACAAGCTGCGGGATCAGGGTCTTCGTGCAAAAATAATTGTCTTCGTACGAAGAGCCTTCGTGCGAAGACAAATTGTCTTCGTGCGAAGGTCTTCGTGCGAAGCCATCGCTGGAGGCGGCCATAGAATTATTTCCTTGTTCGTTAACTCGATTTTTGGTATTTCTTTGGCCACAAGCTGTATAGTAGGCCTATATAAAGGCTATAGGTTCTCTACATTGTGTGGGTTGTATTCATGAGTTTCTCTCAATAAAATTGGAGTTTTTCGAGTCGTGGAGGTAGATAGCTCATCGCTAGTGCACCACGTTATATCGTGTGTGCTCTTGTGTTCTTGTTTCGTCCAATTCATCGTTCTCTAAGCTTTGCCCAGATCATAACAAAGAGCTTATTAAGGATAAAAAAAATTAAATAAGGAGACACCATTTAACAAACAAGACATGAGAAATACCATAACACTAAGGTTTAAGAACAATTATCCAATACAGCGAAATTTCGATAACTTAAAAAAAAACATTTTTTCATGAAATAAAACATAGCCAATATTTAGAATAACTAGGAATGCAAAATTGGCTCTCTCTTGATCTTGAACTAGCCTAGCCTAGCCTAGCATTTGTAGTGACTTGGGATCAATGTACAAATCGGTGACAGATTTGTACTTTCGCACCTTCTTGCGCTGGTAATTCCTCACACAACCCACCTCAAGCTCAGGAGTTCTATTTCTTTTGACGCTGCTACTTTCTCCTTTAACTCTGCAGCTATTGTTGCAGAGTTGCATGAGGGAAATGACTGCATCTTTCTCTTTCTGCTCCATGGCATCAAAAATTATTCTTGCTTCGATTGGACCAGCCATTTCTTAACTCTTAACAACGAGAGGGAGATTAAGAGTTGGTCCTATATATATTTGAGATGAGATTAAGGTAACTATAGCTATTTTCAACAAACTATTTCACTGTTATTGATATTAATTACCGATTATTAATATTAAAATACTATTAATACTTGACAGCTCCTACTTAATATATATGTATATATTTTCTATTTAATATATATATATATATATATATGTATATATATATACACACACATACACACAATCTCTTACTATTGTAAATTTAAACATGGCTATGAAAAATAATATAATAGTGAATTCTAGCTACTTACGCCAAAATGGCACTTTAAGAATTTAATTGAGAATTAATGTCACAAAACATTGTCGCGCCAAATCTAAGTCAGTTTGGAATTTACATTAAGGCTTTGTCACGAATTCAACTTTTTAGAATTTTTAAATATAAAAATCTATTCAAGAAAGAAATCATTAAGCAATTATGTCCTGAATTCGCCATTAACTACTCATTAAGTAATCATTAAGTAATTTCTTTCTTGAATATATTTTATTATTTAAAAATTATAAAGGGCTTGAATTCATGACAACGCCTTAATGTAAATTCTAAATAACTTGAAATTGGCGGGACAACGTTTTGAGACATTAATTCTCAAATAAATTCTAATGAGTGCATTTTGGCACAAGTAGCTAGAGTTCACTATTTTATATTTTTTCACAACCATGTTTAAATTTACAATAGTAAGAGATTGTGTGTGTATTAAGTAGGAGCTCTCAAGTCTCAATAGTAATTTAATATTAATAATCGGTAATTATTATCACTAACATCAGTGAATTATTTAGTAGAAAATAGCTATAGTTACCTTAATCTCATCTCAAATATATATAGGACCAACTCTCGATCTCCCTCTCTCTCTCGTTGTTAAGAGTTAAGAAATGGCTGTTCCAATCGAAGCAAGAATAATTTTTGACGCCATGGAGCAGAAAGAGAAAGATGCAGTTATTTCCCTTATGCAACTCAGCAACAATAGCTGCAGAGTTGAAGGAGAAAGCAACAGCAGCATCAAAACAAATATAACTCCTAAGCTTGTGGTGGGTTGTGTAAGGAATTACCAGTGCAAGGCGCCAAAATACAGATCCATCACCGATTTGTACAATGATCCGAATTCACTACAAATGCTAGGCTAAGCTAGCTCAAGAGAGAGCCAATTTTGCATTCTTAGTTATTCTAAATATTGACTATGTTTTATTTCATGAAAAATACTTTTTTATTTAAGTTATTCAAATTTTACTGTATTGGAATAATTGTTCTTAAATCTTAGTGTTATGGTATTTCTCATGTCTTGTTTGTTAAGTGGTTTCTCCCTGTTTAAATTATTTCAATTCTTCATAAGCTCTTGTACACCATTTGCAAACAAAATTGTTCCTGCGATGAGAGGTTTATTTGATAACATAACATCTTTTCAAGTCTTGTTGGATCAGTTTGATTAAGACACTATTTTAGGACCGATATAGAAAAATACAGTGATGATTAAGTCAGAGGACGAAAACAAAGAGAGAAGACTCTAGAGAGAGAAGCTAGATATAGAGTTATCTTCCTTGCATCGGCCTCCTTGCCTCTTTATTTGGGGTTCGCCGTCCATAGTGGCACGGGGGAGAATTCTAGTACGTTACATCATTTAGGGATCTCTAAACTTAAAAGAATGTAAGATATTTGTGTAAGAATATATAACAGGAACAAGAGATGAGAAAGAACAAACAAACGCAGCGAAATCAAGAACACAGTTTTAACATGGTCCCTATCGATCACGTTAGCTACCTACACGACGAAAACGAGCACTTTATTTATTGAGAGAAACCACAAGCTACACCGCTCTACTTCCACACAAGTATTAGCCACGTCATACATTCTTATATCAGCTACACACCCACTTGCGCTCTAAATAATCATAATCATAGAAATATTAGGAAACAAACCAATAAGCAGAGTCGACCCTATAGGGAGGCAGCTGGTGCCGCCACTTTAGGCCCATGGGCAGGGAAGGCCCCGTCGTTTTACAAATATAGTTTAGTTAATTTTATATTTTAGTGTGTAGTTATTATAATATTTAAATTAATTTGGCGATGGCTTAATTTTTTGCCACAAGATTTTAGTTTTTACTTGTTAAAATTTGTAAAGTTATTTAATATTTATCAAAATCAACCTTACTTATTCTATAAGGAATTAAACCAATCTATCCAAACAAGTATTACAAGTCGAATCTTTTGAAGCTACAAATAAATCGTGTAACTTCTTGAAGAAGGGGCCTAAAACATTTTACATGCTTTAGGCCCCCAACTTTCTAGGGCCGGCCATACCGATAATGAATATTAGTAGATTCCTATTTTTACTAGCTTCCATAACCAAAAATTCCTAATATTTTCATAACGCAGAATCACCCAACAAATCTTGCTTAAATTCGCCAAATTTCGTCCATTCAATTCAGGCAACTTAACAAATCTCCACCTTGCCCTGAGTCCTCTCAACAATCCAAACCAAAACCAGACACTTCTCTCCTTAAAAATAAAGCTAAATCATTTTTGCACCAGATGGATGATCTTCCCACACAGATGATATTCCCAAAAATATGCGAAACCAGATGCGCAAGACATTGCTCCAACTCACGCATGTCCCTACAACAAATGCACCAGATGCTAGACGTTTCTCCAACTCCCACGTGTCGACCCTACAACGAATGCACAGATGCTGCATAATAACAATAATAATAATATACTACCTCCGTTTCTTCTCTATAGCACCGGTTTGACTTTTTGACTCGTATCTGGGTCAAAGGTGATTTGAATAACAAAACGATGCGATTTTGTAATAGTTTTTTTCACCGCATTATAGAGCAACTTTTATTCTACAACACCATAAAAAAATTATCAAAAAACTACATCATTTTGCTATCCAAATCACCAGGTCAAAGTGACCCAGTGAATAGTGGTAAAAGTTAAACCGGTGTGATAGAGAAGAAATGGAGGTAGTATATATTTCATCATCATTTAGGCTCTTTCGTTATACTAATAGCTTATAGACTTCACGAGCCCGAATAATTATTCAACTTTTAGACTTAACTTGCATAATAACTATGGATCTCAAGTATAATATGGCTAAATCAAATGTAGCCTCCAACAGAAAACAGGAGAATCTGCAAAGAAATAAATAAAATTTTCACATATGAGTAAAGAAGATCAATACAAAGGTTAATGTTTTTTTTCTGTTTTTTTATGAACCTACCATCGTGGTACGGTGGCATAACTCCGCTTGTTAACTGAATAATCAGGCTCCCAAACCGTAGAAATAAAATGTGTGTGCATGTGGGGGGGGGGGGGGTGCACAAGCTAAAAAAATGGAGGGAAAAAGGCTTTACATCTCATGGTGGATGATAATACATAAGATCTCGAGCATCGTGCCTGCAAAGATTGCTAATTTCCAACGGTACGTTTGGTTTTCTAAGATTAACAGTATTAGCTGGGATTGGACTAAATATATCATATGTGTTTCCTTTAAAGAGTACTGAATCGACATAAATCGATTGAAGTAGGGTTTTGTCTCAAAAACCCCAAATTAATAATAGGAAATACATTGAAGAAAATTATCCAGGTACACAAGTTCATCTTGTTCTCTGTAACAATAGAGAGAACAGAAGACATATAAGGTTATTCTTTTGGGCTGACATGGGTTCAAGTAATCAAAATTATAGTGTTGCTTGGTAATGTCGGTTGTTTTCTTTCCACTGAGATTAGTAATGTTGGTTCTTATTTCAAGAAATATCATCCACGTCCAACATTTGTCTTATGGAAGCCCTATCAGCATACTGCACTCAATCTGGACAGCTTATCAACTTCGACAAATCGGAAGTATTCGGCAGCCCTAATATGACCGATCAGGAAAAAATGGATATTTCCGCAAAAATGAATATCAAGATTTTAGAAGTACCAGGGAAATACCTGGGAATAATTATGGATTTCACCAAATCCAAAACTGGACTCTTTGCAGATATTATCGCTCGATTTAAAGCTACATTGGCATCATGGAAACAACACTGCCTATCGTTTGCGGGACGAGTTACCTTATTTAAATCTACACTAATTTCTATTCCGACGTACCTGCTCTCATGCTTCTGAGCTCCCAAAGGTTTCCTTGATGACCTCATACGTCTCATTGTTTGGTTTGTGTGGTCCGACGGAGGAAAACACGGGATTCACTGGAAGAAATGGTCATTCTTATGTCAGAAATTAGAACACGGCGGGCTTGGTTTTCGCAACTTGAGGCTCAGAATCGCGCCCTATTAACAAAAACGGGTTTCCGGCTGCAAACAGATACGTCAACACTTTTATACAAAGTTCTCAAGGGGCGCTATTTTCCCAACACATATTTCTTTAATGCCAAAATCACGTCCACTGCTTCGTGGGGGTGGTGCTGGAGTGACCCAATAGTTCATATAGGTTCGCAATGGATTGTCGGCAATGGAAACACCATACATCCTCTTCGTGACAACTGGATCCCGGGCATACCAATGGAGACCCCTGCTCCGGTACTCCAACAGCTTTTTCCGACTCTCAAGGTGGCGAACTTCATCAACCCGTTGTCAGCTACGTGGAACGTGCAACTGCTACAATCCTTCTTCTCCGAGGCCCAAATACAGGAAATATTGACAATTCCAATCACAACAACAAATCAACGTGACATTATAGCTTGGGGACACACGAATTCAGGATTTTTCACGGTCAAGTCTGCTTACAACATTGAGCTCGCCTCTCGTAATACTGGGGCGGTCAACACTCTCTCAACGATGGCCGGACAACTCATGCTCAAGTTTGGTAAGCTCAAACTTCAACCAAAAATTTATTACTTCACGTGGAAACTTGCAACCAATTCCCTTGCAATCAAGCATAATCTCCGTAGAAGACACGTCCCACTTATCTCCACGGGTTGAGACCTTTGTCAGACTCCGAATGAAACACCATACCACTGCTTCTTTGACTGCCCCCATGCTCGAGCTACTTGGTTTGGCCCGTCACTGGGTCTTCGACCGGTTCACGACGCTACTGATTCCTTTTCACACGTTCTCGGAACTTTCTTAGAGAATCTTCCAACGAACTTCAACAGAACAATCTTGTTCTCAACCTTCGCCAAATATGGCTCTCCCGGAACGCAACTTCGATGAATGGAAAGTTCATCCCCACCGTGCAAATCCTTAGCAACCATCGACTCGGCATCTATTGACCATCAGTACCGCCACAAGATCCTTCGGAACCAGTGTATGCCTTCTAATACACATGTTCCTTTGAATGATGTCTACATAGCCACAACAGATATGGAAAGTTCTGGCACTACTATAATCAAGACTGTATTTGAAGTGGATGACGCATGGCAACACACTCATTCCTCAACGACTGCATGGGTACATCACGAAGACCACACAACATACGGTTACAAAAGCTTTCAAGCTCGGACACCACTCCAGGCTGAGGTAATGGGCATCACTGCGGCTCTTAAATGGCTCCTTTATCATGGCTACACTGATATTGAACTGCACACGGATTGCCAGCTTTTACTCCGATATTTTGGAACTCATCAATGCCCTCCCGACATTTTCATGCTCCTGCAACACATTATCAGCTTGGCCTCTAAGTTTAATTACTGCGCTTTTCGATTTGTAGGACGTGCTAATGTAATGGCAGCTCATGTGCTAGCCTCTCACTTTCGATTTGCTTGTAATCCATCTGTTTAACTAATAATATCAACAACCTTTCAAAAACAATTATAGTCCTGGTATTAGTTAATATTGTGTTTGGTTGTTCTGGACTAATTTTAATACCGGTACTAAATAGTGAAAAAATAGATTTTAGGGTAAAAGACATTTTCCACCCTTCAATTATGGGGAAAAGACATTTTCCCCCTGATTTACGGAAAAATACCTTTTGCACCCCTAATAGTTTTTTTTGTGACCATTTTACCCTTGTAAGTATGGTATGACTTAACTACCCTCACCCCCTTAAAGACCACTTTGCCCCTTACTCTAATATTTAAATAAATACTAATTAAATACATTTATGACATCACATATTAACAAGATTACATCACACCTGGTATTGTGAAATGACCATTATACCCCTGGTATTGTTCACATGGACTGTCACCACCCCAGGTAATTTTCACGTGGATAAATACCACCCATGGTACTGTTCACACGGACACTTTGCACCCCTATTTTCTGGACAGTTTGCACCCTAATTTTGTGGACATTTTGCACCCCTCTGTTGTTTTAAAATCAGCTGTTTTTTCTAGCTGTGAGTATGATCCCTACGCAATTACCACTTTTACACCAATAACTTCCCTCCAATAAACCTCCCTCCAAAAAAGTCCTATATAGACATCCCATCTTCACAATGATCTCCACTCAAACTCTTACCCACTTGTAGATCCAATCATACTTTCCTAACAATTAAGACAAGGTAATACTAGTAGTTTTTTTTTAGAATGAAGCTCTTTATTTTAGCTAGTATAGTGTAATTTTAGTTATTTTTTTTGCCTTGTTGTAATAATATGTTTTTGTTTGTTTAGGTAGAATGTCTAGCTCAAGCAGAATAACAAGACGGGGAGAAGAGTTCATAACGTACCAGAGGAAGTATTGCTTCTGTGAAGTTTCCCTTACGGCAGATACACGAGTGACGGAGTCTAACATATACGGCAATCGGGGTAGACTCTACTATGTTTGTAGGAACTTGTTGTAACTTATGGAGTTGGTGCGACCCTATTGGGCAGGGAGCTACGTCTTCCGATTCACGTGACCTTGAATGGATGTGTAAAGGGATTGAAAATGTCGTCGAAATGCAGTCTCAGAAGTCAAACCAAGCACCAACAAATTTGACTCTCTAAATTGCCTTGTGGTTGGCACTAGCTCCTTTACTAGTGAAGTAGTAACTAGTAAGATGTAGAGATTAACTATGTCTAAGATGCACTTTTTTGGAGGGATTTGTTTTGGAGGAAAGTTATTGGAGGGAAGCTACAGGAGAGAAAATAGTAATTGAGTAAGGATCCTACTCACAGCTCAAAAAACAGTTGGTTTTAAAACAGCAGAGGGGTGCAAAATGTCCACAAAATTAGGGGTACAAAGTGTCCACAAAATTAGAGGTGCAAAGTATCCACAAAAATTAGCGGCGCAAACTGTGCAAAATATAGGGGTGCAAACTGTCCACGTGAACAGTACCAGGGGTTGTAATTGTCCACGTGAACAGTGCCAGGGGTGGTAACTGTCCACGTGAACAGTACCAGGGGTGGTAACTGTCCATGTGAACAGTACCAGGGGTACAATGGTCATTTTAAATACCATGTGTGATGTAATCTTGTTAATAGGCGATGTCATAAATGTATTTAATTAGTATTTATTTAATTATTAGAGTAAAGGGCAAAGTGGTCTTTAAGGGGGTGAGGGTATTTAAGTCATTCCATCCTTACAAGGGTAAAATGGTAACAAAAAACAATTAGGGGTACAAAAGGTCTTTTTCCATAAATCAGGGGGCAAAATGTCTTTTCCCCATAATCGAAGGTTGGAAAATGTCTTTTACCCTAGATTTTAATACCCTAAATTAGTTCCCTACCACATGAGGGTATTAGCTGGACTGGACTATTTTACTTTAATACTAAATTAATAATGCACGAAACCAAACACATTATTAATTAAAGTTCAGTTAATCCAATCCAATCTTATCCGGAAATTTTAATCCAGTCCAGTCCAATCCGACTAGTCCGAAAACCAAACGTGCCATTAGGGTACTTCAAGTTTGTACTGGAAACAGCCTCGACTGACGTGGACAGGTCAAAGCTAAAGAGAATGTGGCAATAAACGAACCTTCATGGTGCCGAAAGATCCCTCCCCTAGCTCCCTGACCTAACCGAACAGACACATCAAAATTACAAGAAAATGACTAATGATAATTTAAGCGAAATTCTAAAACACTATCCTTATTCTAAAACACTATCCTTCCTTGTTTTACACGAAACATCCATAACGCGAGAGAAAGAGAGAGTTGGTTTGTAGAAAATTTGAAGGAACATCAAAGAAGACGTTGGAGGTTTATTGACATGAATTTCTCTATACCCGCTAGTACATGAGATGAGATGAAGGCTAGGTAAGTATTGTCTGCTTTCTTTTAATTACTAATCCATTGTTACTAATATTAATGGTTTTAATTTTTAATTTAGTTAAACTGAGAACTACTAAGAAAATCTTTTAACTGTAAGAGAGAATTGTGCCAAATTGGGAGTCTTTAAAATTTATGTCCCAAAGCGTTGTCCGGAATTCGGGATCTTTAGATTTGGCTTAATTATTTAATGCATACCTCCTGTATGTTGAAACTCTCATATTGCAACCTCCAATTCTAAAATTTGTCAATTGCATCCCCCATTTGCAATAAATATGTCAATGTGAAATTGGGAAACAAAATTTCGTCCACTACTTAACGGAATAAGCCGTTACATGACATTCATGTCCTTTCGTACAAGAGTAAAATTGTCCAATTACTTTTATATATGAAAATAAGAAAATCATACCATCACCACCACATCAACGCCACCCAATCCAGAATCCGGCCAACTAAACCCAAATTCCGGCGAACTTTCCAAAATCAAATCCAGCGTCTGGCAAATTATTCAAAACTAAACTGAGATCCAACAAAACACAACAGGCATTCAACAATTGAAACAAAATTGGTGAACATAGATGAAATAAGAAAAAGGGAGGCATAGATGGAATAGAGAGGTTTCAAAATCGAATATCAAACACAGCTTCCGTTTGTTTGCTGAGGTTGTCACATGACTCGTCACAAACAGCCATATCGACCCAACATTAAAAGCTCTCAAAATCCACCTCAGGACACAACTTCTGGTCGGCATCGATTCAATCCAACATAAATAACCCAGAAGTCGAACCCACCAATTATGAATCAACATAATTACCCAAAATTGAGATATACCCAAAGCCCAACACAATCCAGATTCCCAGCCACGATTTGACGCCTCCATCAAATACCGTTGCCAGAGAGATTGAGTGAAAAGCTAACTTGATCTTCGTCAAACACAGGGACTGAAGATATGCCTCCATCAAACACCATGTCTCAATCGATTTCTACATCAAAGTTTCGGTATACTGAAGGTATGCATTAAGGAAATAAATTATTAAATAACTACGTCCCGAATTCATCAACAATATTAATGATTTAAAGAAAGAAATTATGTTTGACATGGAAAGAAAGAAAGAAATTCGATCTCTTTAAAGTTTCCATCATTTTGCATAATATACGTGGGTATGTAATTAGGGGCATACTCCACATATCATTTGTCACATTTACATTTCATCATGGATGTTTCGAGGAATAATTGTTTCAAATTATTTTCCTCATATCATTCCAAATGCCTACCACCAACCGAAAAAATCAACATGCATTGCGGAGCAAATCATTTTCTTTCTCTTTATGCTAGTTTATTGATTAATTATATACATGTTAACTATTTACTGTAATTAATACCCTAGTCACTTAAAACTTCTCTACGAAGTATTGATCCCGCGCTCCAAATTCCTCTCTGGTGTTTTGGAAGCGTATTTGCACTTTTATTGCATCCAGAAATAGAGAGTGCAATTTAACATAAAAATCATTGCCGAAGACTGAAAACCCAATTAGGGTTTCATCAAAGAGACGAAGCTCTGAAGAGAAAGAACACAACAGAAATAAAAATGGCAAAAGCAAGAGATTTATTGAATAACAAAGGCATAAATACAGAGGAGTCGAACGACACTATTTGTGACTGTTCGATTCAGATCACAACGGTTGGATTATCAGTACCGTGTAGAGATTCTAGAACAAAGTTCATGTAACCCTAAACAAAGGGAAAAGACATAAATGCCCTTAAGAGGCTAAGACAATATCTATTAAGTCCTTGGGCTATAAATGCAGTGGACTTGTAAATAATGGGCTTCAATATCTTCATAATTGGGCTGGGCTTCATTATGGTTAATAGCTCCTCTCAAACTTATGGTGGTGATTGAACCATAAGTTTGGACTTAAAATCCAGAAAATGAGCTGTGGAGAGTCCCTTGGTAAAAATATCAGCCAATTGATCTGCACTTGAAATATGAGAAACAGTAAGTTGTTTGCGAAGAACCTGTTCTCTAACATAATGGTAGTCAATTTCTATATGTTTAGTTCTTGCTTGCAAAATAGGATTATGAGACATAGCAATTGCAGATTTACTGTCACACCAGATTTGAGGAGCATCTGGTATAGGGAGATGAAGATCGCTAAAGAGAAATTTGAACCAAGTTAAATCTGCAGCTGTAACAGCAAGGGCACGATATTCAGCCTCAGCTGTGGATCTAGAGACAGTAGGTTGTTTCTTAGCAGTCCAGTGGACTGCATTAGACCCAATGAAAACAACAAATCCAGTAGTGGACCTTCTATCAGATGGGTTGCCAGCCCAATCTGAGTCAGAGTAAGCCTCAAGTGGAAGAAACCCAGATTGATAGAGTAGGTTTGTGCCTTGCAGGTATCTCAAGACACGTTTAGCACCAATAAGATGCAGGTTTGTAGGGGCATGCATAAACTGACACAAGTGATTAACAGCAAATGCAATGTCAGGTCTTGAGAATGTTAAGTATTGAAGTGCACCAACTAGAGATCTAAAAACAGTAGGATTTTCCAAAGGAATGCCATCTAAAAGATGAAATTTTCCTCCAATGGCAAGAGGTATAGGGCATGGCTTGCAATTTGTCATATTAAAACGCTTGAGCAAAACACTAACATACTTGGATTGATAAATGAAAAGTCCAGCAGAAGAGTATTTAATTTCCAAACCAAGAAAATATGTTAATTTACCCAGATTAGTCATTTGAAACTCTGAATTCAAAGAATGAAGAAGAGTAGTAATAAAATTGAAGTCATTACCTGTGACAATAATATCATCCACATATAATAAAAGAAATGTTACCTGAGAGTTGTTGTGCCTTATGAATAAACTGGAATCAGCTGTAGAAGTGCAGAAACCCAGAGAAAAAAGGAAAATGGTAAATCTTTCAAACCAGGCCGTAGGGGCCTGTTTTAAACCATAAATAGATTTATTTAACTTGCAAACATAGTGAGGAACAGTAGGATCCACATGACCTTGTGGTTGAGCCATAAACACAGTTTCTTTCAAATAGCCATGTAAGAAGGCATTTTTGACATCAAGTTGTTGCAAACGCCATTTAAAAGAAGCAGCAAGAGCCAAGACAGTTCTTACATTGGCATGCTTAACCACTGGACTGAAGGTTTCATCAAAGTCTATGCCAGGGGTTTGATGAAAACCCTTGGCAACAAGTCTAGCTTTATATCTAGCAACTGAACCATCAGGATTGTACTTTGTTCTATAAGCCCATTTATTTCCAACAATGTTGGCATGAGGAGGTTTTGGAACAAGATTCCATGTATTTTGATTGTTGAGACTAAGGAATTCATCAGTCATAGCATTGTTCCATTGTGAGAATTTCTTAGCCTCAGTAAAACTAGTAGGATCAGACAAAGGTGGAGAAGAAGTATTAGGAGGTGAGGGATCAGATATACCAGAATTAGCTGCAAATCCTAGATTCTTCTTTTTGAAGATACCTGATTTGCTTCTGGTTTGCATAGGATGACAAGGTTGAGGAGTTGAGACAATAGTGTCTGCTGGTGCAAGTCCAGAACTGGGAGACTGCATTGGAGAATGATGTGGTATCTGTTCTTCTGGTATCTGTTCTGAGTTTGAATTTTCTCCATTGCCAAATCTTCTACCAGTTGGATGCAACCCAGCAGCAGAATTGAACTCAGTCTCCTCTGTGTTGTCAAGAGTTGCAGTATCATCACTTCCCAAAGGGGGCTCAGTGGAGCTAGGGACAACGGGAATGGAATCATACCCGGAAACAGAATCAATATTAGTTTGATCATGAGATGGAGAAACAGGCAATTTAGCATAAGGAAAGACAGTTTCATCAAACACTACATCTCTAGAGACATAAATTTTTTTTGTGACTTTGTCAAAACACATGTATCCTTTGTATTGAGAAGCATATCCAAGAATAATACATTGTTTTGTTTTTGGATCTAACTTAGAATGCATATAAGGTCTTTTACAAGGATAGCAAGCACAACCAAAAACTTTCAAATGATTATAATCAGGTTTCTTTTTAAACAATAATTCCCAAGGATATAGATAATTTGTAGTTTTTGAAGGCATCAAATTAATCAAGTAAACAGCTACAGTAATAGCATGATACCAGAAATACTTAGGCAAAGAAGCTTGCTGCATCATAGATACAACAGTATCAACAATATGTCTATGTCTCCTCTCAGAAATTCCATTTTGTTGAGGAGTATGAGGACAAGATTTTTCATGAGTAATACCATTATTTGCAAGAAAGGAAGTAAAGACGTATGAAATATATTCACCACCACCATCTGTTCTAAGAATTTTGATGCAAGAACCTAATAATTTTTCAACTTGAAGTTTGAAAATAGGAAACACAAAAGCCAAATCAGATTTGTAACATAGAGGAAAGATCCATGTAAACCTAGAAAAGTCATCAATAAACAAGACATAATATCTGTAACCATTATAACTTTTAACACTAGAAGGTCCCCATACATCACTATGAATTAGATGAAGTGGACTTGAAGTTTTAGAAGAAGATAACTTAAAAGGCAACTTGGACATCTTTCCAGCCAAACAATGTTCACAAGTAGCAGGTGAATGCTTGTCAGAAACAGAAACAAAAAACATTTTGTGCAAAACATCATCAGTGGGGTGACCCAGTCTTGAGTGCCACAAGTTTGAGGTAATCTTCTTTCCAAGGTAAGTTGCTGTAGTATGAACTGGAATAGGACCAGTAGTGTGTGTAGAACCAGTATGTTGTGTGGGATAAATAGGATAGAGACCATTTTGACTAATTCCTTGATAGAGAAGTTTCCCCGTATCCTTGTCCTGGATAGAAAAGGAATCACTATCAAATATAAATTTGCAATTGTTGTGTTTACACATCTTATGGACAGAGAGAAGATTGGTTGACAAATTTGGGACATGAAGAGTATTTAAAAGTTTAAAAGAATGATTAGGTGTGGGTAAAATAGCATTACCAATGTTTGAAATGGGCAGTTGACTACCATTTCCTATAGCCACTTGATCAGATCCAGTATAGGGTTCAGAGAGGACAAATTCTTCAGTTCAGAGATCATGTGAGATGAAGCACTAGTATCAGAAATCCAGAAGTCAGAGGGGTATTGAGTCTGAGAGTAAGGGGTTGAAGCAGCAACCATATCAGAGAGTTGATCAGGAGGAGTCTTACCTTGGTAGGAGTGGTCCATACGGTGCCAGCAATCAAGTGCTGAGTGGTAATCATAGCCACAGATTTGACAATTAACAGGACTAGCAGATTATTGACCATAACTTCTGTTTGAGGATCTACCTCTCACAGATTCATTACGCCCATTACCACTGTAACACCCCTCGATTCCCGAGCCTTCCGTTCCGGACCGGAGAGCCCGGGAGGGTGCTACTCAAAATGAAGCGGTGAGAATCAAGAACAACACATTCCATAATTATATATTACAAACTCTTAAGTGTCTCAAACGTAATTTGCAACATACTATTACACAAGGTGAGAATAAACTAGAGTTCGATTTATTTAATCTACTATTAAACACTACGTGATACCGCGATCCCCTTATGCCAAGCTCCCTTCTCCTATACCTGCGGGGGAATGAAACAAAGACCGCAGTTTTTCCAAAGTCAGCAAGAAATGCTGAGTAAGTAAACACCCAAACACGTAAACCGGATAAGAGGCAATTTTGTTTAATAAACAAGGATGACATTTACGAAGTAAGCAAATATGTTATCACCGTTAACCATGTGTGAAAAGAGATAAATTTTCCAACTCTTTATTTAATTTTGCATTTCCAAGTCGTCACAAAGTGAATATAACCAAGAGGATCACTTCCAACCATAACGTTTTTCCAATTAAGGGATTTCCAAAATCCAAATATTCCTTTTTATTTTCTCATAAAAATCCATATTTATTGTTTAGTTGTAGCGGGGAACGAACCAATCCATATCCATAATCCATAATCCATCTCATAAGTATCCAACCATATCCCATGCATCCAAGACCTTAAGTGCCGGCACCCCCCTAAGACTTCTTGCGGCCAGAGGGGTGAGTACATGGAGCAGCCCGGGGCTAATTGCAACCGAGCAAAATATATAATAATCCAAATCCAAATAATGTTCCGCCACACAACTGTTTCCACTTTACGTTATTACGCATTATTATTTTCCATGTGATAAGTTTGAAAGAAACACTTGGACACATAATTGAAATCTCACATCAACATGTATATCACAAACCATATTTTGAGACATAATATCACAAAAATATTTAGACACGAAAGGAGGATGGGCAAACTAGGTAAGGCATGTTTACTCACCTCAAATAGCAACCGTGAATAGCACGGAACAACTTCTAGAAGTAGACGTAGCCCTCGTCTATGAATTTGTCGCCTACAAATTATAATTTCCTAATCAATCACCATTTCGACTAACACATATGATGCAAGCAAGCGACAAGTGTTATTGTTATTGTTATTATTATTATTATTATTATTATTATTATTATTATTATTATTATTATTATTATTATTATTATTATTATTATTATTATTATTATTATTATTATTATTATTATTATTATTATTATTATTATTATTATTATTATTATTAATTTCAAGACAACCCAAAGTCCTCAAATAAATTTCAAGCTAATTATAAGAAGTATTCTTTTATTTGTCTTCTAATAAATAAATTTGAAATTTATAACTACTTAAAGTATTTTTAAATACATCTATCTAGAATTTTATTTTTACTTAAGTATAAAATTAACCATAACCCGCTATAATTACAAACTTTTGGATTCACTAAGTAGTTTACCCCACAAATCGATTTAGTAAACTTTTGTATAATATTTCTATTCCAAGAGGGTACTAATTCACATTTAGATAATTCATAAAATAATATCTCTTCTTAAAAATATATTTTAAATTCATAACTCCTTCATAAAAATTTATAACTATTTTATTATGGCTAATTTCTAAGTTACAAAAATATTATAGTTTATCTTTTAATAATATATTAGTCACGTATATTTAAACCAACAAATATTATTATTGATTAGCTAGAAACATCCCTTTTACTAAATATTTACAAATATGTTCATAACTTTGTAGGTAAAAGATTAGCTTATATATAATAGTAGTATAGCCAAAACATAATATTCTCTTTTTAAGTTGTAAAACATTGTGTATTTACATATTTGTATATATATACAAATGTGCTTTATTAAAAGAAATTGTAAATAATATTATTTAATTGGTTTAAACATATATTCTTATTTTATAAAATCAGATTGTGGAAACTAATAAAATTGACAGTTTCTACCCTAAGATTTCTGTTTCGTACATAAACCTCACCCAAGTTCCAGGTTATTACAAAATCGCCCCCCAACCATACACCCAACAAATCCGATTTGTGAATCTCTTCTTACGGTTATACCCATTTGAATTTGATGTTATAGAACTCTAATTTAGATCAAAACAAGTAGATTAGTGCCAAGAATCGATTGATTTGGTTACCGATTGTCCAAGAAATCGTACGCCGAAGTTTGTCGGAATTTTCGCCGGAAAATATGGCTCTCCGGCGATTGGGGTGGCTGCTTCTGGATTCTCAGTGCTTGGTCGAGACTCAAGGAAGGTGGGGGACCTTCTGGTAGTGGAGGACAGAGACGGAGGTGGTGTTCTCCGTCGGGTCGGGTCGCGGGTTGGTAGGTTCGGCGGTGGCTTCGGCCACTGTTGCCGTCGCCGCCGCTGTTTCTGCTGGCTCTCGGTCCGACGAGCAGAGAGGGAGAGAGAGAGATCGATGGGAGGGGAGAGAGAGGGTGGAGGTGCCGGCGATTGGGTCGTCGGCGCTGGTTCTACCGGCGATGGAGGTGGTGGTGGTGTCGATGGTGGGGGTGATTTATGTTGTTGTTTCTGCTGTTGTTGTTGTTGTTGTTGCTGATGGGTTGTGAGAAAGAGGGAGGACAGAGGTGGGGAGAGGGTCAGAGCAGAGAGGAAGGTGGGGGTGATGGCGTGCTGGTGGTGATGGCGGCAGATGGTGGTGATGTTGATGGTTGTGGTGTTGGGGGTCTGTTATGATGGGTTTGTGAGAAAGAGAGAGAACATAGGTCGGGGAGGGAGAGAGGGGCAGAGGAGGATGGTGGTGATGGTGGTTTTGCCGGAGGTGGGGGTGGGTGATGATGGTGACGATGTTGGTGGCGGTGACGATGTAGGTGGTGGTGGCAGTGGGGTGTGGGTGGTTGTTGGGGTCCTGGTGGCTTTACGGAGAGGGAGGTGGTGGGAGATGGGTGGTGTGGTGATGAAGGGGGTGGTGGTTGGGTGTTTCGGGTTAGGGAAGAAGAGAGGATGATGATGGTGTGTTGTTGTTTTGTTTTTGTGATGAGGGGGAAGAGGAGGTAGTGTTTATATAGAGGAGTGAGGTTTTGTGAGGGTGAGGGTGGTGTGAGTGTGAGTGTGTGTTTGGCCGTGAGGGAGGAGAGAGTGAGAGAGATGGGAATGTGTTTTTGTGAGGGTGAAAGTTTTGTGAGTGTATGGTTGTGTTGTGAGGGAGGAGGAGAGAGAGAGAGGGAGAGAGAGAGAGAGATGTGTTTTGTGAGAGTAGTGAAAATAAAATAAAAATGAGGGTGTGTGTGGGTGTGTGTTTCTGCCGTGATAGGGGAGGAGAAAACAAGAGAGAGATGGTGACGGGGTGTGAGAGAGAGATAGGGAGGGAGATGAGAGAGAGGAGAATTAATTTACTAGGATGGGGAAGAGATGAAGATGTGTGAGGGAGGAGAAGAATGTATTTAATTGGTAGAGAGGTAGGGAGGGAGAGATGTGATGGAGGAAGGAGGAGAAATAGATGGAGATGTGTGAGGGAGGAGGGGGGTTGAGAGAGTTTCATTCACTAAAGAAAAAGAAGAGGTGGGAGAGGTACCGGGTCGGGTTGAAAAAAAAATACGGGTATTATACAATATACGTATAATTATACCAGGTGTGGGTCGGGTCAAATAAAATACAGGTTAAACGTATTATTATACCGGGTTATACTTTTATACGGGTAGAGTAGAATAAAATACGAATAGCTATAAGTATTTCATACGTATTATGTACAAGAAAAATAATTGCATACTTTAACTTTGATAAAAGACAACTACAACCCCCTACATGTAAAAATATTTGCACACTTTTATTTGTCTAAAATACACTAACCTCCCCAACTATTTAATAATTTGTAACTTCTGAAAACTACAATTGTACACCCAACCAATATTTAGTTAAGTACTTTATATTTTATGGAACTACAACTACCTCCCCAATCTTGAGCAAAATTAGCTTTAACTGTAATTATCTCCCTACTCTTCAAATTAACAACTTTACAATTATAGCCCCTGAAATTTTTATCCAACCACTTTATAACTTTCTCTAACTACAATTTCAATTCCAATCTTTAAATTTAGTTAATTTATAACTTCTGCAAAAACTCAATATAACCCCCAAACTCTACCAAAATTATTAAATTACCTTCTTATATAAATATCGGGGTATTACAACCACGATAGCGAGTGTTACCTCTCCCCCGTTGATACCCAGAATTAGTGTTGAAATTAGGGTTTCTACCTTGATTGGATCGTCCACCCCCTCTCTGATATCCATAGAAGTTAGAACGACCACTGTTTCGACCCCCCTTTGACCACGAACATAGGTATTGGCAGCAAAGGCAGATTGAGAAATCAAATCAACAGATTTAAGAGATTGAGACTCATGCATGTGTTCATCACCTTTTAACAAAACATGAAGATCTTCAAGAGATAGAGATTCAGCTCTTGTGCGTAAAGAAGAACGAAAAGCATTATACTCAAGGGGTAAACCATTCAACACATAGAGAAGCATATCTTCATCATGAACAGGAGCCATAGCAACAATCAACTTATCACGGATCGATTTCATCTTGTGCATATAAACAGCAATACTATCAGACCCCTTACGAGTATTTTGCAGATCTTGTTTCAACTGAAGAATATTCGAACGAGTGAGAGAAGCATACCTCCGTTCCAGAGCAAGCCAAGCAGATCGAGAAGTATTATGGCCAATAACATGAGTTAACGCTTCCTGAGTCAAGGTGGCGTTGATTAGGGTTAAGAGCGCCTGATCTTGACTCAGCCATACCTAATAGGTGGGATTCGGAACGGCGGTGAGGTGTCATCTACTTCAGTGATGAACTGCGGCGGAGCTGGAACAGAACCGTCAAGAAAACCGAACAAATTTTGGGTTCTGAAGATCGTTGAGATCTGATGTTTCCACAAAACATAGTTTGAGCCATCAAGCTTGAATGGCATGTAGTTATGGATATTGGGCAAAAGTAAAATGGGTTTTGGGTGGTGTTGGTCGCCATAGATAGATCTGGTGAGGTGTTACTGAGCATGAGGCTCTAATACCATGAAAACCCAATTAGGGTTTCATCAAAGAGACGAAGCTCTGAAGAGAAAGAACACAACAGAAATGAAAATGGCAAAACCAAGAGATTCATTGAATAACAAAGGCATAAATACAGAGGAGTCGAACGACACTATTTGTGACCGTTCGATTCAGATCACAACGGTTGGATTATCAGTACCGTGTAGAGATTCTAGAACAAGGTTCATGTAACCCTAAACAAAGGGAAAAGACATAAATGCCCTTAAGAGGCTAAGACAATATCTATTAAGTCCTTGGGCTATAAATGCAGTGGACTTGTAAATAATGGGCTTCAATATCTTCATAATTGGGCTGGGCTTCATTATGGTTAATAAAGACAATTACTTAAAATTGTGCCGGTACGAAATGTTGGGACAAATTTATTCTCGAATTTATTTGAACCTTCGACTATTAACATTCTATATACTCTCTCTAAAAGATGAAACCCGAAAGATATGTTGAGGTATATGAACTAATTTAATAACAAGATTCGGAACGTGTATAGGTTTCCATAGTGTGTCACGTGTAATGTTTAGAGAATTATGTATACTTCTCAAGTATCACAGACTTCATACGGTACTATGAAACATTTCATAGTATTTGCAAATTTCAGACATTTCAACTTAAGCATGTGTAAACTTTCGGAAGCGCCAGAGCAGAGCTTTTGAGCAGAATCGATTCCTCTTAGAGAAATTTTAGGAAATTAAATTTTTAAAAAGATATCAGAAAAATAATTGTAAACAGTTGTATCTTATCACATAAGTGTTAAATAGCAATAATTAGAAAAATGAGAGAAAATTTTAACGAGACTGAATTCGGGACAAAGTTGTAAAACACAATTTCTTTCTTTAAAAGTTTCAATCAGTTGATGAATCGGGACACAACTATTAAATAATTTCTTTCTTATATAAGGTTTAATAATTCAAAATTCTAGAGAGCCCGAATTCAGGACAACGGTTCGGGACATAAACATTCTAAAGACCTTATTTTGCCGAGACAACTGTGTCTTAAAGTTAAAAGAATTCTTTAGTAGTTCTCAGTTTTACTATATTAAAAAATTATCTTAAAAAATAAGTTTTACTATATTAAGAAATTATGTCCACACATGACACACTTTTAATACTAGTAGCGAAAAATCAATAACTACTGGAGGAAAGCAACGATAAGTATCTAGCCTTCATCTATCTCATATCATCTGGTAGCTAATAGATATATAGGGACTCATGTCAATGGATCTCCAACGTCTCCTTTCTTTTCCTTCATATTTTCTTCAAGAAATTCTTCAAGGAAGATCGAGCACATACAGAAGGAAGAAGAAGAAGTTGTCGCGGCCCTCGTGGAGCTCAGCAATAGCAGCATAGCTGAAGGAAAAAGGAGCATTAGCGACAACAACAAAGTTGAGGGAGAAAGAAGCGTTAGCAGTAGCAGCATGAGAAAAAGAAAGAGAACGGAAAGAGTTCTGGTGGGTTATAATGTGCACTTCAAGGAAGTTGGTTTGACTGTCATGAAATCTAGAACTTATCCCGTTGACGATGAAATAGAAGTAACCAGGAGCTCTTACTGTTGAAGATGAAGACACCTGAACCGGTTTCTTTTTTCCAGAAGAGTAATTGGAGGGGGAGGGATTTCATTGATTAATGGGCTACTTGGCCCAAAGAGGACCGATCCATGACATTAACCCGGGTTATGAGGGGAAAAGAATCTTGTAATTGTGAGGCCTTCCGTACAAAAAGATTGTTATGATACACATATTACATCGATCATAGTTTTATTATGTATAGATCTAAGGGTTGTGGTCGTAATTATAATCATATGTATAGACTATTTGGGGTTATGTACATATTTTTGAAGTCGAGTTGAATATCAATTAGTCTGCTTCTCTCACTTTCGGCCATGGTATCAAACCTAAAACTATCATACGATTTATTCTTGTTTTGTTTTCTTTACGGGGTTTTTAGTTACTTGTTCGTCGATATTTTATCCGAGAAGTTGCATACGGACTTCTCCTGAATCGACTGACTTTCAATTGTCAACCAATCTCACCACTGTTGGTGTGAGGTCCACCTCAATGATGGACTCGCCACATTGGATAAAAGCTCGGATGAGCTGGTGATTAAAGAAAAAGATAAAAAAAAAACAAATAAAAATGAGTGGTTTTTGCTAGCTGGATGTACCAGCAGGTTACACACGAGTTTGTGTGTGTTTTTGAAATAGCCAACGTGGCCGAATGGTGTGGCTCCCATTGGTGTCCATTGTGTGATGGTTATATGTCTCACATGATTGGGTGAGCTGGTTGTTATCAACACAGTGAGAGAAGGCAGTGAGAAACAGAGTGAAGCAGCGACCATTGCTGGGGTTTTTGAAGCTCCGACCAGCGACATTGCCGGAGAAATCCAACGGTGTATTTTGCTCGGATTGAGCTGAAATTTTAGGAGCATGCTCCTGGGTAGGTAAGTCAACTCTCTACCGGTTGGATTTAGTTTTAGAGCTCTCTACTTCACTTTCTCGGTTCACCCTAGATTATAGTCTAGATGATATTGTAAGCAAAGAATGGATTTTTCTTGGTTGGTTGAGCTCTAGTTTGCTAGAGATGTATGTGTTGATCCTTCTATTGATATAGTGGAAGTATTTGAGTCGAGAGTGGCTCCGTGGTTTTTCCCGTTTTCGGGTTTTCCACGTTAAAATTGTGTTTGTCTCGTTTTTAGCTTATTGTCTACTTGCAATTGTGGTGCTCTCCATTTAGTTGCATATTCGTGGGGAAAGTTTGATTCTTTGGGTGTTTTGCTTCCGCTATGACTTGGTTATATTGTCGTGTTTTGAGCCCGGATTCCCCAACAAGTGGTATCAGAGCCTGGTTCATTGTTGTTGGCTCGGTTGTAGCGTTGACTAAAATGGATGAGCATAGTGTTGGTGGCACGATGATAAAATTGACTTCGTCAAATTATTCAATTTGGAAGCCAAGGATGGAGGATTTGCTATTCTGTAAAGATTTGTATGATCCTGTCGAAGGTGATTCTTCGAAGCCGGCCACTATGACAGACAAGGCATGGGACACATTGCACAGGAAGACTGTGGCCACTATCAGACAGTGGATTGACCAAAGCGTTTTTCACAACGTCGCCAAATAGACAAGAGCGGACGTATTGTCGAAAAAGCTTGAGTCTTTGTATGAGAGGCAGACAGCTCAGAACAAGATGCACCTCATGAAGCGGCTTGTGAATTTGAGGTACAGGGATGGACAAAGTGTGTCTGAGCATATGAGCAGGTTTCAAGAGCTCATGAATCAGTTGACGGCGATGCGGATTGTATTTGATGATGAGATTCAGGAATTGTTTCTTCTCAGTAGCTTGTCGGACAGTTGGGAAACTTTGACAGTGGCTCTCAGCAATTCAGCTCCGGATGGAAAGTTGACTAATGACATGGTCAAGGATAGCTTGTTGAATGAAGAAGCTAGACGGTCCGAATCAGGCATGAACTCAGAGGCCGCACTGGTTTCAGAAAAGAAACATGATAGAGGGAGAAGTCACAGCAGGGGTCCAAAGAAAAACAGAAACCACTCGAGAGGCCAGTCGAGTGATTGGAAGAAAAGTGTGAAATGCTACCATTGTGGAGGTATGAGACATATGAAGAGAGAGTGCAGGAAGCTGAAGAACAAGGGACAGAAAGGGTCAGACAACAAGAATGAGAAGACAGTTGCTACAACGACTAAGGATGATACTCTCATTGTGTGTGAGGAGAATGTCGTGAGTATAGCTTGTCAGAGCAGCAACCGGGTTATTGACAGCGGGGCTTCCATTCATGTTACCTCCAGGAGGGAGTTCTTCTCATCTTACCGACCAGGTGACTATGCTGTGGTCAAGATGGGGAATGACGGTGTGTCAAAGATCATTGGCATGGGTGATGTGTTCTTGGAGACTAACACTGGAAGCAAGCTTGTTCTCAGGGATGTCAGGCATGTTCCAGATATTCGGCTGAATTTGATTTCTGCAGGGAAGCTTGATGAAGACGGGTGTGGCAATCATTTCGGTGATGGGAAATGGAGACTTACCCGGGGATCGTTGGTTGTTGCTAGAGGGATGAAGGAGTTCTCACTGTATGTGATGCATGCAAAGCTTACCAGTCTAGTGGTAAATGCAGTTGATGATTCCTCTACAGAGTTGTGGCACAAGATATTGGGTCACATGAGTCAGAAAGGACTTGATGTCCTAACCAAGCGAGAGCAGCTCCCTGGTATTAAAGGTAATCCTTTGAAGAATGTACTCATTTTTTGGCTGGAAATCAACACAGGTTGAGTTTTAAGCATTCTTATGGTTCTAGAAAGTCTGCTATTCTAGAACTGGAACATTCTGATGTTTGTGGACCCATGAAGACAAGAACACTTGGTGGTGCGAGATACTTTGTCACTTTCATTGATGATCATTCAAGGAAAGTGTGGGCATACACTCTTCGGAGTAAGGACCAAGTGGCTGATGTGTTTAAGGAGTTTCATGCTAGTGTTGAGAGGGAAACTGGAAAGCCATTGAAGTGCATCAGGACTGACAATGGCGGTGAGTACAAGGGTTCCTTTCACTGGTATTTCAGGAACCATGGGATTAAGCATCAGAGGACACCTCCCAAGACCCCACAGCATAATGGTGTAGTAGAGAGGATGAACAGGACCATGATTGAGAAGATCAAATGTATGTTGTCACAGGCAAACCTGCCAAGAACCTTTTGGGGTGAGGCGATGAGAACAGTTGTGGATTTGATTAATCTCTCTCCTTCAGTTCCTTTGAAGACAGATATACCTGACAGAGTTTGGACAGGTAGAGATGTGTCTTACGATCACTTGAGAGTGTTCGGGTGTCGGAAATTTGTACATGTCCCAAAAGATGAGAGATCGAAGCTAGATGACAAATCCAAGCAGTGTATCTTTCTAGGTTATGGCCATGAAGAGTTTGGGTACCGGCTATGGGATCCAGTTACCAAGAAGATTGTCAGGAGCCGAGATGTGGTATTTCTCGAAGATCAGACTATTGAGGACATTGATAGATGTGATAAGCCTCAGGCTGATGGTGATGATTTGGTGGACATGAGTCCAGTTCCTACTCTAGTTGAGCATGGTGATGAGATAGTGCAAGATGATCAGGGTGATGCAGGTGATGTTGATCCACCTCCAGTTGATGATCAGACAGATGCACAGGATGAGGTGGTACCTCCAGAGCCACCAGCTCCAGCTGTTACAGAGTTGAGGAGATCTAGCAGAGATCGGCAATCCTATCGAAAGTATTCTCCGTTTGAGTATGTGACACTCACGGATGAGGGGGAGCCAGAGAGCTATGATGAGGCCATGACAGTTGACAAGAAAGAGAAATGGCAGAAAGCCATGGAATCTGAGATGCGGTCCTTACATGAGAACAACACCTATGAGTTGGCGGAGTTGCCTAAGGGTAAGAGAGCACTCAAGAACAGATGGGTCTACAAGTTGAAGTCTGAGAACTCAGAACCAAGGTATAAAGTAAGATTGGTTGTGAAAGGGTTCAGGAAGAAGAAAGGAGTAGACTACAAGGATATATTCTCACCGGTGGTGAAGATGTCGTCCATCCGGGTTGTTCTAGGTATAGCTGCAGCAGAGACTGGGAGATTGAGCAGCTTGATGTCAAGATTGCGTTCCTTCATTGTAATACCCCGTATATTTATCAGAGGCAATTTGGTAATTGGAGACGAGATAATTGTGTTTTAAGATCCGAAAAATGATTTGAGAAATTGTAGGAATTTACATTTCATTCGTTAAAGAACTCGCGTGCGATTTTTTAAAGCTAAATAATAATTAACTTATGATAAAATAAAATTCGGTAAACTAATGTGCTTTGATATTTAGGTAGATGATTAGTAAATTATTTTAGCAACAATTTTATTTTAAGCATACGTTATCTATATTGATAAAATGATACATTAGAAAAATAATACTATGTTATATTTAAAATAAATATAAATTGTTATTAGTGAAAAACAATATTAAGTGAACTATTGAGTTTTAAATGTATGAGATTATAGAGGACGATACGTTGATAACCGAAGTTAATACGTAAATATTTTCTTTATTTTAGTTACTGTCGCGTAAACGACCACCACGATACGTTGTAAGTGAGCTACACCCAATCAACCAAAAGTGGGTGTGCCCAACCACACCTAAAAACTTTCCCCAATTCCTTTTCCCAATTGAATTGTTTTCACAGACTTGATTTTTTTCTTCTTCTTCTTCATTCTTCTTAGGATTAATTTTTGTTACCGCCACCGCTTCTTTCACTGCCTCCTTCTCCTTCTATATAAGCAGATCATCACAATCACCACCACCATCCTCATATTCATCTACTTCTTCTTCTTCTCCGGCAACTCCAACACCACCACCACCGTTCCCCCGACGGGAACAAACCACCGAACCCAACCTCTGTTTCTCAATCACCCTCTTTTCCTCTCTCACTCTGCCTCTGGCCCGTGCAGAAACAAAGAGACAACAGTAGCAGCAGCAGTCGGCGACAAAACCCAACACCGCCGCTGCCGCCGTCGGAGAAAAGGGCCGAGAAGACCCACCACCGCCCCTGTTTCTCTCTCTCTCATACCCTCTCTATTTCTCTTCACCCTCTCTGTGGAGACCTGAAACAAGATAGAAGAAAATGAAACCAGTGGCTAACAAGCCACTAAAACAGAGCCACCATCACCGAACCTCCATTAACGCCGGCAGCATCTCCGGCCAACCTCCACCCGAACCCAAAACAGAGCACCCGTCACTCGAAACCAGCACCTATAGACTCCTAAGGGGACTGAGCTAGAGAGGGCTTCATACGAAGCCAATAACCACCGGAAATAGTCCAGCGAGCTCCACTTCCGGCGACACGTTTCGGCGACTTGACCCGACTCAATTCTCGATCGTTTCTTGCGATTCTTGGGTTAGGTATGCTCTAAATCTTCTAATTATTTATTTTTTATAGTCTAAATCCAATATTGAATGCTTGAATCCATACTTTGATTGATGAAAGTTGAAGATCATGAAAAAGGGGTGAAAGTGTATTTTCAGAAAGTTTATATTGAACTAGGTGGGGGAGGTAGTGGTACTTTCTGAAATTAAGAAGGTAGTTGGTGTCTCTTTTCAGAACTACCTTGTGAGTAGGTGGGGTACTTGTTGTCTTTTAAAACAAAGTTGGGGGATTTGCTTGTAGTTTACTTAAACGTTATATTATACGCAAAAATAAAAATGTTATTTTTGGATTAAAAATATTTTCTAAAAAATAATAGTTTTCGTCCCGGTTACAAAAAAGTGACTCAGGCGTTGAAATGCTATACGAGTCGTTCGTTAAAAAAAAATTAAACTTGCAATATTTTATTAAAAACTAAACAAACTTTGCATTTAACCGTCTAGCTCTCAATTTGATTGTGCAAATACTCATAAAAGATAACTTTTGCTAGCTTATAAACGTCGTTGCGTCATTTCAAGTATTTAGAAGTGATTTTTCTTAAAATCCGATATTGTTTAGTTGTTAATTTTAATATTTATTTTGCGTAAAAATATAAACTACCATTAGTTTTCACTTGTATTTTATAAAGGAGAACTCCTATGAACAAATAAGACTTTTGAATCATAAAATTTAATAATTCTTCGAATATACACTCGTGGTTTGATAATTTTGCTAACAAGAAAATTTAACTAAATAACGAAACGTTGAGAAATTAATACGCGAGTTCGGGCTGGTCTAAGATTTATTAAAAATGATTCTTAATAAGACTCGTAGAGCTATATTCACAATCGTGACGATCTAGAAGCTCCGATTTGTAGGTGACGAACCTGTAAGCAACGACTACGACTAAGACGATCTGACACTACGGAATCGAGGTGAGTTATATGCTTAGCCTAGCACGCCTAGCTCCTTTCGTGTCAATATATGATTTTAATACTGTCTCAAAATATATTTGTGAGTTTACATGCCTAGTCTTGCTTGCCTAGCTGCATTCGTGTCAAAGAATGATTTTATATTCCGTCTCAAAATGTGTTTTGTGCTCACATGCTTTATTTGAGTTATTGGAAATAATTCTTTGAAACTCTCACGCAATAATAATCGGTTCATAATGCAAGGTCGAAAGATTCTCTTGTACCGGAACCAGTTTTCTTATTTCTATCAGGTTTCGATCCGTTGGACTCATGTCCTAAAATGCGGGACTCCGTGTTCCCCTAAGGTTTAGATCCCTTGGGTTCTAATCCCTAAAATGCGGGATTTCGTGCGCCCCTAAGGTTTAGATCCCTTGGGTTTCATTCCTTAAAATGCGGGACTTCGTGTGCCCCTAAGGTTTAGATACCTTGGGTTTCATTCCCTAAAATGCAGGACTTCGTGTGCCCCTAAGGTTTAGATCCCTTGGGTTTTATTCCCTAAAATGCGGGACTCCGTGTGCCACTACTGGTCTACCCTGGGTACAACAAACTAATAAGAAATGGACATCTTTACTCCTGTGTTTTGGAAACGTGCAACGGATCGGGATTTCGATAAATGGATTTCTTTCTGAAACGTTCATAAATTATTATTTATGCTGCAAACTCTGATAATGTTTTACTCGTATTCTGTTACTGTTTTACTTGACTCGTGATTGAGCAACTATATCCTCTTTCCTGTTTTACATGCTAAGGTGTATCTCACTCAGCATTTCTTGCTGACTTTGGAAACTGCGGTTCTTTTTTTTCTTCCCACCGCAGGCCTAGGAGTTGGGATTGTAAAATAGAAGGGGCGCGAGACTCATCTAGAGTATGGGCGTCATCAGTAGAGTTTCTAATAAATGTTAGATAAGTTTTGTGTAATAGTAGCACCTGTTGTATAATACTCGAAGTTTGATGTTCAATCATATGAATAAGTGTTGTGAAATGTATTGCTTTTGATCTCCGCCGCTTCTATTAAGCATCGCCCTCCCGATCTTGTCCCGAGCCGGATAAGGGGGTTGTTGCAGGTGGTATCAGAGCAGTTCTTTCCAACAAGGGATAAAACATGTAGGGTAGCCTGAAATGAACATAGGGAAAGATAAAATACGGAAAAGCCGGGTATTTTGGGATTTACTGTTTAATTCCTCTTGCATGATACGTTGCCACGTGTTATCTGGCACTATCCTGTTTCATGTTGGTCCCTAGTTCTATCCTGATCATGTGCTTGACCTTTCTATTTGTGGACTCTTCATTGTGTATCTCGACCAGATATGTTATGTGATTCATTGCTATATCTTATTCACGGGTTGTGAAATGCTTCTTGTGTTAGAGACATGATTATGTGGAAGGTTCATGTTAATACTTGTGTTAGTTGTCCAAGCGTTTCCTACGGGGAACTAGGAGCAGACTGAGTAATGATCCTACGTATCCTACTTCGTCGTGTGTCCTTGTATTTTATAGCCTGCTAGGCATTATAACATTAGCGGTGACTTAAGGACCTGGAACCCTACTTCTGACTCGAGCTTCGAGGACGAAGCTCATTCTAAGGGGGGAGGATGTAATACCCCGTATATTTATCACGGGTAATTTGGTGATTGGAGACGAGATAATTCGGTTTTAAGATCCGAGAAATGATTTGAGAAATTATCGGAATTTACATTTCATTCGTTAAAGAACTCGCTTGCGAATTTTTAAAGCTAAATAATAATTAACTTGTGATAAAATAAAATTCGGTAAACTATTGTTCTTTGATATTTATGTAGATGATTAGTAAATTATTTTAGCAACAATTTTATTTTAAGCATATGTTATCTATATTGATAAAATGTTACATTAGAAAAATAATACTATGTTATATTTAAAATAAATATAAATTGTTATTAGTGAAAAACAATATTAAGTAAACTATTGAGTTTTAAATGTATGAGATTATAGAGGACGATATGTTGGTAACCGAAGTTAATACGTAAATATTTTCTTTGTTTTAGTTATTGTCGCGTATACGGCCACCGCGATACGTTGTAATTGAGCTACACCCAATCAACCAAAAGTGGGTGTGCCGAACCACACCTAAAAACATTCCCCAATTCCTTTTCCCAATTGAATTGTTTTCACATACTTGATTTTTCTTCTTCTTCTTCATTCTTCTTCGGCTTGATTTTTGTCACCTCCACTGCTTCTTTCACCGCCTCCTTCTCCTTCTATATAACCAGATCATCACAATCATCACCGCCATCCTCATCTTCATCTTCTTCTTCTTCTTCTCCGGCAACTCAAACACCAACACAACCGCCACCGTTCCCCCGACGGGAACAAACCACCGAACTAAAATGCGAGACTTCGTGTGCCCCTAAGGTTTAGATCCCTTGGGTTTCATTCCCTAAAATGTGGGACTTCGTGTGCCCCTAAGGTTTAGATCCCTTGGGTTTTATTCCCTAAAATGCGGGACTCCATGTGCCCCTACTGGTCTACCCTGGGTACAGCGAACTAATAAGAAATGAACATCTTTACTCATGTGTTTTGGAAACGTGCAACGGATCGGGATTTTGATAAATGGATTTCTTTCTGGAACGTTCATAAATAATTATTTCTGCTGCAAACTCTGATAATGTTTTTCTCGTATTCTGCTACTATTTTACTTGACTCGTGATTCAGCAACTATATCCTCTTTCCTGTTTTACACGCTAAGATGTATCTCACTCAGCATTTCTTGCTGACTTTGGAAACTGCGGTTCTTGTTTTTCTTCCCACCGCAGGCCTAGGAGCTTGGATTGTAAAATAGAAGGGGTGCGAGACTCATCTAGAGTATGGACGTCATTAGTAGACTTTCTATAAATGTTAGATAAGTTTTGTGTAATAGTATCACTTGTTGTATAATACTCGAAGTTTGATGTTCAATAATATGAATAAGTGTTGTGAAATGTATTGCTTTTGATCTCCGCCGCTTCTATTAAGCATCGCCCTCCCGGTCTTGTCCCGAGCCGGATAAGAGGGTTGTTGCATTCATGGTGATTTGGAGGAGGATATCTACATGGAGCAGCCGGAGGGTTTCAGAGTTCAGGGAAAGGAGAATCTGGTATGCAAGCTGAAGAAGAGTCTGTATGGCTTGAAGTAGGCACCGCGACAATGGTATATGAAGTTTGACTCGTTCATGGGGGAGCATGGATACAAGAAGACAACTTCAGATCATTGTGTGTTTGTGAAGAATTTCTCTGACGGTGATTCGATCATTCTTCTTCTGTATGTCGATGACATGTTGATCGTTGGCCGTGATGCCAGCAAGATTGCCAGGTTGAAGAAGGAGTTGGGAAAATCCTTTGCTATGAAGGATTTGGGGTCTGTGGAGCAAATTCTGGGTATGAGAATTTTGCGAGACCGGAAAGCCAAGAGACTTTGGTTATCTCAGGATTCCTACATTGAGAAGGTCGTGAAGAGGTTCAACATGGACCAGGCGAAGCCAGTTAGTACACCTCTTGCTGGTCACTTCAAGTTGAGTTCAACGCAGAGTCCCAGGACTGAGGCATAGAAGGAAGACATGGTGTCGGTTCCATATGCTTCATCAGTGGGTAGTTTGATGTACGCCATGGTGTGTACAAGGCCAGACATAGCTCATGCGGTTGGCGTTGTCAGCCGGTTTCTCTCCAGTCCTGGTAGAGAGCATTGGTTTGGGGTTAAGTGGATATTCAGGTATCTCAGGGGTACCTCTCAGTTGTGTATTTGCTTTTCAAGGATGCTGACATGGCTGGGGATATCGATTCGAGGAAGTCTACGTCTGGGTATTTGAACACTTTTGCAGGGGGAGCAGTGTCGTGGCAGTCTAGGTTGCAGAAATGCGTTGCATTGTCTACTACTGAGGCTGAGTTTATTTCAGCTACCGAGGGTTGCAAGGAGTTGCTTTGGATGAAGAAGCTGTTACAACAACTGGGTTTGAAGCAAGAGAAGTATACTCTGTACTGTGACAGTCAGAGTGCGATCCATCTTAGCAAGAACTCGAGTTTTCACTCGAGATCCAAGCACATCGATGTGAGGTATCATTGGATACGGGATGTGTTGGATGGGAAGTCGGTTGAACTTGTGAAGATTCATACCGACGAAAGTGGTGCTGATATGATGACGAAGTCCATACCGGTCGCGAAGCTTGAAGTGTGTAGAAGCATCGCGGGTATGGAGTCCCCCATATGATATGGAGGGGGAGAGTGTTGGTGTGGGGTCCACCTCACTGGTGGACTCGCCACATTGGATAAAAGCTCACATGAGCTGGTGATTAAAGAAAAAGAAAAAATAAATAAAAAAATAAAAAGGAGTGGTTTTTGCTAGCTGGATGTAGCGGCAGGTTATACACGAGTTTGTGTGTGTTTTTGAAAGAGAAAAAGTGTCCCAATTGTGTGGCTCCCATTGGTGTCCATTGTGTGGTGGTTATATGTCTCACATGATTGGGTGAGCTGGTTGTTATCAACACAGTGAGAGAAGGCAGTGAGAAACAAAGTGAAGCAGCGGCCATTGCTGGGGTTTTGAAGCTCCGACCAGCGACATTGCCGGAGAAATCCAACGGTGTATTTTGCTCGGATCGAGCTGAAATTTTAGGAGCATGCTCCTGGGTAGGTAAGTCAACTCTCTACCGGTTGGATTTTGTTTTAGAGCTCTCTAAGTTCACTTTCTCGGTTCACCCTAGATTATAGTCTAGATGATTTAAGCAAAGAATGGATTTTTCTTGGTTGGTTGAGCCTCTAGTTTGCTAAAGATGTATGTATTGATCCTATTATTGATATAGTGGAAGTATTTGAGTCGAGAGTGGCTCCGTAATTTTTCCCGTTTCCGGGTTTTCCACGTTAAAATTGTGTTTGTCTCGTTTTTAGCTTATTGTCTACTTGCAATTGTGGTGCTCTCCGTTTAGTTGCATATTCGTGGGGAAAGTTTGATTCTTTGGGTGTTTTACTTCCGCTACGACTTGGTTATATTGTCGTGTTTTGAGCCCGGATTCCCCAACAACCACCGCCTCCAGTAGACTCAACCGCTTTACGAGTCAGCCCTGAAAATTTCACCGCAAACGCAGCGGCGACGCACTAGCACGCGCCTCCGGAAAGTGCAGCTCTACCGCCCACCAAAATACATGCGCGCACACTCTCTCAGTCGGCTTTGCGAGTCTGCTCGACCCAGTAGGCTCGCTATGGCTTCCGTTCGCTCCATTTAGTCGATAGCTCTGTGTGGCTCGTTTGCCATTAGCTTCTGTGTGGCTCGTTTTTAAGCCGTCAGATTCCTTGTGAGCCAAAGCTTGCCATTGCCTTGTTCCAGCCCTGTGTTTCATTCCCGTTGGTGCCCCAGTACCGGTCAGCGGGCATTGATCGGTGATTTCGGCTCAACTTTGCTTTGCATTTGAACCATATATCACTGATTGCTAAAGTTTTTTTTACTCTCTGAATTCATCCGCAGACTCTGTTTCGTAAGGTTTTAACTATTTATTAGATGTTTCATGGTAATTTTTTATTGGTCACATATTTGAACAACCCGATTTATTTGCTTCCGCTCGAGTTTTAGGAATTTGCTCAGTGCTTTTTATGTTTTTTGGACCTTCTGAGTCCGAGTTGGAGTATGTTTGGTCAAATTCAGTCTATTTTTTGTTGGTTTTTGGCAGATTACAGTTGCTTATCTACGCTTGGATTATTTGAGGTATTATTATGTGGTTTTGCTAATTATTATACATTGATGCATGTTGCACTTACTGTCACATGCAAGGACACAAGCTTCGTCATTGTCCTATTCGGCGTTGTCTACATTGTGGGATCAAAAATTTATGTCACTACTTATCTAGTTGTCATGAGCATCCCAATTTGCATGGAAAGTCTAGTCTTGCTATCGGTCCCCCTCTTGGTAATTCCTTTGATCACCCCACAAAGACTTCATAATCTGAATATGCTACGCTTGTACAACGTCTTCTGGATTTGATACTGAAGTATTAACCTCGTGATTCTCTCTCTACCACCTCAAATACAAAGTCTTGGTACTTTAACTCGGGATGTTGTAGTCATATGAGTTTCGATTCTACATTGTTGAGTTCGCTGACTGATACACTAGAGTTTTCCACTATTCATACAACTAACGACACACACATGCGAGCTACTCATAAGGGGCATGTTTCTCATGATAACTTGTCACTTCTGGATGTTCTTTTGGTTCCTGGTCTCACTTTGAATCTGGTATCAGTTGGTCAGATATGTGAATTTGGATTTGATGTGACTTCTTTTGCTAAAGCGTTCCATGTGCAATATACCAATAATCTATAATAATTTGCACACACAAAAATACAAAAATATCCGCCCTAAAACAAATCCGTATTCCAAACTAAAGAGTCCGTAATTTGGGATATTTTTTGAATTTACTAATAATCTATAATAATTTTCACATCCAAAATACAAATTAAATCAGCTTTTAAACATAACCTCTTACTTATTTCAGCTCATTCAAATAGTCCCAATACTAATCAGATGAATAGTGTAATTATGCTCTCTTAACAGATGGGTTAGACGTGATAAAATGTTATACCACTGCACTCTTACTCTGTAAATGAGGATGCAGTAAAGTACTGCGGCTCCTGAATATATGACAATTGTGTTGGATTGCAGGCACCTCCTAAAGATGCATTCTCAATGGCGGGTCCATCACGTCTTCCATGAAGCTAATACAGTTGCGGATTCTCTGGCTGTTTGGGGCACCCATGAGCAGGACCCTTTTGTCACTCTCCATGAACCTTTAAATTCTATTATCCCGCTTTTGACGGCGGATCAAGATGAAACTCCAACAGCTAGAGTATTTTCAAGTGTTCTTTGTAGAAGTTGGGAGATCATGAAGTGTTCTCTTGTTCAGTGTTGAGTTAGTGTCTGCATATTGTCATTTTGAACGCTTTCGTCTTGCTTTTTGGATCTGTAAACTCCTCGGGCTACTGTTTCTCCTTCGGGAGGGTGCCCCCGTGTTTCTGTTAATGTAATATATGGTTGGTTTTAAAAAAACAAAACAGTCGCAGGCTCTACAACCAGGCGAAGATAGATAGGTGGAATAGTATCGGAGAAACTTTAGGGCGTAAAACACAGCCGTTGCAGATTTACACTTAGGGAAGCTAATGAATCTATAATGAGTTCTGTTACTTAAGCCTCCCTAAATAAAAAGTATTGCTACTTAAGCTATTTATCTAGCTGACATCAAATAAATGTTTTATCTGAAAGTGGTTTGATTGTAGAGAAAATCAACAAATGTTGAACAAATCAATCATGTACAAGCTACGAATCTAAAACCGTAGAACCAACCTGTGCTCTCTAAATAGCACAGTGGCGTCTAGACCTGGTACACGATACAGTTAAGACTTAGAACAGGAGCTATATAGAGAGTATAGCCCTTTTTTCTGTCTGTGGCAAACTAGTTGAGAGCTCTCAATGGAGATCTTTCATCTGCACTTGCTTCAACTCTCTTTGCAGCGGGTGAGAAATGAATGTTCATGTTCTCCTTCAAAGGATCAAAATCAACATCACCACAACCATTATCCACTTTGAAGTCAGCTTCTCTTCTGCTATCATCAAATTCCTGCACAATTTTTTCCCAGAGTCCTGATAGTTGCTCGTCTTTGACAGAAAACTCACCCAGTCTCTCGGATAGGCTCCCAATAAGATCCAACAAGTTGTCCCTATCAGAAGATAGCTTGTTCACATCTTTAAGCAAAGTTCTCTTTTCGCATTGAAGCTTGTCGATTCGAGCCTCTGAAGTTCTTAAATCTGATGTTAATTCCTCGATTTCCAGCTGTTTGGCTCTGAGTTCTGCTACAGTCTCCTCTCTTTCCCCTTCTACACTAGACATGGAAGTCTGTAACTTAGTGAAGTCAGCCTCCATCTCTGCAATCGTTGATATCTTCTGCTGAAGTTCAATCTCATTCAGAACCTCAGTTGTCGCCATCTTCTCCCACGCTTTGTGGAGTTCATCAATCTCTGCTTGCTTCTCTGCTAGTAGTGAAGAGACTGACGAGGTGGAATTTTCCAACTTTTGTTCCACGGACAGCAAGAGATTATGAAGAACACCTATCCTTTGGTCTCTCTCTTCTACAAGCCTGTTAAAGCTATCTTTCTCATGTTCGTAGTTCCTCTCAGCACTGATATGTGCAAGGATTGCTCCTTCCAGTTCTCGTCTCACACATTCTTGCTCCAAGCACATGGTGCTCTCTTCTTCATCAGAAATCTTTTCAGTATTCAACTCAAGTTGTCTCTGGAGCTCACCTATTACTCTTTCCTTCATCCGTAGCGCATGGTCCAGACATTCTTTATCTTGTTTGAGGCTGACCTCTACCTCTACTTGAGCAAGAAGCGAACCTTCTACTTGTTTGCGGAGTTGCTGGTTCTCATCAAGGGTAGCTTTCAACCTTTCAGCAATAGCTTTCCATATATGCAGCTCAAACTCAAGTTCATTCCCAGCACAAAATTTGTCAGCCAGTTCATCGTTCGCTCTGTTTAGCGCATCATGAGCTTCATTCAGTTCATTTTTCAATGTCGAAGCTTTCTGCCTCCAGCGAAGTTGACTTTCAGATGATTCCTTTAGCAGTGCTTTGAGCTTCTCGTTCTCCACCTGCAACTGAAGCTGTTGTTGCTCTACAAGACTTAAGGACTCAATCTTGGTCAGCAAAGAAGCCATGTTCTCGCGCTCTTCTTCAATGTTTAACTGTGCCTCCACAAGAGCGGCATTGGCCATCTCTAACTGTTCAGTAAGAACGGAGACCTTCTCTTGCCTCTCACAGCTTTTCAATTCCATATCAGCAATGTCATTGGCAAGCTTGGACCGAGCTTCCACAAGTTCAGACTTAAAAACAAGAAGCATTAGAGATGTCTCCTCATTCTGCAACTCCAGATGCACAGTCAATGAACGGGACTTCATCAACTCATTTTTAATTTCCTCCAGAACTCTATCTTTAGCCTCCATCTCATACTTGCAATTAGCCAGTTCATCATTTGCTATGTTGAAGCTACTTTCCATCTCCTCCTTCATTTGTAGTTGACGCTCGGATGACTCCTTCAACATTACCTTGTGTCTCTCTAGGTCATCGAGCAACTCAAGCTGCCTTTGTTCGACTAGATGTAAGGACTCAACCTTGCTCAACATAGATAACATATTCTCTTCATATTCTTCAATCTGCTTCCGTGCTTTAACAAGATCATCACTCTTTGTCTCCAACTGTTCTTTGAGAGTTTCGTTGTGTCTCTCAAGGTCCTCCGATAACTGAAGCTGCCTTTGCTTGACAAGATGCAATGATTCAATCTTGCTCAACAAAGATAGCATCTTCTCTTCAGCTTCTTCAATCTTCTTCTGTGCTTTAACAAGATCATCACTCTTTGTCTCCAACTGCTCTTTGAGTATTTCGTTGCGTCTCTCAAGGTCCTCCAATAACTGAAGCTGCCTTTGCTCGACAAGATGCAAGGATGCGATCTTGCTCAACAAAGATATCATCTTCTCTTCATCTTCTTCAATCTTCTTCTGTGCTATAACAAGATCATGGGTCTTAGTGTCCAATTGTCCCTTGAGCAGTTTCTTGTCTCTCTCAAGCTCATCCAACAACTGAAGCTGCTGTTGCTCAACAACGCTCAGGGACTCAACTTTTCTCAGCAAGGATTCTATCTCTTTCTGAGATTGTTCAATAGTTGTCTGCGCTTTAACTAGAGCAGTATTCTTCTTCTCTAACTGTTCCATGAGAATAGGAACCTTCTCATCTTGCAGACTATCTTCTCCATTCAAACCCTGAGTAACCATTGTGTCAGCTAACATTAACTGAGCTTCTGAAAGTCCTGATTTTAGCACAAGTAGCATCAGAGAGGCTTCCTCTTTCTGCAACTCCAAATGCATGATCAAAGAATCGCAACTGTCCAACTTCTTCTTAAGTATCTCAATGTCTTCATCTTTACGTTCTATCTCCGATCTCGAATCTGTCAGTTCCCCAGCTATTTTCTCAATCTCCGACATCCATTCAGCTTCTTTGGCTTTCAATTTCTTTGAGCATTCTCTATGCATATTCTCCAATCCTTTGAATTTGTTTCGGAGTTTTGTGAGTGAAGAAGAAGATCCTGACTCCTGAATCTGAGCTTCCTGCAGTTCTTTAAGTGATGATAGCAGGTCCTCATTCTCTTGCTCAAATCTTACAACTCGGTACTCCAATTCCTTCTGAAGCATCTCCTTTTTTCCCAATAAGTCCCTGAGACTCGCAATATCTTTGTCCCTTTGCCCAGTCAAAGAATCGACTTTTGACTTTGCTTCCTGACACTCTGCAAACACGTTCTCAAAGCTTGTTTTGGTTTCAGAAAGCTGAACTTCCAGATACTTCCTCCTGCTCTCTTCATGAGCTAAGGCTTGGTTGCACCTCTGCAACCGGCTCTGAAGGTCTTCTGAAATTCTGGTTTGGGAATCTAAATCTATTTGAAGTGTCGAAATCTCATCAATCAATGAAGTCTTCTCCAGATCCCACTCTTTCTTGCTTGTTTCAAACTGAACTCGCAACTTCTCATGCGCTTCTTCCAAGTGTTTGAACTGTTCCTTTTTCCACTTAAACTGCTCCACGAGCTTCATTTTCTCCTCCTCCAGCTTAAGTACCACATCATCTTTCTGTCTCAGTTTGTTGGATCCTTTCATATTTTTCTCAACTTCCAAACACTTCTTTTCTGACACCGATAGGAGTGATCTGAGACCTCTAACCTCTTCCGTGAGTGCTTGAACTCTTTGCTCCTGGTCCAAGGTTTTGGAATTTGCCTCATCTAGAGCAATTACCAAGTTCCGGTTTTCTTCTTCCCATTTTCGGAGCTTCTCATCACAGCCGAGACGAAGCTTATCATTTGCTGCGCTAAGGTGCTTGACAATGGCATCTTTTTCCTTCATGCTTGAATTGAGCTCTTCATACATTTGCTTTGTGATTGATACTTCATCTGCTTTCTCACTGAGTTGCTGAGCTTGCTTCTCGATAATTGCATTTGCCTCCTGATATTTGGTGAGTTGCTCTCTGTGAGTTTGTTTCAAGCTCTCACAGAGTTCTGTCTTTACTTTGTTGTCTGCCCTGAGCTTTTCAATCTCGGCGTTGGCTTCATCAAGCTCTTCACTGATCCTTCCGACGTCCATTTCTTTCTGATAGATATCTCAAATAACGCCTGTAATGAATACTGTACATTAGTGAATTCCAAATCAAGATAGTATATAAATAGAAACCCGACGTAGAGTCTCATTCTACAAGCCTTTCCCCCTCATAATGTAATATGGAACCATTTGAAATGATAAAACGTTGGGTCATAATTTTCCATCATAAATGGAATAGACACAAGACACATACGGACAGTAACTTTACCCTCACAGTTTAAAGTAAAAGACACAAGTTTTAAGCATATTCTGTTGTTTTAATATGAACTATCTTGGATAGATGTCACCACATCTGAAAATTAACTTTCTAAAGGTAAGATTTGATAAGAACAAGAGCATCAAGCCATTTTCATATAAGAAAGCAAGATCACTAGTCCAACTATATGTTCAGAAAATTTTAAGACCTGACCTGATCGGCTGATCCCAACAGGGTTAAAAGAGAGCAGCAGGGTTAAAAGAGAGCTTCTTATAGGTAATGCCTCATGTAGAAATGCTAGATAAAATTCCTTCACAAACTTAATTCCTTGAGCAATATTTACACTATATTCACATCTTCCCCAGGACACCCAGGACAGTTTCCAGAAGCCAAAGCATACATCAATCCAGCACACAAACGGTAAGTTTCTATTTATACGTTTCCAATTGATTTCGGTTTTCGCTTTTCAAGATTTTAGTTTCACGAGTACACTTATCGTCAACAATACACGAGGAAAAGAGGCAAAACCTTTAACTGAAATAGCACCATTCAAGACACCGAGATATCCTGAAGCATTCTTCAAACATTGAAATAAGCATACACATATTCAATTACACAAGCTGACTCTGGCACCAAATCAGTGTTTCTGAAGAGACCAACCACGAAACCCTAGAATTCAAAAAAAAATGTACTTTCCGAAAACCCTAGGTGTAAAATTGAAAAATGTCGATAGAGAAAAGAGAAAGGGACACGCAGAGGGCCAAATCCTTACACATCTCCTCAACCCATCGAAGAAAACAAATCAATTTTTTCTCAGAATTCAAAAGGAGAACACAAAAGGAGAAGAACGGCGTACCTTGGTGGACAGATCAGGAACAGGCCATGAAGGATGTTTGCAGATCTGAGTGGTGACAACACTGGATGAGAAAGTAGAATCACAGTGGAGGCGAAAGTGTTGAGAGAGAGAGAGAGAGAGAGGTGGTTTGGGATAATAGCCGTTGTGGAAGAAGACGACGCCCTCACGATTTGAAATTCATTCGGCTTACGGATGTCGAAGAGATCTGATATGGTCGTCTGACGGCGTTAGTCTCGGATCCACGTTCAAATGATATCCAACGGCCAGAATAGATATTAATTATATTACCATCTTACCATCTTTTCTCTTACACTAGCCGTTGGTAAAATTCTCTTTTTTAAGCAAAATAGGACTGGTGGTACTCATATTATACTACTTTCACTTGGGTAAAGTACAAAAATCATGGGGATAAGAGCTATACTGATATAAGAGGTAGGATATGATTGTATACTGGTATAAGACAGGATAAAATTGTACTAGTTCTGAGTGATTGGTTAGAGCAGGATATGAGATAAGATAAGCTGCAGGAATAAGTATTAACATGTTTGGGTAGTGCAGGATAAGAGGTAGGATATGTCTGTAAATGACAACATTGTATTGCTTGTTTAAACTTAACTTTTTTATTTTATTTTTCTTTTACAGTAGGCTGTAAACAAAAAGAAAATAGTAATACACACACATTTTGACATGTTAGATGTGACAACATTAGAGTAGAGATAATTAAACATTGATTTTTTTTTTCATAAATAAACATCTAAATTAGAACCCCCTTGTATCTTATTATTTGTGAAAACCTCATTTTAAATTTCTTTTCTTTATCCAGTTTTTTGAGTTTTCATTTGTACGTACTCAATTTTTTCATAAGAGCAGAGCTGATTCGTTTTGTTTGTGCTTTTTCATAATGTTAGTGTCAAGCTGTTTATCAATTCAAATGAACATTCATTAACTGGCTTCCGTGTGATCTTGAACTTGACCATCAAGAGAGAAATACTCCTAAAATGCAGTTTGTACCACTGTAACCCGCAGAAAACAGTTTTTCGCCACAACTTAATTGTGTCGAGAATTTTCTGAAATTTAATTTCACGTGGTAATAAATATTACATAATGTTTATCGAAGGAAACGAACATATATCCAAGTGAAGGTAAATTTTTTGCATTACTGTCATTCTATAACATTTTCTAATGTGCAGTAACTTCTCTTACAATTTCAATGAGATTATTGTAATATATTTTTGAAATGAGAAGTTTAAGTCGTTACATGTATGCTCTGTTTTGAGAAGTTTAGTATAGAAAATATGGTAATTCAGTTGCTAATTTGGGGGCAAGAAAGTCATTTTGGAAATTTTCATATTGTACCCCTCATTGCTTGACACATGAGGTGGTATAAGCTTTTAGGCAAAAAAAAATTTAAGGGGGACAAAAAAGTTAGATTTTTCCCTGCTCCTTATACCGCACCCAATCACGGGATAAGGAGCAGGGAGTACTATGATATCCCTATCCCCCTTCCTTATACCTTACCCAAACGAGGCCTTACATTACAATTTTCGCATTCACTGTACCTGTATTTTTGTTGAGAAACACTGCACCCATATTTTGAAATTGTTCAAATTGTGATACATTTCACTAACGCCGTTAATTTTTCTAACGGTCAATGCGCATATTTTGGTATTTTACAAAGATAAAATTGCACAAGTAATCATCATACTTACGATTTGTTACAATCTGGTATTCATATTTTTAAATTCGATAATATTTATACCCCAAATCTATTTTAAATTCGACACTATTAATACCTTGAAGTTCATAATCTTTTTATTTGAGAATGAAGCTCATAATATTGATAATATTATTTTGTAAGTTCATATAGATAATGTTGTATTATTTTGTAGTTGTGTCAGATATTTTAGCCAACTGATTGACTTTTAAGGAACCAAGTACTTACTTTGTCTCTTGTCTTTCTTCCAATTACTGTATGCACGCAGATTCAGAAAATTAATGAAAAGTCTAATTTACCCTTCCTTATCTACATCTGGCTCGGGACAAAATCGGGAGGGCGGTGCCCTAACATTAAGCAACTATATTAAACTTATAACATTAGACAACTATATTAAACTTTAAGACTTATACACGAAATGATTACAATTACGCTGTAATTATCTAACATTACTAGATAAACTAATGGTGACGTTCATAGTCTAAGTGAGTCTCGCGCCATTGTATTTTAAAATTTCCAGCTCCTAAACCTGCTGTGGGCAGTAAAACAACAACAATCGCAATTTTTGAGCAATAAATACTGAGTGAGATACACCTTAGCATGTAAGAACATGAAAGATGATATATGTGTAGGGTTTTGATACGGATTACGCAGCAGAAATACAATAAAACAATTCCGTTCAAGACCCTCCATGAATCGCAGGGCAAGCCATCATAGCGTAGTAAAAGAAGAACTGGTGTGTACCTTGTTTGTCTGAATTAATCACTTTCACGCAGAATTGTGTCCACGTATCTATGAGTATCCACACATAGGATTCACCGGAATCCTTCCAACGTCTTTGTGCTAGCAACAGGAGGAAGGAGGAAGAAGAAGATCACGCAAACGGGGCACAGTAGGTCGCGCATCTCACGAGGGCGACATCGCATGGAGGGGGCGGGCGGGGGGTTCCGGCCTCCTTGTCTTGCTCTCACCTTGCTTTGTTCTCTCTCTCAATTATGAAAGCATAATGAGAAATAAGCTACGAGTAACCTTATATGGTTAATAACTCCTTATAAAATACATATTTGCCCCAATACTAATCATATCCATACACGGATTAGTACACTTTGCAAATTAGTCCTACTAAGTTTTCTTGTGGTTGCGTATTGATCCTTCTTATTAATTAGTCCTACTAATTAATCCCAAAGTTCAGTTTAACCCATAGGGTGTGTGACCACATATGTTTCTACTTAGTTAGTAGTAACAATTACTCACATAGAGCGGTGTCTAGCAACACATCTATGTCACCCAACTAATAAAAAAATAGTCAGTGATCCGACAATCCTTGTGACCAATGTTACCGTATTGTATTATCCCTTTGTCTCTATATCCAGATTGGACACAAGTCATACTTGTGACACTAGTGTATCCAATCCATAGTTTCTCGACACAAGGAATAGACTTATCCATGCAAATAATATCAATATCCCATATTGATTTATTTGAGTCTGGCCAGACATTCTATAAGCTCTACCCCTCGAGTGGCCATGGATATTTACTCCCATATGTGGGAGGGACAAATCCTCTCTACATCGCTACCACCTCTAAGCTTGCTTCCTATTATTTCCGATAATTGCCTTTATTGCTACACAGTTACGGTGTAACGGTTGACGGGGTCAATATTCCACAACTAGAATATCTAGTGACTTCAAGTCTAAGGACCACAATATCATTGTCACACCCAGAAGCACTTGTGATGTTAACATAATTAATGTAGCATTCTCGTGGTGGGTTAATCCAGTATGCCATAATCATATAATGCATACCCATGTGTTAGACTTGATATCTCCATATCAATCTACCCACACACTAGTTTATAGTGATCGTCCTATTAATCAATTTAATGGACTAGGGATATTTAATATAAACTACACATTTCAATCTAAGGACTTCATTATATTAAATATCTCCGTAAATAATACAATGAATATTCTAGCCAAAATAATGTTCATACTAAAATAAGATTGCCTCTAGAGAATCCATTCCTAATAGCCTCCCACTTGCACTAGAGCCAATCCGGTGCATCTCGTCTGCCTATAGTCAAGTGTGCCATTCATGCTTGCGCTGAACAAGCGGCTTTGTAAGTGGATATGACAGATTCTCATTTTTAGGAATCTTTCATATCTTCACATCTCCTCTATCGACAATGTCTCGAATAAGATGGAATTTCCTGAGTACGTGCTTGGATTTCCTCTATGTTGTCACATTAAAACTCTATGGGATCCACAATACTAGGAACTACACCCAGCACAGTGATGAACTTCTTAATCTAAACAGCCTCCTTTGCTGCGCCAGACGCAACAATGTAATCGGCCTCTGTTGTAGAATTAGCAACCGTCTCTTGCTTGGAACTTTTCTAGCTCACAGCTCCTCCGTTCAGGCAAAACACGAATCCTGGCTGCGATCTGAAATCATATATGTCGGCTGGAAGCTTGCATTAGTGTAACCCTTTACACATAGCTCTTTCTCCCCTCCATATATCAAGAAAACGTCTTTAGTTATTCTCAAGTACTTCGTGATATTCTTGACAGCAATCCAGTGACTCTCACCCGGATTGGACTGGTATCTTCTTGCCATACTCAACGTGTATGACATATCTGGTCTAGTACATAACATGGCGTACATGACAGATCCAATAGTCGACGCGTATATGATCCTACTCATGTGGTCCTTCTTAATATTATTGGAAGGATAATCAACCTACGAAAAGGTGACTCCATGCGACATAGGCAAGAATCCTTTATTTGATTCTTGAATGTTGAGCCGTTTCAACACCTTGTCAATATATTTACTTTGACATAGGCCGAGTAACTTCCTAGATCTATCCCTATAGATCTTGATACGAAGTATATAAGCTGCATCTCCTAATTCCTTCATTGAGAAACACTTCCCTAGCCAATCTTTAACAGATTGCAAGGTAGGAATGTCATTTCCAATGAGTAGTATGCAATCGACATACAAGACCAGAAACACAATAGAGCTGCTATTAACCTTCTTGTAAACACATGGCTCATCTTTGTTCTTGATGAAGCCAAACTCTTTAACTGCATCATCTAAACGTAGATTCCAACTCCTAGAAGATTGCTTCAATCCATAAATGGATTGTTGAAACTTACAGACTTTGTTGGCATGCTCTGGATCCTCAAAACTCTTTGGCTGTATCATGTACACATCCTCAAGTAGGTTTTCATATAGAAACGCTGTTTTTACATTCATCTGCCAAATCTCATAGTCGTGATAAGCTGCAATAGCAAGTAAGATTCGAATGGATTCGGTCATCGCGACTGGGCAAAAGGTTTCATCATAGTTAATACTATGAATCTGTCTAAATCCTTTTGCCACCAATTGACCCTTATAGGCATCAAATTTCCATCCATGTCAGTCTTCTTCTCGAAGACCCACTTGCACCCTATAGGCCTAGCCCTTGGGGATGGTTCCACCAAAGTCCATACTTTGTTGGTGTACATGGATTCCATTTCTGATCTCATGGCTTCAAGCCACTTATGAGAGTCTGGCCCTTTCATCGCCTCTCCATAGGTAGTAGGCTCATCATCCATGAGTAGTGTGTCACCGGGCTCAATAACGATAAGTCTATACTGCTCTGGCTCCTGGCGCACCCTACTCGACCTACGGAGTTCTTGTGTTACTTGAACGGGTTGCTCCAAAAAAATCTTGTGGTTCTTGTTCATGTTCCATTTTAAGATCAGTGGTTTGTGGTTCTTAAATTTCTTCAAGTTCTACGGTCCTCCCACTTGGCTCTTTAGAGACAAACTCTCTTTCTAGAAACACACCGGTCTGAGCAACAAACACTTTGTTCTCGACTGGATTGTAGAATTAATATCCTTTCGTCTTCTTAGGATATCCCACCAATTTATACTTTATCCGACTTTAGCCCGAGCTTGTCTGTTTTTAAACAGTTTACATAGACATCGCAACACTAAATCTTTATAAACGACACTATGGTATGCCTCCCAGTCCATATCTCATATGGTGTATTCATGACGGATTGAATGAAACACGGTTAAGCGTGAAAGAGGAACTTAATAGAGCGTGTCCCCAAAACGATATTGGAAGATCAATTTAACACACCATAGATCGAACTATGTCCAACAGAGTTTGATTCCTCCTCTCGGACACGCCATAACACTGTGGCGTTCTGGGTGGAGTGAGTTGGGACAAGATCCCACACTCTCTAAGATAGTCGTCCAAATCTGTCTTAAGTATTCTCCTCCACGATCCGACCGTAGAGCCTTAATACTCTTGCCAAGTTGCTTCTCTACTTCATTCTTTAATTCTTTGAACATTTCAAAGGATTCGGATTTGGCCATCATAAGGTATACAAATCCATATCTACTGAAGTCATCAGTAATTGTAATAAAATAAAGATAACCACCTCGGGCAAGCGTGGGAAACGATCCACACACATCAGTATGTATGAGTGCCAATAACTCACTAGTCCTCTCACTGTTCTTCTTGAAAGGGGACTTTGTCATTTTTCCTATTAAACAAGATTCACATGTCTCATATGATTCGTAATCAAATGAGTCTAGAAAATCCATCCTTATGGAGTCTAGAAATGTGTTTCTTGTTTATATGGCCTAAATGACAATGCCATAGATAAGTAGGATTTAAATAGTTAGTTTTAACCCCCTTGATATTTATGTTATAGGCGGAATTATCCAAATCAAGGATATACAATCCATTAGACAATAAAGCATTACAATAATGCAAACCATCAAAATAAATGGAGCAACACTTGTCATTTATTTTAATAGAAAAACATTTCTTGTCCAAACAAAAAACTGAAATAATATGTCTGCTCATAGCAGGAACAAAATAACAATTGTCTAATTCTAGAATAAGTCCTGAAGGTAAAGATAACTCATAAACGCCTATGGCTAATGCAGCAACTCTTGCTCCATTCCCTATGCGCAAGTCTATCTCCCCTTTAGCCAGTCGTCTACTTCTCTTTAGATCCTGCACATTTCAACAAATGTGAGATCCACATCAAGTATCCAATACCCAAGATGAAGAGATAAACAAATTCAAAGCTATAAAAAGAATACCTGGAGGTGGTGGAATCACTATTCCAAGCCTTTTATCTTCCAGATATTTGGGACAGTTCCTCTTCCAGTGGCCAGTCTAACAATAATAGTGACAAGCGCCATAAACCACCCCGCCAGCAGGTTTCAAGGTAACTTCGTAGGGTTTTACAACTGCCTTGCCTTTCCCTTTGGAGGTCGAAGCAACTCGCTTGCTCTTTCATTTATTGACCATCATTATGGCCTTGCCTTTTCCCTTGTAAATGCTTTGTTTAGCTGTCCTCAACATATTTAGCAAGTCTGATAGAGGTTTGTTGATCTCATTCATGTTATAGTTCATGATGAATTGGCTATAACTATCTGCAAACGAATGCAAGATGAGATCAGTGGCCAACTCTTGACCCACCGGAAACCCCAAGAGTGTGAGATTCTCCAGGTACCCGATCTGCACAGTACATGAGGTCCCACTGGATTCCCCTCTGACGGATCATATTTGAACAAGGCCTTAGATACTTCATACCGATCATACCTGGCCTGCTCTTGGAAGAGCTACCTGAAATGTATGATCATATCGTACGCCTCCATGTTCTCATGTCAGTTCTGAGGCTCAAAGGTCATGGTGCATAGCATAAGGCAAGTCACATCGTTAGAATCGTTAACGTTTTTCTAATGTGCCTTCCTAATGGCGGCGGAAGCATTGGGCGCTGGTGGTTTTGGAGTTGGCTCCTCTAGAATGTACAGTTTCTTTTCATTCTAGAGAACAATTCTCAAGTTTCTTTACCAGTCCAAAAAATTGATTCAAGACAGTTTATCCTTCTCAAGGACAGACCGCAATGATGGAGTCAATGTAGATTGATTGTTTTCCATTGGAATTCTACAAAATGATAAATATACAAGTTTTAGTATTTTTTGAACAAATGATTATATGTAACAATGGCTAGACTAAACATAGCTCCAACTATTTTTCTCGGATTAATAGCCCTCACCATTAATACGGAAAATATCATATACTTTTTAGTGGGCCAGGATCCATATTTCACCTTTTCTTGAGCTTGCTTTGGAAAGTCACTCAATAATTAAATATGTAGTTAGGAACACCTCCCAATTGCATCCTATGCAGCTCTTAGTTCAATCGAGCAAATAAATCCTTATTTATCTATCCCATAGATAATCTCAACTGCCTTCCCTCTAAGCTTTCAATCATATTGAAGTAGCTTAGTTGTGTTCATCTCTTACTTCAACAATTGCACATTACTAGGTTGTGCCATCACGCCATCCTATGATGAATAAAATCGCCTTGCTTTGGCAAGCGCGAGTTTAATACATTATAGTTTTGACGAGTTTTAAGTAACGAGAAGGCAAAACACAATATTTTCGTTCAGGGATTTCCTTGTCAATTTTTAATTGTTTTGTTGATCAAATCAACTGGGTCTACTTATTTGAATTGGGCAATCCCAAATAAAAGATCCGGGTTTTAATTTTTATCTTGTTATGTTTTGCATGCATCAACCATCACCAAAATTAAATAACAAGACAATAAATAAACAAACAAAAAATAAACGTGATGTGGATGTGGCCTCCTAAAACTAAGATATTCCCAAGCCAATGAGAATATCTATAAACCCTATAAATAACATGCTCATCTCCATGTGTCTCCATCTTTAGTCCATGCGCCTTAGCTTGCGGAATAACGCCATCTTGTGATTTCTTTGGTCTTTAAGCTGCTTCTCCATGTCTTGGCTATCATCTAACTACTTAATACTAGCTAGCACTTATAATAAATAGATAAACCTAACAAGTTTAGGAGAAGACGACACGCAAGCCGCAAAACTCAATTAATTACATTAATTATTGGGTAAAAGACATTGTTCACCCTCATGGTATGGAGAAAATACATCTTGCCCCCTGATTTATGGATAAAAATATTTTGCACCCCTTCAGAGTTAAAAACTAACGGTAGACTAATGGAGCGGTGAAAAGACAAAAATACCCCTGATGTTGATGCAAAATTACACCATATAAATATCATCTTCTCCCCCAACAGCTCATTTCTTCTCCACCATCAGCCCGTCTCGCTCTCCTCATCCTCATCCTCCCTCTTCTCTAAAAACCCTAAGATGGTACTCCTCAGCTCCACCATCCTCCCCACCATCTTTACCCACTAGAAAACCACCACCGCCACCATCCTCCTCACTTCGTATCTCTCTCTCTCTCTCTCTATTCTTCTCCTCTTCCTCCCCATTTCTCCTCTCTTCCTCTTTCTGTATACTTGATCTGGTCCAATTAATTTCACCAGAGGAGGGAGAAGAGGGTCCGATTGAATATACCCAGACCAAGAAACCCAGAGGAGGGAGAAGAGGGTCCGATTGATACCCAGAGGGTCGATTTCTGAGTCGGGTCCTTCTCGGGTCGAGTCCGAATTCTCAAGAACAAAATCGATGCTTTTGCAGCTACCTTCTTGGCCCTTCTCGATCGTCGAGAAGAGCGACGGTGATGGGGGTGGTTGGAGCTGTGGGTTTCGCCCGAGTATTATTATTGAGTTGTTTCTGCTTTCTGAAAAATTAGGCAACTTTTGTGTTCAGTATTTTGAGAGAGGGATAAGATTAATCAGGGAAGAAAGGGAAACCAATTTCTGAGATTGAAGCTTCGTGGTCTGACTTTCTGTAAATCGATGTGATTTTTTATTTGTTTTATTGATTTATTGTTAGTTGTTCTGGTTTGTGGTTCATCTTTTTGGATCTGGTTCATGTGTGTGGGTTGAATTACTCACTGGTGTTTATTGGAGGTGGGTCTAGTCCAGGTGTGAGAATTTTGGGGCTTCGTGTTGTTGTTGTTTTTGTTGTTGTTGTTGTTGTTGTTGTTGTTGTTGTTGTTGTTGTTGTTGTTGTTGTTGTTGTTGTTGTTGTTGTTGTTGTTGTTGTTGTTGTTGTTGTTGTTGTTGTGGCGGTGGTGGGTAAGGAGCGTTTTTGCCTCTTGTTTTGATGTTGTTGTCATCGAGAAATCTGAAGGTGATGCTTCTGCTCATTGGTTTATGAATCTAGTCATGCTATTTCTCATCCTTCTTTTGTTGTAGAATTATCTATTTATGGAGTTCCAGGATGTGAAGATTTTGTTTTCTTGACTGTTTATAAAAAAATATTATAGACACAAAGGATAAGGTCCTGGTAGTGAATTGTGTTGTCTTGTGTTTCTTGCTGGCAGTGGTAACGGTGCTGTCGGGTTTGTGGGCTGTGGTTCCATGAAATTGGTCGTGGTTCGTGAGTTATGTATGGTGAGGGATTGTGGTGGTAATTGTAATGGTGTTCATAGTAGTGATGGTTACTGCCTTACTTGTGTGGTGGTAATTGTATTGGTGTTGATGGTAGTGGTGGTTATTGGTGTGTAGATTTCGCCGGAGATGCTAATTTTTGTCGTTGTTGGTAGGTAGTCCTATTTTTCTTTTTTATTTTATTTAAAAATCCACTGTTTCAGGTGTGCGAACTTGGGAGCTGCATGTTGTTGTTGTGGTGGTGGTGAAGGTGGGGGTATTGTTGGTAAGGATTTGGTGGTGGTGGTGCTCAAGAACACCAAGAACATGAGATGAACACTATATTAAACAAAAAAGGGTGTTATTTGTCCATAATTTGTAAGGATAAAATGGTCACAAAAAGTCAATTTGCACCCCCTCACTAAGGGAGTGTAACAGAAGGGTGGTATCTGTCCACCCTTCATCCACTGACAGGGGTGCGAAATGTATTTATCCACAAATAAGGGGGAAAATGAGGGTGGAAAATATTTTGTTACCCTAATTACAATAAAACAAAACCACAAAAACATTATCCACGTCTAAGGCCACATCCAATCACCATGCGAAAAGCACATAATACAGTTATAAACCAATTTTAACGTGCTCGGTCAATTTTAGTTGAATTTCGGATTTTCTACGATCAAAAATGTCCAAGGGCTCCACCAAACTAGTCGGTCGAACCCCGAAGGACCGCCCGGGCCGCGCCTAGGCCAGTGGGGGCAACCCGCGGGGTCAAACCGGCTGTTGGCCGCCCCGGCTAGGCCCACGGCTACGTTGCTTGCACCACAAGGAAGGGGTCTCCTTGGCCGAACCCCATAGGAAAGTTTCCAAAACTTTCCTTGTTTCCTTGTGGGCATTTTTCCCCAATTGTAGAGAAAAACCATTTTTCCCCAATTGTGCCCAAACCCTAGTTTTTCAAATCACCAAAAGGTACATCATATGTGAGCGGAATTTTCTAATTTCGGTACAATACGTAAAATTATTTCATCCTCTACTGAATCATATTCAGTTTGCATCATAATGCCAATTTCAGTTTTACGTGAAATATAACAGAACGTTGTAAAGCTGATAAAACAGTAACACTTAAAACCACGCATGCGCTACGACCTTTGGCTCTGATACCACTGTACGTTTTTGATACAGATTACACAGCGGAAATACAATAAAACAATTCCGTTCAAGACCCTCCATGAATCGCAGGACAAGCCATCATAACGTAGTAAAGCAAGAATTGGTGTGTACTTTGTTTGTCTGAATTAATCACTTTCACGCAGAATTGTGTCCACGTCTCTACAATTATCCAAACCTAGGATTGCACCGGATTCCTTCCAACCTCTTTGTGTTAGCATCATCTGGAAGGAGGAAGAAGAAGATCACGCAAACAAGGAAACACCAGGTTGTTCGCCTCACGAGGCCGGCGACGCGGAGAGGGGGCGGACGGGGGGTTTCGGCCTCCTGGTCATTCTCTCTCCTTGCTTTGTTCTTGAAGGGTTGTATAGTAGGTAGAAATGCAGGATCAATACTCTAGAAGGTGGGGGTTGAATAGAGTATGCATACTTTTGCTAAACTTTGCAAGAGTAGTGGTTTCAAAAGATTTGTAAAGAGATTCAAGGCCTTGAAATGAGTTTCAAGCCCTTGGAATAAAACAGTTAAAGTGAATAGAAGAATAAGTCTATTTAAAGGCCTTGAAATGAGTTTCAAACCCTTGAAATGACACTGTTTTGAATGCTGCAAAAGTTCTAAGTTTGTAACAGAAAAGTAAATGCAAGAGACACAAGATCTATAGAGTTCAGTCCACTTGGACCTATGTCTCTACCTCAGGGATCTTCTCCCTGCAGGATTTTCAACTCAATTCTTATTAATCAACAGCTACGCCCTAGATCTTAGCACAGAGAGTTGCCTTACTCTGTTACAGCTTGTGGTTCTCACTAACCTATCTAGTACTTGCTCTATCTATCTGATTAACTAAGAGTTCTCTATTGTTCACCTTGAAAAATCCTTGATAGTGTAAACAGAAGTAGTATATGAATGATATACAAATAAAGTTCAGAACAGAAGAACATAGGAAATGAAACCACTGTGAGAGTGCAGTGTTCTTCTGAGAATTGGATTGAGAATTTGACCTGCTTCTTTGTTGCTTGGCAATCCTTGAATGTTTTTGTGAGTCTTTAGCTTTTTCCCGTTGAGTTTTTGTGTTTGATGCTTCAAACTGAGCTCTTTATATACAGATCATTTGATCTGCAAATCTTAAAGATTTTCAGCAGCAAACTTTCCTATTTTGTAGGCAGCAACTTTGACTACTCTAACACTCTTCTCCAATGGATAGTTGCTCAGTATCTTCAGGGATGCTGATATGATCTTGTCCATAAACATGTTGAGAGGCTGTTAGAATCATTAGATTGATTACAGAATCAAATCAACCCAGAATTTCATTCCCTGCAAAACTCAGGTTAGGAAATAAATCCTGCAGAATAAAAAATACACTTTCCCTGCAAAACTGAGTCAAACAGATGGATTAGATAGTGTAAAACATATCAAAATACTTTGTCTTTCATCATCAAGTAATAATAGATTAAGCACAGGGGTTTGGGAGTTCAAACGAAAACAGAAACTCCCACTAAGTTTATACTTATAAGTCTCAATCAGTTTCTAGGCTTTGAAAGCTGTTTCAAGGCCTTGAAATAGACTTTCATAATTGAGTGAGAGAATTGTAAGTTCAAAGCAGTTTCAATGTTTCAAGGCCTTGAAATATACTAGCTATTTCAAGTCTTTGAAACATCGAAACTGCTTTGAACTTACAATTCTCTCTCTCAATTATGAAACCATAATGAGAAATACGCTAGGAGTGCCCTTATATATTTAATAACTCCTTATTAACTACATATTTGCCTCAATACTAATCATGTCCATACACGGATAAGTCCACTTTGCAAATTAGTCTTACTAAGTTTGCTTGTGGTTGCGTATTGTTCCTTCTTATTAATTAGTCCTACTAATTAATCCCAAGGTACAGTTTAATACATAGGGCGTGTGACTCCATAGGTACATCTATGTCGCCCAATTAATAGAAATAGTTAGTGATCTGACAAACCATGTGACCAATGTTACCGTATTGTATTATCCCTTTGTCTCTATAACTGGATTTCACACAAGATATAAATGTCACACTCGTATATCCAATCCATAGTTTCGCGATCATGGAAACCTACTTATCCGTGTTGATAACATCAATATCCCATATTGATTTATCTCAGTCTGGCCAGACATTCTATAAGCTCTACCCCTCGAGTGGCCATGGATATTTACTCCCATATGTGGGAGGGACAAATCCTCTCTACATCACTTCCAGCTCTAAGCTTGCTTCCCTATTATGCCTGATAATCGCCTTTATTGCGACCCATTTATGATGTAACGTTTGACGAGATCAAAACATAATATTCCACAACTAGAGTATTTAGAGACTTCAAGTCTAAGGACCACAATACCATTGTCACACCGAGAAGCACTTGTGACGTTAACATTATTAATGTAGCATTCTCGTGGTGGGTTAATCCAGTGTGCCATTATCACATAATGCATACCCATGTGTTAGACTTCATATCTTCATATCAATCTACCCACATACATGCCTATAGTGATCGTCCTATTAATCAATATAATGGACTAGAGATATTTAAGATAAACAACACATTGAAATCTAAGGACTTCATTATATTAAACATCTCCATAAATAATACAATGAATATTCTAGCCAAAATAATGTTCATACTTAAATGAGAGTGCCTCTAGAGCATCCATTCCTAACAGCTTGTTGGGTCACGAGTTAAATAAAATAACACTAAAAATATACAAGTTAAACATTATCGGAGTTCGGCACAGTATAAACAACAGAGCCAACTAAGAATTGTCCCAATATACGATTCAAGAATTCAATCATTATGCAACGGATAGAGTAATGCCAGCGTAGGGTCTCCCAATTAATAATGCCAACAAACGATCTTCCGTATAATAATGCCACCAAAGCCGTTGAATAATCAATTATCTATTTCACAGTACCCGGGTAGACCAATATAAGACAGAGCAACAGTCCTTAGATCTGTTATCCATATCAAGAATAGAAAACATTTCCCTAAGAAACCTTCCCTCGTAGGACAACGATGAGGGAGAAAAAATTTCCTCTTAAGTGTTGCAACAGCCCCTTAAGAAGTAAAAGGCCAGAACGATGAGTACTAGATGGGCCTCTAGCCAACAAGGCAAAGAGTCGGGCCAACTAAGGGCCAAACCAACCTAACAAGGAAAAATTAAGCCAACAAGGGAAAATCCAAGCCAACAAGGACAATCTAAACAAGTGGTTCCGGTACACGTAATATTCCACTTTACATCATTAACGGATTATGAATGGTCGTGAGATTTTCCAAAGAACAGTAGTCAACAAATCCAATATTTGACAAGTAGCAACATACAAAAATATAATTTTAAGACAAGTTATAAAATAATGTTAGGACACGGAAGAAGCTAGGCACTCAAGCAATAAGCATGTAACTCACCTGACCCAATAACAATTATTACATAAGAGCTCCTACGGAGGATCGTAGTCCCCGTCTACGAACATGTCCCCTAAAATTACCAATTTTCTAATCACAATAATGTTACTTGTAATAAAGGACCTAATACTTTATGGATGCTTGCTAGGTTGAATACTGAGTGCATCTCCAATTATCCCAATAAACCGGTTTTCAAGTTGTATACTCACATGTCGAATACATGCTCTACATGCACATGATTCTAAATGTCGCTAATAATCATACATTGATGTTCAATATGAAAAATAAGTCACCAATAATCCTTAGATAGGCAAGAACTCATGTCACACATAATATTTAGAGAGGCAAAAACTCATGTTTTCTAACAATAAGAAAGTTTAATTCTGGACAGGTTTGTAGCTCTGACTTTAGAGCATATTTACCATATCACAACATCTCCTAAAATCAGGAAATAATTTAGGACGAACCTACATGTGTCTAATTTTAGGAACATCGAGAAAAGCATGCATAGCTATTATAAAACTCAAGTTACTAATAAAACAAACACTGATGTGCAGAGAAGAGTTTGGCAGAAACTCTCAACTTTGAAAGGTGTGAATGTGTCTAGTTTCAACACAAGACAGATGATATGGCAAAAGTTTCAGGATATGAAGTTTTTAACAAAAATGGCAAGACTGGTCCAAAAATAGGATTTCAGAAAACATACAACTCAAAATGAGCATATCTCCCTAACCAAAAAAGCTATGAAGTTATGTTTTTTTTCTCATATGACCCACTCCAAGTCTAGTTCAATATATGCAAGATTTATAAATTTCACAAAGACAAAATTTGGAGATAACTTGCGTTTTTCACATTTTGCCCAGATTGTACCAACACGCAATTTGACCTAGAACACTCAAGACTTGATCAAATAAATTTTGTGGCACATACAACCACAAACTACTTGATTTTAAGTCAAATACAACCATTTAAACATGCAATAAGATATTCAAACAAAGAATTTGAGAAATTAAGTCAAGAATTTATGAAAACCAAGTTTAATTGACACTAATCAAAATTAAAATGGGACATGCAAGTAATGGATCACCTATCTCATTCTTGGACTTAACTAACAACATGAAAACCCAATATAACTTGAATCAACTGAATTAATGGGTGTAGATTAGGGCTTTGTTGGAGGTAGTTCCTCTGTGTTCCTACAAGTAGAACAAAACAAACGAAACCATTTTAACTTGTTTGGGGACCGGAGATGAGAGCCAGTTCGGGGTAAGAGAAAGAAACGTATGTTATCCTGAGGTGAGATATTGATGGCTGAGCTGAGTCTGGTAGTTGTTGTAGCTATGTTCGTATGTTGTGTCATGTGTGTCTCTCTGTTCATTATGAATGTGACAGATCCTTTATATATAGGCCATTAGACGGACGTGGGTGAGTACGCACGATGGTAATGGAACCTTTTGTGATCTTAACGTACGGCTCGCGGCCCATATATGTAGGGATCATGGTCCACGACTTCGAGGACGTGACATTCCAATTGCAGGTCTCTATAAAACATACGAGGGTCGCATCCGAGATCGGCATCTCGCACGCGACAAACCTTACTCTAGCCTCTAAGCCACTCGCACCCCCGAGTCCCGTTAGTATAAGGCACATATGCGAAGGACTCTGCCTCGCAGTCCTTCGCATACGCGTAAGCAAATGATGCAATTTGGTGCTATGTGGAGCATAATGGCTGCAAATGTGTCCCTTATTCGAAGTGCCACGTGGTTTGTCGATGTATCACAATTTAGGGTATCTACATTAGCCCCCTTTTGTGCTTAGAGATCGCCGCCTGATATTTGAGGGAAAAAGCCCTAGTCCCCAAGAGTTATCTAGAACAACATTTACGCTTCTGTCAAACGGGTAGACTACATCTCACATATGCCACTTACGAGATTTTAAATTCAAACTGTTCTGGTTGACAGATTTGGAGGGTTTTCTGAAGCGTCGCGCCTTAATACCTCTAACACGTGTGTTTTCTAGATAGGAGAACTTTAAGTGATTAGACTCTTACAGATAACCGAGATTCCTTTTACGGCTGTAATTGATTTATGTCTTTATTGCCGACGTTGCCTCCGAGGAGAGTGGCTGTTCACGCTTCTGCTTTAATGATTGCGACCGTCCGTTTCGATCGTTCAGGAGCTCTATGCTCATGCTTTTTTGGCTATAAAAGGGGTACCAATGCTTCGAGTTATTCATCCCAAGAGTGCTTCTCTATTTTCTTCTTCTTTCTTCCAGAAAAATGACGCTCTGGTGTAAGGTAGGCATCCTCATGTTGCTTATTTAACCTCAGTATCTTTGCTTCTTGAACCTCCCAACGATGTAGTCGGCGTCGAGCTATTAAGGGCCTCCAGTACCTTTCACGAGCAAAAGGATAATGGTAGATCTGTCATTACCGCTCTCAGTCCACTTGTCTGACTTCTTGAATCCACCAAACGCAGGCGATCTGGATGGTGTTCTCGCTGCTAGGCTCAATCCCTTTCAAGGCTTACGATGAGCTGAAAGGATTGAGTTTTGCTAAAGCTCCTGTCCTTCATCCGCAATTCTTCTAGAGCTATCGGACTAGGGACGTCGTGTGGAAAGAGGAAGTAAGAGTGTGTCCTTCCCTGGACTCCAGATTTTTTTAAGGCAGAGAGGTCGATTGGTAAGGCCGGCTAATCCCTTGTGGAATTTTAGCGTCAGCAAATCCGAGATTCTTCAAGCTGTCCAGGGACTATTTCCCCATGGAAAAACGGTGGTGTGAGTCATGTACCATCTACCACCATCTCCGGTCCCCGCGCCAACTTGAAGAAAACCTTCAAAGCTGGGTCGATTGCTTGTTAGGGGAGACCGTATCATTGCTGCTTCAAGTCGCGTATCCATCACTCTTTCGCGCATGTAGCACCATCATGCGATATTTGTGCCTTTGACATTTCTCTGTATCAGCATCAACTTTGGGACGTAGCATTCCACTTCAATATTCAGACTTTTGTCTCAAATTTACTTGTAATAGCTTCTTCCATCCCCTGTCAGGGTTCCTTTGTACGAATGTAATACTTACCTGCGAAGTAATAAAAGGACAAGTTACGAATACACCTTTTCCAGTTCTTCTTCTGCTCTTACTTTCTCCTTTGAGCAGCCTTGTGTGCGCAACTTCTTTCAAACACTTTGCGATGCAATCCTGGTAGCCTAGTACGTCGACCCCTATGACAAACTTATTTGCTGCAAGCTTCTTTTTGCTTTCTAGGAACCGTCGAGTGCACGTATGAGAGATAGGATTCTCGCAGATAAAATCACAAAAGATGGGTTTTTACCCACCTGTTACCTCGATAGCCTTCCTACTTTCGCAGGTCATCATTGGTGCTATGTGTCAGAGGACACGCTCTGCTCATTAGCCATCTTGGGAGATGGGCTTTTAATTTAGGATAAAACAGTAAGTGCTATTGTAGTGGCTATCTTCATAATGCATCAAGACAGTTGTAGGTGCTATCATGACAGATAGGCTTTATGATTTGCTAGAAAGGACTTTCAGCAGCTATCATGAAATATGTACTTTTTGTAGTTTCCTTTAGCATGCTATAACCATCGCAAATGCTATCAGCATGTGCTAGGTTTTCACAGTTGCTTTCAACATGTGATAGGCTTTGTTCACAGTTGCTATCAGCAGGGGATATGCTTAAAGTGGGGATGCTATCGCGGCGGATAGGCTTATGCAGTCTGATATCATCGGGTAATAGGCTTACGACACGACAACTATTGCTGCGGATAGGTTTATGCTTTGCTATCAGCAGAGTTTGACACGGCGGATAGGCTTACGCATTTTTCTATCAGCATAGTTTTACAAGGCGGCTATATCATGGCGGATAGGCTTACACATTTTTCGATAAGCATAGTTTGACAAGGCAGCTGCTATTGCACCAGATAAGCTTACGCGTTATTGCTATCATCATATATTGACAAGGCGACTGCTATTGCGGTGGATAGGCTTACGCTTTTTTCTATCAGCATATTTTAATAAGGCGGCTACTATCGCGGCTAATAAGCTTACGCATTTTTTGCTATCAGCATATTTGGCAACAAGGCTGCTATCGCGGCAGATAGGCTTACGCATTTTTCGCCATCAGCATATTTGGCAACAAGGCTGCTATCGCGGCGGATAGGCTTACACATTTTTCTATTAGCTTAGTTGTCAACAGAACTCGAATGAGAATTATCAATCCCTAATATGGTAGGGTGTTTCATTGATGAAATTCTCCATATGGGAGGAACAAGAATCGACAGAAGTCTCCATTTGGGAGGGATCAAAATCGATACATCAAGTGCCAAGATGCATGACAAATTCTCCATGTGGGAGGAATCGCAATTGACTGATTCCCTCAGAGAGCGAGTGTCATGGGTAGTATTTCTTGATCCATCTCACATTCACGGCATTGGGCTCAGCGGCATGTCCGCCGCATCTCTGTATTTTGCAATACCCACTTTCAAAAGCTTCTTTTACCACAATAGAACCTTCCCAGTTGGCTGCGAACTTGGGATGCTCAGCATCCCGGAGGCAATGTTACGCAGCTCTCAGGACAAGATTTCGCGCAGCGAAGCCTCTCTGCCGAACCATCTTGTTGTAGGACCTTGTAATCCTCTGTTGGTATAGCGCATTCTTTTTCTTTGCTTTATCTTGCCTTTCTTCAACCAGGTATAAGTTGTGGCTTCTTTGGCTATCGATTTGCGCGCTCAGCGCAAGTCGTGCAGAAGGAATCTTGATCTTCGTTGGATTGACCATCTCGACTCCGAGAATGGTTGACGCACATGTAGGGGTCCGCAGAGATGTACGATAGGCCCAGGGAGCAACATCGATGTAATTGGCCCATTTTGAGTGGTCATCCGCGACTAGCTTGCTGAGGATTTTGATGAGGGTTTTGTTACATGCTTATGCTTGTCCATTCCCTTTTGGATAGTAGGGAGTTGAGGTGACGTGTCTGACGTTGAATTTTTCGAGCTTCCTCGCAACTTGGCTATTGGCAAATGGCGTCCAGTTGTCTGAAAGGATGGTATTTTAGATACCAAACTTACAAATGATGTTGCGAAGGATGAAGTTAAGGACCGTACCTCCGTTAGGGTTCTTTACAGGGATCGCCTCTTCCTATTTTGTGAAAGCTTCATTGATGCGAGGGTGATCCTCTTGCCTTCAGATTCAGGCTTATAGGACCGATGAAGTCCAGGGTTGAAACGGCCATGGAGTTCTCAATGCGTGCAGGTCGGCAGAGGGTGCATGAACTAAGTTCCCATAGAATTGACATTTCTGACACCTTTTGACCTTCATCTTGCAATCCGCCTCCATTATTGGCTAAAAGTAGCCAAGGTCCTGGACCTGTCTCAATAATTTTGCACATCCTTGGAGTCCTGCCGAATGTGTTTCCTCCATTGCTTCGTGAACTTCGCGCCCAACGAGGCTGTAATATCTCTGATTTTAGAAAGTATGAAATACTTGTATTTACTATGAACAGTGTTTTTGACCTAACTTGTTAGTATGCTTAATTTCTATTGTATGCAGTCTAGTTGTTTCATTGTGTAGTGGCTGTGTTTTTTAAGCTTATATTACTTTAGTGAATTTTATGTTATTTAGTATCCTGATAGATGAACTCATAATTGTGTTACTATAATAGTTAAGCTCGTCCAGAAATACACTGAAAGTCATAATATCTTCTTTAATTGCTAACTTGAGGATAAAAATATTTAGGAAATAATTAGACTAATCATTCATTTAAGTGTTAATTGGCTTAGTTAATCATGATTAGTACATAATGACATGTATTATAGAGTGTGTATGGCTTGTATGGGTGTAAGTGTGTATCAGGAGACACGTAGGGTGACACGTGTCACTGCCTTAGCCTCTGTTCCAGATGCTTGACACTCGCCCCTGCTGCGTGTTGTCGTGTGGCAGCTTCCGTCACATGTGCGACACGTGTCCTACTGCAAGTCAGATGCCTCTAACACATAACCCTGCTGTGTGTCATCGCGTGGCACCCTCTCTCTGTGCGTGCGACATGTGTCTGACATGTGTCGCGTCCTAACCAATCCTTCCGTGCATGTCTGCCACGTGTCCCTATGACACATCGCGACGTGATTGGTCGCCTACTTCTATAAATAGGGTTCAGTGTTATAGTTATAGTTATTTCTCATTCCAGACTCGAGTTAGTTATTGATAAGTGAGAGAGAGATACTGGTGTTATTCTATACTTGGAGTTGCGGTTATTATCTCAAAGTCATTTCAAATGCTATTATTGAGGTAGGGGTTATGCAGTTTACAATATTATTATCGCTTACGGTTTATGAGCATGCTTCGTGTTAATTATAAGGCAATCCGTTTATTGTTGTTATTGTCGATTTGCATGCTATTGCGTGCTAAATGATTATTACGTGATATGTGATATTACGTGTAACCTGCTATAATTATATTGTTTATTTCATTTCACCCTACAGTTGAGGTGAATGACCTGCTGAGCGAGAGCTTACCCCCTAACAATCTTGCAGGATACGGCGGACGAATCAGACGCTAGAATTAGAGAGACAATTTATTTGATAGAGTGTAAACTCTATCTTTTATAACTTAATGTTTTTTATCCAAGTCACGAACCGGCATAAATGATTTTATTAATAAATGAATCAGTGTTTATTGAAATACAATCTTATCTTTGGTACTTGAGATGGTGGCTCACACAGTACCTGTTTGGCAGGCGAGTCTTTGTTTCGGTACCCGCGGTGTTGATCCGCAGATGGTCGCCGTTTGGATCGTCATGCCTATTTTTGTTTGTCACTACTTTATCCTAAAATAAGGCCTTGGGTTTCGGGTCGTCACAGAGGCATTTCAACAGACATCCATTGAAGCTTTTCCTACAGCGTACGGTGTTCCTCATCTAGTATCTGTAGCTCTTTCTTTTAATGGTTTCTGCATATTTCCTCTCGTCGGGAAGGATGTTGTCTCGCATATAGAGAACGAGTGGCTCTCTCCAATATCGCTCTTTGTCCAAGGCACAGACTTCCAGCACATCTCTCGCTAGGGCGCACTTGTCACATTGTCCTTGAAGAACCGATGCGGCAGTGCTCATTTGGGTCTAGAAGATGCCCTGACGTTGCGCCTTTCGATAGAGAGGTACTTCAGTGTGCCCACAACTTTTCTCGTGCAGCTTGTACATGAATTCTCTTCCTTCTTGTTCTGTGACGCATCGCAGAAAGATTCCACCAGTCCCCTTTGAATATACCATCCCCTCGTGGATGTTGACTCCCTTGAGGTAGGTCCAGCTTGCACATTCCCCACCTTTTAGCAGTCCTTCTACGATTGGATTTCTCCAGTCTTCTTCTACGATTGGACCCCAATGTGGCAAGTACACCTGCATGACGATTATAGCTTCTAGGGGTGTATTCTAAGTCAACTGTGTTAAAATTGCTTGACATCTTGAAAGTGCTTGACAACTTTTGCACCATTCCATATCTCAGAGGTTGGTCTCCTTAAGCACGATTCCTCCTGATAATTGTTCGATGATGAGCTTGGAATCTCCTGAAATAACAACTTTTTTAATCCTGAGTGCTTTTTTCGTGAGTAGTCCTGCCACCAGAGCCTCATACTATGCTTCGTTGTTCGTGACTCGCTTTTTCTTCCTTAGTTTCTTAACATCGTTGAATACATACTGAAAATTGTGTTAACCCTTTAACTCGTCCCCCACTAACGTCTGTTTACTAAACAACTCCATCCAATGGGGGGTGCATTGGCACACTCGTCTCTTCCTGTTCAAAAGCCAAGTAATGCTCCCAGTAAATCTCATGCTTCTAGGCATGTGTGGGTTGTTGGAATAGATGCCCTAGAGGCAATCTAGTTTAGTATGAATTATTTGTGGCTAGAAATTCATTTATTATTTATTGGATATTTAATATAATGAAGTCCTTAGATTTACAATTGTGTTGTTTATCTTAAATATCCCTAGTCAAGTATAATGATTAATGGGACAATCATCTATAGACTAGTATGGGATTGGATTGATATGGAGATATCACGATCAAACACATAGGTGTGCATTAGGGAATGTTGCACTGGATTGACCCATCTCCGAGAAGGCTACATACATGTTATGTTGAGTCACAAGCGCTTCTCGCGGTGCAACGGTATTGTCATCCTTAGACTTGAAGTCACTAGATATTCTAGTTGTGGATTATTGTGATTTTGGTAGCGTCAAACGCTACACCGTAACTGAGTAGTTATAAAGGCGTGTACTGGATACAATAAGAAGCAAGCTTAGAGATCGTAGTGGACGTAGATAGGATTTGTCCCTCCCACATAACAGGAGCAAAATATCCTAGGCCACTCGAGGGATAGTGCTTATAGAATGTCTGGCCAGACTCAAATAAATCAATATGGGATATTGATGTTATTTGCACGAATAAGGCTATTCCCATGGATCGAGAAACTATGGATTGGATATACGAGTGTGACTTGTATGTCTCGTGTCCAATCCGGATATAGAGACAAAGGGATGAGACAATTACTTGTACAAAGGTTGTCAAGATGACTATTCTATTAGTTGGCTAGAATGGATGTTTTGCTAGAGACCGCTCCATATTAGCAAATAGTTGCTACCAACTAGATAGAACCTATGGGGTCACACGCTATATAGAGTTGAACTAGATTTGGGAATTAATTAATTGGATTAATTAATTAGAAGGATCACTTTGCAAACCCTTGCAAACTTAGTAGGGACTAATTTGCAAGGAAGGGACTAAACTGAATTCTAGTAGGACTAGAATAAGTCCTTTAGGTAGTTAACAAGGAGTTGTTGGACTATATAAAGGACCTTCCTTCCTTCCTTCCCACAAGATAACTTATGCTCATTATTGAACATAACAAAGAGTGGGAGATAACAAAAAGGAGAGAGAGCAAGCAACAAGGAGGCCCGACCGCCCCCTTGCCGCCGCCCCGTCCCCGTCGGACAAAGGAGGCCGAGACCCTCCTTTGGGTCTCGTTTTGCGTGATTCCTTCTTCCTCTTCCTCTTCCGTGCTAGCACCAAGGACTTGGGAGATCTAGTATCAACTCTAGGCGTGGATCAACTATAGAGAACGTGACACAATTCGCATTTGAAGTCATCAAGGAGAACCCAAATGTGTGTTTATGATTTCTAACCCTTACCATCGTTATGTCTCTTGACTTGTGATCCTTGGAGGGTTTTTGCATGGTTTTATGTTTGTTTATGCTTCCGTTGTGCGATCCATGAATCAAAACCCTACAGTGGTATCAGAGCCACAGGTCGTAGAGCATAAACGTGGTTTATGTGTTACGTTTTAGTTGTTTTACACCTTAATTTGATTGTTTATCGCGTAAAACAAGACAAATCAAGCATGGGATGCAATTTGTCAATAATTAATCATAACAAGATCCAATTTTTTGCATTGGATGCATGAATTGGTGAGTTTGAGAAATTTTAGGATCTTAGATCTAGGGTTTGGGCATCCTTGGGGAAGAAGGAGTTCTCCCAAAACAAGGAAACAACCAAACTTGGGAACCAAGCAAGGGATTTGTTTTGGAAACAACTCCCATAAGGAGGTTCGGCCCCCCTAGGGACCGCCTCCCTTTGCTTGCCGCCCAAGCTTGGCCGCCCTAGGGCCGGGCGGCCATAACCCGCGGGCCTAGGCTCGTGGGTTTTGGGCCGGGCCGGCCCTAGGGCCTTGTGGTTCACTTTATTGGGCCCGGGCAATTTGATTGTTGGGCCCATGGACCGTTTTAACCCTAGAAATCCTAAAATCAATTAAAATTGACCAAGCGCGTTAAAATTTGATTTTAACTGTTTATGTGCAAATCGCATGGTGATTGGATATGGCCTTAGGATGTGGTTTGATGTGGATGTTTAATTTTGTGGTTTGGTTTACGGCCTGCGAGCTGATCAATTAATTGTAATAATTAATTAGGGTTTTATGGCCTGCGTGCCATTTTTTTCTCAGCTTGTGAGATTTATTTTATTTAGTATAGATATTAGCTAGTGCTAGATAAAGTAGATTGTTAGCCAAGATTGAAGAAAAGAAGCCCAAAGCCAAAGAAGCCACAAAAGATGGAGCATGGAGCATGGAGCATTCCACAAGACTATGAAGGATGGACCAAAAGATCAAGACGCATGGAGATGTGTTTGCTTTAGGGTTCATAGATAATTCCATTGGCTTGGAATTATCTTAGTCTAGAAAAGGCCATATCCACATCACGTTTAATTTCTGTTTTGTGGTTGTTTATTTTATTGTCTTATTATTTGTGTGATTGGTGTATGGATGATGCATGCAATTAGGATAATAAGATAATTAGACAACCCAGATCTATTATTTGGAGTTGTGCCCAAACTCAAATAGATAGATTAGTTGATATTGATCAACAAAACAATTAAAAATTGAATTTAAAATCCCTCAAAATTCAAATATTGTGTTCTTGCCTTTTCGTTATTTAAACACTCATTATCATCATTATTTATCAAGTTTGTGCGTGCCAAAGCATGGCGACTTGGTTCATAATGATGGAATGCGATGGCACGTAACAATGTGCAATTGTTTAGATAAGAGGTTGAACACAACTAGGCTATTAATTTGATTAAGAAACCTAGAGGCAATCAATTGGGATTATCCATATGGATGGATAAATAAGGAGTTATTTGCCCAATTGAACCAAGAGTTGCATATGGGATGCAATTGGAATTGTTTCTACCTAAAGTAGTCAAATTATGGGTGACTTGCCAAAGCAAGCTCATAAGGAGATGAAAGATGGATCTTGGCCCACTAGAAAATATAAGGATATTTTCCGCATTAATATCTTGAGGGTTATTAATCCGTAGAAAAATAGTGGGAGCTATATTTGATAAACTAGCCATTATTAAATATAGTCAAAAATTCACAAATACTAAAACTTGCGTATTTTCCTTTTTGTAGAATTTTAAATGGCAAACAACTCATCGAGTTCACAACATTCCCTACGATCTGTCCTTGAGAAGGACAAGCTCTCTGGAACCAACTTTCTTGATTGGTACAGAAACTTGAGAATTGTTCTCAAGCAAGAGAAGAAACTGTACGCAATAGAGGAGCATGTTCCAGAAGGTCCAGAGAACCAAACACCTGCTGCCTTAAAGGCGTATCAAAAGTGTGTTGATGACGCTAATGATGCTGCCTGCCTAATGCTTTGCACCATGACTTCTGAGCTTCAGAAGCAACACGAAAACATGAATGCTGTCGGTATGATCGAACATCTAAAGCAGCTCTTCCAAGAGCAGGCGAGGGTAGAGAGGTATGAGGTCTCAAAGGCACTGTTCAAATGTCATCTGGCAGAAGGGAACCCGGTGGGACCCCATGTACTCCGAATGATCGGGTACTTGGAGAATCTCGCCCGACTGGGGTTCCCGGTCGGCCAAGAGTTGGCAACCGATCTCGTCTTGCAATCGTTGCCCGAGAGTTATGGACAGTTCATTATGAACTATAACATGAACGAGATCGTTAAACCACTGCATGATTTACTCAACATGTTGAGGACGGCTGAACAGAGCATCAACAAGGGTAAGGGCAAGGCCATAATGATGGTACAGAAAGGAAAGGGCAAAAGGTTTGCCTCTTCCTCCAAGGGCAAAGGCAAGTCAGTTGCCAAGTCCAAGGAACCTGCCCTTAAGCTTGTTGGTAGCATTGCCAAGGTCGTGACTAAAGGTGAGTGTCACTACTGCAGTCAGCCTGGACACTGGAGGAGGAACTGCCCAAAATATCTGGAGGACAAGAGGCTTGGAATAGTGATTCCACCACCACCAGGTATTTTGTTGTAGATGTCAATTTAACTGTCTCTACATCATGGGTATTAGATACTGGATGTGGATCTCATATTTGTCGAAATATGCAGGATCTAAAGAGAAGTAGAAGATTGGCTAAAGGAGAGGTAGATCTGCGCGTTGGGAATGGAGCAAAGGTTGCTGCGTTGGCCATAGGCGTGTGCGAGCTATCTCTGCCTTCAGGATTAGTTTTAGAATTAAATAATTGCTATTTTGTGCCTGCTATGAGCAGAAACATTATTTCTATTTCTTGTTTGGAGAAGGATGGTTTTATTATTTCAATAAAGAACAATTGTTGTTCCTTTTATTTAAATAATATTTACTATTTTAGTGCGCAATTATTTAATGGACTTTATGTCCTTGATCTAAGCAATCCTGTCTACAACATTAATACCAAGCGGATTAAAATAAATGATTTAAATCCTGCTTATTTATGGCACTGTCGTTTAGGCCACATAAATGAGAAACGTGTATCTAGACTCCATAAGGATGGATTACTAGACTCATTTGATTTTGAATCATATGAGACATGTGAGGCTTGTTTATTGGGAAAAATGACAAAGTCCCCTTTCAAGAAGAAAGGTGAGAGGACTAGTGAGCAATTGGCACTCATACATACCGATGTGTGTGGGCCATTTGCCACGCCTGCCAGGGGTGGTTATGTCTACTTCATTACATCTGATGATTACAGTAGATATGGATTTGTGTACCTTATGAGGGAAAATCCGAATCCGTTGAAGTGTTCAAAGAATTCAAGAATGAAGTAGAGAAGCAACTTGGCAAAAGTATAAAGGCTCTACGATCGGATCGTGGAGGAGAATACTTGAGCCAAGAGTTTGACAACTATCTTAGAGAGTGTGGGATCGTGTCCCAACTCACTCCACCCGGAACGCCACAATGGAATGGCGTGTCCGAGAGGAGAAATCGAACCCTATTGGATATGGTTCGATCTATGATGTGTCAAACCGATCTTCCATTATCATTTTGGGGCTACGCTCTATTAAGTGCAGCTTTCACCATTAACCGTGTTCCATCTAAATCAGTCATGAAGACACCATATGAGATGTGGAGTGGGAGGCGTCCCACACTGTCGTTCATGAGCATTTTGGGCTGCGATGTCTATGTAAAACGTTTACAATCAGACAAGCTAGGGCCGAAATCGGATAAGTGCAAATTTGTGGGGTACCCTAAGGAAACTAAGGGTTACTACTTCTACAATCCAACCGAGAACAAAGTGTTTGTTGCTCGGACCGGCGTGTTTCTAGAAAGAGAATTTGTCTCTAAAGAAGCAAGTGGGAGGAATGTAGAACTTGAAGAGGTTAAAGAACCACAAATCACTGAACCGATTATGGAACATGAACAGGAACCACAAGCAGTTGTGGAGCAACCTGTTCAGGTAACACAAGAGCTTCGTAGATCTAGTAGAGTGCGCCAGGAACCCGAGAGGTATGGACTTCTCGTAACCAATTCCGGTGACACGATGCTCATAGATGATGAGCCTACTACCTATGAGGAGTCCATGAATGGACCAGACTCTCAGAAGTGGCTGGAAGCCATGAGATCCGAGATGGAATCCATGTATACCAACAAAGTATGGACTTTGGTGGAACCACCCGATGGGGCGCGGCCCATAGGGTGCAAGTGGGTCTTCAAGAAGAAGATCGACATGGATGGTAATGTGATTACCTATAAGGGCCGATTGGTAGCTAAAGGATTCAGAAAGATTCATGGTATTGACTATGATGAAACCTTTTCACCAGTCGCTATGACCAAATTCATCCGAATCCTACTTGCGATTGCAGCATACCACGACTATGAGATTTGGCAGATGGATGTCAAAACAGCATTCCTTTATGGGAATCTCCTCGAGGACGTGTATATGATACAACCGGAGGGTTTTGAGGATCCAAAGCAAGCCAACAACGTCTGTAAGCTGCAACGATCCATCTATGGATTGAAGCAAGCTTCTAGGAGTTGGAATCGACGTTTTGATGAAGTGGTCAAAGAGTTTGGCTTCATCAGAAACGAAGATGAGTATTGTGTTTACAAGAAGGTTAGTGGGAGCTCTGTAGCTTTTCTGGTCTTGTATGTAGACGACATAATACTCATTATAAACGACATTCCCATGCTGCAATCTGTGAAAGATTGGCTAGGAAAGTGTTTCTCAATGAAGGACTTAGGGGAAGCAGCCTATATACTCGGTATAAAGATCTATAGAGATAGATCTAAGAGGCTGCTAGGCCTAAGTCAAAGTACATATATTGACAAGGTGTTGAAACGGTTCAACATGCAAGATTCCAAGAAGGGATTCTTGCCCATGTCACATGGAATCACTCTTTCCAAGAGTGGTTGTCCTTCCAATGAGATTGAGAAGGAACGCATGAGTAGAATCCCCTATGCCTCGGCCATATGATCTATCATGTACGCTATGTTATGTACTAGACCATATGTGTCATATGCCTTGAGTATGACAAGCAGATACCAATCCAATCCAGGTGAGAGTCACTGGATTGCAGTCAAGAACATCCTAAAGTACTTGAGAAGAACTAAGGATGCTTTCTTGATATTTGGCGGTGAGGAAGAGCTGCGTGTAAGGGGTTACACTGATGCAAGCTTCCAAACCGACAGAGATGACTTTAGATCACAATCGGGATATGTGTTTTGCCTGAATGGAGCAGCGGTGAGCTGGAAGAGTTCAAAGCAAGAGACGGTAGCTGATTCTACAACAGAGGCTGAGTACATTGCTGCAAATGGCGCAGCAAAGGAGGCTGTTTGGATCAGAAAGTTTGTTTCTGAACTTGGTGTGGTCCCTAGCATTGCGGATCCAGTTGAGTTGTTCTGTGACTACACTGGGGCGATCGCGCAATCAAAGGAACCCAGATCGCACCAGAAGGCCAAGCACGTGCTCAGGAAGTTTCATCTGATTCGAGATATTATCGATAGAGGAGACGTTCGGATATGCAAGATTCCTACAGATGATAATCCGTCAGACCCGCTTACGAAGCCTCTCACGCAGTGGAAGCATGAAGGGCACACTAGGAGTATGGGCATACGAGATGCGCCAGATTGGCTCTAGTTTAAGTGGGAGACTCTTGGAATAGATGCCCTAGAGGCAATCTAGTTTAATATGAATTATTTGTGGCTAGAAATTTGTTTATTATTTATTGGATATTTAATATAATGAAGTCCTTAGATTTACAATTGTGTTGTTTATCTTAAATATCCCTAGTCAAGTATAATGATTAATGGGACAATCATCTATAGACTAGTATGGGGTTGGATTGATATGGAGATATCACGATCCAACACATAGGTGTGCATTAGGGAATGTTGCACTGGATTGACCCATCTCCGAGAAGGCTCCATACATGTTATGTTGAGTCACAAGCGCTTCTCGCGGTGCAACTGTATTGTCATCCTTAGACTTGAAGTCACTAGATATTCTAGTTGTGGATTATTGTGATTTTGGTAGCGTCAAACGCTACACCGTAACTGGGTAGTTATAAAGGCGTGTACTGGATACAATAAGAAGCAAGCTTAGAGATCGTAGTGGACGTAGATAGGATTTGTCCCTCCCACATAACGGGAGCAGAATATCCTAGGCCACTCGAGGGATAGTGCTTATAGAATGTCTGGCCAGACTCAAATAAATCAATATGGGATATTGATGTTATTTGCACGAATAAGGCTATTCCCATGGATCGAGAAACTATGGATTGGATATACGAGTGTGACTTGTATGTCTCGTGTCCAATCCGGATATAGAGACAAAGGGATGAGACAATTACTTGTACAAAGGTTGTCAAGATGACTATTCTATTAGTTGGCTAGAATGGATGTTTTGCTAGAGACCGCTCCATATTAGCAAATAGTTGCTACCAACTAGATAGAACCTATGGGGTCACACGCTATATAGAGTTGAACTAGATTTGGGAATTAATTAATTGGATTAATTAATTAGAAGGATCACTTTGCAAACCCTTGCAAACTTAGTAGGGACTAATTTGCAAGGAAGGGACTAAATTGAATTCTAGTAGGACTAGAATAAGTCCTTTAGGTAGTTAACAAGGAATTGTTGGACTATATAAAGGACCTTCCTTCCTTCCTTCCCACAAGATAACTTATGCTCATTATTGAACATAACAAAGAGTGGGAGAGAACAAAAAGGAGAGAGAGCAAGCAACAAGGAGGCCCGACCGCCCCCTTGCCGCCGCCCCGTCCCCGTCGGCCAAAGGAGGCCGAGACCCTCCTTTGGGTCTCGTTTTGCGTGATTCCTTCTTCCTCTTCCTCTTCCGGGCTAGCACCAAGGACTTGGGAGATCTAGTATCAACTCTAGGCGTGGATCAACTATAGAGAATGTGACACAATTCGCGTTTGAAGTCATCAAGGAGAACCCAAAGGTGTGTTTATGATTTCTAACCCTTACCATCGTTATGTCTCTTGACTTGTGATCCTTGGAGGGTTTTTGCATGGTTTTATGTTTTTTTATGCTTCCGTTGTGCGATCCATGAATCAAAACCCTACATGGGTACCAGAGTAGAAAATACTTTTTCAATTGATTTATAGACTTGGATGGTTTGAGAGAATACGGGGTTGCAGTTCCTCCATTGCAACATAGTCAAATTAAACGTGGGCGCCATATCACACCAGTCCTCCTGCTTGACAAGAGATCGTCGAACTGTGGAATGGCTTCACAAATCTGCCCAAGGAATATGTGGGGGAATTAAGTCGTATTTTACTTTCTTCTACCATCTGTGTCCAAAGGGATGCCCCCGACTTTTGCTCACCATGTCGAGGATATCTCGAAATAAGTACCTTCCCCATTCAACATTATTTGCCCAGTCCAAATCCGCAAACAACCCGAATACGGCCATAGATATCTCCTCCTTGTGCTTTTGGCATAAATCATTCTCCCCATCATGCACACAATCAGGAGCCTTGTGTGATGATGCAGTCTCTCATGACTCATAACAACGTCTTTGTTCCATTCTTTCAACACTGCTTCAATATATGAAGTTCCCATGTTATTCCCCTATGATGTCTGGTGAATATTTTATAAGCCCACTTTGTTTTCACCACTGCTTCACTTTCACCCGTGTTTTCGGCAAAACTCAACCCCGAGACGAGAAAAAACTCTTCACATCCAAACCGAGCCGGGATATTAACATTAAACCACTCCTACATTCATCTTCGAGTGCATAACCAAGTTCACAATATGTCCCGGGAACAAATAATCAACGCAATCGATGTCCAACAAAAATGCCAACCACATAATCCTAAGCTCAATCAAGTCCCTCACATTGTCCCGAATATACGACAATTTGATTGTAGTGGGCCAAGTTCACTCGAGTCGTGATGTTCCCTTTCTCGATCGGAACATAGCAAATAGTTTGCGGTACCTCACCTAACGAGGAGAGCGAAATTATCTGCACCTGCAATATTATTAGAAAACTATAAGTAAGTTTATCAACGTTAATAAGGGCTTTACATTGTCAAAAGTGTTATTTAAAAATTTTCATTTTTGTTTGTATAAGTGCTATTTAAAAATGTCTTAAAGTCTCAGTGTTGTTTTCATAAGTTTTCTTATTTAAAATTTATTATTGTTTGAGTGTTGTTTTATATAAATATTATTATTTTGAAGTTACTATTGTTTTCATAACTGTTATTATTTTGAAGTTATCATTGATTGAGTGTTGTTTTTATAAGTGGTATTTTAAAGTTATTAGTACTTAAGTGTGATCAAGAGATTTAATTGTTTAAGTGATCATAAAATTTATCTTTTTGAGTTATTGCTCATTCTAAGTTGTACAAGTGTTAGTTTTTTACTATGTGCAATTCAAACAGATTTATACTCGTCCGTTTTATAATTTGTATAAGAGTTATACTCGTCTGGTTTATTTTCTAACTACTCGTCTGATTCTTTAAACAATGTATTCAGACGAGCAAGTAATTGGCCACTCGTCTGGAACATGACGAGTGACCAAAAACTTGCTCGTATGGATACTAGCCCAGTTTGGAATAAGATGAGTATCCAGACGAGCAAGATATTGGCTCACTCGTCTAGTTGGCCATATACTTATTCGTTTGGATACTAGTTGGTTCCAAAACGGACGAGTGTCCAGACGAGTCCACTCGCCGGATCAACGAACAAGACGATTTAACTCGTACCGTTCACATATATGAGAGAAGATTCATCTTCCCATCTATTCAACATCAATTTTTGAAAGATCACCTGCTCATTATCCACTGTAATGGTGGCAATCATTGGATTTTGGAGGGTTTCTGTGGCGGTGAAGGCGGTGGGGTGGGGAATGGCACTGGAGGTGGGAGCTCCGCTGGACGCCATGGAAGAAGAAGATGAGAACGCTATCAGAGATTTGCAAGAGAGAATGTTGTTAGAGAGAGAAAATCATAGAGTTGTGAGAGAGTAAGTTAAAATGGTTTCAATTAGGTTATATACAATTTTTGTTTACATTTTGATAAATTTCTGAGTATTATGTGTTTAACCTCAAATGAGATCAATAGTTCATACAAAGTTAACGCAGGGTAGACACCCAATTCGAAATCACAATCTCGCTCAACACCCAATTTTTTCCCGTCCAAACACTCTGGATTCGGGAAGCCATATGTTTTCGCACGATCCTCGTATCTAATTATCTACTACTCCGATTCTTCTCTTTCTCCCCATTTGACATTTTCGACTCGTATCTTGGTCACTTTGATTGAGTGAATTGGATCGCAAATCGATGCAAATTTTGATAATTTTTTCACCTTGTTATAGAGCATCTTTTACTCTACAACGTCATGAAAAAATTATCAAAAAATTGCATTAATGTGCTATCCCAATCACCGGGTCAAAGTGACCAAGTGAATAGTGCTAAAATAAAAATGGGGATAAATAGAAGAATCAGAGTGGTACTTGACATTAAGACATATACATCAACATGGGAGACTCCTCCGCGGTGGTTACCTTCGCCTCCTGGAATTGTAAAACTCAACAATGATGGTTCTCTATCAATATAAATGAAGAGGGCTGGAGAAGGAGCGCTTGTTCGTAATTCGGATGGACTATTTGTCTACGCATTCTCTTTTCCCCTGAAATCACACCGATCCAGTGATAATCGAAGCTATCGCTCTTTTTTATGCTTCCCAAAAGCTATATGAGTATGGGTTTCGGAATATGGTGATTGAAATCGACTGTGAAGTTTGCGGAAGAAGTTCGGAAAAAAGAGACAAGAGACATTTGGGAAAGTGGCTTTCAGTAGTGAGAGAGAACAGCTATAGCCGACCTTGACAAGGATCTTGTTCTTATCAATAGGGTTAGGGTAGTTTTTGTGGGAAGGGACGGAAATGCGCTCGTCCATAAACTTGCTCAGATGCGCTTTGGTTTGTATACTTGTTTTTATTGAGTTCATGTTCGCCTCAGTAAACTATTCAGCTTAAGGACTGCTGATAAAGCCCAATATTGCATTTTTTGTCAAATATATACTTATTGGCAAACAAAACTCAAAGAGGATTACAAGCCTCAAAGGCTAAAGCATAACAAAACTCAAAACTAATCAAAACTTCACTCCCATCACTACTACCATAGTGCCATTTTCTAGCTAAAATGTCAGCACACACATTAGCTTTCCTTTTCACCCAACTAATCGGGTGAAAAAGTTACCCAGCAAACTTTGAATATCCTCCACTATATCAGACACTTCCCAAATTGTAGATATATTGTTGGTGATCAAATCAGTAACTACTTTGTAATCTCCTTCAAAGATCATATTCTGTCTCGCATCAAAATTTTGAGCAATTGCTTCTCTCCAGGCTTTAGCTTCAGCATTCAAATCAGAAATTGCATAATCCTTATTCCATCCACTATTCACCATAATTCCACTATCATTTCTCACTAACCAAGCACATGTCATTCTTTTATTCTTCTTTTCCCAAAAAGCATCAATGTTGCATTTCAAAAAATCTTGAGGGGAATGAGTCCATTTAATCAAGTCCATAATCTCCTTACTGTTTTTCTCAGACTTTTTTGCCTCTCTAATCTAGGAGCACTCATAGAACATGAACATTTGATCCATCTTTTTTGCAACAGAGAGGGATTGACTGCAGCATCTTGGAACAAAAAGGAGTTTCTGGCTTTCCAGATAAGCCAACAAGCAAGAATCACCTTCTCTATGAGAGCATTATGTTCTGAATTTAAAGCTAACTTTTCCAACAAATCCAGCTGCCATTTCTGAAAGCACACCTCCTTGTAGTTGCGAAAATCTGGATTGTAACCTACACTGAGCCAAATTGGCCTTGCCAGGAGCATCCAAAGAAAAGACGACCTTCATCTTCAATCTCATTAGAGCAAATTTGACACATATCAGAAATGGCACACCCTCTCTTACGAAGATTCTTCCTTGTAGTTATAGCTTTGCAACTAACTCTCCACCAGAAAGATCTGATTCTAGGGGTAAGCTTTAACTGCCACAAACTAATCCAAAACTTTTTTGGGAGGGTAAAAGAAGTACAAGCATGTGTTTTCTTGTAATCACTGAAACCCGGAACCTTAGGAAGTGTAGCTCTTTCAAACATTATGTAAACACCCACCTTTGTAAGAGGCCAAATAAGATTATCTTCTTTCAAATTTCCAGAGATGCCATTAGACTCTTCCAAGTCCAGGAAGGTGAAGTGCCAACTTTAGCTTGAATAAAATCTGAGCTAGGGAAATATGGCTTTAAGAAGTTTTGCACAAAGAGTGTTAGGGTTTTGTATATATCTCCAACAACTCTTCGCAATCATAGCCACATTCAATGCATTTAAATCCCTGAAGGCCATTCCTCCGTCTTTCTTAGGAGCATTTCTTCCAACTGATCCAAGAAATTTTTCTCTCTAAAGGTTTGCCTCCGCACCAAAAATTTTCTGAAACAAGAAACAAATTTTTCACAAAGAGATTTGGGGAAAAGAATGTAGCTCATAACATAACTAGGAATAGCCATGGCCACAGACTTAATGATCAATTCCCTACCTGCATATGAAAGAAGGCTCAATTTTCCAAACTTGAAGAATCTTTTCCACCCTTTCCAAAATATACTTCAAGCTATGGGCTTTTGATTTCCCCCAAAATGTAAGAATACCCAAATATTTATAGTTCTTATCCATTTCAGGAATTGCACACTTACCAGAAATTTCCTTCACCGAATTCTCATATGTATTGGGAGAGAAATACATACCAGATTTATGAAAATTAAGTTCCATACTCGAGGATTGACAAAACCTCTTTAAAACCCCCAAGAAAAACATCCACCTCTTCATGATTGGCTCTCAAGAAAATTATCGCATCATCTGCAAATAATAGATGATTTATAGCCACAGGTCCTCTGCAAATCTTCACACCCCGAATATCACCATTTTAGTCATACTAAGACTTATTGACAGGGCTTTCATTACTAAAACAAATATGGAGAAATGGGATATCCCTGTATGATCCCCCTTTTAGGATGAAAGTAAGCACCACAATCACCATTTAACTTCACAGCAACAAAAACAGTAGCCACACATTGTTCAATCAACTTGATGAAATTATCACAGAAACCAAGATTACTGAGAACATCCAATAGAAATTGACAATTCACTTTGTCATATGCCTTTTGAAGCTCAAGTTTAAGAGCTAAGACTCATGCTTCTCCTTGCTTCTTATTCTTGATGTGGTGAAAAAATTCTTGAATGATGAAGATAGTGTCTTGAATAGCTCTCCCAGGGACACATGTTGATTGCTCAGGGGCTATTAGTCTTGGGAGAACTCTCTTTAATCTATTAGCCAACACTTTAGCAATCACTTTGTAAGAGAAACTATAGAGAGCAATAGGCCTAAAAACCTTCATATGTTCAACGCATTTCACCTTAGGGATTAAGGCAATAGCAGTTTTGTTAATACTAGACGGAAGAGGTTGAGTTGCAAAATCAAATTGAACCATCAAAACAAAACTCATATTTACCACTGGGAATGAAAGAAAGTTCTAGTAAAACCATCATACCCTGGTGCCTTATTAGGGTTTATACAGAACACCGCATTTTCTATCTCGTCCTCACATATCCACATTTTCAGCTTCAGTAATAGTGTTTTCAAATACCTCTAAGAGGGAAGAATCAGAAACATTACTTGTAGTATAGAAAAGAGCTCCTCAAAGTAGGTCTTAGCCAAGTCCTGTAGATCAATAGTATCTTCCACCCACATACCAGCCTCATTTTTCAACTTATTAATCATGTTTATATTTGTTCTTCTCAAAGTTGATAAGAAGAAAAATTTATAATTCTTGTTCCCTTCTCTCAAAAAGTGAAGTCTTGACTTATCCCTCCAAAAGCTTTCTTCCTTTTTCCAAAGTTCACTTAACTGAGTCTTCAATTGTCTCAGTAAATCTTCATTTCTTTGGCTGCAATCCAAACTTTGAATTCTCAACAGTTCATTTCCCCCTTCTTAACAGGCACCAGATTGTTTTTGCAATGATCTTTACTCCACTTTATTAGGCCACTTCAACAATTCACAAGCTTTGTAGTGAAATTAGAGAAAGCACCCACAAAATTTTTTTCCTTCCAAAGCTGCTCAATTGTACCCTGACAACTTTCTACCAAAAGATAATTTGTAATGAAGATAAAATGATGTTTCTTGGCTGTTTGCATCGTGAGACTATGTAAACATTTTTTCAGATCGTTATGTGTTGTTTGATTTAAGAAAACATAGATGAAGTTATGACAACATTAGTACTAGTACTCACAGGAAAGTCAACTGAAACCATGGTGACCCCCAGCAGAGGTGTTGGCAATTTATGAGGGCCTCAAAATTGTGTACTCTAGTAGTTTCACTCCTGTGGAAGTTGAATATGATTCCCTTGATACTGTTAGCATGATCAACGAGGACACAAACAAACACTGTTGGAGCCCTGAAGAGCATTCCCTCATCCCTGAGATTAGGAAGCTGATGACCCTCTCTAAGAGCTCACTAAGTTACGTTTCAAGAACCAAGAACAAATGTGCTGGCATTTTGGTTAGAATGGATGCTTTCCAACCCCAGGATTTGATGGTGTACAACACAACCCCAGTTGAGATCTTGACCATTCTTGATGAGAACAAGCTGAACACCAACAACAACGTGATGACTTGTGCTAGTTTGTTGTTGCTGCTGTTGATGTTTTAGATTTATTTACTTTTTCGTTTTTTCAATTGTTTTTCTTTGTTTCTCTGTACTGAATCTTATTTTCAAAAAAAAAAAAAAAAAAAGTACTAGTACTTATTTGAGGGACTCCTTGAAACTTTATTTCTGGAGTTTGTGGATACCTTTTTTGATTTGAAAATAATGCAATTCTCATTAATTTCGGTTGTGCAAAGTCAATACTAAAGTTTGTGGATTCTTTAGTATTGTTCTATGAGGCCATAAAGTGCAAGCGAATAGTAGGGCTGACAATATTCGACAGGACACGACAACACGACTCGAAAATGACACTAAGTTAACGGGTTTGGGTCGACAAGAACCCGCAACGGGTCGAACCGAAATTGACAAGAAAATAAATGGGTCGGGTTAGGGTCAACCTGAACAACCCGAAAACGACCCATTTCAACCCGCCTAACACAACTTTAACACTCTTTTTCACCGTTAGCATTATTTTAGGAAGCCACATAGGCAAAATCAAAACAATATATGGGTGGACACGATGACGCGACACGAACTCCCATCCCGATGGGTCAAAATGAGTTGACCTGAAAGTGACACGGGAATAAATGGGTCAAGTTCGGGTCAACCCGCTTATGACCCGACCCGACCCGACCCACAAAACGACGGGTTGACCCAAATTGTCAGGCGTAGCGAATAGTTTTAGTTGTTTGAGCTCGCTAAGAGACACAAAATTTCCAAGTGTGCCACATTTTTATGCACGCGATAGAGTAAAACTAAAAAGAAAACTACTCTCACGATTAAATTATCAAAGCTACAAAGCTCATAATTGCGGTTGTCTCGCGAGAGGAACCAATAAATCAGAAGATGAAGAAACTCTACAATTCCTTTGTTTTTGTGTACATGTTTCTTTTGGTAGGAACTAGGAACCAACCGGCAAAGCTAATGGATGTCACGTTGGTGCAGTGACCAATCATTCATAGGCTCACTTGATTCCTAAAAAAATAATAAAAATAAATAAAGAATAGATGATGGCTTAGCACTTTTATCGGCCGCAATTAGCTCCCAACCATGAACTCTAAAATTAGCTGGTGAACAAAATCAATTCCCTAATTCTTTCAACAACGGTGGGAAACAAGATTCTTCTAGCTTCCAAAACCTATCAAAACAAAACATTTTGTTCCATTGTAGAAGAAGAAGAGGAAGAATCTTTGTTTTTTGGGTTTAGATTTTCTCTTCCTAAACCTCAAAATCAAAGGGCTCTCTTTCTTTTTTGTCTTGCGTCCTTTTGTTTTAGGGAGGGAAAACAACGAGAGAACAAGAAGAAAAGAAAGAAGAAGAATTAGAAGAAGCAATTTCTTGTCTATGATTTAGATAAAGATAGATTCATAGAGAGGGAGGGAGAAAGAACAAAGCGGTTTACAGAGAGAAAGAGGACGAAAATCAGAGACAAGGAGAAGAAGATCAAATAGGAAAAATGTTGCAGAGGGCTGCAAGCAATGCATATTCATGGTGGTGGGCAAGCCACATCAGGACTAAGCAGTCTAAATGGCTTGAACAAAACCTTCAAGGTAATTATTCACATCTTGGAAAAGCAACCCTCTATTTCCTTTTCGTATGAACATTTTATCATATGATGATATTGTCTATGCGATTATGTTAGATTATAACATGAATGACTTTGACTTTGTATCTAGAACTCAGATCAGGTTCATTTATTTTGAAATTTCATGATCTATGCAGTTTTTCATAAGCCGCATAATAGAAAACGGAACTTTATTTTATTTCGTTTTTAATTATGGTACCAAACGATCTTGATAATCTCTATCAATAGCATGGAAATTAAATCCATACAAATGCAGGCACATAAATTGATGAATTGATTCATTTGTGAACGATGTCCCTTCCTCTCTTAACTTGGTTTCATGGAATTGTAGATATGGAAGAAAAAGTGCAGATTGTGCTTAAGATGATAGACCAAGATGGGGACTCATTTGCTAAGAGGGCTGAAATGTACTACAAGAGAAGGCCGGAGCTAATAAGCTTTGTCGAGGAATCGTACAAAGCTTACAGGGCATTAGCCGAACGCTACGACAAATTATCAACAGAGTTGCAGAACGCCAACAACACGATCGCAACCGTCTTCCCCGACCAAGTTCAGTTTTCAATGGACGATGAAGATGACGATGGCCCTCCACGCGCACCCAAGAGTTTCCCACCTTTCCCAGCGACTAATGTTCCGAGTGTTCCACCAAATTTCCCAACCACAGATATGAAAGGTCTCCTAACATCAACCTCGAAGAACCTTCAAGCCAGACAGACAACAGTGAGGGGTTCAAATGCCGCTAAGAAAACACCTCCTAAATCTGGTCTGACTGAAGCTGAGGCACTTGAAGAGATTGACAAGCTTCAGAAAGAGATTCTTGCAGAGCAAACTGTTAAGGAGTTTGTCAAGAGCTCTTACGAGAGTGGGATTGCCAAGTACTGGGACATTGAGAATCACATCATGGAGATGCAAGACAGAGTTTTCAACTTGGAAGAAGAGTTCAACGTGGGAAGAGTAATCGAGGATGATGAAGCTCGCACTCTAATGGCCGGAGCAGCTCTGAAATCGTGTGAAGGGACTCTGGCTCAGTTAGAGGAGAGACAAGAGAGGTCGAACGTGGAAGCACAGGAAGAGGGTAAAAGAGTCGAAGACGCTCGCAAGAAACTAGACTCTCTCAAGAGCAGGTTTCTTCCTGGAGAACAATCTGAAGTAGTAGAAGAAGAAAATGTCGATGAACCCGAGAAACCAACTCAAAAGCCAGAAACAGTACAGGAGAAGACAGTGGAGGAAACCAAAGAACCCTCCAAAGACTCCATCAGTGTCACGGAGTTGGCACAGAAGATTGATGAACTGGTGAGCAAAGTGATCGGGTTAGAAGCTGCAGTTTCTTCGCAGACAGCTCTCATTGAGAGATTAAGGACAGAAACTGATGATCTACATGCGCAAATAAGAACCTTAGAAGGTGACAAGGCCTCTCTGATCAAGGACGCGCATGTTTTGACTCAGAACTTGAAGGAAATGCATGAGAAGTTGAAAGGTTGTCAGAATCTAAACCAGAATGTTGAAAACCAAAACATTCGCATCCGCACACATTTCATTGAAGCTCGTTGTAGCCTCGACCATCTGTCTGGGAGACTACATAACGTGAGGCCATATGAAGAAAGTGAGTATACAGGTTCAATCCCAGAAGAGGAAGAATCTTCTCCAGGAGTCATGACACCAGTAGAGTCTGGAAGGCATGAAGCTTCATCAGGCCATGTCTATGGTGGTGCCATGAGTTCAGGAAGAGATGGAGAAAAAGGAAAAGTTCTTCACGAGACTGTGAAGAACAAGCCTGATGAGAAAGTTCATGGCAGAGAGTCCAGTTCTGACAAACCTGATGACCTAATTCTGGCAGACAAGGTTGAGGACTTTGATGTGTCGCGGCCTTCAGATTATCTCCCCAATGGCAAACAACAGGACGAGATAACAGAGGAAGACGATGAGCCATCGTGGCAAGAGATGCTCCTAAATGGCTTGGAAGACAGGGAAGAGATATTGCTCGAAGAATACAATGCAGTTCTGCGGAATTACAAAGATGTCAAGAAACAGCTCGCTGATGTTGAAAAGAAAAACAGAGACAGCATCTTTGAAACCTCTGTACAATTAAGGGAACTGAGAGGGGCTATTGCCAGGAAGGACCGGGAGATTCAGCTATTGCGGCAAAAACTGAACCTTCTGCAAAGAAACAAGGACTTGAAAGAAGGTGTCTCACCTAGCTCTAACCCATTTGATGATCAAGATACATCAGTCGAAATAGATGAGGAAGTGAAGGTGAATGGAGACTTGGAAAATCCTACAGGAATCAAAGAATTAGAAGAAAAATATCCTACAGGAAACAAAGAGTTGGACGAAAAAGAAGAAACAAAATCAACACCTGGAGGAGATATGGAATATGCCAAGTCAATTTCAACGGATGAACCTCGATCTGCATCTCTGATTGAAGAAAGGCTGCGGATGAATATTGATGCCCTACTAGATGAGAACCTGGACTTCTGGTTAAGGTTTGGCTCTTCATTCCATCAGATCCAGAAGTTCCAAACCAGGTTTGATGATTTGAAAGGTGAAATAGCTAAATTAAGGAGAAAGGCAAATAAAGATGTAAATGGTAAAAAAGATATAAGGTCAGAAGTTCGTCCGATATACAAGCACCTGAGAGAAATACAGACTGAATTGACGGTGTGGATCGGGCGAAGCGCGTTGCTGAAAGACGAACTCCACCGCAGATTCTCGTCATTGTGCGGCATTCAAGAAGATATAACAAAAGCTCTGAAGGAGGGAGCTGAAGAAGAAGAAATGAAGTTCACTAGCCATGAAGCTGCAAAGTTCCAAGGTGAGATCCTGAACATGAAACAAGAGAACAACAAGGTTAGAAATGAACTACAGTCAGGGCTGGATCATGTTACTACACTCCGAAAGGAAATTGAAAACACCCTCGAAGCGATAAACGATGAGTTCGGGCTCTCAAAGAAGAGCTCAAGGGCTAGAATTCCCCTCAGGTCATTCCTATTTGAAGCTAAGCCAAAGAAGAAATCATCGATCTTCTCCTTCATCCAACACATGAAGTACCATCAATCCAAATCGTCTGGAACTCCAATGTAAAATATTTTAATTTGTGAACCTGTCTTTCTCCTTCTTTCTCGTTTATCAGGAGTTACTAGGGACAACATCATACCATATATGTTTTTGATTTTATGAGTTTGTAGATTGTGTATCCTGTTTATTTAAAATGACATTTAGCTGTTCCAGTATCAACTGTGGGGCTCTCTCACAAGAAATTAAGTAGTCAATTTTTCCATACACAATACTACCAAGAACCATAAAACATATAATGCTTTCTTGTCGTTAAACAACCTGATTTTGGTTAACTGGGCAACAACTAGAGTGGGCGGATGTTTAATACTAAGGGGCCAAAAACACCATGTCCCAGAATCTATGTTCAAGATACTTTTAGTGCTGAAAAGGACATACATTCGACCAAAACTTCAGGTTCTCAACATCTCATATTTACAATAACTAAGCTCAGCATCCTGAAATGCACACACAACAAGAGGGCATCGTTTTTAAGAAGAAAGAGAGTAGCGTCTAAGTCACTATGAAGAACAATGCAATGCAATGCAATGCAATGCATGAGATTGGGAAGAAACCAAAGTACTTCATTTGTCTTTGTTATCAGGTGGCAACTGTAGACCCATTAGACCTAGCAGATTGGAAGCAGGACCAGGGAGTCCCTGCTGTGAAGAAAAGGAATCCAGAAAACTTTTTACAAGATTCACATCCACGTCAACTGGAGTGAATTCGGCATCCATGTTTTCGGCAGCATTTGATAATCCCTGCAAAAGTTTAAAAAATACATGGTTAGTTGTACTGCACAAGCACATGTAACAGAGAAAACATTCTATTTGTCATTCGCAACATCAATCGCCAAAGAAAGTTTTGCTTGAATGGAAGCTAACTTCAACATTTTACTAATTGACTATTATTTTATGAGCGGCCGCGATGGGGAAATTAACCAGTCACTTCTTGTTTGATCAGCAACAAGAACCAAGGCAGATTGGAAGAGCAAAATATTAGCTCCAAACGTAGTTACAATAAGGTGTCCCCCTATATAACTATTTCCTACAACTTTTATCAAGTTCATTGTACACACAGCAGTAGAACTTTTGGCTGAGAGAGAGAGAGAGAGAGCTGACCTCTTCTTTCTTTGAAGACGGTTCTTGTGCGCGAACAAAACTTTTGTTAAGTGTAGTGCTCTTCAGTTCTTCCTTCAGAGCATCAGAATATGAATGCATAAAAGTATCTCCACCCTCATTTTCATTAGATGGCTCTGCATCGCTCTCATCATCCGAGTCGTCTGTTCAACAAAGAAACCAAGTTAATTGATGTTAATGGTCTCAACATATTCGGAAATTGAAACTTACTCTGTATGAATACGATGCTTCTGTTTAGTTTGATGAGTGTTTCTTTTAATTGTGCAGGGCTTAAACTAGAGAAAGAGGTATGGGGTATATGACTGGCCTCACATGTGTCACTCTATACAGTAAATGATGTCTTAATGATATAATCTATGATTATCTATTTTGGTTTATTGTGTTCTGGCCCACAGTACCACACACCATATAGAGGTGATAAAAATGTGATGTATTCCAGTGACATATTATCCATCATTTAGAAAACATCAATTTTACCAGCTCAGCCCTTGAGTTCATATGGAGAGTGCACAAGAACAAGCGTAGTGCCTTAGGACGATATGCACTCCATAGTCTTATGCTTTATTAAACGGTGGTCCATGAAAGATATTTTGGCCTCGTCTGCAAACTACAGGACACCCCAAAGCATTTTGTAAGGATTTGTTTTAAGCCAAGGCCTTAAAATTGCTAACAAGAACAGATGAGTATAACTCGTTCATGGTTTGACACATTCAAAATGACCACAGAATCCTGACTTAAAAAAGCAAAACTAGTTTAACGATCCCAGGAGCATAAATAGTTGAACCATTTCACCGGCGATAGCTTAAATACTTTCAAATTGATATATATGTTATAAGACATGGAAATTATGAATGTAAATGACCCCTAGCCTATATTCCCAGCCGTACCAAAAGTACAGCACTTAAACAGTTGCACCAGTCGTATCCCCGCAAGCTAGATCCCTCGGGAGCTGGGGTTACAACGCATAAATTAAAATAGCAATGGCACGTCACTTCACAAGCATAGTTGTTACAAGTTCTTCAATATTCTCTAACAGACAAGATCTAATCAGTAAAAGCATTGTGTGGCACGGGTTCTCTTTGTTCAAGGACAATGAAGGACAGATATAGAGACTCATAGGTCGCTTAAGAAAATTCTTTGGGCAAACTCAAAAGCACTAAATCAAGCTAAGTCAAAGAGCTACCATTGCGGCATTTTAGTTAGAAGTTAGAACAGCAAAGGTCATGGATCCTCAAACACCAAGTAACAAAACTGGAAATGGACGTAACTTATAATTGTAAGAGCTAAAGAATCATAATTTTAACAGTTAACGCATAAAATAAGGACTAGCAGAACTACACACATGACTAAAGTATTTTGCTCCAAGTCACCATTACTGCAGCTCATGTTTTACCAATTAGAACATGAAAGGTCCTACACCAAAACATGCTGAGACACAATCAAGAAAACAAAAGGAAACGCCATCACCCAGTCTCGGAGAGATCACAGTGAGGACAGGAGAAAAGGTCCCGGAGATGAAGAGAATAGGACTCCAGACTCAAATTAAGAAGTAGGGTTTCGCCAATATGAATATCTTCAGAATCGATGTTATAGCGGCTATATTGCCCTCTTTCATTTGGTATCTGCCTATTTTCGTTTACATAGGTAAAGTTATTGTCTCTTTGAGAAGCAACAGGCTCAGACCACTAACTTTTTCGGACAGAAAAACTTACAACATCTGTCTAAAATACTTGTCCAGAAGATTTGCAGGTCTTACACTTGAAGACAAGATTTAAATGTCTGGGCCAGCCCCGTAGAGTTTCCACAGCATATTTGCAATGCATGAGTGCGTGATAGAGCTACGACGTCTATTCTGGGGTGTCGATATGTAAATACATCCACTAACTAAACAAACTACACATATAAGTTGGTTCAAGAGCAGATTGCAGGGGAACCTTACCAAAATCCATGTCAGATGAAGACCCTTCTTCAACATCATCTTCACTGCCATCCTTTTCAAGACCTTGATGCTGCCCCATTACAGAACCCATGTCTTTCATAAACTGGTCTACATCAAAGTCCACGGCTTCTAGGCTTCTACAAACAAATTAGGCAGCAAAGTAAGCAGAAGTTATAAAGATAAAACCTTAAAATAATACAATTATCACAACTTCAAATATAGTAATAATTTTATCAAATTTACTGCTAATACCTAATCCTTCAGTTAAAGCATTTATTATATTTCATAGGAAAATTATGGACGTACATAACCTACAGCCCATCCTGCAACTAGCAATACATTGGTAATATTAATATCTATAGCACCATTATAGAATCACACCAAAAAGACGGGATTGATCAATCTGCCACTGCAGTTCTGACTTGCTTTATAACAACAGAGAGAGAACTTCTTTGTAACACCACAAATTGGTACCTAATTGTTTGAGCTCACTGTCAACAGGGGCTTAGATTTCATTTAGTCATTTAAGGGCCTGAATTTGAAATTCAATTGTCAATCAAAGGATTCCAGACTCATCCATTGGTAATTTCAGTTAAAATGTGGTGCGTAGTACTCAAATATTCATGTAGGCATATTACATAAGTTCCATAAACACTGACAAGGGTAAAGAATACTTTCACCCCCTCAAGTTTGATGCAAAGACACTTTCACCTCTTTCAGTCTGTGAATTTATACTTTCACCTCTTCAGCATGCGAGATTTCAGGACAACTACATTTCCTGATTGTTAGATATCAGGACAACATCACTGATAGTAGACTTAAGACAAATTTGCACTCTTACGAGTATGGAATGACACAATCAGGGGGTGTAAGTGTCCTGACGTTTGGCACACAGAAGGGGTGAAGTGTCAGTTCCCAAACTGGCAGGGGTTTAAGTGTCTCTGTGTCAAACCTGAGGGGTGAAAGTATCTTTACCCACACTCACAATCAAGTAGACTACAAAATGTTACAGCATTACAGAATCAAAACTGCACTCTTACAATCAAGTAGACTACAAATTTGCACTCTTACGAGTATGGAATGACACAATCAGGGGGTGTAAGTGTCCTGACGTTTGGCACACAGAAGGGGTGAAGTGTCAGTTCCCAAACTGGCAGGGGTTTAAGTGTCTCTGTGTCAAACCTGAGGGGTGAAAGTATCTTTACCCACACTCACAATCAAGTAGACTACAAAATGTTACAGCATTACAGAATCAAAACTGCACTCTTACAATCAAGTAGACTACAAATTTGCACTCTTACGAGTATGGAATGACACAATCAGGGGGTGTAAGTGTCCTGACGTTTGGCACACAGAAGGGGTGAAGTGTCAGTTCCCAAACTGGCAGGGGTTTAAGTGTCTCTGTGTCAAACCTGAGGGGTGAAAGTATCTTTACCCACACTCACAATCAAGTAGACTACAAAATGTTACAGCATTACAGAATCAAAACTGAAAAATTATTTTTTTCCCAATTCATTTTTCTGTGATTCACTACCAGTAAGCTACTCTTAGTAGTTTCTTAGTTTTCACAATCCATGCAATAACACCACCTACCAGCTGAACACTCAACCTAACTCTGTCAAAACGTCGTCGTCAGCATTACTACAATTTAAGCCCCTAGCCCCCCACTAATTCACTGTGAACTTACAGAAATCTGATCCAGAATTTACATCAGCGCTATAGTTGCAAAGATAATACTCATCACAAATCCATAAAATAGAATCAATCGCTTGGTATTCCCCCACCAAGATCATTTCAATTGGTTCATCGACACCATTGAACCATTGACTTTCTGGACTTTCAATGTTGACTGCCAAACAACCATTGATTTTAAGTTTTTAACTAAATTACTGTATTAACAAAGCTTGGTAAAGCAATAGTAATAATTTTTTTTCAATAGTTTCATTCCTCTGTCTATACGTTTTCCCTAATTGGTAAATTCTTGAACCACCATCATCAATACTATATTACGTTTCTCAATCTCATTAAGTTAAGAAAAGAAAATTTGAAACGGGCTACTTCGTTCTTACAAGTACTCCGTACTCCATACAATAAATGGGAAACGAAACTTTTACCAAACTGATTGCTATTCAGTTTTCCTTCTGGGTACCAAATCGCCATTTTCATTGGTGAAATCTTACTTGCTCTGCTTTTGAGTGTGTTTAATTTTGATAGGCTTCGTCATCTTCATTCATTCGAGTTTGCGTTAGATCGCATGTCCATAGTTTATGATTTTGGGTGAATTAAGTTGGGACAAAATATAGTTTTGGCAGTCATAGATTAAAGGACAAATGACACAAAACCTATATGCAGTTTGACACTTATGACACTAAACCTCCAGCACTTCCAATTTCATAGAAAAGCCCCCCGCACTTTTCATTTTAAGACAAATAGCCTCCAATCGTTAACAATGTTAGATTATTAACGAAATTTACTGGGATACCCAGCACATGAGGTCACGTGATGGGCTGTAATACCCATCTCGTGATGGATATTACAGTAAATTTCGTTCATTTAATCTAACATTGTAAACGATTGAAGGCTATTTGTCTCAAAATGAAAAGTGCAGGGGTTTTCTCTATGGCATTAAAGGTGCTGGAGGTTTAGTGCTACAAGTGTGAAACTGCATATAGGTTTAGGGTAATTTGTCCTAGATTAAATAAAAAAAGAAAAACAAAACATTACACAACTTTTTATTGTTTTTGCTAGTTTGTTTACCAGAAAACAGAAGAGGATTGATGTAATTCAAGTAGGCTATTTATGTGTCATGCATAATCAGCAGTGCGCTCCACTCTCCATTAAAGCATTACTGACCTTCTTCTCTTCTCTATTATCTATTTCCCTTACCATATAAGCAACCATTCTTGAATCCAGTATGACAAGGGTCTCCAGTTGGAAGCATGAGTGCTTCTGGGAGGTCACGCACCCGCACCGGGTTCTTCTGGGTGCTTTACAGGTGCTTTGTGGATGCGGCAGTCATTTTGTAAGTTTTAGTTGAGAGATCTTATAAAATACAACTACAATTCAACTAAAAGAATATGCATCTTTTATGACTTGTTAACATGTGATGTGCATTATCTATTTTGTAATTGGTTACTGTGTTTGGTTTCTTTATAATTGGACCATTACTGTTTTTTATTTTCATTGTTTCTCTTTTTAGTCAACTTTACTTCCAAATCTTCATATAAATGAATAGCTCACAAATAATATACATATACACACACACGAATTCGCCGCACCCGCACCCCTAAGTTTTTGGAAATTGCCGCACCCACACCCGTGCTTCCTTAGGTCTTCAGCTACCAGCAAAGTAGACAAAAGCTTTGATCGTTATCTAATTTTTCAAGTACTAGCAAATGCCCCATGCCCAGAGGGCACTATTAAGAAACACAATCAAATATTGTAAAACATGTTATATATTTTTAGTTATCAATTTTAATACAATTGATTTATTCTCATTAATTTCATAGGTAATTAACATGTTTCTTTAGTTAGATGAGAGGAATGTTTTTGAGACATTTGAAGCGGATATTTATAGTTTAAGAAATCACTGAATTTAAAGGGCCTATCGATATCATTTGGAGGAAAACACTGTATATATATATATATATATATACACACACACACACACACACACACACACACACACACACACACACACACACCTTCTAATCATCAAACGCCAAAATTATGTTTTCTGTTTTCACCCAACTCATCCAATATTATATATAACCTATGGCCGAACTGGACATGCAATCTAACAGAAAGATAGAATAAACGAAGAACAAATAATGACCATAATTATCAAAAGTAAACACACTCAGAAGCATAACAAAGAAAATTTACCAATGAAAGCGACGATTTGAAACCTAGAAGAATATTGAATTATATGCAATCAGTTTGGTAAAGGTTTCATTTCCCATCTAATCTATAGAGTATTTATATTCATAAGAATGAGGAAGCCCATTTCCAATTTTCCTTTCTTAACCCAATGCAAATGCGATCAGTTAAATAAAGAGATTGACAGATGAAATGTAGTATTAATGATAATTGATTAGGGACTTACCAAATTCGGGAGAACGCATAGATGGAGGAAAGGAACTATTGGTAAACAAAAAAAAAATAAAATACTATTCCTTTACCTGTGCTAGTTCGTTTTTTTTTTTTTTTTTTGCCGTGTACATAGACCATCATTCCAAGAAATTCCTAATCTAGCCTACAACTACAGGGTTTAAACATTAGACCTCATGCAGGGCTACAAAGCCCTTCCACTGAGCTAGCACCCATTTGCAGTTCAGTAATTTAGTTAGAATGGATCGTTGTTTATACAATGTCTGAAAAGACATTCGCGGTCAAGTTGTGTAATAGCGATAACATACTTTGTTGTGTACTGACTTAGTATAAGGACTAGAGTGTAAATATTATTGTATGAGTTTTGGTATATACGACTGATCAATAGAGAAGTCCGGGGAGGACAGATTTTCACCATCGTTCAGTTTAAAGTACAGAAAATCAACGGCATTGAGGAACCAAGGGAAATTGTTTTGGCGGGAAACACCAAGCCACTTTAATATGCCCAAACTTCTAAATGCATACTTATGGTTTGGCCATAGCTCCAATGCACACATGCGGTTCACAAAACTGCTCAAGTGCATAATTGAGGTATCTAAGTATGTTTCCATCTTCAAAAATTAACATGCGCTAGCTAATATTGTGAGCTTTTCTCAATTACTTGACTTTTTATATTAAAAATAACTTCCGAAGTATTCTAATTAGATTATAACTATTGAACATATAAAAATATTAAAACTCTAGTTATCTTTTCAACTTGAACCCCCCATATTGCACCACTGCGAACACCATCGGCAACACCGTCACCACCAACAGATCATAAGAGCTACGGTGGGAGATAGTAGAAATCACCAAGCTACTACTCAAACTCGCCTACAACCAAATCTATCAACACCAACCACCGTCCACCATCGGCGATCTCTGTATCAGGCAAACCAATGAATTAAACACGGTCTCACTATTCGATTGAAATTGATGAATTAAACATGATCTCACTCATTCGCTTGAAATTAATTTCCCATTAGCCGAGTTGAGGTCATCTCCTGCCTCTGAAATACTCATTCTGTTTTTAGGTGTATGACTTTGGGCTAGAGTGCGAAAATCAGAACGCACACCAATACCCAGGGTAGTAGTAAATGACTTTTGAGGCGTAGGTTGGGTTTCGAGTTTTACTTCTTTGAATTGTCAATTATGTGTTGCTGAGTTTAGATTGTGTGTGTGAGAGAGAAAGACAGAGATGGCGTGAACAAAACACTAGAAAAATATTGATGAAGATGAAGCCCACTCACAAAAGGCTTGACCTTTGGTAATGTTTCGGCGATTTTGTGACTTCAATGGGTTTTCCTATAATTGAGGATGAATCGTGGAGAAATTGAGATCAGGCGATGAGAGACAGGTGGGAGCCAACGGTGGTATTTCCGTGGGTTACGATGCTGACGTGTCATGGATGAAAGTGTAGTTGGTCCAAAAGTTTGGGAGCTTAAAGCTCAAATGACAAGTTTTAAACTTCAATCTTTCTATAAATGAATATTTATAGTCTAATAACACTAACATGAAAATTTATTTACAAAAGAATAATATACGTAAGGTAGAATAACTGAGCGAAATTAGAGAATTAGCAAACGGAGTTAATTTTTTTGTTTTCTAGATGGAGACATACCTGAATACCTCAGCTATGCAGGTGGAGAAAATTTAAATCATATGTATGCCTTGTGAACTATGGCCAAATCACAGGTATGCAATTTGAATTTTGGCCTTTTATTATACACGGGAGTTAGTTAGGCAAAGAGGGAATTGAGCCTCAAACAAAATGAGGATATGGATTTCCTTTATGTGTCATAAAGCACACAAAGCATTATAGATAATATTAATGCCAAGGTAAATACAAGTTTCACGGTCGGAATCATTTAACGAAAATTGTTAACTAACGTGAAAGGAATCTCTTCGACAATAGCGTCCAATTTTCAGCCCCAAAATGACCGAAACGAAACTACAGGCCCCATTATATCAGTCAGCTCAAACAATATTAGTTTGGGTTTTCGCATTTTTTACTTTTACGATCACATCAAATCTTCTTCAAATATTCCTCTCATCTCAATAGGTCAAAATCCTAAGAAGCTCTTCTAATTGTTTCATGAAAGTCAATATATCACATGGATTGTTAGTTGATTTCACAAACAAATTAGTAACATCTCAACTCCTTGGTGTTTGAACTGATCTGAGGTTTCCCGTACACAGTTTGTCACAGCTAAAATCAACTTATTTACTGGAGCCCGACATTTTGCTAACCACTTCGCCTCTATTCCTCTCCTAAAAGTAAAAGATGCTAAAGTGTCCAAAAATCTGTTCGAGAATGGAGCCAAAATATTACTGTAGAAGGAATTTCTGCGTCTAACCAATTCTCACTTTACAGATCATGGAAACGAGCACGACAAAGTGTAGCCTCCCATATATTTTCTAACTTAATCATCTAGCATAAATCTTATATATGCATCCATTTCCCGCAGGACCGTCTTTCAAATAGAAGATACAAAAGAAAATATTTACCCTTTATTTTTCCAATTACTTGCTTATCTAAGCCCAAAGCAATATTCAGAACCCAAAAGTTCTTTTTGATAACATTCTAACACGCACCTTTGAGGAACAAATTCTTTAAGAAATCAAATTTCAAAATAACACGTAACTAACCTGTTTTCAGGAACCTCTGCCCCCTTGTAGCTTGACATTTTCTGAACAAATGCTTGCATTGATTTGGCTACATCCCCAAGGCCAAAATCATCCAGATTCTTATCAGATGGGGAACTCGAGTTCTGCTGCTCTTTCGCCTTCTGTTTGCCCTTATGCTTCGAATCATAAAGTTCCATCTCTTTCTGCCTCTCAAGAAGAGCAGCATTCAGTTCATCCTCTCCATTGTAAAGCCATGAATCATCGTCATCAGGAGGCAGTTCCTGATCCATAAAATCAGCAGTTGTATGCGGAAGAGCAAGGATTTCATCTATACGTCTCACTGGGGCACTCAACATGTTACTGCAGACCACCAACCTCAATGATAAGTACTGATAGAAGTAGTGACCAAAACGAGAAAATATTGAATGCAAATGTATGGCATGTAGCAGTCCTCAGAAACTTGAAAGACAAAAACAATTTAATGAAGCATATTGTGTGCTTATGGATTTTCCAGTCAAATTTACCCTAGAGTATCCTAAAATTTGAACCATAGTGAAAATGTTGATGATTTTGACTTAAGTTAGGCTTCCAAGTTGTAAGAACATTAATCCTAGCATGAAAGCACCCATCTCGCTATCGATTCAGCACGACCTATGAAAGTTTGAATTTCAAATGCTTCTCCAAACAAGACCCAAGTTATTCCGGAGAAGGAAAATTCTCCATCTATACCTCAATTTTCCACCCTAAGAACTACACCAAAAATTCTCTCCCCAAACCTTCCCTTAGGGCATCTCCAATAGTGCTGTATAAATAATAGATCAGAAAAATGATTTTGCATTTTTGTTAAACAAAATTGAAGCCATGAACTCCAGCAGAGTGAGGCAAACGCTAAGGGAAAAATTATTATTAATTACAAAATAATATAGTTATTTGTTAGTTGACATGAAGATAATTGAGCATAAAAATAGGGATAATGATCCTAGAAAGGGGAAGCAGATCGCGAAGTGAAAATCCTCGCCAAACCTGGCGAGGTGTTTACATAACAATTAACATACATTTTGCAAAATGAGATATCAACTCTATCGGATCACAATTTTTACGCAACTTCTTCGTATTTTGCATAAAAAGTTGGTTTGCCTCTCCTATTGCAGATGTTCCCATGAATCATGCAATTCAAACTGTGTATAAAAGAAAACTTGAAACTAGTAACACGTATGTACCTGGCACTAGAAAACAGTGAGCTGTTCCGGTAATACGCTTCCGCATTCTCCATCAGCCGGCGGTGCTCCTTCGAACCTGGTAGTAGCCCTTCAAAGTACCCACTCTTCTCCAAGCTATCCCTAAAAGCCTCCCAAGTACTCCCCTTCCCTTCCGAACCCTCTCGCCGCCTTGACTGATATATCATCTCCAAGCCACAGGCAATCTTCATCCCCAATTCCGCCTCCAGATAAGCTTTGGAGTCACTCCTAGGCGGCATTGGGTAACATTTGGGTGCCTGAAAAGTCTGCTGCACTAATTGCCCATACATAGCTCTAGACATCTTCACCGACACCTGAACTAGATCTTCCCCAGTCCCCTTGCTCAGAAACCTCTCCATTTTGGCCGCAAACTTCATAGAATCGATGTCACGGTCGTAAAACCCCTCCACCGCTAGAGAAATCAAGCAGGGCTCGTGCTTCAAGACCTGAGCTACTGATACTGGAACCCTAACCCTAACTCTGTGCATATTCTTCCTAGCCCGCTCTGGATAACCTCCAATTCGGTTCCTGATTACTAATTGAACCGATTCGGACCCTTTCGAGCTGTCGCCGGAGGTCGCCAGATAAGAGAGCGATTCGTGAAGGGAGGGAGACGATGGGAAGCGAGTTCTGTCGACGATGTGAAGCTCGCCGGAACGGAGGAAGACGCGGTTGGGGCTGGTCTCGGGGTTGATCCAGCGAGGGAGGTGGAAGGCGGCCTCGATGAGGAGGAACTCGCCGTCGGTGTCCCAGACGCGGAGGGAGAGGTGAGGGAAGTGACGGGAGATTTCGAAGAGGAGGAAGACGACGAACCACTCGTCTTCTAGGTTGTCGCCGTAGCGGACCTTGCCGTGGAGGTGAGGGATGAGGAGGTGCTGAGACGAGCAGATACATGCGTTGGCGGTGGAGGAGAGGGAGAGGTTGAAAGGCTCGTGCTGCCAGACGTAGTCGGAGGTGATGAGGGAGATTTGTTGGAGGATTTTGAGGTGGAGGGATTGGAGCTCCGAAGGAGTGTGGGGGATGGAGGAGTCGGGGAAGATGGAGTAGAAGACTGTGTCGTCGGGGAGTCTGGAGTTCTTCTGATTGAAGATGGAGGTCGCGTCTGTTGCTCCTCCTCCTTCCATGGCTTCTTCTCTGGCTTGATTCACCAACGGTCCGGTCTCTGCTGGGTTTCGTGATTGTTCTACTACGATGGAGAAGGGAAAAGTTTATACAGGGGGGATTTAAAAAATTGGTGAACGGACGGGCTGGTGAATTCGCCTTTGCAACCTAACCGACTACCACTCCGTTTCTTCTCTTTAGCTCTCTTTCTATTTTTGTACGTTTCATCTCTTGCTCTCCCTTTTTCTCTTTTGGCATGTTTATTGATGGAAAATGACCAATTTAACTTTACAATTAATAATCACATTTCAGTCAACATACATAACCCTACCTATATTCTTTCTCGTACATCTCATTCTCACCAACCATTATAGATAAGATTGTGAGATAGTTAGAGAGAGGAAGAGGCAGATGGAGAGAAAGGGAGAGAGGAAGAAGAAGCCGGAGAGAAAGAGAGAGGAAGAAGAAGAGGATCTTGAGGGCGACGGCAACCAAGTTATGGATCTTTTCTTTTCTCTCCCTTCTTCTTTTTCTGGATGTCCTCTTTAGATCTCGTTTTTTAATTCGCATAGTCGGCGTTGGTGGCGAGGCAGCGGAGGACGAGAGGAAGAAGAAGGGTAAGACAAGAAGGAGATGGAAGATCTCGACGGCGTAACACACCGTCGACGACCTCGACGGCGATCTAGCCGATATCGATGTTGACTCGACGACGATCTCGACGGCATTTCGACAGTGTTGAGTCGACGGCGATCTCGACGGTGCTGCGAACGACGAGAGCGGCGGACGACGGCGGCGGCGGTGGACGAGAGTTTTTGTGCTCTCCGGCGAATTTATTTGTTCCTCTTCTTCCTCTTCTTCTTTTCCTCTTCATCTTCCTCTGATTTGTTTCTTTGATTCGTAAGTCTATTCTAAGATTTGTTAATTTATGTTGATACTTATATTAACAACGAATTGATACTGATTGTTGGATTTATTACTTTATGTTGTTGGTTGTTGACTGGTGGTGGTGGTGGAGGAGGTCTGGTGGCGGTGGTTGACTGGTGAGGGACTGGTTGTGTTGGTGGGGGACTGGTCTCTGGTAAAGAGAAGAGGATATGAGAGGAAAATTGAAAAACAGTAGGGGAAAAATAGTCAATGACATGATTTTCTTAATTGTCGTGCCCACCCAAAGGGGGCTAAAGAGAAGAACGGACTGGTAGGACTTTAAAGAACAGGGTCCCTTTTTCTAATTAGCCAACAATTAAAGTCCGATTAGGAATGGTAATAAACTTTGCCATTTACTCTCTCGTCTGCAACTCGTTCATGGCTTCCTCCTTTGCAATTTCTCATTACTCACATCTCACTCCATGGCTGCCTCCGGCTCCTTACCTTTCGTTGTTGACCGCACTCGGGTCGCCACTGTAACCCTCCCTATCGCTGGCACTTTCGGCATCTTCAACCGCACATTCCCACTGTTCTTGCTAGGGAAGATGAGGTTAGAATACTACCAATTTCAATTCCATTCATACTCTATCGAATTCCAATGAAATTCTTTTGTGAGACCACTTTGATTCAAAAAAATTGAAATGGGACGAGTTAAATCTAGGAATAGGGAAGCATGTGAGAATCAACTCAAGAACTTTAAGATTTCTCAAAAATGGTTGAGGTTGCTGTAGAATATGAAGCTCCGTCATGGGTGAATGCTCATGCTCAGTTTTCAGCAAAGCCTAGTTTGGAGCCTGTGTCTGAAGCTTTGCCACTTGCAGTTCTTCCTCATGTTGCCTTCTCCTCTTCAGGTGTACTGGTGTTTGAGCTTCTAGTTCAGATTGCTGATGTTGATCCTTCGATGGTGCCTTCCTATACAGGAGTTCCCGTCGGCACTTCTTCAGTTGATCCTCCCGTCTCTGCTCTTGAGGATGTGATCCTCCCCCTCTCCTAGAATCTTCAGTCAATGTGGATGCCATTGTTACATTTATCATGGAGTAGTTCTTGATGTAATCTTTGGGGTTTTAGGTGCTGTTTTGACCCTGTTTGGGTGTTTTTAGAACAATCTCTTGTTTTGTTTTTTGGTCTTCTGTTTCTCATGTGTTGGAGTTATGGCCGACTTTGTTATGGCTTTGTCGGATTACGTTTGTTCTAGAACTCGTATGTATTTTTTTTCTATCTAATGAAGTTCTTTAGTCTTGCAAAAAAAAATCTAGGAATAGGACGAGTGAACTCGTACGAGACGAATTGTGCAAGACATGCTAGACGAGAAATTTGTTTACGCATTTTGTTAGGACGAGCAAGTCCCACTCGTCTGGTGTTTTCCTAGGACTTGATCGTCCCAGTAAAGCCTGGTGCTTTACTGCGACGAGCAAATCTGGAACTTGCTCGTAAAAACAAAATGCCATATGAGCAGCTCGTCCCATTTGCTTACCAGACAAACTGAACACGTAGAAAAACTCTGAAACACTTAGATTATAACACTTGAACGATAATGAACAACACTTCAAGACTAATATAGTGAATGACTACGGTTAAAATTTAACACTTAGACAGTTATTAAAGCCTTAAATAATAATAACAGTAACAAACAATTTTATCAGAAACCCTAATAACATACAGTTTTATCATAATCAATAACAATTAGATTGCTTCAGTAAGAGTTAGAACAATAATAAATAATAAATTGAAGATTTAAATTAAAAGGTGTTAAAAGCCAACACTTAGACAAGTACTTCCTCCGTTCTCTATCTTTCTTCACACTTTCTATTTTCGTATGTTCTCTATCTGTCTTCACCTTTCTATTTTGGGCCTTTTTGTGGGTAAATGACATATCTACCCATAATCTATCCTACCCCCACCAACTAGTCAACTACCACTCATTTCTATCAGCCCCACGACCACCAAAGGCTCTGGTAAATATAGAGAAAGAGAGAGAGAAAAAAAAGAAAGGAGAGAGAGGGAGGGAGGAAGGCAGAGAAGGATGAGAATCGGGAGGGAAGCAGAGGAGAAAGGGAGAGAGAGATAGAGAGGGATAGGAAGAGACCGCAGTTGAGGCTTCGATCTGCTCGTGAGGCGGCGGCGGCGTTGCTTCGTCTCCTCCTCCGCCAGATCTAAAGGTATTAGGCCTCTCCTCCTTCACATTCTTCACCTTGCAGAGCAACGAAAATGGTTTCTGGTGGCGAGACGGCGGCGGTATGCCTGTCTTGTATAGATCCTGTCTTCTTCACCTTCTTCACTATCCTCTTCTTCTTCCTTCCGTCTTTTTTGTTGAGAATCTTCTTTCTCTTGTATAGATCTGTTTTTTAGTGTATAATTTTTGTTATGTTCCTCAACTTCTGGTGGTGTTGCTTGTCATAGTGGCGGCGTTGCTGGTCATGGTTGCGCTTATGTTGACCGTGTGAGAGACAGAAAAGGCGAAACAGAGGCTGTAAATGGTGAGAAAGGTTGGGATAAAATGGGCTTTTCCCAGGTTTTCCTTAAAACTTGTGCCCTCAAAAGTTTAAAGAAAGAGCCCGAACTGAGGAAGTATTAAAGACTTAAACAAAAATAAAATAAAGTTGTACCATAAATTGACAATTACCGGCACTTTCATCAGAATTTGAAAATAACAAACATATGTAATATACTAAATTTATATATTTAAATAGCTTAAAATTATTCACTTAATTAGATTAAAATTATTAACTTAATTAGTTATGACATGTAATCATAAATTCTACTAATGTGTCTTTTATTGTAGGTGCAGTTAATTTAGGTTTTCGACTTGGACCGATTTTTGGGAAATGTGCCGCTTCTGTTGTGCTAGGAACCGATAGATAAAGGGAACATCACTACGAGGTGCCACCTGAAACACTATCAGGAAAGTTTTAAGTGCCTATGTTCGACGTTAATCCACTGATCGAGGAGAGGCTCCCGCGGTTGAAGTTCATATTGGACATCGACTGTGGCTTACCCAATTCTCCAGGCCAGATAATCAACCTTGTTATGCACGCCAAGATAAATGCAGCGAATGAAGAAACTGAGATGTGGTTCTACATTAACGATGTGCCGATTGAGTTTGGATTGCAGGAGTACTGTTTGGTTTCGGGTTTGAGTCTTGGGAAACCGACGGGGTAGCCAAGAAAATTAGTGGTTACAGTTTGGCTACTAAGTACCTCCCCAACCACAGGATGGGTAATAACATCAAAGTAAGTGTCATTGAAGATGTAAAATGAGCCATGAGAAATAATATGATTATGCTAGATTGTTGATGGTGTGCCTGATGGGGAGAATGGTGTACACCAAAAGCCATAAGTTGGAAATATTCATAGTAGTGTTTGGATTGTTCTCGAATTTCGAATGGGCGAACGATTTCAAATGGGGGAATTACCAGTTGAAAGATTTCATTGATCACGTGAGGCAAACGGCTTGGAAAATGATCTAGGATTATCAACTTCGCAGGAAGTACAACATGACTTACTTCCCGCACGTCCTTCTGGCATGGATTTGCAAGGCCATACCGCATCTCGTTAAGCCCTTGAAAAAGAAGAATCCATGTGCACCTATATGGCCGTGATTGGCTAATTGGACATGGAGAAACTGCAATGCATAAGCAACTTAGGATTGAAAAAAGCATCCAAATTGACAAAGGGGAGATTTAAATATGATGAGTCAGACTTCAATCTAGGACCCCACACAGGTTCTAAGTGTTTGTCAATTCAGGAACAAAATAACTTATCATATAGTGCATTGTATATGATTATTACAAATAATTCGAGTCTCTTTATTTAGAGACTTTGTGATGCTAACCCATGTTCTCGCAGGCAATTTAGGCTACTTGAATCTAGTTTGGCAAGAAATCATCAGGATTTTAATCATTGGGTTTCAGCTATTCACCTAGAAGTTTTTGAGTCATTCTCTAATCTAGGATTATTCTTGTTGAAGGGAAAATTCGATGAGATTTGTCCCGGACCACGTGATTTATGCAGAGAATTAATCATAGGCATTCAAAAAATTATTGTGGTAAGTTAGCTTGCGGAATAAAACTTACCACAGTCCATCCGGACTGGGACGACGCGAATCCCGAGACTTTGACCAGCCACTGATGAGGGTCTGTTCTGAATCTGACACCGGGACCTATGCCATGGTGTCCGTCTCGTCTAGATACACGATTTTCATATATGACTTGTCTTCATCCGACATCCATAGCTCCAGTTATGCTCCGAAAATCGAATTCAGATCCTGCTGAAAATCAACTACGGACCAGAAACTTTGACCGGCGATACCTGGAGTTATACAATTCCGATCGACGCGCCGTTTATCATTGTCTCTTCATTTTTTCGAGATCTACAACTTTCCTGTTTTACTAAAAGCGATCCGAGATCGTTATCTAAGCCTAAACATCCAAAAACGAAATCTGGTATTCCGGAAGCCTTCCGACGTATGATCCAAGCTCCGATTCAAGTTCGATGGTGATTCGAACATGGAAAGCTCATAGATGCACAGCTGGGTTTTTCTCTCTTGTGTGGAAAAGATTTATGAACAATCATCATCACTTAAGAACTATGGTGGACTATTTATAGAGACATTTTACTAACCCTAATATTAGGAATACCCATAATTGCACACAAGTCCCTGTAGGAAAACTTTACATGGCAAGTCCCTCCCTACAAACTTTAGTGTAGCTTGCAATTAAGCCCTAATCATATGGTTTGTAGTAATACCCATCAATTATAAAATACCAAACATAATCTCAATTTACATTCCACACACTTGAGACTCAAAAACACTTGTGAATCACATGATCACGCTTATCTTGGACTATGTTGGGGGCCTCTGGAGAAAATAAATGAATCGGCTCCCAATAATATATTTGAACTCATAATTCAACCCGAATTAAATTCAAAACTAATTATTAATTATAGTTTACTCCACCATAAAACTATAATTGCACTCCGACATTTATTCTCATCATTATGTATGAGCTCCTGCTATTAATATCAGACAACTCCCCACGTTAAGATTACATATACCCGTTAATGCTGATCTACTCTTACTGACAATTTCGATCTCATCAACATCTTATGTATTCCCTGATCTATACCGCTCAACCCTTATTTGTTATGTCTGGTTACAAATAACCAGCTGGCCAGACTTGACATAACAAAACCTAGTGAGATCCCAGGAGGGTACATCATTCTCATACGAGACGTGGATTCCATGATTCATTTAGCTTTCACCAAATCATAACAATCATTATCCAATATACCAGGATTGTTGACTCGCATTTGAGTCTCACTCAATATATCAAAATAATGTTTAATCAAGATTTGTGTCCACATAAACAATCATAGATTAAGAGTTTCTAATATCACCAATAACAATGATATATTTTATTATCTCACTTCGGCCAGTCCGAGATAATTATATTTCATATGGCGGTCATGTTCAACATATACAAAGTATGCTAGTGTAACAAGTTGAAACTATACCGTTTCCTTGACCGAGATGTGTCACTATAATGTTACACTACAGTCGTTCCGATGGTTTGTCCAAAATCATCTAGACTGTGAAACCTTACTTATATTCCATAAATAACTGACAATCAATCTCGCGCATGCCCGAACTCGTCTGCATGGCCAATTGTCTTAGGTATGGAACATTAGACTTTATAATGCATATTTATATGGAAAATAATAAATAGCATTTGTATACTCACGTGTTTGCTAAATTAAGATGCAAACAGTCATATATTAAGAATTATTAATTCAACAATAAATATGGTTTTCTGAATACAATTCCCAACACTTGTAGCATCAATCCAAGTGTTTGTGAACTAAATTGTCAACACTGCAAAAGAGAAAAAGACCGAGGAGCAGCAAAAGCTCTTTGTCGCATCTAGGTTTTGCACGAGTCCCTAGGTGGTCGTGCATCACCTTGGGGTGGTCAAATTGAGCTCTACAGGCTCTTTAACTTTTTTCTCTAACTATTTTGGCAGTTTCAGTCAGTCAGTTATTCTTTTGTACATATTCTCTATGATTTATTTCTTGTCTTCCAAGTAAAGGGATTTTAGTTTGAAATAAAATACGTGTTTTATCGGAATAGTATATTTATTGGCAATGATCACATCAAGATGTATTTTCCTATTTAAAATCTACGATATACCCAATTAATTTTCTATTTAAAGTTAATAGAAAGAGTTTCGGTATAAATCAAATTGAATATAGTAACAATATTAATAGTATATTTGTCCACACTAAATTAAATAGGGTTTATTTTATTTTGGAAATATTAAATTAAAGATTTGATTTGTATTGATTGAGAATCTCTTTTTAATTGTTAAAGAAGAATATTTTACAGTTTAATTTCTAAGGTAAAAAACCACCCCTTGAGTATGAGTTATATACAAATACCCCCCCTCACGTGTTTGGGTATATACCAATACGCCCCTGCCGGTGGATGGACGTTAGTTGAATAACACCCTTCTATTACAATCAGTTAGTATGGGGTGCAATCTTACTTTTTATGACCGTTATGCCCCTATTTGTATTTTTTGTGTTAGTTTGTTCATGTTCTTGGTGTTCTTGGCCACCATTATTGGTGTTCTTGACCGCCACCACCAAATCTCTACCAGCAACACCTCCACCACCACCAAATCTCCACAGGCAACACCACACCACCATTGAATCCCCACCAACATCACCACCACTAAATCCCTGCCAACAACAACACCAACATTGAACCCCCACCACCAAAGCACCACACCAAAACTTATTAGGATTCACCATCCTCCAGTATCATAGAATAACACCACCACTGCCCTTCACTACATCAACAACCAAAATACAAACACTAACCTGCCACTACAAGTTGTGATGGCAACGGGTCGGATCTGGATCGGATCAGGCCCTTCTCGATCCAGATTCGACCAGGAGAAATGGGATCCAGATCCGATCCAGATCAGTTCGGATCATCACCGGATTCAGATCAGATCGGATCGGGTTTTCATTCAGCTGATCCAAATCTGATCCATAGATCCATATAGTTCATGGTCGGATCGGATTTGGATCGGATCCGGCTCGTGTTTGCAATAAAATAGAAAATATAACATAAAAATAACACTATTTCATACGCTAAGTCATGTTCGTAAGAAGCGTTCAAAACAAAAGAAATGCTTTGTAGGTTGGAGTTACTATATTAGTCTTCTTGTAAGTGTAAGGGGGGAGGTAATAGATGTATATTTTTAAAGCACACATATACGTCGGATCGGATCGGGTCGGAACCCGGTGGATCTGCCCTCAGATCCAAATCCAGATCCAAATCCGTTCGGGTTTGACTTTCCAGATCCAAATCCGATCCATTTTCAGTTGGATCGGATTCGGATCTAATCCATTCGGCTCGGATCGCTCGGATCTCAGATCGGATCGGACCATATTGCCATGCCTAATCACAACCCATTACCATTACCTGCACAATACACCCTCACTGCCTACACACCTAACTAACCCTTCACCTCCATATCCACCTCCCATGCCCTCACCAATTCCACCCAAGAATTATCAACAAAAATACAAACGAAGAGACCCGCGGCCATTTACCACAGCAACCGCTCCCACAACCTCCAAGTCCATGACAGCCTCTCTGCTACTTACACCACAACCTGCTATGAAACAAGACCCAATACACCTCCAATCTACCGAACCATCAATACCAGTACCCCACAACCATAACCACGACCCTCTTTTCAATCCCTCATAACCCAATCATAGTCGAATCTGCTATCTACCTCACCATCAACCTGCAACACTCAAATACAAAACCACCGACCCAATACCTTCAACACGTAGTACCAATTCATCCTCAAAAAGTTAACAACATTAAACCACCGTATATCACCAAAATCAAACCTGAATACCACATGCACCATCAGGTTTTGATCTAGCAACCGGAAAGAGTGATAGCTCGGAGAATCTAAGAGTAACCGACCGAATGTCGCCGAGAAGCGGAGGAATCTACACCAGCAGTGAGGTAGCCGCGATTCTGCCACTTGAGGTCTGAATAGACGTCGGAGAAGAGACGATTCTGTTAGGGATTGAAGCTCCTGATCGTTGTTGGTCAGTGAGAATAGAAAGCTCTCGATCGTTGTTGGTCATCTTAGAGCTGTTGTAATGAAGAGAGAATAGAGGAGGAAGAGGGAGAGGAAGAGATAAGACTGTATTTGGTGACAGCAGTGACGGTGGAGGCGGGTTGTGTGGGTAGAAAAGAGAGGAGGAAAAGAGAGAAAGGAAGGGATAGCGTTGGCTAGGGTTAGGAAATGTGGAGGAGAACGGAAGGAAATGGTTTTTGTAATGGGGTAATTTCGTCAAATTTTTAGGCGTATGTTTTTCTTCTCGCCCCTTCATTAGTGCACTGCTACCTCCATCTTCTGACAGGGTGCATTTGTATTTATCCAAACACGAGGGGTGTATTTGTATATAACCCATACTTGGGGGTGGGGTTGTATTTTACCCTAATTTCTATTCCATAGTAATTTGAAATTACTTTATTAAAATGATATTTACTTTATGATATTTTTTTTTCTTTTGCAAATCTCGTCCATTCTCATTCATCATCGTCAATAACAAGTTACAAGCATAAACAACATACAATAATTTCATACATGACTCAATAAGATCATGTTGATCTGCACTAATGACTTGTTAGGATACCCAATTTTCAATCGTCGATTCACACAACTTCACAACAGCGGGACGCTCGATCTTCACTACCAATTGACAACGAAAATGACTTTTGACCTCCAATATGCGGAGTAAAGAAGGGATGAGAAAAATAATGTTTTTTCCACGACAAAAATTCTTGGCAACCGCAGCAAGTTCAAATTCGATTGTAGAGACCAATTGGAAGACAATACCCCACATAGGCGGAATAAGGCAGCGTTGGGAATTGTATTCAGAAAGCCATGTTGATGGTTGAATTAATAATTCTTAAGTGATTATTGTTCGCATCTTAATTTAGCAAACACGTGAGTATGCAAATGCTATTTACTATTTGGCATATAAATATGTATTATAAAGTCCAATATTCCATACATAAGACAATCGGACATGTACACGAGTTCGGGCATGCGCGAGATTGATTGTCAGTTATTATGGAATATAAGTAAGGGTTCATAGTCTAGATGATTTTGGACAAACCATCGGAACGAGTTTAGTGTAACATTATAGTGACACATCTCGGTCAAGGAAACGATATAGTTTCAACTTGTTACAATAACATACTTTGTGTATGTTGAACAGGACCGCCATATGAAATTTAATTATCTCAGACTAACCAAAGTGAGATAATATAATATTTCATTGTTATTGGTAATATTGGAAACTCTTAATCTATGATTGTTTACGTGGACACAAATCTTGATTAATCGTTATTCTGATATATTGAGTGAGGTTCTAACGCGAGTCAACAATCCTTATATTGGATCGTGATTGTTAGGATTTGGTGAAAGCTAATCGAATCATGGAGTCCACGTATCATATGAGAATGATGTACCCTCCTTGGAGCTCACTAGGTTTTGTTTTTGTAACCAGACATAACGAACAGGGCCGTCTCAACAATTTTAGGGGCCTTAGGCAAAATTTATATACGGGGCCTAAGATACACTAGAAATATAGCGTCACTTAATTAAATTTTATTTTCTTATCTTTTTAGATGAAAATATATTAATTAATTTTTAAAATCAAAACTTTTAAGCATTTCTTCTCAATTGATAGTGTAACTAATCCCGTCAATCTTTCTTATAACATCGTCGACCATAAGCAAGATTTTATTAACTTATAACTTCTTCAATCGGATATTATTATTTTTCATAGCCCCAATTTTTTCTTCATCTACAATAACATTATCATCTACATCCAAAATTTTACTACTCTAACGAATTTATCCATAGCACCTTTTTGAGAGCTTATCAAATTTCATATTTTTCTTTTCTTTTTAAGCTTTTCATAACCGGATAAATATTTTCTAGTCGACATTGTAAACGACAAATTGTAGAAGTTAAGAAAATAATAAAAATTAATAAAATCTATAATTAAAAACTATAAGATTTAAGAACCGTGAAACTTGTAATAAGAACATAGAACCTGTATTTATGTAGAGTGTAAACCCGTTGCACTTAAAGGATTGAAAGAAGAGATGATTGAATGACAGAATTAGAGCTTCAAATTGCAATGAGCTTGAACAAGTACTTCAATATCTTGCTTGAAATTGTAAAGAATATGAAAATGAAAAAAGTTGTTGATGAAGATATATAGAGAGTGAAGCAAAAGAATTCCAAGCGGTGTCTAAAAATATCACTCGTTGAAATTTTGTAGGAACTTTCAATACTTTATTGAAAATTGGAAATAATAATCAACACTCACAAAATTAAAAGTCCCCACAAGTCTATTTCGGGTAAAGAAATCTTCTTCTTCTAATAATAATGGCTAATTAATTGCAGGTTTTTGAACTTATCATTTTCTTTCTCTCTTTCTAGTAAATTCTCTAATCTTCTTATAAATAACTTCTACTTTTACTCCTCATTATCTTTTTAGTTTTGAAATAATCTATAATCGTCATCGCTAATCCCCATATTTTATCTACTAAAATAACTTCTTCCTAATTTTTTTCCACCGTCTACCTAATTGAATGCTATCAAATCTTAACTTCCTCCTAATAATTCTCCTCCCTTGTTATCTCCTATTTAATCTCAAATTGTGCGTGTTTTTGCAAATCAAATCGTGAGTTGATTGTATCTAACCATACGCATGTCTAAATTAATTAAAATTAAATACATACATAACCTATATAAATATTATTACATATATCCATAAATGGGGGCCTTCCTAAATCGGGGGCCTTAGGCAGTCGCCTAACTTGCCTAACGGTAAGGCCGACCCTGATAACGAATAAGGGTTGAGCGGTTTAGATCAGGGAGTACATAACATTGATGACATCGAAATTGTCAGTACGAGTAGATTGACATTAGTGAGTATCTGTAATCTTAACGTGGGGGTTTATCTAATATTAATAACATGAGCTCATACATAATGATGAGAATAAATGTCGGAGTGCAATTATAGTTTTATGATGGAGTAAACTATAATTAAAAATTTGTTTTGAACGTAATTCAAGTTGAATTATGAGTTCTAATATATTATTGGGAGTCGATTCATTTATTTTCTCCAGAGGTCCCCCGACGTAGTTAAACATAAGCGTGATCATGTGATTCACAAGTATTTTCGAGTCTCAAGTGTGTGGAATGTAAATTGAGATTTTATTTGGTACTTTTATAGTTGATGGGTATTACTATAAACCATATGATTATGACTTAATTGCAAGTGACACTTAAGTTAGTAGAGAATGATTTGTTATGCAAAGTTTTCCTACAAGGGACTTGTGTGCAATTATGGTTATTCATAGTATTTGAGTTAGTAATATGTCTCTATAAATAGCCACCATGGTTCTTAAGTGATGATGATTTTGATCTTACATCTTTTCCACACAAGAGAGAAAACCATAGATGTACATTCACAAACTTTTCTTTTTCGATTCACCATCAAATTTGAATCGAAGCTTGGATCATACGTCGGAAGGCTTTCGGACACACCATATTCGGTTTTTGGGTGTTTAGGGCAAGATAACGATCTTGGATCGTTTTTGCGGAAACACGAAAATTGAAGATCTCAGAAAAATTAAGGGGTTGAGGAAATAGCGCGTCGATCGGAGTTGTAGAACTACATATATCACTGGTCAAAGTTTCTGGTCCGCAGTTGATTTTCAGCGCGATCTGAATTCGATTTTTAGAGCTTAACCGGAGCTACAGATGTCGGATGAAGGCAAGTCACATATGAAAATCGTGTATCTCGACGAGACGGATCCAATGGCTTAGGTCCCGCAGTCAAATTCTTATACAAAACTGCTAGAAGCTGGTCAAAATTTCAGGATCGTGCCATACCAGTCCGGGTGGACTTTGTTAAGTTTTATTCAGTAAGTTACCTTACCACAATAATCTTTTGAATGCCTATGATTAATGCATAAATCACGTGGTCCGGGACAAATTTTTCCTTCAAGTGGTATCAGAGCTGGCCAACGTTGATTTTATGGTTAGATTAATCTAACCATGTTGTCCGGTTAAAATATGGTAATTGTGTGAATGAACTGCATTGTGCTAACGCTGTCTTGCAGATTCACTGTTGTTATGGCCATATTAATATTTGATTTTATGTTGTTGTTGTGGTTATTACCATGTGTTTGTACTATTTTGGGTTATAATTAATTTTAAAGTCTCCAGTTTGTGGAGAATAGAAAATTAATTAGTAGTTTGTTTTTTTTTTTTTTTTTTTTATGTAGTATAGATCCATGTAGTAGGATATGACTATATAATAGAAATTGAAAGAACACGATGGAACAAAAAATATCGGATGAAAATGATGGAGCATTCAAATATTGGAAGCGACTATCGTGACGATGAAGACATGGTTATAATAACAGTTTGTGTTATTGCTGTTATTATGGGTGGATGTTTTATTATGTTGTGTTGATTGGTTTGTTACATGTTAATAGTCACTAATCAAGATATCGCGGACAACATGGATATCAAAACGGTTGTATGCATGTCGATATAAATCTAATTGTGTTTGAATTTAATTTTATTAATGAAAAATTATTCGCTCATTTGTAATCAAAATTGGTCACAAAATAATTGTTTATTTAAACAATATATTAATTTATGAATTTTGCTCAAGTCAAATAAGGAGTATAATTTTCAAGATTAATAAAATAGGTATTTCAAACAAAAACATTAAGTGGATAAAGGGTTTTCTTTGGCAAATTAATGAAGCATGAGGCCTCCATTACTGATTTGAAAACAATGTAATTGATGTGAGTGTCTCATCGGTACCATAGCAGGTTGCAGATTGTTTGGGAAATCTCCTTACAAGGATAGTTGTTGAATCTAGTTTGTGGGGCAAGTCTCCCCATCGGAACTGCTCTTTCAAACTAAGAGACTCGGTTCAATACGAAGTACTGGCTGAATCACTTAACAATAAAGTTGGTAATATCCTCCCATCGAGTTCTGGTTACTAGTTATGTTCGGCCTAACAATCGGCTATTTAGTTTTATTGGACAGATAAATGTCTAGATAATAAATCTAAAGTTACATTGTATGTTTGATTTATTTAAAAGTCGAGTAGCCCATCGTCACAGGCAGTGGAAATTGAGTTGCCGATGAATTCTAATAGGAGTTGAATTCAAAGGTTAAGCATACTCAGGGACTTAAATATTTGCTATTTATCGTGTTTGTCAGATAATTAAAGATGCTAAGTTTTGAACCCACGATGTGTTTCTCGAATAATATAAATTACTAGAGCTACAATAGTTGGAAGAGAATTTTAAAAGTTGTCTTAACTGCGAAGGAATACAAGTGTGTGTTAACTAAGTTTTGCACTTAAGAAAGCTAGTGATGAGGGGGGTGGTGTAAATACCCGGACCTATCAAAGCTACGATAAGATTGGTGAGATGTCGCTGGTTATATCTTGGCATATATCAAATGTAGTGCAACATCAGCATCAACCGGTGTCAAATGCATACGATATGGTGCAAACATGTAAAGATGTTTGGGCATCAAGATCGAGTTTCAATGTAATTGGCAATAAATGCATTAATGAATACATAGATGAGATAGAGCCCCAACACACAATCATGTTCTAAGGATATTACATCTTTTGAGTAAACATGTGATCAAGGGATCTCAGATCGATAGTGAAAACTAGGTCGGTCAAATAAGGTGGTCCCATATAATTCGTTTAAGCAATTCTGAAATAATGCGGCATTGATATGTTGAGTTATTCATTGAAAAACGTGCTAATTGAATTATTTATGGGTTAAAGACTCGTCAGGAGTACAAATAGTATATTAATTAATGAAAATTGCTTATACTTTGAATCCATATGGTAGTAGGAAGTAGAAATATATTCATAGATCCGATTAAGTTTGTTGTTTTTATTCCTCATACAGGATGCTAATAAAAGCCGAAAGACAAGAATTTTATTTGCTAGCAGAAAAGACACCAGGAAGAAACAACTTAACAATTTAAGCCAAGGATGAACAACTCACTCGTGTCTTCTGCATTATTCATCATATCATGTTTACTTACTCATTCAACCAATCCTAGTTTGTAGATATGAGAGAAACTAATCATGTTTGGAATTCCTTATTTGGGTTCAGAACAAGTAAACAATTTGGTAGTGTAGAGATAAATATCATGACAAGAGATGCTCTGAGACTTGCAGTGGGAGAATTTTATGGTAGAACTTTAATATCGAGAGATTGTCTTATGTGCTAAATTTGATGTAAGATTTTATTTTTTCCTAAGGTATTTTTAGCATAGTGATAGCGCCTTTTAGGAGCTATGTTTCTTTGGCATTTACCACATGTTTGAGAGATTTTTGGATAGTTTTGAGCCTAATATTTTGCATGAATTGTCACTTGTTCCTTCATATTCTTAATTCTAGTCCAGACATGTTCTTTTTATTCATTTATGCTTATTTGTCTGAATTGATCGCTTGGTATAGTTGTTGCTTTTGTCTTTGACAGGAAACAGGTCTATTGGAGTGATTGGAATCAAGAACATGAACTTTGGAAGAAAGGAAGGTCAAGGAAAGAGGCTCGGGAACCAAAAGGGCAAGAAGTTGAAGATTCAAGAACATTTAAAAACAGACCATTTCGAGAAGATATGCCAGCCGAAATGCCAGCAGAAATGCAGACCATTTCGGGCCGAAATGAGCGGAGAACTTGTGTGGATTTTTGGAGCAAAATGCGATTCTTGAAGACTTTAGCTTCCCTAATTCGACCTAAATAACAAGGGATGTGAATAGACCATAGTTGTGAGCCAAGAACACTAAGGAGAGCAAGGAGACTTTGTTGGGAGCATCATCAAGCAAGGAGACGAGCCCGGATCAACGCCATAATCCTATTTTTAGCGTTTGATCTATTTCTCTCTTTCTCTTGTATGAAATATTCGAACACTATGTTAACTTTTGTTATGAGTAGCTAAAATCATACCTAGGCATCTATGGAGAGCCTAGGGGTTTATTTTTTGATGAACTTATCCGAATTTTGATGAACGTTCATGTCTAGGGTTTGCGATTCACTGAAGATTGTTCTAGTTTATATCATGTTGAGTTCTTCCATTGACAAGTTAGGACTAAGATGTGTGATATTGATTATCTCTTTCTTCAGTCAATCATGAACTTGGCTTAATGACAATCTTCGTAGCCTAATATCTCGTTTATTGTGCTTAATCCTTAGTAAGTTAGGAGTCATGACCCGACCTTGCTATTTAACTAGTGAGTGTGTGGAAGCAACTGTACCCTATTTGGGATGAGTAGACGAGAACATTCTTAATAAATGAGACTGAGAAGTGAGTTAAGTAAGAATGGCTAGAAGAGGGTAAATTCGGTAGGAGATAGTGAACTGTTCGTGTGGTGATGGTCTGAGAGGACATTATTCCGTGCACTGTCATTAGCCTGATAGAATTATCGGTAGTCAGAGTTGGCTTGAGAGGGAAAAATCGGTACCGGTGTGTAGAACGACAAGAGACCGATAGGTAATTGTCAGTGCCATTTACCCAGCTTAGCTAACTAAGAGTTGTCGTGTTAGAACATGGAATCCGAAATCGTAAAACTACACTAGGTGATCTATAGATTGCCTAGTCATCTCTCCATTGGTTTAATCTAAATCATTTCTTTTGTTTAATTTTAGTCATAGTTCCTAGTCACTTGATTGAGGGTGACAAAACTCCAATTGCAAACCTTAATACCGGTTACTAAGTAGGTTTAAGTAGTTGTTAGACTTAGAAAAGTAAGCACCTTCCCTTGGGTTGGATACCTCGGAGTCCCAAATACTTCATTATATTACTTGACCGTATACTTGCGCAGCAACGCGTAATTACACACGCGTCAAGTTTTTTGGCACCGTTGTCGGGGAAGGCATTGGTTACTATTCTAGTTTAGCGATTAGTTTGATTTAACTTTTTCTTTTTGTTTATTATTTCTGTGATTTCTGATTTTGGTTTTTGTTTCAGGTTTTAAGTGTATGCACTGGATCTCTAGAGACCTTGTGCCCCCAATTGGGGACCCAGAACAGCTATTCAGAACACCAAGAGGGAATCCAAGACAGATCGCAATGGGTGAACAATTGACTAGCGCTCAACTGAATCAAAAGTTTACTGAGCTTCGAGAAAAGATCGATGAGCATAAGAACCATATACCCTATAATAAGTCGGGCCAAGCTTTGGAGGAGAAGTTTCAGTCAACTCAGAGAGGACATAAGCCAGCGATTGTAGTGCCAACCATTCAGGCTGAGCAATTTGATTTGAAGCCCGCCACCATCACGACAGTGCATAATCAGTTCCAGTACTATGGGAATAGGGATGAAGATCCAAATAACTTCATTGGGAAGTTTTATGCCTACATCAAAACAGTGAAGTACAAGAATATCACAGCTGAGACACTGAAGCCGATTCTTTTCCCTTATTGTCTGAAGGGTGCGGCTGAGAAGTGGTAGAGTTCAGAGAGCCAGAATTGATCACCACATGGGAGCAATGTGTTGATGAGTTCATGAGCAAGTTCTAGCCCGCTCAACGTGTCATTGGTTTACAGGCAGAGATCCTTGGTTTTCAGCAGCATGATGATGTGACGGTTGTTGATGCATGGGACTGGTTTATGAGGATGATACGCAAGTTTCCTAATCATAATTTTGGTGACTACAGGATTCTCCAGGTTTTCTATCACGGGCTGGAACGTCCCAACCAAGATTTGCTAAACAGGAAAGCAGGTGGGAACTTCTTGTATAGAGTTGACAAGGATGGAGCATATGCTTTGATGAAGCAAATTGAAAAACAAGATGCTCAATTCTATGACTCTAGGAGGTTTTCCAAGTTTCCTGAGCCAAAGAATGATGAGTGGAAAGAGGATCACGAAGATGGTATCTGATATGGCGAAGCATGTTTATCAGGACAAGAAGACTTTGGCTGCAGTAGAGGAGCATGATTTTGATGCAGCTTTGACTCAAGCTGCTAATGAAGACGTCAGCTATGTGGGGGCACAAGGGCAACGACAAAACTAGAATCAGGGGAACTATAGAACATGGACCAGAGATCATCCAAGATTCAGGTATGGCGATCAGACTAGAGCTTCATATGTACCCGGATTTCAACATAGGCCACCTGCGCCAGTTGCTCAGGCGCCATCAACAGCTGCAGGCCAGAATGCTGAGATGATAGATCTCAAGAACATGATGTACCAGATGGGCAAGAACGCGAATACCTTCACCTCTTAGGTGGAGACATTGACAGCTGATTTGTACATCACGAAGACCTCACTTCATAACTTGGAGGTGCAGGTAGGACAGATTGCCACTCAGCTCTCCTCTAAAGCACCAGGATCCTTACCATCTGATACTGAGAATGTTCGCAGGTTAATGTTGTTACCACTCGTAATGGGATTGTTCTTGATGATCCCCCATATCCGAGCCACGCCAGAGATGAAGCCTCGAAGGCTAGGGAGCATGAGGTCTTTGACAAGACCCCTGTCATGATCCCCCAATCAAAGTGCGTGACTCTACACACTGATGAGGTAACACCACCACCACCTTCTATGTCTAAGGATATTCCATATCCTCTTAAGGAAAGAAAGAAGATGACTCTGAGGAGTACAATAGATTATTGTCCATTTTATCAAAATTTCATATCAATGTACCATTGATTGAGGCAGTCAAGATGATGCCTAAGTATGCCAAATATATGAGAGATTCAATTCAGGGAATTGGGCTGTGCCATATTTTCAGACAGGGGATTTGACCGAGCAGGTGAGCTCATGTGTTCTGCATGGGTTGCCACGGAAACATCAAGATCCGGGAAGCTTTGTGATAGAAGCTAAATTGGGAGGAGCTTACAAGGGACATGACCTATGTGATTTGGTGGCCAGTGTTAATCTAATGCCACTTTCAGTCTTTCAGAAACTGGGAGTTCAAGCTTGTTCCACATGGATCAATCTACAGTTTGCTGATAAATCTTGCAAAAAAGCCTATGGAGTGGTAGAGGACGTGCTTGTGAAGGTAGGGAATTCCATCATCCCTGCTGACTTTGTTATTCTTCAGATGCCTGTGGGAGATGTTCCGATCATCCTGGGTAGACCCTTTTTGGCTACCGGTCGGACTCTCATCGATGTTGAGAATGGTGAATTGATCATGAAGATCAATGATGCGTGAGAAATTTTACGGATTTCCAAGGCGAATCCACATTAGTCTCAAGAGAAGACACGATTTCCAGTGGCAGTGCAATCAGTGCACAAGAGTTCTGAGGTGGTTAGTGTTGAGCCACCAGATGCAAAAGTTTAAGCTCACAGAGTTGTGTTGAGGATCCAACAGAGTAAGCTGGATGACAGGGCACGTGGTGCCAAGCCACCTGTTTAGGGGCAATGAGGTAACTGGGTCGGGTTGTCGACCTTAAATTACAACCGCTGATTGGGAGGCAACCCAATGTAGTTAGTTAGTTAGTTGTTCTTCATTGTCCGTCTTGATATTCGTCCATGATTTTGAGGGGTGAGAGAGAGTGGTTTAATATTTTCTATGAGTGTGCAGGACACAGGTACCGAAGAGCACTATGGATTCCCCTTCTTGATGCATGTGCACGATGTTGCACGCAAAACGAGGGACAATTGGCTAACCAGAAGAATTATGCATGATAGAGAAGTTACTCGAGGTCGAGGAGTAACTAATTATTTTTTAAGATCATGGAAGCGAGTTGTTGTACCGGGTTTGCACGCATCGAAATCAAGAGAGGAAATTGTGATTCAAGAGCTTAAGTGGTGAGATTCATGCACATGAGAGCAAATTTGAGAAGAAACGGGGAATTCCCTGGAATTTGGGAATTTTCCAATCAAAAATGGATTCCCTATTTTTAATGGAGTCCATCGGTGCAAGAATCGCGGAAATCGGATGTCGGATGAAGAAATTGGAGCAAAAACAAAAAGCGAGGAGAAGCCCTGGGGCATTTCGGGCCGAAATAACCCCATTTCGGGCCGAAATGCAACACTTAGATTTTTTTTCTTCATTTCGGCCTGAAATGAAACTAGCCAACTATTTTGAAAATTTTGAACCATTTCGGGCCGAAATGCTCCCTATTTCGGGCCGAAATGGGTCGGGCTGCACATTAAGTGGGGGCGTTTTTTGTCATTTTGGGAGGGGTGTAAAGCCTAAAAACCAGCCACGAAGGGTTCCCAAGCCCCAATTTGATCAAAACTTGCTTTCTTCATCTTCTGCCTCTCAAAAACTCAAGAACTTCAACCCACCAAAAACCCAAAACTCTTCCAAATCAAGAATCTCTTGTAGGGTTTTTCTCCTTGCAAGTTCGTGTACAAGATTTATTCTTGGGTTTTTGAGAGATAGTGTGTGGTTTGAGTGTGGGGGAAATAAAATAGGAAGAGCTCCAAGAAAAAAAAATCTGATTCGTCGACTTGGAGTTGGATTCGGCCAAAGCTCAAGAAGAGTCTTTTGACGGGGACATCGAGGAGCACAAGGAGGTATACTTGCCTCAAATTGCTTTGATTTTGAAAAATTGGTTGACCAATTTGGTCCTTTCTTAACCATTTTTTACGAAACCAATGTCGTAAGAACGGTACTCCGGGACCGTAGGTACCAAACTTTTTCTCTCGCTTTAATTCTTGTTTAGGCATTTCTAGGGATTAAATTTCTCGCAAATTTTACTTGCTCTTTACTTGTACCCCGGGTTACTTGGCGCAGTTCACTGTTAAACCTCACGTGCACTCGTTTTTCTTTTCTCTATCATTATGTCTACATCGGGTAGTGCTAAGAGGATACGGGGAATATTTGTTTATGATCATCACGTCTTCAATCCCGAGGAAGATGTAGTTATGAGTGAGGGGGAAGAGGGTGTGAAAGAGGGAGACGGTTCTGAAACTTCAGGTTCGTTAGTGCGAATTTCCATAAGGAATACTACACTGACGCGTTCCTGAAGGGGTTAGGAACTCCTAAAAAACCCTTCTCGCCAAGCGATAAAATGCCCAAAAACCTTAAGGATCTCTTCAATAATGAGAGTATAGACAGGTGGTTTAAGATTTTCAAGAAGTCTAGCTCCTCTCCTGCAAGAGAGATTCTTGTAAATGCACGTTTCTATGAAAAGGGAGAGGGTGAGGATCATAATCAAGTGTATTGCCGGCGAGCCTACGTAGTTCTCACACCCGAGACTATAGCGGCCGCTATGAACTTCAAGCCTCTAAAGGAGACTTGTGCCTACCATCAGACTATCCGGAGGTTGGATGCTGTTGAGGTTGTGAGCGCCTTTTTTTTAGGGGGTGCCTGGAGCGGGATGGAATGAGAGACCCACTTTACCTGATTGGAATGTTTCTAGGAGGGTCATGCTTCCACATGCGAGGTGGTTGTGCGAGCTTCTTGAGAACTGGGATTTTGGCGCTACCACTCAACCCACGTACTCCTTCCAGCTTTGCACTATGGCTTACTGTTTGTGGATCAGTAAGCGTATCAATGTCCCGTGCTTAATTTATTGTTTTCTCATGGAGAGGATTGTACGCGCCAACCGTAGATCTCCCGGGCATACTTGCCTTCTCCTAAAGCTAGCAAAAGATGGTGGCACTGTTTTGAGAGGTCTAGAGTATGACCCTAAGGACAAGAAGAAGAATGATGGAGAGCGCAAGTGGGATACCCGACTCCATGAAATCCCAAAGACTTGTCGAACCCCCGCAGCCTAGGAGAGATGAGGCCAGTAGCTCGAGATCCAACTTGGAGCGACAGATCAACACACTCACACATGTGATGGCTCAGAGGCTCCAGGATGATGATGATAGAGCTAGGTGTAGGAGACAGTTTGAGCATGTCCGGAGTAGTGTGTGTCAGCTTGGCCGAGGCTTAGAGCGATTGAGTTTGGATTGTGCTGAGTAGGGAGGCTGGATTTAGGACATGGCCCTAGCGACTAATGTCACTTTGCAACACCCGCACACCTAGGATGGACTGTTCCATTACCAATCAGATGTATACCCAGAGTCGAGTCCGGACGTCCGAGCTGAGGACGACGAGGCGACTCATTCCGACTAGACCCACGGACCCTACCCTTAGGCAGCCGAGTCTTCTTAATTTCACTTTATTTTTCATTGAGGACAACGAAGCGCTTAAGTGTGGGGGGGGGGGTTTAGCTATCCGCTAGTTAGCCATTGCATAGCCTTGCTACATGTAGTTTAGTGAGTCAGTTTGCATGAAGATGTCAGTCGGTTAGATATGCATTTGCATTTGCATGTTTATTTTATGCATTTTATATATTCGTTGCACTTTTATTTATTGAGTCCACCTACCCTATTTTGTTGGTTAATTGAGTTGGCCAGTTTCATATAGTGTCTTAATAAAATGGAAAAACTAAAAAATCCTAAAAATTGATTTTTTTAGAAAGGGCAATCGAAGAGAGTGAATGTGGAGAGGGATCAATGATAGTATTCCCTAGGTAGTAGAAAAATCTGGGTGAGGTAGACGCGAGAATCTAGAGTAGGAAGGCTATAGGGCTAAGGCTATCAGGCTAGTTATCCTACTAGCACTACACCACCGTCACTTAGGTAGTCGTCAACCCTCCTCGTAGTGGCAACGGAACAGTTGTGCGAGTGATGTTTTATGGGGACCTCACGTCCCGTCTCCATCTCCTATGTCCACTAGTTACCCCAGTTTGATCCATTTACCCCTTTATTCATAGTCTCTAGCCTAGGAAGCCTTTCCTTATGACTCCATCACTAGTAAGAACGGTCCCTTCCTATGCGCCCTGATAGAGGCATTTGAGTTAGGAAGTTTCGTTGAGGGTGAGCTGATATTATACATCTTGAGTGGATTTCTCTTACATGTCGTCTTTTGAGGGAATGTGAGGGTGAGTTAGAGACGGTAGCACACTTTGATATGGCGGTGAATCATGTCCTTACACCACGATCACAGGTGGAGTACCGTAGTGCACGACATTCTTCCCGCACGATATGGGGTGGGGTTGGTTGATCTTATAGGAAGTCGTGCTTGTTCTTCATTTATATTCTCTATATCTTAGGTGATGAGGAGGATCGTTTGGAAAAGCACGTTTACACATTGACTACCGGGTATTGATATGCTTTACATTGAGTGTGGGGATGTCGACATCAATTTTGATTACACTATTGATTTGACACATTCCACCACCACATTATTTGATTTGATACTTGGATATCCTCGGATATTACTAGCATTATTGTTGGCTCCATGGAATTTGTTAGAAAAAAAACTGAAATAGAAATTGAAAGTGAATAGATTAAGGAGAAGAAATTGAACTTCATGAAGACCGATGAGATTAGCTATGAGTTTTGATCACTTCTTCACATTTGGGGTCGCGAGAACGGCGTTGCACCAAGATTGAGGGAATGAGGGCCAGAGTAGTTAGTTTCGGTGGGGTTCCTTGGATTTTGGTGAGGCAGTGTGAGAATCGGGTTTTGTGAGTTGTATCATGACGTCTAGGACTGCGCTTCTAAATATCTTATCCTACCCGTCCTAAGCCGTCAACATTTTAACCCGTGGATAAATAGCTCGGATGGTAAGTGCTAGGGATACGTTTGATGAGTGTGCGGAAGTAAATTATTTTGTGTTCGTTCCCGTTCTGTCTGACGAAACTGGCCGCAAGCTCTACCGATCACCGAAGTTGTAGAATCTTCTAGGGGATGTGAGAGTCTTATGACATGTCGATTTATTCTTCGAGATTGCCCAATCTCCAACTAAAAAAAGAAAAATATGTTATTTACTTTATTGCACTGTACATTCTTGAGTTGTGTTGTTTATATCATGTAGGTTGCATCGTCGCGTCTTTGTGTATTGAGTCGTGAGTCGTGTTGGCTAGAGAAAAGTGAAGTATGCAAAGCTGTGGGGTATGCATTGGTTTGGTTTTGGTATGTATGCAATGTCTCAAGCATGGGGGTTTTGAGCATCATTGTTGCTCGGGACGAGCAAGAAGGTAGTGAGGGGGAATTTAATAGAGCTTTTTAGGAGCTATGTTTCTTTGGCATTTACCACATGTTTGAGAGATTTTTGGAGAGTTTTGAGCCTAATATTGTTGAGATAAGCATGATTTGTCACATGTTCCTTCATATGCTTAATTCTTGTCCACGCATGTTCTTTATGTTGATTTATGCTTATTTCTCGGATTTGATCGCTCGGTATAGTTGTTATTTTTGGCTTTGACAGGAAATAGGGCTATTGGAGTGATTGGAATCAAGAACATGAACTTTGGAAGTAAGGAAGGGCAAGGAAAGATGCTCGGGAACCAAAAGGGCAAGAGTTGAAGATTCAAGAATATTGAAGCCCAGACGATTTCGGGCCAAAATGCCAGCCAAAATGCAGATCATTTCGGGCCGACATGCTGGCCATTTCGGGCCGAAATGAGTGGAGAACTTGTGCCGAATTTTGGGGAAAAAATGCAATTCTTGAAGACTTTAGCTTCCCTACTTCGACCTAAACAAAAAGGGACGTGAATAGACCATAATTGTGAGCCAAGAACACTAAGGAGAGCAAGGACACTTCGTTGGGAGCATCATCAAGCAAGGAGACAAGCCCAGATCAATGCCATAATCATATATTTAGCGTTTGATCTATTTTCTCTCTTTGTCTTGTATGAAATATTCGAACAATATGTTAAATTTTGTTATGGGTAGCTAAACTCATACCTAGGCATCTATGGAGAGCCTAGGGTTTATGTTTTGATGAACTTTTTTGGATTTTGATGAACTTTCATGTCTAGGGTTTGTGATTCAATGAAGATTGTTCTAGTTTATATCATGTTGAGTTCTTACATTGACAAGTTAGGACTAAGATGTGTGATCTTGATTATCTCTTTCTTCATTCAGTCATGAACTTGGCTTAATGGCAATCTTAGTAGCCTAATATCTCGTTTATTGTGCTTAATCCTTAGTAAGTTAGGAGTCATGACCCGACCTTGCTATTTAATTACTAGTGTGTGAAAGCAACTCTACCCTAGTTAGGATGAGTAGACGGGAACATTCTTAATCAATGAGACTGAGAAGTGATTTGAGTAATAATGGCTAGAAGAGGGTAGATTCGGTAGGAGATAGTGAAGTGTTCATGTGGTGATGGTATGAGAGGACATTTTTCCGTGCACTGTTGTTAGCGTGCTAGAACGTATCGGTAGTCAGAGTTGGCCTGAGAGGGACAAATCGCTACCGGTGTGTGAACGACAAGAGATTGATATGTAATTGTCAGTGCCATTACCCAACTTAGCTAACTAAGAGCTGTCGTTTTAGAACATGGAATCCGGAATCGTCAAAACTACCATAGGTGATCTATAGATTGCCTAGTCTTCTCTCCATTGATTTAATCTAAATCATTTTTTTTAATTTTAGTCGTAGTTCCTAGTCACTTGATTGAGGGTGATTACACTCCAATTGCAAACCTTTTTACCGGTTACTAAGTAGGTTTAAGTAGTTTTTAGACTTAGAAAAATAAGCACCTTCCCTTGGGTTCAATAACTCGGAGTGTCGAATACCCTATTATATTACTTGATCGTATACTTGCGCAGCAACGCGTAATACACACGCGTCACATAGTGGTGACAATTTTATATCAAATTACCATAGTATCTCCTAATACAAAATATTAGTCGAATAACATCACTGAGAGAAGAAACATTTTTTTCGTAGATGTCATGGGTTTAGTGAAGTGCTATTCAGTTTTTCTGTTATCTTTTTAAGAATATGCATTAGAGACTATTGACTACTCTTGAATTTAGCGCACTCTAAATTGGTCATGACTACATCTATGGAATTATAGAAAATGATAAAATATTATCTAGACACTTTTAGATATGGAGAAGTCATCCATATAAGTTAGAAGCTAAATTATAAGTATGTCTCTTGGTTGAATATTTGAAGGATAAGAAGGTTACTTATTTTATGATCTTAAGAATAAGAATGTCATTGTTGGCACAATACCTGATTCTTGGAAAAGAAAATCATATGAATAAGAAACTGTAAAGTAGAGTTGTATTGAAGGAGCTTAAGAGAGAGATTCAAGTTGTTACTTCTCAGATAACACAAACACAAGAAGTATAAATTTATGTTTTTTTGAATACACAAGAAACGAGATATTTTTTTTTGTAGTGGGAGAGTTATATGACAACCTCATAGGTTGGGATACTTGGGATAAGTTGAATCCCAGATAAGTTTTAACTCAGTCCTAATAGAATGAATAGCCATTGAATGATGAAGATGCGGAGTCATGACATTAGTCTGTAGCATCTGAGACAACATCCATGCATTCTAACTACCTTTGGGAGATTGTAGATTTGCAAGATGAGATAAAAAAGCATCAGTTGAAAATAGGCCTACAAGAGAAAGAGAAGAGTATGCGAAAAAGTGAAAACCTTAAAAAGGTAAGATTGTTATGCTGGTAGCTATATATAGGTCCATTCTGATTCTCGTTCATATTTGCTGCTCATTTCAGTAATGAGATATGGAAGATGTATGTCTGGATATATTTTCTCATTGGAATTCTTGATGGATACATCTCCATGAAGCGACCAAAAGAGTTAGTTGTGGAAGATAAGGTGAAATACAATCTTAAGATGTCAATTGACATGGGGATTAAGCTAGCATTCAGATCTTAAAATATTCATTTAGACCAGGCAATCAAATATTACAATTTTGATAAGCGTATCAAATTAAGCTCGTGTGTATGAGAGATGCAACATAAATTTGTGATATTTCTTGTTCTCCATGTTGACGATTTCATGCTCATTGGAAACAATGTTGGATATATATCATCACTGGATAAGTGATTATCTAGTAAACGTGATATGTGAGATTTAGGAGAAACCATTCAGATTCTTGGTATTGAGCTCTCGCGAGATCTAGAGAATAGAATGATGGTTGTTTCTAAAGTCACGTATAGGAGTAAAGTTCTTTCATGTTTCAAGTATGCAAAGACTCCAAGAGAACGTTATTACTTATAGCGTATGGAGTTTCTCTGTCTGATAATCAGTGTTTAGAACACTTGATTAGATGGAGAGGGAAAAGATAGTTCCTCATATTTTAGCAGGTGGAGCCACATGTATACTATGTATAGTATTTTACAGGATAACTATTTGCTTTTAGCATGGAAAACAGTTATAAGTCATTTACGAGGAAAGAACACTAGTGGACTGTGATAAAAGCATACTCGGGTATCTGAGAAGAGTTAGAGTAGATATGACAGTTTATCATGTACAAAGTCTACACATAAATTCAAACTTACAATTATGAAGGATTTCTAGATTGTTAATTTATAGCTTTGAGAATAAGTGAGAGATTATTGGGAATTTTATTCAGAAAGCCATGTAAATGGTTGAAAATAATTCTTAATTGATTAATGTCCGCATCTTAATTTAGCAAACACGTGAGTATGAAAATGCTATTTACTATTTGGCATATAAATATGCATTATAGAGTCCAATGTTCCATACCTAAGAAAATCGGACATGCAGACGAGTACGGGTACCCGCGGGATTGATTGCCAGTTATTTATGGAATATAAGTAAGGGTTCACAGTCTAGATGATTTTGGAAAAACCATCGGAACGACTGTAGTGTAACATTATAGTGACACAACTGGGTCACGGAAACGATATAGTTTCAACTTGTTACACTAGTATACTTTGTGTATGTTGAACATGACCGCCATATGATAAATAATTATCTCAGACTGACCAAAGTGTATAATATTTCATTGTTATTGGTCATATTGGAAACTCGTAATCTATGACAGTTTAGGTCGGCACAAATCATAATTAACCATTATTTTGATATACTGCGTGAGATTCAAACGCGAGTTAACAATCCTGGTATATGGATAATGATTGTTAAGATTTGGTGAAAGCTAATCGAATCATGGAATCCCACGTCTCATAGGAGAATGATGTACCCTCCTGGGAGCTCACTAGGTTTCGTTATGTCAAGTCTAGCCAGCTGGTTATTTGTAACCAGACATAACAAATAAGGGTTGAGCGGTTTAGATCAGGGAACACATAAGATGTTGATGAGATCGAAATTATCCATAAGAGTAGATTGGCATTAACATGTATCTGTAATTTTAACGTATGGAGTTATCTAATATTAATATTTTGAGCTCGTACATAAGGATGAGAATAAATGTCAGAGTGCAATTATAGTTTTATGGTGGAGTAAAGTATAATCAATAATTAGTTTTGAATTTAATTAAGGTTGAATTATGAGTTCAAATATATAATTGAGAGACGATTCATTTATTTTTTCAGAGGTCCCCAACGTAGTCCAACATAAGCGTGATCATGTGATTCATACGTATTGTCGAGTCTCAAGTGTGTGGAATGTAAATTGAGATTATATTTGGTATTGTTATAGTTGATGGGTATTACTATAAACCATATGATTAGGACATAATTTCAAGTGACACTTAAGTTTGTAGGGAAGGACTTGTTATGCATTGTTTTCCTACAAGGTACTTTTGTGCAAATATGGTTATTCCTAATATTAGAGTTAGTAATATGTCTCTATAAATAGTCCACCATAGTTTTTAAGTGATGATGATTTTGATCTTACATCTTTTCCACACAAGAGAGAAAACCCTAGATATACATTCATGAGATTTTCACGTTCGAATCACCATCGAACTTGAAGCGGAGCTTGGATCATACGTCGGAAGGCTTCCGGACACACCATATTCTATTTTTGGGTGTTTAGGGCAAGATAACGATCTCGGTCATTTTCCCTAAAACACAAAAATTGAAGATCTCGGAAAAACGAAGGGATAGGAAGAAACAGAGCGTCGAACGGAGTTGTGTAACTCCAGATATTGCTGGTCAAAGTTTCTGGTCCGCAATTGATTTGCTCGCGATCTGAATTCGGTTTGTGGAGCTTAATAGGAGCCAGAGATGTCGGATGAAGGAGAGTCATATATGAAAATCGTGAATCTCGACTAGATGGATCCAATGGGATAGGTCCCACAGTCAGATTCTGACACAGCACTACCAGCAGCTGGTCAAAATTTCGGGAATCGCGACATTCCAGCATGGATAGACTTTGGTAAGTTTTATTCCGCAAGTTAACTTACCACATTAATCTTTTGAATGCCTATGATTAATTATTTGTATCAATCACGTGGTCCGAGACAAACCTCTTCGAGTTTTCTCTTCAGGCCACACGTAAGCGGAATAATGTCGCACTTAGGCGGAAGAACGTCGCACAAAGGCGAAACATCACTGCAGTTAAGCGGTACAACACCGCATATAGACGGTACAAACTAACCAAGATAAAACACCATAATACTAGAAGAAAACAAAAAAAAGTATGACTTGATCACCGATATTTGTTGGAAGTCATTAGGAACAACCACCGCCATGTCCTCCTCAATACTTCGTGATAAATCCATCACACTTTAATACTAACAAAAAAAATGACAGAGAAATGAGGGACTCGCCCACGCATCCGCCGACAAGTCCCAAGGAGGTCGGTGAGTATTTCTGGAAGTTAGGGCAGTTTCTTAGAGAGAGTATGGAGAGAACGAATTTGGATGGAAGTGGAAGGGTCATAATTACTTTCTTTAGAATTGAAGATCAAGAATTAATATTTTTTTTATGAAAATTATTTCTACAAGTAAATCTATTTTCTTAATAATTGATTATACTATAAATAGAGTTTAACTTTAATTTAATTTTTAAAAGTCCAGATTGATAATTGATTTTCTCTAGAACTCTCTTACTTGGAAAATAAGTAACCTCACTCTATAAATAGAGGGCCAGGGTGTAGAAAAGATTATATTTTTGAATCATTAGGGTTAGCCTCCCACTAGAAAATGTGAGAGAGACACCTCCCTCTAGAGGTTTGGCTTCTAGGATCCTTCTAATGTCGCTTCAACTTCCTTCAACTTCGATTCATGCCCTGAAGTTGTTGTATCTATTCTAGAATCAATGCAGATTATTATGATCTTGTTCTGAATTGCTCTAGATTAATCTTCTTCTATTGATCTAGAAAAAGTCTTTTGTTAGTCTACTGGGCCTAGAATACGTTTTTGTTTACACAGACCAAACCACTCTCTTTGATCTTATTCTTAGTTTGGTTTTGCGTCAGATCTTTGTTTCAGACAGTATCTCACATATTCTGAATACTTGAATTTCTCTATCATATTCATCGTAGAGTCAATATTGTTTCTGGATCTGTTATCCTGAACTGTTACATATTGAATATGTCGGATATGAAGTTGTTTCCCCCTAGTTGGGGGCGTGTAAAGTCAACCATAACATTGTCTTGAGTTTGTCACTTAAACATGTTAGGTCTAGGATTTGGTTAGCGTTTTCTACAGTCTCCTATTCTATACAAGTTCATTATGCTATTTATATATACCGATATAGTTGTTCACTCATGAACTAACAGTGTTAGAGAGTTGTTCACTTGCCGGTGGAACAAGTCCTATAGTACACGTATGAAAGAGGTTCACCGTGTAGCTCGGGTCACCAGCTGGAGGAGTTAGTATGCAGTTCCATTTAGAATCAAGTGATGCTTAGATAGCCAAGACGTGGTGCGCTACACTAGAGGTTGCAGAGTCCAGGCAGGAAAAAGGTAGTGTGACGAGTAGCTGGTCCGAGGGATAACTCGTTATCTATCTTGTATCAGAAGTTTCATGCAATATAATTGTATGGAACTTGTTGGTACTAGCAGGTGGAGTTTCTATCCTAACTGCCCTTCTCAGGCTGAGAAGACAGTGAATGTTTCCCCACGGTAAACATCTTATGTGCCGTGCTGTTTACGTTTTCATATAACTGCTATATCCTGCTAGATTACTTCAGTGATGTTACTACATCTGATTTATCTCTATACAGTCCTTGATAGAAAGAGTAGCTTAGATCTTGTATCTTTCTCTATTATTCATTCTATTACATGGTTGAACAATGACCATTCCAATTGGCTCCGCGATTTTATTCTTCCGCTGTATCATGCTTAGTCGCGAATTGAGGGCACAAATTAGCAGCACACTTGTACTCGTGTGTAATATCGTCTGTGACTCTGCTCTCGCTCCCCTTTTAGATTATTTTACCTGCAAGTGTTCTTATTTTCTTTATCTTTTTTTTGGCTCCGTGTTCTTGATTGGTGCAGATTCCATTGCCAACCTTTGCTTCTTGTTGCCCCATATTTTGGCTTGACATTAATAGGAATACATGCATTATCAAATACTTTAATTGCACCTAAATGGTATAACTTAACCTTGTACTCACAATGCATTTTGTTGCAGCTTGTGCAAAAATACCCTTGCGAAGCTTCATTTGTGCTATTTTGAAGCGAATATCACTTGATGAATTATTTTTCTTCCTCATTCAGTCTTTTGTTCCCATTTTTTAAACTTGTGTGCTTGTCCAAATGCAGGTACAAGAAGGTGATGGAGTTGCTGTTAGTGAAGAAGAACTGAAGAGTGAAGACAGTTAAGTGGAGGTGAAGAAGAGCTGAAGAAGTTGTTGCTGGTGTTCCTATTTCACTGTCTTCTTCTTCTTCTTCTTCTTCTTCTTCTTCTTCTTCTTCTTCTTCTTCTTCTTCTTCTTCTTCTTCTTCTTCTTCTTCTTCTTCTTCTTCTTCTTCTTCTTCTTCTTCTTCTTCTTCTTCTTCTTCTTCTTCTTCTGTGTTTATGGTTTCTTTCAAAAACCTAGAAATTTGGCCCGGTAATTTGGATAGCAAAACGATCTAATTTTTCGCATGGTATTGTAGACTAAAAGTTAATCTATAACACCATAGAAAATTTATCAAAAAATTACATCGCTTCACTATCCAAATCACCCGGTCAAAGAGACGTATTTACATGTGAATAAGTCAACTCCATGAGAAAGAGGCATTATGGAGGAAGTAGTTGATAAACCTAAGGGTTAATTGCACTATACCCCATGTACTTAGGGGTTTGTGCGAAAGACCCCAGTGAGGTCTAAAATATTATAATATGCCCTCCTGTGGTTTGTTTTTTGTGCGTTGGGAGGGGGAAGTTATTTTTCAAATAATGAGGGTCAAAAGACTTCACTACCCTTATTATAAATAGCATAAACATTCATTCTATCATTCACTTTATCTCTCTAAAATCTCTTTCTCTCTAGACTTTCTTCCATCCCTCATTCCTTCTCCTTCATTCGTCTCTTTCTTCTCCAAACACAGAAGCGACAAAGGCTGCTTATTCACCTGCGCCGACGCCGACGCCTTCCACCTACGCCGCCGCCGCGTCCGTCTTCCACCTCGGTCGCCAACACCGTCGCCGACCTAGTTTGCCCGCCTCTTCATCCTCCTTCCTCTTCATCATTCTCTTCTTCCTCCTCCATCTTCTCCGCCTCCTCGTCCTCTCCCTCTTCTTCCTCCTCCTTGCCTTCTCTCATCTTCTTTCTCCTTCATCGGATCTGCTTTCCCATATTTTTTCTTTGTGTGTGCTTGTGTTTGTGAGTAGTGAGGGTATAATGGGTATAAAATGTTAAAACTTGACAGATTTCGTTAGTTTTAACGGAACATCACAAAAACCAAACAACAGGAGGTATATTGCAATATTTGAGACCTAATTCGGTCTTTGGCACAAACTCCTAAATACAAGGGGATAAATGCAATTAACCTTAAACCTAAACGTCTAGAATTCTCCAGCCAGTTTCCAGTCATCTGGTTCGTCTCTTACACAGCGTCTGTTACTGCGAAGCGCAAACGATACCTTTTCGATCACCATGTGTTACGGTAGCCAACGATTTCTCTCCAAGGACGAAATAACCTCACTGGGTCGCCCGCCGGCAGATGAAACGGCGGCGTTGGAAGATCTGAGGCACCGATTGGCGGAGACCGAGGCCCGTCTGGAGCGAGCCAGGGCCCGAGAGGCCGAGCTCAGCCGCCGGCTAGATGAGATGAGGCGGTTCGTCTCCGTCATGGGGATCCTCGAGACATACCTCAAGCGACGCTTTCGCGAACAATTGTCAGTAGTAATCTAATCCCCTTCTCCTCAACCAGACGCAAGTTCGTAATTTCGATTTATAAGTATAAGCTAATCATTGTTCATATCATCCCCTTATTTTCTGTTTAATTTATACTTTTCTTTTTAGTTTGTTGTTTGGCTGTGTTATATATGCCCAGTGCTTATGAATTTTCCAGACCTTGTGCCTATTAACTACAGTTTCCTAGTTCCGAATTTTGTTCTTATTAATCACAAATTTGGAATGCCTATGCACTGCGAAATAATTAGGGTAAAAGGGTTTAATTTGATTGCAATGGTTTCAATTGCTGAATTTTGATAATTAGTAATGTCTGTTTGTTTGGGACTTTGGGAGTTGGTCCGAAAATCTTCTCCATAGCTGAGAAGGGTAATCTGAATTTCAGGTCCAGCGTTGCTACTTTGATATGCATCATTCTAATCCACAGAGAACATGTGAATGTTTCTCAGTGTTTGCATGCGCGAATGCTTTCAGAAGTTTGTAAACAGTGGAGGGGTTGGTTTTAGTCCATAGCCGTGAACAATATAAACATGTAACTAAATCTTGTCCAAGGTTGATCACCTTGAAGAACATGATTTTTATAACTTACCAGAATAACAGTTGATTTGAAACTAATTGCTATTATTAAGCAGAAACCTTCGCTAGTCAAATGGATCCTCCTCGTACAGGTGAAGTTAAAGTTAACGTGGACTGTGCTCAAGCTAACTCTAGTCCTGCAGTGACAATTGGTGTTGTCTGTTGTGACTATGAAGGTAAATGGTTATGGGGTGTTAACAGAAGTGTAAGGAACGTTAATGTCCTCAATGGAGAGTTGTGGGCTATTCATGGAGGGTTACAAGTTTTGTAGTTGATGAAGAAGAGAGGTGGGCAAATTGAATCTGATTCTTTGATGGCTGTTCAACTTGTGCAGAAGAATGATCAGACTTTGCCTTTTTGGAGTTTGGTTAAAAGCATTAATGATCCGCTCATTGCTACTTGTTGCTCTTTGAATCATGTTTGGAGGGAAGCCAATCAAGTTGCAGACATTTTAGCAAAGAACTGTAGCTTGAATTTACAGAATAGGGTGGTGTTAGATAGTCCTCCTCATTGTTGTATGGAGGGTCTAAATTTTGATAGGTACTGTACTACTGTTATTGTTTAGTTCTTTTTGGGTCTTTGTTCCCCCTATTGATTACCAACAAGATAATAATTGCTATTATTCACCCTAGTCAAATGAGACATGGTGCTTAGAGTTGCAAGATATTTTTCTTATGAAATTATCAGTTATCACTATTTGTGAAGATCAAAAAGCGATAAAAGTCATTTTCCTGTCCCTAGAGAATGCTAGCTTAGCATCTTAAAGTAGGATCACTCACTGGCTAGTCTAGTGCTCTATTTGCTTGCTATCTCAATCCCATGAGCTGGTTGCCCACATTCGTCGTTCACCCATCTCATGATACATAATGTACATATATGGCTGATGGCTGAAGCATATCGTACAAAACTGATTGCTTTCTGCTCAACACCTGCAATCAATACCTTTCCTGGATTTGAATTCCATCTATGTATCAGTTAACAACAGTTCTTAGGAGGCTAGAGCTGATTCCAACGGGTTGTCACGGTGGTAATGACCTGGTTTAGGGTGTAGTCCCTCTGTGTCTAAGGTTCCAATCTGAACAAGGATAAGAATCTCTCATGCCCTCTGGAGGTTTACCTAGTGCTTAACTTAAGGGCCCAGTGGATTAAGCAAGGTGTGTGTAGGTTGGCCCGGGCACCCATGGTTAAAAAAACCCTAGAAAAATAAGGAGTAAAATCATGACGACGCTAAACAGGTATGACCTCTGTGGTGTGGAATAGTTCCTTTATTTGTTTACGTCTCATGATCACCGGCAACTAACAATTGTAAGGGAGGTACAGGAATAACATGATAGTTTTTAGTCAGGTATTATGGTGCTTGGATGAGTCAGCTTGGTTTTTGTCGCCAGTTTTAGCCCCATTGCTCACAAAACTTCCTCCGGTGTCCACTTCACGTTAATGTTATTTGGGAGGGGGATATGCAGCACAGTAATTTGTCTTTATTGGTGAAATGTGATTAAGCTAACTAATAGCTTTTCCAAGGGAATATGATCCATTGGATGATGCATTTATTTTGGCCATGATCTGGATACCTTTCATTGTTTGTTATGAGAGGACTGAGCACTTTTGAGATGGACCATTGATTACTAGGGTAAAAGAATTTGGTGCTCGTAGATTCGGGATGCAAGGAAAAAATTATTCCATAGTGCAATAAGCTTGTAAACCGACTAAGTTTCACTTACTAGAATAGATGACCTACTCTGAATTATGGAGCTTTGAGCATCTTGGACAAAGACAAGATAAGGGTTGATATTTCGCGAGACATTGGTATATAAGATGAATGCTTGTGGGGAACTGTGGATCTTATGTTACAGTTCCTATTTTTGTATCCTGACTGAGGTTTAATAGTTGGGACTTATAATTTATTTTGATTTCATGATTCAATCACTCAAATCTATGCTGTTTCCTAATATCCTTTGAAAACCTCGGGAAAGTGAATAGATTGAATCACTCTTTGGTTTATAGATTGAATCACTCAAAATAAATGCTGAATAAGAAATCACAAACTGTCGCATCTGTTTGTTATTATCTGAATCTGGTTTAGTGCAGACTTACATCTTGCTGGTTTACCCTTGAACACAGTAGCAGTGGAACTCACAAATTGCAGTTGTTTCTGAATAGTCTACACTTTTGTTTTATCGAGGAATCCACCGTTCCTATTTGTCTTTGTAGGAAAAAACCTATTGTCGGTCGTGATCAAACCTGAGGAAAATTCAATGGAAACAAGACGTGTGCCTCTTTAACAGTAGTTCTTGCCAAATGATCAGAGAATGTCATCGGCACATCTTCGTGGAACCCCTTCAGTTTAGCCTTAAACTTTCTTGGTAAGGACCTAGGATTTTCTGATAATCTGAACCTGAATAACCGCGTTCAGGGTATAGCTTTGATATTCTGTGTCGTGGACATGGTTCTCTCCTTGCAGAATTTGCTAGAATCTCCTAGCAATATTTTTGCATTTGTGTTAAATAATTAAATTCACTATTAAAGAAGCTATTTCTATACAGATGCTGTAGATCATGGGATGATCACCTCTCTCCAGCGAGGGAGCTCTGCTAGTGTTTTGGTATTGATGGAAGAAGTCATGGAGTTCCACTTGGTAACTTAATACTGATGGAAGAAGTCATGGAGTTCCACTTGGTAACTTAGTAGTACTGATGGAGAAGTTACCATTTCAGTGAATTTCTCAGCCCCTTTCAGAACCTTTGGTTGTACGGTGATGGTTATAAGCTTAAGAGTTATAGGTCTCTGCCATAGTGGGTTTCCAGAGATTTCAAGACACATCTGCTATATATTGTGCTATCATTTGTATTTTTGAGGGAAGCATCTTAATCTATATAATTACCCTAAATGAAAAGCACCTAAATCAACGCAACTAAATGGGTCGATTGTGGCATCACTATATGTGTTTTAGATTCTGGGTGAACATTTAGGCCTGAGAATAGTCCGAGCTTGTGCCTGTTATTAAACCCTTTGAGTTGGTGCAACCGGAATTGCCCAAGTAATGTAGATAAATAATAATTATTATCAGTATTATTATTATTTTTAATATAGATTATATATACTTGCAGATTCATATGAAGCAAAATACAATAAAAAATTGTAGAACATGTAATATTTTCCTAGTACTGATTTAAATACTGTTCATGCATTTTCTTAAATACCGCTCTATCAGCGCAAGTAAGGCAATCTATGGCCCTCATTATATTCCCTGCAATTCAGGGTGTTCTGTTCAGAATAGTCGGAGTTTAACTGTTTCAGTATATCCAGTTCAAATGATAGGAAACTTCTTGAGCTGTGTCCGACATGTGGCAGGGGCGTGTCCTTGGAGTGTCTGACACGGACACATTCCTAAAAGTGGTCAGGCTTCCTAGGTTTTTTTGTTCAGTGTCTTGTTTCTTATCCCCAGGTTGGGGGTCTTTTGGGACGCTATTCATTTGCTGAAATAAGTTGCGTCAAGATTTTGGGTTTTGCTTGTCATTGAGGTTTGGGAGATTGAATTTTTGATTAATAATTCAGGGAAACACCATTGCATGACTTGAACATGCGCGTTAGCAAGTTGTAGTCTTTAGATAAAAGCTGCTACTTTTATTTAGCAGGTTCATTGGAAAATAAAATAGTGGAACCTTCAGATTCACTTGGCATTGATTGTCTGTGTCTGGTCATGAACAGTGGTGGCTTTAGTCGCGTTACTTTAATTCTTGGGTACAATTGACTTTTATTTACTACTAGGGAATTGCCCGTGCCCGAGGGCACTACCCAAAAAACACGTTTTATAATTGATTTTGCTAGAGGAGAAGATAAAAATGGCGTCCCCGGTAATTTTACATGATGTCCATCAAGTCATGATCTTACACACTTTTGATAATTACGTAAATTAATATCAAGTCATGATCTTACACACTTTTGATAATTACGTAAATTAATCCGCGAGAGATGGTACATTTTCAAGTAGTGGGTAGTTAAGTGAATAGTTAAGTGGGTGGTAGGTGAAATCTAAGGGCTGAGGCTGATTTATAATCTCATGGCTGAAAAGTCATATGTTAGTTAAACCATGCCGTTTTATAGAATTGATTTTCCGGCTGATAGGTCATAGGTCTCAGATATTGAGAAACTGATGTCATGTATGCCAGAGTATGAATGAGCTTTTATGAAGCAATATATCAATTCCGAGGCAAATATAATATGGGTTGGGTAAAGGGTACCCAAATTTTACCAGTCCAAGTTGCCATCCTATCTCTACCATTATAACCAAGACAATTAACGAACCCTAGCCATACTCCCTGCAATTTGGTTTTGCGTTTCGAGTTTGTCCCATTAAAATGACAGGAAACTAACTACTTGAATCCTGTTTGATATGTGTTAAGGGGTGTCCTCAGAGTGTTTGACACAACAAATTCCTAGAAATTGGTTGGACTTCATAGGCGTTTGTTATGCGAATTGTTACTTATCCCTGAGTTGGGGGTCTTTTGGGACTCCAGTCATTTCTTGAAATAAGTTAGGTCAATATTTGAGTTTTGCCTTTCAAATTGAAGATAAAAAAATGTTATAAATGAAGCAGAGCAACACCATTGGTTGATAATCACAGAAAATATCCGACTACATGACTGTAGCACGCATGTCGGCAAGCAGTAGTCTTCAGACAAAGGGTGCTATTTTTTGGCAACAGGTTCATTAGAAAAGGAAAAATAGTAAATGCTTCAGATTCATCCCAGATTGATTGCTTGTGCCTGGATATTATGTGTCAGGCGTCCTGGGCCGTGGTGGTTTAGCTCTTTGGTACAGTTGACCTTTGTTTATCTATATACGACAGTTGATCCCGCGGATTGCAGGATGCGAGCTTATCAGGTACCACTCTGTCCCAGCTCTTTCTTCTCAATTTGACTTTTGTCACTATTCACTGGATCACTTTGACCCGGTGATTTGAATAGCAAATCGATGTAACTTTTTGATTATTTTTTCATGGTGTCGTAGAGTAAGAGTTGCTCTATAATATGGTGAAAAAATTATCAAAAAATCGTATTAGTTTGCTATTCAAATCACCCGGTCAAAATGACCCAGATACGAGTCGAAAAAGTCAGATGGGAAGAAAGAGCTGGGACGGACTGGTAGTGTAGTATGAGGCATATTTATTAAACCCCCGACCTGGGCCTGGACTGGCCTGGTCAACCGGGCTATTGACCATCGGTCCTTTAATTGGATAAAAAAATGTCACAGATAGGCCACCCGGGGGATTCCATTTGACTCAGGCGGGATCGTCCAAAAATATTAGAGCCGGTGGGTTTTGTTGACCCGCCAATCGTTGTTACTTAAAAGATAGACTGGTGTTTACCGGGTGTTTAATGTGCACTTAACCATTACAACAAGTAATTTTTTTGGTTTCTCCAAAAAAAAAAAAAAAAGTAAATCATTTGGTCATTTTTTTGGCAGGAATTATTTGGTCACTAGCATCGACAATTAATAATATAATCGAAAATAAAGATCGACGTTGCCTACACAATTCATACACATTTGTTAATTTATATATTTTCTTAATATTATTTCATTATTATTTTTTTTGAAATGGGCAAATATATAGACTTAGGACAGATTTTTATCTGTCAAATATTCAGTACATAGAAATTCTGGACAAACAACACACCAAGTGACTACGTTTGGTGTGCCAGAACCATAGAAGCAAAGCTTGTCTACTAATTTATTTCCATCTCGGGAAACCCACGAGACTGAACTAACATTAAAAGTAGCTAGTTGGGAAGACACTTCTCGAAGAAGGCTATTCATTTCGGAGCCTCTGGAAGCCCCCTCCTTTCGGTCAATCTTCATCTTCTTCAAGTTGGAATTCAAGCGCTGCTGTAGAAGCTTTGAATCGGTTTCCACAGAGATAGATCTGTAGCCGTATTCGTTGATAAGATCCAAGCCTCCTCGCATGGCTTCGGCTTCGATAACGGTGGAGTCTTCATTAAACTGGATCGGAAAGCTCCACGCTCGCACGAATTGTCCCAAAGAGTTCCGAAGAACCACTGCTCCAGTTGCTGATTTCGATTGCAGACAACAGCAAGCGTTGAAGTTGGCTTTAAGAGTTCCTGTTGCCGGCGGTGACCACTTCCCTCGATCTGTTCCTGCATCTGCACAAGTGACATCTACCCAAGCGTAAGCCGATTCCAAAAACTCACAAAATTTAGCTTTGCTATTATTAATCACCATTTGTTGCGAAATAGGAACTGATTCAAATTTTTTTTATTGCGAGAGATTCAAATTTCCCAAATGATGAAAGCAAGTAAAGACTGATGATTTTTGTCAAGAGTAAGCAACAAATCCTGTAAACACAGGTGAAAAGGCAATTTTTTTGGGTTGATTTTGAACGACAAATTGGGAGAGGACCAAATTTTACGAATCCAAGAACAAAGAAAGAACAGATGAAAGGGGGATTCACTATCCCTACCACAGAAAGTGCAAGACCCAGGTACCACCACACCTTTCCTAAGCAGATTCTCTTTTGTAGGAAGCAGGTTATTCATTATGCGCCAAAGGAAAATCTTAATTTTATTGGGAATTTGTATCTTCCAAATAATTTGATTTTGGGTCTGACTAGTACTAGAACCAGCAATATTAGAAATGATTTAGTAAAGAAAAGGCAACATGGTAGCCGGATTTAACAGTATAGAAACCGTCTTTTGTTTGCGTCCAAACTAAGGAGTCTAAACCATGTTTGTTGGTTCTAGGGATACTAAGGATAGCATCCGCTTCGAAAGGGATGAAGTTAGTACGAATGAGCTCTGTATTCTAGTCACCAGAAATGGTAAAAAGATCTTTGACTAAAGTGTCATTTCGCAAGGAATGGGGAGACATAGAAGTTCTTCCTAAACCTATAGGCAGCCACCTATTGTGGTAGACAAAAGTGTTACACCCATTACCAATGCCATGTCTAAAGCCTTTCCAAACAATATCTCGAGCATAAACAAACCCCTTCAAAATACAAGAGGACCTATTAGTGGGATAAGAGGCTAAAGGGTTGGAATAATGATAGTACTTCCCTTTCATAACTCTAGCAACTAAAGAATCCGGATTTTCCCATAACCTCCAAACTTGCTTTGCTAGAAGGGAGAGATTAAACGCATGAAAATTCCTAAACCCCATACCCCCATCTCTCTTAGGAATTCACATTTTGTTCCAATTTCTCCAAACAATTCCTCTCACTTCGCTGTTGCCAGTCCACCAAAATTTAGACAGAATATTCTGAATCTCATTACAAACATTTAAAGGGACAAGATACATGGACATAATATAGGTAGGGATGGCCTGAGCTATAGATTTGATAAGGACCTCTTTCCCTCCATGGGACAAAAACTTACTTTTCCAATCAGTAGCTTTGTCCATGATTCTCTGCCTAAGATTGTTGTGGAAGGTACTAGAGTTTCTTCCAAGAATAACAGGGAACCCCAAGTACTTATTGTGACCCGAAGAGATAGGAATTTGGAAGATGTTAGAGATATCATTTTTAATGTGGTTAGGAACCATGGGGCTGAAAACTAGCGAAGACTTATCCTTATTAATTAATTGATCCGAAGCATTGCAGTAGAGGTTGAGACTAGAGTGTAAAGTAATAGCATTCGTAATCTTGGCTTTCTCAAAGAGTAAGCAGTCATCAGCAAAAAGCAAATGGGAAACAGAGGGGCCATATCTACTAGCCTTAACCCCATCTAGAAGTCTGTGATTAACCGCATTATTAAGAAGACACGAAAGACCCTCCGTACAAATAACAAACAAGTAAGGACTTAAAGGATCACCTTGTCTTAAACCTCTAGTAGGATAAAATGTAGGGTTGTTTTGACCGTTGATAAGAACAGAAAAGCTAACGGTTGAAACACAGCACATAATAGTTTTAATCAAGGAAGGAGGAAATCCTAGTTTAGTTAAAACTGCAGAAAGGTACCCCCATTCAATCCTGTCATAAGCTTTGGCCATATCAAGTTTGAGAGAAAAAGTGCCAGTTTTACTTTTCTGATTGTGCATCGTGTGAAGTGTTTCCATAGCTATAATAGCGTTATCCGTGATGAGTCTTTGTTTAATAAAAGCAGATTGAGACTCATCTATGATAAAAGGAAGAAAGTTCTTTAATCTGTTTGCTATAGCCTTGGAAATAATCTTATAAATGACATTACACAAGCTAATTGGCCTGAAATCAGTAACTTTGTTGGCCTCTTTTTTCTTTGGAATAAGAACAATGCAAGTTTCATTTAATTTAGAAATGTCACTGCTATTATTAAGGAAATTAAGACAGCAATTAATAATATCATTACCAATAACATCCCAATAAGTCTTGTAAAATAAAGCAGGAAGGCCATCCGGGCCTGGGGCCTTAAGGGGGTGCATATCATGTAATGCTGCTAAAATATCATCTTTCGTAAAGGGGCTGTCCAAATCAGAGAACATAGCAGGAGATATTTTTTGAGGAATAGAACTAATCACATGATCAAAGTTGCTATTATTACTTTGAAAAAGGTTCTGAAAGTAGTCAATAAAAGCAACGCCAATTTCAGCAGGATCAGAAATAATAGAAAGATCATCTTTCTGAATAAAGGAAATTCTATTTTTTCTCCTTCTATTAGAAACAACTTTATGAAAAAAAGCCGTATTCTTATCTCTTTAAATTTCTTACTGCCCCAACTTTTTATTTTAGTTGTAAGGAAATCAATTCTAGAATGCAGAGAATGTAATGATGTAAAATTAGGCGTAGGATTTGCATTCCATACCTGATCAATTAAGCTCCTGCAGTCGGAAGATTTAGCCCATTCAGCAGCGAATTGAAATCGACGTGGGCCAAGTGGTTGAAGACGGACAGCACTCAAATCCAAAATCAGTGGTATGTGATCCGATCCTGTTGTCATGAAGTTTTCAACACTGATGTTACAGTAGCGAGATTCCATCACATGATTCATTACGACCCGGTCGAGTCTTTCCGCAACAAAGGAGGCACCCTGTCTTCTATTGTTCCAGGTGAACTGAAACCCTTTATACCCCATATCTCTTAGATGACAGTCCGCTAAAACTTTCTTGAAGTCTTCAATCTGCCGCCAGCTTCTCATGCGTTTCCCTTTTTTCTCCTTTTGAGATAATATTTCATTAAAATCGCCAAGAACTACCCATGGATTAGAAGATCCAGGGTTAAGTCGTCTTAACAGATCCCATGAAAATTTCCGGTTAGGAGTAAAAGGGTCACCATAGAAGAAAGTTGCATAAAAAGGTTTGTCCCTATCATCCGGTGGCCGTATAAAGGTATGCACATAGAATTTCTGAATTTTTAATACCCGAACAGCAACATCTGTTTTCCAATATAATGAAATACCACCAGAAAGACCATGTCTCGGAACAGAAATACCCTGAGTAAAACCCAAATTATACTTACAACGATCCGCTTGAGAAGAAGTTTGTTTTGTCTCAAGTAAGAATAAGATATTCGGCAAACTCCTTCTACATAGGGAACTTAAAGATTGGAACGTGCAGGGCTTCCCCAAACCCTGCACATTCCAACTGATGATTCTCATGGTGACCGGCAGGACCGGTTGTACCCGGTCTCTGCCGATTTAGTGGTAAGAGATATGTCTCGATTACCTAAATTTGTGTCTGAATTGCTGATATCCTCCTCAGGTTTCTTCTTCTTTGCCTCCTTGAAAGATCCCTCAATTTGATCTGTAACTTCCATTCCAACGGTGGCTTTAATTCCCATGTCTTGGACTTCCTTGTCCTCGTCTACAACTGTCTGCTTCCTCTTCATTCCTGTGGAAGGTCCCGGAGATGTTGAAACAGACTCTTCCCTAGGATATGACAGACCATATTTTTTGCGAAGTAACCTAGTCTCTTCCATGATGTCGCCTTCGTCGTCCTCTCCTTGATCAAAAGAGTTTAACTCGTAAAGCATCTCTCTTCTGGACTCTTTCCTCTGTTGACGTGCATGGAATTCCTTCTCTTCAATAGACATACCCAAGTCATCTTCATCATCTTCGAAAGATCCCCCAGTGTATTTAGATCCATCTGACTGATTATCGCCCAGAGTCGGGGGGGGGGGGGCTGAAGTGGTCGCAGCCGAAGGGCCAAAAGCGTGCAACAGATCCGTAGTAAGACCCAGAACATATCTAATCATGACTTTGTTTGTGAGCTACTGCCCATATAGAAGAGGCAAATTCTCAGTTTTTGGATTTATTGCTCTACCCACGGAACAATATTTAACTTCGTGACCCATACGGCCACAGTAGGAGCAAACATTAGGCAATCTTTCGTACCTAATCCAAACCTGGACATCTCTTCCCTTGTCAATTGTAACTTTCTTAGTTCTTGGGAGTGGATCATTAACATCTACCCCCAATTGAATCTTGATGGTTTTACCCGCTAGAATTCCTTTAGTCTGGACCCAAATATCTTCCACTGTTCCCAAGCTATGTCCAATCTCTTTTCCAATGCGTTCGGTCTGACTGGTTGTCGGTAAGCCCCAAATATGCACCTTGAGCGAAGTCTCAGAAAAGTCAAGATCTGATATATCCTCCATCCAAGAATCCCATTTTCTCATCACAATGAGATCCCCGAATAGAACCAGGGTTGGGAGTTGTACACCATCTGAACTGATTCCTTTGAGTCAAAGGAAAACTGGTATATGTAATCCCCCTTAGGGATTACAGACATTCCAGGTGGATCTTTCCAGGCTTTCGCCATCTGCATTTGGAGTATTCCCAAGTTGACTGGTTTGGCAGAAAAGATTTTCCCGAAAATACTCTTATTGAACACTTTTTTTGCTTCTTCTGTGGCCTCAACGGACAGTTTTGTTGCTGATTTTTCTTGCTCGGTAAGTTGTAGGTGGTCTAGAAGATGAGTAAGGTTAAGGTTTGCAATATCAACTGTGTGTGAATTTGCCATGGTGGAGACTGATAGCAGAATAAGATTGACGGCTACGTGAAGGAATCAGATTTATTTTGGTAATGCACAATTTTAGAAGTCATCTTTTATTCGCTTTGTTATCACATTATTTGTTATCAAATTCTACTTCAATAAAAAAAAAATTAACTTATGACTTTGACTTTTCTACTTGTCTGCTATATGAAGAAACAAATAAACACAAAAAACCCCCATTTTTCCCTATTCCTTAAATATTTGAGTGATTAATTTTGTACAAGCACAATAACTTTTCTTCTGAACACATAAAACGGCTTTACTTGAACTACTAGGTCTTACATATGAAAATGTTTCACTCTATACGTATGGAAATAATATAATTTTATTATCTTTTAATTGACCCACTGTCACCAATGATCGGGTCTCATTGCTGAGAGCCCATCACCAGCCTTGGTTTACTACTAACTACCGTAGAAGTCTGAGTCAACCTTAGTACATGTCACATATTTGAGGATATGGGTTTTTTTTATTTTTTTTATAAGAAGATACGGATTTATATATATAGATAAGCAAGGATATAAAGGAGAACACAACAGGAATAGCCTGATACAAGCTACAAAGCGAGAAATCAAACTAACACAGTGCAAGCCTGGGCTACCTATATACAACACAAGCCTGAAGATGAACCGCAAAAGAGAACCTGATGCGGAAGCTGTACAACCAAAGTCACAACAGGCCAAACCAAAAGATACTAGTACAACCAAAACGTGGCTTGCTTAGCTAGATTATGCGCTTCCCTAACATAACCGTGCTAGACCTTAGATATTACACATTCCACAAAATCACTTGCTTCCTGCCTTATATGAATAAAACTGGTGCGTCCTTGTAAGATCCTCGCTCACTCCCCTTAAAATTGGTTAAAAGCAAGCAAGCTATCAGTGCATAGTACAATAGATAGATAATTGTAATGTTTAGCTAAGAGAAGTCCGTAATAAATTTCTATTAATTCCATTTGTAGAGGACAAGCTGCCACATAACGTATGAGAAAGACATTGCCGGAGTTGTAGAAGATTGTAAGAAAACACCAACGTCGCCGCTTTAGCTTGTCTCCATGCGTCCTCAACTTTGATAATGCAACTTGTTGACGGGAGATGTGGAATAGAAATTGCATGCCGACGAGAATAATGACAAGAAGCAGTGACGTTGGAGTCTGTTGTGGTAGTAGAAGCGGTAGTAACTCTAAATGAAGCCTTAAACTAATGCTGGTCATGTAGAGCCTGTTGGTAGAATTCCATTGCTGCCGAAATGGACTATTGTTGCTGCCGATAGACTGTCGCATCCCTCATTCTCAATTTTGCCCAAAGAAACGAAGTAATAGATGCCAGATCATGGATGGAACTTAGAAGAATCTTCCGTAACCAAGTAGGTACCCGATTGGTAAAAGAAGAGGTGGTGGTTAGGTTTGAATTCAGAGAGGATGAGATAGGGCACAAGAAGAAAAGATGCTCTAGAGTCTGGAGCCTGGTGACATAGTGGGCAGAGATTGCTTAAAGTAGGGAGTTTGAGAGCAAGATGATGCATGCAAGGGAGGGCAAGGTCTTGTGAGCATTTCCATAAGAAGAGTATATATTTCTTCGAAATTTTCAGCCCCCAAAGCTTACCCTAGTATGGGCCAGGTGAAGGGGGACAGTAGAAATATCCGGCTTTGGAGAGAGTTGGGACAAGAAATTTATATCCAGATTTGGAAGTATATTCTCTAGTGAAGGTGTAGGGCCATGTAAGTTTATCTGGAGAGTTTTCAGAGGGAGGGGGGAGATGGATTGTGAGAATAGAGTGGACAAGGAATGGAGGGAGGACTCTGTTAGAAGGTCAACGTTCCAAAATCTTCGTCCATTTACGAGGGAAATAAATTCCGTAACTTTACAGTTGTTGAGATGTGTAGTGTTCAGAAATGTGGTAACGGACATTCCGGTGAAGGTGTCCATTTATCCGTTCCCATATTCACAGAAGCGCCGTCTCCAGTTACCCATGCGCAGCCCTGCTAGATAAGAGATTTGCTTGACAATACACTTTGAGAGCATACAAAGAAGCAGCATCGGGGAGGGAAATTGTGTTGGGTTTTGTAACGGATTACGCAGCGGAATTAAACAAATAAGATCCGCACAACACCCACCAAGGATCACAGGAAGAGACATCATAATGATAGTGAAGGTTCAAGTAACAATTATCTTGTTTGTCTCCTGTGATGACTTCAAACGAAAAATATTGTTTGCGTCTCTATAGCTACTCCACGCCTAAGATCGAGAACTAGATTCCTCCACACTTTTGTGCTGGCAACCGGTGGAAGAAGGAAGAAGAATCACACTAAACAAGCAACCAAGGCCGCACCTACAAGAGGCCGACGACAATGGAGGGGCGGACGGGGGGGGGGGGGGGGGGGTCGGGTTCGGCCCTTCCTTGTCTTGCTCTCTCCTTGCTTTTCTCTCTCTCACTCAATGTGGTATGAGCATTAGTGAGAAAAATAAGCTAGGAGTGTCCTTTCTATAGTCCAACAACTCATTGTTAACTACATAATGGCCCCTCTCCTAATCCTACCCATACACAGATTAGTCCAACTTGCAAATTAGTCCTACTAAGTTTGCAAGTAGTTGCGTATTGATCCTTCTATTAATTAATCATATTAATTAATTCCCAAGTCTAGCTTAATCCTTATGGCGTGTGACCCCATAGTATTAACATGAAGCGGTGTGTCCATGCCACCCAACTGATAGAAATAGTCATTACATTGACAAACCTTGTGCAAGTATTGTCTCATCCCTTTGTCTCTAAATCCGGATTGGACACGAGATATACAAATCACACTCGTATATCCAATCCATAGTTTCTCGATCCTGGGAATAGTCTTATCCATGCAGATAACATCAATATCCTATATTGATTTATCTTAGTCTGGCCAGACATTCTATAAGCACCATCCCTCGAGTGGTCATGGATATTTGCTCCCTTTATGTGGGAGGGACAAATTCTATCTACATCACTACCATCTCTAAGCTTGCTTCCTTATTGTGTCCGATTAACGCCTTTATTACTACCGAGTTACGGTTTAGCGTTTGACGATGTCAAAACACATATTCCACAACTAGAGGATCTAGTGAATTCAAGTCTAAGGATGACAATACCGTTGTCACTACGAGAATCACTTGTGACTTTACATAACTTGTATGTAGCCTTCTCGTTGTGGGTCAATCCAATATGCTATTACTCCTAATGCATACTCATGTGTTGGATCGTGATATCTCCATATCAATCCTCATACTAGTCTATAATTGATCGTCCAATTAATCATTATAATTGACAAGGGATATTTAAGATAAACGAACACATTTGTAATCTAAGGACTTCATTATATTAAATATCTTCATAAATAATATAATGAATATTCTAGCCATAAATAATGTTCATACTAAACAAGATCGCCTATAGGACATCCATTTCAACTATCTCCCACTTGCACTAGAGCCAATCTGGTGCATCTCGTATGCCAATAGATCGTGTGCCCTTCATGCTTGCGCTGAACAAGCGGCTTCGTAAGTGGATCTGGCAGATTCTCATCTGTAGGAATCTTGCATATCTTCACATCTCCTCTATCGATATTATCTTGAACAATATGGAACTTTCTGAGTACGTGTTTGGATTTTTGTTGTCACCTGGGTTCCTCGGATTGTGCGATCGCCCTAGTGTTGTCACAATACAACTCAAATGGATCCACAATACTAGGAACCACACCAAGCTCAGTAATGAATTTCCTAATCCAAACAGCTTCCTTTGCTGAGCCACTCGCAACAATGTACTCAACCTCAGTTTTAGAATCACCAACCGTCTCTTGCTTGGAACTCTTCCAGCTCACAGCTCCTCCATTTAGGCAATACACGAATCCCGACTGCGATCTGAAATCATCTATGTCGGTTTGGAAGCTTGCATCCCTGTAACCCCTTACACGTAACTCTTCCTTCTCTCCATAGATCAAGAACGCATCCTTAGTTCTTCTCAAGCACTTGAGGATGTTCTTGATCGCTATCTAGTGACTCTCACCCGGATTAGATTGATATCTGCTTGTCATACTTAATGCTTATGACACATCCGGTCTAGTACATAACATGACATACATGATGGACCCTATGGACGAGGCATAGGGTACCCTGCTCGTGCGTTCCTTCTCAATCTCATTGGAAGGACAATCATTCTTCAAAAGAGTGATTCCATGCGACATGGGCAAGAATCCCTTCTTGGAATCTTGCATGTTGAACGAATTAAACACCTTGTCTATATATGTACTTTGACTTATGTCTAGCAGCTTCCTCGATCTATCTCTATAGATCTTGATACCAAGTATATAAGCTGCTTCCCCTAAGTCTTTCACTGAGAAACACTTTCCTAGCCAATATTTTACAGATTGCAACATGGGAATGTCGTTTCCAATGAGTATTATGTCTTCCACGTACAAGACCAAAAAAGAAACAGATCTCCCACTAACCTTCTTGTAGACACAAGACTCATCTTCGTTCTTGATGAAGTCAAACTCTTTGACTGCTTCATCAAAACGTCGATTACAACTCCTAGAAGCTTGCTTCAATCCATAAATGGATCGTTGCAGCTTACAGTCTTTATTTGCATGCTCTGGATCCATAAAAACCACATGTCATATATACATCCTCGAGGATGTTTCCATACAGAAACGCTGTTTTGACATCCATCTGCCAAATCTCATAGTCGTAGTAAGCTGCAATAGCAAGTAAAATTCGAATGGATTTGGTCATTGCGACTGGTGAAAAGGTTTCATCATAGTCTATATCATGAATCTGTTTGAATCCTTCTACCATTGACAGCGTAAACCTATCTGCTTTTTCGCAAGGGTACGATCAAGTAATATAGAGTATGTATTTATGACTCTGATTGTCGAACCCTCGAGAACAGTTTAAGTTTTACTTATCAGAACTAGAAATAAATACAAAGCTGTAAAAAAGGAGGAAAGTTGGGATGTGATTATACTCAACTAATTTGCAGTAAATAAAGCAATACTTAGAAAAGCTTATTTTATTTTTTTAGTAATTTTCTGAAGATTGTTGTAGTTGTAAAAGTTGATGATTCTAAGAATCTAGATCCCAGGATCCCCTAGGGTTACTTTTCAGCTTGCCTGGTGTACTTGATTTCAGAAACACACAGTAGTCTTGTTTATGCCAGCAAATAATTAGTACAATCTCCTCTCGGTCTCATGTACCTGTCACTCTCCCACATATTTTGGGTCCTCTCGGTCCACCTAAATCTACAGGTTTGTTCTAAGTCTGCTAAGGTTACAGGTTCTCCTCTCGGTCTCCCCCTAAACGTCTAGCAGTTAGTCTAATGCTTCTGGCTAACACCCTGGTTCTTTTCACCTCTCGGTCCATCAAGATAGGGTATTAAATCCTGTCTTTTCTTCCTAACTCTCACTGGCCACTCTTGCGCACCAGATCCTGTCTATAACACTCCTGGGTGATCAAGCAATTCATGTATGTTCATAAAATCAAAGACAAGATAATAAACAATCCATCCTGTATTAAGACTTCAAACTAGTCATGCATCTGAAAATCAAACAAACCAGTCTGCTGAATTCATAAACCCTAGGTTCACCAAGAAACTAGGAAAATGGTTTAGCTAGCTTGCATTATTGAAAGACACTGTTTCATAAAAGAAACAAGAAAAGATCATACGAGTTTATGGCTGAATACTGAAAAACTGCTCCAATCCTGCTCTGCTCCAATCCTGACGGCTCTGATACTGGCTGCTGTGATGATGATTGTGTATGTGTAACCCTAATTCTGTGCTGGGACACCTCCTTTTATACTGCCACAGTCTCTAAACTGATGCACGAAATTCCTGTTCTACCCTTGCAAAAACCCGTCCTGGAAGCTTCTGGAAACCCATCGTGCGTTCGAACGCAGCTCCCCTGCGTTCAAACGCAGTGCGTCTGAACGCACATCTCCTGCGTTTGAACGCAGGCCTTAAACAATTCTCTCCTTCTTCATTCTGGCTTCTCGGACTTGTGCGTCTGATCGCAGCTTCCCTGCGTCTGAACGCACCCCTTGGTCTTCACGGTTCTGGAGTCAAGTCCTGCGTCTGAACGCACAGACTTAGCCCCTTTTCTCTGCCTTTCTCCCTTCTGCTGCCATGTTGTGCATCTGAACGCAGGTCCTGCGTCTGAACGCACAGACTTGAATTTTTCTGCACCTTTTTTGCTCAGCTTTCTTGATACGCTGCCTCCAAATCCAAGTCAATCTCATGCATTTCTCGGAACCTGTTACCTGCACATCATAACATGTACCCGCGATCATATCCAACAAACACAATTACGCATGAAATTACTCAAATCTTACGATCATGTCCTATAAGTCTCTGCCTCGTATCAAGTGAAAAATAGGCTGAAAATGGGCAAACTCAACTCTCGCAGGGTTAGAACCAATGGTAAAAAAATGTCCCAAACTAATCCCATTTTCAAGCTATCAAAATACCCCCACATTAAACTCTGCTCGTCCCGAGCAGACCCTTGCATACTGCCTTGCAGACCCTTCTTTTGCATACTTCACTTGCATACTTCTCCCATTTATCACAGATTCATGCTACAGACCAAAAGACTCAACAGCTTACTAACTCAGACAGAGAATAAACACAAACTGACCTAAGACACAATTTTTTTTTGTTTTTTTTGTTTTTTGTTTTTTTTTTTGTTTTTTTGAGATTGGGCAACCTCTCCATCATGAACCGAAATCATCAAATCCTCACAAGCTCATTTTGAAATTTCACAACACGTAGCAAGAAATGATATATGATGATTCTGTGCACAAACTCACTAAGGCGTCCCCAAACTTCCACCAAACCAAACGAAGATACGGCACGTATTTTGACTCTGAGGGTCTAGGCATCTCAAGTCACTAGATGGTTTTTCATCGCCAAGTCATTTGAGGTTTTCAGACCCTCTTAGCCGTTATTGCTTTTGAAATGCAAATTGTCCCATTGCTGGGAGACACAGCTCCTGTGTAATACGGCTTGACTTTAGTTTCCCTCTTAAGCTCTAGATTGGACTGAATCCAAATTTTCCGCGTGAGCGGAAGCACATTATGTTGTTTCTCCTTGTAGCACAAATATATATATATATATATATATATATATATTCTGTTTTTTACAACCGTGCATTAGAGCTTAAGAGTGTGGTCTTTTTAGGATTTTCTCTTGGAACCACCTTAAGGGATGGTGGTGTACGCTCCCCGACTTCGCTTAGGCCGAAGACTCGTACCACATAAAACTGACTCTACACGAAGGTCCACCCCAGATTCCAAGAGTCCACAAGTTTCCACGGGAAACGGAGTATTCAACTACCTAGAGACCAAATCCTCCTAGCACACTAGAGAAGCCAAAAGTATGCCTGTTATCTACTTTCACCATGAATACCCGGGACATCCTGTCGTGAGACTTGCGCGCAAAATACTAAAATTAAAGTATCCCTACTACGGTGCTTCCTACTCTCATGAGCTCTTTCACTGGATTCTCTTCAGTTTCTAGGTCTTAGGTTGCCCTTTCTCAAAAGATTTTAAATATTTATTATTATTTTTTTAAATATATATGCAAGGTCAGAAAAATCGGTAGGTAGACTCAACAGAATAAACGTGCTGACTCAAAAAATGAAAACAAAATTAAAAGAAAATTGACAAAAATATGCTGACATGGCTATGCAGGAGGACACGATTCCCCACCCCCACACTAGAGGTGGCGCGTCCTCGTGACGCTACTGATCTGGCCTGTAACTCGAATCTGTGTTCTCCGGAGTAGACTGGTCGGTCGGCTCGGGAGATGGTTCAGGGGTGCGCCCTCTGGGACGTTTCCTCGCAGCCTGTCGTGCTGCGGCAGCGGTACCAGCGTGGCTGGCACCAGGATGGGCACTGCTGGCCCCTGGGTCTACATGCTGCCTGGGTGGGTACTGGGTACCGGGTCTGCCGGGGTCACCAACACTGTCTGCGTGTTCCGGACTCGGGGTGGGGTCATGGCCAGAGAAGCTGTCATAGGGCCGACTATCTTCCATTGTCCAACTGGGACAGTTGTCACTAGAATAGTGGTCCGAGAAGTTAAATTTCTTACCACGCATATTGCTCTGAATCTCAGCGAGGGAAGCCTCATGAGCTCGCAATGCAGCTGTGTTAGCATGGTAAATATGCTTCTGGGTTTTGAACAACTTTCCAAGACCCCTGGCCATTTTCTTGACCGTCCTTACCAGGTAGTTCTGCATTTTTTCTTGGGCCTTAATTTTCTTCCTGACCCATTCCTCATGCTCAGTCCTCTCCAGGCGCCCAAAAGAACTGCGCCTGGCCCCTCTGCTAGACTGCCCTAGGTCGGGCTCGGTCTGCCTGTGTCCACTGAAACTAGCAGATCGGGGCATTCGAAGGGGACCTGGTAAGGCTGGAAAACCCCCCTCACCGGGTGGAGGTGGTGGTGGCATGCCATCACCCCCACCATGAGGCGGAGCACCATCATCATCATCATCATCATCATCATCCTCGTCCACTTGGACATATTCTGGAGGCCCATGCAGAGCCTCGTGCAAAGCACATCTCATCTTGCGGTACTTGCGTACCTGAACCGGTCGGATATCTCTCAGCTCACCAGGAATTGGCCCCTTATAATCCTGTGCCATTTTAGTCAACATCCCCAGAAGACCCAAACCCTTCTTACTGTGGGACTCTCGTCTTTCCCGAAAAAACTCACAAATAATCTCCGGGAGGCTCACAGGCTCTCTGGCCATCAGACAGTACACCAAAAGGGCAACATTATAGTCTATACGGGTCATGTGTTTAATGCCCACAATCCGGTTGTTGACCCACTCAGTCCACCATGTAACACCCTGGAAATTCTTATAGGGGTCCAACTGTAATATTTAAAAAAATTAGAGTTAGTTGTGTAATTGACCTATTTAGCAGTGTTGTCGACATCTATTCAGCAGGGAACATTTAGAAATGTGAATGCCTTATGGGGTTAAGATTTAATTACTAAGGAACTGGTGCTCAAGTATAATTTGGTGCTCAAGTATAATTTAGTAATACTTGAGTTTCTGGCTAAAATTGGCCATACTGAGATAGTTGGGAAATTGTGGAATTCTTGTGAGATTTTTCTTAAAATATGGGGAAATAACGCAATATCGAAAACATCAAACTTTTCTTATAATCCTTCTAGTACCTCCCATAACTTTGTGTAAAATACACTTCCACCCTAATATGCATGCTTGCCACTTGGCAAGTTCATTGTGACAACTCATGGGGTTAGGTGGCAGCACCACCCTCTCTACTCTGATCTGATGGAATAGGTGAGAAAAAAGGGGAGAAACTTGTTGATGATCTTCAACCTCTTCTCCATGAAGAACCACCAAAAATTGCACCACCTTCACCAAAAATTGCACCACCTTCATCACCCCTCCTTTTTGGAACCTGCTACTATCCTCAGAAGCTCAAAGGCCTTCAACTTAGTCGGGATTACACTAGAGATGAGAGAGAATTTCTGTTGAAGCTCAAGAACAACAAGAATGACCTTCACCTCTGCATTCACCCTTTCAACTCCTTCAAATCCGGAGCTGCTGTAGGTGGAGAATCATTGGGTGATGGCGACAAAAAGCCCTCAATCGATTCCTACATCGGGTAAGTATCAAGGTCAGATTTCGGGTTTCAAGTTCAAGAACCCTAGCCTCGGGTTCCATCAATCCCTGCCTCCCTATTGATTTTCGGTCCAAGTAACTCGTGGTTTCGTGTTTTTGAGGGGTTTGTGAGAACGGGAGTATGAAATATGGGCTGTAACTCATCGATTTCCTTTGGAGTCGCCGGAAAATGGACAAAATGCTCGCTGGAAAATGCCATAGCCGCTGAAACTTCGGTAATGGCTTGTTCCTTGTTTTTTTTGTACCTCATGCATATTAATGATCCTAGGAATGTGTAGAACACTTCCGGACCCTGAAATCGTGCCAAGATTCAGGTTTGAATGAGTTAATCCTCAGATTGTTCATCATTTTTTCTGGAACATTTTTATGCCCTGTAAATGATAGTATATGTCCCTTGATCTTGGGTGTCTTGGGTTGATTCTTGACTCCTTGGAAAGCCTGCATGTAGCTCTACAACCCGTAGGTTTATCATTTGTTCCAAAACAGCCTCTGAGTGCATCAAAAATTCGATTGAAGTTGAGGTTTTTCCGATTCTTGAGGACCAGTTCTTGAACCTGGAAATATGCACACTCCAGGGCCGTGTTTTGAGGCCTGTATCTCTCTCACTGTATAATGAATTTCAGAGCTTGATAGCTCTTTGAAAAGATTAAGAGAAACTCTTTAATAGTGTAGTGTTTGGCACCTCTGAATAGATGTTTAGATTCCCTGAAAATCAACTTGAACTTGAGATCAAATGGCTGAAAATTACCTTGCTTTTGAGCTGTGTTTTGTGCCCACTTTGCAGCCCTGTATCTCTCACCTCGTTTGTCGGATTGAACTCTTGTTTCTTCTTACTTGGAGATGGTTGTGAGATCTTCAATTCCATGTAAAGAGCTTCCCCAACAGTGTTGAGAGTGTCTTTAAAATCTTTGTTAAAGTCGCTGCATAAATGTTCGTAAAACTGTCAACAATCTAATTTTTTTCCAAGTATAAAACCTCTCTTAATTTTGCCCAAGACTCATATGCATTATCTCTTTCTATATTTTGAGTCTATATGAACTTGAATATGTTCTAAAATCCTTGTTTTGACAACGTCATAGCACTATTTCCAGTATCCTAAATATTTTTCTCAGTTGTTCATAATTTGACTCTGAAAATGGACTTGTTGGGTCAAATTCACTCAATCTTTCACTTCCCGTGTGTTAGTGAAATGACCACACTAACCTTAACCTACTATTCTTCTCTTTAGAAAATAAAGTTTACCCATAGAACATGAAAGAATTTGACCTTTATGCTGTAACATCTTCTGATGATATTAACACTGTCAATGAAACCTTTGAATATTTCAATATACTTCAAGACACCATCTGAGTATAAATTGCACATTGAAGTCTAGAATTTGAAAATCTTACCTTTTCAGTGGTTACTCAAGTAAATCCCTTAAAACTCTTATCTGTCCATCATAAATAACAAGAAACACATAGAAAGTTTCTATAACAATAGTACTCGGTATAAAAGGAAAAGTAAGGTTTCAAAGCATTGTAAAAGTTTCTACCAAAAAAAATCTAGAAAAAAACTTTGACATAGAACAATTTTCAAGACCTTTGATAACAACTGATGTGTTTGATTTCATCTTCATTGCGGCTGTGGTTGATACCCTTCATTTGGTTTTCCTTAAAAAGTCAAAGGAGCAGCTAACTTGTATTTTGTAGACACTCTTTCCCACCCCCGCCAACCCGAGAAAAAGTTACAATACATATAGAAGCACTAAGAGGTTAAACTCTGATAGCCTCGAGAAATGACCTTCACAAATTCTTTTTTTCTCGGTTCTCTTTCATTTAGTCCTGTGATCAGCTTTCACCAAATGGATAAGGGCCTCTGTCTCCTCTTCTCTCTCTCACACTGCAACTCCTATCTAGTTTACTACAGCCTCCTTGAGAAAAGTTGCTCATGCTTTTATTCTAAAACGAACTTTCAAGTTTGACCAAATTTGATCTTCTGAGAATACATGTTTGGCCAAACTGTGTAAGAAGGGCAAAACTATAATTTTACTTAAAAATTGCATTAAGACTAGATTAGACGTTCTGGGAACACCCACATGACCAATGTAGGTAATTGGAGTCTAAATAAGCTGTTATGAGTTATTAGTTGACCGAGTTACTATCAAGGGTATTTCTGCATTTTTCAAAAATAAGGGGCTTGAGTGTAAATAATTAAAAGTTGTAGTTTCAACTCTATAACTACCTGAGGGTGTTAAAGTGATGATTTCATGCTGTTAAACATAGTTTGACTTGTCTGGGGAGTTTAGGCCCAGTCGGGGGCCAAAGTGCAGTTTCACCAAACTGTAGGGACTTGAGTGTAAATAATCTAAACGGAGATACAATCTTAAGTGAACAACTTGGTGACTTAGTAGCTCTTGAGACTAGCTAGTTATGCATAACTAAGGGGTTCAGGAACAGTTGGATAAGACTGAGACTTGAGAAGCAATAGGGTCAATCAGGGCTAAACAGCTACCATGACACTTGCATATGCATTTTTACCTCACCAAAAGAGGACTTGTACTAATAAGTAATTATACACTTGTATGTGTAGAGATTGTCAGGATAGAGAATCAGCGAGGTTGGTCATGAATACTAGGCAGGCTTCCAGGTAAGCACGTAATTGCTTATTTGCTTATGAGAAATGATGAATTAGTGGCATGCATGTGTCTACGAGTATAAGATACAGATGAATAACAAAATGCAGAGCTTGGACATCTATATATGCTGATAAATAGGTAAGTATGAGTAATGTTCATGATGATCTTGTATACTTACTTAGTAACTGATTCATGCACCCTAGACCTTGATATGGTCAAATACTTATGGGACCCGGTCTACGGGCTTAATACAACTGTGGTCGTTCTTCGGGCTTTACATTCATGCCCTAGGGGATTAGTCGGTACATTGCTAGCTCCCGACTTGTAGGCAACTAGTACTACTCTCTGGACTGACGATCCAGTAGGGGGTGTGCACACTTAAGGTCTAGTCTGTCTTGGTGGATTAATGGGTGGTAGAGGAATGGGGAACTGAATATGGAATAGGCGTAACTGTGTTTATAATGGGTAATTATGATTACTAGTATACCGCTCTCTTGACTACTTTATGTGAGTCAGGATACTGGGACAAATGTCTACGATTACAAGTTTAAGCTTTCAAAAATATCATTTATAAATATCTGCTTTGTTATAGAGTCTTTTCTAGATGTTGGAATCTGACGCCGTGACGTGACTGCCTTCCATTTTTGGCAGGTGAGTACGCGGGATGCTGGGAAGTAGACAAACACTTAGAAGCTACCACGTTAGAATATAAGCAATACAGTTGTAAGTTTTATTTAAGTTATTGTTTCTTTAATTCCGTCTCGTAACAGAACCGTTAGATTTATCCTTGCTGAGCACTTCCGTGCTTGGCGAAGGGCATCTCCGGAGAGTCTGAGAGATCGAAGTATCATTCTCCAGTACTCTAGGATGGGGGTGTTACAGATGGTATCAGAGCATTGGTTCTGTGAAAAGACAGAATTAGAAACTCAAATTAATAGGTGGATAGAGTTTTTTAATTTAAAACTCGATAGGAAAGAGACTAAAACTGGAATAGGTGGTCGGCGGAGAGCACTAGCGAGAGAGCTATATATGCATTTCGAGGCCAAATAGACCTATGTTGTTGGAATCTCAGGCCAAGATTCAAGTTGTTGCATTGTTTTACATGATATCAAGACTGCATTATATTAGTAGATCATTAGACATGGAACAGTACTTTGTTTTCTATCGGTATGATCCGGGAAGTGGATAAAGGGGCTGGTATGAATCATCTGTGGTGTGAATCAGTCTAGTATAACAATGATATTATTTGAGAATATCAGTTCTGTCAGCCAGAGAGCTGCCACATGGTTGAGCAGGAATTTTCTGAAACAAAATCAAAATTAACTTTCATGGTTAGTTATGGATTGGAATGGCTAAGTTAACATATAATTCTGTAGTTGAATGACTCTGTCATGCTAGAGGAATAGTGAGGAACTTGATAGAGGGTTGGTAAGAAAACTGTATGGTATAAACCTATTTGATATGGTACCAATATACTTGTTGATATCTGTGTTGTTAGTAAATGAGCTGGCATGTAATTGGAGGAGAATCTCTTGAAATCAAACTAATGTTAGTTGCATAATTGAATAGGAACTGAAACTGTAAATTTGGGGTATAGTCTTATAGTGGGATGACCTTGCCATGCATTCCAGGTCTGCGTAGGCATCTGATAGGGGAAAACAGATAAGAAATAGTTAGGATTTATTAGTATGAAATTGTAGTATGAAATAAAGTGTACGAGATGTGATACAGGCACTTTGGAACACCGAATAAAAGAATTTAGGAAATGATCAGGAGGATAGAAATGTTCTATCAGGTGTACTTTTGGGGATAAGTGATGGGATTGAGATATAATCGTATCAAGAAGAAAGGATTGTGATGAGGGGTATCATAGAAACATGGGAGTGGGAATGGCCAGATAGTGTGAATGACAAGCTGGTTGGGAACCGAAAGAGGTTCGAATAGAGACATTTAGAGGGTTAATACCAAAGGTAAAGTTTTAAGTGTGAGGGGCCAGTCTATCAGGGGGTTTATTTACCAGAATATAAGTGGAAGTGAAGATTGAACGTAAGTGGATACGCAAGGTAAAGCAAATTAGTGAGATGTTAGATACAGAGTTAGGGGTCAGGGTGTAAACAAATTTTCTTTCATCAGGTTACGGGTGGAAATTGAAGTATTCATACATAAGTGGCTGTACCAGAATAAGGGGGGTGAGAGGATCATGGTAGAGGTGACAAGAAAAGGGGATTGCGTAATTTCTAAATGTTCTATGACAAGAGAGACGCAATATGTTGATATAGTAAAAGGACTAGCGCGTAGGTGGGGGTAATACGAGATCTAAGAAGGAAATATTCGGAATGGGTAAATAGGGTTGAGCACATTAGGAATAGTTTGTGATTATGTCAAACTGATGTAAGAATTAAGGCACATTACGAATAAAGGATGAGGAATAATAATCTTTAGTACTCAAGAGTGAGGGTATTGGGGAGAGATAGGGGAATGTTTATTAAACGCATATATAGGAAATGCGAGTCGTGACCTATTCACTGGATATTAAGTACATGGTGGAGGAATAGTGGGAAATCACGGTAAGGTTAAAGGAGATTCAGGCTTGTGTTCACATGGATTGGGATAAAGCTAAGGGAGGCACAAGTAGTTGAGAATTAAGAATGGAAATTCGGAGTCAGAAGAATAAGCGAAGGGGATTGTAACTCAGATGGAGCTTCAAATATTGCTACATGTAGTGTAAGTGTCTAAAATAGTAGGGAAGCGAAGGGAATCAGATTGATTACAACACTAAAGGACTGCTAAATGGGAGTGAATCAGGACTGGTAATAGTGAGGCACAACAGCCACATAATGGATGGGCAGATAGAGCGTAATATCAGGAGAGTGTGAGTCATCTGGAGACATTGCACTCGGAAGTAGGAGCCGTGGGAGGTTAAATAAGGTACTTATCTGTAGAAATTAAGCATTAGTGAATTGAGGAAAGATGAATTGGATTAGTGGATCAAGGAACACAAAATACTTGAAATTATTGGAGGAATATGTATGAGGAGAGATTCAAGAAATGTATGGGGGGGGGGGGTGCTGAAGGAATGGATCAATAATAAGGAAATAAGCGAATATCAGAGTAACTAACCAAATAGGGGGCAAGATTTGAAGAGGTTTTGAACCAAAAATTAGGGTAAAAGAAGTGAGACATACAGGAATGACAAGTGAAAGCTTAAGGGCCATTTCAGGGTATGGACATAACTGGTGAGTGATGAAAGCTCAAAGGAAAGATGGGCATAGTTGGGTAATGATCATTATTGTAAAGGTTAAAGGATTTGGGAACTTGAGGAGTAAGTCGGGAATAGAATGGTTAACAGTGAAGGACAAAATGTCAAAGAAGGTAATTGGGAATATGTCATCAAGCATGGATGGTAAAGTCCCGGAACGTTAGGCAGTGTTACGGATTGTCAATAATTATAAGGAGGTGGTGAGGATGCGGGGGGATTTCCAGGAGTCGGACAAGGAAAACGGGATATAGTAAGGATAAACATCAGGTTTTAGGATTTCATAGAGTCGAATGGTGAGCAGTGCATCAAAGGTTATAAAAACTTAGTAAATCAGGGACAATAAGAAGTAAATAACCCAGTTTCGGATGAGGGGGCACGTAGGAGAATCTAGAAAAGAGTACATGGAAGTGACATGATGAAATTGAAGATTCGTCATCAGTGTTAATTAAACCAAAGAAGGGAAGAAATAAGGCGTCAGGGTAGACATCAGCTTGGATTTGTTCAAGTAATGACAAGGAGATTTAAAGTATACAGTGGAAGCTGATTAGGTGTAAGGGAAGCTCGTGAAGACATTACAAGAAAGGATATAGACTGTTTAGTTGTCATAAAGGAAACAATATGTGTTGGACAATGGGAAGTGGCACTAAGTTTGTTGCCAATGGAATGTCATATTCATCCAGGGTAAGAGATTAGGTCAAATGGAGATGTTTAGATAGGAACTTGTTAGTGATGAAAACCTTAAAGCTTGGAAGGAGGTAATACCAAAGGGTCAGGGAAACGTATCGGATCATCAAGGTTACGGGAAACAATGAAGGGTGGAGTCGACAAGACAAGCATGGACAGCGAAGGGTGTAGGATTTTGGGAATTAAAGGCATAACATGGATACTAAGATACCCATCGACATTCTACCTGGAAATGTAAGGACTAGAGTGGCAACATATAACTCTTATAGTATGAGACCTAAACGAGATATGAAAGAAAGGGGTACAATTTAGTTGGGAATGGTATGGTTCCAAGTTAAGGAATACAAGTGAGGCTGCTACAGTAGGACAATAGGGACTGTCTAAGTACATTTTTGGATCGAACGAATCAAACCAATAGAGAATATGAGCAACAAGAAATCCGATCGGCGTAGATGACACAGAGGCAAACTAGAGGAGGTTATAACTATCACCTAGCTGAGTATCGATGTCGGTCGAGAATTCACAAGGTAATGGAATTGTAAGGCGAGAAAGCCAACATTGATTCTAGATTAAATAAGGGGAAGGTTATGAGGGATAGTTGAGGTAAGGTGATCTTCGGGGGCGAAGATTTTTTTAAGGGGGGCAGAATGTAACACCCTGGAAATTCTTATAGGGGTCCAACTGTAATATTTAAAAAAATTAGAGTTAGTTGTGTAATTGAGCTATTTAGCAGTGTTGTCGACATCTATTCAGCAGGGAACATTTAGAAATGTGAATGCCTTATGGGGTTAAGATTTAATTACTAAGGAACTGGTGCTCAAGTATAATTTGGTGCTCAAGTATAACTTAGTAATACTTGAGTTTCTGGCTAAAATTGGCCATACTGAGATAGTTGGGAAATTGTGGAATACTTGTGAGATTTTTCTTAAAATATGGGGAAATAACGCAATATCGAAAACATCAAGCTTTTCTTATAATCCTTCTAGTACATCCCCTAACTTTGTGTAAAATACACTTCCACCCTAATATGCATGCTTGCCACTTGGCAAGTTCATTGTGACAACTCATGGGGTTAGGTGGCAGCACCACCCTCTCTACTATGATGTGATGGAATAGGTGAGAAAAAAGGGGAGAAACTTGTTGATGATCTTCAACCTCTTCTCCATGAAGAACCACCAAAAATTGCACCACCTTCACCAAAAATTGCACCACCTTCATCACCCCTCCTTTTTGGAACCTGCTACTATCCTCAGAAGCTCAAAGGCCTTCAACTTAGTCGGGATTACACTAGAGATGAGAGAGAATTTTTGTTGAAGCTCAAGAACAACAAGAATGACCTTCACCTCTGCATTCACCCTTTCAACTCCTTCAAATCCGGAGCTGCTGTAGGTGGAGAATCATTGGGTGATGGCGACAAAAAAGCCCTCAATCGATTCCTACATCGGGTAAGTATCAAGGTCAGATTTCGGGTTTCAAGTTCAAGAACCCTAGCCTCGGGTTCCATCAATCCCTGCCTCCCTGTTGATTTTCGGTCCAAGTAACTCGTGATTTCGTGTTTTTGAGGGGTTTGTGAGAACGGGAGTACGAAATATGGGCTGTAACTCATCGATTTCCTTTGGAGTCGCCGGAAAATGGACAAATTGCTCGCTGGAAAATGCTATAGCCGCTGAAACTTCAGTAATGGCTTGTTCCTTGGTTTTTTTTTGTACCTCATGCATATTAATGATCCTAGGAATGTGTAGAACACTTCCGGACCCTGAAATCGTGCCAAGATTCAGGTTTGAATGAGTTAATCCTCAGATTGTTCATCATTTTTTCTGGAACATTTTTATGCCCTGTAAATGATAGTATATGTCCCTTGATCTTGGGTGTCTTGGGTTGATTCTTGACTCCTTGGAAAGCCTGCATGTAGCTCTACAACCCGTAGGTTTATCATTTGTTCCAAAACAGCCTCTGAGTGCATCAAAAATTCGATTGAAGTTGAGGTTTTTCCGATTCTTGAGGACCAGTTCTTGAACCTGGAAATATGCACACTCCAGGGCCGTGTTTTGAGGCCTGTATCTCTCTCACTGTATAATGAATTTCAGAGCTTGATAGCTCTTTGAAAAGATTAAGAGAAACTCTTTAATAGTGTAGTGTTTGGCACCTCTGAATAGATGTTTAGATTCCCTGAAATCAACTTGAACTTGAGATCAAATGGCTGAAAATTACCTTGCTTTTGAGCTGTGTTTTGTGCCCACTTTGCAGCCCTGTATCTCTCACCTCGTTTGTCGGATTGAACTCTTGTTTCTTCTTACTTGGAGATGGTTGTGAGATCTTCAATTCCATGTAAAGAGCTTCCCCAACAGTGTTGAGAGTGTCTTTAAAATCTTTGTTAAAGTCGCTGCATAAATGTTCGTAAAACTGTCAACAATCTAATTTTTTTCCAAGTATAAAACCTCTCTTAATTTTGCCCAAGACTCATATGCATTATCTCTTTCAATATTTTGAGTCTATATGAACTTGAATATGTTCTAAAATCCTTGTTTTGACAACGTCATAGCACTATTTCCAGTATCCTAAATATTTTTCTCAGTTGTTCATAATTTGACTCTGAAAATGGACTTGTTGGGTCAAATTCACTCAATCTTTCACTTCCCGTGTGTTAGTGAAATGACCACACTAACCTTAACCTACTATTCTTCTCTTTAGAAAATAAAGCTTACCCATAGAACATGAAAGAATTTGACCTTTATGCTGTAACATCTTCTGATGATATTAACACTGTCAATGAAACCTTTGAATATTTCAATATACTTCAAGACACCATCTGAGTATAAATTGCACATTGAAGTCTAGAATTTGAAAATCTTACCTTTTCAGTGGTTACTCAAGTAAATCCCCTAAAACTCTTATTTGTCCATCATAAATAACAAGAAACACATAGAAAGTTTCTATAACAATAGTACTCGGTATAAAAGGAAAAGTAAGGTTTCAAAGCATTGTAAAAGTTTCTACCAAAAAAAATCTAGAAAAAAACTTTGACATAGAACAATTTTCAAGACCTTTGATAACAACTGATGTGTTTGATTTCATCTTCATTGCGGCTGTGGTTGATACCCTTCATTTGGTTTTCCTTAAAAAGTCAAAGGAGCAGCTAACTTGTATTTTGTAGACACTCTTTCCCACCCCCGCCAACCCGAGAAAAATTTACAATACATATAGAAGCACTAAGAGGTTAAACTCTGATAGCCTCGAGAAATGACCTTCACAAATTCTTTTTTTCTCGGTTCTCTTTCATTTAGTCCTGTGATCAGCTTTCACCAAATGGATAAGGGCCTCTGTCTCCTCTTCTCTCTCTCACACTGCAACTCCTATCTAGTTTACTACAGCCTCCTTGAGAAAAGTTGCTCATGCTTTTATTCTAAAACGAACTTTCAAGTTTGACCAAATTTGATCTTCTGAGAATACATGTTTGGCCAAACTGTGTAAGAAGGGCAAAACTATAATTTTACTTAAAAATTGCATTAAGACTATATATACGTTCTGGAAACACCCACATGACCAATGTAGGTAATTGGAGTCTAAATAAGCTATTATGAGTTATTAGTTGACCGAGTTACTATCAAGGGTATTTCTGCATTTTTCAAAAATAAGGGGCTTGAGTGTAAATAATTAAAAGTTGTAGTTTCAACTCTATAACTACCTGAGGGTGTTAAAGTGATGATTTTATGCTGTTAAACATAGTTTGACTTGTCTGGGGAGTTTAGGCCCAGTCGGGGGCCAAAGTGCAGTTTCACCAAACTGTAGGGACTTGAGTGTAAATAATCTAAACGGAGATACAATCTTAAGTGAACAACTTGGTGACTTAGTAGCTCTTGAGACTAGCTAGTTATGCATAAGTAAGGGGTTCAGGAACAGTTTGATAAGACTGAGACTTGAGAAGCAATAGGGTCAATCAGGGCTAAACAGCTACCATGGCACTTGCATATGCATTTTTACCTCACCAAAAGAGGACTTGTACTAATAAGTAATTATACACTTGTATGTGTAGAGATTGTCAGGATAGAGAATCAGCGAGGTTGGTCATGAATACTAGGCAGGCTTCCAGGTAAGCACGTAATTGCTTATTTGCTTATGAGAAATGATGAATTAGTGGCATGCATGTGTCTACGAGTATAAGATACAGATGAGTAACAAAATGCAGAGCTTGGACATCTATATATGCTGATAAATAGGTAAGTATGAGTAATGTTCATGATGATCTTGTATACTTACTTAGTAACTGATTCATGCACCCTAGACCTTGATATGGTCAAATACTTATGGGACCCGGTCTACGGGCTTAATACAACTATGGCCGTTCTTCGGGCTTTACATTCATGCCCTAGGGGCTTAGTCGGTACATTGCTAGCTCCCGACTTGTAGGCAACTAGTACTACTCTCTGGACTGACGATCCAGTAGGGGGTGTGCACACTTAAGGTCTAGTCTGTCTTGGTGGATTAATGGGTGGTAGAGGAATGGGGAACTGAATATGGAATAGGCGTAACTGTGTTTATAATGGGTAATTATGATTACTAGTATACCGCTCTCTTGACTACTTTATGTGAGTCTGGATACTGGGACAAATGTCTACGATTACAAGTTTAAGCTTTCAAAAATATCATTTATAAATATCTACTTTGTTATAGAGTCTTTTCTAGATGTTGGAATCTGACGCCGTGACGTGACTGCCTTCCATTTTTGGCAGGTGAGTACGCGGGATGCTGGGAAGTAGACAAACACTTGGAAGCTACCACGTTAGAATATAAGCAATACAGTTGTAAGTTTTATTTAAGTTATTGTTTCTTTAATTCCGTCTCGTAACAGAACCGTTAGATTTATCCTTGCTGAGCACTTCCGTGCTTGGCGAAGGGCATCTCCGGAGAGTCTGAGAGATCGAAGTATCATTCTCCAGTACTCTAGGATGGGGGTGTTACACACCATCTCGCCTCTCGAATCAAATAGGTAGCAGGGAGTTTCCGGTAGGAAGGACTCTGGTGTGGGTAATACCAAGCAGCGCCTGGTACACCCGCACACAGGGTGTGAAGGATTTGTTCGCTAAGCTGTTCAGAGGGATGACGCCGCAGTTCCTGAAACTGACAATCGTCCAACACTAATTCCAGACCCAAACTCTCTTGAATACTCTCTGGGGTGATCCTAATCCAGGTCTTTCTGCAGTAAATCCAGTCAATTGACTGGGCTTCACTGTTCATGCACTGCTGAAGATTACTGAAAATCTCCTTAGCCAGCACAGAACTGACTTGCAGATTGGTAAAGCCGGTAAACAAGTCCCCAAAATGATCCTGCCCAGTAAAGTTGAACAGGTCTTCCCCCATAGACACAATATCACGAGGAAAAGTTCTCTCAGCGGGTATGTCATACCTAATCTTTTTGTCTTGCAGAAAGAAACGGCGAGCCTCCATATTGACAAACCTATGGTCACAGAAATGGTCGACCCTAAGCAGTCTGCAATCTATGATGTTCAAGGGTGCGATTTCCCTATCAGGCCTCATATATGGTCTGTCCTCATCCATTTCAAAAAATCAAGTAGAAAAAATGGAAATCTTCAAAGAGAGAGAAAAAACAGAACCTGGCTACCCGGAGTGAATCTTACGGGTACAGATCTGGAAACTGCTATGTGAAGCGGATCTGGAGATGTTTGGATCGGATGAGTGTGACCACCCCCACACTGTTTCTGACAGTTTGGTGTCCCTGCGGTGGTAGTCGGAGATTGCTGGCGGATAACTGCTGCTGGCGGCTGCTAGGTCAGAGAGAATTTCTAGAGAGAGAGTTTGAAAACTGGTTGACTGAAGTGAAAATGAGTCACTTTCACCCGTACAGTATATATAGGAAAACTTTCAGAAATTGCATAATGGCCCCTGAAATTCAATTTTTTTCAAAATTTTTCAAAATTTTCTGATCCCGCTCGATTGTGCGTTTGAACGCATCTTCTGCGTTTGAACACAATGCTTTACTTTTCTGGGAATTTGTGAATCTGCTTGAACAGCGTTTGAACGCACAATGTGCGTTTGAACGCACAACTTGATGTTCTCTGAATTTCTGGGTTTGATGAACTGCGTTTGAACGCACATGAGCTGCGTTTAAACGCACTGCTTGTTTCTGCAATTCTTCGGATGAGTTGCGTTTGAACGCTCAATGTGCGTTTGGACGCATGCCTTCTCTCTAGAAACGTCTGTTGATTAGTTTCTGCGTTCAGACGCACCTTCTGCGTTTAAACGCACTTCCTTAGGCTTTTCCAGTCTTTCTCTTGCGTTTGAACGCACCTCGTGCGTCTGAACGCCCATGTGTTAGCTGTAAATCTTCATTTTATTGCATGCGTTTGAACGCATGCCGTCTGCGTTTAAGCGCATAAGTGTTAGCCATTTTCTGAGTTTCTGCGGTAGAGTCGTGGTTCTGCGTTTGAACGCGCCTTTCGCGTCTAAACGCACGCGTGCGTTTAAACGCACATCACTTGCGTTTGAACGCATGCCTATGATTCCTGAAACACTGAATTCAATATTAAACCCCTCTTTCTCACTTTTCTCTCAAATTATGAACATTTTATAATAAATACTAAATATATAAAAACAACTAATCTACGTTGGGTTGCCTCCCAACCAGCGCTTGTGATTTACAGTCGACAGCCCGACTTTGTTACCTCTTTTATGATCAAGGAAGGTCAAGGTAGATCGCCTCTACCTCTATGATCTGCTGAGGATCTCTGTATGGCTCGACTCTGTTTCCATTCACCTTGAAAACTGTATTATCCCTTGGGTTTTCCAGCTCCACCACTCCCCATGATGTAATGTCTTTCACAATGAATGGTCCAGACCATCTTGAGCGCAGCTTCCCTGGATAGAATTTCATCCTTGAGTTGTAAAGGAGAACCTTCTGCCCAATTTCTATCTTCTTTGGTAGAATGCGATTGTCATGCCACTTCTTCGTTTTCTCTTTATAAATTTTGGCACTCTCATAAGCGGTTTTACGAAATTCCTCTAGTTCGAGGAGTGCCATCTTCCGTTTGTTTCCAGATAAGCTGTGATCCATATTAAGCTGCTTGATTGCCCAGTATGCTCTGTGCTCCAATTCTACTGGTAAGTGACATGCTTTTCCAAACACCAGCTGGTATAGGGACATTCCCAACGGGGTTTTGTAAGCAGTTTTGTATGCCCAGAGCGCATCATCCAGCTTTAATGACCAGTCCTTACGTCCAGGATTCACAGTTTTTTCAGTATGCTATTTATCTCTCTGTTGGACACCTCTGCTTGCCCGTTTGCTTGAGGGTGATAAGGCAGTGACACCTTATGGATAGACACCCCGTACTGCTTTAGAACCTTGGCGAAGACTTTATTGATAAATTGAGAACCTTCATCACTGACCATGGCTCTTGGCGTTCCGAATCTGGTAAAGATGTTGCGTTTGAGGAATCGTTCCACCACTGCTGCATCGTTCTTCTGACAGGCCATAGCTTCCACCCACTTTGACACATAGTCTACTGCCAGTAAGATGTAGAGATTTCCCAGAGAAGAAGGGAACGGACCCATGAATCAATACCCCAAACGTCAAAAGGCTCAACCTCCTGCCAAAGTGTCATTGGCATCTCATTTCGCTGGGAGATATTTCCTGTACGCTGACAGCGATCACAACTTAGTGCATAGTCATAACAATCCTTGAAGACTGTTGGCCAGAAAAATCCTGACTGCAGCACTTTGTGGGCTGTTCTTGGACCGCTGAAGTGTCCCCCACACTGTGCTGAGTGGCAGTGCTGAATTACCTCCAAAATCTCGTGGCATGGGATGCAACGTCGGAGAATATTATCTGCACCTTGTTTAAATAAATAAGGATCATCCCAGAAATAGTGCCTGCATTCTGAAATAAACTTCTTTTTCTGCCAAGGGGTGATGTCCTCAGGGATTGCTCCACTGACTAAATAATTGGCTATTGCATAATACCAAGGTCGTCGGTTGGTCTTGATCTTCATAATATGCTCATATGGGAAATTTTCTTGAATTGGCACCAGTTCTTCTGTAGGGTTTTCCAGGCGAGATAGATGATCAGCTACCACATTTTCAACTCCTTTTTTATCCCTGATTTCGACATCAAATTCCTGCATCAGCAGAATCCAACGCAGCAGCCTTGGCTTTGCATCCTTTTTCTCCAGTAAGTATTTCAACGCACTATGATCTGTGAATATGATGACTTTTGAACCTACCAGGTAGGATCTGAACTTATCCAGAGCAAAAACGACTGCCAGCAGCTCCTTTTCTGTAGTCCCATAATTAATCTGTGCCTCATTCAGGACCCTGCTGGCATAGTAAATGACACTGCACACTTTATCTTTTCGCTGTCCCAGCACTGCGCCCACTGCGTAATCACTGGCGTCACACATCAGCTCGAATGGGAGGGTCCAATCTGGTGTCGTGATAATGGGTGCAGTTGTCAGTCTGTCTTTGAGTACGTCAAAGGCCTCTTTGCATGCTTCATCAAATATGAATGGCACATCTTTTCACAATAAATTACATAGTGGCTTTGTAATTTTTGAAAAATCCTTGATAAATCTTATGTAAAACCCTGCATGACCCAAAAAACTCTTTATTGCCTTTACTGTAGTCGGATATGGTAGCTGCTTGATCACCTCTATCTTTGCTATGTCTACTTCCAGTCCTTTGCTGGAAATCCTGTGTCCCAGCACTATTCCTTCAGTAACCATGAAGTGGCATTTCTCCCAGTTGAGTACCAGGTTAGTCTTTCTGCATCGAATAAGAACTCTGGCCAAATGGTATAAGCAATCATCAAAGCTGTCCCCAAATAACGAAAAATCGTCCATGAAAACTTACAAATTTTTCTCTATCATGTTAGAGAAAATGGCCATCATACATCTTTGGAATGTTGCTGGAGCATTGCATAATCCGAATTGCATTCGTCTAAAAGAAAATGTTCCGTATGGGCAGGTGAACGTCGTCTTTTCTTGATCTTCCGGATTTATATAGATTTGGTTATAACCGGAGTACCCGTCAAGAAAGTAGTAATAAGCATGGTGGGCCAATCTGTCCAACATCTGGTCCATTAATGGCAGCGGAAAGTGATCTTTCAGTGTTGCGTCATTCAGCTTCCTATAATCCATACAGATTCGCCAGCCAGTGACAGTGCGCTGGGCGATCTGCTCCTGATCAGCGTTCTGCACCACTGTAATACCCCCTTCCTTTGGCACACACTGTACAGGACTAACCCAGGTGTTGTCTGATATGGGGTATATAATCCCTGCTTCTAGCCACTTCATGACCTCCTTACGTACCACATCCTTCATGATTGGGTTTAGTCTCTGTTGAGGTTGGATGATTGGTTTCTTTCCTTCTTCAATTCTTATTTTGTGCATGCAGTAATCAGGACTGATTCTCTTTAGGTCAGCAATTGTCCACCCGATAGCTTCTTTATGCTCTCGAAGTACTTCCAGCAGCTTTTGTTCCTGTTCCTGAGATAGAAGAGATGAAACAATTACCGGCAGAGTATTATTTTCACCAATAAATGCATACCTGAGGTGGTCTGGCAACTGTTTCAATTCCAGAACTGGTGGTTCCTGAAGTGATGGGATCAATGTCATTTTCTGCTCGCCTCCTTCATCCTTATATAGAGTGACCCAACTTTATGTTCTCATGATCTGCTCAGATTGGTGCTCCTCTGTTTCCTCTGGGTACATATCCTCAAATTCCCCCCATAAATTTTCCATCTCCTCAATTTCCAGATCATCAATTACTTCCACTGCAAAACAGTTTTCATGACCATAATGATCAGGGAGTTGGAGAGATTTGAAGACGTTGAATTTCACTTTTTCTTCATTGATTTGCATGGACAGCTCTCCACTTTTGCAGTTGATAATGGCTTCACCAGTTGCTAGGAAGGGTCTGCCCAAAATTAGTGGGACCTCTCCGGCCTCCATATCCAGTATCACAAAGTCTGCTAGAAAAATAAGCTCTCCAACTTTTACCAGGATATCTTCAATGACTCCATAGGAAGGTTTTACGGATCTATCAGCCATTTGAAGCATAATTCTTTTTGGCCGTGGTTCTCCGACTCCCAGACTTTTGAAGATTGTTAGTGGCATCAGGTTAATGCTGGCACCCAAGTCGCACAAGGCTTTTCCTGTGTATACACTGCCCAAAGTTACTGGAATAACAAAACAGCCAGGGTCCTTCATCTTCAGTGGTAGACCGTTTTTCACACAGCTGCTCGCTTCTGCCGTCAGATTTACTGTTTCGAAGTCGCTCATCCGCCTCCTCCCATACAATATGTCTTTGAGAAATTTAGCATAAGTAGGCATTTTGGCGAGTGCTTCGGCAAAAGGTATGTTTATATGTAATTGCTTGAATACCTCCAGAAATCTGGCGTAGTCTTTGCTGTCATCTCTCTTACGTGTCTTCAGAGGGTAAGGTACCTCCTTAGAGATTGGCACTGTTTCTGGGTTACCCTTATTAGTCTGCTCTGCTTCCTGCTCGACCGAACCCCTTTGCTGAGGGTTAGCGGTTGAGCTGTCTTCCCTGTCAAACACTTAGTGTTCAATGATCTTTGACTTTTCTGCAAGTGCATGACTGGGATACGGCGGATCCTGCAGTGCAATTCCACTCCGAGTTGTGACAGCATTGATTTGAGCGCGTGGATTGTTCACTGCATTTGATGGTAAATTCCCTGGGGCTCGTTCTGCTTGGTTCTGTGCAAGCTGACCATTCTGTACCTCCAAGTTGCGGATAGCAATTTTCATTTGGCTTACATTGGCTGTTAATGACTCCATCTGCGAAAATCTAGCTTCCCACTGCTTATTGAATTTCTCCATATAGGACTCAAAATGTTGTTGTGATAAATTTAGCTGTGGTTGTACTGCTGGTGCTTGCTGTGCTGGTGCTGTCTGTTGTGCCTGTGGCCTGTGCTGAAACCCTGGTGCATAAACTGCTGCATTGGGGTTTCCGTAACGGAACCCTGGATGGTCACGTGTGCCAGGTCTGGCGGCTTGGATCCCACTGCTGCTGAACATAATTGGCATCTTCGGCCTGAAGCTCCAGAATTGCTGCGTCGAGGTCAGGTTCATCCACTGATGCCACGGTCTTCTTTTCTGTATACACCTTTTTAACTAAGTCTTGTACCACTTTTGTGAGATTGTCAATCCTGTCATCAGCCACTGGTTCTGCTAGTGCTGTGAGCCTGCGGTCATCAAACAGACGAGTATCCTGCTTGGCTAATTGTTTCATCATTTCGTAGGCCCCATCTTTGTCCACATGGTACAGAAAATTTCCCCCAGCTTCCCTGTCAATCCTGTCAGCATTCTCCCTGTCAAGAGCATGGTAGAATACTTGCAAAATTTTCGCGTCCCCAAAGCCGTGATTGGGGCATCTTTTAACGAGTCTCATCAGCCTGTCCCATGCGTCTACCACCGTTTCCCCCATCTTCTGTTTGAAAGATAAGATCTCACTCTGCAGCTTGATAACACGGGATGCGGGATAGAATTTTGTCAAAAAATCAGTAACACACCCCTCCCAGGTAGTGATAGACCTCGGTGGTCTTGCTTCCAGCCAGTCTTTTGTTGTTCCGAACAAGCAGTATGGGAATATAATTAGCTTTAGCGTATCCGCTTCAACTCCCCTATACTTAATCTTGTTGCAGTAGTCTTCGAACTTTCCAAGGAAGTCGTTTGGATCTTCATCTGCTTTCCCATTGAAAGGACAATGAGTCTGGGCGGTTTGGATGGTGAATGATTTTAGATCGAAGTGCTCTGCTGTAATTGGTGGCACTACGATAGCTGGTTGATGTCCTCCGGTAGGGACTTCAAAGTTTTCTACTATCACCCTCCCAGACCTGTTGTAAGTCCTCTGATTGTTCCTGGCAGCAAATCCTGCTCCTATCAGCTCCTCTATGTAAAGAGCCATCTGTGCTGGAGTGCGTTGCTGCTGTCCTGTGGGTGCCGTTCCCCGGACAAGCTCCTCTATGTAAGAGCAATAGGTTAAAAGAAAATAAACGTAAAAAGAAAAGAAAAAGCTTTGAAACTTATTCTAATTTCTTTTAAGAAAAATTGTAACCGTTCCCCGGCAACGGCGCCAAAAACTTGACAGCGTAAACCTATCTGCTTTTTCGCAAGTGTACGATCAAGTAATATAGAGTATGTATTTATGACTCTGATTATGGAACCCTCGAGAACAGTTTAAGTTTTACTTATCAGAACTAGAAATAAATAAAAAGCTGTAAAAAAGGAGGAAAGTTGGGATGTGATTATACTCAACTAATTTGCAGTAAATAAAGCAATACTTAGAAAAGCTTATTTTATTTTTTTAGTAATTTTCTGAAGATTGTTGTAGTTGTAAAAGTTGATGATTCTAAGAATCTAGATCCCAGGATCCCCTAGGGTTACTTTTCATCTTGCCTGGTGTACTTGATTTCAGAAACACACAGTAGTCTTGTTTATGCCAGCATACCATTAGTACAATCTCCTCTCGGTCTCATGTACCTGTCACTCTCCCACAGATTTTGGGTCCTCTCGGTCCACCTAAATCTGCAGGTTTGTTCTAAGTCTGCTAAGGTTACAGGTTCTCCTCTCGGTCTCCCCCTAAACGTCTAGCAGTTAGTCTAATGCTTCTGGCTAACACCCTGGTTCTTTTCACCTCTCGGTCCATCAAGATAGGGTATTAAATCCTGTCTTTTCTTCCTAACTCTCACTGGCCACTCTCGCGCACCAGATCCTGTCTATAACACTCCTGGGTGATCAAGCCATTCATGTATGTTCATAAAATCAAGGGTAAAAGACACTGACCACCCCTGGGTTTTGGATAAAGACACTCCGCACCCATTTAACGGAATATTCCGTGGACAGTTTGCACCCTCTGTTAAGTTCCGTTAGAAAATTGGTTAATTGAATTTTTTTGGACAATATTGCCCCTGTATATTTTTTGGACTATATTGCCTATCATTTATCGTCAAGAACATCAAGAACACCAAGAACACTCTATTAAATTTCCAAAAAAAATTAGCTACTACATTCTTCTTTCAGAAAAATATACAACATTTTAGCTATTACAAAGATTCAAAGCAAAGAAAAACCTACAACATTAGAGCAAACAATCCCACAGATATCGCTACTAGCCCCTTACCTAGGTTCTTGAATATGCTCAAGCAAGAGCTCATAGGTTCAAGAAAAACTAGAAGCTCATAGCCTTTTCTTCCAAGAACACACCCAGATTCAAACTCAATTCACGCCTAAAATCATCAGAATTGTCTAGTTCACGCCTAAAATCAGCAAAATAACTGATTTGCTACAACAAAAATCAAAATAAAAAAAACAAATGATTTACTTCATCCCTCAGATGGAAGACCTGCTGCAATTGAAGAAGAAGAGGATGATTTGTGGGTGAAGAAAAAAGAGAGAAACCCAACAAAAACAAAGCACATAATCCAAACTTACACGGGTCTTTTTTCTTTAGATTAGGTACCAAAAACCCCCAATTAAAAATTCAATGTCAAAATCTGGAGAAGAAAATCTGGAGAACAAACTTACACTAATTAGATCTTGTTGCCCTCACAGTTCTCTGTCCTCTCTCCGCCCCACTCTTCTTCTCCTCTGAAACCTCCAATCACCCCCAGCGCCACCCACACCGCCACCAATTCAAACTCAGATCATCCACCGTCGAAAACCCACATGGAGTATCTAATCGAGTGGAGGGAAGACCACGCGCCGACGTGGGTTCCCTCCGATTTCATCGCCAGAGACGTCGTCGCCGAGTACGAAAAACCTTGGTGGACCGCCGCTAAGAAATCCGACGACGGCAGAGACATCGACGCCGTCGACGGAGCCGGCCGGACGGCCCTTCTCTTCGTCGCGGGTCTCGGATCCCCATCTTCGGACAAGAGAGAGAGAGAGAGAGAGAGAGAGAGAGAGAGAGAGAGAGAGAGAGAGAGAGAGAGAGAGAGAGAGAGAGAGAAGAGAGATGGAGGGAGGAGATCGATCGGCTCTATCCCCATCTCCACCATCGATCTACTCATCTCCATCTCTCTGTCTGTCGATCTTCATCGTGTGAGTTCGAAAAATCGAAAGTTGGTCTCTTTCTCTGTGTTTGTGTCTGAAAGTTCAAATGGTAGCAGTAGACAGGATTAGGTTGAGGAGGAGGCCAGGGTTACAGAAAAAAAGATAAGGGGAGAAGAATGAGAAGAGAAAATTGATAAGAAAGGGGATATAAAGTAGGTCATTTATGAAAATTATGAGGGTATAATCGTCTTTCGGCCTGGTCTGTTAGTCTACTGTCAGCTCCATCCAAAAAAAGGGTGCGGAGTGTCTTTATCCAAAACCCAGGGGTGGTCAGTGGGTTTTTCCCTAAACCCAGGGGTGGTCACTGTCTTTTACCATAAAATCAAAGACAAGATAATGAACAATCCATCCTGTATTAAGACTTCAAACTAGTCATCCAACTGAAAATCAAACAAACCAGTCTGCTGAATTCATAAACCCTAGGTTCACCAAGAACCTAGGAAAAAGGTTTAGCTAGCTTGAATTATTGAAAGACACTGTTTCATAAAAGAAAGAAGAAAAGATCAAACGAGTTTATGGCTGAATACTGAAAAACTGCTCCAATCCTGACGGCTCTGATACTGGCTGCTGTGATGATGATTGTGTATGTGTAACCCTAATTCTGTGCTGGGACACCTCCTTTTATACTGCCACAGTCTCTAAACTGATGCACGAAATTCCTGTTCTACCCTTGCAAAAACTCGTCCTGGAAGCTTCTGGAAACCCATCGTGCGTTCGAACGCAGCTCCCCTACGTTCAAACGCAGTGCGTCTGAATGCACATCTCCTGCGTTTGAACGCAGGCCTTAAACAATTCTCTCCTTCTTCCTTCTGGCTTCTCAGACTTGTGCATCTGAACGCAGCTTCCCTGCGTCTGAACGCACCCCTGGGTCTTCACGGTTCTGGAGTCAAGTCCTGCGTCTGAACGCAGGTCTGTGCGTCTGAACGCACAGACTTAGCCCCTTTTCTCTGCCTTTCTCCCTTCTGCTGCCATGTTGTGCGTCTGAACGCAGGTCCTGCGTCTGAACGCACAGACTTGAATTTTTCTGCACCTTTTCTGCTCAGCTTTCTTGATACGCTGCCTCCAAATCCAAGTCAATCTCATGCATTTCTCGGCACCTGTTACCTGCACATCATAACATGTACCCGCGATCATATCCAACAAAAACAATTACGCATGAAATTACTCAAATCTTACGATCATGTCCTATAAGTCTCTGCCTCGTATCAAGTGGAAAATAGGCTGAAAATGGGCAAACTCAACTCTCGCAGGGTTAGAACCAATGGTAAAAAAATGTCCCAAACTAATCCCATTTTCAAGCTATCAACCATCACTCCGCCCTTATAGGTAATCACATTACCATCCACGCCAGTTTTCTTCTTGAAGACCCATTTGCACCCTATGGGTCGCGCCCCTTGGGGCGGTTCCACCAAAGTCCATACTTTGTTGGTTTAAATGGATTCCATATTTGATTCCACGACTTTAAGCCACTTCTGAGAGTCTGGCCCTTTCATGGCCTCTCCATAGGTAGTAGGCTCATCATCTATGAGCAACGTGTCGCCAGACTCAGTCACGAGAAGTCCATGCCTCTATGGCTCCTGGCGCACTTTACTTGACCTACGAAGCTCTCGTGTTACTTGAGCAGGTTCCTCCACAACATTTTTGTGGTTCCTGTTCATGTTCCATAGTAGGATCAGTGGTTTGTGGTTCTTGAATTTCTTCAAGTTCTACAGTCTTCCCACTTGTTTCTTTAGAGACAAATTCTCTTTCCAGAAACACGTCGGACCGAGCAACAAACACTTTATTCTCGGTTGGATTGTAGAAGTAATATCCCTTAGTTTCCTTAGGGAATCCCACAAACTTACACTTATCCGACTTAGGCCTGAGCTTGTCTGATTGTAAATGTTTTACATAGACATCGCAGGCCCAAATCCCCATGAAGGACAATGTGGGATGCCTCCCACTCCACATCTCATATGGAGTCTTCATGACTGATTTAGATGGAATACTGTTAATGGTGAAAGCTGCACACAATAGAGCGTGGCCCCAAAATGATAATGGAAGATCAGTTTGTCACATCATAGATCGAACATTGTCCAACAGTGTTCAATTCCTCCTCTCGGACACGCGGTTCCATTGGGCGTTCCGGGTGGAGTGAGTTGGGAAAAGATCCCACACTCTCTAAGATAGTCGTCAAACTCTTGGCTCAAGTATTCTCCTCCACGATATGATCGTAGAGCTTTGATACTTTTGCCAAGTTGCTTCTCTACTTCATTCTTGAATTCTTTGAACTTTTCAAAGGATTCGAATTTTGCCTTCATGAGGTATACAAACTCATATCTACTAAAATCATCAGTAAATGTAATGAAATAGACGTAACCCCCCCCCTTGCAGGCGTGGAAAATAGCCCACATACATAAGTATGCACGTGCGCCAATTGCTCACTAGTCCTCTCACCTTTCTTATTGATAGGGGACTTTGTCATTTTTACCAATAAACAAGCCTCACATGTATCATATGATTTTAAGTAAAATGAGTCTAAAAGTCCATCCTTATGGAGTCAAGATAAACGTTTCTCGTTTATGTGGCCTAAACGACAGTGTCATACATAAGCAGTATTCAAATCATTCATTTTAATCCTCTTGGTATTTATGTTATAGACACGGTTATTTTTAAATAATTGCGCACTACAATAGTGAATACTATCATAATAAATGGAGCAACAATTGTCCTTTATTGAAATAGTAAAACCTTCCTTGTCCAAACAAGAAATAGAAATAATGTTTGTGCTCATAGCAGGCACATAATAGCAATTATTTAATTCTAAAACTAATTCTGAAGGCAGAGACAGCTCGTACGCGCCTACGACCAATGCAGCAACCCTTACTCCATTTCCAACGCGCATGTCTATCTCCCCTTTAGCCAATCTTCTACTTCTCTTTAGATCCTGCACATTGAGAAAAATGTGAGATCCACATCCGGTATCCTATACCCAATATGAAAAGCAAGTTATATTGACATCTATAACAAAAATATCTGGTGGTGGTGGAATCACTATTCCAAGTCTTTTATCCTCAAGATACTTTGGGCAGTGCCTCTTCCAATGTCCAGGGTGACTGCAGTAGTGACAATCACCTTTAGTCACTCCCTTGGCAACTCCACCAACAGGTTTAAGGACAACATCCTTGGGTTTGGCAACTTCCTTGCCTTTCCCTTTGGAGGTAGAACCAAACTTTTTGCCTTTCCCTTTGTGCACCATCATTATGGTCTTGCCCTTTCCCTTGTTGATTCTTTGTTAGCTTTCCTCAACATATTGAATAGATCTGGAAGAGGTTTCACGATCTCGTTCATGTTATAGTTCATAATGAACTGTCCATAACTCTCAGGTAACGATTGCAAAACGAGATCTGTTGCCAACCCTTGGCCCATCCGAAACCCCATTCGCTCGAGATTCTCCAAGTACCCTATCATTCGGAGTACACGAGGTCCCACTGGTTCCCTCTGACAGATGACATTTGAACAATGCCTTGGAAACTTCATACCTCTCAGCCCTTGCCTGCTCTTGGAAGAGCTGCTTCAAGTGAATGATCATATCAAACGCAGCCATGTTCTCATGTTGCTTCTGAAGCTCAGAGGTTATGGTGCAAATAATTAGACACGCCGCATCATTAGAATCATCAATGAACTTGTGATGCGCCTTTAGGGCTGCAGGGGTATTATTGTCTGGAGCCTGAGGAATTTCCTCCTCTAGAGTTTACAATTTGTTTTCCTGCTTGAGAACGATTCTCAAGTTCCTGTACCAATGTAGAAAGTTTGTTCCAGACAGCTTGTCCTACTCAAGGACAACGTCGGGAGTGTGATGAACTCGATGAGTTGTTTGCCATTGGTACTCTACAAAATGAGAAATATACAATTTTTAGTATTTTGTGAACAAATAAATCAATTTAATAATGGCAAGATTATTAAATACAACTTCCACTATTTTTCTCGGATTAATAACTCTCAATATTAATGCGGAAAATATCATTATTTTTTCTAGGGGGTCGAAGATCCATATTTCACTTTATTTTGAGCTTGTTTTGGCAAGTCATCCAAGAATCAGTTATTTAGGTATGAACAATTCCAATTGCATCCTTATGAAACTCTTGGTTCAATTGGGCAAATAACTCCTTATTTATCTATCCCATAGATAATTCCAATTGGTTTCCTCTAGGCTTTTAATCCCATTAAAATCACCTAGTTGCGTCCAACCTCTTACTTAAACAATTGCACATTACTTGCTTGTGGCATCGCATCACATCATGACAAACCAAGTCGCCTTGCTTTGGCACGCACGAGCTTGGTAATCTTGATACTGATGAGTGTTTAGGTAATGAGAAGGCAAAACGCATATTTAAATTGAGGGATTTTCTTTTTCAATTTTAATTTTTTTGTTGATCCATATCAACTGATCTACTTGCAAAGTTATAAAGGACCATTTTCATCTATTTGCAAACTTATAAAGGACCATTTTGAAAGATAATTAACAGCATGGGGGGGGGGGGTCTTTTTGCCTTAATTCCATGTGGGGGGGAGGGCATTTTAAAGGCCCCAAAAAACTCAACGGGGCCAAGTTGCAAATTTAGCAAAACAAATCACACCAGTGTGTGTTCTCTTCCCCCCCACGAATCCAGGACACACAGAGAAGCCATTAGAGGTCGAACGAATTTCCTTCGAAGCCCAAAGCCGCTCCAAATTTTCACCAAATGGTTCGAGATCGATCCCAATCTCCTAGCCAGCCTGATATCTATCTATCTCTAGCCTCAATTGGGCCCAAGAAGAGTCCAAGAGAAAACCCCAAATACCTAAGGTTCCCGAGAGATGGCTACAAATAGAAAAAGGATATGGAATTAGATGATTTAGAGGGTGAGGATACGTACTTGTAGGCCAAGGAAGCTCGAATACAAGTCTATAAAATACGAAGTTAAAGAATGAAGAACGATCTCTGACCTACGATTTTTCCTGAAGCAAAGCACTGCCTCTCTCTCTCTCTTCTCTCGGTTATTCATACATTTTGGGTTGTTCTTGGTGAATCCGAGCTCAGTCCTGGGCTGTTTCGGATCCAAGAACAGCCCTAGAGGGAGAGAAGGTAGTTGTTCACCATTTTCAGTCCATTTTTGCTCAATTCGGGTCTGTTTTGTTCTCTTTTGCTTCTGTGATTCATGTGCTCTGATGTGTTCTTGTTGTAGGAACAGCAGCAGTGCCTTATCTCACTCTCTTTACTGGTTTCGAGTTGTTTTGAATCAAGTTTTAGTGTTTGATCTTCATTTTGTAGCAAGAACTTGTGTTATTTGAGTGAAGATTGAAGATTATCTTTTGTATCTAGAGCTTGAGTATGAATATAATGAAATAATCTTTAAAAATGCTTGGTATTTCTTGTGTTTCACTCTCAAACATGAATAGCTAAACTTTTTTGTTGGATTAGTTGTTGATCTCAGTTGTTTCATGAGATTTGAATGCACTTTTGCTTCGTCTTTTGATGTTTAAGTGATTGAATTCATGAGTTCTATGAGTTGAAGTAGGAATCTCTATAGTGGCTTGATTGAGTATGTGGATTTCAAGTGAAGTAGGCATACTCAATGCTTGATGCAACATTGATTTGGATTTCTCCATTTGAACCCATGAATTGAACTCTTGAGCAAATGGCTTGGCAGTTGGATTCAAGTCACATGAACCACTAGAGGATCAATTGAACTTTTCTCTTATCAAATGTCCAAACTCTTTTGCAATATCTCTTTTTAATTACTTAGCTTAAATTGTTTCACAAAACTCCTTGCTCCATCAAGTTTCACTTGGTGGATTTTGAAGCTTGGCTAGCTATAAAGCCTTTGAGAAATTTACATACATTGCACTAGTTAGATTTAGTTTATCTTGTTTCTTGCTAATCAAGTATGAAATATCTCTTTCCCAATCCTTGTGGATTCGACCCCGGACATATCCGGGTACTACTTAGAACGATATTCCTATACTTGAGAATTATTCCTCAACAAGTTTTTGGCGTTGCCGGGGATTGGTGCTAAGAGGACTCACTCTTTAGTTACTTGCTTGTTTTACTTGTTATTTATTTATTTATTTTTAAGATACGCTTGAAAAAAAACCGGGGTTCATATTTGAACTTTGGAACAAAAAAAAAAAAAAAAAAAAAAAAAAAGCGAAAAGTAAAACTCACAAAAAACATATTCTTATCTTTTGTTCATCTATTAGTGGTAGTATTAGCCTAGCCCCTTCCAAAGATTCTAGCTCTCTTAATAGCTTTGAAATCATGGATGGATATGATGGGCATTGTAGCAACAACGAAATGATGCCATTTCGTACACTCAGAGATTTGATGCATCCATCTAGGCAAAGTTCACCTTCTTGCTTTGTGGTTCTTTTGAATGAAAGAAATTTTGAAGTTAAACCGGGTACAATCCAACTTTTTCCCAAGCATCATGGCCTAGAGGCCGAGAGTGCCTACTCTCATCTTAAGAATTTTTGTGACATTGCCTCAACGGTTTGTTGTGCCGGTGTTTTGAGTAACACTATCAAACTTATGTTGTTTCCTTTCTTTTTGAAGGATAAATCCAAATCATGGCTTCACTCCTTGAAACTTAGGACGGTAGGCACCTGGGAAGAATTGGAGAAAGAATTTCTCAAGAATTTTTTTCCCACTTATAAGACTAATGCCATAAAAAGACAAATTATGAATTTTTGTGTTAAGGAGGGAGAGCCTCTTCCCCAAGCGTGGGAACGCTTCAAGGATCTCTTCATTTCTTCACAATGGATTTGAGACATGGAGATTGATTAGCTCTTTTTATGATGGTTTGCCATCCAACCATAAGCACACAATCGAGTCCATGTGTGGGGGAGATTTATTTTCAAAAGGTGAAGATGAGGGGTGGGATTGCTTAGATGAGTTTTGTGGAAAAGTCCAATCTTGGGACATGAATGAGCCTTCAAACGAATTTTCTTCTAAGCCTAAAGGTGGCACACATTACCTTAAGTCTAAGAATGAGGAATTGTGCTCTTTTTTTAGTGATTCTCATGAGTTTGGCGATTGTCCCAACTTCCTAAGAGTCCAAGAGCTCATGGGTGAGCAAGTGAATGTTCTCAATTCCAACAATTGTGGGAAGTCATATGACAACTTCCCTTACTCAACCACATATAACCCCAATTGGAAGAGTCATCATAATTTTGGATAGAAACATGGCCAAGAGACACAAGTGAACCCCTCATGTTCCACTTATGTCCCTCCTCAAAAGAGTGATTTAGAAGATACCATAGAAAGGTTCATAGCTAGGCAAAACCAAACCGATCAAGAGTGGAGAGCTTCTCATGAAGGATTGAGAAATTCCAACCAAGAGCTGAGAAAATCCAACCAAGAGTTGAAAAATGAGTTGGCTAGGTTGGAGTCTACCATAAATGCTCAAGAGAAGGGAAAATTCACATCTCAACCTCAACAAAACCCAAGGGGCCAAAGCTTCAACCATGTGGAGCATGCTAAGGCCATCACCGTTTTAAGAAAATGGGAAGGTTGTTGACAATGGACTTCCAAGTGGGTAGTCCAATGAAAATGAGGAAGAAGAAGAGTGTGAGAAGAGTGATAACCAACAGAGATTTGTTGACTTACAAGAGTCTAGGGAGAGTCTTGAAAACGGGAAAGAAGTGGTTGATAGTGAAGAAATTAGGATTGTTCCACGTTTTTATCCAAAGACTAGTGGCCAATAAGATGAAAGCAAGTCACCAAGACAACCTTGAGACATTTCAAAATGTCAAAATAAACATTCCTCTCTTGGTTGCTATAAAGTAAATTCCGTATTATGCCAAGTTTCTCAAGGATTTATGCACTTTCAAGATAACTCTTCAAGTGTGAAAGAACGCATTTCTCACCGATCAAGTGAGCTCAATTCTCCAACATAACCTCCCCCAAAAGTATAGAGATCCGGGTTCACCAACTATCACTTGCACAATTGGGAGTTATAAGATTGCTCTTTGCAAGATTTGGGTGCAAGTGTAAACCTTCTACCATACTCGGTGTATGAGAAGTTGGGGTTGGGTGAGTTGAAACCCACAAGAGTGACTCTTCAATTAGCCGATAGGGCTACTAGAGTTCCTAGAGGTGTCATAGAGGATGTGTTGGTTCAAGTGAACCAATGCTTTTTTTCCGGTGTATTTCATAGTTTTATACACTAGCCTTTTGTCTAGTGGCACTTCTCCCATTCCTATCATTCTAGGAAGACCATTTCTGGCTACTTCTAATGAAATTATAAATTGTAGGAATGGTGTTATGAACATTACATTTGGAAATATGACGTTCGAACTCAATATCTTCAACACAAGTAATCATCAAACTCAAAAGATGATGATGACATATGTGAGATTAGTTAGAATGATTCTTACGTTGAAGTGGTTGAGGATCCTACTACATGTTCCAATGGAATAGATGATCTTATTTTGCAAGATTTGGAATTTTTATGTGAAGAAAATAGCATTTTCTCATCATTGCTCATGAGTGAGGAATTTAATGTTGATGATTGGGTTAGTCTTGTTAGTCAACTTGAACTTGTGAAGCCTCCTAGAGAATCTACCCATGAGCATTCTAGTAGTGATTTACATAAAAAAATGAAGTTACCTTCCATAGTAAGGGAACCTCCTACTTATGATTTGAAACCCCCTCACTTAGAATTGAAAGGTGCATGTTTAGGGGTTGATGATAATCTCACTTGCATGGCTAGTGACCATAACTTGTTTTGTGATGACTTAGAGGATATTCAAGGAGAACCCACACCACTAGAGATTGTGGATGGACTTTCTAAGTTGGGGCGTCGAAGTGTTGGTTGTGAAAATAGAGAAGTCCTCGTTCACATTTCCCCCATTGATCATGATGAAAATAAATCTCATGTTGTGAAAGAGGAATGTGGTAAAATTTTGGATGAAATTGTGAAATTTAAGAATGATAAATCTTGTGTTCATGTTTCAAAAAAGGATCATAAGCTAGATTTTTGTAGTGAAAATGTTTTTCTTATTGAGGGTATCATGTTAACTAGTGGTAAAGATCCTCATTTTGAATTTTCTCATGATTCTTCTATCATTTTTAGTTCTAAAGATGAGTCAAGGTTGCCTATCAAAATGTGTGATGTCTCTTGCACTTTCTTTGAAATGAGAATTTTGAAGAATTTATTCGGAAAAGAAGCGAGTGCTATTTTCATCAAGAAAGGAACACTCAAATTCTTACATTTTGATTTACTTCATCCGGGTATTAGTTATCCAATTTTTGTGCTTGATACATTAGAGAATGTGAAATGAAAGTTGAGAAGACATAGAATGAAAGAGGGTTACCTTGACCCAACTCATGCTCATAGTCATAGGCAAACTTGTCTTGACTACAAGAAATTAAAATTTCCATGAATTGACTTCTCCCATATATGAGTCGCGTTTTTACATAAATAAATTATTTTATCTATTTCATGCATTTTTTATGTACATTTTGTAGGTTGCTCTTGGAGGAAGATGGATGATGCTTGGTGACCAAAGATGTGTATGAGGTCTTTCTATCCCTTTATCTCTTGCTAAAATTTGATTGCTCTTCCATTGTTCTCACACATTGAGGACAATGTGATATTTTAGTTGGGGGTGGAGTATGTTTATTTCTTGATTAAATGGTTTCTAGCATGATTTTTTTTTCTTTCATTAGTGATTTACATGAAAAATACAAAAAAATGAGAAAAAAAAAGAAAAATACCAAAAAAGTTAAAAATTTGAAAATGTGTGAACCTTTCATGAGAAGCATAAGACTCTTTTCCCATGTCAACCTAGATTTTGTTTCATTTCTTTGGTAGTTTTATTTATTTTAATCTTTCATCTTGAGTCTAGATTTTATTTTCTTCGTTGATAGATTTATTGAGTCTTAAAAAGTTTTACTTGAGTCACTTATTTTGAAGAAAAATGATAAAAAATGAAAACATAAAAAATAAAAAAAAAGAAAGAAAAAAAAGTGAAAAGGGGGAATTTTAGGAATCTAGATGTTTTCAAATAATGAAATCTCTTAGTCCATGTTCTTTTTATTTTTATTTTTATTTTAATAAGGAAATCTTGCTTATACTCAATACATCTACACCAATATCCCACATTCCGTGATCTCATGCGTACTCACAAAGCGACACTCTAAATTTACGTTTCATGTTTAAGTCCTTCAAGCTAAGTTGATCACATAAACGTTGACGTCTTGCTACTTTTGATAAATGGTGCATTGTCTGCAGTTATTTGAACTCTACAAAAATGATTTCACTCTCATTATTTTTGGCGGTGGAAACTTGTATTCTATTGGAGTGGTGGTGACCAATGACACCTCATGCGATGTCTAAGAAATAGAGGGGTGTCCGGGGATAAATGTTATGTCACCACCTAGATAGCTCCCTTGGTTTAGATCAAAAAACCCACTCACTTGTAGATTCCTCTATTTTGTTGTGGGTCTTGGAGAGCCTTGAATTAGAGGTGAAAATATGAAAAAAAAAATTATAATGTTATAAATCTCGAAAAAAGAAATGAAATGATGAAAATTGCACCACCTCCCAAAAAATCAACAAAAAGATCATACAAGCCCACAACCATGTCCCCCCTTCTAAAAGAATTTTGTTCTAAGCTTTGGAGGTCCATCCTACACGGGTGCTTTTGAATAAGTATGAGAATGGCTAGTTTCATGTGATCCTTATTTTTGAAGGCATAATTTCTTGCTAAATGGACATAATTAATAAGTTTTGTGGTCCGCATGAATCAACTTCTACCAACCACCGTCCACATTTGTATGAGTATATGCTTAGACGTCCATAGGCTTCTTTCTTAATCTTTGTGGACTTTGAGGATTTATTTGAGGATACATTTGTGCTTTCTTCTTTTTCACCCACCAAAAAAAAAATAGAATTAGCTAGTAATTCTTAGAATTTAATTTCTTTGGGTTCTCACTTAGGATAGATAATGTGTGTGTGTGTGTTTTTATAAAAATTTGAGTCTAGTATAGAATTGAGTCAAGCCTTGTCTAGTAGAGTGTGTCTCTCTCATGATTGGTTCTTCATTAGTTTACTAAATGTATCGCTCTCTTTGCTCGAGGACTAGCAAAAATCTAGTTGGGGGGGGGGGTGTTAACGACTTGAAATTGCATCATACTTTTTAGTAGGTTAATGAACTCTTCATAACTTTATTTTATGTGTAATTTACGTGTTATATCCCTAATTCTAGACTTATGCTCGTTCTTGTAGTTTTGGTTGCTTTTGTCTCATTTTGTAGGCAAAGCCGTACTTTGGAACGCTAGAGACTAGCTAGGGGGAGCTTGAAAGATGAAAAAAAGAGATTTGGAGGGCAAATATCGAAGATAAAGCAAGCAAGAAGACCAATTTCCAAGTTGATTCAAAGTTTCAAGGGTTCAAGTTAGAAGAAAAGTGAAGAAAAAATTCAAGCAATGAAGAATGTAACGTTCGGGGGAGTGAAATGAAGATTTGCAAAGTTATAAGGGACCATTTTAAAGATAATTAACAGCATGGGGGGTCTTGCCTTAATTCCATGCGTGGGGGGGGGGGGGGCATTTTAAAGCCCCCAACAAACTCAGCGGGGCCAAGTTGTGAATTTAGCAAAACAATTGACATCAGCGTGCGTTCTCTTCTCCCTCACGACTCCAGGACATGCAGAGAAGCCATTAGAGGCCGAACGAAGCTTCTTCGAAGCCCAAAGCCGCTCCAAATCTCCACCAAATGGCTCTAGACCAGTCCTAATCTCCTCCCCAGCCGGATATTTATCTATCTCTAGCCTCAATTTGGCCCAATAAGAGTCCAAGAAAAAAACCCCAATACCTAGGGTTCTTGAGAGACGGCTACAAATCGACGAAGGAGATGGAATTAGATGATTTAGAGGGTGAGGATACGTTCTTGGAGGCCAGGGAAGCTCGGATACAAGTCTATAAAATCTGAAGTTAAAGAATGAAGAACGATCTCTGACCTACGATTTTTCCTGAAGCAAAGCTCTGCCTCTCTATCTTCTCTCGCTTATTCATACATTCTGGGTTGTTCTTGGTGAATACGAGCTCAGTACTGAGCTATTTCGGATCCAAGAACAACCCTAGAGGGAGAGACGGTAGTTGTTCACCATTTTCAGTCCATTTTTTCTCAATTCGGGTATGTTTTGTTCTCTTTTGCTGTTGTGATTCCTGTGTTCTGCTGTTTTCTTTCTGTAGGAACAGCAGCAGTGGCTTATCTCTGTCTGATTACTGGTTTAGAGTTGTTTTGAATCAAGTTTTAGTGTTTGAGCTTCATTTTGTAGCAAGAACTTGTGTTATTTGGGTTAAAATTGAAGAGTATCTTGTGTATCTAGAGCTTGAGTATGAATATAATGAAATCATCTTTGAAGATGCTTCATATCTCTTGTGTTGCACTCTCAAACATGAGTAGCTAAACTTGTTTGTTGGATTAGTTGTTGATCCTAGTTGGTTCATGAGATTTGAATGCACTTTTTCTTTGTCTTTTGATGTTTGAGTGATTGAATTCATGAGTTCTATGAGTTGAAGTAGGAATCTTTATAGTGGCTTGATTGAGTATGTGGATTTCAAGTGAAGTAGGCATACTCAATGCTTGAGGCAACATTGATTTGGATTTCACCATTTGAACCCATGAATTGAACTCTTGAGCAAATGATTGGGCAGTTGGATTCAAGTCACATGAACCACTAGAGGATACAATTGATCCAACTTTTCTCTTATTAAATCTCCAAACTATTTTGCAATATCTCTTTTTAATTACTTAGTTTAAATTGTTTCACCAACTCCTTGCTCTATCAAGTTTCACTTGGTGGATTTTGAAGCTTGGCTAGCTTTAAAGCCTTTGATGAATTCACATACATTGCAATAGTTAGCTTTAGATTAGCTTGTTTCTAGCTAATCATGTGTGGGATCTCTCTTTCTTAATCTTTGTGGATTCGACCCCAGACTTATCCGGGTACTACTTAGAACGATATTCCTATACTTGGGAATTATTCGTCAACAAGTCTCACTAGAAAGTTGATGCTAAAGCATACGCTCTTCACTTGCGGATGCTAGAAGGTACGACTCAAGGACCATCTTGATCAATTGAATACAACTCTTTTAGATTTGTGTAATATTGGTGAGAAGGTGGGCGATGAGGATGCTGCACTTTTGTTATTGATCTCGTTACCTCCATCATATGAGAACTTCATTCATTGTGAAGAAGGACGACTTATTCCTAGAGGAGGTCAGATCGGTACTCCATCCTAGGCAACTGCGCCATAAGGATGCAGGCACAAGTACAGAGGACCATGCTTCCTGTTTGATGGCAAACAATGGAAGCAAGAAGGGTAAGAAGAACAAGATGAGGCGGTTCTCGGGTTCTAAGTTGCCCAATGATGCCTGTGCTCGGTGCAAGGAAAAGGGGCACTGGAAGAGAGATTTCCCGAAACGAGGTCAACAGGGAAGTTATGTACTTTGGATACAAATGAAGGGAAGTTATGTACTTTGGAGCGATAATGACATGTACCACTTATTAAGAAGAATCTGATCTCCTTGAGTCTACTTGAAAGCAAGGGATACAATTTCAAAGGTGAAGGTGGAGATCTACAAGTCTACAAGGGCCCTAAGGTGACTCTCAAGGGAGTCAATAATGGGACTTTGTACATGTTGTAAGGTTCAACGATCACACATTCTGCCGGAGTTGTCTAAGACGAGATTAAAGAAGTTGAACAAATCAAGCTAAGGCATATGAGGCTCGGTCATATGAGTGAATATGGAATGCGGGAACATATGAGGCTGTGTCACCAGGCATGCGCCCAAGAGCCTAGGGTTTTGTGAGAACTACATATATGGGAAGCTACATCGTAACAAGTTCCCTGAGGCGGTTCATAGAACGAAAGACACTCTTGATTATATCCATTCGGATTGTTGGGGTCCATATCGGGTTGAGGCGATCGGTGGGTACATATATTTTCTCAGCATCATAAAAGAATACTTAAGGATGACTTGGATATTCGTAATGAAGCACAACAGTAAAAGCATTCGCAAGATTCAAGGAGTGGAAGACGCTAGTAGAGAATCAGGTGGGAACGAAGGTGAAGAGACTGCGCACGGACAACAGCTTGGAGTCTTGTTCATCAGAGTTTGATGGGTTCTGCAAGGACCAGGGTATTGCTCACGATTGAACCGTTCGACACACGCCGCAGCAGAACGGTGTAGCCGAGAGAATGAATCAGACACTTTTGGCGAAATAAAGGTGCATGCTTTTAAATGCAGGTATTTTTAGAGGCTTTTGGAGAAAATAAGTTTCCATGGCATGCTATCTCATAAATCGGAGTCCGCACACAGGTATAGGATACAAGATTCCTATGGAAGTCTAGTCTGGTAGAGCAGTGGATTACTCAGATTTGAGAGTCTTTGGTTGTGTTGGTTATTATCACATTGATGATGGCAAACTAGAACCAAGAGCTAAGAAGGGAGTATTCATGGGTTTCGGAACAGGTGTGAAGGGTTACAAGATATGGGCAGAAAATAAGATTTTACTTAGCAGAAGTGTAGTCTTTGATGAAAGTTCCATGTTGAAGAACTCCATGGAGGTGGAGCTTAGATATGCAGAGAAGAAGGTGGAGGGAGAATCGGATCCTATTGATCGTAAGGATGCCGAAATCTATACACCGCTGCCGAAAGCCGAAGAGAAATAAGCAGAAGAGTCTGATAGTTAGAATGCGTCTACACCAGAGAAACCGGTTCATCAAAATATTGCTAAAGGAATACCAAGAAGAGACATAAAGCCTCCGACAAGGTACAAGGATGACGGTATGGTGGGATATTTATTACAAGTAGCGGAGGAGATGGAGGATGAGCCATCCACCTACAAGGTCGCTATATCTTGTTTAGAGTCAGCACAGTGGATTGCCGAGATGGGAGAAGAGATGGAGTCTCTTAGCAAGAACTCGACTGCATTACAAGTAGCGGAGGATGTGGAGGATGAGCCGTCCACCTACAAGGCCGCTATATCGTGTTCAGAGTCAGCACAGTGGATTGCCGAGATGGGAGAAGAGATGGAGTCTCTTAGAAAGAACTCGAATTGGGAGCTTGTTAAATTGCGTGCGAGAAGAAAGATAGTCAGTTGCAAGTGGGTCTTCAGGAGAAAGTAAGGAACTACATATAGAGAGGGTGTCAAGTATAAGGCAAGGCTAGTTGCAAGAGGGTTCAGTCAGAAAGAGGGAGTTGACTACAACGAATTCTTCTCACCAGTGGTCAGAAATTTCTCTCTCCGGGTACTACTAGCTTTAGTGGCACACCACGACCTAGAAATTGAGCAATTGGATGTCAAGACAACTTTTATACATGGAGAGTTGGAAGAGGAGTTATACATGAGCCAACCAGAAGGGTTCCAAGTTCCCGGAAAAAAGGAAAACGTGTGCAAGCTGAAAGGATCTCTCTACGGACTTAAGCAGTCGCCGAGGAAATGGTACAAGAGGTTGGACTGCTTCATGATGAAGATTGGTTACCACAAGTGCGAGTATGATTGATGCGTGTATCACAAGTTTTTGCGCAATGGATAACGTATCTACCTAGTTCTGTATGTGGATGATATTCTGATCGCAACTCGAAATATCAAGGACATTAGAGAACTGAAGAGGTCCCTTAGCGCATAATTCGAGATGAAGGATCTAGGGGCTGCTCGGAAGATATTAGGAGTTGAGATCTATAGAGATTGGAAGAAGAATAAGCTTTTCTTATTAAAACAGAGATACATCAAGAAGATCTTGGCAAGATTCGGGATGCTATCAGCTAAAGCTATAGATACTCCTATGGCAACTAACAACTAGCTAGGAATGTACACCGTTCAGACCGAGGAGGAGAAGGAGTACATGTCCAAGGTTCCATATGCTAGCGCAGTTGGAAGTCTCGTGTATGCTATGGTCTGCACTCGACCGGACATAGCATTCGCTGTTATTGTGGTAAGTGGTTTTATGACTCAACCGAGTAAGGACCACAGCCAGGCGGTGAATCGCATATTCAGGTACCTTAAGGGCGTCAGTCATTGGCCTATTTTATGGGGATAATGAAGACATCTTGGTAGATGGGTTCTCGGATTCGGACTATGCAGGGGATATTTATAGTGTAAGATCAATGACAAGCTATGCATTTTCTCTGGGAGCATCTGTTGTAAGTTGGAAGGCTACGCTACAGCCGACGATGACTTTGTTAGCCACGAAGTCAGAGTACATGGCTCTAACAAAAGCAACAAAAGAGGTAATATGGCTTAAAGGGATGGTCAATGATCTAGGCCCACTTCAAGATCAGGCGATAGTCAACTGTGATAGCTTGAGTGCGATTTTCCTGACTAAGGACCGGGTGCATCATGAAGGACCAAGCATATCGACGTCTATCATTTTCTGAGAAACAAAAGCAGGATCAAGGTGAAGAAGGTGGAGACAGCTGACAACCCCGCATATATGTTCACAAAGCCAATTCCGGTGAGCAAGTTCAAGCATTGTCTGAAATTGCTCAACATCTTGAGCCAGTGAGGCTCTTCGGGGCATGTCGGACCTAGTAGGGGGTCCAATGAGTCTCTGTGAGGAGAGACATTGGGTGCGGAAAAGACGTAACTTTATTTACGAGAAGCGGAGCAGCTGCTGTTGACGAGGCAATTCAAGTCAAGGTGGAGATTTGAGTTGGTGCCTTGAATTGGTCAAAGGCGGCCAAACTATTTGTTTCCAACTCTAATTAGGAAAACATTGGAAGTCAAAGGCGGTGGAGGATTACTTAGGTAACAAGTTTGTTTCCAAATCGGATTTGGAAACTTTAGGAATTTTCCTAGCATTATATAAAGAACCGAGTAGTCAGATTATTAGGTATGCAAATCATTGTATTTGTTCCTCTTGTGAAATAAATGGTGCTTTTCCGCCGTGAACGTAGATTGCGAATCTGCCGCCAGCGAACCACGTAAGATCCTCGTGTTCTTCTTTATTCGTGAGGTGATTTGTGATAACATGCTCCAATAGTGTTAGTCATATGTTTAGTTAAATAACACGTGACACAGTCTCAATAATTCTTATAATTTTTTTAAGGAATTCAGGACATTAGCGCCATGGACATGGTTAAAGAAAATATAAATATCTTTAGCCGGCTCTTTAAATGTAGAGAGCGGGATAACTATCTGCTAAAATAAAGAGCGGAGTAGAAAGTCTATTGGAGATAATATTTTTCCAATCTTTTTTATATTTTTAAATATAACCGCTATATAAATGACATATTAGAGATACTCTAAGAATAGAAAAATCCATGACAATCACGACCGATTTGAAGAACCAGCGACATTTGACGGTGAAATCATGACAATTAGTGACTTCTTTTTCTGCATTAATGGCTGGAGAAATTTTCATTCACTTCTGCAAGTGCGTGTAATCGGTAAATTACATGTCTAGAAATTCTTACATTTTAACCACCTACTGAAGATGGTGTTGAAAATAAGACAGAGTATTAGGTGGTTTCCGATGAATGCATCGGAGAAAATGAACAGTAGAAGACTACCGAGAGATGAGAAGATAATAACTCGGATGATTATTCACATTAACTGATACATCAATATATACAATGGTGCTAATCTAGGATAGGTAAAAATAATATTGTAATAAATGTAATAAATGTGGTGCCCGTTGGATGGAGATCAACGGCAATGACTATGTGATCTGGATTGATTATTTTGCACATAGGTGCTTTGACCTTCCAGAGAATCATTTAAGTGTGGAGCAGCCCCTTCAAGGTTGTTTAGCTTTGCACTTCAGTCCTTGAGCTGAGATGGCTCTGTTTGGACTTGATCCAGAATATACTTGGCCCAAAGTGGTGTATGGTTTAATACTCCCCCTCAAACTAATGGGGCGGGATGCACCATTAGTTTGTGCTTGAGTTCTTGAAATTGATGCATTGGGAGTCCCTTGGTGAAAATATCAGCGAGTTGATCCGAACTGTTAACAAATGAAATAGACAAATCATTAGTTATAACTTTTTCCCGAATATAGTGGTAGTCTATTTCTATGTGTTTGGTGCGTGCGTGTAAGATAGGGTTGGCAGTGATAGCAATGGCAGATAAGTTGTCACACCAAAGTATAGGTTTTTGAGAAATATAAAGACGTAAATCGCGAAATAAATTTTTTAGCCAAGCTAGTTCAGCAGCTGTGGATGCAAGAGCTCGATATTCGGCTTCAGTGGAGGACCGAGCCACTGTTGGTTGTTTCTTAGCACCCCAATGGATTGGGTTGGGGCCCAAGAAAACAACAAAGCCGGAAGTGCTACGACGGTCGGTTGGGTTACCTGCCCAATCGGCGTCACTGAAAGCAGTTATAGGCATATAGCCTTTCTGATAAAAAAGACCATGATTTTTGGAGCCTTGTAAGTATCGCAAAATTCTTTTTGCACCAGTAAGGTGATTTTCAGTGGGTGTGTGCATGAATTGACAAAGGTGATTAACAGCAAAAGAAATATCAGGACGGCTAAAAGTAAGATACTGAAGGGCGCCAAGGAGTTGGCGATATGGGGTGGCATCCGTAAGAGGCCTACTGTCTTGCGTGTGATACTTGGTACCTGCGGATAAAGGAGTAGGTGCTGGTTTACAAGTAGACATGTTGAAGCGAGATAATAAATCAGAAATATATTTGGCTTGATGAATAAAAATGCCATCTTTAGTTCTTTTGATCTCAAGGCCTAAAAAGTAGGTTAAAGAACCCAAATTAGTCATAAAAAACTCAGTATTTAAATGCGGATAAATTGAGTAATGAAGGTAGTGTCACTACCCGTTACAATAATATCATCAACGTATAAAAGAAGAATGGTGATTTTACCACTAGAGTAACGAAGAGAGTAATCGGCATAAGAGGAGGTGAAACCTAACGTAAATAAATAAGAGGTGAAGCGTTCAAACCAAGCACGTGGTGCTTGTTTCAACCCATATATGGACTTGTTTAGTTTGCAAACGTAATGAGGATAGCGTTGGTTTTTGAAACCTTGCGGTTGACTCATGTAAACGGTTTCACGAAGAGTGCCGTGAAGAAAGGCATTTTTGACGTCTAATTGTTGCAAGGGCCAATTAAAATTAGCAGCAAGTGCAAGAATGATACGAACAGTGGAGTGTTTAACAACTGGGCTAAAAGTCTCATCGTAATCAATGCCAGGGTTTTGATGAAAACCTTTCGCAACAAGACGAGCCTTGTGGCGAGAAATAGTACCGTTAGGGTTATATTTGGTGCGAAAAACCCATTTACTTCCTATTACGTTTGCATTTGGTGGGGGTGGTACTAAAGTCCATGTGTTTTTCTGTGTGAGGCTAGTGTACTCTTCAGTCATGGCTTTGCGCCACTGAGAGTGTTTACTAGCCTCAGTATAAGATGTAGGATCAGGTAAAGTAGTAATAGCAGAAAAACCTGATTTTTTTTTGCTGATTCTGGATTTGCTCTGGGTTGCATGGGATGAGTATGAGTAGGATTGGGAAGTGGTGCCATCTCAGGTGGGGCCGGTGCTAGAACTTGCTCGACTTCAGCGGACCGTGCCAAGCCAGAACCCGAGGAAAAATCACGTGCAGTGGGTGAAGGACAGTTCTGGGCAGAGGTGTCTGGAGTCACTGTTGGTTGCCAGTGGTGCCGTGCCTGAGTCAGTGGGCATAGAACATGCTGGAACCAAGTTGCAGACACGAACCGGCGTGGTTTGAACCTGGGTTGGCTGCACGGGGTCGACTGAAGGAGTGGGAACAACACTTGGGCTGGGCCAACTCATCATTGATGGGCTTGTTTCGGACAGAGGGACAGTAATAGGTGTTGTACCAGTGAGTGGTACCAAGGAGTTTCCACCTGGAGTTAGTTCGGCGTCAGGTACAACTGTACCTGTAACAGAGTCAGTAGCAGCGATGTGAGACGAATAAGGAAAACAAGTTTCGTCAAAAACAACGTCTCGACTTGTGTAAATACGATTGGTATTTTTATCTAGGCATAAATAACCTTTGTATTCGTCCGCGTAACAAATAAAGATACATTTTTTTTTTTCGAATCAAGTTTCGACGAATTATAAGGACACAAGTATGGGAAGCAAGCACAACCAAAAGTTTTGAGATGCGAGTAATTAGGTGGGTGGCCAAACTGATGCAGTAACATGAAACCATACAAAATTAGGCAAGGACGCCCTTTTTAGCATAGTGACGGCGGTTTCCATAATGTGTCGATGCTTTCTTTCAGCAACACCGTTTTGTTGCGGTGTGTGTGGGCACGAATTTTGATGGGTTATCCCATCTTGATTGAGAATCTGCGAAAAAATGTAGGAGGTGAATTCGCCACCACCATCGGTACGAATGATGCGAATGTGATGTTTTAGTAACTTTTCAATTTTGAGCTTAAATGAGGAGAAAACGTTAGGAACATCTGATTTTTTATGTAAAGGAAAGACCCATGTAAATTTAGAATAGTCGTCAATAAATAAGACGTAGTAACGAAAACCATGATATGATTTGGAGCTTGACGGCCCCCAAACGTCACTATGTAAAAGTTGCAAAGGTTCATTAGATTGAGAACTAGAATGAACATAAGGTAAACGATGCATTTTTCCTTCTAAGCAAGAGTGACAAAGACCTTTATTACTAGTAGAAAAATCAGAAGAGGGAATAATTTTGCGTAAAATATTGTCTGCGGGATGCCCTAGACGATCATGCCAAGTCCGAGCGTCCTCTTTATTACCAACAAAAGCATGAGATAAAGGTTTAAAAGGCAAAGATTCAATGGGGTACAACCCATTTTTACTCAATCCCTGATATAGAAGGGTTCCAGTAGCTTTGTCCTGTATAGAAAAAGACGTGGCGTCAAAGATAAATCTGCAATTATTATCAGAACATAATTTATGTACGGATAAAAGATTTTGCTAATTTGTGGAACATGAAGAGTATTACGGAGTGTAAAATTATGTGTGCTAGTGGAGAGTAAAGCAGTACCCGTATTGTGAATAGGAAGAGTTTGACCGTTGCCTACAGCAACTTGGTCATTCCCATGATAAGTGTCAGCAGTACTCAAGTTCTGAAAGTCATGTGTCATGTGATTCGTAGCGCCCGTGTCTGAGAGCCAATAATTGGGCTGACTGTGTTGATGAGTGGAAGCAGCTAAGGCAGTAAGAGAATCGGGTGGTAGACGCCCTTGATAGGCATAATTCATTCTATGTATGTGACACGCTCCAACTGCAAGTGCACAGTTGTCGGTGTAGTAATAATCGGAAAAGTCCGGTTTGTCGAACCCAAGGGACTTCGTGTAAATTAACTACTAAATTTATTCTTTATGTGGGCAAAGCGCAGTTGTTTTGTTCTATTTCTACTAATAATTAAAAATAACAATTGTCTCAAATAATTCAAAGAATTATTTCAAGATTAATAAGCACGAGTTGATTTTGATGTTTCTCAAGATTGATCAAGTTCAGGATATCTCTACGGATCACTAGGTATGTCACACTACGATGGATTTATGTTCTACTAACACGATGAGTTCTTATTCTAGTTAAACGAGCAATTTTATATTGAAGATGTCTCAACCAATAACTATGCCTAAACTATCGTAACTGATTCCTCTAGCTTACTCAAGTTCAAACACGCATTACGATGATAATTCTACTCTTGTTCTTAGCTAACTAGCAAGATTCCTTAACCCTAGATACGGCTAGTGTGTATTTCAATTTTTCGGGCAACAAACGTAGATTCCTCTATCGTTCATAACCTAGCACAATCCTATTAATACGTCTACCAATAGAAAAGATAGATGAAACTCATAAAATACACATAACTAGATAAGAAATCATCAATTAAGCTCAAAAGCATGCAAGCAAATCCATAAATCACAAGTGTAGTGATCAAACCCTAGTCTCCTACGAGATATCCCAAAATAAGGGTTTAGCTACTCATAGTCATGTTCAAAATACAAAGTATCATGATCCAATATGAAAAACTAGAGAAGAAACGAAGATTAGAAGCCAAACGGATGATCCAAGCTCTTCAACCTAGCTCCAAGCTCTCCAAAGCACGTCTCCCAATGTGTTTTCTGATGCCAAACACGTTCCCCAATGTTTCCTAAGTCTTCCGTGGCTCAAACATCTCAAAACTATGCCAAAATAGCGAAAATAGCCCAAAAATCCGATCCTGGCCGCAGAAGTAATCGTACGATTACTTTCAAGTAAACGTACGATTACTTGCATTGAAGGTAATCGTACGTTTACCCAATAGTAAACGCACGATTACTTCTGAGTGAAGGTAATCGTACGATTACCTTGAGGTAAACGTACGATTACTTCTGGTCTTCCACCAATCAAACTTCATCTTCTTGCTCTTTTTCCTTTCGTCTTCACTTCCCGAGCATCCCTTTGAGCCTCCAACTTTTCCGAAGTTCACTTTTGCTCCAATGTCACGTCCCGAGCTCCCGGTTCCTGAAAACCACAACACGAGAAACATACCGGAAGATCAAACGTGATAAAATATAGTCAAAATTAATGCAAAAAGTGCCCCGACTCATCATTAACGTGCAAAGACTCAACATGCTCAAATTTAGCAAGAAATGATCCAAAATCCATCAAAACGCATCGGAATACACGCAAAACGGTAAGGAAACATATAAGAATATAACTCCAAATATGGAGTTATCAACTATCCCCACACTTACCCGTTGCGCGTCCCGAGCAACAATTCAAATCACAAATTATCAAAAATCATCCGAACCTTCCTCGTCTCATCTCACCTCTCCAGTCAACTATTCCAATCAAGACCATTGCATACTTTTCAACTTACCAATTGCATACTACCCTCAATTAGCCGACTCAATACACACGACGACTCAATACAAGACTCAACGATGCAACAATATGATGCAATGCAATTATATGACTCGATCTTAACTGAACACATAAATACACAACATGTCTTTGTAGGCGAGATTGGGCAATCTCAATTAACTTAAACCGGTTCTCATGGAGTGATGAAGAATCTAGGAACGAGGTATGAATTGCAACTAAAATTGACAACAAGAATTTCCCTTAGTTGGTATAGAAAGCCTAGCTTTACTACGTGTAAGAATAACCTACCTCTTCGCGTGTGCCGATAAATAAGAGGCTACGCTAGGCTAAGCCACATTCAAGGTCCGAGCTCCTATTCCGCTAACGGGTTAGAATGTAGAGGCTTAGGGACAAAAGGATAATCATGTAGTAACAAGTCCTAAGCGTCACATTCTCACGTTGAAACCCACATCTCACACACCCTCACCACGATGATAGGAACCGCAACCCGAAACTCACCATCTCCGGCCCGATCCCCTCAAACCCCGGTACAATAACGATCTCCGTGGCCACCGTCGTGAAACATGCATAAAATGAACATCGCCGTCAATGAAATTGTTGCTTCCACCACTCGGTCTTCATTAAGCTCAAACTTTATTCCTTTATTTCATCTCTCCTTTTTTTCTCTCTTTTTTTTCTTTTTTCTTTTTTTTTTTTTTTTATCTCTCAATATCCAAAAACATAACTTCTACAACGTATATCTCGAGTGGTCTTCCAAGTGTCAAGACAAACAAAAACGTTAAGGGGAGGAAGTAAACAATCCAATGAATATATATCACACGTAAAATCCATCTCCCCCTAACTCAATGAAATACACGGTGCCACCAAACAAAGCCGCAAACAAATCCAAGTACAAGTATGGGGATGGAGTCGTCACAAGCTCAATCTCTATGTCCGTAGTCAAAAGTCGACATCCCCACACTAGAATATACCCATGTCCCCTCTCAAGTAATCAAAGCAATATAAGTCTCGTGCTTAATCCAACCGATCCTCCTACACCAAGATGATGAAAAGAAACGATCCCTAGCACGATCCACCAATTAAATCACCCAACCCAATTTGTGCGTATTAGATGCCACACACTCACGGCTCTCCACAACTGTGTCCATGGTGTAATGACATGGAACACCGCCACACCGAAGTGCGCAAGCCTACTCTCACTCACCCTCGCATTCCCCTCGATAATCAGAAATGAAGTACATGCGATACGTAAGACTCACTCAAATATATCATGAAGTACTCCCTCATCGAACCCCCTCAAATACAAACACCCTCGTGACGCACTAAAGCGGTGATTCTAACCAATCGATGATGAAGGCCAAGAATCGTCACCCTAAGTCCAGAGGTTATCAAAGAATCCAAGGTTCAAAACAGGGTTTACTAGTGGTCCTACAAGGTAAGTTCTATAAGCAGTGAGTGCTCTAATACACACCTCGCACAGCTGTTCTGTGTGCCACTACGAGGCGGGTTGGCGACTACCTAAGACGTACACATGAATGTTCGGCTTGTTTAGCTCACACCTAGCTCAACTCTTGTAAGAAAACAAGGCACACACTTTAGATTTGAAAATCATTTAAGTGTATTAAAAATAGGCAGGTATTCCCGTAAAGAAAGTCTCTCTATACATACTAAGGGGAACTCACATTGTCATTCTCGGTCACACGTCATACCCTATGCCTAAAGTTCTCACACTCCTCGATTTTCCAATTTCAAGCTTCTTTTGATTGCCCTTTCTCAATTTTCAATTTGTTTTTTTAATTTTTTTTTTAGATAATATTTCCTACTCTACATGCATGGGCCGACTCGAAAGAAGACTCGAAACTGACTCAATTTGGGTAGGTGGACTCAATTAAATAAAACGTGCACTAAACATAAACTACTCACAATACGACACACACAATATATATAAACACGACACGGACTACAAAAACTGACTCACAATACGACACAAACAACCTATATGTAACTGGTGAATGCAGACACGGACTTGGCTAATAAAGGCTGAGAAACCCCCCCACACTTGAACGCGTCGTTGTCCTCAACGAATGCATAGGTCAAGCGAAAAGTCTCAGCATTCAAATGCAGGGGGTGTTAAGTCTACTCGGACGAATCCTCGTCGTCCTGGTCCTGGTCTCCGGAATAGGCATCCGAATGGTACTCGTAGGCACCAGGGTAGGTCTCTTGGCCACTAGGCCACTGATCTCTCGGGAATCCCACATGAGTGGCCAATGCCTCTAGCCACTGGTCCTGACGGTGCTGATGCAGACTCACCTGACGTAGTCCCTGACCGAGGTTACGCATGCTACTGCGATGATGCTCAAACTGCCTAGCACTCATGTCAGCAACATAGTCACGGGACCGACCCTGGGATGTGAGGGTCATAGTCCTGGTCAATCTCAACTCGGCCATCAAGTCCGCTAAGCTCACACTCGGCTGGCCAGGGTCAATGACAGGTGGAGGTACAGGCTGAGGTGGAACGGGAGGAGTAGGAGCTGGAGGAGTAGGAGCGGGAGGCGTGGGAGCTGCACGCGAGGAAGGGGCTCTTTTCTTAGCCCTTCCTTTAGGAGGTCTAGAACTAACTCCAGCCTCCATCACCACTACATCCTTCAACGGGTCCGAGATTTTGTCAAACATTCTCGGAGCCTTGGGTTTGAGGTCTAGCTCTCCATCAGGCACGCTGGCCCCGCAATCCTTAGCTAGTTGCATGAGTAAGAAACTATGGCCCGCAGACTTCTTGTTTTTCGATTCATACCTCTCGTGCAAATACAGGAAGATCCGCCTAGGAATGTCTATCCGATGCCCCCTGGATAGACAAAGAGCCATGAGACACACCTCAAAATCAACGTAATTAGGAGCCGAAACTCCCAACACCCATGACTCTAACAGCTCAATGAGCCACCTTGGCTTAGGCAGCAAGTATCCGACTGGGATCTTCCAATGTCTGATATTAGTTTTAGACCTATCCCAGTCGGCTCCTGGCACTCCCGCAAAACAAAAAGCCGACACCTCATTAATGAGCGTCTGCTGGTCTTTCTGCAGATAAATCTTAAATTGACACGGCTCTGTCAACGGGGGCCACTTAAGTGCTGCGGCGATGCGCTCAGAAGACAAAACTAGCCAGTTCCGACGACAATAAATCACACGAGGGTCATTGAGCCTAGACGTCTCACCCTCATCGGTGTGTCTCGCATTCGCATAAATCTCACGAGTCAGTACAGAACTGGCTTTCTTTTTCACTAACTCCATCCACCCCGCAAAGTTCTCGGTCTTCGCGACCTTTTGTAGGTCCTCAGGCCCTCCCTCAAGTGGAAAGATTTTCTCGGCCTGGACACCTCTATTAATCCTAGGGTTCGATCGGTAAAAACCCTGGGCATTCGCCGAAATAAACCTATAATCGCAAAAGACCCCGCCACTATCAATTTCTAGCTTTTCGTCATCCGGCTTATGACCACGATCCTTTCTAAATGGGGGCAATTGGGATGGAACGGGTGTATGAAAAAACCTAAGGTCAGGGGATAACGGGATGACCAATTGGCCACCCGTGTCACCCCCATCAGACTCAGACCCACTCTCAGGCACGTTCACCCCACTTCCCCCAGGTAATGTATAATCGGGGTCGTTATCACGACTCGTTCTCGCACGTTTGCTCATTTTAACCAAGTATAACAAAATAAAGCAATTAACGCGACCAAAGCAAGTGCAAGTGCACAGTGACAAGTTGTGTACAGATATGAAGCAGTTAAACACGTAAGCACGCAATCCTAGGACTCTAAGCAATCGCCCCCAAGCACGCTACTAAGCGCAACGAAAATTAAACCAGGCTTTTACTCAATCGTGCCTAGACTCGAGTATTGAAATTGCGAGAGAGATTAGGACGTACCTACGTGCCCGGAGCAAGTCTTACGGGCACGAATTTGCAGAATTTCGACAAACCGGGCTGTTTTCGGGTCGCCGAAATTTTTCTTCCAAATTTTGCAATCGAGTTGTGCCTTTTGCTCCTTGCAGTGTCCCCGTCGAAACCCCTAAATCACTTTTGCCGAATTCAGCCTCAATTTGCCCAATTTCAGAGGTTCACTCGAAACCCTAACTGCCCCCTTCTTCAATTCACCACCTATCAATCAAATAACCCTAGCTGTCCTGATCAATGGCGGCTGTAAACCTGTGAGGGCGGCGGCGATGGTGGTCTGCGATGGTGGTGGCTGGAGATGGTGAAGGAGGATGGTTTGGAGTGATGCGTGGCCGCGGGCTGCGGTGCTGCGGTGGTCGGGTGGTGGAGGAGATAGCGGCGGTAGGGTGAAGCGGTGACAGGGAGGGACGTTCTGGTGGCTAGAGGTGGTGGTCGTGGCGGATGTGCAGAGGGAAGAAGGAGGAGGAGTAGTCGACGGGATGGGAGAGAAGAATAGAGAAAAAAAACGTTTTGTTGATTTTTTTTTTTTAACCCGACTAGCTGCCCTTCAGAAGTAATCGTGCGATTACTTTAAGTAACCGTACGATTACTTGAAAGTAATCGTGCGATTACTTTAAGTAACCGTACGATTACTTGAAAGTAATCGTGCGATCACTTTTAAGTAACCGTGCGATTACTTGAAAGTAATCGTACGATTACTACCTCGTACGACCTAGTGGGTAGGTCATGCGACCTAGCTAAACAATCTGCTTCCACCACATTCCAAATTTTTTTCTAAGGCAAAAGTAAACGTACGATTACCTCAAGGTAATCGTACGATTACTTTTGTGCAGGGAAAATTTTTTTTTATATTAGCCAAATATAACCTTTACCTCGTATTTTGATCCCGACCTCCGATGAGTGTGATTTTTGCACCTTTGGATCCCTTTTTCGACGTAAGTCTTGCTCACATAAATCACGTCCCGTTTTCGGATCGTTTTCCCCGACTTTCCTCAATTATCGCCTAATTACGCGAAAAATACCCAAAATGTGCCAATTTCGTCGCTTTCTTCAAAATTTTGCAATCACCTTCAACAAGATGGGGAGTGCGGGATCTCTTCTGGTGTAGAAAAATTCCCAAAGTCTGGGGAACCTTTCATTCTTCAATTTCGCGCTTCCAAAGGCTCGTTTTGCATTCCCGGATGCTTTTGGACGCCTTTTAGCATCCTTTTTCGTCTTTGTTGCCCGTTTCTTTGGTTTGTCATGGATCTCCTCGACCTCGAGACTCCATTTATGTTATAAAAAATTCCCAATGTCCAGGGAACCTTTTATCCTTCAATTTGATCATTCCAAAGTCCCGTTTGGCAATTCCGGATGCTTTTTGACTCCTTTTTCCTCTTCGCAACATCCTTTTTGGCATAACTTCTTCGTCCGGACTCCGATATACGCGATCCACCTATCCACAGAAAGCTCTCGACCACCCCCACACTATGGCACTGTTCAAATTAGCTCACATTCCTGTCTTCAAAAATTTACCTCGTAATCCGTGCCATTGTGCCAGCTTTCTCAATTTCTTTACGTCTTCTTTGCGTATATCAAGAAGGGGAGTCCGGGAACTTGATCTCCCCCAGGTGCGTGTGTTGAGTAAGTGTAGGAATGGCGTCAATCATCTATTTCTTCATTCCGGGTCCCGATACGCGTTTTGGCCTGCTCTTTCTCGTTTTTCGTGCAATTCTTCACTCGCGTATCAAGAAGGGGGACCCGGAATAGGCGTTCCACCTAGAATTCCTGCACATACTCATTGGAAATATTAAATCCACTCTCTCGCACCTCTCAAATAATTAGAACAAAATAAAATAACAAGACAGTATTGAAATCTACACTATGCAATAAATAGGTTGGGTTGCCTCCCAACAAGCGCTTTGTAATTTAAGGTCGACGGCCCGACCAAGTTACCTCAGATGAGCTCAGATATCGGGAATTGGTTTGAGGCTCTCGATAACCCCAATGAAATTCCCGTCCACGTACGGTTTTGCTCGCTGTCCATTTACCTTGAACCTGTTCCCATTCTCAGCTTCTACCTCGAGCGATCCCCATGGGTAAACCTCTGTAATTGTAAATGGACCACTCCACCTTGACTTCAGCTTGCCCGGAAACAATTTCAGTCGGGCGTTGAATATCAATACCTTCTTGCCCACTCTGAAATCTCGTGGAATGATATGCTTGTCATGCCATTGCTTGGTCCTCTCTTTGTAGATCTTGGCACTCTGATATGCCATCAACTTGTGTTCTTCTAACTCAAGCAATGCCTGCTTCCTTTGCTCACCAGAGAGCTTAGCATCCAAATTTAATTTCTTTAGAGCCCAAAACGCTTTGTGCTCAAGTTCCACCGGCAGATGGCACGATTTCCCGAAAACGAGCTGGTAGGGAGACATGCCCAAGGGAGTCTTGTATGCAGTCCGGTATGCCCATAAACTATCATCCAAGTGTAGAGCCCAGTCTTTGCGCCCTGGATTGACAGTTTTCTCTAAAATCCCCTTTATCTCACGGTTAGACACTTCAGCTTGTCCATTAGATTGTGGATGATAGGCCAATGAGATCTTGTGTGTCTTTACCCCATACTTGCTCAAGGTATTGGCAAAAACCTTGTTCACAAAGTGTGATCCCTCATCGCTAATAATGTCTCTAGGCGTCCCAAACCTTGTGAATATATTCTTGCGTAAGAATCTCTCGACTGTAGCACTATCATTCTTTGGACACGCCAGAGCCTCCACCCATTTGGTGACATAATCAACCGCCAACAGAATATACAGATTACCAAGCGACGATGGGAATGGCCCCATAAAATCAATTCCCCACACATCAAACGGTTCTACTTCTAACACGAAATTTTGAGGCATTTCATTTCGGTTAGAGATATTACCTGTTCTTTGGCACCGGTCACACTGCTGCACAAATAGATGGGTGTCTTTATGCAAAGTTGGCCAAAAGAAACCACTCTGAAGTACCTTAGCAACTGTGCGTGATTTGCCGAAATGTCCCCCGCAATTCAACTCGTGGCAGTGTCTAAGGATCTCTAACGTGTCCGGTTCCGCAACACACCTCCGCAATACATTATCTGCTCCCAGCTTAAATAGGTAAGGATCATCCCAGAAGTATTGTCGCGCGTCCGCAAAGAATTTCTTCCTCTGGTGGTAACTCATGTCCTTGGGTACAATGTTTAGTGCCTTGAAATTTGCCAAGTCAGCAAACCAAGGCACAGCTGCAACCACAACCATAAGCTGCTCATCTGGAAAATCCTCTCGAATAGGCAAATCTTCCTGCTTATCGTTCTCCAGTCTTGACAAATGGTCCGCAACCACATTCTCTACTCCCTTTTTATCCTTGATTACCACATCTAACTCTTGCATCAATAAAACCCACCGGATCAATCTTGGCTTGGCGTCCTTCTTGGTGAGAAGATACTTGAGGGCTGAATGGTCCGTGAAAATCGTCACCTGAGAACCCACAAGATATGGACGAAACTTGTCCAACGCAAATATGATTGCCAACATCTCTTTCTCCGTGGTAGCATAATTAACCTGTGCATCATTAAGAGTACGACTGGCATAATAAATGACGTGAGCTACCTTATCTTTCCGCTGGCCCATAACTGCTCCCACCGCATAGTCACTAGCATCACACATGAGCTCAAATGGTAGGGTCCAGTCTGGTGTGGTGATGATAGGCGCGCTAATCAGCTTTTCCTTGAGCAAATCAAAAGCTGACTTGCACTCCGCATTAAAATCAAAAACTGCATCCTTCTCAAGCAATCCACACAAAGGCTTCGTGATCTTCGAGAAGTCTTTAATGAAGCGCCGATAGAACCCTGCATGTCCCAAGAAACTCCTTACCCCTTTGACAGAGGTAGGGTAAGGAAGCTTCTCAATGACCTCAATCTTGGCTCTATCCACCTCTAATCCTTTGCTGGAGATCTTGTGGCCCAAAACAATACCCTCAGTAACCATGAAGTGACACTTCTCCCAGTTGAGCACTAGGTTGGTGTCAATGCATCTATCCAGAACCCGGGCCAACTGTTGCAGGCAGTCTTCAAATCCATCACCATAGAGCGAGAAGTCATCCATGAATACCTCGAAATTCTGCTCCATCATATCAGAGAAGATCGACATCATACACCTCTGAAACGTAGCAGGTGCGTTGCATAACCCAAAAGGCATGCGTCTAAAAGCAAAGGTCCCATAAGGACAAGTGAATGTCGTCTTCTCCTGGTCCGCTGGCTCAATTGCTATCTGGTTGTACCCGGAGTACCCATCCAAAAAGCAATAATGAGAATGATGTGCCAGCCTATCAAGCATCTGATCAACGAATGGAAGGGGAAAATGATCCTTCAAAGTGGCATCATTGAGCTTGCGGTAATCCATGCAAACTCTCCACCCAGTAACAGTACGAGTGGCAATTTGATCACCTTTTTCTCCTTCCACCACAGTTATACCTCCCTTCTTAGGGACACATTGCACCGGGCTAGTCCATGTGCTGTCGGAAATCGGATAAATGATGCCCGCCTCCAACCATTTAAGCACCTCTTTCTTCACTACCTCCTGCATGTGAGGATTGAGGCGGCGCTGAAACTGAACTACCGGCTTCTTATCTTCCATCAGCCGAATCTTGTGCTGGCAAACTGTGGGGCTGATCCCCTTGATATCTGCTATGGTCCATCCCATAGCTGCCTTTCTCTCCTGTAGTACCTTGAGAAGCTGCTCCTCCTGTTCCCTGTCCAAACATGCAGACACAATCACAGGTAAAGACTCATTAGATCCCAAGTACAGATATTTCAAATGAACAGGTAAAGGCTTTAATTCTAAAACAGGAGCAGTAATAAGAGAAGGAGTAAGAATCTTCCTGCTTCCCTCATTAAAGAGGGGTAGGGGCTGACGCCAATGAACATCTAATGCTTGATCTTTCTCGCTGGAATCAAGTAGAACAAGCTCCTCATATAGCTGCTCCAATAAAATATCATCCTCTTCGTCCGGCGTGTATGCCTCCACCCCGAAGCACTGCTCACTTACCGCATATGCGGGAAACTTCATAGCCTCAAATACATTGAAGGCCACCTTCTCATCGTTGATCTGCATAGTCAGCTCTCCATTGGCCACATCAATGATAGTCCTCCCAGTAGCCAGGAATGGGCGGCCCAAAATAAGAGGAACATCATCATCAGCCTCCATGTCTAAGATCACAAAATTCGCTGGGAAGATGAGTCCTTCAACTCTCACTAATACATCCTCTAAAACACCCCTGGGGCGTTTTATAGTGCGATCAGCCATCTGCAAGCACATCCTGGTAGGCTTAGGATCTCCCACTCCGAGTTGCTCAAAAACCGATGTGGGCATCAAATTAATACTTGCACCAAGATCACATAATGCCCTCCCATGAAACGCATCTCCCAATGTAACAGGAATGATGAAACCGCCCGGATCTTTCATCTTCTTTGGTAGCGCCTTTTGCACAACCGCACTACACTCCTCATTCAGAGTCACGGTTTCAAAGTCATCCATGCGCCTCCTATTAGAAAGGAGGTCCTTGAGAAATTTGGCATATTTAGGCATTTGTGAAATGGCCTCTGCAAAAGGTATATTAATGTGCAGTTTCTTGAAGATATCCACAAACTTCTTGAAATGCTTGGCATCCTCTTGACTCTTCAATCTCTGCGGGTATGGCACTCGCACACTGTATTCCTCCCTTGGCTTCTGTTTCTCATCCGACTTCCTCACCGTGTCCTTTGATTGGGGAATCACGGTAGGCACGGGAATCTCTTCATCCAAGGCTTTTTCAGTGGCCTTAGTCGCCTCAGCTCGCGCATGGGTAGGATATGGGGGATCCTGGGTAGTGGTCCCACTACGAGTAGTAATAGCCTTCAATTGCTCAGTTGGAGTAATAGTGTTGGACGGAAGTATACCTGGCGGAAGTCGAGGATTCTGATTAGCTATTTGGCCAATTTGTGTTTCATGATTCTTTAACGAGGCTTCCATTGCGACAATTTTACTCTCAATCTTGTCGTTGCTAGGTAACAGTTTCCTCAACATCGCATTTGTATCCTGTTCTTCTGAGATTGGAGGTGGAGCCTGTTGTTGTGGAACCTGTCTCTGAGCTTGGTAAGGAACATTTGGCCTATGACCTGGCGCATATAAACCACTATTCGAATTGGCATAGCTGAAGTTGGGGTGATTGCGATTGTTGGGATGATAGGTGTTTGGCCATTGCTGCTGTCTTTGTTGACCCATGTAATTCACGTCTTCAATGCCATCCCCATATCCCTGATTTGCATCTGCTACCATCTCTCCCACTGACTTCACCTGTGCCGATGGATTCAAATGACTGAAAGCCGACGTCATCACTGCCATCTGATGTTCAAATTTCTGTTCCACCATAGACTCTATCTGACTAACCAATGCCCCATCTGATTTCGCGCTTCTACGAGTTTCAGACCTCGTGGATTCACGTTTTGCTACATTATCTAGCAAATCACGACATCTCTGCAGTCTCATCCCCATAAAATTGCCTTGAGCCATCATGTCTAGTTCACTAGCAGTCTCCCTGTCCAAAGCATTGTAAAAGTAATGAAGAAGTTTATACCATGGCTCTCCGTGAGTAGGGCATCTGCGAAGGAGCTGGTTGAACTTTCTCCACGTGTCACCCAGAGAATCATCTTCCTGCTGTTTAAATTTGGTTATGTCAGCCATCCGTTGAGCAACCTTGGATGGTGGAAGATACTTCCTGAGAAACTCTCTGCTACAATCTGCCCATGTAACTATGCTGCCTGCTGGAAGTTCCATAAGCCATGTCTTTGCCTTTCCCGATAAAGAGAAGGGGAAAAGCATGAGCTTTATCGTCTCGATTGGAACTCTCTGGTCATACATGGTAGAAGTAATTTGCTCGAAATTGAGCAAGTGCTGATGTGGGTCATCACTCGGGGCTCCAGTGAATAAGCACTCATCCCTAACCATATTGATCAACGGTTGGCGAATCTCGAAATGCGCGGCATTAATCTGCGGCCTGACAATGGTGGGTTGATATCCCTCTGGTTTAGTCCTGAAGTAGTCCACCAAAGGACGTTCATCCTCCTCAGCATTGTTGACCTGCTCCACCTCATTCCGGCCGTTATTGTTCCGATTATTACCCCCATTGTTCCCATTGCCACCGTTGTTTCCACCATTAACTCCTCCATTGTTTCTATCAACTATTTCTGCACCAGAGAGTTGTTGTGGATTCGGGGGATTCATGCGATCAATCATGGCCTGCATCTCAGCCATTTGAGCCCTAAGCTGCTCAGTTTCCCTTGCTCGATTTGCTGCATCTTCCACAGCAGCAGCTCTAGCTGCTTCCGCATCTTCGAGGCCTTTGCGGAACCTCTCAAACTCAGCTCTAGTTTGCTCGTCCATCTGAACTGAATTTGCTTTCCTCTTGTCTCTATTCTGTGCTCGCAATAAGGATTCTGGGTCTTCAAGTGTTGGATGGAAAGGCTCATCTCTAGAACGTGACATGCACCAAATGAATCTGACCTGAAACACGGATCACACACACAAAACAGGTGAGTAACAAATATAAACTGAAAAGTAAATCCCTAAAGAGAAAAATAATAGCTAATTTATCAGAAGTCCCCGGCAACGGCGCCAAAAACTTGACACGCTCCAACTGCAAGTGCACAGTTGTCGGTGTAGTAATAATCGGAAAAGTCCGGTTTGTCGAACCCAAGGGACTTCGTGTAAACTAACTACTAAATTTATTCTTTATGTGGGCAAAGCGCAGTTGTTTTGTTCTATTTCTACTAATAATTAAAAATAACAATTGTCTCAAATAATTCAAAGAATTATTTCAAGATTAATAAGCACGAGTTGATTTTGATGTTTCTCAAGATTGATCAAGTTCAGGATATCTCTACGGATCACTAGGTATGTCACACTACGTTGGATTTATGTTCTACTAACACGATGAGTTCTTATTCTAGTTAAACGAGCAATTTTATATTGAAGATGTCTCAACCAATAACTATGCCTAAACTATCGTAACTGATTCCTCTAGCTTACTCAAGTTCAAACACGCATTACAATGATAATTCTACTCTTGTTCTTAGCTAACTAGCAAGATTCCTCAACCCTAGATACGGCTAGTGTGTATTTCAATTTTCCGGGCAACAAACGTAGATTCCTCTATCGTTCATAACCTAGCACAATCCTATTAATACGTCTACCAATAGAAAAGATAGATGAAACTCATAAAATACACATAACTAGATAAGAAATCATCAATTAAGCTCAAAAGCATGCAAGCAAATCCATAAATCACAAGTGTAGTGATCAAACCCTAGTCTCCTACGAGATATCCCAAAATAAGGGTTTAGCTACTCATAGTCATGTTCAAAATACAAAGTATCATGATCCAATATGAAAAACTAGAGAAGAAACGAAGATTAGAAGCCAAACGGATGATCCAAGCTCTTCAACCTAGCTCCAAGCTCTCCAAAGCACGTCTCCCAATGTGTTTTCTGATGCCAAACACGTTCCCCAATGTTTCCTAAGTCTTCCGTGGCTCAAACATCTCAAAACTATGCCAAAATAGCAAAAATAGCCCAAAAATCCGATCCTGGCCGCAGAAGTAATCGTACGATTACTTTCAAGTAAACGTACGATTACTTGCATTGAAGGTAATCGTACGTTTACCCAATAGTAAACGCACGATTACTTCTGAGTGAAGGTAATCGTACGATTACCTTGAGGTAAACGTACGATTACTTCTGGTCTTCCACCAATCAAACTTCATCTTCTTGCTCTTTTTCCTTTCGTCTTCACTTCCCGAGCATCCCTTTGAGCCTCCAACTTTTCCGAAGTTCACTTTTGCTCCAATGTCACGTCCCGAGCTCCCGGTTCCTGAAAACCACAACACGAGAAACATACCGGAAGATCAAACGTGATAAAATATAGTCAAAATTTATGCAAAAAGTGCCCCTACTCATCATTAACGTGCAAAGACTCAACATGCTCAAATTTAGCAAGAAATGATCCAAAATCCATCAAAACGCATCGGAATACACGCAAAACGGTAAGGAAACATATAAGAATATAACTCCAAATATGGAGTTATCAGTATGCAGTCAAGAGCAGTGTGATACTGCTGCCCACAGATTTGACAAACAATGTGAGAGTGATTGGATTTTCTACCACCACGGTGGCCTTGGTAATTACCACGGCCATAGTCATTTCTTCCACCCCGATAATACCCACGACCACAATTGTTATTTCCTGAATAATCGGAGTTGTATCCACGTCCTCCACCCCTATTGTAACCTCTACCATAACCTCAACGGTTGTGTCCATTATTACCACCACGACCATTATTTTAACCTCTACCCCTTCCATTAAAGCCACCACGATTTGCATCAGTGGTGATAGAATTAAAGGCAACATTAGGGTTTTGAGTGGTCAAATTTTGAGAATCATGCATATGTTCCTCACTTTTCAACAAAACATGTAAATCATCAAAGGAAATGGGTTCAGATTTGATACGAATAGATGATCGAAAGGGATTATATTCAGCCGGGAGGCCATTCAAGGCATACAACATCATGTCTTCATCATCAATAATAACACCAGCCACCATCAGTTTGTCACGAATATTTTTCAATTTATTCATGTATATGTCAATAGAATTAGAATTTTTCTTTGCTGTTTGCAAATCAGACTTCAATTGCATGATATTTGAGCGTGTGAGAGAGGCGTACCTTTTGCCAAGAATTTCCCAAATAGCACGAGATGAAGACTGACCTATGACGAGAGTGAGTGCTTCTGGACTTAGAGTGGCATTCAACATAGTGAGAAGAGCCTGATCTCTCTGTAACCAAGCCGTATAATCTGGATTGACCTCAACCGTTCCATCTTTGTCACCGAATTTCTCCACGAAATGATCCGGTTTTGGATCAGACCCATCTAGGAGTCCAAAGAGATTTTGAGTGCGTAACAGAGAAGTGATTTGATACCTCCAGATCACATAATTTGTACCGTCAAGTTTGATAGGTACAAGATTGTGAATATTGGACAAGAGGTAGATTGGATTTGAAGAGGCTGCGGAGAGTGTGGATGGAATAATATCGTTGCTTGAAGATGAGATCGTGGACTGAGCCATGGGCTCTGATACCATGAAAAGAAGACAAAGTATTAGGTGGTTTCCGATGAATGCATCGGAGAAGATGAACAGTAGAAGACAACCGAGAGATGAGAAGATAATAACTCGGATGATTATTCACAATAACTGATACATCAATATATACAATGGTGCTAATGTAGAATAGGTAAAAATAATATTGTAATAAATGTAATAAATGTGGTGCCCGTTGGATGGAGATCAACGGCAATGACTATGTGATCTGGATTGATTATTTTGCACATAGGTGCTTTGACCTTCCAGAGAATCATTTAAGTGTGGAGCAGCCCCTTCAAAGTTGTTTAGCTTTGCACTTCAGTCCTTGAGCTGAGATGGCTCTGTTTGGACTTGATCCAGAATATACTTTGCCCAAAGTGGTGTATGGTTTAATAGGTGTGCTTTAGAGGTTAAAGTATGTCGGCCAACGATCAAGCTCTAAAGTTAGGTTGTTAAGTATTTCCCATTATAATCGACCAATGGAGGAGCTCAAAAGTTAGGATGTTAAATAAGTATTTTTTCGTCTATTTTCTATTCAAGGCAAGCATGCCAAGATATCTATGAATGCAAAAGTGTGGCTGTGAATGGTCCTAGCAACCACGTGCTGACAACAGAAGTGGACACTTGATACTACAACTAAACAATTTGCCTCTGCCTGTAACTGAGATTTCATAGATTATGGTGTAACATGATCGTATCGAGAGAACTCGAAAAAACAGTACAAGATCGAAGATAATGACATTTTGTACATGCAATCTTTGCATGAAACAATATACTGCAGAAACAACTTGGTAATACTATAAGTTTTCGTTGAACTTGCAGTGCAGTGTGTAGAGTTTTCTACAGCAGAATAATGGTTGTTAATGGAGGAATCTTATTATCTTTATCACTACTGATAGTCTGATCTTCTTTCAGTTTAAGTTATCAACATATTTAAACCTGAAAATTCGCGCTGTCTTTGGCGGAGTCCCAAAGTTAATCCCCGTCTCATCCATCACTCTGTGTTCCTCACATCACAATAACCTGAGTTTTCGGGTTCCATCTTTCTATCATTCTGTCAAACCATTTACCGCAATGTGTAGAATATTACACACCGCATCATGTAATTGTTGTGTTTGGCTTCTTAAGCATCTCCAGTACCACGAGAGAAAAATTATGTAAATTATTGAAAAAACTACTCTTTTACATAACAAATAATGATAATTTTAAGAGTCTTTTTCAATAGTGGTTAGGTAAAAGATATGTATTAGCATTATTAATTTTTTTTATGGCAAAAATTTGGACAAGTGCAGAGAAAATAGAGGAAGTTGGTGAAAAAATTTAGGAAACATGTTATTACCCATATAAATAGGGGAAGAAGATGATTTTACATAACAAAAAATCATCGCCAAATTTGGCTAAGTGGATACATAATTTGTGTTTTACCTATCAAGATACATATGCTATTGGAGCCCAACTTTTACCAAATTATATATAATATACCTAACAAAACCAGTTTACATAATCTATTGGAGATGCTGACAATTTTGAGATGTGACTTGGACAGTAAAACGATCCAAGCAATAACTGTTAACATTTCTATAAGAACTTTTGACAGAAAACCCCCTCGCAGTTTCACCTTGCTGACACTTAGCTACATGCAATATTGGTTTTATCACTTATCGTCTCTACAATTTGTAAAATTACGACACTTGAGCCACGTCCTTTAATTTGAAATAATTATTAATTAAAATGGAAATAACAACCATTATCTTTACACAAAAAGATATCAATCATTTTTCTAAGAGAGATATCAATCATTTTTAAAATGGTATATCAATCACGTACAATTTCTCAAAAATCACGTACATTTAAAAAATAAAATACTAGCATTATTCCTTGAATCAACTAGTGAATTACTTTTATGCAAAATATTTAGTATATATAATTTCGCAAGGAATTGTAATGAAAGAAAAAGTAAAAAGCCTATTGAAAATTTGTGATAAAGTGTGCTGAAAAAGAAAAAGAATTGTCAGATGAGGCGCGGACAACTCGATTTTATTTCTTTTGTATTCATATTCTTATTATTACTACTATTTACAGTGAACGTTAGGATATGTAGAGCGCAACTTAAGTTGAGAATATGTTCGGTATAACTTTATGGATCAATTTAATTGAACATATATTCAATGTGAATTCTCAATAGAAAAAATGTCCAAATGACTTCATCGCTATCCACGCCTTTTATTTATTTCAATTAGTCACATATTACTTGGCCCCCGCAACACACGAATCCTGCATCCGCCACTGACAATCACCTAATAAAAAATTATCGGAAAATAGAACACCTTAGTTTACTCGTTTTCCGAATCAAATCACCGAGTCAAAATGAACTCTGAAAGTGAATGTTGGAAAACAGAGAGGTAACAACCGTACATGTCAGGTCACATTTGTTCCTGAAACAAACAAAGAGTGCATGCTGGCTCCTGTGACTCCATGCATTAGGCATAATCCAGTAGGAGAGAGAAGCGTCGTGGCTAAATGAGTGACTGAAAATTTTCTGAAGTTACATGCACAACTGGCAGTAAAAAATTTAAGATCTGGCCCTGCTACAATATATAATCATCATCATTGTCTTCTTCGGCTAATCACAATTAACCCATAACATCGCACACATTTGGCTTCTCCATTAGTCCATTACATCAAACTTATACAACCACTCCTTCATTATCTCCATCTGCTTTTTCATGCAGCTGAGCGTCTAGTCTCACGATGAAAACACCACCCAAGTTCAAAAAATCCGGACTTCCTAGCGGGTCAAGCTCCGAAACCGCAGAGAGAGCGGAGAAACGTAAGCGGATCTCACTCGGGTCGGTTCTTCCCAAACTAGAACCGTTCAGGACAATAAACCGTCACGACCCGAAGGAATTGATAGCCTGGGCCAAGAAGACTGGATTCGTCTCCAATTCATCATGTGAAAGTTGCCTGAGCATTCGACGGAAGGCCAAGGACCGTGATGCAAACGCACTGGAAGACTTCGAAGAATCCGAAACGGTGCTTGATAGATACGGGTCGTCGCCAAAGATCGAGATCGACCCAGTTCTGGGGCGGACTAAAAGCAGCATTGCCCGGGCCGATCCGGGTACGGGTGCAGGACCCGTATTGGCCAGAATCTCGAATTGTAGCGATGTGAAGATCGACATGCATGTACTCCTAGATGACGAAGTACCGAGTCAGGCCGGGTCAAGTAGTCCAAACGTACTGAAGATCGGACTACGTGAAGATCCGGGTTTCGGTAAGTCTCTCTACCATCATCTCATCCATTGCTTACTAGTAATGCATGAGACGAGAAGATTTCTCACTTCTCTTGGAGACGCCGACTTATTATTACTTATGTTTCTCTTCATTGTTCACAGTTCACTATTCATCGGTCACTTTGATCCGATGACTTATTTGTAAAATGATGTAAGAACAATTAAGAGAAACATAGGGTGTACCAATTAATTCATAAAACTTGTGTGAACTACACAAACTTATGGTTATGACACTCTGAGAGGGTTATATCAGAATTCCAAGAGCTATGAGCAATGAACGAATTTCTGTGTGAGACAGAGTTATGTTGTTAATTATAGTATCTTTTTCCGGATTTTTCATTGAAGTTTTTGGTGATTAAAGTATATGTTTCTCTTAATCTTGGTAACTTTTTTGTAGGCCTTGTTTAGGTGCGGTATCAGAAGAAACAATAACGATATGTTATACTTGTAATTTCATATCATGCGTTAGAGTTGGGGATATGAGACATATGTATAACCTATTCACTATATTATATTCTTCTCATCAATTTTTGTCTAAAATTTTTAAAAAAGTATTCGTATGTGAAATAAGCGATGATAAGAGTTACGAGTATTAGCGGGGGTGTAAATGTGACGTTATTGTCCTTATACAGTTAGCAAAAATACTACTAAAAAAAATATTAATAATTTTAGGGACAAATTTGTCCTCATTTTATGAAAATCGTAGACATTATTCAATGGTATATTAAATTGTTTAGATGATATGAGATAGCATTGGGTCTCTAAATTTATTTCAGTGACAGACTCTACTCCTAGATTAAGAGCGTCACAGTCAAAAGTGTAAATTATTTGAAGTTCGGCACACTAAACGAGTGAAAGTACCCTCATTGAACTATAGGGGGTGAACCTTTAATGAAAGTAGAGGGGGTGAAAGTGTCTTTTACCCCTAAGAAGATTAGTACAAAAGTGCTTATCTTAAGCTTGAATTCAGCACTCAACTTTGTCTAAGCCCATAAAAGTTCGATTAAAAGTGATTTGGAAGGACCAACTTTCACAGGTCCATTATGTAATCAACTTTTAGCAGGGTGAGTCCCATTCTTAATTATACCCTCCACTAAACTACCATATCTCCATCAGCATCTGTCTTTTCCGACTTCCAAAGTTATGTTCCCAACTGAGTTCAAAGTAGCTCTCATCAACTGGGTTAACTCAGTGAGTTCCCATAAAGTAAAACTTGAAACCTAAGGAACAGTAAACAGCTCGCTTGGACAAGTTTGACCTCTTACTCGACATGAAAAGCATCAAAGTAACGGTCACTTGTAGGGGGTAATTAAGTAATTTAAAAGGCCCCAATCCACATGTACAACCGACGATTTGGTGTTGCCTCTGCATCATCATCGTCGTCGTTTCTTCCACACTCTCACACAGTCACACTAAAACCCACTCCACCAGCCACCGCCGAAGGACCTTACGTTGTCCACTCTCACATAAATCGCTCAAATCTTTCCAATCGCATTCTCTTTCTCTGATTACACATTTTCTTAAACTACTTTGTTTCTTCCAATTGTTGGAGAAAAGAAACAGAGGGTGATGAAAATCCAGTTGGGGCTCCGTTTGATTTTCAGCAGAGAAAATTAATACCCACTTCAGAGGAGGTGAAATGGAAACTGGGTCGAGCTCAGAAGCCCCCCTAGAGAGGGCTAATAAACGAAAGAGTCCCAATCTTGAACCATTCAGACCAGTGAAGGGTCACGATCCGACGGAGTTGAGGTCTTGGGCTAAGAGGACTGGCTTCGTCTCCGATTTCTCCGGCGAGAGCGGCGTTTCTGCTCGAAGGAGGGCTCAAAACCATGCAATTGACACCACCACCGACATTAGTACGGAGACGGGTCTTGGTAGAAACGGGTCGATCGAAATTGACCCGATTCTGGGTAGAGGTAGGGACAGAGGGGACGAGATCGAACCGGGTCCGGGTCCGGATCCGGATCCGGTGACCCGAATGCCCGGAAATGGAAACCATGGTGGTGTGGGGTTTAAGGATGAGAGGCAGAATAAGAGAAATGAAGTTGGACCTTCTTTGGATGGTAAATTCGAAGAAAGTAGGAGTGGTTTGATTGAGGGCATTGATAGGTTTGATCATGTTCCTAAGCCGAGGAAAGAAGATAGAAATGAAAGCCAAATTGGGCTTGATGTGTACTCAGACGGCGAAGAACAGGGTTATGGCGAAGGATCGAGTGGTCTGCCTAGAATGAAACTTGGGATCGGAGAAAATCCGGGGTTTGGTTAGTCGTTTTCCTTCAATAAGTTGATTTGTCTTCAAGTTTGAGATGATTTTTTGTCTTCAGTTTTTACTTTCAAAAATTTATTTGAGAAGTGATAGATTTGGTAAACAATTATTGTGGAAGAAATTACCATGATACCAAAGAAGTAGGAGCAAAATGAGCTAACAAGAAACTTGTTACTTGAAATGAAGAGATAAGTTTTCTAGATATAGAGACAAGGTAAAAACTCATGTAGCAGGAATACACTTAGGGCTAGTTTGGGAATGTTGTGACGGTTCTAGAAGCTGCTGCGCGAAAGTTACTATGAGAAAACTACTGTGAAAATTACTTTTCATATAGTAATTTTGTGTTTGGTAAAATGCGGTGTCATTTCCGTAAAGATTACTATTGAAAATTTGATTTTTTTTAAGGTCATTATCGGTTGTAGATAATTTAATCAAAAGCAGGTTCTGGAAAATATATCCCCCCTTGCGTACTCAAAACTGTTGCGGGACAGTAGAAACTGTCCGAAAGTCGAAAATATAATTTTTATCAAACGCACTAAAAACTGCTTCTGCTGTCAGGAAGCAGCTGTGTTGGCAGCAGAAGCATTCCCAAACTGGCCCTTAACAGTTTAATTGCTGTAGGCCTACAGCTTAGGCAGCGAATTATGTAATGCTGGGATTGCAAAATATTATTGAAGTATGTTCTTTATGATGATAATCATTTTCCGGAATAACCTCTAATCGTTTCCCAAACTGCAGCACGACTTACATATTATGGTTTGCAGCACTATTTATCATTAGCCGGTTCACTAATCTTCATCCCCTTGATCATTGTGCCTGCAATGGGTGGAACCGATGTAAGCACTAGGGCTTAATTCGTTCCTTTTGCATGTTATATTCATCACCTGTTTACATTTGTATAAGCAAGTTCATTCTTTTCATATGATCGCAGAAGGACACTGCCACTGTAATTTCCACGATGCTGTTGGTGTCCGGCATTACCACGATACTTCACTCATACTTTGGAACACGGCTTCCTTTGGTCCAAGGGAGTTCTTTTGTGTACCTGGCACCAGTTTTAGTTATTATGAATTCTGAGGAGTACAGAAATCTTACCGAACATGTAAGTTCACCTTATTCAATAATTTCGGTTCTTTTACTTGCTGTTTCTGTTTAAGCTAAAATTACCTTGTACGCTGTTATTTCGATAAAAAAGAATGAGACTGTGAAACCCTGTGCAGTTCAGAATGATTTGGAGTAGGCTTTTGTTTATGAGAATAATATGTTTCTATGGATAAGCCCATCGTGAGAATGATTTGGACTAGGCTTCTGTTTATGAGAATAATATGTTTCTCTGGATTTGAGACTATCATAAGAACCTTCTCCACATTTTATGATGCTAAAATTATGCTCATATGGATGTTATGGAACAAGGATTATACTAAACAATAACTAGGCATGCTAGTAACACACCTGTCTCATGATCTTCTTGAGTGTGCTCGAGTTTCTTTACTTTTAAGTGTATTATGGGTTCTGCTATAAGTAGTGAGCAAAGTATTTATCTGTGTTTATGATCCACGTCTCTTAGGTTCTGTAATACTTGCTTGAAAACACATATATGCTAAAGCATTTGTTGTGCAGAAATTTAGGCACATAATGAGGGAGCTGCAAGGGGCTATAATAATCAGTTCTATATTCCAGAGCATATTGGGATTCAGTGGTTTGATGTCTCTTCTTGTTAGGTAAATCTGCAATGTTTCATTCTTGTATTTCTGGGCTAAATTTGACGCATTTCCAATGAAAATGATGCATATTGCTCAGGATTTTGCTGTGCGAATACTATTTTAATTGTTCAGTTTACATGTTATGGCGATAGAAACAAAACCTTGCACAGAGTCCCCACGAGCTTTTGTTTGCCTAAATTCTATAAGTATTGGTGCATGCTTAGCACTTCTTGAAGATGATTGGAGATTTAAAAAGGTCTCATTAATTAATCTGTTTCATGATATCAAGTTGGTTTTCTAATATGCATCTGCCTTGTTGAAAACATAACAATTGTGATAAAATTGACATTGTGTGCAGTTTACGAGCAGATATACCTTGTGAAGTCTGCTTTAAAGGGCATCTTCTGAAACAACATTTGTTGTCCTTTTTTGTGTTAATTGGCAGGTTCATAAATCCTGTCGTCGTTGCCCCAACAATTGCAGCTGTGGGATTAGCCTTTTTCAGCTACGGTTTTCCTCAAGCTGGTAATTGCATGGAAATTAGCCTTCCACAGATACTATTGGTTCTTATATTTACCTTGGTAAGCATGTTGTTAAGCACTTAAATATATATCTTGGTTAGTATCATATGTTTGTGTTATATACAGGTTCAAGGCTATTGCTGTATTATGAGTGTACCTACACGCTACCATTTGAAATCTGTTTGTATCCATGCTCGAAGTCTAATCACAAGTACTCATTACTAACTTAACTTTTGCTTTTCTCCTTTTTCTATAGTACCTTCGTGGAGTATCACTTTTCGGAAACCGAGTTTTTCGGATCTATGCGGTATGTATATTACCTTTCCAAATATTTGTATTTTTATCTCAGGATGGACATCTGCTTTCTTTCTATTATGTATTTTTTTTGTGTGAATCATGTCATTAAGAAATTAAACTCAATCTATTTTACCAAAAAATATATATATATATATATATACTCAATCCACAACTGTCTTATATTCACTGCTTCAACTCCAGGAAGATGGATTATTCCTACCTACTTATGGAAACATGTAGACTCTATTTACCAAGATTACTTTGGTATAGCGATAAAAGATTAGCTTTGTAGGTTAATATCCTTGTTGACTTTTTTTTTTTTTTTTTTTTCATAGTTGAACTTACCAATTCCCTTCCAGTTCCCTTTAGCATACGCAGTAAGTCTTATTTTGCGAGTTCATGTTGTATAGGCTAGCCTTTATCGTTATCCAGCTTTTTTACTGTGTTCATCTTTGCTACTAGGAACCCACCAAAATAAAGACCATAAAGCATTGCTCCTGGACCATAAGTTTTGGTTTCCCCCAACCAATTTTCGAATTTGGGACACAATTGAATCTGGAAAATTAAGTAGCATCAGAAAAGCTTTCACTTTTTTCATATTACGTTATTGTTTTGGTAGGGTTATGTTTTTTTACTTATTGTCCTCCTGTTAGTCTTGTGTTCTAGATTCTTAATATGTTTTTCTAACAAACACCCAACAAACTTAAGCTTTGCAGGTCCCTCTGAGTGTTGTTATCATATGGGGTTATGCATTCGTTTTGACGGCTGGTGGGGCATACAACTACAAGGGCTGCGATTCAGACATACCTAGTTCAAACATCTTAATTGATGCTTGCAGAAAGCATGCATTTACCATGAAGCATTGCAGGACTGATGTCTCGAATGCTTGGAGAACTGCTGCGTGGGCCAGGATTCCTTATCCTTTGCAGTGGGGTATCCCCATCTTCCGCCTATGGACCTCAATTATGATGATCATGGTATCGCTGGTAGCATCAGTTGATTCGGTAAGCAATCCGAAATCTATGTTTGGGTTAGATGCAAAGCTGGATATAATAATAATGAAATTAAAGTGAGATTGCTTAAGACTTTGTAAATAAACTAAAATTTCAGTTTAATCTTTCCATCATTATCTATTGGCAAAATGATTAAATTGTCGAAGTTATTTTGGTAGGATGGGAAATTGCAAAAGAAAAAATTGATCCGATTACATGTTCGTTGAAAATATCTTAGCAAACCTTAATGGGTGGACTATGTTAATAATAAATCTCCTCCTAATGGAAGCAAATCCTGGGTGAGTTTGGTATGACTTATCTGTAGCTTAAGCTGACTTATAAGTTTATGTAAAAAAAAGTCTTATATAAAAAAAGTAAAAGAAAGAAGACGGGTGTGTTTGGAGAGAAAATTAATCCATTAATAAAGTCCAAGAAAAGCTTTTAAAAACCCAACTTTTTCTACACTCATTTTTTACACTATGACTTGAAAGTCCAAATCCAAAATTCTAACTTATAAGAAACACTTCTTTAAAGTTGCCTTCAACCCTAAACTGACTTAAGAGCTGCTTATAAGTCATACCAAACTCACCCCATGCCTCATACGGTTGAAAGTGCCGAATCTTGATAAGGTGGTTTACTCTGCATAAGTATGAAAACTACGCAGAGTACCTTGTAAGGTGGTTTACTCTGCATAAAAGAGCTGATTGGTTCTTCAAATACAAACTGAGACAAGCTTTGTGCACTACCAGGTTGGGACATATCACTCTGCATCAGTGCGGATGAATTCAAAGCCTCCCACTCGAATGGTTGTCAGCAGAGGACTTGGAATGGAAGGTCTCTGTAGTGCCTTGGCTGGACTTTGGGGCACTGGAACTGGGTCGACAACTTTGACAGAAAATCTGCACACCATCAACATTACACAAGTTGCAAACAGAAAGGCTGTGCAAATCGGAGCAGTTTTCTTGATCTTCTGCTCCTTTATAGGTACATTAGAATTGCAGCGTTCTAACTTTTTGTCCAACCTTTTCCAGAATTTGCATATTTTGGCAAAAAGGAAAAATAAAATAAAATTCTGTAATAACATGTCCATAAAAAAAGGTTCTGAAACTATGTTTATTTTTGCATTTCGGGTTGGAATGCTAAAGACTTGCTTATTCATGCTGTCTGTTATTATAGGGAAAGTAGGTGCTATCCTTGCGTCTATACCACAAGCCTTAGGTGCGGCCGTGTTGTGCTTCATTTGGGCTCTGATTGTGGCGCTGGGTCTCTCAAAATTGCAGTATTGTCAAACTGGGAGCTTTAGGAATATGATTATCGTTGGTGTTTCGCTCTTGCTCGGTTTATCCATACCTGCATACTTTCAACAGTACCAAACCGACTCCAGCTTGATCCTCCCCGGCTATCTTGTCCCTTATGCCGCAGCTTCAAGTGGACCAGCTTACACTGGCAATAGACAAGTAAGTCTCTATATTTCAGTTTGTACAGTTCTGTTGCATTCGTCTTTGGAGTGGATTGTTTTCTTCTTCTTCTCAAAGCAATTAATAACTCGAATTCCTGTGCTTTTACATTGATGTGTATTCCATTGTAAGAGGCTTAAACTGAGAAAAATCATAGCATATGCGATTTATTTGTGTAAATTTTAGTAGTTACCAATAGGGTAAAAGGCACTTTCACGTTTCACCCGTTCGGGTTTGAGACAAAGACACTTCCACTCCTTCTAGCTTGGGAAAGGACACTTTCACCCTTTTTGTGTGCCAAACTTTTGGACAGTTACACCCCCTGATTGTGTTATCCCATACTCTAAGAGGGAAAATTTGTCCCAGAAACTACTATCAGCAACGAACCCCCACCCCTCTAGACTTGCAGCCTCACAGTCGGGAGTGTAGGTGTCCTGAAACTTGGCACCCTTAGGGTGAAAGTGTCATTTTCCCTTGCCAATATAGTTACCTCGTAGGATATCTGTTATTTTGTACTATCTTCGCAACCAGAATATTTTTATCCTACTTGATTTGGTTATTCGACAATACTGTTGCAAGCATTCTTGTTATGTTGTTGTCCTATTATTATCTTAGTAACCACACTGACTGTTTCGTTCTTTGTCTTCATGGCATTCAGCTTGATCTTGTAGTAAACGGCCTAATGTCCTTGAACATGGTGGTGACATTCTTGGTGGCATTCCTGCTAGACAATACCGTGCCAGGCAGCCGACAAGAACGCGGGGTTTATACATGGTCAACTGCAGCAGACTTAGCGGCAGATCCATCAAATCTTTCAGATTATAGCTTGCCCAAAAAATTCGTCAGCTTCTTCCCGTGCACAAAATGTTTAAGCTCTTGACCTCATGCGAAGTTGCATCATCACCTTGGGCATGGAACATCTCTCAGTTAGGTAATAGATGGATATAGAATTATAGATTATGCACGCATTCGTTACATAGTTGGTAATAGATGGTTATTGAGTATTTCCTCTTAGGTGCAGTGAAATAACATATCGTAGATCACAATTTACACGAATGCTCTGTTCATCCTATTAGTAATAGAAAATCTTCCATATCTTCTTTTTGTTGCATTCATTTTAATTTTTTTAAGCTTGATGAACAGTTTTACTTGCAGCCATTCATAAAGCGTAACTGCATGCTTAGCGATTCTTCATTCACTACATTTATGCATTTCTAGTAAGCCGATGCACATGTATTTCATTACAAACAAATTTCTTTCGATACCATCGCAACTAAAATCATGATCCGGGAACCTCAAGTTCCTGTTGCCAATGATGCAAAAACTGATAAACCATTTTCTGATCTATTTATTTTATGGGTAAAAGACAAAAACCACCCCTTGAGTATGGGTGATATACAAAAATACCCCTCGTGTTCGGGGATATACAAAAGCCACCCTTGCTAACTGACGGAACTAACGGAAGAGACGAAAAGACAAAACTATCCCTAATGTGATTCATAATTACGCCATATAAATACAATTTCTTCCTCACAACTTCTCATTTCCTCTCCACCCAGACTTCATCTCTCTCTCTCTCCTTTCCTCCTCCTCCTCCTCTCCCCATCTGTAAAAAACACCCTAGCCACCGTCACAAACTAGCCACCATCTCTGAAAATTCTCTTAACCTAAGTCTTTCTCTCCCTCTTCTCTCTCATTCTTTCTCTTCCCGTTCTTCATCTATTCACTTCACAATTCTCCATTTCTATGAAGGAACTAGAAATCATCGAGAGAGAGGGTTGGGACTTGGGAGAAACAGATCGATTACCACCGCCACCAAATCCGTGGTGATGTTGGATTCCGGCGACAAATCCCCGAAGCTCCTCCTCGGAAACATCATTTTTCACATCAGATTCATTCTTGGGTGCAAGAGAGAGGCGGCGGAATAGGGTTGAATCGGACGGCGACTGCGGCGGCTAAGTTTGTTTGGGGTTCGGAAGGAGATGACGAAGTCAGAAACACGATACCTCGCCGCCGGTCGTCGGAGATGGGTCGAACCGTCTCACCGTCTATTAACGCCCACCACCACCACAACCCTTCCCCATCGTCTTCGTCATCCATAACCGACGAATCAAGCAGCCGTGCTCACTTCTGGGTCTTCGCCGCGGACGACTCGTCGTTCCCGTTCTCCGTCATCCACAGCCGACGAATCAAGAAGCCGTGCTCACTTCTGGATCTAGGGAGGGGCTCCATCTGGATGGGTCGGGTTCGTGGAAGACGAGGCGAAAGACGGCGACGGCGATGAAGAACATAAGGGGAAAGACTTAGATCTGGGTTGGTGAAGGTGAGAGAGGGAGCAGGAGGGGGCGGAGAAGGACAACGGAGAAGGAGTGGGTGGAGATTAAGTCTGGACTTGGTGAACTGATACTGAAGAAAGACTTGGCCTTCTTATGATGTTTGCACAGAGAGGATCCACCTGCCAAATCATTCATTTATTTGCGAATTGGTTGAAGAATTGTAAAAACCTGCAGATCGAGAGATTGACCCATAAAAAAAATGAAACCTTGTAAATGATTTCCCTTTTTTCACATCTTCTATGATGAATGGGAGGATCTCTGTGTATGATATGGAGTAGTAGTTCCAAAAAATTCACATAAAGGTGATTCTCAGAAATGGTTGAAGAATCTGATCGGGAAATTTGTGGTTGGTGTTGGTGTTGGTGTTTCTTGTGGTGTGTTGGTGGTTGATGTGGTGGTGATGAAGAACACCAACACCAACATAAATCACAATAAATACAACTAGGGGCAAAATAGTCATAAAAAAGGTCATATTACACCCCTATACTAACTGATTGTAACAGAAGGGTGGTATTTCTCTAACGTCCGACGTTAACAGGGATGGTTTTTGTATATCCCCGAACACTAGGGGTGTTTTTGTATATCACCTATACTTAAGGGGTGGTTTTTGTCTTTTACCCTTATTTTATTTGACTACCTATGAATCCCCTTTGATAAAACAAAAAATATTGCACGGATCGAAGTGATGGAGTTATAGCACATATACATAGTAGGAAACTAAATCCATAAGCTTCAGAGTGCTACAGTTCTATGATGATTGCAACTTACCACCCAATCGTGAGGCACCATCGTTTCACCGGTGCAAAATACAACATGCTTTGTTTTTTGACAGTCTATATGCTCCTTTCTATTTCATTGGAGTGATAGAAGTTGGGGTTTGATAGAGAGAAAATGAAGAAGACAACGCAGGAAATGAAGAAGATGAAGGGTTAAATGTATTAGGGTTTGGTTACACATTATATAGGGAGACCTAATATGTTTTATAGTAGAACCATGGTAGGTTAACACAGCTGGAAATAACACAAAAATCCTCTAGGCAATACAAGAGTTTTCACGATGGTAATATATCCGTATATAATTGTAGACAGATCCTCACAATGTTGCTCAGGTCCGTTCTTGACTTTAGTGTTCAAAACTTCATAAATAAGGTCTTCATCTTTTCATAAACTGCAATCAGGTCATTCATTGAGTTGGTTGTCTAATAAAATTCTCCTTGGAAGTCAAAGGCTCCAGGACCATATATGGTTCGGAAATGTGAAGTCCATGAAAGGAATCGAAGGATTCCATAAAAGATCAAACAAGCAAATCAAAGATAGAACAATTTCATTGAAATTTCAGAGATGATTTTGACAGAGTGACTTTACATTTTTCTGGAAACGAAGAAAGGGGAAGAACATAAAACCCTAGCTGTTGCAGCAGGGTTATATACCCAGATAACCAACGGTCTTATTTTAGACCGTTGGATCATGAGATTTCATCACAGCCGTTCATGGCTTGTGAGAAATTACACTAAGGCCCAGATCATTTGGTCTCTATTACAAGTAAGTCTAGTGAAGTTTCAAAATAGCCACAGAACTTCAGGAAATGACAAAAACTCCTGGGTGCCAAATTCATAGAGCCGAATCACCATCCCACATGGTTGGCCAATATTGTGCCAGTAGTAAAGAAGAAAGGGCAACTTCGCATTTGCGTAGACTTCCGAGATCTTAATCGCTTCTGCCCCAAGGACGATTTTCCACTCCCCAACATCGACTTACTCATCGATTCAACCGCGGGTCATCGCATGTTCAGCTTCATGGACGGCTTTAGTGGGTACGATCAGATCAAGATGGACCCCGAAGATGCACGGAAAACCGCATTCATCACTCCGGTGGGAGTCTTAAATTACACGGTTATGCCCTTTGGTCTCAAAAATGCGGGTGCGACTTACCAACGGGCCATGATGGCCCTTTTCCACGAAATGATGCACAAGGAAGTGGAATTCTATGTGGATGACCTAGTTCTCAAATCCAAGGAGGAGGCAGACCATCTGGGGGATTTGCGAAAAGTGTTCAACAGATGCAGACGCTTTCAATTGAAGATGAACCCCATGAAGTGCGCATTCGGGGTAACATCAGGGAAGTTCTTGGGATGTGTGGTACATCGTCAAGGAATAGAGCCCAATCCTGCGAAAGTATCAGCCATCACTAGCATGACTCCGCCGCACAACCAGAGTGCCTTGAAAACCTTTCTGGGAAAGCTGTCCTACTTGCGAAGATTCATCCCAGCAATCGCCGAAATCACCTTCTGTTTCAGTGATCTTCTCAAGAAAGATGTTGTATACAACTGGACAGCAGAGCACGAGGCTGCGTTCGGGAAACTAAAGGAGCTGCTGACATCGTCAAAAGTAATGATCGCACCTCAGCTCGGATCACCACTCTTGTTGTATCTGACATCAACAAAGAGGTCTATAGGAGCACTCCTAGCTCAGGAGTATGAGGGTCAAGAAAGGCCCATCTACTATATCTCTCGCATCGTGCAACCCGCAAAATCAAGGTACACGGACATCGAGCGTCATTGCCTTGCTTTATTCTTCGTAATAGAAAAGTTGAGGCACTATTTTGCTTCGCACAAAGTAGTGGTGGTCACAAAGAGCGATCCCATACGATATCTTCTGACTCACACCACTCCCGGAGGAAGATTGGAAAAGTGGTATATGACCATTCCCCAGTATGATATCACATGCATTCGGCCGCGGGCGATCAAATCGCAGGCGGTGGCGGATTTGCTAGCACAGTTCCCCGATAATAGTCATGAGCCTGTGATTGAAGAAGAATTGGAGGGACCTGAAATCTACGCAGTTGAGCTGCCTTATTGGACGCTCCATTTCGATGGCTCGTCAACAAGGAAAGGTGGAAGCATCGGAATAGTCTTAACCAAACTAGATGGAGAGGTCATACAGATGTCCGCAAAGCTTGACTTCGCAGTCACCGATAACGAAGCAGAGTATGAAGCTCTCATCGCGGGACTTCGCGCGGCAAAGGCCTTGGAAGTAAGCAATCTGACGGTTATGGGGGACTCCAAGCTAATTGTCAAACAAGCCTCGGGCGAGTATGGTTTGAAGGAAATCAACTTATTGCCCTACCGGACCTTGGTACAGAAACTGGTGCAACAGTTCTGCGACGTCAAGTATGAGCACAAACCCAGAGCGGACAATAGGCATGCCGATGCTTTAGCTACCTTGGGATCCAAGGCTAGTGCGGATAAATTTCCCGCGAAAGTCTCAATTGAGGTGCGAACATCCTCGGCACTGACAGAGGACATGTTCGACGACGAATGCATGGATGACGCGGACTGGAGAAAGTTAATCCTGCGTGCTATCGCAGAAGGCACAAGCAACGAAAATTGGGCATCTACGAAGGGGTACTGCATACATGACAACACCCTTTATTACAAGGGCCTGGCGGAATACTGATGCGATGCGTCTCGGAGCAGGAAGGACAAGCGCTGTTAGAAAAGATTCACCAACATGCTTGCGGGGAAAGCGAGGTGTCAATCTATCAGAAAGCCCAGAGGTATGGGATTCACTGGCCGGACATGTCAACGGCCGCGACATTGATTCAAGGAAACTGCGAGAGTTGCGCACTGATCAAAGACTCTTTATCAATTGCTCTGACTGATGATGATGTGGATTGGAGGAAGCCACTCTTTGATTTTCTCACGCAGGGTATTGTGCCTGAGTCAAGAAAAGAAGCTGAGAAGCTAAAGAGAAAAGCAGCACGGTATGTGGTGCAAGAAAATATGCTCTGGCACAGGGGCCATGAGGGTAACTTGCTGCAATGTCTAGACAGAAAAGAGGTACAAGAAGTTATGGACCTCTCTCATCAAGTGGAACACCAGGGAGGTGTGAAGTTATGCAGACAACTCCTCTCGATCGGATACTTCTGGGCCACCATGGAGGCTGATTGCCGCACCAAAGTAAGACGCTGCCAGGAGTGCCAATTCAAAGGTAATCTAGTGCACGCCCCTGCCGTAGATCTACACGCGTTGGGAACACCATGGCCATTTCATACATGCTTTGGATTTTGTTGGTCCCATTCGACCAACCTCGCACGGGAATCATTTCATTCTCACCGCGACCGAGTTGTTCACCAAGTGGGTAGAAGCGATACCATTAAAGACAGCAAATGCGCTAGCCGTGGTCCATTTCATTCAAGAAAGCATCATATGCAGGTTCGGAATTCCAAACACCATCCTCTCGGATAATGGCACTCCCTTTGTCAATCGCCAGGTGGCTGCAAAGCTAGCAGAGTACAACATAAGACAGATATGCTCCACTCCATACTACCCGAAGGGGAATGGGCAAGCGGAAGCAATCAACAAGACATTATTGAGGATCTTGAGCAAGATGGTCGCAGATGACCACAAGAAGTGGGCTGATTCTTTGAACATAGCCCTGTGGGCTTATCGGACTTCTCCAAGGACGCCCACAGGGGCATCGCCATTTCTTTTATGCTATGGAGCTGAAGCTGTGGTACCTGCGGAAGTGAAGATTAACTCTGGAAGGTTGGCTTTTCGTGCATTATATGACAACCAACGAGATCATGATTTAGTTCTACTGGAAGAGAAGCGGGAGCAAGCTAAAAGGACTCACAAACGATACCAAGAAAGGATCGCTCGTGCGTACAAAAAAACAGTCCAACGTCGAGATTTCGCAGTTGGAGATTTGGTCTTGCGCGCGTCGGACCACTACATGCGAGAAGTAGCTCATCCAAAATTCGCAGCCAACTGAGAAGGACCCTTTGAGGTCACAGAAGTCTTTGATAGTGGCTACTGCAACATACGGAGGTTACATGGAACGACCTCAACCCCAAGCTCAGTCAACATGCGCTGTATTAAGAAGTATTATCCTTAACTTCTTTCATTATATGCGTTAGATTACAACGTCTGCTTCATGCCTTTTAATGCTAAAACTCATGCGTCTTCTCTCCCATATGAGGGAATTGTAATCTTATCTCTCCCATATGAGAGTATCTCATAATGAAAAGACTTCTCCCAAATGGGAAGAACTTTATGATGTCAGCTATCTTTATTGCTCTGTTTATTTCATTATTTCTCAGTAGCGAAAGCCTATCCTCCGTGATAGCAGCCTATGCGAATATGATCTTAAGTGATCTTCCAAAGCCTATCCGCCGTGATAGCAGCCTATGCGAATATGATCTTAAGTGATCTTCCAAAGCCTATCCGCCGTGATAGCAGCCTATGCGAATACGATCTTAAGTGATCTTTTAAAAGCCTATCTGCCACGATAGCAGCCTATGCGAATATGATCTTAAGTGATCTTTTAAAGCCTATCTGCCACGATAGCAGCTCATGCGAATATGATCTTAAGTGATCTTTTAAGCCTATCTGCCATGATAGCAGCCTATGCGAATATGATCTTAAGTGATCTTCCAAAGCCTATCCGCCGTGATAGCAGCCTATGCGAATACGATCTTAAGTGATCATTTAAAAGCCTATCTGCCACGATAGCAGCCTATGCGAATATGATCTTAAGTGATCTTTTAAAAGCCTATCTGCCACGATAGCAGCCTATGCGAATATGATCTTAAGTGATCTTTTAAGCCTATCTGCCATGATAGCAGCCTATGCGAATATGATCTTAAGTGATCTTTTAAAGCCTATCTGCCACGATAGCAGCTCATGCGAATACGATCTTAAGTTATCTTTTAAAAGCCTATCTGCCACGATAGCAACCTATGCGAGTATGATCTTAAATGATCTTTCAAGCCTATCTGCCACGATAGTAGCACTATACGAATGCGATCTCAAAATGATTTTTAAGTCTATCTGCCATGATAGCAGCATTATGCAAAATGATCTTAAGTGATCTACAGAAGCCTATCTACTGAGATAGCGCTCGTACTTTAGTTTGACCTTAAGTAAATCTCAAGCCTATCCCCCAAGATAGCAAAGCTACACAAATACGATCTTGAACGATCTAAAAACATATCTGCGAATCTATCCGGCAGAAAGCAAATCATAGCAACAAAGCAAAGTGTGAATACAGCACTACAGAAGGCGAAATTTGCCAATACGCATGTGTAATTGTAATTTGTTGTAACAAGACAGCAAATCATACAAAGCGATTTATCATTATGAGTCAAAATGGCTTACAATTTATCTGTCTAGATAGCAGCCTACAAGCGAAAAGCTCAGATCAAGCTGGTTACATAGCCAACATGGCTTACAATGCATCTAAATAGTAACTTACAAGCGGAAGTTACACATTGGGGAAATCCTAACTGGAAAAGGATCGACCTAACGGTCCTAGCAGAAGCTATGAGATACAACGATCTGCGACCAAAGATCTGTAGCAAGTAGGGTGTTCCTGCGAAAAGAACAGCCCGCCATGTCTACAAGGCCTATGCGACGCTATGTTCAAGATCCCAGGATCTGACAAGGCCATTCTTTGGTCTTATGCCCAAGAGACGTGCCTGAGGAACCACCTGTTCCGGCGTATGCGGCTATGAAGAACAGGCAAGCACCAACTCCTAGGGCAAGAGGCTCCTTGTCCACGGAGACGAGCACAATGGCTCGCCACCCTGAGCTCAAGAACGTGGTGGCGAATGATCAACCTCCGGGCAAGCTAGAGGAGAAATGCGCCGTTCATTACGAGTCGGTAGCAAGGTCAGTACGGCGCTGCACCTCGCCGGGAGGCGGCCGGAAACATGACCAGCAAGCATAATAGACAAAGAAAATTCTTCGAGCAAACATGAGGTATTATCTGCATCTTCTTTATGATAGTTATAAAGATCAATAAGCCTTGTAAAGCAGATCTTGGAAGCTATTTCTATGGAACAAAGCACAAACTCAGGTTTCACAAATTGAAGCTGCCATGAATCAACGAAAGACAAGCGTTGAAGCCAACAGTCGTAAGGACTCACGGCAAGCCACATTGTGGGATGAAGAACCCAAATAAGCATAAGGCAGGGTTTATATAGACCCTGTTGAGACTCTTCAGTTGCTGAGATGAGTCAGCAAAACTTGAAAAGAGGGTAAGAATCAATCACTTACGCCTTGAAAAGAGGTAACAATCAATTACCCTTCTAAAGGCTACGACGATTCGGTTGCGTATCCTAATTAATGACGGATAGTCATGATACGAATGGACTTCCCAAGGAAAGCGTGCTTATATAATGAGCAATTAGCGCGAGAATCAAGGCGGAAAATCAATAGCTGACGTCATAAATTGCTATGCACAGAGATATTTGAGCAAATCCCGGAAAGGGCAAAACAGGCATTCTAATTCTTTTTGAAAAAAAAGGGGGGAGAAACCCTAGCAACATTACAGTAATGTTTTAGCATTTTTCTCCACACAGACTTGCTACTTTTCAAAATAAGCCTTTGACCAGGGAGTCATTGGGAGTAAACTGACGCGACAGATTTTCCACTTGCTCCACTTCTTGCTTCAATTGCTCGTATTTGGCGTTCATCTCATGGAAGAGCTTCACAGCCTCTTCAGCCTTTTGCTTTTGCTGCTCCACCTTCTGCTCCTCATCTGCGAGGTTATGGTAGCCGCGTTTCAAATTCACGGCCGCGCGAATCTGTGTAACTCTTTTGACAAGAAACCCAAAGCCCAGCTTGCCTTGAACTTTGGCGAGAAGGTTTTGACACATGCCAAAAAAGCAATTCCGTGCTCTGAGGAGAAATGGTCGCAGTTGTGGCCGCGGATAGCTGCTCCAAAATCCAGATGGCTTCAGTAAAAAACAGCCTCCTGTCGAAGGGCCCTATCTCCAGAGACCTCACAAATGATTGGGGGTAGGAGAGGCGCATCCGAACTAGCCATTCAACGTCAGCTTGCTTCAATCCTAAGCAATGTTAAAACAAGTTAGTTATCAAACTTGCAAGTGAAGAATGCAAGATGCGAACAAAAATCACGGCATACCAGTTCCTTCAAGGATCTCGCGCAAAGAAGGAATGCGCATTGCTGGGGCAGTTGAAGACTGTCTCTGCTCCATTGACCTCCTGTCAGCCGCGAGCTCTAACTCCTCATAGTTGGTAGGAAGAGTATAAGCCGCCCCAGGTGCGATTGTAGCCCCGACCTGCGAAATCCAAAAGTTCCACGCAGGAGAGGTGCCGCAGGCTCAGTCATTGCCGGAGGCATGGCAGCGGCAGAAGTTGCAGCCTGATCAGGGATGCCTTCAGGTGCGATAGCGGCAGCAGCGTTCGTTCTTTTTTCCTCAGCACCAGCATGGGCATCTTCCTCTATCAACACGGTGTCAGCTTCGGCATCATCAGAAAGTTCAATGACGTCCTCGAAGGGCTCTCCCGCATATTCAGCAGCTGCGATGGGCTTCTCGGTATGAGAACTCGGCACCGGGACATAGGATGCAGGAGGCTGACTCCTTTTTTCCAACATGGATTCATCAGCATGGCCTGCGATACAAGATACGATGATGTGAGGTAACTTGTATTGCATAATATTTCATTATATTTGGTAAGCTAAGAGCGAGCACCTCCACGCGAAGGTGGGATTGCAGCATCCTCGTCATATGCTAAGGACGTGGAACCTTGCCCTATTAATGTATCTTCATTAAGAATGTCTTTAAGGTGAGCGTGACCTGGGGCGCGAAGAAACCAGTCATGATTATGTTTGGATTGCTAAGCCTAGTTCACACATGTCGCTCAAATGATTACCTGAAGGTTCACCGCACTTGCCTACTAGCCAGCGGCGAATGTCAGCTTTTGACAAGCCGTGCTTTAGCGCACCGACAATAACACCTCGGTAAGTTACTGCGAGATTAAAAATCTCACCTTCATTACCGCCTGCGATTTCTTCGAAGTCCGCTTGGGCCTGCTCTAGAGCTGCTGCATCTTCTTCTGGAGCCGTATCCTCTTCGTCAACTTGAGGAGCCACCTCTTCTCGAAGCACATCTTCCTCATCAGTTGGACGCACTAGGTCGTCGACGTGTTGTTCTTCTAGGCTCCTTTGCTCGGCAAGAATGTCCTCGCTTATGGTTTCGTCGGAAACACCAGAATGAGAACCCCTCTTCTGCTTCTTCGCCAAAAGGCCACCGATGGTATCATCGTCATCATCTGCTAAGAAACAATTCGTTCAGATAAGATTGCAAAAGAGTTAAGGTAATGAGAAGAGAAGTACGATTGAGATACCTCCTGACTCTTCCTCTTGTATCTCATCTCTCTCTCTGTCTCTGACATCTTCAATCCTTTCCTCTTCTTCATCTCCTTCTCTTGTCTCTCTTCTCTCCTCCTCTTCCTCCCGGCCAAACGGAACAAAGGTCTCCACTGCGAGCTCCTTCCGTGCTTTACTAGTCATGCGACCTTTACCTTTATCCCTGGCAGTAAGGGATCTCGCAGGAGGGGAAGTTGGAGCGCTCCTAGGGGAAGAGATTGTGATTCCTCTTTGTCTGGGCCTCTTCGCTCTCGGAGCAGCAGTCGCTGGAGGAGATGGATCATTCCTGGGAGGAGACAAGGCTGGAGTATTGTCTATCAGCGAATCAGCAAAAGCATTCATGATCTCGCGAATTTTGGTCTCAACCGCGGGATCCATCTTCGATGCCAGCCGAACTGGTTGTCCTTGCCTTCTTGCAGTAACCAGCGATTTGGAACGCTCACCAGATGCAAACCTCCTCACATAGCACTGCAGCAGGAAACGAAGCATGAAGTTTTCAATATATATTGGAATAAAGGAACTTCGCACATGCAAGAGAAATTGCTTACCTTAGCGAAAGTTTCACTGTATCTGATGACATGCGAATCACCTCTCCTAACTGCGACTATCTTTTCATCAAGAATGATGGAGGGACACAGGTGATTCTCGCGATCCAGCAACGAATAGCAGCCATATTCAGACTCGTCCAGGCTACAGTTGGGACGAAAAGGGAAAGAATTCCTTTTGATCACAGGAGCTCTGCTTGGCTGAGGGGCCGACTGCGTCTCAAACCTTGTTTGCTGGGAATTCCAATAAGCGATCCAGTTTCTGGAATAGCCACCTTCGCGGCTACCTGGAGGTTGCTCGAAGGGAAGATTGCTCCTCAAGATTGTTTTACACTCCCTAGAAAATAATCGCTTGTAGCAGCCTCTTATGATAGACTACGGCCAGATTGATGGTGCTACCGCTCCGAAGCCAAACTGGGGAGAAACGCGAGTAGGATCGACATCTACGGTAATCCTCTCGTACCTAGGGGCGAGCTCACGAACATGCTCTGCAAGAGCAGGAAGAGAACCTCTCAAACACCAGCAAAAGAATTCGCGATAGCGCTCGTGGAAATGCTCCCCGCCCTCGAAAAGGAGCTCTTCTGAGAAAGCAACAGCCTTAGAGGGATACAGTTTTGGGAACCATCGCACATTCTCAACGCGCGTGGCATAAGGACTGGCTATAAACTCTTCCCGATTGTCGCATATCAGGCTCCAAACGCACTTGGGAAAGTTAGTTCCAAACCACCTCGCAGCCCTGCCGCTATTACGTTCCTCCTCCGTACCTGTGGGACACCATTTGCTGGGTTTAGAAGGGACTGGGGCATAAGAGGGCCATCGCTCGAAGACCCACATTTTCAAGAAAGCAATTTTAATGTAAGTCAGTACGTCGAGGCGACCACGCGATTCCTTCATTGCCACGACCAGCTGATCCAACCTGTGGTACAGCGTGCCCAAGACTAAGGGTCCAAGTGCGACTTTCTGACCAAGGTCCAATTTCACAGCAAGAGGCAGAACATGATAGAAGACCCCATCATGCGGGTGACCATCGATTAAATACCTCGACAACCAGGCACAGAGGAAGGCGCATAGGGTCAAGTGATAACCCTTGCCATTCACATAGTTCTTAGCCTTCGGGTTTTGGCTCAGAAGCTTCTTGGTGATACTGCTGTTCGCATAATCGCGAAAGAAATATTCACCCACTTTTTCCAAGTGTTCTTTGCAGATGTGTCAACCAACTGCCAGTCGGGGAGGAATTCTGTAGGAATCCATCGGGTGGAAATTTTCTTCACTTCTGACAAGCACTCCTCCATCTACTTGTACAAAGCAATCTCCGCATCAGTCCTCAAGGGACTCAAAGGATCCACCTCGCCCACGGGAGACAAATCATACAGCATGTGCACATCTTCAAGCGTGGGAGCAGCCTCGAACTCAGCGAAATGGAATGTGTGAGTCGCAGGCGAGTAACGAGAAAGAAGGTTTAGAAGCATGGATTGGTCCAGCTTCACGACAGCACCCTTCATAGCACGAACTGCGAAGTATATACCAGCATCGTTTAAATTCATGGCATGATTGGTCAATACATGGTCAATCCACTAATCCATGAAGTCCAATTTCTGAACAAACGCTTGAGTGGAAATCGCAGTGTATGGGAAGTACCCATTTTCGACTCCCAATCGAACCACATCTTCGGAATCGATCAATTCGAGCAGCGCCGAGTTAACTGGAGGGGTTAACGTTTGCAATTCTTCACCAGGGACAGGGATTGGCAGTTTCTTCGCCTTAACCCTAGCATGATAAAAGTCTTTGCCACCCAGATAGGGGGCTTATCGCCATAAAGCCCGGGGAAGATCAGGTATTTCTTCGACCTCCTTAATGGGTTTGGTTCCTTTTGTCTTTGCCATTCCTGCGGAAAAGCAAGAAAAAAGGGGGGAGAAATACACATACTTTAGTTTGAATTTCAAGATTCAGTTCAAAGCGTACGAGGATTTATTGGAAGAAAGATGAACAATCCAGTGGCAATCTTCAAAATTAGAGATGGGAATCGTTTGCATTATCAGGGATTTCAGAAACCCTACATTCAAGATCCTTATCATCTGGGGGATTAAATCAAAATTGGATTCAAAGAGCAAGATCTTCTTCATAGCTTTCAGTGGTTGACATGTTTCAGAAAGTTATGGGTTTGCAGATCCAACTCAGTTCAAAGCATATATCAGTATATTAAACAAAATTGAACAAGGCCAACCTTGTTTTGGTAAAGCTTGCTTGGATGCGCACAGTTGAAGAAGACGATTGACAAGAGAGAACTGATGATAGATTATCTGAATTTTCTCTTGGAGGCTTCCGGGTATCATTCACTTTAAGAGAAAGAAGTGATGCTTTTGCAACAATGGAGAGTACAGAGTATTTATCCAAAAACAATGAAGGGTTGCGTCCTTTCAGTAGTCGAATCGCAACCGTCACCGTCGAATCGCGCAATCACAGGACAAGCTGACGTCACGCCTAAAACCCTAAAAGACCAGACGGCACGACTCTAGGGGTTTAGGTCATAATGGCACGCACGGGGCTGAATCTGCACACATTTGAATTGGTGCGTGGTGGCGACGCGTACGTTGGTTCCTGCGCATGGAAGCCTATCCGGCTATGAGTCTTCACGCGCAGAAAGGGGGCTAATGTAGATAGTGCTTTCTGAGCAGACAGATCTTGGCCACGTGGCAATCATCCAGCACACCATATTGTGCTCCGCACACACTGGATCACCAGTCGCGCTGATCCGCGTGGGGGCTGCGAGACAGGGCCCTCGCATACCACTGCACGGGACCTGTAGGGACTTAGTGGTCTGGAGGCTAGAGTAAGTCCTGTCGCGTGCGAACCAAGCTCGTACGCGACCTTTAGTAACTGCTTTTGAGATATTTATGGAACGAGCTCCATAAACCCGGTCAATCCGGTCAAACCCGGTCAACCCCATAACGGTTCCGGTATACGCGGATAACGTGCTGTAACAGTCCCTATATACGCGGACGAACGTGCAGTTGCGGTTAAGCTAATTAAGCCGCCATTGATGGGCGCATTAACCACACTACAACGGTCACATTCCCTGTTATATATAGGACGTTAACCCTTCCATACAAGGGGAGGACACACCAGACATACGCGGAAGCTCTGCCAAACCCCTGTCTCTCTCTCAGACAGTGCTACTGCCTTACTCTCTCCCTACACACAACCCAACATCTCCTCTGCTATTTTCTATTCTCTGCCCTTGGTGTACACAGAGTTCTCCCTGCCGGATTCTCTTGTGCACAACGGTCAAATAGTATATTGGAGTATTTGATACTCCGAGTTGTCGAACCCAATGGAATTGAACAGTTATTAGCCAATCGTTAATTAAATATCGAATACCAAGTAACCGGTAAAAAGGGTTTGATTGATTATAAGTTTTCCAACCACAATCAAGTGGCTCTACGTAACTACTAATTGCAATAAGCTAAATAAATGAACTATTAATATGGAGAAACTAGGTGATTTATGGTCCCTAGGGTACTCAATTGATCCCGGATGTTGTTCACAACGCTTCAGTCTTCCTTCCATCATACCACGTTATACTTGCTATGCATATCTTGCAATAATGCATCACAATGCAATGTAATGACCGACAAATCCTCTCAGTCTAATACCACTTATCATATTTTTTTAGTTGCTATGTTGGAAGCATTCACAAAATCTCTCACCCTCGAAATTATACAAATTGAAACACAATCCACCGAAACAAACCTTTAAAAGATCACTCTTAATCTTTTACCTTTCAGTCTCAACAACGTTAAGATTGTCTCTCTACTCTTCACGAACCCAGATTTGAGTTATTTTCATAAACCCACCTAATTAACTAACATGCTATGGGTGATTAAGCCTCGCATGCTAGAGATTAAGAACTTGAGTATAAGAATGATTGAAAGTAAGATCAAAATTAAGCATTAAGCATGAAGTAAATCCCTGTAGATAGTGCTTTCTGAGCTGACAGATCTTGGTCACGTGGCGACCATCCATCACACCATATTGTGCTCCACACACACTGGATCATCAGCCGCGCTGATCCATGTGGGGGCTGCGAGACAGGGCCCTCGCATACCACTGCACGGGACTTGTAGGGACTTAGTGGTTTGGAGGCTAGAGTAAGTCCTGTCGCGTGCGAGCCAAGCCCGCACGCGACCTTTAGTAACTGCTTTTGAGAGATTTATGGCACGAGCTCCATAAACCCGGTCAATCCGGTCAAACCCGGTCAACCCCATAACGGTTCCGGTATTCGCGCATAACGTGCTGTAACGGTACCTATATACGCGGACGAACGTGCCGTTGTGGTTAAGATAATTAAGCCGCCATTGATGGGCGCATTAACCACACTGCAACGGTCACATTCTCCGTTATATGTAGGACGTTAACCTTTCCATACAAAAGAAGAACACACCAGCCATACGCGGAAGCTCTGCCAAACCCCTGTCTCTCTCTCAGACATTACTACTGCCTTACTCTCTCCCTACACACAACCCAACTCTTCCTGTGCCATTTCCGATCCTCTACTTACGGTGTACACAGAGTACTCCCCGCCGGATTCTCTTGTGCACATTTTGGTGAACCCGACGTGAACCTACCATCTTAAGCAACCATGTCTCAGGAGGATGATGTCAGCAACAGATCGGCTTCCACGGAGGCCGCCTCAGGAGAGGAGATTCGCCGTACCCCTACAGCCCCCGGTGAAGCTCCAACTCTAGAAGCCTTGGATGCCACCATCCAGAGTCAGGCGAAGGCTCTCAAAGCTCAATCCGCGCAGCTAGAATGGATCATGGCTGTCTTGGGGACTCTTGCTCCAAACCCTGCACCAGCCACCGCCGTCTCTCAGGGAGGAGGAGTATCCACCTCTCAAGGATTGGGAGTGTCAACCACACCACCCAACCCTAATCTGCAAACTCCACCGGCGACTACGCAGCTACCCTCGATTCAGGGGTCAACAGCTCAAATGTTGCCTCTCACCGCTCACGCCCCTCAGCCCCCGGCTTTAGTACCTAATCCGGCCTCACAGTATCCCTTGCCTCCCCCAACGGCAATCTGGGGTAACGTGAATTCGCAATACGTCCCTAGCCCTCCTGCGGTGTATGTGTCGCCACCACCTGCGACAAATCCTTCCCCCGTTGCCGAGGGAAGTACTCCGGAGTGTATGACGTCACTCCAACGGCGCATAGACACCATTCTGGCTCACCAATCGTTCGCGGATACCATCATTCCGAAGCTCGACAACGATCCACCTATCCCACGAGAGATCTATCTCATGCCTAACCCTGCTGGGTACAAGGCTCCTAAATGGGATAAGTTCGAGGACGTCAATGGGAACGCCCATGAGCATGTCATGCGTTTCATTGATGTGATGGGGCCATATGGATCTGATCCCAAACTTCTGATGCGCGAGTTCCCGAAATCCCTGGGGAACGTGGCTTACAAGTGGTATAGGACGTTGGATGCCGGATCCGTGAAGACCTGGGACGATATGGTCCAAAAGTTCTACACCAAGTTTTTCCTGATGGAGGAAAAGGTAACAATGATCCACCTGTCGCGGATGTATCAGAAGCGCGAGGAGGATGGAATAACTTTCATCAAGAAGTTCAGGGCCAAGTCCTTGGAATGCAAAGATGTGATACTCGAAAGCAGACTCGTGGAGATATGCCTGCAGTGCATGCGAGATGAGTACAAATGTATGCTTATTAACCTGCAAACGCCTACGTTTTCAAAATTAATCGAATGCACGAAGAACATCGAGCCTATAGTGGAGAGCCAGAAGAAGAGAAACGCCCCTGAGCGACCCTCGGGTGGTACTACTTTCAAGATCGGGAGATTCAGCTACATCTTCCTCTTCCACTCGGGGAGCCACCTCTTCGGGAAGCACATCTTCCTCATCAGTTGGACGCACTAGGTCGTCGACGTTTTGTTCTTCTAGGCTCCTCTGCTTCACACGCTCGAGCTCCTCCTCTTCTCGTTTCCTTCTCCTTTCAGCAGCTTCCGCAGTTGTCCTCCTGGACTCGGTGAGAATGTCCTCGCTTATGGTTTCATCAGGAACACCAGAATGAGCACCCCTCTTCTGCCTGTTGGCCAAAAGGCCACTGATGGCCTCATCATCATCATCTGCGAGGAAGCAATTCGTTCAAACCAGATTGCAAAAGAGTTAAAATAATGAGAAGAGAAGTACGATTGAGGTACCTCCTGATTCTTCCTCATATGTCGCATCTTCCTCTCAGACTCTGACATCTTCAACTCTTTCTTCTTCTTCTTCATCTCCTTCTCTTGGCTTCCGCCTCTCCTCTTCTTCCTCCTGGCCGAATGGAACGAAGGTCTCCACTGCGAGCTCTTTCCGCGCTTTACCGGTCATGCGACCTTTACCTTTATCCCTGGCAGAAAGGGACCTCGCAGGAGGGGAAGTCAGAGCGCTTCTAGGGGAAGAAATTGTAATTCCTCTTTGCATGGGCCTCTTCGCTCTTGGCGCAGCAGTCGCCGGAGGAGACGGATCATCTCTAGGGGGAGACAAGGCTGGGGTATTGTCTATCAGCGAATCGGCAAAAGCATTCATGACCTCGCGAATCCTGGCTTTGACCCCGGGATCCATTCTCGTTGCCAGTCGAAACGGCTGTCTTTGCCTTCTTGAAGTAACAATGGTGGTAACCAGCGATTTGGAACGCTCACCAGATGCAAACCTCCGCACATGGCACTACAGCAAGAAGTGTAATATGAAGTCTTCAGTATATTGAAATAAAGAAGCTTAGCGCGTGCAAGAGAAGTTGCTTACCTTAGCAAAAGTTTCGCTGTATCTGATGACAAGCGAGTCGCCTTTTCTAACCGCAGCGATCTTTCATCTAGAATGATGGAGGGAAACAGATGGTTCTCGCGATCTAGCAATGAATAGCAACCATATTCAGACTCGTCCAGGCTACAATTGGGACGAAAAGGAAAAGAATTCCTTTTGATCACAGGAGCTCTGCTTGGCTGGGGGACCGACTGCGTCTCAAACCTTGTCTGCTGGGCGTTCCAGTATGCGAGCCAGTTTTTGGAACAGCCTCCTTCACGGTTACCTGCAGGTTGCTCGAAGGGGAGATTGCTCAGCAAGACTGTTTTACACTCCTTTGACAAAAAATGCTTATAGCAGCCTCTGACGACAGACTGCGGCCAGATTGATGGTGCCACTGCATCGAAGCCGAATTGGGGAGAAACCCGAGTGGGATCAACATCCACGGTGATCCTCTCATACCTTGGCGCGAGCTCACGAACATGCTCTGCGAGGGCAGGAAGGGAACCTCGCAGGCACCAGCAAAATAATTCGCGATAGCGCTCGTGGAAATGCTCTCCACCTTCGAAGAGGAGCTCTTCTGAGAAGACAACACCCTTAGAAGGATACAGTTTTGGAAACCATCGCACGTTTTCAATACGCATGACATAGGGCCTGGCTATTAACTCTTCTCGATTGTCGCATATCAGGCTCCAGACGCACTTGGGGTAGTTTGTTCCGAACCACCTTGCAGCTCTGCCGCTGTTACGTTCCTCTTCCGTACCTGGGGGACACCATTTGCTGGGCTTGGAAGCGACTGGGGCATAAGAGGGCCATCGCTCGAAGACCCACATTATCAAGAAAGCAATGTTGATGTAAGTCAGTATGTTGAGGCGGCCACGCGACTCCTTCATCGCCACAACTAGCTGATCCAACTTGTAGTACAGTGTGCCCAAGACTAGGGGTCCGAGTGCGACCTTCTGACCAAGGGCCAACTTCACAGCAAGAGGCAGAACGTGGTAAAAGACTCCATCATGTGGGTGACCGTCGATTAAGTACCTCGACAACCAGGCACAGAGGAAGGCTCACAGGGTCAAGTGATAACCCTTGCCATTCACATAGTTCTTAGCCTTCGGGTTTCGACTCAGAAGCTTCTTGGTGATACTGCTGTTCGCATAGTAACGGAAAAAGTACTGGACCCACTTGTTCCAAGTATTCTTTGCAGATGTGTCAACCAACTGCCAGTCAGGAAGGACTTCTGTAGGAGTCCATCGGGTGGAAATTTTCTTCACCTCTGCCAAGCACTCCTCCATCTGCGTGTACAGAGCGAGCTCCGCATCCGTTCTCAATGGACTCAAAGGATCCACCTCACCCATGGGAGACAGATCGTACATCATGTGCACGTCCTCGAGCGTCGGGGCAGCCTCGAACTCAGCAAAATGGAAGGTGTGAGTCGCAGGCGAGTAGCGGGAAAGAAGGTTTAGAAGCATGGACTGATCCAGCTTCACGGCAGCACCCTTCATAGCACGAACTGCGAAATATATTCCAGCATCTTTCAAAGTCACAGCATGATTGGTCAACACATGGTCAATCCACTCATCCATGTAGTCCAATTTCTGAACAAAAGCTTGGGTGGAAATCGCAGAATACGGGAAGTACCCATTTTCGACTCCCAATCGAACCACGTCTTCGGAGCCAATCAATTCGAGCAAGGCCGAGTTAACTGGAGGGGTTAATGTTTGTAATCCTTCACTAGAGACAGGGTTAGGCAGTTTCTTCGCCTTAACCCTAGCATGGTAGAAGTCTTTTCCACCCAGATAGGGGGCTTTTCGCCATAGAGCTTGCGGCAGATCATGTATTTCTTCTTCCTCCTTAGTGGGTCTAGTTCCTTTTGTTTTTGCAATTCCTGCGGAAAAGCAAGAAAAAAGGGGGGAGAAATATGCACACTTCAGTTTGAATTTCGAGATTCAAGATCTATGGGAAGAAAGATGAACAGTCTGGTACCAATTTCAGAAATTAAAGATTGGAATCGTTTGCATTATCAGGGATTTCAGAAACCCTACAATCAAGGTCTTTATCATTGGGTGACTAAATCGAAATTGGATTCGAAGATTGTGAGCTTCTTCACAAGTTTTCAGCAGATAATATGTCACGGGTTTGCAGATTCAACACAGTTCAAAGCATATACTAGCATATTAAATCAAAATTGAACAAGGCCAACCTTGTTTCTGTAAAGCTTGCTTGGATGCAGACAATTGAAGAAGACGATTTGCAATTTTGAATTGGTGATTGATTATCTGAATCTGCTCTTGAAGGCTTCCGGGTATCATTCACTTTAAGAGAAAGAAGTGATGCTTTGCAACAATGGAGAGTACAGAGTATTTATCCAAAAACAATGAAGGGTTGCGTCCTTTCAGTAGTCGAATCGCAACCGTCACCGTCGAATCGCGCAATCACAGGACGAGCTGACGTAACGCCTAAAACCCTAAAGGCCAGACGGCACGACTCTAGGGGTTTTAGGTTATAATGGCACGCACGGGGGCTGAACTTACTCATATTTGAATTGGTACATGGCGGCGACGCGTACGTTGGTTTCCGCGCATGGAAGTTTATCCGGCTATGAATCTTCACGCGCGGAAAGGGGGCTAATGTAGATAGTGCTTTCTGAGCTGACAGATCTTGGCCACGTGGCGACCATCCAGCACACCATATTATGCTCCACACACACTGGATCATCAGCCGCGCTGATCCATGTGGGGGCTGCGAGACAGGGCCCTCGCATACCACTGCACGGGACTTGTAGGGACTTAGTGGTTTGGAGGCTAGAGTAAGTCCTGTCGCGTGCGAGCCAAGCCCGCGCGCGACCTTTAGTAACTGATTTTGAGAGATTTATGGCACGAGCTCCATAAACCCGGTCAATCCGGTCAAACCCGGTCAACCCCATAACGGTTCCGGTATTCGCGCATAACGTGCTGTAACGGTCCCTATATACGCGGACGAACGTGCCGTTGTGGTTAAGCTAATTAAGCCGCCATTAATGGGGCATTAACCACACTGCAACGGTCACGTTCTCCTTTATATATAGGACGTTAACCTTTCCATACAAAAGAAGAACACACCAGCCATACGCGGAAGCTCTGCCAAACCCCTGTCTCTCTCTCAGACATTACTACTGCCTTACTCTCTCCCTACACACAACCCAACTCTTCCTGTGCCATTTCCGATCCTCTACTTACGGTGTACACAGAGTACTCCCCGCCGGATTCTCTTGTGCACAATCCAGAAATCAGGAAATCAACTAAGTGAAACCCTAGTTATTCATAAACACCTAGATATGAGTTTAGCTAGACATCAAATAGCTTAACATCATATAAAACTCGATGAAAATAGTACAAGAGATGAAAAGAAGTGATCAAACGGTGAAATCTCCAAAGTGGTCACTACTAAAAACTACCTAAAACGGCGCTTGCCTTATTGTGGGCGCTGTTTATATATTCAGCTTATTGGGGCTTGTAAAGGCGCTTTTTTCCCGCCGTTTACGAGATAATTTCCTGTAGTGGGTGATGTAAGTGTCCTCCTCATAGCTCCCTTGTTTCGTTCTTCTTCTTCTTCGTCCGTCCGTCCATGTGTTTTCATTTTCTCTAGGAATGCCTAAGTCCTCACGGATTCGTCATAAGTAAGTTCTAGTTACTTTTGAGCCCAATTTTTTTTTATTCTTCCATGGCATTCCATGCGAAATCACGATAATTTCGTACCAAATGATTTTTCACGAAATAGACTCATTTCGTGCAAAATGCTTCCGGGCAGAAACTTCAAGCTTTCTTTATGTTTCAATTTATTATCCTTAAATCATCTCTCCTTGTATCCTTTGCTTCCGAAGTTCACGTTCGTCTGAATTTCCCACGACGTGTCCTGCAAAGACAGCAACAACTACACCCCGCGATCAAATCCTACAAATATAAAGCTAAATCATTATCAAACGTGTCCGTACTTATCTTCCTACTAGTTCAATACAAGTGACAAATCAATCATCCACATCCACAATTAGGATCCAGAAATCCCACATTTATTCCCGAAACAGCGCTCAAATATACTCAAAGTATAGCACTTAAATAGTGCTATCAAATTCGCCCACACTGCTCTTTGTTCGCCCCGAGCAACAACTTGTTTCAACATCAATAGATTGCATCTATTTTTTCCTAGCCTTACAACCCAAACGAATCCAACATCGGACTACGCAATCTACATGAATTTAAATAATGCAACCCGAAAACATACAATGCAAATATTGAAAGAACAAAATTTATTTCTTTAGAAGTTGAGATTGGGAAATCTCGAAGAGTAAACCGACAAGTCAAAAGCCTTTCACATTCCTTTCATAAATTCTCTAACTTTGGTGATCTCTAGAAATTGCGGCCAATTTTGTTAGATAGAACAGGCACGAGCACTTAATACTTTACTTCCTCACACTCATCAAATGTATTCCTAGCACTTACCATTCCTTTCATAAGTACGCGGAGCCAATAGTAACAATAGTATTATCCGAGGAGACAAAGTATCAAAGCAGAAAATGTGGGGATGGAATGTGTCAAATCATAAACTGCAGTCAAATACTCGTTGACACCCCCCACTTGATGTATACCAACTCTCGAAACCCGGTAGTTAATGTGATGCGTGCTTTCCAACCGATCCTCCTCTTCACCTAACATATAGATAATATACAAGAAAACCAAGCACGACCTCCTATAATCTCAATCAACCCCACCCATATCGTGCGGAAAGGATATCATGCACTACGGTACTCCACCTGTGATTGTGGTGTAAGGACACGACTCACTGCCACAGCGAAGTGTGCTACCGTCTCTAACTCACCCTCACTTCCCCTTAAAAGATGACATGTAAGAGAATCCACTTAAGATGTATCAAATCAGCACGCCCTCATAGAACCTCCCTAACTTGACTCCCTCTATCATGATGCATATGAATGGTCATTCTAACAAGTGATTACAGTCACAATTAAAGGCTTCCTAGGCTAGAGGCTGTGAATAAAAGGGGTAAATGAATCAACTGGGGTAACTAGTGGACCCATAAGCTGGAGACGGGACGTGATGCCCCCACAAAACAATACTCGCACAAATGTTATGTTGCCACTACGAGGAGGCTTGACGACTACCTAAGTGGGGTGATGCAGCACTAGTAGGACATCTAGTCTGAGAGGCAGCTACTCGCATTTCTAGTGTGAATTAGCCATATAAGTCATCCTACTCCGGATTCTGGCATCTACCTCATCTCAGATCTTCATAATCCTAAGAAATTTTATCATTAAGCCCTATCCATATCCACTCTTTTTTATCGCCCTTTCTCAAAAAAAAATCAATTTTTATGATTTTTTGAATTTTGAATTTTTGTGTTTTCATTTTTTCCTAACTCTATGCTTGGGCCAAATCGATTATTCACAATTTTTGGGTAGTTGGACTCAATAACATAAACGAGCAAACAATATACTCCATCCGTCCCATTTTAATAGTCCTATTTGACTTTTAAGACTACTTTGACTAATAAAATCGAGTAGCAAAACGATGTAAGAATTTTTTGTACTCTTCATATTGTTGTAGACATAAGAAAACTCTACAATATTGTGAAAAAGTTAAGAAGTTCTTGTATCATTTTCCTACTCAATTTAACTAGTCAAAGTTGCTTGAAAAGTCAAATAGGACAATTATAATGGGACGGAGCGAATATAAAATTCAATATATTTAAATGTGTGATAGAAACTTTTAGGGGCTATAATTCTTTAGCTTTTACCACATGATAATATATATTTGGAGAGTGTTTTGATCCCAATGTTAGAGATTCTAGGTTGTTTTATCACTTGTTGCTACCATGTGCTATATTGTTAGTCCGGGCGTTTTCTATGCATATTTCATTGTTATATTTTGTTATGTTTTTTCATGTTTTTTTGGCAGGTACGGTTTCTAATCGGTTGATAGGAGGCATGGAACGAACTTCGGAAACAACGGGAGCTCAAGTGGAGTGAAGAGAAGCCGAATTGGAGGAGCTTGGATGACCAGCCTGCACTATTTTGATCATATCCGGAGTTATACAGCTCATTTTGGGGTGAGGCCAAGGGAATATGAAAGAAGACTCAGAGAGCTTTCCAACGATAGGTCACGGAGCAAAATCTGAGTTCGGACGAAGAAGATATCGCGTTTTGAAGTCAGGAGCAGATTTCAGGGGGCTTTTATGCAATTACTGAAGACTTCTACGGGTTATGAAAGAAGGACGACCTAGGGACGGAAATAATGATCATTCACGCCTATTTAGAGCCACGATCAAGGAGGAGAGCAAGGAGACTCCATTGGGAGCAACCCCAAGCAAGGAGAAGAGCCCGGATCGCGCCAACCTTCCAGATTTCTAGCGTTTGATCTCTTCTTTTCTCTTTTAGTCTTTTATGGAGAAACTTTGTTGTGTTGCTACGATTGTTAGTAGTAGCTAGACATTTTGCTAGGATTCTCTAGAGAGCCTAGGGTTTATGTAGACAATATGTTTTCCGGATTTTAGACTTGTCTCATGCTTTTGGATTTTGATCTATTGGATGAAGTTTAATTTCATGAACGTGTTAATGAGTGTAGTCTATTGACACGACTATGTTAGGAATTGATATTCATGAACTTAGGGTTTATTCATAGATTGTAATCTTGCTTAAAGTTAGTATTTGTTTGAGCTAATTGTTCATATACTATGCTTAATCCTTAGCAAGAATGGAGTAATTAACCAGACTTGTTATTTAGCTAGCGAGTGCGTGAGAGCGACTTAGACCTAGTTGTGATGAGATATGAACAACAATCCTTAATCACAGAGACTGAGAAGAGAAATGTGTAGGATTGACTTTAGTGGGTAGATTCGATAGGAGATAGTGAGGAGTTCGTGTGGTGGTGGTCTGAGAGGACATCATTTTGTGCACTGTCGTTAGCCTACTAGAACGGACCTATAGATGTAGGTGGACCGACACGAAACCAAGTAAACCGTGACGTAGAACGACATTAGACCGAGAGGAGATTGTCAGTACTATTACCCGACTTAACTAGAATAGGATTAACGTATTACCTAGCTAATCCCGAAATCGTCTACAGCCCTAGGTGATCTAGAGAAGGCCTAGTTTCTCCATACTTGTTTTCTAAAAATAAAAAAATACAAAAATATTAGTTATTTATTTATTTCAATTCTTAATCAACCACAATTTTTCCTCCTATTACAGTATTCTATGCGAATAACTAATTAATAATCTCAAGCTTGTCCTCGTGGGATCGATAACTCGGGGTTGAAATACTACCCTATATTACTTGAAGCGTGCACTTGCGGTAACACGTAAGAAAGCGTGTCAAGTTTTTGGCGTTGTTGCCGGGGACATCGGTAGATTATTTAGTTAGGAGTTAGTTTAGAGTACTTTTCTTTTAGTTTCTTTTATTTTGTTTCCATCTCTGTGTTTCACGGGTTTCTTGTGAGTTTGTTTTTGCAGGAATGCAGGAAGCAGGAGACGTAATGAGCATGTGTAGCGACGAGGATTATGAGGGGATCTATGATTACCCCTACTACTGTGCTAAATGCATAGTTTGGCACGATGATGACACATGCTCAATGATTTAGTTATACAAATGCAAGAAGGATCTCAAGTATGAAGACGCATGCATATTCGATCCGCCACAGCTTCATCAGCATCAAGAGGACTCATCAGCAAGCATGGAAGACTTGCACAATATTATGGGGGAGATCGAAGCGTGCATCACAAGGATGTCCCTTATTACAGATGGGCCACAAGAGGAGCCTATTCCAGACATTGAGCCCCTAATTAAGCCTCTATGGACACCATCACAAGATGATTTGGATGAACCTCATTGGCTACCAGCGGTCCTAGAGATGCAAAGGACACTGATAGCTAGGATGGAGAAAGAACGAGAATCCAAATCGCAAGCTACAGTCGTGGAAGAAGAGGTACCTGAGCCGAGCGAAGAGTGCAATGTTCCTAAAAAAGTTGTGGACTTTGCCACTTATGAGGACTCGGACTCTGATTCAGACTGGGGTGGAGTTGTGTGTCCAACAATAGAGGAGGCAATGCTCATTGCAAGGAAATCTCAAATTATCTTATAGCCTTGGCATGATTGGGATGACACATACATTGAGAGCTTGTGGGGTGCTGATGATGAAGCCAATGAAACACTTGTGATTGTTGCTATTGAGGATTTGGAAATCAGCAAGTGTGGGGGTGTGCGTGAACTGCATGCGTTGACTGAAGATCATTTAGCACCAAAGAAGTACTACTGGGATGATTTCATGGCCAGAGACTCATTTGAGCCCAGTGGAACTTTGTGGAAGTTGATCAAGAGGATCAAGTGCAAGATGAAAAGAGTTGGCTTCTACAATTGCTCACCATCTTCTTTACACAGGGGTGCACTTCGTGAGATGAAAGTCATTGAGAGAAGATGGCGGAAGAAGAAGAAGTGGAGAGTTAAGCATCCTTCACTATCCTATACGGTTGAGGTAACCGGGTCGGGCCGTCGACCTTAAATTACAAGCGCTTCTTGGGAGGCAACCCAATAAAGAGTAGGATATTTGTTATTTAATTTTTGTATTTAGTTCTCCATATTTGATTTTGAGGGGTGAGAGAGAGCTGTTTTTATATTTCCTATAAGTTTGCAGGACTCAGGTACCGAAGAACTCTTCGGATTCCCATTCTTGATGCGTGTGCATGACTTTGCACGCAAAACGAGGAACAACTAGCTAACCGGAAGAATTTAGCTTGATAAAGGAGCTAATCAAGGTTTAGGAGTAGCCAATTATTTGTGAGGAACATGGTAGCGAGTTGGAGTATCGGGGTTGCACGCATCGGAATCCGGAGTGGAGATAAAGTACAAGAGCTTTGGAGGCGAGATTCTTTGCACAAGAGAGATAATTTGAGAATACAAGGAAAATTTATTGGGTTTGGGAATTTTTCTAGTCAAAAATTGATTCCTCATCGAGTGTGGAGTCCAACGGTTCAAGAATCGCGCGAATCGGGTACCGGATGAAGAAGATAGAGCAAAAACAAAACGGGCGAAAAACAGTGCATTTCGGCACCCATTTCGGGCCGAAATGGGGCCGAAATACACTGATTTCGGCCCGAAATCAAACTAGCCCACTGTTTTAAATTGCTACAGTGATTTCGGGCCCCATTTCGGGCCGAAATGGGGCCGAATCCACTGATTTCGTCACCCATTTAGGGCCTAAATGGGGGCCGAAATCGGGCGGGTTTGTCCGATATTGGGGGTGTTTTTTGGTATTTTCTTGATTGTTTAATGCCCATATCCGGCAATAAAGGGTAAAAACACATCAAACTTAGATCAAACCCCACTTTTCTTCATGTTCTTCCTCCCAAACCTTCAAGAACACCCATACATCCATACACCCAAATTTTCAAAACTCAACCAAATTCAAAAATTTTTGTTGGGTTTTGCTCCTTGCAAGCCCAACAACAACATTAACTCTTGAGTTTTTTTAAAGATAGGGCTTTGTTTGAGTGTGGGGGAAATCAAAGAGGAAGAGCTCCAAGAACAAAAAATTTCCGATTCATCAACTTGGAGGGGGATTCGGCCGAAGCTCAAAGAGGAACTTAAGATGGGGACACCGAGGAGCTTAAGGAGGTACTCATGCCTTCAATAGCTCGTGTTTCTGAAAAATTTGGTAAAATTTTCTCTCTCTCGGCTTTATTCTTGCTTAGGCACTCTTAGGGCTTAATTTCTTGCAAAATTTTACTTGCTCATACTTGGATTATTGGATACTTGTTTAGCTCACTCCGACTAGACCTCACGTGCACTCACTCTGACTAGACCCACCGGCCCTACGCTTGAGCAGTCGAGTCATCTTTATTGCACCTTATATTTTGTTGAGGAAAAAGAAGCGCTTAAGTGTGGGGAAGTTTTAGCTATCTGATAGTTAGCCATTGCATAGCCTTGTTACATGTAGTTTAGAAAGTCGCGTTTGCATGTAGATGTCGAGTCGGTTAGTTTTGCATGTGCACATTTAAATATTTGCATTGTATATATTGTTGCACTTTTAAATATTGAGTCCACCTACCCTATATATGTTGATAATCGAGTTGGCCAGTTACATATAGTGTCTAAAAATACAAATTAAAAAATAAAAAATAAGAAAACTATGCAGAGAGTAAGTGTGGAGAGGGCTCAATGATAGTATTCCCTAGGTAGTATGAAAATCTGAGGTGAGGTAGACACGCGAGAATCTGGAGTAGGAAGGCTATAGGGCCAATGCACTCGAGAATTGTGAGTAGCTGTCTCTCAAACTAGTTATCCTACTAGCGCTACACCACCGTCACTTAGGTAGTCGTCAGCCCTCCTCGTAGTGGCAACAGAAAAGCTGTGCGAGTGATTTTATGGGGACCTCACGTCCCGTCTCCATCGCCTAGGTCCACTAGTTATCCCAATTGGATCCATTTACCCCTTTTATTCACGCCTCTAGCCTAGGAAACCGTTCCTTGTGACTTTCATCACTAGTGAGAATGGTCCCTTCCTATGCGTCATGATAGAGGGAATTGAGTTAGGGAGGTTCAATGAGGGAGATCTGATTTGATACATCTTGAGTGTACATTCTTACATGTCATCTTTTGAGGGGATGTGAGGGTGAGTTAGAGACGGCAGCACACTTCGGTGTGGCGGTGAGTCGTGTCCATACACCACGATCACAGGTGGAGTGTAGTGCGTGATACTTTTTCCGCACGTCATGGGTTGGGGTTGGTTGATCTTATAGGAGGACGTGCTTGTACTTCATTCATATTTTCTACATCTTAGGTGATGAGGAGGATTTGTTGGAATTAGCACGTTTACACATTGGCTACCAGGTTCGAGATATGCTTTACATCGAGTGTGGGGGTGTCGACACATATTTGACTATATTAGTTGATTTGACACATTCCACCCCCACGTTATCTATATTGATTTGATCTCCTTGGATATTGTATCGTCATTGGTGGCTCCATGTGCTTATTGAGTATGAAATTGAAATTGACAAAGAAAAAAAAACAAAAGAAAAAAAAAACATAAAGTGAAATTGAAATGGAATAGGGAGCCGGAAATTAAACTTCATGAAGACCAAGGAGATTAGCTATTGTTCGAGATCACTTCTTCACATTTGTGGCCGCGAGAACGGTGTTGCACCAAGATTGAGGGAATGAGGGCCGGAGTAGTTAGTTCGGTGGGGGTTCCTTATATTTTGGTGTGGGAGTGTGAGAATCGGGTTTTGTGAGATATATCATGACGCCTAGGACTGCGCTTCTAAATATTCTATCCTACCCGTCCAAAAACCTTCAACAATTGAAACACGTGGATAAATAGCTCGGATGGTAAGTGCTAAGGATACGTTTGATGAGTGTGCGGAAGCAACTTATTTTGTGTTCGTGCCCCTTCTGTCTGACGAAACTGGCCGCAAGTTCTACCGATCACCAAAGTTATATAATCTTCTAGGGGATGTGAGAGCCTTATGACATTCCGGTTTGTTCTTTGAGATTGCCCAATCTCTATTGAAAAGAAAAAAATATGTTCTTTAATTCCTTGCATTGTACATACTTGATTTGCATTGTACATATCATGTAGTTGCATAGTCGTGTCTTTGTGTATTGACTCGTGAGTCGTGTTGGATAGCGGAAAGTTAAGTATGAAAGGTGGTGGGGTATGCATTGGTTTGGTTTTTTTGTATGTATGCAATGTCTCAAGTGTGGGGGTTTCGAGCTTCATTGTGCTCGGGACGAGCAAGAGAGTAAGTGTGGGGGAGTTTGATAGCACCTTTTAGGGGCTGTAATTCTTTAGCATTTACCACATGATAATATGTATTTGGAGAGTGTTTTGATCCCAATGTTAGAGAGTCTAGGTCGTTTTATCACTTGTTGCTACCATGTGCTATATTGTTAGTCAAGGCGTTTTCTATGCATATTTCATTGTTATTTGTCAAATATAATCGCTTGGTATGTTTGTTCATGTTATTTTGGCAGGGATGGATGCTAATCGGTTGATATGAGGAATGAAACGAACTTCGGAAACAACGGGAGCTCAAGTGGAGTGAAGAGAAGCCGAATTGGAGGAGCTTGGATGACCAATCTGCACTATTTTGATCATAGCCGTAATTATACAGATCATTTTGGGTGTGAGACCAGGGCAATATGAAAGTAGACTCAGAGAGCTTCCCAATGATAGGTCACGGAGCTAAATCCGAGTTCGGACGAATAAGATATCCCGTTTTGAAGTCAGGAGCAGATTTCAGGGGGCTTTTATGCAATTACTGAAGAATTCTGCGGGTTATGAAAGAAGGACGACCTAGGGACGGAAATAATGATCATTCACGCCTATTTAGAGCCACGATCAAGGAGGAGAGCAAGGAGACTCCATTGGGAGCAACCCCAAGCAAGGAGAAGAGCCCGGATCGCGCCAATCTTCCCAATTTCTAGCGTTTGATCTCTTCTTCTCTCTTAATCTTTTATGGAGAAACTTTGTTGTGTTGCTATGATTGTTAGTAGTAGCTAGACGTTTTTCTAGGCTTCTCTAGAGAGCCTAGGGTTTATGTAGACAATATGTTTTCCGGATTTTAGACTTGTCTCATGCTTTTGGATTTTGATCTATTGGATGAAGTTTAATTTCATGAACGTGTTAATGAGTGTAGTCTATTGACACGACTATGTTAGGAATTGATATTCATGAACTTAGGGTTTATTCATAGATTGTAATATTGCTTAAAGTTAGTATTTTTTTAGCTAATTGTTCATATATTATGCTTAATCCTTAGCAAGAATGGAGTAATTAACCGGACTTGTTATTTAGCTAACGAGTGCGTGAGAGCGACTTAGACCTAGTTGTGATGAGATATGAACAACAATCCTTAATCACGGAGACTGAGAAGAGAAATGTGTAGGATTGGCCTTACTGGGTAGATTCGGTAGGAGATAGTGAGGTTTTCGTGTGGTGGTGGTCTGAGAGGACATCATTCCGTGCACTATCGTTAGCCTACTAGAACGGACCGGTAGATGTAGGTGGACCCACAGGACACCAAGTAAACCGTGACGTAGAACGACATGAGACCGAGAGGAGATTGTCAGTACTATTACCCGGCTTAACTAGAATAGGATTAACGTGTTACATAGCTAATCTGGAAATCGTCTACAGCCCTAGGTGATCTAGAGAAGGCCTAGTTTCTCCATACTTTTTTTCTAAAAATAAAAAAAATACAAAAATATTAGTTATTTATTTATTTCAGTTCTTAATCAACCACATTTTTTCCTCCTGTTACAGTATTCTATGCGAATAACTAATTTAATAATCTCAAGCTTGTCCTCGTGGGATCGATAACTCGGGGTTGAAATACTACCCTATATTACTTGAACCGTGCACTTGCGGTAACACGTAAGAAAGCGTGTCAATGTGCACATGCTTAACTAACTAACCCTATATGCGCGACCTAGACACTAAGCTACATGTAACAAGGCTATGCAATTTAAGTCTAGAAAAGATAGATGTAACCCCTCCCACACACACACTTGAGATATTTATTGCACTCAATTAATTTAGAGCGTATGCCGAAAGACATGATCTCAAAATGCAGGAACAAATGGCATTTTCATAAGTGCTGCAGGAGATTTAGCACGAAATGGTTGCATTTCGCGCGAAATGATTTCATGCGAATGTGCATAACCCCTGTTTCAGTTCGTACGAAATAAAAATGATTTTTTTTTTCTAAGTATGGCATTTTGCACGAAATGCTTCCTATTTCGCACGATGTGCCACTAGCGATTTACTTCTCTTTTTTCTGAGCTTTTCACCTAGCCACCGGACTCCTATTTGCGTTCTGCACATCAAGAAGGGGAATCCTTCACCTATAATTGCTCCGACACTCCTGCATACTCAATTCAAATGTGAGAACTCTCCTCTCATCTCTTATAAGAAACACAATACATAAGCAAACTAACATAAGTGAAATAATTAACACTACTCCTACATTGGGTTGCCTCCCAACGAGCGCTTGTAATTTACGGTCGACGGCCCGACCCAGTTACCTCACTACTGATTAGGCGAATCAATATAGATCGCCTCTATCTTGATCTTCAATGGTGATGATGGATGGTATTGCTTTACACGACTTCAGTTCACACGAAAGCATGCCTGGGTATGAGGGTCCGCAACTCCACAACTCCCCATTGATAAACTTGGTGAATCCGGAATGCTACAGACCACCTTGAACGCAACTTTCCCGGAAAGAGCCTCAACCTGGAGTTGAACAGCAACACTTTTTGTCCTACATGGAGCTCCTTTAGATTGATATGATTAACGTGCCACTTGTTGGTCTTTTCTTTGAAAAATTTGGAGCCCTCATAGGCTCGCAACATCCATTCTTCTAGCTCAAGCACCTTCGACTTGCTTGTCTCGCCAGCCAACTTAGGATCCATGTTCAATTGTTTTATTTCCCAATAAGACTTATGCTCAAGCTCAACAGGAAGATGGAAAGACTTACCAAACACTAACTTAAATGGTGACATGTTCATAGGAGTCTTCCATGCTGTCGTGTACGCCCACAATGCATCATCTAGCTTCATGGCCTAGTCTTTTCTTCCGGCATTGGCTGTCTTCTCAAGGATCCCTTTAATATCCCTGTAGGAGACTTTTGCTTGACCATTATTTTGGGGTGATAAGGCAAAGAAACCTTATGGACAGACATCCCACACTGCTTGAATACTTTGGCAAAGATTCTGTTAATGAAGTAGGATCCTTCATCACTCGCCATGGCTAGTGGAGTGCCGATCCGAGTGAAAATGTACTTTTTCAAAAATCTCTCCACAGTAACTGCATCATTCTTTGGACAAGCAATTACTTCCACCCATTTTGTCACGTAGTCTACAGCTAGCAAAATATACTGGTTGTCATATGAAGATGAGAATGGACCCACAAAATCAATCCCCCAAACTTCAAAAGGTTCCACTTCTAATCATTTGTTCATAGGCATCTCATATCTCTTTGATATATTTCCCATTCACTGGCATCCATCATAACCTTCCACCCAATCAAAACAATCTTTAAAAATAGTAGGCCAAAAGAAACCAGAATGTCATACCTTGCTAGCTGTGCATGGTCCACTGAAATGACCCCCATATGGTGTTGAATGGTAATTCAATCACTTCTCCTATCTCACGAGTAGGTACACACTTCCTGATAATATTTTCAGCTCCCATCTTGAACAAGTAAGGATCATCCCATACATAATGTTTTACCTCTAATAAGAATTTATTCCTTTGCAATGTTGTGAACTCGTCGGGGAGGGTCCCATCGATGAGATAGTTAGTAACGGCCCAATACCAATCTTCTGTTTGTCCCACTGCCATGATGTGTTCATCTGGACAGTCTTCCCTGATCGGCACTTTGTCCTCTACCTTGTTTTCTAGTCTAGAGAGGTGGTCCGCTACCACATTCTCTACACCCTTCTTTTCATGAATCTCAACATAAAACTCTTATATTAGAAGGATCCACCGCAACAATCTCGGCTTGGCATCATTCTTATCAAGTATATACTTAAGAGCTCAGTGATATGAGAAAACATTTACTTTCAAGCCAACAAGGTAAGGACGAAATTTATCCAATGCAAAGATATTGGCAAGCAATTCCTTCTCTGTGGTTCCATAATTGAGTTGAGCCTCATTAAAAACACTACTCGCATAGTAAATCACATGGCATACCTTGAATTTCCGCTGCCTCAGCACTGCTTCAATGGCGAAATCAGTGACATCGCACATGAGCTCAAATGGAAGATCCCAATAAGGGGTCATGATGATTGGCACAGAGGTAAGCTTCACCTTCAGGGTATCAAAAGCTGCCTTGCAAACATTATCAAAAACAAAAAGTACATCCTTTCCCAGTAACTCACACATTATCTTGCAAATATTTGAAAAATCCTTTATGAATCTGCGATAGAACCTGACATGACCCTGAAAGCTTCTCACGCCCTTCACCAACGTGGGGTATGGGAGTTGTTTGATACTTTAATCTTCGTGTGATCAACTTCCAACCCTTGACTTGATATCTTGTGGCCTAGAACAATCCCCCCAATAACCATGAATTTGCGTTTCTCCCAGTTTAGCACAAATTAGGGTCTATGCAACGGGTGAGGCCACGCCCCAATTGATGTAGGAACTCCTCAAAACTATCACCAAACAAAGGGCAATCATCCATCAATACCTTGAGATTCTTCTCAATAATATCTAAGAATATGGCCATCATACACCGCTGAAACGTACCGGATGCATTACACAATCCGAACGACGTGCAGCGGAACACGAAGGTGCCATATGAACATGTGAAAGTGGTCTTCTCATGATCCTCTGGAGCAATGTCTATCTGATTGTATCCTGAATAACAATCTAGGAAGCAGTAATACTCATGATGGGCGAGCCTGTCAAGCATTTTATCAATGAAGTGGAGTGGAAAATAGTCTTTGAGTGTGGCTTCATTAAGCTTTCGGTATTCCATGCACACTCGCCATCCGGTAACTGTCCGCTGAGCGATCTTTTCATGGTTAGTATTCTCCACCACAGTCATCCCTTCTTTCTTTGGCAGACATTGGATCGGGATAGTCCAAGTATTATCACCAATAGGAAAGATGATGCCAACTTCTAGCCACTTCATAAATTCTTTCTTCACTGCTTCCTTCATATTCGGATTGAGTTTCTTTGCGTCTTAATTATCAGCTTCTTCCCTTCCTCAATCCAGATTTTGTGCTGACAGTATGCGGTGCTGATCCCCTGCATGTCTGTGATTGTCCATTCAATAGCTGCCCCGTGCTTCCTCAACACTCCCAAAAGTTTTTCCTCATGTTCCTAAGACAAATTAGTAGAAACAATTACGTGCAATGTGTCATTTAAATCAATAAAAGCATACTTAGATGAGATGGTAATGGCATCAACTCAATCACGGGTGGTGACTTGAGTAAAGGAATTAGAGTCATTTTTTGTTCCCCTTGCTCGCCCAACTCTAGCTTTATCCAACTATCAGCATAGTGCACTTCCTTGGGGGGTGAGGATCCCCATATCTTTTGCTCAGACTGGAAACTTCTTCCCTTATAAAATCAACTTCATCTTTCATATCATCTCCCTCATAAATCTCTACCCCGTAGCAATCTTCATGGTCATGATAAAGAAGGCATTTTCATTGCCTTGAACACATTAAAAACAACCTTGTTGTCATTCGCTTGCATGAATAGGCTCCCACTTTTAACATGGATGATTTCTTCTCCTGTTTCTAAGAAAGGTCTTCCAAGCATTAGTGGAACTTCACCCACTTCCATATCAAGAATGACAAAATTAGCTGGGAATATGACTGATCCCTCTTTTACCAGGATATCCTCAATTACCCCATATGCCTGGTAATTAGACATGCATGTCTTCCATTTGCAACATCACACGAGTGCCCTTAGGATCCCCCACACCTAAATTCTTAAATATGGAAGATGGCATCAAGTTGATGCTTGCCACAAGATCACATAAGGCCGAAACTGTCATGGAGTCGCCCAAGGTAACTGGAATCACAAAACTCCCTGGATCTTTGACCTTCTTAGGCAAACCATTCAATACACACTCTGATGCTTTAGCAATCAAAAAAATCTGCTCACACTCATTCACTCGCCTTTTTCCTGCCAAAATGTCTTTGAAGAACTTGGAAAAGATAGGCATTTTCCCTAAGGCTTCAGCAAATGGGATGTTAATTTCAAGCTTCTTGAATATCTCTAGAAATTTCCGGAACTCCTTAGAATCATTTTTCTTCCTGGTTCTTAAAGGGTATGGAGTGTTGGAGAGATTGGGACATATCCAGTACGTACCTCTTCTTTTTATGGCTCTACATTAGCCTCTACCATTTTTGACTGAGATCTCACTACCTCATCATCATCAAATATTTGATGTTCCATAGCCTTCGAGTCTGTGGCTCGTGCATGTGTGGGGTAAGGAGGTCGGTCAGAGCCTTCCCACTTCTGGTCATGACAACTTCAATTGGATGGAGTCCCTCCACATGAGTGATATTGGCTCCCACTGGAGCTGGCATGGATAAGTGATTCACAATATGCCCCACTTGATGTTCCATATTCCGTAATGCAGCCTTGGTAGTCTGTAAATCAGCAGTCAAATATGACATCTGCTTTGTGAACTGGTTGACGTTTCTACCCATTTGTAACATCATGCTCTTGAGCTCGTCCATATCACTATCTTTTCTAGACTGTTGTGCTGCCTCCTCATGCTAAATTTGTGCCAAGACTGCTTTAGACTCAGGTAGCTTTGATAATTTCTTGCCTTCCCCTGGTTGGGATTCTTTCTTAGCAATCTGCCTCATCAACTGATATGCCCCCACTTTGTCAAATTTTAACAAGAAACCCCCTCCAGCTTCCCTATCCACACGCTCTTGGTCTTCGTGGCCTAGACCGTTGTAGAATACCTGAAAAGTCTTGTAGTCTTCAAAATTGTGGTGCGGGCATTTTCTCAACATCCTCACAAAGCGTTCCCATGCTTCCACCAATGACTTGACGCGGAGAATACCTGAAAAGTCTTGTACCATTTTTTCCTAAAAAAATTCTATCCCGTCCACCGAGTGATCCAATTACAAGCTGATATTCTGAGTTTCGGGCAGCGGCGCCTAAAATTTGATGCACCTATATTACACATATTGCGCAAGTATACGGTCAAGTAGTATATTGGAGTATTTGAGAGTCCGAGTTGTCGAACCCACATGGAATCGAACACCTATTGTCCAATCGTTAATCAACATTCGAATACAGAGTAACCGGTAAAAAGGGTTTGATTGATTATAAGTTTTTCACCCACAATTAAGTGTCTCTACGTACCTATTAATTGCAATCATCTAAATTAATGAAAAATTAATATGGAGAAAGTAGGTGATTTATGGTCCCTAGGGTACTCAATTGATTCTGAATTCTGTTCACAACGCTTCACTCTTTCTTCCATCATACCAGGTTATACTTGCTATGCATATCTTGCAATAATGCATCAAGAAATGTAATGAGAGAAAAATCCTCTCAGTCTAATGCCGCTTATCACATTGCTTTAGTTGGTGTGTTGGAAGCATTCACAAAACCTCTCAGCCTGGCTATTATACAAATTCTAACACAATCAACCGAAACAAACCTTTCAATTATCACTCTTATTCTTTTACCTATCAGTCTCAAGAACGTTAAGAATGTCTCTCTACTCTTCATGAACCGAGGTTTGAGTTATTTTCATACACCCACCTAAGTAACTAACATGCTATGGGTGATTAAGCCTCGCATTCTAGAGATTAAGAACTTGAGTAGAAGAATGATTGAAAGTAAGTGTAAATTAAGCATTAAGCATGAAGTGGATCCATAAATACGGAAATCAACTAAGTGAACACCTAGTTCTCCATAAACACCTATCTATGAGTTTAACTAGACATCAAATAGCTTAACATCATATAAAAAAACTCCATGAAAAATAGTACAAGAGATGGAGAGAAGTGATCAAATTGTGAAATCTCCAAAGAGGTGATGTAAGTCTCCTCCTCGTAGCTCCCTTGCGTCATTCTTCTTCTTCGTCCGTCCATTCGTCCGTGTGTTTTATTTTTCCTCAGGAATGCCTAAGTCTTCACAGATTCGTCATAAGTTATCTCTAATTGTTTTGAGACCAAAAAGTTTTCTTCTTCCATGGCATTTCGTGCGATATCACGGGTATTTCTTACGAAATGACGGGCATTTCGATCGAAATGATTTTGCACGAAATAGACTCATTTCGTGTGAAATGCTTCTGGGCAGCAAATTCAAGCTTCCTCTATTTTTCACTTTATTATCCTTAGATCCTCTTTCCTTGTATCCTTTGCTTCCGAATTTCACAGTCATCTGAATTTCCCACGGTGTGCCCTGCAAAGACAACAACAACTACACCCCGCGATAAAATACAACAAATATAAAGCTAAGTCATGATCTAATATGCCCTGACTTATCTTCCTACTAGTTAAATACAAGCTACAAAACAATCATCCACATCCAAAAATAGGATCCAGAAATCCCACATTTATTCCCAAAACACCGCTCAAATATGCTCAAAGTATACACTTAAATAGTTCTATCATAGTTTGTCTTTCATCACATAATACAGCATGATCAAGTGCAGGAGAGTAGAGAATGAATAGGAGTAAGAACTCCCCCTTAGTTCATGTTGTGTAGTTTCAAGGTTTTGAAACTAGTTTCAAAGCCTTCAAAACAACTTTTAACTTACCATCTCCCCATTGATCAAAGACAAAACCAACTATTCTGGTTGGACAGAGTTTCTGCAACATAGCAGAAACATTTATACAAGATCAAAAACATATAGTAATACCAACAGTTATAATAGTAGAATCAAAATCAAACATAATAACCAAAAATCAACAAAGTAGTTTTAACAGGACGTTCATCCACAAAAAAAAAAAAAAAAAAAAAAAAAAAAAAAACTGATCTCCCTGCAACTAAATACCCCTAAATTTCTCCCTCTTTTTGACTTTAGTCAAAAAAGTAAGAAAATGTTGGATCAAACCTTATTTAAAACTTCAAGGTTTTAAAAGAAATTGAAGTTTTGAAATAAAAGAGAGGGTTCAAGGCTTTGAAAAAGAAGAAAGAAAATGCTAGAATTAAGACTTTGGATTTTCATCTGTCTTAGGCCCTGCCGCATCTTCTTGATCACTTTATTCTTCCTCTTCCTCGTCCTCTTGCTGATCTTCTTCATGTGCATCTTCTTCCTTTGCAACTTCTTCACCAGGCTCATCAGCTATCACATCATCCTCAAACAAGTCAGCTGAGGTGACAATTGATGGACCCTTTCCTATCTGTTTCTTATTTTGTAGAGCTTTTGTGAGTAGCATTCCTGAATTAGCACTTCTTTCATTACCAGGTTCCTTATCCTCAGCCACCTTTAACCCAGCTTCCTTATCCCCAACTGTAGGGTTTTGATTCATGGATCGCGCAACGGAAGCATAATCAAACAAATAAACCATGCAAAACCCTCCAAGGATCACAAGTCTAGATGCATAACGATAGTGAAGGTAAGAAATCATAAACACACCTTTGGGTTCTCCTTGATGACTTCAAACGCGAATAGTGTCACGTTCTCTATAGTTGATCCACGCCTAGAGTTGATCCTAGATCTCCCAAACTCCTTGGTGCTAGCCCGAAATAGGAAGAGGATGAAAGAATCACGCAAAACGAGACAAAAGAGGGGCTTCGGCCCTCTTTTGGCCGACAGGGTGAAGGGCGGCGGCAAGGGGGCGGGTCGGCCTCCTTGTTGCTTTCTCTCTCTCCTTTTTGTTCTCTCCCACTCTTGTTATGTTCACTAATGAGCATAAGTTATTGGGAAGGAAGGAAGGAGGGTCCTTTATATAGTCCAACAACTCCTTGTTAACTACCTAAAGGACTTATTCTAGTCCAACTAGAATTCAATTTAGTCCCTTCCTTGCAAATTAGTCCCTACTAAGTTTGCAAGGGTTTGCAAAGTGATCCTTCTAATTAATAATCCAATTAATTAATTCCCAAATCTAGTTCAACTCTATATAGCGTGTGACCCCATAGGTTCTATCTAGTTGGTAGCAACTATTTGCTAATATGGAGCGGTTTCTAGCAAAACATCCATTCTAGCCAACTAATAGAATAGTCATCTTGACAACCTTTGTACAAGTAATTGTCTCATCCCTTTGCCTCCATATCCGGATTGGACACGAGACATACAAGTCACACTCGTATATCCAATCCATAGTTTCTCGATCCATGGGAATAGCCTTATTCGTGCAAATAACATCAATATCCTATATTGATTTATTTGAGTCTGGCCAGACATTCTATAAGCACTATCCCTCGAGTGGCCTAGGATATTTGCTCCCGTTATGTGGGAGGGGCAAATCCTCTCTACGTCCACTACGATCTGTAAGCTTGCTTCTCATTGTATCCAGTACACGCCTTTATAACTACCCAGTTACGGTGTAGCGTTTAACGCTATCAAGATCACAATGATCCACAACTAGAATATCTAGTGACTTCAAGTCTAAGGATGACAATACCATTGCACCGCGAGAAGCACTTGTGACTCAACATAACATGTATGTAGCCTTCTCGGAGATGGGTCCATCCAGTGCAACATTCCGTAATGCACACCTATGTGTTGGATCGTGATATCTCCATATCAATCCAACCCCATACTAGTCTATAGATGATTGTCCCATTAATCATTATACTTGACTAGGGATATTTAAGATAAACAAAACAATTGTAAATCTAAGGACTTCATTATATTAAATATCCAATAAATAATAATGAATTTTCTAGCCATATACAAATTCATACTAAACTAGATTGCCTCTAGGGAATCTATTCCAACAGTCTCCCACTTGCACTAGAGCCAATCTGGCGCATCTTGTATGCCCATACTACTAGTGTGCCCTTCATGCTTCCAATGCGTTAGAGGCTTCGTAAGCGGGTCTGACAGATTATCATCTGTAGGAATCTTGCATATCCGAACGTCTCCTCTATCGATAATATCTCGAATCAGATGAAACTTCCTGAGCACGTGCTTGGACTTCTGGTGCGATCTTGGTTCCTTTGATTGCGCGATCGCCCCAGTGTTGTCATAGAACAAATCCACTGGATCCGCAATGCTAGGGACCACACCAAGTTCGGAAACAAACTTTCTGATCCAAACAGCCTCCTTTGCTGCGCCATTTGCAGCAATGTACTCAGCCTCTGTTGTAGAATCAGCTACCGTCTCTTGCTTGGAACTCTTCCAGCTCACCGCTGCTCCATTCAGGCAAAACACATATCCCGACTGTGATCTAAAGTCATCTCTGTCGGTTTGGAAGCTTGCATCAGTGTAACCCCTTACACGCAACTCTTCCTCACCCCCAAATATCAAGAAAGCATCCTTAGTTCTTCTCAAGTACTTTAGGATGTTCTTGACAGCAATCCAGTGACTCTCACCCGGATTGGATTGGTATCTGCTTGTCATACTCAAGGCATATGACACATCTGGTCTAGTACATAACATGGCGTACATGATAGATCCTATGGCCGAGGCATAGGGAATCCTACTCATGCGTTCCTTCTCAATCCCATTGGAAGGACAACCACTCTTCGAAAGAGTGATTCCATGTGACATGGGCAAGAATCCCTTCTTGGAATCTTGCATGTTGAACCGTTTCAACACCTTGTCAATATATGTACCTTGACTTAGGCCTAGCAACCTCTTATATCTATCTCTATAGATCTTTATACCGAGTATATAGGCTGCTTCCCCTAAGTCGTTCATTGAGAAACACTTTCTTAGCCAATCTTTCACAGATTGCAGCATAGGAATGTCGTTTCCAATGAGAAGTATGTCATCCACATACAAGACCAGAAAAGCTACAGAGCTCCCACTAACCTTCTTGTAGAAACAAGACTCATCTTCGTTTCCGATGAAGCCAAACTCTTTGACCACTTCATCAAAACGTCGATTCCAACTCCTAGAAGCTTGCTTCAATCCATAAATGGATCGTTGCAGCTTACAGACTTTGTTGGCTTGCTTTGGATCCTCAAAACCCTCCGGATGTATCATATACACGTCCTCGAGGAGATTCCCATAAAGGAATGCTGTTTTGACATCCATCTGCCAAATCTCATAGTCGTAGTATGCTGCAATTGCAAGTAGGATTCGGATGGATTTAGTCATAGCGACTGGTGAAAAGGTTTCATCATAGTCAATACCATGAATCTGTCTGAATCCTTTAGCCACCAATCGTCCCTTATAGGTAATCACATTACCATCCATGTCGATCTTCTTCTTGAAGACCCACTTGCACCCTATGGGCCGCGCCCCATCGGGTGGTTCCACCAAATTCCATACTTTGTTGGTATACATGGATTCCATCTCAGATCTCATGGCTTCCAGCCACTTCTGAGAGTCTGGGCCACTCATGGCCTCCTCATAGGTAGTAGGCTCATCATCTATGAGCATCGTGTTACCGGAATCCGTTACGAGAAGTCCATACCTCTCGGGTTCCTGGCGCACTCTACTAGATCTACGAAGCTCTTGTGTTACCTGAACAGGTGGCTCCACAACCGCTTGTGATTCCTGTTCTTGTTCCATAATCGGTTCAGTGATTTGTGGTTCTTGAACTTCTTCAAGTTCTACATTCCTCCCACTTGCTTCTTTAGAGACAAACTCTATTTCTAGAAACACGCCGGTCCGAGCAACAAACACTTTGTTCTCGGTTGGATTGTAGAAATAGTATCCCTTAGTTTACTTAGGGTACCCCACAAATTTACACTTATCCGATTTAGGCCCTAGCTTGTCTGATTGTAAACGTTTTACATAGACATCGCAGCCCCAAATCCTCATGAACGACAGTGTGGGATGCCTCCCACTCCACATCTCATATGGTGTCTTCATGACTGATTTAGATGGAACACGGTTAATGGTGAAAGCTGCACTTAATAGAGCGTAGCCCCAAAAAGACAATGGAAGATCGGTTTGACACATCATAGACCGAACCATATCCAATAGGGTTCGATTCCTCCTCTCGGACACGCCATTCCATTGTGGCATTCCGGGTGGATTGAGTTGGGACACGATCCCACTCTCTCTAAGATAGTCGTCAAACTCTTGGCTCAAGTATTCTCCTCCACGATCCGATCGTAGAGCCTTGATACTTTTGCCAAGTTGCTTCTCTACTTCATTCTTGAATTCTTTGAACACTTCAAAGGATTCGGATTTTGCCCTCATAAGGTACACAAATCCATATCTACTGTAATCATCAGTAAATGTAATGAAGTAGACATAACCACCCCTGGCAGGCGTGGCAAAAGGCCCACACACATCGGTATGTATGAGCGCCAATTGCTCACTAGTCCTCTCACCTTTCTTATTGAAAGGGGACTTTGTCATTTTTCCCAATAAACAAGCCTCACATGTCTCATATGATTCAAAATCAAATGAGTCTAGTAATCCATCCTTATGGAGTCTAGATACACGTTTCTCATTTATGTGGCCTAAACAACAATGCCATAAATAAGCAGGATTTAAATCATTTATTTTAATCCGCTTGGTATTAATGTTGTAGACAGGATTGCTTAGATCAAGGACATAAAGTCCATTAAATAATTGCGCACTAAAATAGTGAATATTATTCAAATAAAAGGAACAGCAATTGTTCTTTATTGAAATAATAAAACCTTCCTTGTCCAAACAAGAAATAGAAATAATGTTTCTACTCATAGCAGGCACAAAATAGCAATTATTTAATTCTAAAACTAATCCTGAAGGCAGAGATAGCTCGCACACGCCTATGGCCAACGCAGCAACCTTTGCTCCATTCCCAACGCGCAGATCTACCTCCCCTTTAGTCAATCTTTTACTTCTCTTTAGATCCTGCATATTTCGACAAATATGAGATCCACATCCAGTATCTAATACCCGTGATGTAGAGACAGTCTGGTGGTGGTGGAATCACTATTCCAAGCCTCTTGTACTCCAGATATTTTGGGCAGTTCCTCCTCCAGTGTCCAGGCTGACTGCAGTAGTGACACTCACCCTTAGTCACGACCTTGGCAATGCCACCAACAGGCTTAAGGGCTTGTTCCTTGGACTTGGCAACTGACTTGCCTTTGCCCTTGGAGGAAGAGTCAAACCTTTTGCCCTTTCCTTTCTGCACCATCATTATGGCCTTGCCCTTACCCTTGTTGATGCTCTGTTCAGCCGTCCTCAACATGTTGAGCAAATCTGGCAGTGGTTTAACGATCTCGTTCATGTTATAGTTCATAATGAACTATCCATAACTCTCGGGCAACGATTGCAACACGAGATCGGTTGCCAACTCTTGGCTGACCGGGAACCCAAGCCGGGCGAGATTCTCCAAGTACCCGATCATTCGGAGTACATGGGGTCCCACCGGGTTCCCTTCTGCCAGATGACATTTGAACAGTGCCTTTGAGACCTCATACCTCTCTACCCTCGCATGCTCTTGGAAGAGCTGCTTTAGATGTTCGATCATATCGACAGCATTCATGTTTTCGTGTTGCTTCTGAAGCTCAGAAGTCATGGTGCAAAGCATTAGGCAGGCCGCATCATTAGCGTCATCAACACGCTTTTGATACGCCTTTAAGGCAGCAGGTGTCTGGTTCTCTGGACCTTCTGGAACATGCTCCTCTATTGCGTACAGTTTCTTCTCTTGCTTGAGAACAATTCTCAAGTTTCTGTACCAATCAAGAAAGTTGGTTCCAGAGAGCTTGTCCTTCTCAAGGACAGATCGTAGGGAATGTTGTGAACTCGATGAGTTGTTTGCCATTTGGTATTCTACAAAAAGGAAAATACGCAAGTTTTAGTATTTGTGAATTTTTGACTATATTTAATAATGGCTAGTTTATTAAATATAGCTCCCACTATTTTTCTACGGATTAATAACCCTCAAGATATTAATGCGGAAAATATCCTTATATTTTCTAGTGGGCCAAGATCCATCTTTCATCTCCTTATGAGCTTGCTTTGGCAAGTCACCCATAATTTGACTACTTTAGGTAGGAACAATTCCAATTGCATCCCATATGCAACTCTTGGTTCAATTGGGCAAATAACTCCTTATTTATCCATCCATATGGATAATCCCAATTGATTGCCCCTAGGTTTCTTAATCAAATTAATAGCCTAGTTGTGTTCAACCTCTTATCTAAACAATTGCACATTGTTACGTGCCATCGCATTCCATCATTATGAACCAAGTCGCCATGCTTTGGCACGCACGAACTTGATAAATAATGATGATAATGAGTGTTTAAATAACGAGAAGGCAAGAACACAATATTTAAAATTTGAGGGATTTTGAATTCAATTTTTAATTGTTTTTGTTGATCAATATCAACTAATCTATCTATTTGAGTTTGGGCACAACTCCAAATAATAGATCCGGGTTGTCTAATTATCTTATTATCCTAATTGCATGCATCATCCATACACCAACCACACAAATAATAAGACAATAAATAAACAACCACATAACAGAAATTAAACGTGATGTGGATATGGCCTTTTTCTAGACTAAGATAATTCCAAGCCAATGGAATTATCTATGAACCCTAAGCAAACACATCTCCATGCGTCTTGATCTCTTGGTCCATCCTTCATAGTCATGTGGAATGCTCCATGCTCCATCTTTTGTGGCTTCTTTGGCTTTGGGCTTCTTTTTTTTTTCAATCTTGGCTAACAATCTACTTTATCTAGCACTAGCTAATATCTATACTAAATAAAATAAATCTCACAAGTTGAGAAAAAAATGGCACGCAGGCCATAAAACCCTAATTAATTATTACAATTAATTGATCAGCTCACAGGCCGTAAAACCAAACCACAAAATTAAACATCCACATCAAACCACATCCTAAGGCCATATCCAATCACCATGCGATTTGCACATAAACAGTTAAAATCCAATTTTAACGCGCTTGGTCAATTTTAATTGATTTTAGGATTTCTAGGGTTAAAACGGTCAATGGGCCCAACAATCCAATTGCCCGGGCCCATTAAAGTGAACCACAAGGCCCTAGGGCCGGCCCGGCCCAAAACCCGCAAGCTAGGCCCGCGGGTTAGGGCCGCCCGGCCCCTTAGGGCGGCCAAGCTTGGGCGGCAAGCAAGGGGGGGCGGTCCCTAGGGGGGCCGAACCTCCTCTTGGGGGTTGTTTCCAAAACAACTCCCTTGCTTGGAGCCCAAGTTTGGTTGTTTCCTTGTTTTGGGAGAACTCCTTCTTCCCCAAGGATGCCCAAACCCTAGATCTAAGATCCTAAAATTTCTCAAACTCACCAATTCATGCATCCAATGCAAAATTGGATCTTGTTATGAGTAATTCTTGACAAATTGCATCCCATGCTTGATTTGTCTTGTTTTACGCGATAAACAATCAAATTAAGGTGTAAAACAACAAGAATGTAACACATAAACTACGTTTATGCTCTATGACCTATGGCTCTGATACCACTGTAGGGTTTTGATTCATGGATCGCGCAACGGAAGCATAATCAAACAAATAAACCATGCAAAACCCTCCAAGGATCACAAGTCTAGATGCATAACGATAGTGAAGGTAAGAAATCATAAACACACCTTTGGGTTCTCCTTGATGACTTCAAACGCGAATAGTGTCACGTTCTCTATAGTTGATCCACGCCTAGATTTGATCCTAGATCTCCCAAACTCCTTGGTGCTAGCCCAGAATAGGAAGAGGATGAAGGAATCACGCAAAACGAGACAAAAGAGGGGCTTCGGCCCTCTTTTGGCCGACGGGGTGAAGGGCGGCGGCAAGGGGGCGGGTCGGCCTCCTTGTTGCTTGCTCTCTCTCCTTTTTGTTCTCTCCAACTCTTGTTATGTTCACTAATGAGCATAAGTTATTGGGAAGGAAGGAAGGAGGGTCCTTTATATAGTCCAACAACTCCTTGTTAACTACCTAAAGGACTTATTCTAGTCCAATTAGAATTCAATTTAGTCCCTTCCTTGCAAATTAGTCCCTACTAAGTTTGCAAGGGTTTGCAAAGTGATCCTTCTAATTAATTAATCCAATTAATTAATTCCCAAATCTAGTTCAACTCTATATAGCGTGTGACCCCATAGGTTCTATCTAGTTGGTAGCAACTATTTGCTAATATGGAGCGGTTTCTAGCAAAACATCCATTCTAGCCAACTAATAGAATAGTCATCTTGACAACCTTTGTACAAGTAATTGTCTCATCCCTTTGCCTCCATATCCGGATTGGACACGAGACATACAAGTCACACTCGTATATCCAATCCATAGTTTCTCGATCCATAGGAATAGCCTTATTCGTGCAAATAACATCAATATCCTATATTGATTTATTTGAGTCTGGCCAGACATTCTATGAGCACTATCCCTCGAGTGGCCTAGGATATTTGCTCCCGTTATGTGGGAGGGGCAAATCCTCTCTACGTCCACTACGATCTCTAAGATTGCTTCTCATTATATCCAGTACATGCCTTTATAACTACCCAGTTACGGTGTAGCGTTTAACGCTACCAAGATCACAATGATCCACAACTAGAATATCTAGTGACTTCAAGTCTAAGGATGACAATACCATTGCACCGCGAGAAGCACTTGTGACTCAACATAACATGTATGTAGCCTTCTCGGAGATGGGTCAATCCAGTGCAACATTCCGTAATGCACACCTATGTGTTGGATCGTGATATCTCCATATCAATCCAACCCCATACTAGTCTATAGATGATTGTCCCATTAATCATTATACTTGACTAGGGATATTTAAGATAAACAACACAATTGTAAATCTAAGGACTTCATTATATTAAATATCCAATAAATAATAAATGAATTTTCTAGCCATATACAAATTCATACTAAACTAGATTGCCTCTAGGGCATCTATTCCAACACCAACATCCTTATCCCCAGTACTCTGCTCATCAAATAAGTCCTTGGTAGATCCAGAGTTCCTTAAGCCTTATTGAGCTTGTGTATCCTCTTCTTCCACATGTAACAAGTTGATGCTCTTAAAAACACTCTCAATCGTGTACTTCATCTTCCTGATCTCAGTACCCAGTTAATAATGCCCCTTTCTTTAGCTCATCTATTTCATTTTCAATAAATTTCAGCTTTCGAAGAACTTGATATTGGTCCTAAGTGGTAGAAGGTAGAGCTACTGGAGTGGTTAAGGATTTAGGTTTGGAGAACTTATTGGCTTTCAACTCCTCAGCAGACAACTCAGAATAGAATTTTCATTCTCCTCTTTTGAAAAGACTTCTCATCTATCATTCCAAAATGAGTAGAGATTATCTCTTCCTTTTCAACAGTTATTTCCAGATAGTGAAATAAAAGTGGGAGGAGGCTGGCATAGGGTAGAGGATGCTTCCTGTTCTTGGTACATCAGTACAACATGTGTTCAATTACAATGCTTGACAGTTCAATCTCATATCCATGCATCACCAAGTACATAAGATATAACACCCTATTTCTTGGAATAGATGCCATAGAGGCAATCTAGTTTAGTATGAAAAATAATTGGCTAGAATATTCATTGTATTATTTATGGAGATATTTAATATAATGAAGTCCTTAGATTTACATTTGTGTTGTTTATCTTAAATATCCCTAGTCCATTATACTAATTCACATGACAATAATATATAGACTATAATGGGTTGGATTGATATGAAGATATCACGATCCAACACATGGGTATGCACTAGGGATAATGGCATACTGGATCGACCCATCTCCGAGAAGGATACATACTGGTTATGTAAAATTCAAAAGTGCTTCTCCCGGTGACAACGGTATTGTCATCCTTAGACTTGAAGTCACTACATTATCTAGTTGTAGAGTATTGTGTTTTTGTAGCCTCAAATGCTACACCGTGACTGGGTCGTCATAAAGGCGCGTATCGGACACAATATGAAGCAATCTTAGAGATCGTAGTGGTGTAAATAGATTTTGTCCCTCCCACATAACGGGAGCAAATATCCACGGCCTCTCGAGGGATAGTGATTATAGAATGTCTGGCCAGACTCAAATAAATCAATATGGGATATTGATGTTATTTGCACGAATAAGGCTGTTCCCAGGATCGAGAAACTATGTATTGGATATACGAGTGTGACTTGTATGTCTCGTGTCCAATCCTGATATAGAGACAAAGGGATGAGACAATACTTGCACAAGGTTTGTCAGATGACTATTTATATTAGTTGGGTGGAATGGATGTGTTGCTAGACACCGCTCCATGTTAGTAAATAGTAACTACTGACTAAATAGAAACCTATGGGGTCACACGCCATATGAATTGAACTAGACTTGGGAAATAATTAATATGATTAATTAATTAGAATGATCAAAACGCAACAACTTGCTAACTTAGTAGGACTAATATGCAAGTGGGACTAATCCGAACTTGAGTAGGATTAGGAGAGGGCCTTTATGTAGTAACCAAAGAGTTGTTGGACTATATAAAGGATGATCCTAGCTTCCTTCTTACAGAATAATGCTCATAACATTACTTGAGTAGGAGAGAAGCAAGGAGAGAGCAAGACAAACAAAGAGACCGAAGCCCCTTTGCCGTCCGCCCCTACCCGTCGGCCAAGAGAGGAGGCCGAACTCTCATCTTGGTCTCCGTTGCGTGATTTCTTCTTCCTATTCCATCCTTCCTAGCTAGCACAAAGATTTAGAGGATCTAAATATCAATCCTATGAGTAAATCAACCGTAGAGACACAACAATATTTGTGTTTGAAGTCATCACAGGAGACCTACAAGGTACTTGTTATGAATCATTTACTATCGTTATGAATTCTCTTCCTGTGATCCCTGAAGGATCTTGATATGAATTAATTATTGTTCATTCCGGTGTGTATCCATGTTCAAAACCCTACAGTGGTATCAGAGCCACATGTCGTAGAGCATAGCGTAGTTTATGTGTTACGATTTTATTGTTTTCCACCTATAATTCTTAGTTATTGCGTTAAAACGACAAATTAAGCATATTAGACGCATGTTGAATGTTATTCAAACAAACAAGATCTAATTTTAAGAATTAGTGAGTTTGAGAAATTTTAGGATCTTGAATCTAAGGTTTTCGCACAAATTGGAAACATTTTGGACTTGGGGAACAAGGAAGAAGTTGTTTTGGAAACAACTTCTATGAGATTCGACCCCAAGGGGGACCGCCCCTCCTTTCTTGCTGCCCAAGCCACCTAGGAAGAAGGCCTAGGCGGTCCGCCCGATCCCACGGGTTGGGCCGACCGACCTATGCTCGGCCCCAGCGGCACCAAGGGGTTCAGCCACTAGGTTGTTGGGCCTCTTGGACCGTTTTGACCCCAGTAATCCTAAAATAAATTAAAATTGACTAAGCGCGATAAAAATTGGTTTTAACTGTTTATGTGCAATTTGTATGGTGATTGCATATGACCTTAGATGTGGTTTGTTGTGAATGTTTAATTTTTGTGGTTTGTTTACGGCCTGTGAACTGATCAATTTGATGTAATAATTAATAAGGGTTTACGGCGTGCGAGCGGGTATACTTCTTCTCAACTTGTGAGATTTATTTATTTAGCTTAGTTGCAAGCTAGTACTAAATAGAATAGATAGCAAAGATTGAAGAAAAGAAGCTCAAAGAATTAAAGGAGCCACAACATGGAGCATGGAGCATCCCACAAGGCTATGGAGGATGGACCAAAATGATGGAGGCACATGAAGATGCGCTTGCTATTTTAGGGTTCATACATATTCTCATTGTCTTGGAAATATCTTTGTCTAGGAGGTCATATCCATATCACATTAATTTCTATTTTGTAGATGTTAACTTTATTGTCTTATTATAGTTATTGGTGTATGAATGATGCATGCAATTTGATAATAAGATAATTAAACAACCCAGATCTATTATTTGGAGTTTTGCCCAAACTCAAATAAGTAGATCAGTTGATATTGATCAACAAAATAATTAAAATTAAAAGAAAACCCCTCAAAATTAAAATATTACGTCTTGCCTTCTCGTTACTTAAACACTCATCCCAAATCGATTAATCAAGCTCGTGCGTGCCAAAGCAAGGCGACTTGATTCATCATTGTGTGGTGTGATGGCACATGTAATGTGCAATTGTTGGAGTAAGTGGTTGGACGTAACTATGTAATTTTAATAAGGATTAAAAATCTAGAGGCACTCAATTAGGATTATCAATGGGATAGATAAATAAGGAGTTATTTGCCCAATTGAACCAAGATTTGCATTGAATGCAATTGGAATCGTTCCTACCTAAATAACTAGCTTTTGGGTGACTTGCCAAAGCAAGATCAAAAGAAAGTGAAATATGGATCTTGGCCCACTAGAAAATATAATGATATTTTTTGCATTAATATCTTAAGGGTTATTAAACCGTAGAAAAATAGTGGGAGCTGTATTTGAATAGAGTATGCATGATCAATACTCTAGAAGGGGGGGTGTTTGAATAGAGTATGCAGACTTTTGATAAACTTTGCAAGAGTATTGGTTTCAAAGGATTGTTAAAGAGATTCAAGGCCTTGAAATGAGTTTCAAGCCCTTGGAATAAAACATTTAGAGTAAATGAAAGAATAAGTCTGTTTCAAGGCCTTGAAATGAGTTTTAAACCCTTGAAGCTAAACTGTTTTGAATGCTGCAAAAAATCTAAGTTTGTAACAGAAAAGTAAATGCAAGAGACACAAGATATTTAGAGTTCAATCCACCTCGACCTACGTCTCTACCTCAGGGATCTTCTCCCTGTAGGATTTTCAACTCAATTCTTATTAATCAACAGCTAAGCTCTAGATCTCAAGCACAGAGAGATACCTTACTCTGTTACAGCTTGTGGTTCTCACTAACCTATCTAATACCTGCTCTAGCTATCTGATTAACCAAGAATTCTCTATTATTCACCTTAAACAATCCTTGAGATTTTAAACAAGAGTATTATGTAAAAGATATACAAACAACGTTCAGAACAGAAGAACAGAAGAAATGAAACTACAGTGAGAGTGTAGTGTTCTTCTGAGACTTGGATTGAAATTTTGATCTGCTTCTTTGTTGCTTGGCAATCCGTGCATTGTTTGAGAGTGTCTCTAGCTTTTTGCCCATTGAGTTGTGTATCAAATGCTTCAAACTGAGCTACTTATATACAGCTCACTTGATCTGCAAATCTTCAAGATCTTCAGCAACAACCTTTCCTATTTTGTAGGCAACAACTTTGAACTCTAACAGTCTTCTTCCAATGGATAGTTGTTCAGTATCTTCAGGGATACTGATCTGATCTTGTCCATAAACATGGATAAGCTGTTAGGATCAATAGATTGATTGCAGAATCAAATCAACCCAGAAATTCCTTTCTTGCAAAAATTAGGTTAGGAAGTAAACCCTGCAGAATAGGAAATAAATTTTTCCTGCAAAACTGAGTCAAACAGATGGATTAGATGTTGTAAAACATATCAAAAAACATTTTCTTTCATCATCAAGTAATAAGAGATAAGACACGGGGGTTTAGGAGTTCAAACATAAACAGAAACTCCCCCTAAGATCAAGCTTATAAGTCACAGTCAGTTTCAAGGCTTTGACAGCTGTTTCAAGGCCTTGAAATAGACTAGATATATCAAATCTTTGAAACCATTGAAACTACATTGAGCTTACAATCTCCCCCTTGATGAAAGACTAAACCACGGTCTTCCAATCTGTTTAATTCTGTACTTCTGCAACAGATACTAATTAGCACATAGAAGAATAAATCATAAAATCAACATATAATATCCAATAAAATCCAACATTTTAAACTGAAAACCAGCAATGTGTGCAGATAATCCTAACTGACCAAAACCAGGTCATCTAATCAAAATAAACATCCTAAATTTTCTCCCCCTTTTTGACTTTCATCAAAAAAGAATGAGAATATGTTGGATCATTGTTTTGCAAAAAAAAATGAAAGTAAAAGATTTTGAAAGTTAAGAAATTCAAGGCTTTGGAAAAGAGTTCAAGGCCTTGAAAAATAAAGAATAGTCAAGAATCAAGGGATAGGGTCTTCATCTCCTTGCTTCTCTGGATCTTCTTCTTGACTTTCTTCCTCATCAGTCTGATCTTTTTCTTGTTAATATATATCCTCAATGATTGAACTTATAGTTTTGATCACACTGTTGAACAGAAAGGTTAACCTTTCCAAGGCTTTCCTTCCATGCTTTAGTTTTTTCCTTAAAGTAACTCTTTTTGATGTCAGGATGGAACTTTTCTTTTGACTCTTTCTTTCAGGATCCGTGCTAGATTCTGACTCATCTTCTTGGAGATCTTTCTTCTTATCCACTCTTTTTGAGACAGAATACACTCCATACGAGCTTGATGATGTCTCTGAGTCCGAGTCTTGGATGTAAATATTCACTTTTCCTATTCCTTTAAAAGTAATTTCTGCCTTCTTCTGTGACTTCTTTGGGCTACCAATCTGAATACCCTTGTGTTTCTATGGTGCTGTCTCCACTTCCTTCTTCTTATTGCTGGACACTGGGGTTTCATCCTTCTTGGCCTTCTTCTTGGGAGATGGAGGAGCCATATCTTCTGCAGGAGGGGTTTTTGACTTGGAGTGCCCACTAATGGTTTGAACCTCTTCCATAGTGGCTTTTCTTTTCTTCTCTGTTGTAGCCTTTGATCCACCAGCCATATTGCTTATGTCTGAGGCTCTTCTGGTGGTCATCATGGTTTGGAGAAGAAGAGAGAGGTAGGATAGTGTGCACAAGAGATTCCGGCGGGGAGACCTCTGTGTACACCGTATGTAGAGGATCAGAGATCGCACAGGAAGAGTGGGGTTGTGTGTAGGGAGAGAGTAAGGCAGTAGTAATGTGTGAGAGAGAGACAGAGGTTTGGCAGAGCTTCCGCGTATGGCAAGTGTGTTCTCCTTTGTATGGAAAGGTTAACGTCCTATATATAGCAGAGAACGTGACCGTTGTAGTGTGGTTAATGCGCCCATTGATGGCGGCTTAATTAGCTTAACCATAACGGCACGTTCGTCCGAGTATATAGGGACCGTTACAGCACGTTGTGCGCGAATACCGGAACCGTTACGAGGTTGACCGGGTTTGACCGGATTGACCGGTTTTATGGAGCTCGTGCCATAAATCTCTCAAAGCAGTTACTAAAGGTCGCGTGCGGGTTTGGCTCGCACGCGACAGGGCTTACTCTAGCCTCCAAACCACTAAGTCCCTACAAGTCCCGTGCGGTGGTATGCGAGGGCTCTGTCCCACAGCCCCCACATGGATCAGCTCGGCTGGTGATCCAGTGTGTGTGGAGCACAATATGGTGTGCTAGATGGTTGCCACGTGGCCAAGATTTGTCAGCTCAGAAAGCACTATCTACATTAGCCCCCTTTCTGCGCGTGAAGACTCATAGCTGTATAGACTTCCATGCGCGGAAACCAACATACGCGTTGCCGCCACGCACCAATTCAAATACGGGTAAGTTCAGCCCCCGTGCGTGCCATTATGACCTAAAACCCCTAGAGTCGTGCCGTCTGGCTTTTAGGGTTTTAGGCGTGACGTCAGCTTGTCCTGTGATTGCGCGATTCGACGGTGACGGTTGCGATTCGACTACTGAAAGGACGCAACCTTTCATTGTTTTTGGATAAATACTTTGTATCCTCCATTGTTGCAAAGCATCACTTCTTTCTCTTAAAGTGAATGGTACCCGGAGATCTTCGAGAGCAGATTCAGATAATCAATAATCAGTTCAAAACTGCAAATCGTCTTCTTCAACTGTGTATATCCAAGCAAGCTTTGCGAAAACAAGGTTGGCCTTGTTCAATTTCGATTTAAAATACCAGTGTATGCCTTGAACTGCGTTGAATCTGTAAACCCATATAATCTGTTGAAACTTGTGAAGAAGCTTCAAGCTTTGGACCCAATTGCGGCTTGATCCCTCAATAATAAGGACCTTGGATAGGGTTTTGAAATCCCCTGATAATGCAACCCTCTAATTTCTGAAATTGATACGAGAAACTGTTCATCTTTCTTTCTGTAGATCTTGAATCTCGAAATTCAAACTGAAGTAGCATATTTCTCCCCCCTTTTTCTTGCTCTTCCGCAGGAATGGCCAAGACAAAAGGAACCAAACCCATCAAGGAGGACGAAGAGATCCCCGATCTTCCGCAGGCTTTGTGGCGAAAAGCCCCCTATCTAGGTGGCAAAGATTTATACCATGCGAGGGTTAAGGCGAAGAGAATGCCTGCTCCTGTCCCAATTGAGGGATTGCTAACACTGACTCGCCCGGTTAACTCAGCCTTGCTCGAGTTAATTGGCTCCGAGGATGTGGTTCGATTGGGAATCGAAAATGGGTACTTCCCCTACACTGCGATTTCTACCCAAGCTTTTGTCCAGAAATTGGACTACATGGATGAGTGGATTGACCACGTGTTGACCAATTATGCCGCGACTCTTGATGAAGCCGGCGTATACTTCGCTGTTCGTGCTATGAAGGGTGCAGCCAAGAAGCTGGACCAGTCCATGCTTCTAGACCTTCTTTCCCGCTACTCGCCTGCGACTCACACATTCAACTTTGCTGAGTTCGAGGCTGCCCCTACACTCGAGGACGTGCAGATGCTGTACGATCTTTCTCCCATGGGTGAGGTGGACCCTTTGAGTCCTTTGAGGACGGCTGCGGAGATTGCCTTGTACACGCAGATGGAGGAATGCCTGGCAGAGGTAAAGAAAATCTCCACCCGGTGGACTACTACGAAAGCCCTTCCAAACTGGCAATTGGTTGATACGTCTGCGAAGAACACCTGGAACAAATGGTTGCAGTACTTCTTTCGAGACTATGCGAACAGCAGCATCACTAAGAAGCTTCTGAGTGAGAACCCAGAGGCCGAGAATTATGTGGAGGGTAAAGGCTATCACTAGACCCTTTGTGCTTTCCTCTGTGCTTGGTTGTCGAGGTACTTGATTGACGGTCACCCGCATGATGGGGTCTTTTACCATGTTCTGCCGCTTGCTGTGAGGCTCGCCCTTGGCCAGAGAGTCGCACTCGGACCCTTGGTCTTGGGCACGCTGTACCATAGGCTTGATCAGCTGGTTCTAGCCATGAAAGAGTCGCGTGGCCGCCTCGATGTACTGACTTTCGTCAACATTTCCTTCTTGACGATGTGGGTTTTTGAGCGATGGCCATCCTATGCTCCAACTGCTCTCAAACCCGACAAGTGGTGTCCCCCAGGCGAGACGGAGGAGCGTAACAGCGGCAGGGCTGCGAGGTGGTTCGGAGCGAACAATACCAAGTGCGTTTGGAGCTTGATATGCGACAAACGGAAAGAGTTTACTGCCAGGCCCTATGCCACACGCATTGAGAACGTGCGATGGTTTCCAAAGTTGTACCCCTCTAAGGGTGTTGTCTTCTCATAAGAGCTCCTCTTCGAAGAGGGATCGCATTTCCATGAGCGCTATCGCGAGTTCTTTTGCTGGTGTCTACGAGGTTCCCTTCCTGCCCTCGCAGAGCATATTCGTGAGCTCGCGCCAAGGTATGAGAGGATTACCGTGGATGTTGACCCCACTCGAGTTTCTCCCCAGTTCGGCTTCGATGCAGTGGCACCATCAATCTGGTCCCAATCCATTATCAGAGGTTGCTATAAGCGCTTGCTAACAAAGGAGTGCAAGATGGTATTCATGAATAATCTTCCCTTTGAGCAGCCTGCAGGGACCCGCGAGGGTGGTTGTTCTCAGAACTGGCTCGCATACTGGGTTGCCCAGCAAACGAGGATTGAGACGCAGTCGGCCGCGCAGCCAAGTAGAGCTCCCTTGATCAAGAGAAACTCTTTCCCGTTTCGCCCCAATTGCAGTCTGAGCGAGTCTGAGTATGGTTGCTACTCATTGCTGGATCATGAGAACCATTTGTGCCCTGACGTCATTCTGAAGGAGAAGTTTGCCGCAGTTAAGAAGGGCGACACGCATGTCGTCAGATATAGCGAGGCATTTGCTAAGGTAAGCAATTTTTCCGCGTACATTAAGCTTCTTGATTTCCTTATGCTGACGCCTTTATTCTGTACTGTTTGCTGTAGTGTCATGTGCGGAGATTCGCATCTGGTGATCGCTCCAAGTCATTGGTTAACACCATTGTTGCCACCAGAAGACAAAAGCAGTCGTTCCTGCTAGCATGGAGGATGGACCCTGAGGTCGAAACCAGGATTCGCGCAGTCATGAACGCTTTCGCTGACTCGCTGATAGACAATGCTCCGGCCTCGTCTCCTCCCGGAGATGATCCGTCCCCTCCACCGACTGCAGCGCCGAGAGTGAAGAGGCCCAGGCAAAAGGGAATTACAATTTCTTCCCCTAGAAGTGCTCCAACTTCTCCCCCGGCGAGGTCCTTTTCTGTCAAGGATAAAGGCAAAGGTCGCATGCCCAGCAAAGTGCAGAAAGAGCTCGCAGTTGAGACTTTCGTTCCATTCAACCAGGAGGAAGAAGGAGAGAGGCAGGAGCCCAGAGAAAGTGATGAATAAGAAGAAAGAACAGTGGTGATGCATGAGGAAGAATCAGGAGGTACCTCCGTCGCGTTTCTCTGCTCATTATCGTAATTCTTTTGCAATTCTTTCTTAAACCAATCATTTCTTCGCAGATGATGATGATGATGAGACCATCGGTGGCCTTTTGGCCAAGAGACAAAAGAGAGATACCCATTCTGGCATTACAGACGATCCCATAAGCGAGGACGTTCTTGCTGAGTCCCGGAAGACAGCCACGGAAGCTGCTGAAAGAAGAAGGCAGCGGGAAGAGGAGGAGCTCGAGCGTGTGAGACAGCGGAGCCTCGAAGAGCAGCATGTTGACGACTTAGTGCGTCCAGTTGACGAGGAAGATGTGCTCCCCGAAGTAGTGACTCCTCATGCGGAGGAGGAAGATGAGGTTCCAGAAGAGGATGCAGCAGCCCTGGAGCAAGCCCAAGCAGACTTTGAAGAAATCGCAGGCGGCGATAAAGGTGAGATCTTCAATCTCGCAGTAACTTATAGAGATGTTATTGTGGGTGCGTTAAAGCACGGTGTGTCAAAGGGTGACATTCGCCGTTGGCTAGTAGGCAAGTGCGGAGAACTTTCAGGTAATCATTTGAGCGATATGCATGTACTGGACCTTAGTCACTTGAAACAGAAACATGACTGGCTTCTTCGCGTCCCAGGTCACGCTCCTTTGAAAGACTTGCTTAATGAGGATACACTAATAGGACATGGTTCCACATCTTTAGTGTATGACGAAGATACATCAATCCCACCTTCGCGTGGAGGTGCTTGCTCTTAGCTTTAGCAAAGATGGTAAAATATCATTCAATGCAAGTTACCTCGTACCATCGCATTTTGTATCGCAGGCAATGTCGAGGAACCTGCGCCGGAGCAAAGAAGTCAGCCTTTTGTGTCCTATGTTCCGATTCCGAGCTCCCATACCGAGAAGCCCGTCGCAGCTGCTGAATACGCAGGTGAGCCTCTTGAGGACATCATCGAACTTTCTGATGATGCTGAAGCTGACGCTGTGCTAATGGAGGAAGATGTCCATACCGGCGCTGAGGAAGTAAGAACAAATGCTGTTGATGCTTCCGCATCTGAGAGCGTCCCACGCCAAGCATCTTCGGTTGTCACTTCGCCTCGGGCGATGACTGAGTCGGCGGCACCTCTTCCTGCGTGGAGCTTTTGGGGCTCGCAGGTTGGGAATGCAGTCGCAGCTGGTGCGGCTTATACTCTTCCTTCTAACTATGAGGAGTTAGAGCTCGCAGCTGACAGGAGAGCCATGGAGCAAGGGCAGTCTTCAACCACTCCAGCAATGCGCATTCCTTCTCTTCGTGAGATTCTTGAAGGAACTGGTAAATAGTGATTCGCTGTTTGCATCTCGCATTATTCGTTTGCGAATTTGACAGCATAACTTAGCTTTAACATTGCTTCAGGTTTGAAGCAAACTGATGTGGACTGGCTAGTTCGGATGCGCCTCACCTACCCCCGATCTTTTGCAAGATCTTTGGAGATAGGGCCCTTTGACAGGAGGCTGTTTCTTACCGAAGCCATTTGGATTTTGGAGCAGCTGTCTGCGGCCACGCCTGAGACCATTTCTCTCCAGAGTGCCGAATTGCTTTGTGGCATGTGCCGAAATCTTCTTACCAAAGTGTAAGGCAGACTGGGTTTCAGATTTCTTATGAAAAGAGTCACTCTGATTCGCGCAGCCGTAACTTTGAAGCTCGGCCACCAGAACCTCACAGCTGAAAAGCAGAAGGTGGAGCAACAGAAGCAAAAGGCTGAAGAAGCTACGAAGCTCTATCATGAGATGAATGCCAAGTGCGAGCAATTGAAGCAAGAAGTGGAGCAGGTGGAGAAGTTGAGCCATCAGTTCGCACCCCATGACCCCTTGTTCAAGAATTTTCTTTTGACTTTTTGAATTTGAAAAAATAGCAAGGAAATGGCTGGAACATTAATGTAATGTTTGAAACATTAATGTAATGTTGCTAGGGTTTCTCCCCCCCCCCTTTTTTTTTAACAACAAGAATCAACTTGCCCGTTTTGCCCTTCTCGGGATTTGATAGGATATCTCTGTGCATATCCAATTATGACATCAGCAATTGATACTCTGCTTGATTTTCGCGCTAATTTCTCGGAAGATAAGCACGCTTTCGTTGGGAAGTCCATCCGAATCATGACTATCTGTCATTTATTAGGATACGCAACTGAATCGTCGTAGCCTTTAGTAGGGTAATTGATCGTTACCGTTTTTCAAGGCGTAAGTGATTGGCCTTACCCTCTTTTCAAATTCTGTTGACTCATCTTTGGCAACTGAAGAGTCTCCACAAGGTCTATATAAACCCTGTCTTTGCCATTTGGGTTCTTCATCCCAAAAATGTGCTCTGCCGTGAGTCCTTACGACTGCTGGCTTCAACGCTTGTTTTTCGTTGATTCATGGCAACTTCAAGTTGTGAATCCTGAGTTTGCGCTTTGTGCTGTAGAAATAGTTTCCAAGATCCACTTTATGAGGCTTATTGCTCTTTATAACCATCATAAAGAAGATGGAGGTGATATCTCATATGTATTCGAAGAATTTTCTTCGTGTTTTACGTTTGCAAGTCATGTTTCCGGCCGCCTCCCAGTGAGGTGCAGCGCCGAAGTGACCGTGCTACCGTCTCGTAATGAACGGCGGAATTCTCCTCCAGCATCCCTGGAGGAGGATTTCTTGCCTCTTCGCTCTTGAACTCAGGGGGCTTGTCAATGCGCTTGTCAATCATGACAAGGAACCCATCACCAGAGGAATGACTGCTTCCCCTGTTCTGCACGGCGGCATACGCCGGAATAGGAGGTTCCTCCGGTGCATATCTTGATCAGACAGAGGCCTTTGTCACCTCTTGGGGGACGTACCGTTACCCAGATCTTGCCGCTAGGGACGTAGCGAATGACGAGTTGATCTCTTCGTAGCAGCATCCTCTTTGCTATAGATCTTTGGCCGCAGATCTGCGTATTGCATAGCCGGTGTTAGGACCGGTGGGTTCATCCTTTTCAGTTAGGATTCCCGTAGTGTGTCTCTTCTGGCTTGTCAGCTACTTTTCGATTGTATTGTAAGCCATGTTGGCTGTGTAGTTAGATTCGAGCTTTTTCGCTTGTAAGCTGCTATCTAGACAGATAAATTGTAAGTCTTTTCGACTCATAATGATAAATAGCTTTTGTATTATCTGCTGTTTTGTTACAACAAAATATGATCTCGCATGCGTTTCGGCATATTTCGCCTTGCATAATGTTGTGTACACGTTTCGCATTTGCTATCTGCCATATAAATTCGCAGATGTTTTATTGGATCGTTCGAGATCGTACTTGCGCAGTTGTGTCATCTTGGCAGATGGGCTTTTGATTTTCTATCATACCTGATTTGCTATCGTATCAGATAGACCTTTGTAGATCACTTAAGATCATTTTGCACAATATTGCTATCGCATTCGTAGAATGCCTCCATCGCCGCAGATAGGCTTGGAAGATCAATTAAGATTACTTTTCGCATAAGTTGCTATCGTAGCAGATAGGCTTTAGCAGATCAATTAAGATCGTTCTTCGCATGAGTTGCTATCGCAGCAGATAGGCTTTAGAAGATCAATTAAGATCGTTTTGCTATCGTAGCAGATAGGCTTTAGAAGATCAATTAAGATCGTTTTTCGAATGAGTTGCTATCGTAACAGATAGGCTTTAGAAGATCAATTAAGATCGTTTTTCGAATGAGTTGCTATCGTAACAGATAGGCTTTAGAAGATCAATTAAGATCGTTTTTCGCGTGAGTTGCTATCGTTGACAGATAGGTTTTAGTAGATCAATTAAGATCGTTTTGCATAGACTGCTATCGTGACAGATAGGCTTAGAGGATCAATTAAGATCGTTTTGCATAGACTGCTATCGTGACAGATAGGCTTAGAGGATCAATTAAGATCGCATTTGCATAGGCTGCTATCGTAACAGATAGGCTTAGATGATCAATTAAGATCGCATTTGCATAGGCTGCTATCGTAACAGATAGGCTTAGATGATCAGTTAAGATCGCATTTGCATAGATTGCTATTGTGGCGGATAACCATTGTTAACAGTTATATCAAACTAAACTGAAGCACAATTGACAATCCAGAAATATAAAGTTCTCATTCGGGAGAAGTCTCTTATTATAACGCTCTCATATGGGAGAGATGAGATTACAATCCTCTCATATGGGAGAGGAGATTGTGTAAATCGTAACCATACAAGAGATTAAGCGACGTTATAATAAAACGCATGAAATGAGAGAAGTCAGGGATAGTACTTCTTAATCCAGCGCATGTTGACTGAACTCGGGGTTGAGGTTTGCCGTGCAACCTTCGTATGCTGCAGTAGCCACTGTCGAAGACTTCTGTGACTTCGAAGAGTCCTTCCCAATTGGCTGCGAACTTTGGGTGAGCCGCTTCTCGCATGCAGTGGTCAGATGCGCGCAGGACCAAGTCTCCAACTGCGAAATCTCTTAGCTGGACCGTCTTATTTTAAGCGCGAGCAATCCTTTCTTGATATCGCTTGTTGGTCCTTTTGGCTTGTTCCCGCTTTTCCTCCAGCAAGACTAAGTCATGATCACGTTGATTTTCGTAGAGTGCGTGGAAGGCTAGCCTTGCCGAATTGACTCTCACCTCCGCAGGTACCACGGCCTCGGCCCCATAGCATAGTAGGAATGGTGAGGCCCCCGTGGGTGTCCTTGGAGAAGTTCGGTAGGCCCACAGTGCTATGCTTAGAGAATCGGCCCACTTCTTGTGGTCATCTGCGACCATCTTGCTCAAAATTCTCAACATCGTTTTGTTGGTCGCTTCGGCTTGTCCGTTTCCCTTCGGCTAATAAGGGGTAGAACATATCTGCCTGATATTGTACTCCGCTAATTTCGCAGCTACCTGGCGATTAACAAAGGGAGTACCGTTATCTGAAAGAATGGTGTTTGGGATTCCGAACCTGCATATGATGTTTTCCTGGATGAAGTTGACCACAGCTAGCGCATTTGCCGTCTTCAGTGGTATGGCTTCCACCCATTTGGTGAATAGCTCAGTTGCGGTGAGAATAAAATGATTCCCGTGTGACGTTGGTCGGATGGGACCGATGAAGTCTAGAGCCCATGTGTGAAATGGCCATGGCGTCCCTAATGCATGTAGATCCACGGCGGGAGCGTGCACTAGGTTTCCTTTGAATTGGCACTCCTGGCAGCGTCGTACTTTGGTGCGGCAATCGACCTCCATCGTGGGCCAGAAATATCCAATTGAGAGGAGCTGCCTGCATAATTTCGCACCTCCTTGGTGTTCCACCTGATGAGAAAGGTCCATGACTTCTTGTGCTTCTCTGCCGTCTAGACATCGCAGCAAGTTGCCCTCATGACCTCTTCGCCAAAGCAGGTTTTCTTGTACTACGTATCGAGATGCTTTCCTCTTCAATTTTTCGGCTTCTTTTCTCGATTCGGGCACGGTACCCTGAGTGAGAAAGTCAAAGAGCGGCTTCCTCCAATCTGTGTCATCATCGGTTAGAGCGATGAGTAGAGAATCTTTGATTAGTGCGCAATTTTCGCACTTCCCTTGTATCAAGGCCGCAGCTGTCGACATGTCTGGCCAATGAATGCCATATCTCTGAGCCTTTCGATAGATTGACACCTCACTTTCGCCGCAAGCATGTTGGTGAATCTTCTCCAGCAGCAATTGTCCCTCTTGCTCGGAAACACATCGCATGAGTATTCCACTAGGGCCTTTGTAGTAAAGGGTGTTGTCATGTATGCAGTACCCTTTTGTGAGTGCCCAGCCTTCACTGCTTGTGCCTTCTACAATAGCTCGTAAGACTGCTTTTCTCCAGTCCGAATCATCCATGTGTTCGTCGTCGCACGCGTCTTCTGTCAACGCTGACGATGTCCGCACTTCGATCGAGATCCTCGCGGGACATTTTTCTGTACTGACCTTGGATCCCAAGGTTGCCAAAGCATCTGCATGCCTGTTGTCTGCTCGGGGCTTGTGCTCGTACCTTACATCGCAGAATTGCTGTACTAGATTTTGTACTAGGGTGCGATAAGACAGAAGGTTAATCTCCTTCAAACCGTATTCGCCCGAGGCTTGCTTGACGATCAACTTGGAGTCTCCCATGACCGTCAGATTGCTTACTTCTAAAGCTTTTGTTGCGCGCAGTCCCGCTATGAGAGCTTCATATTCTGCCTCGTTGTTGGTGACTGCAAAATCGAGCTTTGCGGACATCTGTATGACCTCCCCATCTGGTTTGGTCAAGACTATCCCAATGCCTCCGCCTTTTCTTGTTGACGACCCGTCGAAATGGAGCGTCCAATAAGGCACGTCGGTTGCATAGATTTCAGGTCCTTCGAGCTCTTCTTCGATCACGGGCTCATGGCTGTTGTCGGGGAACTGTGCCAACAGATCCGCTACCGCCTGCGACTTGATCGCTCGCGGTCTCACGCATGTGATATCATATTGAGAGATGGTCATGTACCATTTCGCCAATCTCCCGCCGGGAGTAGTGTGAGTTAGCAGGTATCGTATGGGATCGCTTTTGGTGACCACTACTACTTTATGCGATGCGAAGTAGTGTTTCAATTTCTCTATTACGAAGAAAAAAGCAAGGCAATGACGTTCGATGTCTTTGTACCTCGATTCAGCAGGCTGCACGATGCGAGAGATGTAGTAGATAGGCCTTTCCTGGCCTTCGTACTCCTGACCAAGAGTGCTCCTATGGATCTCCTTGTTGATGTCAGATATAGCAGAAGCGGTGACCCCAGTTGAGGTGCAATCATTATTTTTGAGGACGTCAGCAGATCCTTCAGCTTTTCGAATGCAGCTTCGTGCTCCGGAGCCCAGTTGTACACGGCGTCCTTCTTGAGATGAGTACTAAAACAGCATGTGATTTCGGCAATCGCTGGGATGAATCTCCGCAGATAGGATAGCTTTCCTAAAAATTTCTTCAAGGCACTCTGGTTATGGGGCGGCGTCATGCCGGTTATGGCTGATACTTTCGCAGGGTCAGGCTCGATTCCTTGGCGATGAACTACGCATCCCAAGAACTTCCCTGATGTTACCCCAAATGCGCATTTCATGGGATTCATCTTTAGTTGAAAGCGTCTACATCTATTGAACACCTTCCGTAGATCTGCGAGGTGATCAGCTTCGTGCTTGGATTTAACCACCAGGTCATCCACATAGAATTCCACTTTTTTATGCATCATGTCGTGGAACAGAGCCATCATGGCCCGCTGATAGGTTGCACCCGCGTTTTTGAGACCGAACGGCATCACCGTGTAGTTGAACACCCCCACCGGAGTGATGAATGCAGTCTTCCGAGCGTCCTCAAGGTCCATCTTGATCTGGTTGTACCCGCTGAAGCCGTCCATGAAACTGAACATGCGATGGCCTGCTGTTGAATCGATAAGCAAATCGATGTTGGGCAGCGGAAAATCGTTCTTGGGGCAGAAACGATTGAGATCTCGGAAGTCCACGCAGATGCGAAGCTGTCCGTTCTTCTTCACCACTGGCACGATGTTGGCCAGCCATGTGGGATGATGATTCGGCTCTATGAATTTGGCATCCAGGAGTTTGACAATCTCCTGTTTGATTTTCACGTTAAGCTCCGGCCTGAAGCTTCTTGTGCTCTGCTTTACCGGCTTAGACCCTGGAATGATGTCTAAGCGGTGCATAGTGATGCTTGTATCCAGTCCCGGCATCTCATCGTACTCCCATGCGAACACATCCTTGTATTCAGTTAGGAGCTGTAGCAGTCCTTGCTCCTCCTCGCTTGTGAGGTCCGCACTTAGAAAGACTGGCCTTTTCTTTTCCTCGTTCGGGCTGAGGAACACTTCCTTTAGCTCTTGCTTTTGTGGTCTGGGCCTATCTTCCATGCATTCAGGTGCTTCTTTGAGCTTCTCATCTGGAGTGCTCTGCATTGGCTCTTCTGTTAGCGCAATTTGCTCGATTTGATTGATTTGCCCAGGGATATCCCCATGCCCGTGTGAGGACATCCCCGCGCACCTTCATATGCGATAGCATTTCTTCCCATTGGCGTAGAATCTCTCTATCTCCTTGCCTTCGGGGTCATGCTTTGCGATTCTCTTCAGGGTATACACATTCTTTCGATGGTATGCGATACGCGGCGCCTCTTCGCGTGTAGGCGGCTTTTCCTTGGTATCTTCTCTTGTCACCATCACTCCCGCAGGTGACTGGTCCCTGATGTCCTCCCAGAGAGGCAAAGGAGTAGGGTTGAATGGTCCCGGTGTTTGTTCGTTCGCCATCTCGGTAAACCACACTGCCTCGCTAAGATGTGCTTCATCCAAGTTGAATGGATTCGTTGATGCCGGTATCTCGACTACTCTGTCGTTCCAGATGGCTTTCATAACCTGGTGAGCCGTTGAAGGAACTGCGTCGAAGCGATGAATCCAGGCTCGACCTATAATCATGTGGTACGTAGTGTTCGCGTCTATGACATAGAACTTCGCTGAGCACTTGATTTTGCCAATTTGAACGCCCACGCGGATCCATCCGATCGTCATTCTAGAGTCGCTTCCGAATCCCATCAGCGGAGATGGACGCTTGACGATCTTGTGCTCGGGGATCCCTGCTAGCTTCAGTGTGTGGAGCAAAACGACGTTGACTGCTGCTCCTCCATCAACGAATGCTCGTTTGAACTCGACACCATTGACGATGGTCGTCACGTACAGAGGCCTCTGGTGGCTCGCATCTGTCTTCTTGTCGCTGGCAGAAAAGGTCATAATCTTTTCTGTAGAGCGAGACGCCCTGATGAATTTCCCGTTGGAGACTACAAGATCCTCCTCGTAGTCCTCCGCTATCCTCAAGATTGCTTTCGTCATATCTGTCCAGCACTTCTCGGAGAAGTTCATCTCGTCGAAGAATCTGCTAAAGCCGTGCGACCCCTTCATCCGATCGGCACGTTCGTCTTCTGTGCCCATACTGTAGTCCTTGTCATCGTGGACCTCAGCAATGATGGGTAGACCATCCTCTGCGACTTCTTCCAGGTCGACAATCGAGATCATGGCAACCTCCTTGCCTTTTGAGTCTTGCTCCGCATGGGCAGGAAGCGGATTGTTGCGCACATCCTTCCTGCGATCGCTGACGATCAGCTCGCCGTTCTTCATCTTCTGGTCGAATGTAAACCTGAGCTTTTTACAGTCCGCTGTGGGGTGCATGACCTTGCCGTGGTACTCGCACCATTTAGGGTCTCTCACCATCTCCTTGGAGGGTATCTTCTCGAGCGGTGGCAGGACACCGTCCTTGCGCCACTGTCTGCAAAGGTCGCTTGCCTCCTCTACTGAGCAAGGCAGAGGTGGTACATCGAAGTTCACCACCTTCGCTTGCTTCTGGGGTGAAACTGTATTGACCTCAGCTTCGCGTCCCCTCTTGTAACTGAATCTCCCGATCTTGTAGGTGGTGCCGCCCGAAGGTCGCTCCGGAGCGTTCTTCTTTTTCTGCCTCTCGACTATAGGCTCGATGTTCTTCGTGCATTCGATTAGCTTTGAAAACGTAGGTGTTTGTAAATTGATGAGCATACCTTTGTATTCGTCTCGCATGCACTGCAGGCATATCTCTACGAGCCGGCTCTCGAGCATTGGATCTTTGCACTCCAAGGACTTCGCCCTGAATTTCTAGATGAAAGTAACCCCATCCTCCTCGCGCTTCTGATACATCCGCGAGAGATGGATCATTGTCACCTTTTCTTCCATCTGGAAGAACTTGGTGTAGAACTTCTGGACCATGTCGTCCCAAGTCTTCACGGATCCGGCTTCCAACGTTCGGTACCACTTGTACGCTACGTTCCCTAAGGATTTTGGGAACTCTCGCATCAGTAATTTGGGATCGGCTCCGTACGGCCCCATGACATCAATGAAACGCATGACATGCTCATGAGCGTTTCCGTTGACATCCTCGAACTTGTCCCATTTAGGAGCTTTGTACCCCGCGGGGTTAGGCATGAGATAGATCTCTCGTGGAATGGGTGGATCGTTGTCCAGCTTCGGGATAATGGTATCCGCGAATGACTGGTGAGCCAGAATAGTGTCCATGCGCTTCTGTAGAGACGTCATGCATTCTGGAATGCTTCCCTCGGTAGTTGAAGGAGGGGTTGCCGCAGGCGGAGGCGACACATACGCCGCCGAAGGATTGGGGACATACTGACTACTTGCGTTGCCCCAGATCGCCGTTGGAGGAGGCAAAGGGTACTGCAAAGTCGGGTTAGATGCCAAAGCCGAAGGCTGAGGAGTGTGAGCAGTGAGAGGCAACATCTGAGCTGTTGACCCCTGAATCGAAGGCAGCTGCGTAGTCGTCGATGGAGTTTGCAGATTAGGGTTGGGAGGTGTGGTTGACACTCCCAGTCCCGGAGCGGTACGGGCTCCTCCTCCTTGAGAGACGGCGGCGGCTGGTGAAGGGTTCAGCGCAAGGGTTCCCAGAACGGCCAAGATCCGTTCTAGTTGCGCAGACTGAGCTTTGAGAGCTTTCGCCTGACTTTGGACAGTGGCGTCCAAGGACTCTAGCGTCGGTGTCTCGCCGGGAGTGGTAGAAGTACGGCGGGTTTCCTCTCCCGAGGCGGTTTCAGTGGAAGGCGATCTGTTGCTGATATCATCCTCCTGAGACATGGTTGCTTTTGTTGGTAAGTTCACGTCGGGTTCACCAAAATGTGCACAAGAGATTCCGGCGGGGAGACCTCCGTGTGCACCGTATGTAGAGGATCAGAGATCGCGCAGGAAGAGTGGGGTTGTGTGTAGGGAGAGAGTAAGGCAGTAGTAATGTGTGAGAGAGAGACAGAGGTTTGGCAGAGCTTCCGCGTATGGCAAGTGTGTTCTCCTTTGTATGGAAAGGTTAACGTCCTATATATAGCAGAGAACGTGACCGTTGTAGTGTGGTTAATGCGCCCATTGATGGCGGCTTAATTAGCTTAACCATAACGGCACGTTCGTCCGAGTATATAGGGACCGTTACAGCACGTTGTGCGCGAATACCGGAACCGTTACGAGGTTGACCGGGTTTGACTGGATTGACCGGATTTATGGAGCTCGTGCCATAAATCTCTCAAAGCAGTTACTAAAGGTCGCGTGCGGGTTTGGCTCGCACGCGACAGGGCTTACTCTAGCCTCCAAACCACTAAGTCCCTACAAGTCCCGTGCGGTGGTATGCGAGGGCTCTGTCTCGCAGCCCCAACATGGATCAGCTTGGCTGGTGATCCAGTGTGTGTGGAGCACAATATGGTGTGCTAGATGGTTGCCACGTGGCCAAGATCTGTCAGCTCAGAAAGCACTATCTACAGATAGATACGAAGGAGAGATAGAAGGAAGGAGATAAATAGAAGAGAGTTTCAGTTTGAAAAGGAAACAAATTATTTTCTCTGATCTTTGAAGATCTTGATGAATTAGAAAAGATTCAAAATTTAGTGTGCCGTCAGAAATAAAATATTTAATACCATTTTGGCTAAAAAGGGGTTTTTCAAAATTGAGGGGCAACATTGAGAAATTATATACAAAGATAACACTCAACATTGAAAGATCCAATATTATTGACTAAGTGACATGCAGTCTTATTTTCAGGGATTTGGAAAGGATTTCAAGGCCTTGAAAAGCTTTACCAAGTAATGCATATAAAATTAAAGCTTTGAAAGGATTTTTGAGGCTTCGAAAATTAGTTCAAACATCTGAAACACATAATACTTACCTGATTCTCCCCCTAAACCAAAGCTTCCTTATTTAGCATTCCCAATTCAAATCTTAAGGCTAAGAATCTTTCATCTGGCAATGGTTTAGTGAAGATATATGCAAATTGCATGTTAGTATAAATAAATTCAAGAACAATATCACCTTTCTCTGCATGATCCCTGATGAAGTGATGTCTAACATCAATGTGCTTTGTTCCTGAATGTTGAGTTGGATTCTTTGTAATTGATATTTCACTTGTGTTCTCACACTCGATAGGTATATCTCTGAAATCAAACAAGATCTCTCAGTTGTTTTGCTATCCAAAGTACTTGAGAGCAAAAAGCTCCAGCTGCTATGTATTCAGCTTCAGCTGTTGATAATGAAATTGAATTTTGCTTCTTAGAATGCCAGCTGATTAAGGATGATCCAAGAAATTGGCAACATCCTGAAGTATTATTTTTATAAACTTTTTATCCTGCAAAATCAGCATCTGAATAGCCACACAAAGAGAAGTTAGAATGTTTAGGATACCAAAGTCCCAAGTCTTTGGTACCATTGAGATATCTAAAATTCTTTTAACTGCAGTCAAGTGTGATTCTTTAGGACCATCTTGAAATCTAGCTCAAATGCACACACTGGACATGATATCTGGTCTACTAGCTGTGAGATAGAGTAGTGATCCAATCATACCTCTAAACTCCTTCACATTTACACTCTTACTAGATTCATCCTTGTCTAAAGACAGTGTGGAACTCATGGGAGTCTTAATCTCTTTGGATTGAGACATATTGTACTTGCTTAGCAAGTCATTTGTGTACTTGCTTTTATGTAGGAAAAATCCCTTCTTCAGATGAACTTGAAGTCTAAGGAAGAAGTTCAATTCTCCCATCAGGCTCATTTCAAATTCCCTGCTCATAAGACTTGAGAATTTCTTATAAAAATATCATTAGTAGCTCCAAACAAAATATAATCCACATAAATTAGAACTACGAGCATATCTTTCTCATGAGTCTTTATGAAAAGGGTTTTGTCTACCAATCCTCTTTTGAAATCATTTTCAAGCAGAAACTTTGACAATCTTTCATACCAAGCTCTTGGAGCTTTTTTTAAACCATAAAGAGCTTTGTTAAGTTTGTAAACTTGATCTGGCAACATGTCATTTTCAAAATCTAGAGGTTGAGCAACATAAACTTCTTCTTACAGATAACTATTAAAAAAAACACATTTCACATCCATTTGAAATAGTTTCATGTTTTTGCGAGATGTAAATGCAAGTAGAATTCTAGTTGCTTCTAACATGTAAATAGGAGCAAAAGTTTCTTCATAGTCAATACCTTCTTATTGATTGTAGCCTTGAGCTACCAATCTAGATTTGTTTCTGATTACCTTACCATTCTCATCTAACTTGTTTCTGAATACCCATATGGTGCCAATGACAGACTAATTTCTTGGTGGAGGAACTAGGTTCCAGACCTTGTTCCTTTCAAACTCATTGAGTTCACTTTACATAGCTATAATCTAGTCTGCTTCTTGTAATGCTTCATTCACAGTTTTAGGCTCCACAAGAAAAATAAAAGCATTAAAAGAACAAAGATTTTTTAACTGAGATCTGGTCTGTGTACCAGTGGTTGGATCAGAAATAATGTTATCAGCAGGATGAGATGAGAGATATCTGTATCTCTTTCTTGGTGTCCATGGTTCAGGCTCTCCAGTTTTTTTCTCATCTCTCTGAGAACATGAAGTAGTAGCTTGTTCTCTTGTTTTCTCTGAAGATCCTATTTCAAGGCTTTGAATCTGTGTTTCAAGGCCTTGAAAATGCCTGTCTTGGTCTAGTGACATTTCATTGGATCCTTTTGAGGATTTTTCTTCAGTATCGGAATCATGCTTATTCTGATTAAGATCTGCAAAACCATCACTCAAAGAACCATCATAGCTTTCATCAAAAATAACATGAATGTTTTCTTCAACAAGCTTGGATCTCTTATTATAAACTCTATAGGCTTTGCTTGTCTATGAATAACCAAGAAAGATACCTTCATCACTTCTTACATCAAACTTATCAAGATTGTCCTTACCATTATTTTGGACAAAACATGTACAGCCAAAAGCTTTGAAGTAATATATGTTTGGCTTTCTTGCTTTGAACAACTCATAAGGGGTCTTTTTCAGAATAGGTTTGTTCAAGAACCTGTTAAGAATATAGTTTGTTGTATTCACAGCTTCTGCCCAATAACACTTTGGCAGATTATTTCCGAGAAGCATTGTCCTTGACATATCTTCAAGAGCCATGTTCTTTCTTTCAACAACTCTATTCTGTTGAGGACTTTTAGGAGCAGAAAAGTTGTGAGAGATGTCATGCTTAGAACATAATATATCAAACTCAAGTTGATCAAATTCTCTACCATGATCACTTCTTATTGAATCAATAGGTAGGTTTTTCAGGGTTTGAAGTTCTCTACAAAGTTTTTAAAATTCAAAGAGAGCTTCAGATTTTTCTTTCAGAAACATTACCAAAGTATATCTATAGAAGTCATCAACAATAACAAGCATGTACTTCTTACCCTTTGGATTTGGAGTTCTCATAGGACCACAAAGATCCATATGAAGCAATTCAATGGGTCTAGTAGTTCTTACAAAGTTCTTTGACTTGAATGAGCTTCTAGTTTGCTTGCCTTGTGCACATGCCTTGCACACTTCGTCATCTTTGAACTTGGTAGAGGATAATCCTCTTACTAAGTTCTTGGAGACTAACTTGTTCAAGGTATGCAAGCTAATATGTCCCAACTTTCTGTGCCAAAGCTTTGAATCTTCTTTCAAGACCTTGAGACACTTCAAGTTTTTACCTGCAACTTTGTTAGTCTGAAAAGTATAAACATTGTTTAATATAGAGGCTGTGAGGATGCAATTGTCATATTTCTCATTCTGCACCACACACTTCTCTTTATCAAATATAACTTTGTTTCCATTGTCACAAAGTTGAGATACACTAAGCAAATTAAATTTCAAGCCATCAACTAGATATACATCAGAAATGGAATTTTCAGAATTTGTACCAACTTTACCAATACCAAGAATGTTGCATTTGCCTTTGTCACCAAGTGTAATTGAACCTTCTGAGTGCTCTTTTAGTTCTGAGAAGAGAGATCTCTTTCCACTCATGTGTCTTGAGCAACCACTGTTAATAAACCACACCCTGCAAACACCATTCACTGCCTTACCCAGCTGTTAGACCAAGTGCTGAATTTAGATTCATATTCAGGGTCAACCATGTTAGGTGGTCTAACCCCTTTAGGAACCCAAATTTGTCTAACTTGTCCTTTGAGTTGGAAGGGAAAAGTGTTCCTCATTATGTGAGGGTCTCTTCTTCTAAAAGGACAAGTCATTTAAACATGACCAATCTTATTGTAGTAATGGCATTTAGGAAATGTTTTGCTTCCATATTTCACAAATCAGGTATTGTTTTTCTTTGGAAAGTTTGGATTGTATCCAATACCAGTTTTGTGAACAGACTTCAAGCTACCTCCAGGAATCAAGTTCAAGTTGTATTCTAATCCTGCAAGTTTAGTTTTGACTAATTCAGATTCTTGAAGTTTCTCAGTAAGGTTTGTCTTTTGTTTATCCAATTCATCAACTTAATGTCTTAGATTAACAAGGTTATCACTCAAGAGAGAGTTCTCAGTGACTACTTCCTTGACTTGTGTTTTCAAGGCTTTGAAACTGGTTTTCAATTCCTTGAAATCACTGCCAGTTTTCTTCTTAGAGATTTCAAGATTCTGATTTATGCAAACAAGTTGCAAATATTCTTTTGCTTGCTCATGAACTTTTTCTTTCAAAAATCTACTTTCTTTCATATAGTCTTCTTCATTTAAAAGCGATGTTCTAACATAATCAGAGAGGGCTTCTGTTGGTTTTGAAATAAAACACTTTACCATTACCTCAATGTTCTTTTCAGAACTTTCATCATGCTTGGCCCTAAAGCATAGGTTGGCATGTTCTTCTTTAGATTCAGAGTCACTTGAGGTATCTGAATCACTCCGTGAAGATATCATAGCTTTCTTTTTTCTATCATGATATTTCTTCTGAATGTTCTTACTTTTCTTGTGTGGACAGTCTCTGATCAAGTGTCATGCATCACCACACTCAAATCACTTCATGACTTTAGGCTTATTATTTTGTGAAGAAGACTTACCTTTGTAGTCCTTGCTACTGGAGGATCTGTGTCTTTCTCTGTTGAAGTCCTTGTTTCCAAAGTTTTTCTTCATCATAAGAATTCTGGTCAAGGCTTTGGAAATCAAAGCAATTGGATCTTCATCATCATCCTCGGTTTCAAGGCTTTGAATCGTCTCATTTTCTTTGGCCTTGAGAGCCAAGTTCTTGACACCTTCTGGAAGCTCTCCATCAACTTAATTAATGGATATTTCATGTGTGAGGAGCTTTCCTTGCAGGTCATCAAGTTGGAGGGATGAGATATCTTGAGCTTCCTAAATAGCAGTATTATTTGGTTCCCATTTTTCCTTTGGAAGACTTCTCAGAATCTTCCTCACTTTTTCTTCATTGGAAATGTGTTTTTCCAGTGAATCAAGGTTGTTGACAATGTCTGTGAACCTTTTGAACATGTCTCTGATTGACTCATCTCCATTCATCTTGAATAGCTCATATTGCCTGAGATATATATTGATCTTGGTTTACTTCACTTGACTAGTTCCTTCAAATTCACCACAAGCTTATCCCATATCTCTTTGGCAGTCTTGCAGCTTGAAATCTTGTTAAATTCATCTGCACTCAAAGCACAATATAAGAGATTCATAGCTTTATAGTTCTTTGAGAATTGCTCTAACTCCGATGAAGAAAGATAGTATTCATATCTGGGAATTCTAATCCCATCCTTCTCTGTATAGAAACTATGAGGACCATTCTGGATGATAGTCCAGAGTTCCATGTCTTGATCAATAATGAACATTTTCATCAAGGATTTCCAGTGGATCAGATTGTCTCCACAGAATAGAGGAGGTCTGTTAGAAGCTCTTCCCTGTGAGAAACCACAATTACCTACAGTACTCATTATTACAAGAATGGTTAAATCTATGCAGTGATACAAGCTCTGATACCAATTTAAGGGGTGTACAGTAGGTAGAAATGCAGGATCAATACTCTAGAAGGGGGGTTGAATAGAGTATGCAGACTTTTGCTAAACTTTGCAAGAGTATTGGTTTCAAAAGATTTTTAAAGAGATTCAAAGCCTTGAAATAAGTTTCAAGCCCTTGGAATAAAACAGTTAGAGTAAATGAAAGAATAAGTCTGTTTTAAGGCCTTGAAATGAGTTTCAAACCCTTGATACTAAACTATTTTGAATGCTGTGAAAATTCTAAGTTTGTAACAGAAAAGTAAATGCAAGAGACACAAGATATATAGAGTTAATTCCATCTAGACCTACGTCTTTGTTGGGTTTTGACGTAGGTAACGTAGCGGATTAACAAAAATTTATCCCTACTCAAAGTCCACCAAGTATCACAGGAAGAGACATCATAACATGATAAGGGACATAGAAGATGTGTACCTTTGTGATTTGGGAGATCACACGAAGAATATTGTCCTCGTATCTACGGTTGATCCACCTCTAGAGGTGACATCTATATTCTTCCTTCTCCTAATGCTAACTTGGACCGGAGGAAGAGGGAAGAACGAATCACGCAACAAAGAGAAGAGAGGATCGGTATCCTCACTTGATGGCCGACGGGTAAGGGGCGGCTAAAAGGGGCTTCAGCCTCCTTGCTTATTTCTTTCTCTCTTTCTTTCTCTCCCACTCACTTATGTTATGAGAATGGAACATTAAGAATGAAGCTAGAGCCTCCTTTATATAGACCAACAACACTTGTTAGTTTACATAAAGGCCCCTCCTAGTTCTACATGAACTTGGATTAGTCCCTTCCTTGCAAAATAGTCCTACTAAGTTTGCACGGTGTTGCAAAGTGATCCTTCTATTTAATTAATCATATTAATTAATCACAAATCTATTTCAAATCTTTTGACATGTGACCCCATAGGTTTCTACTTAGTTGGTAGTAACTCATTACTAACATGGAGCGGTGTCTAGCAACACATCCACGCAACCCATTTAATAGAAATAGTCAGTGATCCCAACAAACCTTTGTGCCCAATATCTCATATTGTATTATCCATTTGTCTCCATATCCGGATTGGACAAGAGACATAATAGTCACACTCGTATATCCAATCAATAGTTTCTCGATCCTGGGAATATGCTTATGCAAGCAGATAACATCAATATCTCCATATTTATTTATCCGAGTATGGCCAGACATTCACTGAGCCTCATCCCTCGAGTGGCCATGGATATTTGCTCCCATTATGTTGGACGGACAAATCCTCTCTACATCACTACGATCTCTAAGCTTGCTTCCTATCATACCCGATAGCTATCTTTATAGTTGCCCGGTTAAGGCACATCGTTGGATAACATCCAAGCATAATATTTAACAACTAGAGTATCTAGTGACTTCAAGTCTAAGGATTACAATATTATTAGCACTGCGAGAAGCGATTGTGACCTTGACATAATCTAATGTATCCTTCTCGTTGTGGGTCTATCTAGTATGCTATTACTCCTAATGCATACCCATGTGTTAGACTTGATATCTCCATATCAATCTACACACATACTAGTCTATATTTGATCGTCCTATTAATCAATATAATGGACTAGGGACATTTAAGATAAACAACACATTGTATCTAAGGGCTTCATAATATTAAATATCACAATAAATAATAAATGAATATTCTAGCCATTACATCATTCATGCCAAATATAGATTGCCCCTAGGGCACCTATTCCAACAGTCTCTACCTCAGGGATCTTCTTCTTGTAGGATTTTCAACTCAATTCTTATTAATCAACAGCGAAGCCCTAGATCTCAAGCAGAGAGAGATACCTTACTCTGTTACAGCCTGTGGTTCTCACTAACATATCTAGTACCTTCTCTAGCTATCTAATTAACTAAGAATTCTCTACTGTTCACCTTGAACAATCCTTGAGAATGTAAACAAGAGTAGTATGTAAAACATATACAAATGAAGTTCATAACAGAAGATCACAAGAAATGAAACTACTGTGAGAGTGCAGTGTTCTTCTGAGACTTGGATTGAGATTTTGATCTTCTTCTTTGTTGCTTGACAATGCCTCAAACTAAGCTCCTTATATACAGCTCACTTGATCTGCGATCTTCAAGATCTTCAGCAACAACCTTTCCTATTTTGTAAGAAACAACCTTTCCTTATTGTAAGCAATAACTTTGACTTATCTAATAGTCTTCTTACAACGGATAGTTTCTCAGTATCTTCAGGGATACTTATTTGATCTTGTCCATAAACATGTTGAGAAGCTGTTAGGATCAATAGATTGATTGCAGAATCAAATAAACCCAGAAACTCCTTTCCTCCAAAACTCAGGTTAGGAAGTAAATTCTGCACAATGGGAAATAAACTTTTCCTGCAAAACTGAGTCAAACAGATGGATTAGATGTTGTAAAACATATGAAAAAGCATTGTATTCATCATCAAGTAATAAGAGATAAGGCACATGGGTTTAGGAGTTCAAAACAAAACAGAAACTCCCCCTAAGATCAAGCTTATAAGTCTCAGTCCGTTTCAAGGATTTGAAAGCTGTTTCAAGGCCTTGAAATATACTAGCTATTTCAAATCTTTGAAACCAGTGAAAATTCATTTAGCTTACAGAAGTGATTGCACACTTGAAGCAGCTCTGCCAAGAGCAGGCTAGGGTTGAGAGATATGAAGTTTCCAAGGCATTATTCAAATGTCATCTGTCAGAAGGAAACCCGGTGGCGCTGCACGTGTGGCGTATGATCGGCTATGTTGAGAGCCTCGGCCGCCTAGGGTTTCCGGTGGGTCAAGAGTTGGCCACCGATCTCATCTTATAATCGTTGCCTGGGAGTTATGGACAATTCATCATGAACTATAACATGAATGAGATCGTGAAACCTTATCCATATTTACTCCATATGTTGAGGACAGCTTAACAAAGCATCCACAAGGCTAAGGGAAAATCCATAATGATGGTGGAGAAAGGAAATGGCAAAAGGTTTGCCTCTACCTCCAAGGGAAAAGGAAAAGAAGTTGCCAAACCCAAGGAATCTTCCCTTAAGCTTGTTGGTGGCAGTGCCAAAGGTGTGACTAAAGGTGAGTGTCACTACTGCAGTCAATCTGGACACTGGAGGAGGAACTGCCCAAAATATTTGGAGGATAAGAGGCTTGGAATAGTGATTCCACCACCACCATGTATTTTTGTTATAGATGCCAATTTAACTATCTCTTCATCATGGGTATTGGATACTGGATGTGGATCTCACATTTGTGAAATGTGCGGGATCTAAAGAGAAGTATAAGATTGGCTAAAGGGGAAATAGACCTGCGGGTTGAGAATGGAGCAAGAGTTGCTGCATTAGCCGTAGGCATGTACGAGCTGTCTCTGCCTTCAGGATTAGTTTTAGAATTAAATAATTGTTATTTTGTGCCTGCTATGAGCAGAAACATTATTTCTATTTCTTGTTTGTACAAGGATTTTTACTATTTTAATAAAGAACAATTGTTGTTCCATTTATTTTTGATAGTATTCACTATTGTAGTAGGCAATTATTTAATGGATTGTATATCCTAGATCTAAGCAATCCTGTCTAGAACATTAATACCAAGAGAATTAAAATAAATAATTTAAATCCTGCTTACCTATGGCACTGTCGTTTAGGCCATATAAATGAGATACATGTATTTAGCTCCATAAGGATAGATTCCTAGACTCATTTGATTTTTACTCATATGAGACATGTGAGGCTTGTTTATTCAGAAAAATGACAAAGTCCCCTTTCAGTAAGAAAGGTGAGAGGACTAGTGAGCAATTGGCACTCGTGCATACTGATGTGTGTGGGCCATTTGCCACGCCTGTCAGGGGTGGTTACGTCTACTTCATCACGCTTATTGATGATTTCAGTAGATATGGATTTGTATACCTCATGAAGGCCAAATCTGAATCCTTTGAAAAGTTCAAAGAATTCAAGAATGAAGTAGAGAAGCAACTTGGAAAAAGTACTAAGGCTCTACGATCGGATCGTGGAGGAGAATACTTGAGCCAAGAGTTTGAAAACTATCTCAGAGAGTGTGGAATAATATCCCAACTCACCCCACCTGGAACGCCACAGTGGATGGTGTGTCCGAGAGGAGGAATCCAACTCTATAGGATATGCTTCGATCTATGATGTGTCAAACTGATCTTCCATTATCATTTTGGGGATACACTCTATTGAGTGCATCTTTCACCATTAACCGTGTTCCATCTAAATTAGTCATGAAGACACCACATGACATATGGAGTGGGAGTCGTCCCACAGTGTCATTCATGAAGATTTGGGGCTGCGATGTCTATGTAAAACGTTTACAATCAGACAAGCTAGGGCCTAAGTCGGACAAATGCAAGTTTTTGGGATACCCTAAGGAAACTAATGGATATTACTTCTACAATCCAACTAAGAACAAAGTGTTTGTTGCTCGGTTCGGCGTGTTTCTAGAAATAGAGTTTGTCTCTAAAGAAGCAAGTGGGAGGACTGTAGAATTTGAAGAAATTCAAGAACCACAAAGCTTTGATCCTACTATGGAACATGAGCAGGAACCACACAAAGTTGTGGAGCAGCCTGTTCAAGTAACACAAGAACTTCGTAGATCTAGTAGAGTGTGCCGGGAGCCAGAGAGGTATGGACTTCTCGTAACTGAGTCTGGGGACACGTTGCTCATAGATGATGAGCCTACTACCTATGGAGAGTCCACAAAAGGGTCGGACTCTCAGAAGTGGCTTGAGGCCATGAGATTCGAGATGGAGCCCATGTATACCAACAAAGTATGGAATTTGGTGGAACCACCTGAAGGGCCTCGCCCCATAGGGTACAAGTGGGTATTCAATAAGAAGATCGAAATGAACGGTAATGTGATTACCTATAAGGGTCGATTGGTTGCTAAAGGAATCAGACAGATTCATGGTATTGACACTACTAGAAATGAACACAAAAATGGCAAAGATGAACTAAAATTCGTGCGAGAAGACAATATATCGTCGTTCATTGCATCGGTAACGGTGATAGTTCATATTCTCGCTTAAATTTATCTTATACGGCGATAAAATCATGGGCCCGTATTTACTTCAGCATAAACGGTAAGATTTGTAGTTAATACGACGAAATATAAGTTTTCCGTTAATACTGATATTATAAACGGCGAGTAATAATTAGTAACGACGAAGTTTTATTATCCCGGTAAAAAAAAATTAATATAAACAGCGAGATTTTCCTTACGCCGTTAGTTTTTGTCTTATAGACGAGGTTTCTCGCCGTATATGGTCAACTTAACAGGTGTCCAAATTACTTTGATTTATCAGCCAAATTTTGGGGCGAAAATTCGGATAGCCCGCGCCGGAAGAGACGGAAACCCTAGCTAGGTCTCTGGGGAATGAAAATTTTAGAAGAACATAGAGACGAGAGAAGATAGTAGAAGAGAAGTCGAAGGAGGGAGAACAGAACAGGGAGAGAAGGGAGAACAGATAGAGAAGGGAGAACAGATAAAGAAGGGAGTATAGAAAGAGAATAGAAGAGATAATGGAGAGAGGAATCGCCATCAAACCCAGAAGCCACAACAAAGAGGAATCGCCTTCAAACCCAGTACACCATCGTCGACTCTTCTGTGGAACTGTAAGTTCATGTTTCAATTTTTTTTCATTATGTATTTTGATTTTGAAATCAACCATCTCAATCGTTGATGGATATGGTTGGTTGAATTCGGTTGGTTATTGAAGCTCCCAAAAGAGAGTTACATGAAGCCCTAATTCTGAAATTGTTCCAAAATTAGGGCTTCATGTAACCTCTTTTGGGAGATTCAATAATCAACAGTAAGCTATTGATTATTGTTGAAATTGAATGAAATTGTTAGTTTCTTATTATATTGTAGTTGAGCTTGCATGAAATTGGTAATCTGTTTTCAATTATAATTGCAATGTGTTCATATTGGTTGTTGAATTATAGTAAAAACATGTCTGTTGTTAAATTATAGTTCACATCTTCATGAATGGTAATCTGTTGTTGAGTGATTGGTTTTCAATTTTTGTTCTGATAATTTCCGAAACATGTTTGTTCTTATAATTGACATGAAAATAGTTGTTCAATTATTTTAATGTTTTAGTCTTAGCTTAATATTTATCATTTTCAAAATATTGTATTATTCTAATTGGCTTTTAATTTTTGTTGTCAAGTAAGGATTGTCCCAACCGATCCTGAAATTCGATGACCGGCCGCATCTGGGTGGGTGCCCCACAAATCGGTGCAACCACAAAAAAATACTCATGGAATTATCAATTCTATGGTGTTTGTTTGTAGTTGCACCGTTTTGCTACACGCCACCCAGTGGAGGCAGGTCACTAAATTTGACATTACTTTGGACATTGACGGCAAGCCGTATAGCTATACCCCCCTCTTCTTTGTTGAGGCTAGCATCTCGATGGACGAACAGTGAAGACGTAGAGTACTGTCATACTTGCACTTTGCTGTGGTACGTCTTCTTTCCTTTTCAACCATCATCTGCAATTATAGTTGCAGTCTGTTCAAATTGGTTGTTGAATTATAGTAAAAACATGTTTGTTGTTAAACTATAACTCACATCTTCATGAAACTGGTAATCTGTTATTGAGTGATTGGTTTTCTATTTTTGTACTGATAATTTCCGATTTCCGAGCATGTTAATACATGAAGAACAAGTGAAACACACAAAAAAATGATGTTAAATTTCAATAAACAAACTGGAAAATAACAAAAGTGAATGGTTTATATATAGAAACTGTCACTCTCAAAATCACATTAAGAAACAAAAAAAAAAGAAAAAAAAAAACGAAACAACTAACCAAAATAAAATAACTGAAAACATGGTCCAAACATCAGGAGCATGCAGGTCCAAAATAACATCAGTGGACACAGGAGTGCCTTCCACGGAGGGAGCACTGCTAAGGGCATGATATCATAGACTGTTTCAACTCGTGCAACCCTTTTCTTAACATTCACTTTCGTTCCACCAGGTTGAATCTTCTTTGTCATCTTGCCTTTTCTTGTCTTCCTTTTCACTTTCTTATCAGGGGATTTCATAACAAAACTTGGCTGCCCCAGTTTCTTGAAAGTCGTGGCAAGTTTCCTCATATCACCAGTTGGGGATTTGGGGGGGGGGATAAGAGAAAGACACTGTAATTGGGTGTGGATCTGTGGCAAAACAGAACTGAGGTAGGGGGTTTTATAGTGTTCATCCCACGTAACAGTCCAATTGCTTGATTAAGCCATCATTAATGGGAAACATGATGAATTTGAATTGGAATGCATCTTAGAAGCCAAAGGGACTACAGTTACAGATGCATGAAAGTGCATCAGTTACATATGCATGCATGAAGTTGCCCATAGCTCTTATTGTAAACGTCTTGTAATTTCATAAATTTCTTAATGTGTAAGATACTGTTTTGTACTAGTTGTTTTTATGTTAAATTGAGTTTTCCTTCACAATCAAATTGATAGTTTGTCTTTGTACTTTTTTTTCCAGGGTTCCAGTTAAGTGGCTAGATTTTTCAACCCAACTGTTGAATAGATACCATTCGGACACCCATTAAGTTTCCTTTCAACAAGGAGCACATGGAACTAAAAAATTAGCATGACTGAGCTTGGGCAACTGCGGCGCCGGTACGGCTCTGGCTAATGTTGCTGCTCTGTTTCCCAACATGTCTTGGCGACATCTCCAAATGATCCTCGAACTTCATAAATTGGCCCTCCTGGGTGGTTGTCCTAGGCGCATAACAGACCGGTGCCACTACGAAACAATCACCATGGAATTTTCAATTATGTGGTGTTGCTTCGTAGTGGGCCCGGTCTGTTAAGCGGATCGGCCAGCCACCGAGACGATCTGATTCATGAATTTCGAGGATACTTCAGAGATTGATGTCAAGGCATAACGAACGGACAAGTGACATCATCTTGAGCCGTTACAGTGCCGCAGGTGCTCATGCTCTCTGATGCTGTTTCTAATTCCATGTTCTCTTTTTGAAAAGTGAATTCAAGGGTGTTCATTTGGTAATTATCAATTTTTGGGTTCGTTGTGCTAGTCGCTATCTTTAAAGAACCATGCACATTGAATTTACCGGTTAGTTTTCCCTCAAGTGTTGGGTTGGATTGCCCGCATTTTAGCAAACTAAACTAACAATATTTAATTAATTGTATTTTGTGCTTTTTCAAATATACCGCACAATTGAAACCGTAAAATAACTTAAAATGATATCTGTTTTAATATTGTTATGTATTGTTATCTTGTTCAGGTTTATACAGTTTTGGCAACTGCAAAATATCGTGACCGTTTTGGCGCACCGTGCAAATGTCAAGGCTGAGCCTGTGGCTACGAAGCCATTTTGACGCACTTAGGGAGATAGAGGTAGAGTTAAAGGTAGCTGCAGAGCATAGGTTTCGTCTAAGTTTGCAAGTTCAAGATAGATAGCTAGTATAGGTTTCGTATAATGCGCAGAGTATAGGTTTTCGTATACTCTATTGGACTTGTACATTTGGGGTAGAACCTTGGCAACGTAAATTTTGTAAAGACATATATATATATATATTGATGTTTTTTAAATGTTTTTCAATTTTTCAAGTTTATGTGTTGGGTGTTGTGTTGGTTGTACCTTAAAAATAGATGCAGGTTTTTAAAATAGCTACAGGTTGGAAAACTCCAGCTGTATCTGGATATTGTTGCGGGGAATACCTCAAATACGGCGACAATTTAAGCTTGCTGTATTACTTATCAACAAAAAGTGGCAAATGTTTATTTGATTTCCGTAAGAAATAGAAATCAAATACGGCAAAAATAACTTAATATGGCCATGTTTTTGCCGCATTACAAAGCACACAAACTGCACAATCAAATCCTTAGACGGCAAAAATATTGACGTATATATCAGGCCAAACACTGCGAGAATAAAGCATGTCGTCGTATTTGACCTTGTCATTTGTGGCAACAAAATTGCCGTGTTTGATAATCAAATACGGCGAGAGGGCATTAACGGCGACAATTTTTCTGGCCGTAGGGTATTAACGTTAACGGTCCTTGCGGCTGACCCATTTTCGCCGTTTAACCGTTAAACCGCTAGAAAAAACCTATAAACGGCTTTAATTTGTCGTCGTATTTTGGTCTGTTTCTAGTAGTGTGACTATGATGAAACCGTTTCGCCAGTCGCAATGACCAAATCCATCTGAATCTTACTTCTATTGCAGCTTACTATGACTATGAGATTTGCCAAATGGATGACAAAACAGCATTCCTTTATGGGAATCTCCTCGAGATGTGTATATAACACAACCAGAGGGTTCTGAAGATCCAAAGAAAGCCAACAAAATCTGTAAACTGCAACGAATCATTTATGGGTTAAAGCAAGCTTCTAGGAGTTGTAATCGATGTTTTGATGAAGTAGTCAAAGAGTTTGGCTTCATCACAAACGAAGATGAATATTGTGTCTACAAGAAGGTTAGTGGGAGCTATGTTTCTTTTCTGGGATTGTATGTGGATGACATACTACTCATTGGAAATAACATTCATATGCTGCAATATGTTAAAGAATGGCTAGGAAAGTGTTTCTCAATGAAAGACTTTGGAGAAGCAGCTTATATACTTTGTATCAAGATCTATAGAGATAGATCTAGGAAGCTGCTCGGCCTAAGTCAAAGTACATATATAGACAAGGTGTTGAAACGGTTCAACATGCAAGATTCCAAGAAGGGATTCTTCCCATGTCGCATGGAATCACTCTTTCGAAGAGTGATGGTCCTTCCAAAGAGATTGAGAAGGAATGCATGAGTAGGGTTCCCTATGCCTAGGCCATAGGATCCATCATGTACGCCATGTTATGTACTAGACCAGATGTGTCATACGCATTGATTATGACAAGCAGATATCAGTCCATCCAGGTGAGAGTCACTGGATTGCAGTCATGAACATCCTAAAGTACTTAAGAAGAACTAAGGATGCGTTCTTCATATTTGGAGGTGAGGAAGAGTTGCGTGTATGGGGTTACACGGATGCAAGCTTCCAAACCGGCAGAGATGATTTTATATCACAATCGGGGTTTGTGTTTTGCCTAAATGGAGCAGCGGTGAGCTGGAAGAGTTCCAAGAAAGAGACGGTAGCTGATTCTACAACGGAGGCTGAGTACATTGCTGCAAATGGCGCATCAAAGGAGGCTGTTTGGATTAGGAAGTTCATTATTGAGCTTGGTGTGGTTCCTAGCATTGCGGATCCAGTAGAGTTGTATTGTGACAACACTAGAGCAATCGCGCAATCAAAGGAACCCGGGTCATACCAGAAATCCAAGTACGTACTCAGGAAGTTCCATCTTATTCGAGATATTATCGATAGAGGTGATGTTAAGATATGCAAGATTCCTACAGATGAGTGTGAGACCCGGTTTGCTGAAAGTAATAACTAAATTAGATTTTTATTAAGAATTTCAACGCTTTTACGTTTGATTAGTGACATAGTTGTATCAGTTGATACACATGCGTGTGTGTGTGCATGCCATGTGTATGTTTATCACATGGATGGGCTGAGTGGTTTGGCTATTAAGATAAATGTGTGGGGTATTTTGAGAATTAGCTATGCATGGTAATCATTTGTTTACAGGTGTCATCAAATAATGCTCTACCAGTTAGTTTTCTCTTACCCATGTAAACTTAGATAGCTATTGACTTTGTTGACGCGTATGCATGTGAGTTTAGCTAGTACTTCCTTTAATTGGAAGGCTTTGTTAACACTTTAGGATCTCTCTCATATGAGTTAATACAAATGAACTCTCCTCTGTAGTTTTTCGTGGACAGAGAGTTTCATGTCATTCACTTTTAAATTGATTCCTTTCATAATCGGAAGTTAAGTTGTGTATGTTCTCTGGTTTGTTTTTGTGAACGAAGTGTTCACTATGGCTTGTCGAGATAGAACAGAGAGCTGGAAGCGAATCTTTCTTTATTTCTTTGTTCGGATTTGGCTCATGAGTTATTGTTTGGTTCAACTATTTCAGGTAGGGGAAATCTAACTTCTAAATTTCTGCAGTTACAGTCTATATTTATAATGTTGGTGTGAATTTTACAGCTTATAAGCTATTTGTTGACTGTCTGGTGATTAATAAATCACGTTGTTTGTAAATTTGGTGCCGCATGCTGATGTGTAATAACTGGCTGTTGTATTAAGTAGATTTTAGATTTCTTTGACAGTGGTTAGGCGGTACCTGCTGGGCTATTTTATCTCACCCCTCTGTTTTACAGGTTGAGTCGGAGCGCGACCGGATCGCAGAGTAGTTGCTAAAATTTATATTTTTAGTTAACTATGTTGTTTTTAGCCGATTTTAGCTGTTTGTTGTAAATTACTATTTTGGGTCAGATATTTATAAAATGTCATTTTTGACCAGCTGGTGTAAATTTTTAGTAATTTCGGTCATGTACCAGTTTATCAGAAATTTCACTAAAAATGTTGTTTGTTGGACTGTGTGTCCTGGTGGTTGAGTTTTGGACGTCTGAAAATGTCAGACGGATTGACTGTTAACAGTTATTTTTATCGTAAATCGATAATATTATTATTAAAATTGTGACCGGGTCGTCACAATGAGAATCTGTCAGATCCACTTACAAAGCCGCTTGTTCAGCGCAAGCGTGAAGGGCACACTAGGAGCATTGGCATACGGGATGCACCATATTGGCTCTAGTGCAACTGGGAGACTGTTAGAATAGATGCCCTAGAGGCAATCTAGTTTATTATGAACAATAATTGGATAGAATATTCATTGTATTATTTATGGAGATATTTAATTTAATGAAGTCCTTAGATTTACAATTGTGTTGTTCATCTTAAATATCCCTAGTCCATTATACTGATTACATGACAATCATCTATGGACTAGTATGGGTTTGGATTGATATGGAGATATCACAATCCAACACATGGGTATGCACTAGTGGTAGTGGCATACTGGATTGACCCATCTCCAAGAAGGCTACATACTGGTTATGCAAAAGTCACAAGTTCTTCTGGCGGTGACAACGGTATTGTCATCCTTAGACTTGAATTCACTAGATCATCTAGTTGTAGAATATTGTGTTTTGGTAGCGTCAAACGCTACACCGTGACTGGGTAGTCATAAAGGCGCGTATCACACACAATATGAAGCAAGATTAGAGATCGTAGTGATGTAGATGGAATTTTTCCCTCCCACATAACAAGAACAAATATCCACTGCCACTCGAGGGATAGTGCTTATAGAATGTCTGGCCAAACTCAAATAAATCAATATGGGATATTGGTGATATTTGCACGAATAAGTCTATTCTCAGGATCGAGAAACTGCGTATTGGATATACGAGTGTGACTTGTATTTATCGTTTCCAATCTGGATATAGAGACAAATGGATGAGAGAATACTTGCACAAGGTTTACCGAATGACTATTTCTATTAGTTGGGTGGAATGGATGTGTTGCTAGACACCGCTCCATGTTAGTAAATAGTTACTACCAACTAAATGGAAACCTATGGGGTCACACGCCATATGGATTGAACTAGAATTGGGAATTAATTAATATGATTAATTAATTAGAAGGATCAAAATGCAACAACTTGCTAATTTAGTAGAAATAATATGCAAGTGGGACTAATCCGAACTTGAGTAGGATTAGGAGAGAGCCTTTATGTAGTAAACAAAGAGTTGTTTGACTATATCAAGGATGATCATAACTTCCTTCCTACAGACTAATGCTCATAACATTACTTGAGTAGGAGAAAAGCAAGGAGAGAGAAAGACAAATAAAGAGGCCAAAGCCCCTTTTTCGTCCGCCCCTACCCGTCAGCCCAGAGAGGAGGTCGAACCCTCCTCTTGGTCTCCGTTGTGTGATTTCTTCTTCCTCTTCCATCATTCCTAGCTAGCACAAGGATTTGTAGGATCTAGATCTCAATCCTAGGCGTGGATCGACCGTAGAGACACAATAATATTTGTGTTTGAAGTCATCACAGGAGACCAACAAGGTTGATTCATAACAATATTTGTGTTATGAATCATTTACTATCGTTATGAATTCTCTTCCTGTGATCCTTGAAGGGTCTTGATCGGATTAATTATTTTTCATTCCGCTGCGTATCCATGATCACAAAACCCTACACTATTAGACAGCAATTCCCTAGAGTTCTCTTTTGTGACTACACACCTCATCAAGATAGTAACACGATTTTGGCTTCAACAGTTAACACATAATGAGTTAACTACTTACATGTAGTAGCTATATTAGGTAAAAATAAATCTTCCTTAGCCATATTTATACCATCAACCTTGCTAGGATAGTTTTCTGTATTGCACTTCTTTGGACAACCCAAAACTATGGAAATTTCAGCATGATCTAACTCCATCTTAATATCAGCTACCTCAGATGATATAGTTAAACCCAAGGTATTCACTTGCTTCTAATCCAGGTAAAAGAGTGTGGTAAGCCTCGGGAATGCAATATCAGAGGGGCTTAAGATTTTCCAAATTGAACTATGTTTCAATCTCCTAATACACTCAAAATCCATATCATTCAGCGTGCAAGTATTTATCATACTACAGTAAGCAATTAGACCAGATGCAAATCCATCTAACTAAATTCCATAAGAACCATGGTCGATGAACCAGTGACTAGAAATAGATCTCTTACCAGAAGATGTTTTTTTCTCAGTGTAAATCTAATCTCCTTCAAATTTTTTTTCTGAACTCTGGATCTTCTTCCCCTTGTCTGATGTTTGAGCCTCTTTTACCTTCATCATCTTCTTTTGACTACCAATCTGAACATCCTTTTGTTTCCCAGAAGTAGCCACTAGATCTGACTTCTTCTTGCTGGAAGTAGCAGTCTGATCATCTTTTCCTTCTTGCTTTTCTTCTTAGGAGGACATGGTATCTTTGGATCACTGACAGTTCTTGAACTGGAACTGCCACTGATATCTTGAACTTCTTCTTCTCCAACTTTTCTTTTCTTCCCTGAGTTCTTTTGAGCCTCCAGCCATCATGATTCTTTGAGAGGATCTCCGTGAGTTCATATGGTTAGGGTTTTGAAGAGAGAGGCAGGAAAGATAGAAGGGAGAGAGAAAAGAGAGAGGATCAATATTGAAGAGTTCGAGTAAAGGAAGTAAACTAAATATTCCCAAATATTTAAGGAAGTAAAGCGTAAATTTGAAACTCTTGTCGAAAGGAAATAGTATTATACTGATTTGAAAAATATACATTTAAAAATGTAAAAATAATTTTAGGCAATTATCTACAAAGATAACACCCATCATTAGTGATCCATTCATTAAAGTATATAGTTTACAGAATTATATTCAAGGCTTTGAAAAGATTTCATGAACTTGAAAAATTGTTATACTACAAACAAAATTTTCAAGGCTTGGAAAAGTTTTTCAACACTTTGAAAAACTTTTCAAAACATGTAAACACAAATAACTTACCTGATGCTCCCCCTAAACCGGTGCTTCCTTATTCAACATGCCAAGTTCTAATATCAGGGATGAAAATCTATCCTCTGGCAGTGGTTTAGTGAAGATATCTACAAATTGCAAGTTAGTTGGCACAAATGATAAAGATACATCACCTTTCTCCACATGATCTCTAATAAAGTGATGTCTGAAATCAATATGCTTAGTCCTTTAATGTTGTACCAGTTTCTTTGTAATTGAGAAAGCACTAGTGTTGTCACATTTGATAGGAATATCTCTGAACTCATAACCCAGATCTCTCAAATGTTTAGCTATCCACAACATTTGTGAGCAGCAAGCTCCTGCTACTATGATTCAGCTTCTGCTGTTGATAAAGCTACTGAATTTTGCTTTTTAGAATGCCAGCTTATCAGAGATGATCCAAGAAATTGACAGCATCCAGGAGTGCTTTTTCTGTCAACTTTATATCCTACAAAATCAGCATCTAAATAGCCACACAGAGAGAATTTAGACTATTTAGGATACCAAAGCCCCAAGTCTTTGGTACAATTGAGATATCTGAAAATTCTTTTGACAGCAACAAAGTGAGACTCTTTAGGATCAGCTTGGAATTTAGCACACATACAAACACTAAACATAATATTTGGCCAACTTGCAGTAAGATGGAGCAGTGAAGCAATCATACCTTAGAACTCTTTCTGGTTCACACTCTTACCATATTGATCCTTGTCTAAGGATAGTGTAGATCTCATGGGAGTTTTGGCTACCTTGGATGGAGACATATTATACTAGTTCAACAAATCCTTGGTGTACTTATTCAGGTGTAGAAATTCATTTCTTCATTTGATGTACATGAAGCCCAAGAAAGAGATTTAGCTCTCCCATCAAGCTCATCTCATTCCCTGCTCATAAGACTTGAGAAATCCTTGGAAAGAGCATCTGGTAGCACCAAATAGAATATAATAAAAATATACTTGAACTACTAAAATTTCTTTCTCACCTGTCTTTATGAAGAGAGTTTTGTCAACTAAGCCTCGTTTGAAATCATTTTCAAGTAAGAATTTTGACAATCTTTCATACCAAGCTCTTGGAGGTTTTTTAGGCCATAAAGAGCATTTTTCAATCTTATAAACATGATTAGGAAACTCATCACTTTCAAAATCAGAAGGTTGAGCAACATATACTTCTTCTTGGAGATAACCATTTAGAAATGCACATTTAACATCCATCTGAAAAATTCTGATGTTCTTATGTGATGAAAATGCAAGTAACATTCTTATTTCTTGCAACCTGGCTACAGGAGCAAAGGTCTCCTCATAATCTATAATTTCTTCCTGGTTGTAGCCTTGAGCTACTAGTCTTTCATTATTCCTGATAACCTTACCATTTTCATCCAGCTTGTTTCTGAACACCCACATCTTTACAATAACAAACTAATCTTTGGGAGGACGAACCAGATTCCAGAATTTTTTCCTCTCAAATTCATTCAACTCTTTGAATTGCAATGATCCAGTTTACTTCTTTTAGTGCTTCCTTCACATTCTTAGGTTCCACAAGAGACACAAAAGCATTAAAAGCACACAAGTTCTTTAACTAAGATCTTTTTTGTGTACCAGCGGATGGATCAGAAAGGATGTTTTATGTTGGATGAGATGATAGATATTTGAAATTATTTCTTTGTTTCCAGAGTTCTGGTTCTCCAGGAATCTTTTTAAGGCCTTGAGAGCATGATGTAGTGGCTTGAACACTCTGTGTTCCTTGAGGTCCTGATTCAAGGCTTGGAGAGCAACTTTCAAGGCTTTGAAAATCTCTTCTGTTTTCCTGCATGTTATTCTTAGAAGCATTCTTTAGATCTGCTTCATCCTCTAACTCATGCTTCTTCAAGTTTTAGTATGCAAAACCTTCACTTAAAGAACCATCATTGCTTTCATAAAATATAACATGTATGCTTTCCTTAACAAGCTTGGTTCTCTTATTGTAAACTCTGTAAGCTTTGCTAGTCAAATAATAACCAAAAAAAATAACTTCATCACTCCTGACATCAAACTTGCCAAGATTATCCTTACCATTATTGTGAAGACAACAAGTACTGCCAAAAAGTTTGAAATATGAAATATTTGGCTTTCTGCGTTTGAAAAGTTCATAAGGAGTCTTCTTAAAAATAGGCATACTCAGGCATCTGTTCAAAATGTAATTTGCAGTATTAACAGCCTCTACACAAAAAGAATTTGGCAACTTGTTTTCCAAAAGCAATGTCGTAGACATATCCTCAAGATTCACGTTCTTTCTTTCAACTATACCATTTTAATGAGGATTTATAGGAGAAGAAAAGTTGTGGGAAATACCATACTTCGCACAGAATAAATCAAACTTAAGTTGATCAAATTATTTGCCATGATCACTCTTATTGAAACTATTGGCATGTTTTTCAAAGTTTACAACTCCTTGCACAGTTTTGAAAATTCAGACAGTGTCTCGGACTTATCTTCTAAAAAAATTACCCAAGTAAATCTAGAGAAATCATCTACAATAACCAGCATATACTTCTTACCTTTTGGAGTAGGAACTCTCATAGGACCACAGAGATCCATATGAAGCAATTCAATAGGTCTAGTAGGACTTACAAAGTTCTTAGGCTTGAATGAGCTCCTTGTCTGTTTTCCTTGAGCACAAGCATTGCATACCTCCTCATCCTTAGACTTGATGGATGACAAACCTCTGACTAGGTATTTATAGACTAGTTTGTTTAGTTTATTCAAGCTAATGTGTCCAAGATTTCTGTGCCAAAGCTTTGAATCCTCTTTCAAAGCCTTGAGACATTTCAGACATTCCCCTGCAACTTCGTTAGTATTCAAAGAGTAAACATTGTTTGACTTTGGAGCAGTGAGAATGCAATTGCCAAATTTTTCATCTTGCATCACACATTTTTCCTTCTCAAATGTAACCTTATTATCTTTATCACAGAGTTGAGATACACTAAGCATGTTAAACTTTAGACCATCTACAAGATAAACATCTGAAATAAAATTTTCAAAACCATTACAAACTTTATTAATTTTTATGATATTGCATTTTTCTTTGTCACCAAGTGTGATTGTCCCTCCTGATTGTTCTCAGTGAATAAAGAAATCTTGCCACTCATGTGCCTGGAGCAACCACTATCCATAATCCACATGTGTTCTTTGTTCTTTGTGACAACCTGCAAACACCATTCACTGTCTTACCCAGCTATTAGACCAAGTGCAATATTTGGATTCATATTCAGGATCAACCATAATAGGTGGTCTAACCCCTTCTGGAACCCAAATCTGTCTCACCTGTCCCTTAAGATGGAATGGAATAGTGTTCCTCATGATGTGAGGTCCTCTTCTTCTAAAGCGACATGTCATCTTAACAAGACCAATCTTGCCACTGAAAAAAAAACATTTTGGAGAATGTCTGTTACCTGCTTTCATAAAGTTGGTTTTGTTCTTTCTTGGAGAATTTGGATTATATCTATACCAGTTTTGTGGACAGAATGCAAACTTTCCAAGAATCAAGTTGAGATTATGTTCAGAGCCAGAAAGTTTTGTCAAAGCATTCTTAGAGTCTTGAAGTTTCTTAGTCATGAGAGCATTCTGTTCTTCTAGTTCATCATGCTAATCCCTTGAGCAACAAGGTTGTCACTCAAAAGAGAGTTCTCTGTTACAACTTCTTTGACTTGAGTTTTCAAGGCTTTGAAATTGGTTTCCAAAGATTTGAAATCTCTGTCAGTCTTTGCCTGAGAAATTTCAAGATTCTTGTTCTGGCAAACTATTTACAAATTCTCTTTTGCTTGCTCATGAACTTTCTCCTTTAAAAGACTTGATTTCATTTAATTAGTCTTTCTTCATAAAAAACATTGTTTTCAAAATCTCGGAAAGTACATTTGCAGGTTTAGACATTAGACTATTCACCATTACCTCAATGTTATTTTCTGAGCTTTCATCATGTCTTGTCATAAGACATAGGTTGGCTTGATCTTGTTCAGAACCAGATTCACTGAAGAATCGGAGTCACTCCATGAAGGTACCATGGCCTTCTTTCTTCTATCATTGTCCTTCTTTTGAAAATGCTTGCTTTTCTTGTGAGGACAGTCTCTGATCAAATGTCCTGCATCACCACATTCAAAGAAATTCATTAATTTAGACTTATGTCCATGGGAAGAGGACTTACCTTTGTAGTCCTTGCTACTTGAAGGTCTGAATTTGTCTCTGCTGATTTCCTTGCTTATTAAGTTCTTTTTCATCTTGAGAATCCTTGTCAAGGCTTTGAAAATGAGAGCAAAATGATCTTCTTCATAATCTTCTTCTCTTTCAAGGATTTGAGGTTGTTCACTCTCTTTAGCCTTGAGTGCTAGATTCTCGACACTCTCTTGCAGTTCTCCATCACCTTCACTCATGGAGATCTCATGTGTGACTAGATTTCCCTGTAAATCACCTAGTAGTAGAGAGGACAGATCTTGAGCTTCTTCAATGGTTGTAGTATTTGGTTCCCATTTGTCTTTGGAATACTTATCAAAATCATTCTGACTTTCTCTTCATTGGATAATGATTTCCCCAAGGACTCTAGATTGTTGACAATGTCAGTAAATCTCTTGAACATTTCTTTGATGGATTCATCTCCATTCATCCTGAACAGTACATACTGTCTATGGAATATGTTGATCTTGGTTTGATTCACTTGGTTGGTTCCTTCAAAAGTGACCACCAGTTTGTCCTAAATCTCCTTAGCAGTCTTGAAGGTAGATATCTTGTTGAATTCTTCTGAATTCAAAGCACAATATAAAAGATTCATGGCTCTATAATTCTTTGAAAGATTTTCTAATTCAGAAGTAGAGAGAGAGTTTTCAGGTTTGGGAGTTCTAATCCCATAATTTTCTGTGTAGAATATGTGAGGTCCATTATGGATAATGAACCACAGTTCAATGTCCTGATCAATGTTGAACATTTTCACCAAGGCCTTCTAGTGTACATAATTGTTTCCACAAAACATAGGAGGTCTGTTAGCAGATCTTCCGTGTGAGAAACCACCTTCACCAACATTACTCATGATCACAAGATTGTTAGATATGTATAGTGGTACATGCTCTAATACCAATTGAAGAATGTAATGCAGGTATGTAGTTACAGGATCAAATACTCTAGAAGGGGGGTTGAATAGAGTTTAGCAACTTTTGCCAAAGATATGGTTTTTAAAACAATATGAGAAGAACTTGAAGTATTTTAAAGCTTTAAACTCAGTTTCAAAGCTTTGAAACCAAAATAGACAGTTTAAAGTTACTGATATTTTCAAATCTTTGAAAAGCTTTTCAAATCTTTGAACATAAACTTGTTTTGAAGTAGTTTTGAAGATAAGTAAAGAACAGTAAAACAAGACAATAAACACATTGATTTGTTACGAAGTTCTGTCCCATTTGACCTACTCTCTGCCTAAGGGATCTAATCCCTCCAAGATTTCAATAACTTCTTATTTATCAAAATTTAAGCCCTAGATCTCAGGCTAAGAGAATTTATTTACTCTTTTCGAGCCTGTGATTTTTCCTAACCTATCTAGTTACATCTAGCTAATTGATACAATAAGAATCTATGTTTTTCCTCTTGAACAAATCACGAGAACACATGATTAAGTAATATAACATAATTATATACAAATTAAGCTCAGGATGAAGAACACTGTGATGACAGTGAAGCAGTAAAGCTTGAAGTGTTCTTCAGGAATCTGGAATGAATTGAATGATTGAATGACCTCCTTCAATGATAATCCGTGAGAGTGTTTGAACATTTTTGTAATGCTATGTGCTTGTTAATCTCTCTCAGTCTCTTCTTGTCTGTCAATTAGAATTGCAGACTATATAGGGAGCTTCAACAGAAATCCCTAAAAATCCTCCGAAGATCTTTGACTCTCAACAGCTTGCTTCCAACGGCTAGATGCGTGATTTCCTCAATTGATTTTGACCTGATCTTCAATCTACAAGCCTAAGGTAAGTCCAGATAACTTTCCTTAAGAGTAGCATCAAATATGCAGGCCAAATCTGCAACCCTCAAATAAGGAAATTTAGCTAAACCTGCCATACAGAGTTAGCTAACAATCCCTGAAAAATAACATAGGTAAATGATAAGATCAAAGAAAGTTATAACACATAATTAGTTTGTCTTTCATCCAAAATATAGCATGATAAAGTGCAGAAGATTAGAGAATGAACAGGAGTAAGAACTTCCCCTTAGTTCATGTTGTGCAGTTTCAAGGCTTTGAAACCAGTTTCAAAGCTTTGAAAAGAAATTTGAACTTACAAACTTCAAGGTCAAACAACAACGCAACCTGAAAACACGGAAACCCTAGTCTTGTCGCCAGATCTGGAACACCAACTTGCTATTCACAAAGGAGAAACGAAAAATCTGTACAAATCTCTCTCTCTGCGACAGATCCTACTAACAAAACTAACTCTTTTTCTCTCTGAGGCAACGCTTCACAAATATGGTATACGTTTTGTCAAGATAATCAAATCCGGCTTAAATACTAGACACCAGAATTTCAAAAAACCCAAATCCCAAGGAGAAGTTCGAATGACCCAATTTCAAAAGCCCTTTTTCCTCCAACAGTCATAAGGCAGTAGTTTCAAGAAACTCCACGCGCCCATCCACACCGTCAAATGTGTGGATATGCAACTATCCTCTGACATCGGATCAATATCAAAGGACACGTGGCCTCTACGACCTTCCCTATGACCATTGTCATAATTACTACCCTACTAAAAGACTACGGAAATAGCTTTCGCTGATTTATCATCACTAGTGGGCTGCCAAAACGCACTCGAACGTCGCAAGAACTCCAAAGAACAATAAGAGGACTGAAAGATGCGCCTAGTCTTCGTGAAGCTCAGCGCACGCGCCAGGGGGCTAATGTAGACAGTCAAAAATGAAGCACCGGGGTCACTGCCACGTGGACCCATCAGCAAACTACATGTATCCTCACCTCTACGCTCCAGAAGCACAAGTTCATGCTACACCGCACTTCGAGGGATCATGAGATAGGGTCCCTCACACCTCGTCACCTCGCATGGGAGCTAGGGGTTCAAGTGGTTCAGAGGCTGGAATAAGGTCTTTCGCATTTGATTTATGCCGGGATGCAACCAGTACTTGCTGTGGAGACGACTTACTCTACCGTCTTCTTTATATTGGTCTGACGTCATCCATGAAATACCCCAAGGATTTAGGGTACGCCACCTCATAATGGGTTGTGGGGAGTCCGTAAGCCCGCGTGTCTTCCATTGGTTTCCCTAGTATGACTAGTATAATGTGACGATTGCTTGCTGCCATTTGTACCAAATTTATTATGTACTGAATAGCTGAACTGTTGTCAACAAGATATATCTCTCCTCTATGGTTATGATACTACTTATTTCCACCCCTTTCCTCTATCTCTATTGGCCCTTTGATATGTTCATGCACTTGCTATAAGATCGTTAACTCTTGATTAACGGTAATCCGAGCACAATTTCTAAAGCTCCAACGGTACTCCTCCTATTTACCTTCATAAAAAAAGAAAAGATCCATGACGAGCTCGTACAAGGCTGTCAGGGAGCTCGTGCAAGCACCATACTTAGAGAAATCTAGAATATGAGCTCATACGAGCTCAAAACACTCTTTTGTAATCTCCACGAGTTGTGCTTACTCGTGCGAGCTAAAAGAGGAGGAGATCGTACGAGATTGATGGAGATCGCACGAGCTGAAGGTTTAAACTGAGCTTGTACGAGCTCGAATGCAGCTTGCACGAACTGTCTCGAAATTTCATGCGGACTGAAGGGGTGCATAGTGCAATTAGACTTGTACAACATGAAAAACCTGAATCACGCCTAATACGACGTAGGCGTCTGGGAAGGAGGATATTCACACATAAACAAGCAAGTAGATCATTGGATAGCAAGCTCGGAGCAAGGATTTAATCAGTTGTTGAAGATTTACCGTCTGCATCATTCTTCTCATCTTCTTCGTAAATTTAGGAAAAAATTGTATTGCTTAACAAATCTATATCTAGCTAAGCACATCTCGTTGGTTGATTTATGGAGAACCTAGGTTTCTAGCTTGGATAAATTTATGGATTCATCGTTTTGCTTCATGTTTCGTTAAATTAGTTCTATTTCACGTTATTTTATCAATTGTGTTCTTGTTATTATAGAATGAATGGATTGATCAGCCGAATCATGTTAGTTATCTAGGTTGGATGAGCGAAAGTGAGGAAACCTGGATTTGTGAAGAACAAAAATTCTGCAATTCTTTGAGACTAACATGAGATAAGATTTTGAGTGACCATGTGAGAATAGATTTGATTGAACTAGTGAGGTTTGAGTGCATCGTTGGACCGAGAGGACCCGGTGAACGGAATAAGCTAGGAAACTAGAACGTAACTTTAGACGATGGTAGACCGAAAGGACCCATAATTGATCGTTAGGTAAAGTTTTGTTAGATTGACATAAATTCGTAGTGGCGATTATCTGGTTTAATTGAACACGAGTAGTGTGTTTCAAACGTGATCCAAAATTGTCTAAGTGCCATAGGGGATCTATAAATTACATAGTGTTTCTCCATAACCGTTTTCAGACACCTAAAAATCCAAAATGACTAGTTTCGTCGCCAAGTAACCCCAGTCACTTGTTTGGAGGAGACAAGCTTACTTTCAGAATATGTCATCCTTTGTTACATGAAATATTTTAGAATAGTTATTAGTTGAAAATTCACAAGTTATCTTTGTGGGATCGATTTTACCCGGTGCTTCATCGGTACTACTTGACGACCTAGTATACTTTCTAGGGTACGCAATAGTTTCACCTGTGGAACATGAGAAAGATCTCCAATATGTTGTGGAAAAAGACGCAAGAACCTTGTAGATCGGGTAGTATACGATAAGAGCTAGAGAGATTATATGTAGAAGATATGTGAATATATGCAAATACAAGATATGTCAGTCTTGGAGATCCAGTTACCAAAGCCCTTGCTCAGCGTATGTATACAAGCCAAACTAAATCTATATGCATACAAAATTCACCAGATTGATTATAGTGCAAGCCGGAGACTATTGATGTATGCCATAGAGACAATCTATATTGATATATTACCGTGATATATATTTAATGATTAATGCATTTGTTCGTTCTGTTATCTATATGACTATATGGTGATACTAGAATTAAACTGGGACAGTAATCAGAACTGCAATAACCGCCTATATTGGTGTTGTTACATTAACCATCAATGACCAGGTTAGTGAAGAGTCATTTGAGGGTAGTGGAGCTACCATATTGTTGGACACATGCAAGCACTTTTTCTGCCACAACCTGGCCATGCCGTATGACGAATGTGGAAATCCCTAATGTAGCCTCCGAAGCACTGGAATCCCTAGGTCACCAAAAAGCAGTGTACTTTTAGCCTTGTCTTGTGCCTGAGTAGCTGAGATGCTTACATGTGATTTAAGAGTACCTTTTTTCGGTGGGTATGTCCACGCGTTCACGCCTGGTTGGTCATTCTCGGGAACATGTCTCCTCCAGGGAACCAAGTATTTACAATCGGATAACCTAGATTAAATTGGGGTAGGTGGAACTAATAATATTTATGGAAAATGACCATAAACCCCTATATAGTTTACCAATACTACTACTATATTACAGTTAATATAGCCTTCAATTACCCAAATTCTCGTTAAGAAAAGTTAACCCCATTTAATTGGAGGCTATTGAACCCAAAATGTAAATTGAATGGTATTTTTTGAAACAAATAAAACTGTAGGGGAGTTTACTGTCACAAATGGTTAGCTGCATTGGGGTTTAAGGTCATTAATATTTAATATTTTGTGCGGTATTGACACAATATTACATAAGGAATAGTTCCATAAGTTTATCGCCGTGTAGGAAGACAATAGATTATGGGTAATATTAAACACTACATTTATTTATCAAAAAAAACACTACATTTCACGTTTTATTACATGTACTAAAACTAGTCTCGAATTAGTAAATATAGTATTAATTACTCTGCTTACTATAATTAGCCAACTAGCAGCTTATATGGTTAATATTAGGAAAACAAACATGACATAAGTGTATTAAGAAGGTTTGGAAAGTACAACCTCCACCCCTCATGTTCTTTCTACTTTATGTTTTCTATCCATAACTATGTCACTTTGACCGGGTGATTGAGATAGTATATAAAATCTTTTGATAATTGTTTTATGATTTTAAAGAGTAAATGTTAGAATATGTGACTTGAATTAATTTGTAATAACTTGAAAAGTCAAAGGAAAAGAATAGCATGTGATAGTTACCAATTTGGGGTGATTTGTGTTGTAGTCTAAGTCGGCAATTACTTTGGCAGCAAGGTAATTGCTTGCTAGCACTACAACAATAACACCACTGCCACTACTTTGGATATATATATAGGCATAGGTGGCTTTAGTACATAACACATACACACACGGAGAGAGCAAAGGGTAATTTGAGAGTTTAATGTGCGTGTGTCGCAGGTGGGTGCTTCGGGTAGCCGCCGTGGCCGTCACGGCCACGACATGCATTGTAATAGGGTTCTCTTCTCAATAAATATCTGATTCTGGTCGTGGATTAGCTAGCGGGTTCGTTACGAATTCGTTAGTGAACCACGTTAAATATTTGTCTCGTTCTTGTTTCGCTTTCGTCGTTCTTGCTCGAATACCCACACGTTATAACAAACTGGTAACGGAGTTCTGAAACAGGAGTTCTGTTACAACAGTAAAGGATAAATATTACTCTAAGAGACCATGCAAAGATCACCAAATTCTGTAATCGTTTGGATAACTAAAATATCGAGTCAAAATAACCCAACGAACAGTTTTTAAGTAAAGTAGAAAGAACTTGGCAGGATGGGGGTAGTATCATACAATAGGTGTTTGACAAATAGACGACCATATGATCCATTATTTCAAAATACGCGTTGTATTTTGCCTCTTCGTCCTCAAGCTTAATTGGAGAAAAAATGATTTAGAATTCAAACTATTTTTTCAATTAAAACACCTGATACTGATGATATCACATAAATACTGTTATCTCACGTCTGTTTAGTGTAACGTTATAACGAGTAAGAATAAGTTTTTACGTGTGGCAAGTTTCATGTTTCTAAAAAATCCACAATTAAGGAGAGTCCTCTGACTCCTTTCTCTCTCTAAACCTTTCCCCTCCCTTGTGCACTGTTCATCTTCTTCCTTCTCTCCACTCTCCGTTTCTCTGCAACACCCTTCTCTCCGCCTCCCCACCCACTGCATGTGACAGTTTTGGCTTGCTCATACCTCTAAGATGTCAAGCAACTCTTCCTTTCTGTCGGATGGTCTTCTTCCGACCCCTCATCACTTCTTCGAAGGCCCTGAAATCCACATCGGTGATGAAGATGTGGTTCCCGAGCGCCAGATTGTGCGTGAGAAGTCTCTGGTGGCTTATGTGGTTGACCGGCGACCGATTACGGCTGAAGATCTCCAAGAGGCGATTCGCAAGTACTGGCATCTTAGTTGCACGCACCAAATTCAGGTCAAGGCCTGGGAGACCTTTCGGTTCTTTTGGATCGAAGTCCCAGACGATGAGGATCGCTCAGATCTCGCCACCGTTGAGGTCTTCAACATCCTCGGAGCCCTAGTCCTGGTTCGTCAATGGCAATCCGGTGTTGGCTACACAGCAGAATCCTTCACGCATGCACCGATCTGGGTCACTATCAAAGGAGTTCCTTATGACTCCATCAAAGCGGATTTTGCGGAAAAATTGGGATCCATGGCTGGAGAGGTCATTACAGTTCACCCGGAAACAGAAGATGGAGATACACAGTGTTCTATGAAGGTTCTGGTCTCTCTTCCGGTTCAGCAACCTCTCTTCCCTGGGGTCACAGTTACAAATCAGGCAGGGGTCTCCTCTTTTCTACAGTTCAGCTACAGCAATGTTTTCTCGGTCTGCTACCAATGTGGTCGTATTGGACATTCTCAATCTCTCTGCAAGATCTGCGCTTCTCAAGCAATGCATGCCCACAGACTCCGGTTAAATCAGGTTCTGACCCACTTCGATTTTTATGCCATAGCCTTCCCCAATAGGCCTCTTTACTCCTGCTTTCTCCGAGCCATCACCAAAACCAACATTGAAAGAACTACTAGGGTTCATACGGAGTACACATCTGATGGGAGTAGCCTCCAATGTCTCACGGGGCCTAACAACAATTGTTGGTGGATCTTCTGGAGAACCCTAGAATTCTCCAGTTCATCTCCCTCAAGCAGCCGCGCCATCTCGAATCAGTCTCACACTTCACCGACCCACATGCAGGATCAGGATAGTGGGTCAACTGCGGATGATGTTGATGATGATAATGTTGATGATGACAATTCCCAAAACTCTTCGGTGGAGGAGGATCCGAGTGAGCACAGTCCAGAAGGTTCTGCAGCAGATGGGTATGTGGATGATGGAGATGCTTCTCCAAATCACTTGGCTGATGAGGATATGGTCCAAGCGGTGAATAAGAATGTTGATCAAGTTGTTCAAGTTACTTCGGATGAGGTTATGACAGAGGCGGTGCACGAGTCTGGTGAAAATTCCAGAGCCCTGATAGTGACTGTGGATGATTCAGCTTTTGTGAACGATGGTTGGCTCGAGGACGAGTTTGTTCCCCTTTATCCATATCCAGACAATGACTCCCTGGGGTTTGAAGCTAGCTATGACAGCTCCAGCTTTGAAGGATCTCCCCTGTCCTCACACACTCCAATTTCACGTGACTCTGCCTCTTCATCAGGTTCTACTATCTCCCTCTTTCCTTCTAATTTTACTGTTAATTTAGCTTTGTCATCTAGTTTATCTTTTAAACACTTGTTTACTCCCTGGCTTGACACCTCTGTCACTCCTCCTAACTTTTTGCCTCATATCACTGCTTTCTTTCTCCACATTCACTCTTTTCTTATTTATATAATCTGGCTTTCTCAATTTTGCAACCAACACACAAATTTTGTTCCCTTCCCCCTCCCTTCTCTGTCTAAATTTGGCCTTAGCCCCATGGGCAACTTGTTGTCTTGGTCCTCTAGCCCGTCCCCCAGCAGCACTCATAGACCACTCGAAACTCCCCAATCTCGGGCGGGTTCTCTGCTTAGGAGGGCATGCTGCTCCCAAAACACGGGCTCCACGCAGGCGGCTCCTAAGCCAGCCTTTCGTTGTGGTTTCGACCGAGAATTCAGACGGCTCCTTAGAGTAGAGGGATTCCCACTAGGGCCTGAGTTTCACAGCGACTCAGACAGCACTGTTAGTGTGGAATCCCCCCCTCAATCCCCTCCGCCTCAATTACCCCCTCCCATCTCTCGTAAACGTAAAGGAGGGCCTCTACTAGAACACCCCCCCCCAAAAAAAAAGGAAGGCTCTCTGCAGCCAACTCACTCACCGGCATGAAACGGGCAGCTTCCTCGACTCCAGTGGTGGAGAGCATCCCATGTAAGTGTCGCATTTTATCCTTCTCTTCTTTTTACAACTTCTACCCTTCTTTTACAAACCCACTCTACTCTTATAAAATTTATTCCTCCTTGCATGTTTCTACTTTACTACGATACCACTGTGGGTTCCCCGTGGCTGACCCTACTCAGCCACGGCGATCGCCATGACGCTTTTAGCATTGAATTGTCGAGGGCTAGGGAAACCCTTGACAATTCATACCCTTCGCCGCTATGCCCTCGAATACCACCCACACCTTATGTTCCTTAGTGAAACCAAATTACCTTTTATGCAAGCTGCGGCAATAACACATAAATGGGGTTTCATATCCTCTGAGGGGGTTGACGCTCTCGGTTCTAAAGGTGGGCTCATTGTCACTTGGAAACCCTCCGTTTCCTTTCCTCCCATCTTTAAAGACAAACACATTATCCTGGGTCAGTTTACCTCCACACTTGGCTCTTTCCACATTGCTTGCATCTGTGGATCCCCATTCCTCTCCGAGCGACCATCAGTCTGGGCTAAGATAAAACACTTATTATCTTCCCTTAATGGTCCTCTCCTATGCTTGGGCGATTTCAATCAAGTGTTAGGGTGCTGTGACAAACGGGGCCCGCACAGCAATTCTACCCCAGGGACAGCTCGTTTTAAGCGTCTTCTTACGCAGCTGGGTTTATTTGAACTATATCACCGTGGAAGCTTCTTTACCTGGTGTAACAATAGACCCCCGCCTTACACCACGTATGAAAGGCTTGACCGCGGTTTCATTAACACTGCATGGTCATCCCTCTACCCACAATCTTACCTGTTAAACCTCCCTATCGTTGCGTCTGACCATGGCGCCACTATTACTTTTATCCGGGGGGGCCAAGCGCTGAAAAGTCTCCATTCCGCTTCGAGGCCTACTGGCTTCGTCACATGGAATGTAAGGACATTATCCACCACTGCTGGAACACCTATGTGTCCGGATCCCCGAGCTTCCAAGTAACTTGTCATCTCAAGATTCTCCGGGGTCAACTCCGCCAATGGAGCAAAGAAGGGATTGGAAACTTAAGTCGCCAGATTCGACAAATGCAAGACAAGCTTCAGACTCTCTCGGCTCGCTCAGACCCTGACTACATGGAGGAGCTAAGCTGCCGAAGCGAGCTCGAAAATCTCCTCTCACAAGAAGAACAATACTGGGCCCAGAGAGCTAAGATCAGATGGCTTCAAGAGGGTGACCGTAATACTAAGTATTTCCAGAATGCTTACCGCTTGCGGAAAGGCCGCACACGATGGCCACTCTGATTTCCCCGTCAGGGCAAGAGGTCTCTAGCACTGAGGATATAGCCAACCTCTTTGTGCATCATTTTTCCCGCCTCTTCCAAGGAAACACTTGCACCGGCACGCAGGCCACCATCAATTCATGGAAAGTGTGGGATTCCTTCCATACCCGACTCTCGGAGCATCACCTTCGTCTCCTTAATTTCCCCTCCACGGCTGAGGAAGTCCGTACTGCTGTCTTTGATCTTGGACCATACAAAGCCCCAGGTCCTAATGGCTACCCACCGTGTTTCTTCCAAGCATCATGGGATATTTTCGGTCCTGACATCACTCGTGCTGTTCTCTCTTTCCTAAACTCCGGCCACCTTCTCAAAGAATGGAATCGTACCTACTTAACCCTGATTCCTAAAAACCCTACCCCTCGCACCACATCGGATTTCCGACCTATTAGCCTTTGCAACACTACATACAAAATCATCTCTAAAGTCCTTGTCAACAGACTTAAGCTTATCCTCCCTGATATTATCTCACCACAGCAGTCTGCCTTCGTTCCCGGTTGCTCTATCTCTGACAACACTCTTATTGCAAATGAAATATTTGCCAAAATTCGAAGCCAATACTCAGGGCCCCACTTTGCAGCCTTAAAACTGGACATGAGTAAAGCTTTCGACAGAGTCAATTGGCAGTTCCTGTTCAAATGTCTCCCCCATATAGACTTCCCACCATTCTGGATCACCCTCATCAAGGAATGCGTCGCCACGGTCTCCTATTCTTGTTTAATAAACGGGACAGAAAGTGCGCACTTCCAACCCAACTCAAGACTCCGGCAAGGAGATCCTCTCTCCCCCTACCTATTCATCATCTACCTGGAAGCCCTTTCCTCCCACCTCCAACACCTAGACTCTACTGGCTTGGTTCCCGGCATCAAGCTGTGTCGCTCAAGCCCTCCCCTATCTCATCTATTCTTTGCGGACGACTGTTTGATCTTCTTTAAACCCACACTGGCTTCTTGTGACGCCTTACACTCAACCTTGGATGATTTCTGCCAAGTTTCAGGGCAACAGCTGAATCTGGAAAAATCCACTCTCCATTTCAGCCCCTCTATACCACAGGACCTGCGCCTCTTTTACAGCTCGCGTCTCCTTATCCAACATTCCCCTCTCCAAACAACCTACCTTGGGTTGCCCATAGGGAAGGATAAAAACAAAACCAGTGCATGCTCCTTCATCCTTGACAAGATTCAAAATAAAGTTGAATCTTGAAACTCCAAGCTCCTCAATCTAGCTGGTCGTCTCATCCTTGCCAAATCCATTCTCTCTACCTACCACTCCTACATGGGTTCCTCCGTCTACCTTCCCCTGACCACGCACAGATCCATCACCCGCTCTATTACTTCTTTTGTCTCCAATCCTAAACACCACCATTCTCCCAATTACATCCCCCCACGGCTTATTGGAAGTCCAAAGCTGATGGAGGCCTTGGTCTGCGAGACTCCTCTCGCTTAAATTGGGCCCTGCTGGCCGCTAAGAGTTGGGCCTTAAGCACACGACTTCACGCCCTGGCCTCACAATCCTTCTCCCCAAGTACGGATCCTCATCCCCGCTGCAACCTTTTGCATTCTCTTTCCGCTCAAATTCCTCATGGGCTTGGAAAAGTATTGCTTATGCGGCCAAAATACTGCAGCAAGGTTTCATCTGGCAAATTGGTAGTGGGAAGGAAATAAACTTTGGCTCTGACCGATGGATCCCTGGCCTAATAACCAGCCTCTCAGCTTTCCTCCACAAGCCTGACCTTAATTCTTTCAAAGTAGCAGATTTCCTCCTCACATCTGATTCCACCCAGGCTTGGGATATCCACAAACTCAATCACTTCCTCCCCACTTTCTTGGTGCATATGATCTCAGCTATTCAGCTCTTTCCCCCTTGCACGCCAGACATAATTGTTTGGCCATACACGAGGACGGGAGCCTATACAGTCCGCTCTGGTTACAATTTCCTACAAACCACCGAGACCATGACCCTCTATCCGGCCGGTTACTTCACTACTCTCACTCAGAACTACCGGGACCCCGTCTGGGGAAAGTTGTGGGGCCTTCCGCTCTCTCCAAAACTTCTCATTTTTCTCTGGAAGATACTGCATAATGGTCTTCCTACCAATGCCACAAGGGCCTCGCACTCCCCCAATCTGGATAGCCAATGCCCTACTTGCCATTCAGAAACAGAAACATCCCATCATCTATTCCTCTCATGTCCTTCTGTCCGGAGGGTATGGCTACAAGCCCCTCATCCCATACCAGCACTGTTTCATCACATCAGTAACCTTCCGGCCTCCACTTGGCTACGTGACACACTGCTCCACTACGCACAAGATAACCACAACCTTTGGCACCTCACTGCCTTCCTTTGGGCAATTTGGAAAGTCCGCAACGCGCTGGTTTTCAATTCCACACCTTGGACCAGCTCGCAAGTGCACGTGTTCCACCGACAACACTTTCAGGAGTTGTTTCTTGCCCACGCAAGAACAGACAGGTCAGGACAACCTCCCCAACCCACGGGAAACGCAGCTCACTCTTGCATTCTCCACCAGCAACTGCCGCAAAATCATGCAGCCCCGCGAAGATGCACACTTCAAGTTGACGGAGCATGGAAATCACAGCATCTGTTTGCCGGAGTGGGTATCCTACTACAGCAGGAACAGGGAGTCTCTCAATCCTTCAAATTTCGACGGAAAACTTGCTCTCCTCTCCAGACAGAATTACTTGCTATCTATTATGCTATTCTAGTTGCTATACATCTAAACTACACACACATTACTATATTGTCAGACTGTCTCACAGCTCTTGTTCAATTGCAGAGACGTGAGAGCTTCGCCTACGGAGACGAGCCGATAGCCACTCTCATCTACCAGGAGGTCACTAAGCTTGCTTTTTGTCAGCTCCAGAAAGTCCCTAGAGCGGATGTTTCCAGCGCACACGCACTCGCCAGAGAGGCTCTTTCCTCTACATATGCTTCAGCCCCTCTCTAGCTTGAGTTTTTTTGGTTCTATCTTGTATTAGGTTGTGCTGCTGTTTTGTTGGAGTTGTTTGTATATAGGTAGTGTTGCTTGCGTATATCCCCTCCTGGTTATGTACCTATTGTATCATCGGCCCGCTCCGTTTTTACTTTAATGAAATTCTGCACGTTATGAAAAAAAAAATTACGTGTGAATAAGATTAAAATAACATCTTTTGACTCGTAAGAAAGTGAAAAGAAGGAAGAGAATAACATCCAACTATAATTGTCTCTTGTGTTCAAAATTGAATTTATTTTATACTGCTACTTCTTAATTACCTGTGCCAATTAAATGAAGAAGTAACAAATTACTGGTCGTAGTTGTAGTAAATGATGGACAGTGAAGAAGAGGCGGGGTTGGTCTAAAGGCTGTGTGCATGCATCGGCATGGTGGACAAGTGTGTGAAACGAGGTTAAAGGAGAGGCCAATTTGGTCAAACAATAACGCACCCCCCACAACCTTCTCCTCCACCCTTTCGCCAAAATTCTTCCCCCCTCCTGTCAGCAGCTCCGGATCTTTCGCAACCTTTTGTTTCCTGACAAAATTTTATATTGTCGCTCCCTGCCAAAAATCACCACCCTCGGTTTCTATATGTATAATCACTATTTTATCAGCATCAACACGTACTTCATTAGATATAGTCACTTTATTAGAATTGTTTACATAATCGACGAGATAAAAGAAGAACATTACTTGGGTACCAAATGAAACAAACAACATTTTGATACTGATGTAAGATTTGTTGAGGAATGGAAAAGTTAATATTTTCACCATTACCCTTAATCTCAAGTTTGATGTTACTAATCATAATTGCTTTAAAAAGTTCAAATTAACCTTTAATAACAAATTTCACGAGGAAACACTTGAAATTGAAAATTATATTGATCGAATTTGAAACATACACACATCAGTGTGAAATTATTAAAATTGTGCTCTATGCTTTTGAAAAACTAAGTGAATACATTCAACAAATGGTTTACTAGTATCAGTTTGTTCACTCTCTTTCTCACATTCTGACTTTTTAATTCATATTAGGTTATTTGATCGGATGATTTGGGTAGCAAAATAATAAATTTTTTATATTTTTTTCGTGTATTACAGAGCAATTTTTACTGTACAACATTATGAAAATATTATAAAAAATAACATCATATTGATATCTAAATCAACGGGTCAAAGTGATCATGTGAATAATGATAAAAGTCAACTTGGGTAGAAAGAGATGGAACATCGTGGTAGCGTTTTTTGTTCCTGTTCGTTTAGAAGATCTCCATAAAGGTAAAAAGATACTTCACCTCCCTCAAGTTTGATACAAGGACACTATCACCCCTTTTTTGAAAAATGACATTTTTACTCATTTTGTCTCGAATTTAGAATATTCACACTCTCTAATTGTGGGATCGTCAGTTCGCCACCACTGAGCGGTTATTCGTACTGTAATACTTTTAGGGAAAATTTCATTTTTTTAGAGTACTAGTTTATAACCAGTGTCCGAGGACACGACCACAAAACAAGTATGATAATTCCTTAAAGTTGAATGTCTGAGATTGTATTATTATGAAGTATTTGGTTATTAGAACATGGTGGGAATCTATTCCACATGTCACATTTTTTGGGATATCTTATTTCCCATAGCAGCTTATTATGTAGACTAGTGCATATCCCGTGCCCGAGGGCACGATCATAGAAAGAAAAAAAATGATAATTGCACAAGTTTGAATGACTGCGATTATCTTATTATAAATTATTTGATCTTTAGAATATGGTGGGGATAAGTTATTCCACATGTCATATTTTGGGTGATATCTTATTCCTCATAACGACTTATTATTTAGATGACTAGAAAATGACCTGTGCCCGTAGGGCACTCACAATAGATAGACTTATTAATTAAATTTATTAAAATAAACTAGAAAATGACTCGTGCCCGTAGGAAAATCACAATAGATATTATCCGACTTATTAAATTTATTGAAATAAATTGAGATGATAAATGAATTAGAATTTATTTATTTTCGTGTCAATAGATAATTAAAGATTACCTCAAAAAGTTCTTTCAAAAAAAAATTACCTCAAAATTAGCTTAAGATTAACCAACTTGATTCTTTTAACTTGTCTAAGAAAAAGAAATGATCAATCAAATCAACGCACCAAAATGTCTCAAAACATTTTTAGGGAGTGGATGGATATGATCTTTTCATTGATATTTGGGTAAAAGACAAAAACTACCCCTCGAGTATGGGTTATATACAAAAACAACCTTCGTGTTCGGAGATATACAAAAACCACCCCTGTCAGAGTTAGTGGCTAACGGCACACTAACGAAGGAATTAAAAGACGAAACACCCTTAAAATTTTAAAAAATTACCCGCTATAATTACCAACTCCTCACTTCTCCTCCCGATTTCCTAACTCTAAACCATCTTCTCTTCCTCCTCCTCTCCCACTCATATGAAAACCCTAGACGCAACCACCACCACATCCATCCTCTACACCTTGTTTCGCTCTCTCCTCCTCCTTATCTTTCTAACATATCTCCCTCCACAACACTCATTCACCTCCAGATCGTGACCCCCTCACAAAGTCGATGACCCAATGGCTATGGCAGTCTTCTGGAAAAATCGACGGCGACCTTGGGTGCCTCGGTAAGAAGAAGAGGAATCTCCCTGGAATATCATATGCATGAGGAATCTCTCCCTCCATTTCTATTATAGCGTTGAAATCCATAAGTCATCGCCCAAATACGGGCTTCGGCTTCGTCCTCTCCTTCTGCAAGACTCACCCAGATGTAGCCGCCTTCTTCTCCCTCCCCTTTCTTCTTCATCTCCCTCCTCATTGTCTCTCTTCTCTCGCTCAAGGTCGTCGTTGATGAGGTCGTCGCGGTCGAAGAGGCGGAGAATTGTGGCGGAGGTGAGATCTTTATTGGGGTTAATTGGTGATTGGTTACAAACCAACCATGGATCTGGGTTTCAAAGCTGCAATAGAAATCGAGGTTGTGTTCTCGAGGTCAACAACTTGTTCTCAAGGTTGTGCTTTGGTCGAGTATGGTTAATTTGAAGCTTTTGTATTTAGAAGCTTGTTCTCAACCTGTGTTCTCTGTGTAGCATTTTCTTGAATTTCTTGTTTCACATGCTTGTGTTGTGTTTGGGGATGAATTTGGTAGATTTGTGCTTCGATTGACTTTCAGTGGAGTTAGTGACTAGTTGTTTGAGTTTCTCGAATTGAAACGAAGTCAAGTTCAAGGAGGCTCTGCTGTGGTGTGTAAGGGTTGGTAAAAATGAAGTTTCCATCTTCTCAGACAGTGAGCTGGTCTCTCTATATCAAGCTATGAAGGAGTTGTATAACCCAGATATGTTTTAGCAAATTTTCTATAATTTTTGTTGTGCGAGAGTTGTGTTTAGCTCTGGCGATTGAAAAAGTATACTTTATATCTTCATAAACTGACTGGAGGAGATTCGGTGGTAACCGTAGTGTGGGTATTGTTAATGTTTTTTGCGGAGATTCGGTGGCGTTGCAAGAACACCAAGAACATCGAGAACAAAAACAAAATAAACAAAAATTACAAATAGGGACAAAATGGTCATTGAAAAGTCATATTGCACCCCTCTGCTAACTGAAATGAACAGAAGGGTGCTTTTCGTCTAACGTCCATCCACTGACAGGGATAGTTTTTGTCTCGACATGGGTGAATTTTGTATATCCCCGAACACGATTAGTGTTTTTGTATACACCCCATATTCGAGGGGTAGTTTTTGTCTCTTAACCTTGATATTTTTTGGAGGGAAACACCTAATTGATTTATTATATAGATTATTGTCGCAGACCAGGTAGTGTCAGAAAAGAAAAGGAGGGGTTACTGCGTCTTTAAATCTAACTTCAGGGGATGAAAGTGTGTGTTACCCTCTCCATAAACATTTTACATGATTTTGACTATGAGCTAGGAACACGGTCTGTAGAAAAAAATAAAGAAAATTACACGAACGAAGTCTTTCTTCTTTCTCTCTCTGCTGCTGTCTCTCTGTCCCTCTGGTTTTACGCCGGATGGCAGATTGAACCGCCCCTTTCCACCCATTATATCCCTCCACCTGCACCTCCTCCTCCTCCTTCCTCTTCTTCCTCATTCTCTCTCTCTCTCTCTCTCATTCTCTTCCCATATCCTCTCTACAATACACCTCTTCCTTCTCCTCCTCTCTATCAGATCACTGTTACTGGGTTCTTCATCTTTGCATGCACTAATTGCTTCGATTCCGGCGTCCTCGAGCACCATCTCTCTGAACAACCCATGATTAGTAAGGTGGGTACCCAATTTCTCCATTTGCATGCTCCTTTTTTATTCTTTTCATTCCTTCAAATGATGTGTGTTGGTTCTCTCTTTGTTTTTATCCACTCCAGGTGTTTGTGTACAAACTCCGATAGATAGATAGATAGACAGAGACACAAAATCTGATTTGATGGGTCCGGAGAATAGTAACAGTAACAGCAACTGGCTCTCCTTCTCCTTGTCCCCGGCGGAGATGCTCACTTCCACCACCAAGCTCGCCGCCCCCTACGGCGCCTCCTCCTCCTCCCCTGACCCTGAAACTACTACACACAACAACAACAACAACAGCTATTACTTCACGGACAACTTCTATGCAAACGGTACCCAATATATACCCATTATAATTCCTTTTAGTTTCTCTGTATAAGTGAATTTAGGGAGTCGGTGACGCTATAAAAATCAAGTCCCAATAACCAAACGGGACCCGCCATTTCCGGATTGATGATTCATTATTTTCTAGTCTAGATTCAGTTACGAACTGTATGTCATCATCCATCGAGTTACTGAGTTAGTTGCAACCGAGTCATTCAATTTCTCTCTTCTTTTGTTTTGGATGTTTCTGCAGATTGGGAAAATAGCACCAGCAATAAATTCCAATCCCTTTACATGGAGAGCCACCATCAAAACCACCCGGTTCCGAAGCTGGAGGACTTTCTCGGCGGCGATTCGGCGTTGGTCCGGTACACAGACAGCCAGACGGATACACAGGACTCGTCGCTGACTCACATGTATGAACATGGTGCACCCGGGTCGGGTTACTACAATACCATCCCAGAAGTTAATGGGTTCCAAGCGTTTTCGAACAACTCCGGGTCCGAAGTTGACGATTCGGCTTCTATGGGTCGGGTTCAACTCGCTTGTGCCGAGTTCGCCGGTGGTCAATCGGTTGAGTCCGCTAATGAGTTGGCGGCGTTAGCTCGGTGTCCCACCGGTGCGTTGTCTCTAGGTGTGAACAATAACCATGGCTCCGAGAAGGCTCTTGTTCCGGTTGAATCGAATAGTTGTAAGAAGATTAGTGATACATTTGGGATTAGGACATCAATTTATAGGGGAGTCACTAGGTATATTCTCTCGATCTGTCCTTATAATTTATTGTTACTGGTTTTTAAACTGTTGTTTTCGGGTGCTACCAGTTTCCTATCTTTGTCCCCAATTTGACTTTTCCACTCGTAATTGGTCATCACTTGACCCAGTGATTTGGATAGCAATGTAATGCGCTTGTTTGATAATATCTGCGACACCATGAAAAGTTTATCAAAAAATCGTATCGTTTTGCTATCTAAATCACCGCGTCAAAGTGACTAATGAATAATGATGACAGTCAAATTGGGGACAGAGCGAACATAGCGGTATTCGTGTATGAATTGCTTAATGGGTGTGACGGACCTGTTATTTATGTTAATGCAGGCATAGATGGACGGGGAGATTTGAAGCGCATTTGTGGGACAACAGCTGTAGAAGAGAGGGTCAAGCCAGAAAAGGACGTCAAGGTACTTTTTCTTTTTCTCTTTTGTTGGAAAATATGAATTGCACACGAGAACGGGTGTAATCGGGGATGACCAATTGCATTGCTATTCTCGTTTTCTAGTTGTAACGGTTTTTAATCGTGTAATTTGGAGTTTCTTTGTTAAGACAAGAGCATATGAGTAACATTTTCGAAGCATTTGTTATATATGATTAGTAGTAGTGAATTCAGAATGAAGTACTAAAACTCACGTTGAGGTTTAAAACATTAGAAGTTATACTGATAGAGAATCTTATTTTTATATACACTAGGCTACTAGAACATCATTTATAATTTTTAACTACCACGTAAATGCCACACCCAAGGTTTCTTGGTCATGAGCATACCCATTTGTTACTACTAGGGCAGCCATCAAACTCTTGCAATACATTAACATTAGTGAGTGCATATCAGCATGTGTAGGTAATTTAGTGACATTAGTTGAGAGGATATGAGATGAGAAGGTTTTTGGTGCTGCAAGAGTTAATGAGGTGGTGTTTCGCAAAAGTATCATGACCAATTTTGCTTACTCTACGCACTAAGTTGTGCTCTGATACTCGTTGATGCCCCATCTCAACATTCTTGGAGCAGGAAATAATTTTCTGAAATTGGGACAAGTTTTGAGTAGCCGAGGGAAACCATCCTGCTTTTAAACCTTTTTACGTCTTTGATGTATGAGTTTTCATGCGGGATTTCGCCATGCAACTATCCATAGTATTTCTTTTTGTAAAACTATGTTACATTTGTCTTTGTACATCGCATATGCCTTACTATTAAAGTGCTTCAAATTACTTCCAAAAAAACGAAAGTGCTTCAAATTGCACCCAAAAAAGGTGCTTCACCTCGACTTCTTCTTCTTCTTATTATTATTATTATTATTATTATTATTATTATTATTATTATTATTATTATTATTATTATTATTATTATTATTATTATTTGCCATGTTTCAGACTACTTTTTTTTTTTTGTCATCATACAAATAATCCTAATCTAACCTACAGTACTCTGCTAGCTAAGTGGTAGAGCGCTTAAAGCCACTGGATGACCTCCCGAGTTCGAATATGAGAATAAATATTATTCTCCTAAAAAGACCTACACTACCCCGAGTTCAAACTTGAGACTTGGGATGAACTGCCTTGGGCCCTAACCACTGGGCTAAATGGCTTGTTCGTTTGAGACTTTTAATTGTTGAAATGCTCATTTTTGTCATAGCATGTTTACTTTCAATCCTATCAAGGGTAACGGTGCTGGAAGCTTGTGTAGCAAAAAAAACATAAAATAGAAGTAGAAAAAAGGTTCCATTAAGAAAAACAGGTGGGTGGGAGGTTGTATTTCCATCACTCTAATTAGACTTTACTAGGATGATTGATTGACTGATATACATGTCTCTGCAGTTGTACTTGTAACTCTGATTTGTTCATTTCTAACATTAATGTGATCTGATAACATGAGCCGTCATTTCTTTGTATTCCTCTGAGGTCCTCTGCATTTTCGTTGCATTCAACTTCTAGGTCATCAAGTGTGATTGTTGCACTTTAGTCCTTCTGTTCATGTTTTGAATTCTGAGGTCACAATAGAGAGGGTCCCAAAGTGACTCATCTCTCTTATCTTACAAACTCTTGCTAGACATTGAAATCTGAACACAAGCCCCAAAACTCTGAAAATTTCATCAGATTGCTTTTACTTTAGTAAGCTTTTCCTTTACAGAAAAATGGCTCTCTCTCTATGGTCTTGACCAAAAAGTCACCCAATTGAACTAGTCCCCCACTGTTTTTTCAGGAACAATCATGGAATAGTTAAAACTAAAATGTAGTTATTATGTTAATCACCCCATAAGTTATGTTTAAAGATCAATTCGACCGAAGTATATTAATGCTGTCGGATCAATGAAAATTCATGGTAGAAGGTTTTTAATTTGAAGGCATTTGCATTAAAATTTTGTATTTAAGTCGGTGGGAGAGCTAACAAAATCTGATATTCTGTTCATCCAATGCCTCAGAATTCACACTAAATTTAAGGTCAAGTTGAATAAAGTAGATTATGTACACCAATCCACCTCTAACTTGCACATGCTACAGAGTTCCCATGGCTTTATTTATTGTTCTTTATCAAGTTTGGCTCATTAGGATGAGATCTTTGACTATTCCTTAAACTAATGCGAGTTTCTCCCCGTGTTGCATGATTTCTGGAACACTCGGATATTTCTGTTCATGGTCGATGCGATATTGTTTCTTCAGTATATCTTGGTAAGTATCTTTTCATTACTCTAGCGGATTGGTATTTACTTTCTCATTTTTTTTTTTTTTTTTTAATTAGGCGTTGCATTCTTTGTTTAAAAATCAGGTGGATATGACAAGGAAGACAAGGCTGCGAGGGCGTATGATTTGGCAGCTCTAAAATACTGGGGTTCTAGTGCGACTACTAATTTTCCGGTAATAGATTAAAACACATTTTTAAGCTGTCTCGTGTAGCTCATTAATGGAGTTATGTGAACTGAGATGGGGCTTGTTTGGTTATTTCTAAGGTCTCAAGCTACTCCAAAGAACTAGAGGAGATGAAAACAATGACCAAGCAAGAGTTCATCGCCTCACTGAGAAGGTCCGGTGACGTTCCTTCTAATCTTATGGTAACCTAATTCCACGTGCTAGTGTATAATGCTGAAATGCTGATGATTCGATTTTGAACTTTCAGGAAAAGTAGCGGATTTTCAAGGGGAGCATCCATCTATAGGGGCGTAACAAGGTTTGACAATTCTCCTGATCAATATATGCATTTTTCACGTTAAGGCTCCGTTTGGTTGGTGTTAAAATATTTTCCTGTGAAATGTTTTCTCTTGTTTTGGTGTTTTGGTGCTGTTTGGTTGGAGGTAAAATGTTTTCCTACAGAATGTTTTCCCGCAAGTGATGTAAAATTATTTATACATTTCAAATCTGTAAGCCATTTTCCGGAGAGTGAAGGACCACTACAACAACTCATACTAACACCTCCACCACCAATAACCATCACTGCCACCCACCTTCACCGCCACCCATCACTGCCAGTGCCGTCACATGCCCACTGTTTTGGCAAGTGTCAACCAAACACAAGAAAATAACTGCAGAGAAAACCTTTTCACACAATATTTTACGCGTAGAATATTTTCCCTGTGAAACATTTTATTAAGAACCAAACTGGGCCTAAATGTCTTTCATAAGGTTGTTCCTGAATCCCGACATAAGTACTTGATGTTTGTACAGACATCATCAACAAGGTCGATGGCAAGCTAGGATAGGTCGTGTTGCCGGCAACAAAGATTTATACCTCGGAACATTTGGTAATAATTTTTCCCGGGTTATTATTGGTTATTACGTAATGCAGGCTTCTTGACAACTTAATAAAACTGATACGTTTGTTTCAGCGACGGAAGAGGAAGCAGCGGAGGCATACGACATAGCGGCGATAAAGTTTAGGGGTATGAATGCAGTAACCAACTTTGAGATGAACCGGTACGACGTTGAAGCCATTATGAAGAGTAATCTCCCTATTGGTGGAGCTGCAAAGAGGTTGAAGCTCTCGCTCGACTCAGAACAGTCTTCGTCTCTGAACACTGATCAGCAGCCCCAGTGCAGCAGCGGAAGCAATGGAAGCACCAACATAGACTTCTCCACTGTCCAGCCGCTCGCTACAATTCCATCTGGATTCTCTAACATGGTAACTCCAATGAATTTCTTGCAACCGTCGCAGGAGTTTTATGTTTGGCCAAACCAGTCATATTAACAGATAGAGACTGCTAGGTAGTTCTCTTGAGCTGTGATGTCATCTAAATCTGACTTCAGGTTGACCTAATGTAGTGTTTGGTTAGGAGTGACTTTGTTGAGTTTAAAGATATGTCTGTTGAATGTGGAAGCTTGATTTACCGAAACATAAACGTTGAGGGTCCTGTAACTATTTCATCTGCAGTAGGTTTAAGAGATTTATGTTGTGAACATGCCTGGGGTAGAAGGTTTTGTAATACTCCAAATTGGTATCGTTTTGATAATCTGTGTAAATGTTGTGATTCCTTTGCTATGATTTTTTGAGTCTTGTCCGGTCAACAATTCCTCGCGGTTTTCATGAAAACAGCCCACAGTGGTCAATATTCTGACCTCTGGTGATGGCTGGGCATTGAGATTTTGGTTTGCAGCCGTGGCCGTTTGGTAGGGGGTTTCGACAAACAAGTAAGAATTCTACCAAGGTCTTGCGTATCTGGATGTCCTCTCTAAACGTGCATGGTAATGCAGAGTATCGTTGACCACGCCGAATCAAGTAGGATTATGCCGCTTTAGAGCCTTGGGGATTCCTATCAAATCTGCTTCCGCGTGCCTGTCTTTGTGTCTGGTGTTCGTATTATTTCAAACCCTTCTTCCCTGGGCCTGTCTCTGTGTCTGGTGTTCGTATTATTTCAAACCCTTCTTCCCTGGGCAGGAGGCATGTTCGTACGTGAGCATTTTCTGAAGGTATCTCTATCTCACCTAACTCCATTGCAAACTTTTTGGTTGAGACGTTCTACCATGCAATCAGATTGCACAAATGCAAATTCTTAGTTAGAGATGGTAATGAGCCGGGTTTGCGTAAATTTTTGGCAAACCTACCGGACCTGAGCTAAAACCCAAATAATCTGACACCAGTTTACACCTGAAATTTAAGACACGAAACTCTCATATACCCGGTAATATACATGTGCAATACTACCCGGACCCAACCTTACCCTAGCTTGTCTGATTTCCCACATTCATACAGGGTCGTCGTGAGACTGAGACGCTTTGGCCAAATTTAAAAAGTGGGGCCTAATTCTTATACTTATCTCAAAAATTAATAGACAGGAGAACAACTTTTTAACCCCTCTAATATATATCAAAATAATTAATCAAAATACAGTTAGGGTGGTAGCTCAAGTGGTAGAGCATTGGAAGTCCTTGCAGAGGTGGGTTCGAACCTGGTTGACGACAAAAATCATTTCTCAAAAATATATATATATATATATATATATATATATATATATATATATATATATATATATATTGATTAGAGTTTTCCGTTCACTAATTAATAGGATATGTTTTTAATATTGTGTCTTCTTCTTCATCTATGAGGCATGTCTGACTGACTGCTATTACCTATTTAGATACTGAACCTCATAATTTTTCTCAAGCAAACTGGTTCTCATTGGCAGCAAGCATTGGTGGATGAGTGAACAACTCTCCTATATAACAAGACTTGGTCTATGGTGCCTCCTCCTAATAGATATCCAATTGGTTCGAAGTGGGTGCACAAGATCAAGAGAGGTGCATTTGGGAAGATGTAAAGGTATATGGCTAGAGATATGCTATACATAGTCCCACCACAATTAGTTTGGTATTGACATTGAAATTGTTTAGAAAATGGTGCATTTGGCAGTTAGATATGTCAAATTTTTTCATGTACAACTTGACGAAGAAGTTTACATGGTGCATCCTGAAGGGTTTGTGCATCCTCAGTTTCCATCATATGAGTGCAAGGTCCAAAAGTCTTTGTATGGATTAAAACAAGCTCCCAGGGCTTTGTATTAGAAGTTATCTATACTCTTGTTAACTCAAAGCTTTGTTGCAAGTGCAACTGATTCTTGCTTATTTTTCCTCCAGACAGCTGCAGATATTACACTAATACTGTTATATGTGTATGATATACTAGTAATAGGTAGCGATGCACAATTTAGACAACCTTAGACTGAATGACGAAGGTGTTTCCTCTAAAAGAAATGGGTACTCTACATTACTTTCTAGCCATTGAAGTAATCTATGATGATACTGGTGTAATTCTGTATCAAACTAAATATTCCTTTGATTTACTGCACAAAGCTGGGTTGCAATACAGTAATCCAGTTATCACTCCAGTAATGCACTCTAATTCTGCAAGTGTTGACAGTGACCGTGATCAACTAAAAAATGTGACTCATGTAGATATTAGTTTCTTTAGAAGCATTATGGTTGCATTTCAACGCATGACCATCACCTGGCTTGATATACAATTCGCAGTGAATGCTCTATGTCAAAACATGCGTGCTAATAGTCCAAGAGATTTGCAGGCTTTGAAGAGAGTTTTGACTTATATCAAAAGGACAGTAAATAATGGATTACAGTTTGTGTTCTCTCATGAACCATTTCACATTAATGATTACAGTGATGCAGATTGTGTAAGGTCATGTAAAATAGACAAGAGGTCAACTACTGGGTTTTGTGTGTTCTTGGGGTGATAATTTGATCTCTTGGTGTTCTAAGAAACAACCTCTGGTGGCAAGATATTCTACTGAAGCTGTTGTGGCTTAAGAAATCAAGTGGATTACATATTTCTTAAGAAATATGGGAGTTGGTTTACTCAACCACCTATCTTGTGATAATGTTTCTGCTCTAACTCTTGCATCAAACCCTATGTTTCATGCAATAACTAAACACATTGAAATAGATTATCACATTGTGAGGAAAATTGTAGTTGTAGGTGTTGGAAATATGCTCAAGAGGCAATTTATTTCTTGTGACATGTGTGGATTTACTATTCATTTTGTTATCGATATGGAGATATGTTAACATGAATGAAGTCCTTAGAATATAAATATGGAGATATCACGATCCAACACATGGGTATGCATTAGGGGTAATGTCATACTGGATCGACCCACAACAAGAAGGCTACATACAAGTTATGTATAGTCACAAGTGCTTCTCGTAGTGACAACGGTGTTGTCATCCTTGGACTTGAAGTCACTAGATCCTCTAGTTGTGGAATATTGTGTTTTAATAGTGTCAAACGCTACACCGTAACCGGGTAGTAATAAAGGCACTTATCGGATACAATAGGAAGCAAGCTTAGAGATGGTAGTGACATAGATAGAATTTTCCCCTCCCACATAACGGGAGAAAATATCCACGGCCACTCGAGGGATGGTGCTTATAGAATGTCTGGCCAGACTCAGATAAATTAATATAGGATATTGATGTTATCTGCATGGATAAGACTATTCCCAGGAATCGAGAAACTATTGATTGGATATAGGAGTGTGACTTGTATGTCTCGTGTCCAATCCGGATATAGAGACAAAGGGATGAGACAATACTTTCACAAGGTTTGTTGGATGACTATTTCTATAAGTTGGGTAGCATGGATGTCTTGCTAGAGGCCGCTCCATGTTAGTATTTGTTACTACCAACTAAGTAGAAACCTATGAGGTCATACTCCCTATGGATTAGATCAGACTTGAGAAGTAATTAATATGATTAATTAATTAGAAGGATCCATATGAAACTACTTGCAAACTTAGTAGAACTAATTTGCAAGTTGGACTAATCCGTGTATGGACAGGATTAGGATAGGTGTTTTATGCAGTCAACAAGGAGTTGTTGGACTATATAAAGGACACTCCTAGCTTCCTTCCCACACTAATGGTCATAACACATTGAGTGGGAGAGAAATGCAAGGAGAGAGAGAGCAAATCCCAAAGGAGGCCGAACCCCTTTGGGACCGCCCCCTACCCGTCGACCATAAGGAGGTCTGCCCACCTCCTTGCTCCGTGTTTGCGTGTCTTCCTCGTCCTCCTTCAATCCTAGCTAGCACGAAGGCTTGAAGGATCCGGTTTTGATCCTAGGAGTGGACTAGCCATAGAGACGTGAATACTATTTCACGTGTGAAGTCATCACAGGAGAACCCAAAGTTACATAGATACTAGAATCCTTTACTATCGTTATGTAGTCTCTTCATGTGATCCTTGGAGGGTCTTGAGCATGATTAAATTTTGTTATTCCGCTGCGTAACCTGAATCAAAACCCAACAGTGGTATCAGAGCCACGGGTCTTAGAGCATGACGTAGTTTATGTGTTACGATTTTTGTTGTTTTACACTTTAATTATTGTTTATCGCGTAAAACGGACAAATCAAGCATTTTGATGCAATTTGTGAATATAATTCAAGCCAAATAAGATATAATGTTACATGGGATGTAAGGATTAGTGAATTTGGATCACATAGGATGTTAAAATTTTGGATCTAGAAAACTAGGGTTTGGGCACAAGTTGAAAAAAGGTATTTTTTCAAACTTGGAAACAGCTAAACTTGGGCAACAAGGAGAAAGTTGTTTTGGCCATGGTAGTGGTGGGCCCTCTTGGACTGTTTGACCCTAGTTCATCGAAAATCAACTAAAATTGACCAAGCGCTTTAAAATTGGATTTTAACTATTTATGTGCTTTTGCATGGTGATTGGATATGGCCTTACGTTGTGGTTTGTTGTGGATGTTTATTTTGTGGTTTGTTTTACGGCCTGTGAGCTGATAAAATTAATGTAATAGTTAATTAGGTTTTACGGCCTGCGAGCTGGTCCTCTTCTCAACTTGTGAGATCTTTTTATTTAGTATAGATGCTAGCTAGTATTAGATAAAATAGATGATAGTCAAGATGGAGAAGAAGAAGCCTAAAGAATTGAAGATACCACAAGATGGAGTATTCCACAAGGCTAAGGAGCATGGAGCATTCCACAAGCTATGGAGCATGGACCAAAAGATGGAGGCACATGGAGATGAGCTTGCTATTTTTTAGGATCGATCGATATTGTCATTGGCTTGAGAATATCTTAGTTTAGAGGGCATATCCATATCACGTTTAATTTTGTTTGTGGTTGTTTATTTATTGTTTTATTATTTTATTGTTGGTGTATGGATGATGCATGCAAAATTGATAATAAGATAATTAACAACCCAGATCTTTTATCTGTGAGATTGCCCAACTCAAAATAAGTAGATCAGTTGATATGGATCAACAAAACAATTAAAAGTGGAAAAAAAAATCCCTCAATTTAAATATTGAGTTTTTCCTTCTCGTTACTTAAACATTCATCATCATCGTGATTACCAAGGTCGTGCGTGGCAAAGTAGGGCGACTTGGTTTGTCATAGGTGTGATGCGATGGCACAAGCAAGTAATGTGCAATTGTTTAGGTAAGAGGTTGGACGCAACTAGGTGATTTTAATGAGATTAAAACCTAGAGGCAACCAATCGGGATTATCTATGGGGATAGATGAATAAGGAATTATTTTCTCAATTGAATCAAAAAGTTGCATGGGATGCAATTTGGAATTGTTCCTAACTAAATAACTAATTTTGGGTGACTTGCCAAAGCAAGCTCAAAAGAAGTGAAATATGAATCTTGGCCCACTAGAAAATATAATGATATTTTCCGCATTAATATGGAGGGTTATTAATCCGAGGAAAATAGTGGGAGCTATGTTTAACAATCTAAGTCCTTGTTAAATATAGTCATACATCACATTGCTTTGCATAATCCATTTGTGTTGAAAAATCCATGGCATTAAACAAACAAAACGCGGCTTTATGTCCTTCGGAAGGAAAAACTTTCTGAAATATATTTTCTAAGACTGATATAAAATTGAGATTTATTCTCAAAGTGAAAGGAAAAATGTTGTACATCATAGAACATAAAGTTCTCTTCCCACCGAATACCAAGACACACTAAAAGCCTAATGGAAGCAACATCAAAGAATGGTTCTTTGGATGTAAGTTGCCTCATGTTAGCTGCCATGAACTCTGAGCCTTGGAAGCAAGATGAGAGATATGGAGGCGTATGATATGATCAGACATTAAAAGAAGCTCTTTCTAAGAGCGATCTTGACATGAAAGGCTTGAAGTGTTGCTCCACTTTGCACTCTCTTTCTTAGCACTCGTCATGATCAAGATAGAATGAGTTCAGGCTTGCCAAAGCAAGGCGACTTGATTCATCGAGATATGACGCGACGACACAAGCTAGTAATGTGTGACTACTGAAGCATGAGGTGAAGCGCAACTAAGTTACTTCAATATGATTGAAAGCTTAATTATGAGATAGATAAAGAATAAATAGTTATTCTCCTAAATGAACCGGGAATTGCATTTGATTCACATATAGTTTTTGTACAAAGGTGATTTACTCAATGTGATTGAGAATCGCAAAGCACTCATAAAGGGCTAAAGGCAAAACATGTTAAATGGTTAACAACATGGGTAAAGACAAAAAGGTTTGCGCCGATCCCATTTGTATAAAGCAATCTTGTTGCTAAAACCAAGTTGTCTTAAAGGTCCCATAGGTGGTGTGGAGGAAGAGAGACTGCCCAAAGTACCTGGAAGGAAATAATAAAGGAATTATGAATTCCACCTTAGGGATTTTGTTATAGAAATCAATGTGTCTATCTCATCATCATGAGTATATGATACTGGATGAGGATCTCACGTTTATAGAAATGCGGAGAATCTCAAGAGATGTTGACAATTGAATAAGGAAGAAATAAACCTACACGTGGGGCGATGAAGCAAAGGGTTGCTAAATTAGCCGTATGGAATTATCTCTACCTTTTTGAAATTATTCATAAATTAGACAAAATACGATTATGTCACTACTTTGAGTAGGGAGAATATCGTGGTTTCTTGTTTGGACAAGAAAAATCATTTTATTAAAATAATGGACAAATGTTGTTTTATTTATTTTGATAAAATGCATTATTGTAATACACTTTTGTCTAATAGATCATATATCCTTGATCATGGTAATTTCATCTATAACACTAATACCAAGAGGTTTGCATATAATGATATGAACCTCACTTATCTTTCGCATTGTTGTTTATGCCACATAAATAAGAAATACATATCTAGACTCCATGAGGATGGATTTCTGGACTCATCTTGATTATTGAATCATATGAGATATGTAAAACTTATTTAATAGGCAAAGATTTGATCTTTTAGAATCATACATATTGATGTACGTAGACAGCTAAGCACAAATGCTAAAAGTGGTTTTCAATACTTCGTCATATTTACTGATGGGATCAGAGAGATATGGATTTGTGTATCTTACGAAGAAGCAAATCAGAATCCTTTGAAGAGTTCAAGGAATTCAAGAATGAAGTAGAGATCCGCCTTGCCAAAATTATCATGCCTCTACGATTGGATCGTGGAGGAGAACACTTAAGCCAATGGTTTGAACATCTAAAGGAGTATGGGATATGATCCCAACTCACTCTACCTAGAACACCATTATGGAAGGACGTGTCTGAGAAGAGACACCAGACCTTGTTGGACACGGTTCGGGCCATGATGTGTCAAACACAAATTCTACTTTACTTTTAAGGGTCATGTAATCGGGGGAAAAGACATGTAGGGGCACGGGGGGACACGTGCCCCCCCTTCCAAATTTTACGAAAACACTAAATTACCTCTAATTTGTACAAAAAAATTAACTATGACCCTGTACAAATATAAATGTGCCCCCCTGCATTTCAAAACCATTCCCAGCATAGCTGGTTGAGTGCTCGGGTTAAGATCCATAGCGTCTTGGGTTCGAGTCCCCCCAACCACGCGCTTAAATTTTTTTTCACAAAAAATTAACAAAAATAAAAATTAAAATATGCCACTGAGATTCGAACCCGCGTGCCTATAGTTAATAGGTGTGTGCTTAACCAACTGCGCCAAGAGGCCTAATATGTGTGTGTTGATATTTATTGTTATTTGATGGTTTAAATAACTGTACAAACATTAGCTCTTCCACTTGCCGAGTTGTGCCCCCCCCCCTCCCTGAAATCGTGGCTCCGCCACTGCATGTAATTGCAGCAAATTTCGCCCTTAACCTAGTTCCATCTAAATTAATTATGAAAACACCATATGATATATGGACTAGGAAGTGTCCTAGTATGTCGTTCATAAATAATTTGGGTTATGAAGTTTATGTAAAATGTTTACAGATAAACTTGAACCTAAATCGGATATATGTACTATGTGGAATACCCTAAGGAAACAAATAATATTATTTCTACAATCCAATCAAGAACGAATTGTTTGTTGCTCGAACCGCTATGTTTCTAGATAGAGATTGTCTCTAAATGAAACAGTGGGAGGATAGTAGAACTTGGAGGAGTTCAAGAACCACAACAGAACATTAATCCTTTTGATGGAACATGAGTAGGATCACAATGTGTTGTGGAGCAACCTACTTACGTAACATAAGGACTTCGTAGGTCAGGTAGGATATGTCAAGGAGCTAGAGAAATATGGATTTCTCATAACCCGGTGATATATTGCACATAGAGATGAGCCTACAACCTATGGAGAGGCCACGAGTGGGTAATACTCTCAGAAATGGCTTGGAGCCATGAGATACGAAATGGAATCCATGTTTACCAAAAAAGTATGGACTTTGGTGGAACCACCTGAAAGGGTAAGACACATAGGGTGCAAGTAGATTATGAGGAAACCAACATGGATGGTAATAAGATTACTTTTAAGGGACAACTGGTTGGAAAAAGAGTTTCCTGTGAGTTCATAGTATAGACTATGACGAAATCTTTTCCCCAATTGTGATGCTTAAATCCATTAGCATCTTGCTTGTAGCAATCTATCTATAGATTGAGTCAAGCTTCTCGGAGTTGGATTCTTGGAATTGATGATGCAATCAAAGGAGTTTGATTCCATCAAAATTGAAGATGAAGCTTATGTTTACAAGAAGGTTAGTGGGAGCACAGTTATATTTTCTGGTCTTGTATATAGAGACATAATAATCATTAGGAATAATGACCCTACTTGGCAATCTTATGTAGATTGACTATGGAATTAATCTGCAATGATAGACTTAGGCGAAGCAACCTATGAAGATCTATGGAGATAGATCAAGATGGTTGTGCGGATTTGGTCATAGTGCATATATTGACAAAGGTGTTGAAATGTTTAAACATGTATAGAATATGGATTCTACCAATATCACATGGAATTAGTCTTTGAAAGACTAATTGTCATTCCAATTAGATTGAGAAATGACCGTATGGATGAGATTCACGAGATACGCCATGTTATGTACTAGGCCAGATGTGTCATATGGTGTGACACGAAGATACCAGTCAAATCCGGGTGAAAGTCACTTGATAAGTATCTATATTATCCTTAAAGTACTTGAGAATAACTTAGGATGAATTCTTGGTAAATGAAGGATAGGAAGAGTTTACTGTAAGGAGTTACAGTTATGAGAACTTCTAATCTAACAAAGAAGATTCCAGATAATAGTCAAGTTTTATGTTTTGCACTAGTGGGAGGGACTGTGAGCTGGAAAGGTTCCAGGAAAGATTCAGTTATTGATTCTATCACAGAGGACTGAGTATATTAATGCATAGGATGCACTTATTCAGAATATTCAATCTCAATCAAATTGTTGATAGAGGAGATGTGAATATTTGCAAGGTACCAGCAAATGTCTCTCTTACCTCGCGTAGTGAAGGCATGAGGGTCACGCTAGATCGATAAGCATATGATGCAGGAGATTGACTCTAGGGCAAGTGGGAGACTATTGGAAATATGCCCTAGAGGCAATCTATTTCTTGTGACATGTGTGGATTTACTATTCATTATGTTATCGATATGGAGATATGTTAACATGAATGAAGTCCTTAGAATATAAATGCTGTATTCTTAAATATCCCTAGTCGATTAGATTGATTAACAGGAAAATCATCTATAGAATAGTATGGGGTTGGATTGATATGGGATATCACGATCCAACACATGGGTATGCATTAGGGGTAATGTCATACTGGATCGACCCACAACAAGAAGGCTACATACAAGTTATGTAAAGTCACAAGTGCTTCTCGTAGTGACAACGGTGTTGTCATCCTTGGACTTGAAGTTTAGATCCTCTAGTTGTGGAATATTGTGTTTTGATAGCGTCAAACACTACACCGTAATTGGGTAGCAATAAAGGAGCCTATCGGATACAATAGGAAGCAAGCTTAGAGATGGTAGTGACGTATATAGAATTTTTCCCTCCCACATAGCGGGAGCAAATATCCACGGCCGCTCGAGGGATGGTGCTTATAGAATGTCTGGCCAGACTCAGATAAATCAATATAGGATATTGATGTTACATGCATGGATAAGACTATTCCCAGGAATCGATAAAGTATGGATTGGATATACGAGTGTGACTTGTATGTATCGTGTCCAATCCGGAGATAGAGACAAAGGGATGAGACAATACTTTCACAAGGTTTGTCGGATGACTATTTCTATTAGTTGGGTAGCATGGATGTCTTGCTAGAGGCCGCTTCATGTTAGTATTTGTTACTACCAACTAAGTAGAAACATATGGTGTCACACTCCCTATGGATTAGATCGGACTTGGGAAGTAATTAATATGATTAATTAATTAGAAGGATCTATACGCAACTACTTGCAAACTTAGTAGGACTAATTTGCAAGTTGGACTAATCCGTGTATGGACATGATTAGGATAGGGGTTTTATGTAGTTAACAAGGAGTTGTTGGAATATATAAAGGACACTCCAAGCTTCCTTACCATACTAATGCTCATAAAACATTGATTGGGAGAGAAAAGCAAGGAGAGAGAGCAAATCCCAAAGGAGGCTGAACCCCTTTGGGACCGCCCCCTACCCGTCAGCCATAAGGGGGTCTGCCCACCTCCTTGCTCCGTGTTTGCGTGATCTTTCTTCCTCTTCCTCCTCCTGTAATATCTCGCCCCACATCTAGATATTGTGGATTAGATGTATATATGGTTGTGGGATTGTGATATTATGTCCCACATTGTAGATTTGTGAGTTTGACATCTGGTATATGATAAACCTTGTGGATTACTACTATCACCTTCAAGGATTAAGCATTTTCGTCCGGTGGTACGGGTTAAGAAGCTGATGGGACAGTAACCCAATAGGGTTGTTACAAATGGTATCAGAGCCAACCATGGTCCCGCAAGGTTTCCGTGGCGGTTCGCCGTCAGCCAAGGGGATACGTGACTGGACACCCTAGAAGAGGACGTCGAGTATATAAGGTGGGGGGATTGTAATATCCCCCCCCCCACATCGAGATATTATGAATTAGGTGTATATATGGTTGTGGGATTGTGATATTATGTCCCACATTGGAGTTTATGAGTTTGACATCTGGTATTTGGTAAACCTTGTGGATTACTACTATCACCTTCAAGGCTTAAGCATTTTTATCCAGTGGTACAGGTTAAGAAGCTGATAGGACAGTAACGCAATCGGGGTGTTACACCTTCAATCCTAGCTAGCACAAAGGATTGAAGGATCCGGTTTCACTCCTAGGAGTGGACTAGCCATAGAGACGTGAATACTATTTCACGTGTGAAGTCATCACAGGAGAACCCAAAGGTATGTAGATACTAGAATCCGTTACTATCGTTATGTAGTCTCTTCCTCTGATCCTTGGAGGGTCTTGAGCAAGATTAAATTTTGTTATTCCGTTGCGTAATTACCTGCATCAATACCCAATAGTAGGTTATGTAACGCTTCCTGGGCCTGAAAAAGTATTCTTCATGGTAGAAATCTCTTCAAAGAAGGGATGATTTGGAAGGTCGGATGTGGTAATAACATTAAAATCCTCTTTGAAAAATAGGTTATTGGCCTCTTTGCCACTCTGTCTGATATCATTGGTTCATGCTATATTAGTCATGATGCCACAAATTATTATTGGATCTCATATGATGATGAAAGACAAGTTTGGAACAAGGAAGTCGTTTTAAGAGCAGTCCCATATTTCATTTCTAAAAGGACCCTCGCTATTCAGCTCCCTAGACTTAAAGAGCTGGACATTCAGATCTGGGTCGTAACTAGAGACGGTGTTTTCTCTACTAAATTTTTCTACAACTTTCTTTGTGGCAAGAAGAATAATGTTTTTCTCCCGGGTGGCCTCTTCAATGATGTTAAGGGATGCAATGACAAGAAATGGGGCTCTACTTGGGGACTTAATGTCCCAGAAGTGAAAGTTCTTTCTTTAGAAGTGTGCTCATGGGAAACTCCCAACCATGTCGTATCTAAGTCACTGCCTCAACTCTAACGAAAACCGTTGTCGTCTCTGCCTATAGGCTCATGAGACCTTGGAATACCTATACTTCAAGTGTCAGGAGGTGGCCTTCCTCTTTGGTCTGTAGGTGATTTTAGTTCCTCCCCAGTCAAAAGCTTTGAGGATAATCTAATGGACATTGTTACAAGCCGAAAACACTCATGCTATCCATACTCTTTGGGCTATTTTAGAGAGGAAGATGTAGCAATATTTTAAGCAACATGACTTTCTGATTCAGCACAACTCGACTTATCATGGAGGAGGACAATAGCCTTCTCTCCCAAGCGACTGCGAACGCAAATTCCAACCCCCATCCTTGGGAACCTCAGATCAGTTATGTTATCCTCAAATATTCGCATCACAACGAGCAAAGTATCACGTCTGTCAATGTGGATGGTGCCTGGATTGATCGCTCTTTAATTCTCCTCTTCTACTGGATTACACATTATTGGGGCGGACAATTCATATTGAATCATTGGAATAAAAACCAATGCTTCGAGTGCCATCCAATCAGAGCTTCTTGCTATCGAACATGGGATTAACTTTGCTCTCCATCATAATATCTCTCGCATTACTAACAACTTCATGGTTTTATCCATGTTTCATGGGACGAGTAGACCGACTTTCCAGGACGCTCCTGTTTTTGGCAACATCAAGGGAGCTATTGACCGTCTTACATTTTGTAGCATATCCAAAGTTTCCCATTTTGAGGTTGCTAAAGCCCACAATGCAGCAAAACTCCCCATGTTTGATAATCATCTCATGTAACTTTGGAAGCTTGCCTGTGCTGTTTTTCTTTTCTTGTAGTTGTAGTACGTTTTTTGAAAAATAATCTAGACTTTTATTTCGGTTTGAATAAGTTTTTTGATATTTCTCTTTAAAAAATGTAGGTATAAATGTATGTTCACGTTGTTAGATAGACATTTGTAACACTTGAGCCAAAATTAAAAAATTTAATCATGCCTTCTATAGTTTTATCGGGATCAAAAGGTTTGAACCCAAGCTGGACCCTGAAAGATACGAGGTTGTGTGAGCTGATTGCTCGGGCTACTAGGCTGATGGAGAAACCTAGCAATGGTCTATATGGGTTCATAAATCGGAGAAGTTCGAGCAATAAAGAAGATATATTTACACAAGACATTGATAATCAGATGTTTTTGTACATTACTATCTACAACATGGAGCTAGTAAAAACTGCAATTGATTTGAACTTATCTTAGACCTTCTTGTGCAATGTGGGGCGATGTTTCAAAATATTGTGTATGCAAAATGAAAAACGGTGACTTTAAGCAAAATGGTTTCACTCCATGACAAGTTGCAAATGGCGATTCAGGTCCGATAAATAATTCGTGGAAGTGTAGCCTTCTAATTCACAAGAATCAACTATGATATGTCTCCTTCCGAAGGACTCGTGTCTCATCTCTGTCTGTCCACACTCTCCTCTCAATATCTTCACCACCTGCAATTAGCGACACAGTGTGCGGTTGCATCAATTTTCTGTACTTGTAGAAAGTTGGCAAAAGCAATCGAGTAACTTGAAAAGCTAGACATCTTTCTGTAAGACTTGAGTGGCCAAATATCACTCTATTACGTGTACGTATGGGTGGTCAAATAGCCCCCAGTGACGTGTATGTATGGGTGAGACTATAAAAATAAAACTGCACATCCTATTTCAATTGTCACATTGTAAATGTTTTCTTTTTCTGTAATCCATTTTTTCTAGTAGGACTACATTTGACCATGTTGGCTATGTGAGGCTTGTTTTGGTCAAAGTAGTTGTTACGTGGTTGCACTTAATATGAGATTATAGTCATTGGGGGATTTGCGTTCAAGGTGGGAGCAAGAGAATATGAATTAGTTTCCTATTTTTTTTATATTGATGAGTATAAATACCCCTCTCGCTCTCACATGAAATTCACCCACAACAACATAACCTTCTTGGTAAAAACCAAAGCCACCCAACCACAACAATTCTAGAAATTCCTACTACCTTTATTCTTGTTCTTTAGTTACTTTCACTTTCTAGGGTTGTCTTGGTTAAACTAGTAATAACTCAGTCTGCCACGAGCCCATAGTCTTTTAGGGATTGAGAGCCCACTTATGATTAAAAATATGTAAGGCATACGTTTTCTTACCTCTGTGTAGATTTCTGTAAAAAAAAGGGAATGCTACAATGCCCTTACCTGAGTCATGTCCGGTCGTGTGCTTGGTGAGTGGTGGATACAACCTAGCGCTGCGAACATGGTCCGTTTCATCTCACTCGGGTCGTAATCTTCCCCCAGACGAGGATCTACCATTTCCTTCACTTGCTTATTCTCCAGCATCGGTTTTGCCTATCACACCGAATGAAAACCCATATCCAATTGGTCAACCATATCTCATAAGGAATTCGATGCCGAGACGGAAAAAAATAAAAGAATCGTACCCACACCACAAGGCTCTGTCGGTAGGAATCAACTGCACGACGACCGGTGATGAGCTCCAGCAATAGAACCCCAAATGCAAACACATCAGTCTTCTCGTCCACAATCCCGTGCATGAAATACTCTGGTGCCATGTACCTGATAAAAAAGTTTCTAGTTCAAGTTCTTCCAAAAGAATGAACTAAATTAAATTTTCACTTCCTTACCCAAAAGTCCCTTCAATCGGGTTCACAACGTGTTGAACCCATTTTTCCGGTAGCCATTTTGCTAATCCAAAATCGGATATCTACATATTATAAATGGCACACAATATAATTAGAAGCCCACTTGAAATCATGAATTTGTAGTCATGGTGACTAAAGAAATACAGAAATGGAAGAGCTGTCTTGGTATGATTAGAACATCTACGTTGTCCCAGATAAACTTCAAACGTTCTATTAGGGATGACAACGGATCAAGATCTGTCTGGATCAGTCCACATACAAATCCGGTTCACATGGGTTTGGATCGACTTAGATTTAGATCAGGATTCTGCCGGATTCAAAATCGGGTTATCCATCATAGGATCATAGCAAGCGATATGTTTAGTTCATACGACGTAATAAAATCATGAATCACAATCGTAGTTGGACTAATTTATACTTCACAAGTATAAGTTCATCAATTATAACAAACGCGAAGATATAACTGAACTGATTTATTATTTTATTAAAAGTGAAGAGGGCAAATAATATACTCCCTCCATACCGCAAAGATAGTTTATATTTTTATTTTGATATGTCCCAAAATAGTTGTCTACTTACATTTTCAATGTTACAAGTTACCAATAAATTGAAGTTCTAATTCTATTCATTCATATCCAATACACCTAGTCTTAAAGGTAACACAATCAAGGATGATAGTGGAAATAGAATGTCAAAACTTCTAGTGAGATGCATTAACTGTGTTTTCCAAAAATCGCCGAAGCCATGAATGCACCACCAGCAAAGGGGGCAACATGCGAGTACCAAAGCACAAGCATGCGCCGCCCGAGTTTTGAATACGAGTTCGCGGGTCGTTCTGCTAGGCAGGTTTCGACAATAATCCTTCTGCATGTTCACCTACGGAAACCTTGTTACGATTTCTCCTTCCTCTAAATGATAAGGTTCAGTGGACTTCTCGCGACGTCGCAGGCAGCGAACCGCCCACGTCGCCGCGATCCGAACACTTCACCGGACCATTCAATCGGTAGGAGCGACGGGCGGTGTGTACAAAGGGCAGGGACGTAGTGCAGTTTAAAGATGGACTGTCTTTACGGGACGGAGGGAGTATATTTAGTTTTGGTAATACGTGTATATTATTGAACTTACTAGGTATAATAACCTATTGGATAGGATAGGGTTTCACGGATCATAAAATCTGTGATCCATATTCCATCCATTTACAACATGATCGGATCGCATCTGCTCAATTATAGTCTGATCATGCCGGATATCCTATCGAATGGGATCAAATCACCATCCCTACTTTCAGCCCTAAACAGATTTTTAGTCAAACTCCATACCTGGCCCAAACAGAATTCAATGTTAAATGGATTTTCATAAAATATGTGTTCCGAAACATGTACCTGAGGTTCATAGTCATCGGTAAGTAGGATGTTTGAAGCTGTAATATCCCGATGGATTATACGTTTTGGGCATTCATAATGCAAATATTGTAAACCATCCGCTATTCCGAGAGCTACCTTAAACCTTATGCTCCATGCTAGGCACTCACTTGCACCTGAAATGCTGAAGCTCTTTTCTTCAGTGAAATTGATCAATAAGCAAACAAATGCGATATATAGAAGTAATGAGAAAACATTGTTTCTTTTTACAGCACCATGAAGGGCGGAGGCAAGGCTGCCATGGGGAGAGAACTTGAGGACAAGGTGCAAGCCGTCTTCCGTGCTGAACCCGATCAGTTTCGCGGCGTTGGGGTGGTTGATGTGTGCGATGATACCAAGCTCCGAGAGAAAACCACCAGCTCTGTCTTCCTCCTTCTTTTCCTTTTTCGTGATTCTCTTCACGGCCACAACTTCCCCATCGCGCAGACACCCTTTGTACACTTCCGCGTGACCCCCAACCCCTAGTAACTTATCTGTCGAAAACTTGAACTTGTCAAAGGCCATAGCAGAAATGAGAGGAATCAAATTTATTGCATTGGAGCATGAGGCCAGGCAATTACTCCATGTGATATAGTATCATCGAACTGAAGACGTCATAGGGAGATTTTTAGCTGTAAAATCTCAATTTTGAGGAGTCTGTAATTTTTTTGAGAAGAAGTTTATTCGAAGACTGACAACTTTAATATTTGGTCGTGCCAAACGTACTTAACTAATTAGACAAATTTTCATCGTAAATTAGGTATCTCCAAGACTCCAACCGCAACAGGGGTGCGGGAAGGGGTGGGAAGCGGATTTATTCCTGTTCTCTATTGTACAGTTTTGGTGCAGTTCAAATCCTATGGCCTAGGTTCAGTCACGAGGCCTAACATCCAAAATGGTGCATCACACTAATACTTCTCCCCTTGATCACACGCCTCACACGCGACCTTCTATGCCCTCACACTCTAGTCGAAAATTCCCGCACGTGTGAGTTGAAGTTCTGTTTGGCTCAAGTTGTTTGAATTTCTGCCTTTTTTTAATCTATTCAAAAAACAGAGGAAAACATGAAATTATCAAAACAGGGGAGAGAACCTGGAGTATGCGTCTTACCGGAGCTATAATTATCGGTGGCGGCCGCAAGCTCGGCCTGAGTAAAGTTTCTCCACGAAGGCTTCGGCACGATGAGATCGCCGCAATCGATTTCCTCCTCGGCGCTCCGGTTCCTCCCCAGTTTTTTCCTAAAATTCTTCCGTGAAATGTCGTACACACCAAGCAACGGGATCGTGGAAAATTTCCTCACAGATTTCCACTTGAAATTATCAACCAAATTCCTCCATTGCGGCCCATTACTTTCCCCAAACAGAGCTCGTTGTGCCGATAACTTTGCCGGCGACGACAAAGCCACCGTATTATTCTCGGACTCCGACGACGACCCGGAAAGAGGGACCTCCAATACACCTCTAGGCGACGGTACATCGCTTCTTTTTTCCTGTTTCGAAGTCGAATCGACCGGCACTTGTTCCCTGTTCTCGAGGGTCTCTGCAAATTTATGTAAAAAAGCATGTCAAATTGATGACAACCAAAAAAAAAAAGAAAAGAAAACAAGAGGGAATTCTTCTTCTTCGTTATGAGAAATTATTGATACCTTCCATGGGGAAAGTAATGGGGTTTTCTTTTTCGGAAAATCAAGAGCAAGTGTCGGAAAATGTGATTGATCTACATGTTAGGGTTGATCCCTGCTTTTCTCTCTTCAGGCAGAAGCAGGGCGAGGAGAGAGAAAAGTATGGACATGGGAGTTGGTTATTTTCATATACAAAGGCCAGTGCTCACCGGCTTTCTAGTGATTGGAATATAAGTAACGCCAACATGGCTTGATGGCCAATTTGCAAATTGTTGTATTTTAAGCCGCACCTAATAAAAATATATATTATACATATCGATTTAAAATTATAGGTATGTTACTTGTTATGGTGAGTGTTTACTGGCTTTCTAGTGGTTGTAATATATTCAATAGTATTTCCACACGAGATTTGCTAAATTGTAATATTCAAACCATAACTAAAGAATATTTATTTGCAAATGGGTTCTAGTTCAAGTGGTAGAGCGTTTAAACACAATTGCATTGGTTTCTCCAAAGAAAAACCCATGCATTAGCTAATGAGTTCAAATTCAGTAGACCGGCAAACATGTAAGTCTCCAAAAAAAATCAGATTTCAAGTTTTTTAATACTAATCCAGATACCAAAGTTATGTGAAGAAAAAAGTTTGTTAGTACAATAAAACATTAATTAACTTAGCACGATGGTAACATTCTACGCATGTTATTTATTGTACAAAATGTTTATTGGCATTCTTGTGAATGGGATATACTTCCATCTGTTTCACCAGAAACTTTCCACTTGTTTTATTGTGCTGTTTCGCCATAAACTTCTCACTTACCTTATTTAATAAGTTTCTCATATACTTTTACCAAACTACCATTCACCTCCCCAACCCTTCAACCCTAACTAGCTCACCCTAACTACCATTGACTGTGGTGAGGCATAAGATGATGGTGGCTTCGAAGGTGGTGAGGCAAGGGCCGAACCAACGACCAGCGGTGGCCACTTGCTGGGATGATATGATGGGCGGCAAGTCATACAAGCTGTGATAGATCAGGATCTACAGCCACTAGTGAGGATCTGTTCTTCGTCTTGCTCTTTTTTTTATCATCTCTCTCTCCCTCTCTTTTTTTCTTTCTTTTTGATATAATATCTAAAATCTAGGTCAATGCATTGGTGTTTGCAGTGGCTATACGTCATCCTCTTGTTATGCTTCTTCCTCTTCAGCTTCTTCTTCTTCTTCAAATATGTAAATTGAAACATTGGAAGTATTTTTGCTGTAAATTTTCAATTCCTCTTGTCCCAACTACCCAATTTTGGTCTTGATTTTTGCTGTAAATAGTTGTTGTTGTTGTTGTTGTTGTTGTTGTTGTTGTTGTTGTTGTTGTTGTTGTTGTTGTTGTTGTTGTTGTTGTTGTTGTTGTTGTTGTTTACTATAAATTTTCATTGTTGATGTTATTGTCAACCAGGGAGACAGAACGAGGTCAGTGACAGACAAGATAGAAAAAGAGAGATAGAGACAAAGTATTGAGAGAGAGGGGCTATGAGAGGGACTATAAGTAGACGAAATGGGTCCGGATAAAAAGGTCATTTGTACAGGTCCCTTGAAACCGTGCAAATTTCATGTGGGAAGATAGACATTGAAAAAGAAGGGGAGAGCACATTCGAAGACAGTGATACACACAAGTATGAGCGTTTCTGATCCGATACACCCTCGATTGGCAACACTACAAGATACAAAGGAAGACTAAAATCGTAGAGCCAATTGGTCTGATTCTTGTATGACAAATCAATAGATCAATCGATTGATAAGACTAAAAAGATAAAGATAAAGTAGATGTACTTGTATTACTGAAATGTAGAACTAATCTAACAATTAGACGAAAACTAAAAGACATGGCACAAGAGATTTACTACTTTGAGAAAACCTTCATTGTGTTATCCGGCTTAGAAGGGGAGTTAGGAGTAAAACCCCACCTGTTAGCACCAAACAGTGTTAGCCTACTACATTATCCGAAATGTCAGAAACAAGATATATCACGAGTTATCACACCAGGTCAACTACTAACACTATATCTCTATCTCCCTTGTTCATGTAATACCTTGTGTAGCACTCCATGCATTGGAAATCCAAGTCTCGCTTGAATGTAGTCGGCTGCAGCACACTAAATCCTCGAGCTAGTGACCTAAATACACGATGCACCTCGTACAGGCATGTACATATGAACTTTCGCCTGTTAGTATGTCAAGTGAAAAAATCTATCTCTGATTACACTACAACAATTCTGACCTGTACCGACCATTTTCTTATCGACAAGCAATTCTGTGTCGCCAGTTATATGATTTATCTACTGAATTTGTGTTTGTCGATATAACTTGTCAATACTGTCAATTTTTACAAATTTCAAGTTAAAAAATTGTCAACAATTGTATGCGCTCAATTTTCCCGCTCTCGATAATAAAATAGGTGACAAACATAATATCTAATGACTCACAAATTCGTCAAAAAATCAAAACACATTATTTTGGAGGGTAATGATAAATTATTCCCGCACTTCTAAAATGTTGGAGGGAATCACAATAAACAATTAAACAAAAACATTAACTCTCTCACGCACACATTACTCATCACTCTCACCCCCCGTCTCTCAAACTCCCTCTGAAAACCTCTCTCATCACTCTCCCGTCTCTCTCAAACTCTCTCAATCTCAATCTCAATCGCAATCAGTCTCAAAATCGCGTGATTCTCTCTGAAAATCCTTCGATTAATCCCCTTCATCACTCTCAATCTCCTTATCTTCTCCATCGGGCGATCCCCTTCATCAGTTTGTGAACGTGACAGTCTGTGGGTTTCTTGTGGGTCGATCCCCTTCATCAGGTATGATGTTCTCTCACTATTTCCTCTTCTTTTTCCTTTCTATGTGTGTTTAATTTATTCTGGTTCATGAACTAGGGTTTCCTAGATGAGATCAACCCAGAAGTTTGAATGGGGGAAATCGGGGGCTTTGCAGATTTAGGTTAATTTTGCAGATTTATGTTAATTATGAAGTGACTGCGCACATATTTGACCCATTTTTCAGATTGCATGTTCAGTTTATTTTGGTTCATGAACTAGGGTTTTCTGCTATTTCTTAAAAAAATGGGGCTTTTATGTTTTTTTGGAGATTGGTCTGATCATTTTTGTTTCTGAATGATTTGGTTTGTGTCTGTTCAGGTTGTTGTGGTTTTTTGATGAGAAGCTCATTGCCCTGGACCGCAAAAAGGTTGGTAGCTAGACTTGTACTTGTTTTGATATATGTTTCCTGGAAAAATTTGGGGCTTTTGCTATTTTGGTTATGATATTTGTTAAAGTAAACTGACAAATTTTGGACTGAAACTGCTCATATATGTTTTGGGTTTGATTTGTGATATTGTCGAAGTGAACAAATAAACTGAATAGTCATAACTGCATATACAATTTTGCATATTTGTATTGTTGTTGAAGTTGTTTTTTTATTGTTGATTCCGTTGGTTGCACATGGTGGAAGACTTCAATTCACTGCGATACTCACTGCGCATCTGCCTTACCAATGTGTTATCGTTGTAGTTGTTTTTGTGTCTTTGTTAGACATTAGGAAAATCATAGGCCTCCTCTTGTCTGCAGAAAATCGTCTTGCCTTTAAGCTTGTGGTATTCAATGTACATGTGTTTTGATTGTATTTGCGAGTGTATTATTTGTGCGGTCCACTTCAGAAGTTGGGAAGTGTAAGGATACTGAGATTTCTTTATTCTTTTGGGATACTTCAAAGAGGAGTTCTATATTTCATTGTATTTGGTAATTGATTGTTAGTAAATTTTTCAAGATTGCTTCGATGTGTGGATCTTAAGCTCTGTTAGGGTTCATCCTGTTCTGAAAGTTATATCATGTGTTTTGGTTCTACATTACTTACAGTTCACGTTTTCCTCTTTTTTATACTCATTGGCCGTAGAGTGAGTATCTGTTTGTTATGCTCATTTGCTCCCAGTTTAGTTTGTTTCCTTACGACAATCTGTTGTATCCACAATGTATAATTACTATATTCAGATTTAATTGACAGTATAAACAATGTTTTGTGTTGTATATCGATTGTACTTGTCTGTGTTAACTCTGTCGTTGAACTGCATTTAATGTATAAGTACTAATCGTCATGTACTGTATGTCAGGTTATAGATAGAGTTGAGCACAAGGAAGCAATTACTAGTGGACTTGGTGAAAGATCTTGATTAACAGCTGCTTATAAGGTTATTTGTCTCTTCATCTCACATCAAAGGTAAATTTTCTCACCTACTCGCGGAAAAGTATGTGATACTTTATACTAGTTTGTGCATTTTTTACAATGCTCTTTCATGACTTCATACTCCTTATCTGTTGTAGTACTTGATGACTCTGTATTCTACATTTGGTTGTTAATTTGCATAACACCAACTGTCGTATAAAAACTTACGACGTATAAACTGCATATAGGTATTGATGGATCGAAGTTGGATTGGTTTAAATGATAAATGGTGTCAGGAATATATTGATGGAGTGTTTGATTTCATTTCGGTTGCGAGTCGGCACACTGATGAAAGGAGTAAAATACGTTTTCCGTGTTCTAGCTGCGTTAATGTTTACTATTTACCGGTTAACGTTGTAAGAGGACATTTGCATGCAAATGGTATGCTTGTAGATTACAGAAAGTGGTTTTTTCATGGGTAAGATTACGGTTTAGGTACGGTTGATGTGAATGATTCGAGGGACGTTGTAGATGACATTCCTGAGACACGTCTTGACGTTGAGGGTTTGATAGGGAACTTACAAGAGGGACTGCTTATTGGTAATCAGGGGGATGCTATATCATCCGATGAACCAAATGCAGAAAGCGGGGAGGGTGCCAAATTTGCTAAGTTGTTAAGCGATGCTCAATGTGAGGCTTATCCGGGTTGTCAAAACTTCTCTAAGTTGTCCCTTATAATAAGTTTTATACATATCAAGACGTTATGTAAATGGAGTAATAAATCAGTGAACATGGCATTGGATTTGATTAGAGAGTTAGTGCCTCCCGGTCACACTCTACCAAAATCCTTTTATGAAGCTAAAACTGTTTTACGAGAACTTGGTCTTGGCTATATTAAAATCCATGCATGTCCAAACAATTGTGCTTTGTACTGGAAAGGAAATGAAAATTTGGATCACTGTCCCAATCCTGATTGTAAGGAACCTAGATGGAAGGATAGTAAGAAGAAAAATGGAAAGAGAATTCCTCGAAAGGTTCTTAGGTATTTTACTCTGAAAACCAGGCTTCAAAAACTATTCATGTCAAAATCTGTTTCCAAGGATATGAGATGGCACAAGGAGCAGCGTGTGCAAGACATCAATGTCATTGGACACCCTGCTGATGCTAAGCAATGGCAAGATTTTGACAAAGAACATGAATGGTTTGCTGAAGATCCTCGTAATATTCGATTGGGATTAGCCAGTGATGGATTTAACCCTTTCAGTAATATGAGTAGCACATATAGTATGTGGCCTGTAGCTCTTACTGTATACAACGTGGGTCCTACGCAAGTTATGAAAGATCCATTTATATGATGTCGTTATTAATTCCTGGCCCTAAATCACCGGGAAATGACATAGATGTTTACTTGCGTCCATTAATTGATGATCTGAAAGAGTTTTGGGAACATGGTGTTGAAACTTACGATGCTTACTCCGGTGAAACATTTAAGCTGCATGCTGCACTCATGTGGACAATTAACGACTTCCCTGCATATGGTATGTTGTCCGGATGGAGTACAAAAGGGAAACTAGCGTGTCCACCGTGTAACAAAGAAAATCATCATATAAGATTAAAGTACAGTAAGAAACAAGCATATATGGGTCATCGTCGGTTCTTACCACTCAATCATCCTTGGCGTCGGAATAAAAGATTTAATGGTAAATCTTAGCATAAACCAAAGCCGAAGGAGTTATCGGGGGATGATTTTCTTGATCAGTTGAAGTTACTTCTGGCAGATTTAAAGTTCGGAAAGACTTTAAATAAGAAGGGAAAGACTTCAACTAGTAAGAAGAGAAAGCGCAGTGAGCCCGAATTAAACTGGACGAAAAGAATTATAATTTTTGAATTAAGTTATTGGCGGTCACATCAAATCAGACATAACTTGGATGTCATGCACGTAGAGAAGAATGTTTGTGAGAGCGTGATTGGTACTTTGATTAATATTGAAGGCAAAACGAAAGATCAACTTAATTCGTGTCTGGATTTGGAGGATCTGCGTATTAGGAAAGATCTACAAGTACAACCGGATGGTGTTATTCCTCCAGCACCCTATAGTCTGGATGCTGCTGGAAGGAAAAACATGTGTGAATGGTTAAAATACATTAGATTTCCTGACGATTATGCTTCAAATATATCTCGTTGTGTCAGTAGCAACGATAACAAGATAATTGGCATGAAAAGCCATGATTATCATGTACTTTTACAACGGTTGCCCCCCCTTGCTATACGTGGGAACTTGAGCAAACAAGTTTGCGAAGCATTAACTGAACTGAGTATATTCTTTAAAGAGCTGTCTTCAATAACTTTGACGGTTGAGTGCTTGGAGAGATTAGAAAGGGATATTGTGGTCATACTTTGTAAGTTGGAGTTGATATTTCCTCCTTTATGGGATGTTATGATTCACTTGCCAATCCACCTTCCTCGAGAGGCAATGTATGGGGGTCCTGTTCAATATCGCTGAATGTATCCCATTGAAAGGTAACTTTTATTGATAGGTTTGCGGTTTTTAAATTTTATAATCTGCCATCAACTTCATTTATGATTATCGTATGTATCTTTACCTGAACATATTTCTTTACACACTCAAACAATATGTTAGAAATAAAGCTCGACCCGAAGGTTCAATTGCCAAGGCCTACATCGATAATGAATGTCTAAATTTTTGTTCGATGTATCTCCATGGTGTTGAAACAAGATATAATCGGGAAGATAGAAACCAGGAAGCAGTTAATTACAGGCAAAGGAATACATTGTCTGTATTTTCTCGTCCTGGTCGGCCTTTGAATGCCTCGCAAAATGAAATGATGTCACCTGCAGAATATGATCAAGTCAGGTGGTTTGTTTTACACAACTGCGAAGAAATTGATCCTTATTTAGAGTAAGTCTTTTTTTGGGTACTTATATTCCTTTGTGAAAACATCAATCTATTGTTAAAAAAAAATTGACAATTGAATGTGGTCACAGTAAGCATCGTGAAGAAATTGAGTTGAGCGACTCCACAATTTGGAGCAAAGACATGAAAATGAGTTTGCTGGTTGGTTTAAGATGCTTGTAAGACATCTTGGCCAATACCAATCCTTATTGTATGTTGGAATTTGTAGTGAATAGGTTCTGAAATGTTTTCTCGTTTACCCAGATGGTTCAAAAGCGCATAGACAAGTCTGCAGAGGCAACTGATGACTTGTATTTGCTTGCATGTGGCCCTGATAAACGCATTAGCCGGTACACGGGATGTGTTATTAATGGAATGAGGTTCCACACTGCTGCACGCGATGAACATCGCGTGACACAGAACTCTGGAGTTCTTGTCCGAGCCGACCATAAGGGCAAAGAAATTGATTTTTATGGTGTTTTAACAGATATCATTGAGCTAAGTTATTTAGGTGGGAATCGTGTTTTTATCTTCAAGTGAAATTGGTTTAATACCTGAGACACGAAGACAGGGATTAAGAAAGGTAAGTACTTCACAAGCATTAACATAAGTCTTTCATGGTACAAAAAGGATCCTTATATACTAGCTTCACAGGCTCAACAAGTCTTCTATGTCCGTGATGTTATTCTCGGTAAAAACTACAGGATAGTTCAAAAAATACAACCTAGAAAATTGCATGACATACCAGAACTTGTAGAAGAAACAAGTAACCATCAGGGCAAAGACATTTATGTTGACGATGCATATCAACAACCATTTAATGCTGGAATTAATGATATGTTTGAAGTTGATGATGAAGTTGATATTAATGAAACCGTTGACGAAGATACAACATACGATGACTATGAAAGTGACGAAGAACAGAGTTCTGGTGACGAAGATTACCAAAGTTCGGGCGACAACAGCGATGGTAGTCACCGATATGATGATGATGATGCTGACGATGACGACGACGACGATACAGATTTGGGAGATTACAATTAATTGGATTTTTCAGATATACTTGCGCTTGACTTCACATGTTGAATTAATAATTTATTCGTCTTAGCTATTTCATCATTTTTTTCATGATTATGAATGTCGTTATCTAAGTTTATTTCATACAGTTATCACGGGTTTTGTGTTGGTTTGGTAATGCATAGATATTGATACCTGTTGAGATGAATAATACATTAACGTTGCTTGGACTGTCTGTACACTTTATTTTGTACTTGACTCTAGGCTATGGAGACATTTGGAAAGGTAAGACGGTCGCTCCGGTTAACTCCATCCAAGTCTACCAACGGCATAAGTGGACTGGTTACTGCTCAAAAGAAGATTATGGTGGAGGTAAGGCTCATAATCTTTACTTATGTATAACGCAAAATTTTTTTCGAGACTCCTTCGTTTTCTTTATTTTGCTATCTGTGTTTTTTTTAGTTGTTTAACTTGCAGTTAAGTACATACTTGTATAAGTATGTTGCGGTGTCGTCACTTATGTCTCTATTTTCCTTTACACAGAATACAGCCCGGGCCAGTGGTACAAGGAAATCTCCTACAGTCACCTGTACCAGGTCACCGAGTACTACCCGACAGGAGTCATCGAATCCCACTGACAGCGGAGTGTTGGGAGAAACATCAGAGACTGAAATACTCCGTTTTGGAATATGGGTATTTATGATATTACTATAATTATTGAGTGGTAATATAATAATATTATAAGTATTGGGTGTTAATATGCTACTATATATTTTATGATAGGGTAAAAGACAAAAACCACCCCTCGAGTATGGGGTATATACAAAAACACCCCTCGTGTTCGGGGATATACAAAAACCACCCCTGTCAGAGTTAGAATCTAACAGCATACTAACGGAGGTATGGAAAGACAAAACTACCCTTCGTATGAAAACAAATTACACAACATAAATACTAATTATTTTCTTTCTCCTCTGACACTTCTAACCCTAAATTTCTCTCTCTCTCTTCACATTCAACCTTCTATCTCCTTTACCCACACACAAGCCACCCTCCCCACAACAACCACCACTGCCATCACCCTCTAAGCATCATCGCCGGAAGAAGTCTTCGGCCAAAGGCGGCGCCTCCAAAGTATCCCCCATCAACAGGTCCTTTCACTCTTCCTCCTCCTCCTTACCTTCTCCTCTTCCCCCCTCTTCTTCAACACCCAACCCAACTGCGTCTCTCTACCCCACGGAACAGTCGACGACCTTCACAGTAACCGGCGTCGACCCCACTGGAACCGAACGACGGCGAACCAGAGACCTCAACCTAGGTCCCGATCTATGCTGGAACATGCGTGATTCCTCTCCCTCACCTCTATTTCTCTCTCGATGAAGCACATAACCCAGATCCATGTCAATCCTCTCTCCTTCTTCCATTTTCCGACGACCGGCGCCGCCATACCCTCTGAAACCGAGAGAACCTAATAGAAGAACCAAGGTTCGCCTTTTCCGGGTGTAATCGAGACCCTTTTTCACCAATTGCAAGTCCATGGAAGAAAAACACGGGATTGGATAACGGGTTTTATTGATTCTAATTCAGTGTTCGAATTGGTGGATAGGATTTAGTTTTGGTAGGGGCTGTGATTGATTGTTCGAATGCAGAGTAAAAGCTATGAGTTTTGGGCAAGACTTAGTTTTATCAGGGGCTGTGATTGATTGGGTTTAATGGTTGAGGTTGTGGTTTGTGATGGCAGTGGTTTGGAGGTGATTCATCCTCTGGTTTGTAGGTGATTCAACCAATGGTTTCAGTTGTTTAAGGTGGTGATTCATCCTCCTGATTTCCTCTTAATCTGCTTATGCTTGATGATTCTGGGTCTGATTTGGTAGGGTTTATTTGTTATATTGCCTACTTCTTTTTTTTAAATTTCGGTGGCGATTTGGTGTAGGTTTTCTTCATCCTGGTGGTGATGGGGTTTTAGTGGTGGTGGAGTTCAAGAACACCAAGAACAATGAAGAAATAAAAAAAAAATACAAATAGGGGTAAAATGGTCATAAAAAGGTCATATTACACCCTCATACTAATTGATTGTAATAGAAGGGTGCTTTTCGTCTAACGTTCATCCACTGACAGGGGTGGTTTTTGTCTCGACAAGGGTGATTTTTGTATATCCCCGAACATGAGGGATGTTTTTGTATATACCTCATACTCGAGGGGTGGTTTTTGTCTTTTACCCTTTATGATATTATTTGGTGTCGATATGACATTAGTATAAGTATTGGGAGTTAATTTTATTGGTAGGAAGTTAATTTTTATAGTTATTATAGATGTGGAGTTTTATGTATTTTTCATAACTTTAATAGTGTCTTTAACTTAACTGGTGGGGTATTACTTGTCTTTCACCTAAAATTATGGGGGTGAAAGTGTCTTTAACCTAAGAATATCATCTTCTTCATCTCCTGCAACTAGTAGGAGACTCTTCTCCGCCACCATGCCGCCTCCAACACAAACACCACCACCTTCAACGATTTCAGTCCCAATGCACTCCATATTCGACTTAATCTCACCAAAGATCGATAATTTCTCACCAAGCAATCCAATTTTCGCCCAAAACATGACCCAATTCGAAATCAAAGTTTGACCCGGAAACTCTCCTACCTCTTGCCGGATTCTTCAAACAAGGCTTATAAAAACCTCCTTCAAGTGAGGATTTCGACCCACACCAACACAATTATCTCTCTCTCTCTCTCTCTCTCTCTCTCCCGTTCAATCTCTCTCTCTCTCTTGCTCTTCCCGACGAGCAGACCCGCGGCTGCCCTTTCCGCCGCTGCTCCGCCGCCTTCCCGCTGCCGTCCTCGTCGTTGGCGACCGCCTCCGTCACCGGCGTCGTCATCGCCACCGTTCCTCGCTATCGTCGTCCTCGCAACCGTCGGGCTCTCTGTCCCGTCGCTCTCTCTCGGGTACACAAACCCGATTGGGTTTTCTCCTTTTATTTTTATTTTTTTGTTTTGTTCCCTCTTCACTGTTATTTAATATAATTAGTTGGAAAGGAGAGAACTAAAGGGGATGTGTCCCAGTGGTTAAATGTTAACACTTAAAGCTTTGGTGAAGTTTGAGAAGAAGGTCATGGGTTCAAACCCCATAAGAGACAATTCTTTTCGCACAAGCTTAGAATGATCTTTTTGGTACTCATCTTTACTCAAAAATAAAAATATAATATGAGGGTGATAAAATATATATTTATAATTTATTTTTATAGGCTTATAACAAATTAGAATAAGTTATTTTCTTCAAATAAATTTATTATTTATTTTAAATAAAAGTTAGTTAGTTTATGACTTATTCTCTCTGCTAAGGCTTCTTTGGTTGGGAGGAACTACTATTAGAATTATTATTGTTTTGGGGAAAAATAATATGCTTCTCTACCCTATAATAAGGGAAATAATTAGTTAATCTTATAAGTTATATTTTTATAACTATAGCTATGTTACAATAATAAACGTTAACTCTATAAAGTGTTTTTTTCCTATAAAAGAGTTTGTTCGCGTTAGCAAGGTTGGGGAGAGTTAGTACGGGATTTATTTCATTTACCTATAGGACTTCGTGTGCAATGTGTTGATTAGGATACTATTAAATTTGTAGGCGAAAATTTCGTTGACGAAGGATACGTCGAGTATTACTAGGAAGTGATTTGCTTTGCTTGAGATTAAAGGTAAGTAAACATGCCAGGCCTAGCGCCCATTCATCTTTTCGTGTCAAATGTTTTCATTCCTATTTGTCTCAAAATGATTTTACGTGAAATATGTGCTACTTGAATACTTGTTTCAAATTGTTGAAATGTTCTTTGAAAATATCACTGCAATCTAATAATCAATGATAACGTAAAGTGGAAGAGTTGTACGGGGATGATTATTGTTGTATGGTTACTATTGGCATTGGGCGTGTTGACTTCGGTCTCTCGTCCAATTTGTTTTATTTAATCCGGTTGCAAGTCCCCGGATAGCTCCTTGTACTCACTCTTCTGGCTGCAAGAAGTCTGTAAGGGGGTGTCGACACTTAAGGTCTTGGATGCTTGAGAAGTGGTTGGTTTTCCCTGTATCAACAAATTAACAAATTGGTTTTGGATTCGATGTTGTTAATGAAAAATAGAATATCATGAGTTTTGGAATCTCATTATTTGGATAATGGATGTGATTTGTAAAATATAAACGAAATTGGAATCTCTCGTCTTATTTCTTTTATAAAAGGGTCAAAGCTTTTACTTTCACTTTGTTTAGCAAAACTACTACAAACTGGTTTTCAAATTACTTCATGATCTATTTACATGCTTGGGTGTTACTTACTCTGTATTTCAGCTGACTTTGGAAACTGTGGTGTTATCTTTTGTTTTCTGCACCACAGGTATATATGGTGGGAGCATAGCTTAGCGGGGACTTGAATCATCACTTATACAAGTAGTAGATCACATTTTAATTCTTAGAACCTTCATATAGAACTTTGTTTAGATAGATTTGCCCATGTTAGTGGCAAAAGGATTTGAATTGTCAATAAAGTATTACTTTAAAGTTTATGGAAGTTTTGTTTGGATTTTCTATCTCTAAACCTTCTTGTATCCGAGTTTAACCTCGGGTACGGAGTGACAACCTTGGGTTTCCGGTTTGGTCAATTTGGGGGTGTTACAGTTGGTATCAGAGCCTGACAATCAAAAAAAAAAAAAATTAAAACCTGTAGGGGAATTTAAAATGGACATAGGAAAAAGAACTTAAAATTTTACAAGCCGTTGGGACTTTGGGTAGTTTTGGATAGGACTATTATGTGTTTAGGTCTTTAGAAAATAGGCTTAGTAGGCGAGTATCCCTACCCACCCTCTCCTAGCTAAGAATTTTGACCTACTCGATTACTTAAGTATTTGGGTTTAAAGTTTTTCATTGGAGTTTGGGTTAGGTGTGTATTGTTTGGGTAATCAAAGTTGTGAATTGTTTCCGAAAGTCTCGTGTGATCAAAAATTGAAGTTTCGGGAGTATGTACTTATTTCATAAGGGCAAACATTTTTGGTTAATGATACAAATTGTGGAGTAAGAGAGTATATGGAGTCGTTTTCTTTTTTTTTTTTATAGATGGATATAACTAAGAGAACCGCAAGGAAGCGTGTTATGCCAGTATTGTGAGGATAAGTTTAATGCGTTGGAGTTTACTCGATATCGGAATCCCGCTTTCCCAGCTTATTGTATGGTGAATGCTTTACCTATGGGGCCAATATTTAGGGATATTATGTAGGGTTTTGATTCATGGATGCGCAACGGAAACACAAACAATCATAAAACCATGCAAAACCCTCCAAGGATCACAAGTCAAGAGACATAAGGATGGTAAAGGAAGAAATCAATAACACACCTTAGGGTTCTCCTTTGATGACTTCAAACGCGAATTGTGTCACGTTATCTATGGTTGATCCACGCCTAGAGTTGATCCTAGAATCTCCCAAGTCCTTGGTGCTAGCCCGGAAGAGGAAGAGGAAGAAGAATCACGCAAAACGAGACCCAAAAGGAGGGTCTCGGCCTCCTTGTGGCCGACGGGGACGGGCGGCGGGCTAGGGGGCGTTCGGCTCCTCTAGCTTGTTGCTCTCTCTCCTTTTGTTCTCTCCCACTCTTGTTATGTTCAATAATGAGCATAAGGAGGGAAGGAAGGTCCTTTATATAGTCCAACAACTCCTTGCCAACTACCTAAAGGACTTATTCTAGTCCTACTAGAATTCAATTTAGTCCCTTCCTTGCAAATTAGTCCCTACTAAGTTTGCAAGGTTTTGCAAAGTGATCCTTCTAATTAATTAATCCAATTAATTAATTCCCAAATCTAGTTCAACTCTATATAGCGTGTGACCCTATAGGTTCTATCTAGTTGGTAGCAACTATTTGCTAATATGGAGCGGTCTCTAGCAAAACATCCATTCTAGCCAACTAATAGAATAGTCATCTTGACAACCTTTGTACAAGTAATTGTCTCATCCCTTTGTCTCTATATCCGGATTGGACACGAGACATACAAGTCACACTCGTATATCCAATCCATAGTTTCTCAATCCATGGGAATAGCCTTATTCGTGCAAATAACATTAATATCCCCTATTGATTTATTTGAGTCTGGCCAGACATTCTATAAGCACTATCCCTCGAGTGGCCTAGGATATTTGCTCCCGGTATGTGGGAGGGACAAATTCTATCTATGTCCACTACGATCTCTAAGCTTGCTTCTTATTGTATCCAGTACACGCCTTTATAACTACCCAGTTACGGTGTAGCGTTTAACGCTACCAAAATCACAATAATCCACAACTAGAATATCTAGTGACTTCAAGTCTAAGGATGACAATACCATTGCACCGCGAGAAGCGCTTGTGACTCAACATAACGTATATGTAGCCTTCTCGGAGATGGGTCAATCCAGTGCAACATTCCATAATGCACACCTATGTGTTGGATCATGATATCTCCATATCAATCCAACCCCATACTAGTCTATAGATGATTGTCCCATTAATCATTATACTGGACTAGGGATATTTAAGATAAACAACACAATTGTAAATCTAAGGACTTCATTATATTAAATATCCAATAAATAATAAATGAATTTCTAGCCACAAATATTTCATACTAAACTAGATTGCCTCTAGGGCATCTATTCCAACAGTCTCCCACTTGCACTAGAGCCAATCTGGCGCATCTCGTATGCCCATACTCCTAGTGTGCCCTTCATACTTCCATTTCGTGAGTGGCTTTGTAAGGGGGTCTGACAGATTCTCATCTGTAGGAATCTTGCATATCCGAACGTCTCCTCTATCGATAATATCTCGAATCAGATGAAACTTCCTGAGCACGTGCTTGGACTTCTGGTGCGATCTTGGTTCCTTCGATTGCGCGATCGCTCCAGTGTTGTCGCAAAACAAATCGACTGGATCCGCAATGCTAGGGACCACACCAAGTTCAGAAACAAATTTTCTGATCCAAACAGCTTCCTTTGCTGCGCCATTTGCAGCAATGTACTCAGCCTCTGTTGTAGAATCAGCCACCGTCTCTTGCTTGGAACTCTTCCAGCTCACCGCTGCTCCATTCAGGCAAAACACATATCCCGATTGTGATCTAAAGTCATCTTTGTCGGTTTGGAAGCTTGCATCAGTGTAACCCCTACACGCAACTCTTCCTCACCGCCAAATATTAAGAAAGCATCCTTAGTTCTTCTCAAGTACTTTAGGATGTTCTTGACTGCAATCCAGTGACTCTCACCCGGATTGGATTGGTATATGCTTGTCATACTCAAGGCATATGACACATCTGGTCTAGTACATAACATGGCGTACATGATAGATCCTATGGCCGATGCATAGGGAAATTTACTCATGCGTTCCTTTTCAATCTCATTGGAAGGACAACCACTCTTTGAAAGAGTGATTCAATGTGACATGGGCAAGAATCCCTTCTTGGAATCTTTCATGTTGAACCGTTTCAACACCTTGTCAATGTATGTACTTTGACTTAGGCCTAGCAACCTTTTAGATCTACCCCTATAGATATTTATACCGAGTACATAGGCTGCTTCCCCTAAGTCCTTCATTGAGAAACACTTCCCTAGCCAATCTTTAACAGATTGTAGCATGGGAACGTCGTTTCCAATGAGTAGTATGTCATCCACATACAAGACCAGAAAAGCTATAGAGCTCCCACTAAACTTCTTGTAGACACAAGACTCATCTTTGTTTCTGATGAAGCCAAATTCTTTGACCACTTCATCAAAACGTCGATTCCAACTCCTAGAAGCTTGCTTCAATCCATAGATGGATCGTTGCAACTTACAGACTTTGTTGGCTTGCTTTGGATCCTCAAAACCCTCCGGCTGTATCATATACACGTCCTCGAGGAGAGTCCCATAAAGGAATGCTGTTTTGACATCCATCTGCCAAATCTCATAGTCGTGGTACGCTGCAATTGCAAGTAGGATTCGGATGGATTTGGTCATAGCGACTGGTGAAAAGGTTTCATCATAGTCAATACCATGAATCTGTCTGAATCCTTTAGCCACCAATCGGCCCTTATAGGTAATCACATTACCATCCATGTCGATCTTCTTCTTGAAGACCCACTTGCACCCTATGGGCTGCGCCCCATCGGGTGGTTCAACCAAAGTCCATACTTTGTTGGTGTACATGGATTCCATCTCGGATTTCATGGCTTCTAGCCACTTCTGAGAGCCTGGGCCATTCATGGCCTCCTCATAGGTAGTAGGCTCATCATCTATGAGCATCGTGTCACCAGAATAGGTCACGAGAAGTCCATACCTCTCGGGTTCCTGGCGCACTCTACTAGATCTACGAAGCTCTTGTGTTACCTGAACAGCTTGTTCCACAACTGCTTGTGGTTCCTGTTCATGTTCCATAATCGGTTCAGTGATTTGTGGTTCTTGAACCTCTTCAAGTTCTACATTCCTCCCACTTGCTTCTTTAGAGACAAACTCTCTTTCTAGAAACACGCCGGTCCGAGCAACAAACACTTTGTTCTCGGCTGGATTGTAGAAGTAGTATCCCTTAGTTTCCTTAGGGTACCCCACAAATTTACACTTATCCGATTTAGGCCCTAGCTTGTTTGATTGCAAACGTTTTACATAGACATCGCAGCCCCAAATCCTCATGAACGACAGTGTGGGACGCCTCCCACTCCACATCTCATATGGTGTCTTCATGACTGATTTAGATGGAACACGGTTAATGGTGAAAGCTGCACTTAATAGAGCGTAGCCCCAAAATGATAATGGAAGATCGGTTTGACACATCATAGATCGAACCATATCCAATAGGGTTCGATTCATCCTCTTGGAAACGCCATTCCATTGTGGCGTTCCGGGTGGAGTGAGTTGGCACACGATCCCACACTCTCTAAGATAGTCGTCAAACTCTTGGCTCAAGCATTCTCCTCCACGATCTGATTGTAGAGCCTTGATACTTTTTCCAAGTTGCTTCTCTACTTCATTCTTGAATTCTTTGAACACTTCAAAGGATTCGGATTTTGCCCTCATGAGGTACACAAATCCATATCTACTGTAATCATCAGTAAATGTAATGAAGTTGACATAACCACCCTTGGCAGGCGTGGCAAATGGCCCACACACATCGGTATGTATGAGCGCCAATTACTCACTAGTCCTCTCACCTTTCTTATTGAAAGGGGACTTTGTCATTTTTCCCAATAAACAAGCCTCACATGTCTCATACGATTCAAAATCAAATGAGTCTAGTAATCCATCCTTATGGAGTCTAGATACACGTTTCTCATTTATGTGGCCTAAACGACAGTGCCATAAATACGCAGGATTTAAATCATTTATTTTAATCCGCTTGGTATTAATGTTGTAGACAGGATTTCTTAGATCAAGGACATAAAGTCCATTAAACAATTGCGCACTAAAATATTGAATATTATTTAAATAAAAGGAACAACAATTGTTCTTTATTGAAATAATAAAAACATCCTTGTCCAAACAAGAAATAGAAATAATGTTTCTGCTCATAGCAGGCACAAAATAGCAATTATTTAATTCTAAAACTAATCCTGAAGGCAGAGATAGCTCGCACACGCCTATGGCCAACGCAGCAACCTTTGCTCCATTCCCAACGCGCAGTTCTACCTCTCCTTTAGCTAATCTTTTACTTCTCTTTAGATCCTGCATATTTCGACAAATATGAGATCCACATCCAGTATCTAATACCCATGATGTAGAGACAGTTAAATTGACATCTACAACAAAAATACTTGGTGGTGGTGGAATCACTATTCCAAGCCTCTTGTCCTCCAGATATTTTGGGCAGTTCCTCCTCCAGTGTCCAGGCTGACTGCAGTAGTGACACTCACCTTTAGTCACACCTTTGGCAATGCCACCAACAGGCTTAAGGGCAGGTTCCTTGGACTTGGCTACTGACTTGCCTTTGCCCTTGGAGGAAGAGGCAAACCTTTTGCCCTTTCCTTTCTGTACCATCATAATGGCCTTGCCCTTACCCTTGTTGATGCTCTGTTTAGCCGTCCTCAACATATTGAGTAAATCTGGCAGTGGTTTCACGATCTCGTTCATGTTATAGTTCATAATGAACTGTCCATAACTCTCGGGCAACGATTGCAACACGAGATCGATTGCCAACTCTTGGCCGACCGGGAACCCTAGTCGGGCGAGATTCTCCAAGTACCCGATCATACGGAGTACATGGGGTCCCACTGGGTTCCCTTCTGCCAGATGAAACTTGAACAGCGCATTAGAGACCTCATACCTTTCTACCCTTGCCTGCTCTTGGAAGAGCTGCTTCAGATGCTCGATCATATCGATAGCATTCATGTTTTCGTGTTACTTCTGAAGCTAAGAAGTCATGGTGCATAGGATAAGGCATGCCGCATCATTAGCGTCATCAACACGCTTTTGATACGCCTTTAAGGCAGCAGGTGTTTGGTTCTCTGGACCTTCTGGAACATGCTCCTCTATTGCGTACAGTTTCTTCTCTTGCTTGAGAACAATTCTCAAGTTTCTGTACCAATCAAGAAAGTTGGTTCCAGAGAGCTTGTCCTTCTCAAGGACAGATCGTAGGGAATGTTGTGAACTCGATAAGTTGTTTGCCATTTGAAATTCTACAAAAGGAAAATACGCAAGTTTTAGTATTTGTGAATTTTTGAATATATTCAATTATGGCTAGTTTATCAAATATAGCTCCCACTATTTTTCTACGGATTAATAACCCTCAAGATATTAATGCGGAAAATATCCTTATATTTTCTAGTGGGCCAAGATCCATCTTTCATCTCCTTATGAGCTTGCTTTGGCAAGTCACCCATAATTTGACTACTTTAGGTAGGAACAATTCCAATTGCATCCCATATGCAACTCTTGGTTCAATTGGGAAAATAACTCCTTATTTATCCATCCATATGGATAATCCCAATTGATTGCCTCTAGGTTTCTTAATCAAATTAATAGCCCATTTGTGTTCAACCTCTTATCTAAACAATTCCACATTGTTACGTGCCATCGCATTCCATCATTATGAACCAAGTTGCCATGATTTGGCACGCACGAACTTGATAAATAATGATGATAATGAGTGTTTAAATAACGAGAAGGCAAGAACACTATATTTGAATTTTGAGGGATTTTAAATTCAATTTTAGTTGTTTTGTTGATCAATATCAACTAATCTATCTATTTGAGTTTGGGCACAACTCCAAATAATAGATCCGGGTTGTCTAATTATCTTATTATCCTAATTGCATGCATCATCCATACACCAACCACACAATAATAAGACAGTAAAATAAACAACCACAAAACAGAAATTAAACGTGATGTGGATATGGCCTTTTCTAGACTAAGATAATTCCAAGCCAATGGAATTATCTATGAACCCTAAAACAAACACATCTCCATGCGTCTTGATCTTTTGGTCCATCCTTCATAGTCATGTGGAATGCTCCATGCTCCATGCTCCATCTTTTGTGGCTTCTTTGGCTTTGGGCTTCTTTTCTTCAATCGTGGCTAACAATCTACTTTATCTAGCACTAGCTAAATTCTATACTAAATAAAATAAATCTCACAAGTTGAGAAAAAAATGGCACACAGGCCATAAAACCCTAATTAATTATTACAATTAATTGATCAGCTCGCAGGCCGTAAAATCAAACCACAAAATTAAACATCCACATCAAACCACATCCTAAGGCCATATCCAATCACCATGCGATTTGCACATAAACAGTTAAAGTCCAATTTTAACGGGCTTGGTCAATTTTAATTGATTTTAGGATTTCTAGGGTTAAAACGGTCCATGGGCCCAACAATCAAATTGCCCAGGCCCAATAAGGTGAACCACAAGGCCCTAGGGCCGGCCCGGCCCAAAACCCACAAGCCTAGGCCGCGGGTTAGGGCCGCCCGGCCCCTAGGGCGGCCAAGCTTGGGCAGAAAGCAAGAGGGGCGGTCCCCAAGGGGGGCCAAACCTCTTTGAGGGAGTTGTTTCCAAAACAACTCCCTTGCTTGGTGCCCAAATTTGGTTGTTTCCTTGTTTTGGAAGAACTCCTTCTTCCCCAAGGATGCCCAAACCCTAGATCTAAGATCCTAAAATTTCTCAAACTCACCAATTCATGCATCCAAATGCAAAAACTAGATCTTGTTATGATTAATTATTGACAAATTGCATCCCATGTTTGATTTGTCTTGTTTTACGCGATAAACAATCAAATTAAGGTGTAAAACAACTAAAACGTAACACATAAACCACGTTTATGCTCTACGACCTGTGGCTCTGATACCACTGTAGGGTTTTGATTCATGGATGCGCAACGGAAACACAGACAATCATAAAACCATGCAAAACCCTCCAAGGATCCCAAGTCAAGAGACATAACGATGGTAAAGGAAGAAATCAATAACACACCTTAGGGTTCTCCTTTGATGACTTCAAACACGAATTGTGTCACGTTCTCTATGGCTGATCCATGCCTAGAGTTGATCCTATAATCTCCCAAGTCCTTGGTGCTAGCCCGTAAGAGGAAGAGGAAGAAGAATCAAGCAAAACGAGACCCAAAAGGAGGGTCTCGGCCTCCTTGTGGCCGACGGGGACGGGCGGCGGGCTAGGGGGGCGTTCGGCTCCTCTAGCTTGTTGCTCTCTCTCCTTTTGTTCTCTCCCACTCTTGTTATGTTCAATAATGAGCATAAGTTATGGGAAGGAAGGAAGGAAGGTCCTTTATATAGTCCAACAACTCCTTGCCAACTACCTAAAGGACTTATTCTAGTCCTACTAGAATTCAATTTAGTCCCTTCCTTGCAAATTAGTCCCTACTAAGTTTGCAATGTTTTGCAAAGTGATCCTTCTAATTAATTAATCCAATTAATTAATTCCCAAATCTAGTTCAACTCTATATAGCGTGTGACCCCATAGGTTCTATCTAGTTGGTAGCAACTATTTGCTAATATGGAGCGGTCTCTAGCAAAACATCCATTCTAGCCAACTAATAGAATAGTCATCTTGACAACCTTTGTACAAGTAATTGTCTCATCCCTTTGTCTCTATATCCGGATTGGACACGAGACATACAAGTCACACTCGTATATCCAATCCATAGTTTCTCGATTAATGGGAATAGCCTTATTCGTGCAAATAACATCAATATCCCATATTGATTTATTTGAGTCTGGCCAGACATTCTATAAGCACTATCCCTCGAGTGGCCTAGGATATTTGCTCCCGTTATGTGGGAGGGACAAATTCTATCTACGTCCACTAAGATCTCTAAGCTTGCTTCTTATTGTATCCAGTACACGCCTTTATAACTACCCAGTTACGGTGTAGCGTTTAACGCTACCAAAATCATAATAATCCACAACTAGAATATCTAGTGACTTCAAGTCTAAGGATGACAATACCATTGCACCGCGAGAAGCGCTTGTGACTCAACATAACGTTTATGTAGCCTTCTCGGAGATGGGTCAATCCAGTGCAACATTCCATAATGCACACCTATGTGTTGGATCAAAATATCTCCATATCAATCCAAGACCATACTAGTCTATAGATGATTGTCCCATTAATCATTATACCGGACTAGGGATATTTAAGAAAAACAACACAATTGTAAATCTAAGGACTTCATTATATTAAATATCCAATAAATAATAAAAGAATTTCTAGCCACAAATAATTCATACTAAACTAGATTGCCTCTAGGGCATCTATTCCAACATATTATGGCTAGGTTCAATAGGTTGAACTTGTTGGAATAGATGCCCTAGAGGCAATCTAGTTTAGTATGAATTATTTGTGGCTAGAAATTCATTTATTATTTATTGGATATTTAATATAATGAAGTCCTTAGATTTACAATTGTGTTGTTTATCTTAAATATCCCTAGTCAAGTATAATGATTAATGGGACAATCATCTATAGACTAGTATGGGGTTGGATTGATATGGAGATATCACGATCCAACACATAGGTGTGCATTAGGGAATGTTGCACTGGATTGGCCCATCTCCGAGAAGGCTACATACACGTTATGTTGTTTCACAAGCGCTTCTCGCGGTGCAATGGTATTGTCATCCTTAGACTTGAAGTCACTAGATATTCTAGTTGTGGATTATTGTGATCTTGCTAGCGTTAAACGCTACACCGTAACTGGGTAGTTATAAAGGCGTGTACTGGATACAATAAGAAGCAAGCTTAGAGATCGTAGTGGACGTAGATAGAATTTGTCCCTCCCACATAACGGGAGCAAATATCCTAGGCCACTCAAGGGATAGAGCTTATAGAATGTCTGGTCAGACTCAAATAAATCAATATGGGATATTGATGTTATTTGCACGAATAAGGCTATTCCCATGGATGGTGAAACTATGGATTGGATATACGAGTGTGACTTGTATGTCTCGTGTCCAATCCGGATATAGAGACAAAGGGATGAGACAATTACTTGTACAAAGGTTGTCAAGATGACAATTCTATTAGTTGGCTAGAATGGATGTTTTGCTAGAGACCGCTCCATATTAGCAAATAGTTGCTACCAACTTGATAGAACCTATGGGGTCACACGCTACATAGAGTTGGACTAGATTTGGGAATTAATTAATTGGATTAATTAATTAGAAGGATCACTTTGCAAACCATTGCAAACTTAGTAGGGACTAATTTGCAAGGAAGGGACTAAGTTGAATTCTAGTAGGACTAGAATAAGTCCTTTATGTAGTTAACAAGGAGTTGATGGACTATATAAAGGACCTTCCTTCCTTCCTTCCCACAGAACTTATGCTCATAATTGAACATAACAAAGAGTGGGAGTGAACAAAAGGAGAGAGAGCAAGCAACAAGGGAGCTCGACCGCCCCTTGCCGCCGCCCCGTCCCCGTCGGCCAAACGAGGCCGAGACCTCCTTTTGGGTCTCGTTTTGCGTGATTCTTCTTCCTCTTCCTCTTCCGGGCTAGCACCAAGGACTTGGGAGATCTAGGATAAACTCTAGGCGTGGAACAACCATAGAGAACGTGACACAATTCGCGTTTGAAGTCATCAAAGGAGAACCCTAAGGTGTGTTTATGATTTCTAACCCTTACCATCGTTATGTCTCTTGACTTGTGATCCTTGGAGGGTTTTGCATGGTTTTATGTTTGTTTATGCTTCTGTTGTGCATCCATGAATCAAAACCCTACAGAACTATGAAGACTATTTCTATGAAATGAGTTGATGGTGAATGCCGGATTTATGTGTAAATGTTAATGAAGGCTCATGATCAATGGCAAAGGATCGTAATATATTCTAGTGAAGATGAGGATATTGTGGAAGGTCCTACTTAGAATGATGAGTTCGAGGATAACCCTAGGAAAGACATGGAATCGGAAGCAAGTGTGAATAACTATGGGAAGTAGACATATTTGGCTTCTTTGATTTCTTAGACTTCTAATGCTTTTGGAGTTTTTCTTTGGAATAAAACCATAAAGCCAAACAATACCTTAAGGTTTCTCAGAATGGTTTTTGCATAAGCCACTTTTGGGTTATTTTTGCGTAGGTTAATTTCGCTGCTTGGTGATGGATAATAGTTATGTTTTGAGGATCCATTAATATAATAAGTCATTGTTTTATTGAGTTGGAGTATGGTTTGAATCTGATGTTGTATTGCGTTTCGGAAACATTCATGAGTTAGAACGCGGGAAACTTGATGTTGGTAGTGTTTGAATCTCTGCAGCAGATGGTATTTGGTGTAGCAGACATGTTTAAATGGTTAATTATTTTTCTCAGAATTTTTCCCAGGTAGTAGACATGTTCAGGAACATGCCATAAGAATTTCAATCCCAAATAAGTTATGTAGACTTAGATACGAATTTCCAAAGTTCGTTGTTCAGCAGCAGAATTTCATAATGACCATCTGTAGTATTTTTGAGTTTACCTATCTTACAGATCTTGGATGAATTTCAAATTTTTATGGTGGTGATTAGACACATAGGGCTATATCTAGGTGAAAGCCTAGCACTTGAAAAAGTTAAAGTCAGTTTAAGACTTGATAAAGTTGAAGTTTCTGTTCTGATGGCTTATAACAGCAGTTATGCTATTCTCTGCGTAACTTAAATTATATAAATTATTTTTAGATGATTCTTCTTGACTATGAAATTAGACTCAGAGAGGTTGTTTCACACCGAAATTCATAATTTTTTTTCTTTTCGTTTGATCACTTTTCTAATTTTCAAAGAAATATGAGAAATAAGATGTGTTCAGTCTAAAATAAATAAAATAAAAAAAAAATTGTATGTGTAATTGATTGTTTGATGATCAATGTGCTATATTACTTTCTTAGTTGCTCATTACGTGACATGTATTTTATTTCAGTTTTACTTCATGATACCTGTGTATGATACAATAGGTTATAATATAGGGATTTTACCTATAGACCACATCCATACAATACTAGAAATAGCTTTTACACAAAGAGTGTTAAAATTTCTTACCTTTTCGAACCCGACAAATGAGGATTCAAAATAATTTTGGTAGTTAAGAAAATACCATTCAAGAAAAGTTTGTATGAGCGGGAAAATAGGATAAAAGACCTCATATCGAGGAATTGTGAAGCGTCGCGGATTGCGTTGGTTACGAGTTTTATAATAATGCAGGAGGATCAAGATGTATTTAAGACGAAAGTGTTTGATAGATGTTTGGTAATTTGATTTCAATTTTATGGTTTTAGACACCCTCTTAGCTAGTTTGTCGAAGTTTAGACTTTTGGGTGTTTATACGGAACCATATTGCGGTTGAGTTGGCTACTTTGGAGATTTCAGTATATTAAATAAATTATAGAGACTGTTTGAGAGATTTAATGTGTTGGGAGATACTAAAATATTGACGTTATACTTGGAGCTCTATTTATCGATAATGTACATGAGGAGTTTAATTTTCTTTCATTGATGACAGTTTCTCACAACCATCTCATTAGAGTCTTGTTTTCCGGGGTATAGTTTTGAGCGTTATTATCATTTATGATTGACGTAGACTTGGGATTCAGAGTTTCATTGTCGAATAAGTGTTGGGATCTTAATACATGGTTTAAGAGTTTGATCTCCAATATTGTGCTATCCCTTATAAATGTTGAGAAGTTTCCTTGGGCAAATTCTTAGTTGCCAACCGCTAAGTATATAATTGTTTGGAAGTCAGCCTTAGAGTACCCTTATGGTAGAATAATATTTATGTTTGATGTCTAATAGGAATATCCTTTAACTTTGGTCGATATGGCTGTCAACCTAGTGAATCCAACAGCAGAGAATTTTCAGGTAAGCCACCCGACAAGAACACCTTTCTTGGAGGGTATGTCAAGTTGGGAATTTATCGGAGAAGTCTTGAATAGGTGTGAGCATCGAGTTTTCACTTTTGTTGGAAGATGGGTATAGAGCAATGTCCTGGTTCAGAGGCATTGCATTGTGGAGTCGTTAATTGATGAGAATTCTTGGATTTCGAGCAAGAGACAGTGTAGTGATTTGGTTGATGAGGGAAGATGGTACCTTCCTAATCAAAAGTATTTAAATCAAAGTCAATGGATGATAACGCCGCACTTCATGAAGTGTACATTGTTGATGGCTCACAAGACTTGGGAGGAACCTATGGAGGACTCAGGACAAATGATAGACTAAATAGTTAGCGTGGACAATAGATGTTTCCTGCCCACCCTCGCCTAGAAAGCGTTTTGAGAACCATGTCTTTTTATTTCTCCAAAATATTCAAATTTATTTTAGAGCCAACTTTAAAGAGGTTAGGAAAATGTAATCTTATTGAAATGTCTATCAAAGAATATTGGAATTTCCATTTGGTTGGAGTATTGTTACTTAGTTTTGATAGATCACACTGTTGTACTAGTTCTTGTGTCTCTTCTTATCTCGTCTCGTCTATATTTAGTGGACGTTATATTTAACTTGTTTCTCTCCATTATCGTGTATTGATGACCGTAAAAGAATAGGGAAAAAGAGGGAATCACTCATGTGAAACTAAAATTTTGAGGTGAAGGGCTAAGTGTTGTCTGTTATCATTTAGACCATTGGAGATACTGAGTGAGGTATTCTAGGTCACTAGAATGTTAACTTTTGCGTCAGATATTTATGTTTGGAGCCTTGTTATTATTTGAGGAATGATATATTTCTTTGTTCTTGGTTTTTCCTTGGAGTTACGCTAGTCGTTGGGTTGTGACATCATTTTGTGTAAGCGTAATGTATTTGTTATTTTAATCTTATTGGGAGTTCTGATGTTCAGCCTTGGACAATCTGAACTCCTTGTTTCTCGGGACAAATAGTTTATAATGTTGTAACGGCTATCCTTGGAGTTATTGATTTTGACTTCGATAAGTTTTCTACTACCTTGGTACTATCAATGAGACAAATTTTTGGTGTAGTCTAACTTAGGTACAGTCTTACGTTGGAGTAGTTAGCATATAGCGTTTTTTTGGCGTATGTGATTGGAGCCTTTTCACTAAACCATTGTTTGGACAATTGAATGGTTATTAACCTCTAAAAGATATGTCGAGTTTTACTTGGGATTACATAAATCGATGGTGTACCGGGATAAATGAGTCCGCTCAGTTGTGGTAATCTTCTCGGGCGATGTATTTGGAGCGTTGTTAATAGAAATATGTTTTTAAGGATTTATCACCAAAGGTGAATTCGAATACTAGCTTGCGAGTCTCGTTATTGTTGAACCTATTTGAATATGAATAAGATGCCTGGAGTATGTGCCTCAGTATCGTATTATTTTGTGTACACATGGTTTATTTATTTCCTTAGCTCGAGGCGAATTATCAGACGACGGTAGGAAAACAACGATAAAGGGAAGCACCGGGTAACATCATATATCATAGGCTATGGTTAAGTGTCTAAGGATAGGAGGAACCATGTCGCTTTGGAGTCTTGTGCACTGTCTAATCGATTCTCTATTTTGTTAGATAAGACGTTTTGTACCACTCGAATATAGTTTTGACCTTGGGAATCAGTCTTGGAGTTCACTTAAATATTATTAAGGGAACGGGATTTTTGCTTATTTATGAATCATCTTTAGAGTTATATGATTCATTTTGACGCGTTTTCATTTTTGAGGGAATCATAATCTAGAATCTTTTAATGGGAGTAAGTTTACGTTCACTAAGAGTACTTGCTTTCAAACTCGGGAGATTCTATGAACTTACTCTCTGTGAAGAGACGCTTATGAGACAATAGCAATAGTTATTTGGGTTGATGATTCAAGCAATGAGGATAATTTCTTTGGCACTGATTAAGTTGTGGGCGTGATCTCACTAGCCATGTTATAATCTAAATCTTAATGTAATTGAGGCACTTTGTCACAGGGTATGTATGATTAGGGTCTTGTCACCAAAATCATTGTCGGGTCATCGGATGTTGTTCACGACTGAGCTAATATGAGAGTTATATGCTTTTAATGGTCTGCTAGAGGTTCTACCTCCTGTTGAGTGGTTGTAAGAGTGTGAACTTCATTTGTTTTGACATTGTTGTCTTATACTTGGAATGCGTGAACGAATAAAATTGTGTTATAATCTTAACTTGAATAATTGTGGTTGCTATTTTGGACTAAGATATTACTCCTATGTGGAGAACACTAGTATCTTTGTGAGACCTACTATGGGAATGTAAGCCCAAGAACAACATTGTCCTTGGAAGATTTGTTATAAATGACCAACGATGATCAAACTTGTTAAGTTGAATTGAATGATATATGTGATGTTAAAGCATTTTGTAATGCTGCATGATAAGATAGAAATGATCAATAGGCGATAGTTGTGATCCCTACCCCATAGCCTTACCACCTGATCAAATGATCACGCACGACTATGTCTTGAAGAGAAAGGTGAAAATTTTGGGGAATACCTTGTCCCATGTGTAGCAACTTAGGAAGTGTGTTCCATACCATTTCATGTATTGGATCCCGAACCAGAAGTTTCGACCATGTTAAAATTCTAGATATCATGACAAGGGGCACGTGTACCAAGAGTGTTTGAATTTTAAAGGTCTTATGGACAAATTACCTCACAAGGGAGGCGACATGTGAAGCAGGGGATGGTATGAGGAAGAAGTATCCTCACCTTTTTGACGAGATATTTCGAGTTCCGAGGACGTCACTCCTCTAAGGGGGGAAGGATGTAATCATTCGGTTATGAAGCATTGGTTTTGAAGAACATCATCCTAGTACATCCTTATAGAATTTAGTTAATCGTGCATGACCTTAGCTTTGCATTTAGTGTTTAGACCCTAGAGTGGAGAATCACACTTAAGTGATTATTGAAAACTTGGTTTAAGCTTCGAGGACGAAGCTCTCTTTAAGGGGGGAAGGATGAAATACCCCGTTTTGGAATATGGGTATTTATGATATTACTATAATTATTGAGTGGTAATATAATAATATTATAAGTATTGGGTGTTAATATGCTACTATTATATTTTATGATATTATTTGGTGTCAATATGACATTAGTATAAGTATTGGGAGTTAATTTTATTGGTAGGAAGTTAATTTTTATAGTTATTATAGATGTGGGGCTTTTGTGTATTTTTCATAACTTTAATAGTGTCTTTAACTTAACTGGTGGGGTATTACTTGTCTTTCACCTAAACTTATGGGGGTGAAAGTGTCTTTAACCTAAAACTATCATCTTCTTCATCTCCTGCAACTAGCAGGAGACTCTTCTCCGCCACCATGCCGCCTCCAACACAAACACCACCACCTTCAACGATTTCAGTCCCAATCAACTCCCTATTCGACTTAATCTCACCAAAGATCGATAATTTCTCACCAAGCAATCTAATTTTTGCCCAAAACATGACCCAATTCGAAATCAAAGTTTGACCCGGAAACTCTCCTACCTCTTGCCGGAATCTTCAAACAAGGCTTATAAAAACCTCCTTCAAGTGAGGATTTCAACCCACACCAACACCAACACCAATCTCTCTCTCTCTCTCTCTCTCTCTCTCTCTCTCTCCCGTTCAATCTCTCTCTCTCTTGCTCTGCCCGACGAGCAGACCCGCAGCTGCCCTTTCCGCCGCTGCTCCGCCGCCTTCCCGCTGCCGTCCTCGTCGTCGGCCACCGCCTCCGTCACCGGCGTCGTCACCGCCACCGTTCATCGCCATCGTCGTCCTCGCCACCGTCGGGCTTTGTCCCGTCGCTCTCTCTCGGGTACACAAACCCGATTGGGTTTTCTCCTTTTTTTTGGTTTTGTTCCCTCTTCACTGTTATTTAATATAAATTAGTTGGGATGATAGAACTAAAGGTGATGTGTCCTAGTGGTTAAATGTTAACACTTAGCTTTGGTGAAGTTTGAGAAGAAGGTCATGGGTTCAAACCCTATAAAGGACAATTCTTTTTGCACAAGCTTAGAAAATCTTTTTGGTACTCATCTTTACTCAAAAATAAAAATATAATATGAGGGTGATAAAATATATATTTCTAATTTATTTTTACAGGCTTATAACAAATTAGAATAAGTTATTTTCTTCAAATAAATTTATTATTTCTTTTATATAAAAGTTAGTTTATAACTTATGCTCTCTGCTAAGGTTTGTTTGGTTGGGAGGAACTACAATTAGAATTATTATTGTTTTGGGGAAAAATAATATGCTTCTCTACCCTATAATAAGGGAAATAATTAGTTAATCTTATAAGTTATATTTTTATAACTATAGCTATGTTACAATAATAAACGTTAACTCTATAAAGTGTTTTTTTTCCTATAAAAGAGGTTGTTCGCGTTAGCAAGGTTGGGGAGAGTTAGTACGGGATTTATTTCATTTACCTATAGGACTTTGTGTGCAATGTGTTGATTAGGATACTATTAAATTTGTAGGCGAAAATTTCGTTGACGAAGGATACGTCGAGTATTACTAGGAAGTGATTTGATTTGCTTGAGATTAAAGGTAAGTAAACATGCCAGGCCTAGCGCTCATTCCTCTTTTCGTGTCAAATGTTTTCATTCCTATTTGTCTCAAAATGATTTTACGTGAAATATGTGCTACTTGAATACTTGTTTCAAATTGTTGAAATGTTCTTTGAAAATATCACTGCAATCTAATAATCGATGATAATTTAAAGTGGAAGAGTTGTACGGGGATGATTATTGTTGTATTGTTACTATTGGCATTGGGCGTGTTGACTTCGGTCTCTCGTCTAATTTATTTTATTTAATCCGGTTGCAAGTCCCCGGATAGCTCCTTGTACTCACTCTTCTAGCCGCAAGAAGTCTGTAAGGGGGTGTCGACACTTAAGGTCTTGGATGCTTGCGAAGTGGTTGGTTTTCCCCGTATCAACAAATTAACAAATTGGTTTTGGATTGGATGTTGTTAATGGAAAATAGAATATCATGAGTTTTGGAATCTCATTATTTGGATAATGGATGTGATTTGGAAAATATAAATGAAATTGGAATGTCTCATATTATTTCTTTTATACAAGGGTCAAAGCTTTTACTTTCACTTTGTTTAGCAAAACTACTACAAACTGGTTTTCAAATTACTTCATGATCTGTTTACATGCTTGGGTGTTACTTACTCAGTATTTCCGCTCACTTTGGAAACTGTGGTGTTCTCTTTTGTTTTCTGCACCACAGGTATATATGATGGGAGCATAGCTTAGCGGGGACGTGAATCATCACTTATACAAGTAGTAGATCACATTTAAATTCTTAGAACCTTCATATAGAACTCTGTTTAGATAGATTTGCCCGTGTTAGTGGCAAAAGGATTTGAATTGTCAATAAAGTATTACTTTAAAGTTTATGGAAGTTTTGTTTGGATTTTCTATCTCTAAACCTCCTTGTATCCGGGTTTGACCTCGGGTACGGAATGACACCCCCGGGTTTCCGGTTTGGTCAATTTGGGGTTGTTACAGAGACTGCAACGCCAAGGGTATAAATTTCTAATTACGTCGTTCACATTTCATTCCTTCATTATTCGTAACTCTTAACGTAAGTTGTTGAGATTAAATTGTGCATTATTCTGTAGGATCTACGGGTTCACAATTGCAGAAAAAAAGTAGCAACTCTGTCGACTCCCACAAGGATGGTTGGCAACGAATGTCGATAAGCTTGGTATTGTTCTCTTAAGTCCCTCATTTGTAATTAGACACATTCAGTTTTGCTTGTTCGTTGATTCTTACTTTGATTTGCATTATGTTTACGCAGGATTAGAGGTGTCAAACGGGTGGGTTGGGCGGTTTCAACCCGTTTATAAATGGGTTTACTTTTAAACGGGTCAAACCCGCTCTAACCGTTTAAACATTTGGGTGTCTTTGGGCGGGTCATAAACGGGTCAATGTAACCCGCTAACCCACTTGTGACCCGTTTACTACCCGTATACTATTAACTAAAAAAATGTTTCAAAAAAAAATGTAATTGTCCCATTACTTTCCCCACCTCCATCTCCCCCGCATATTCTGTCATTCTCTGCCCTCTATCTCTCTCTCTAAGAAACAGAGACTTCCAAAGAGATCAACCCAGAAATCTCAAGTTCCACCATTGTCACCAGAGAGTTTGATGCTAGATCGGCCCTCCAACAGACCCAAGTCATTCTCTCCTAGAACTCCGACGCCTTGGAATCAACCCAGTAGTTCTTCCACACTCTGTACTCCAAATCAAAAAAATCCATCGAAGACGATATCGCTCGCTGCCATCAACCCACCAACCCTCAATGGAATCGTAAATTAGAGATCGAGAATTATCAATCTCGATCTCTGATTCAGCAAAAATCATCGCTGCTGAGAAATCGTACATATTGTTGTGGAATGATGTGATGACCTACCTCAAAATCATCCCCGACATCAAACGTTGAAGATGTCGGCTCAAACCAGAGAGGCGAACGCGTCGGAGAGTAACGTAGAGGTGCGTCGCTTGCTCCGGATCGCCAGATTTGCTGCCGTTGGTTCTCATCTTTTTTTGGGTCTAATTCGTCTGAGTTCTGAGTGAACTGTGTCTGTCACAGAATGCCCTTTTATAGGAGAGAGAGAGAGAGAGAGAGAGAGAGAGATTGGTGAGCTGGAGGCAGATCGCTGCGATGGGACGGGTTTGGACGGGTTGATCGGCGCACCCGCATAACCCATGGAAGTCTTCCGGGTTAAGTAGGTACACCCTCCTAACTAATTTAACAAAAAAAAATCGACCCGAACCCGTTTAAATGTCGCGGAAACGGGTGGGTTGGCGGGTGCGGGTTCACTTTGCCAGCTCTACGCAGGATTGTCCTCCGGAAAAAAAAAAAAAAAAACAAAACAAAAAAAATGCGCAAAAGTCAGTTACCTCTCAAACCCAGCCGACAACCATGGGAATGGAGCCCGACAATGCAACTGTGACTCAGGCTGGCCCCGTTTCCCAATCAGCAAGTGAGTGCGTATCCACAAGAAGTACACCGATTACGACAAACACCATTTTTGAAGTGGAACATGTTCTGAACCAGTCAAGTACTAATGTTGGCAGGACAAAAAAAATCAGGTTGATAATGATGTTGTGGTACGTAGCTATTTAAGTTACACGTAACAGAGCTATTCAAAGTTAATTTCAACTGTCTGTTCTTATTTTTGTGTGTGTACATTCCATACAGAACATAGAATCTCAAAGCCGTATAAGGAGATCCCCTAGATTGACTCCCAACAGGAATATCACCACTCAAAAAATTCAAGACCCTACTTCTGACCGAAGGGAACAGCGTAATCTCAAAAATTCAACCGGTAACGTGGGAATGGCAGACGGAAATGTAACTGAACGTAATGAGGTAGCTACAGATGCAGTTTAATCCCGATGGTGCATGTTTCAATAAATTGTGTATCTTTATCAGCAACCAATTGCACTTTACGTGATGGCACAGGATGTTCGCAAAAGGAAAGCTGTTCAACTCTCACCTCGTAGCCTGATTACTAGACCAGCCGCAACAGATGTGGTTGCTGATCCTGTCATACCAGAAAGAACCTCTGTGGAGCGTAATTCAGTCAACCCCGATAAAAATATCCCTTTTTGTACCTGTAGACAATTCCTTGTGTTTTAAAGCCACCGCGCTTTTAAATTAGTTGTACTTATTGTAATTAATGCAGGATCACAAACCAGGAAAAAGGTGCGGAAGAACTCAGTTGCGAGTGCTCAAGTGGAAACTGAGGATGTCCATGACAGTGATGCGGTATTATTGGTGATATCCGTAACTAATTTTGGCTTCATTGTCATTCTCTGCACTGTAATTAGCTTTTCAAACTCTGTGATGCAGGTTGCGACACATGATGTTAGCGCAACAGATGTGGTTGCTGATTCTGTTATACGAGAAAGAACCTCCGTGGAGCGTAATGCAGTCAACCCCGGTACAAATATCTCGTACTAAACCTGTAGATAGATCGTTGTGTTATAAAGCCATCACGATTTCATTACTTGTAGTAATTTTAATAAATGCAGGATCACATACCAGGAGACAGGCTCGGAAGAACTTTGTTGCGAGTGCTCGATTGGAAACTGAAAATTTCCATGATAGTGATACGGTACTATTGATGATATCTGGGTTTATTTTTTGCTTAATTGGCATTTTTATGCACTTTAATTATGTTGTGGACCTCTGTGATATCGATGCAGTTTACGGTACATGATGTTGGGACAACAGATGTGGTTGCTAATTTTGTTAGACGAGAACGAAGCTATGTGGACCGTAATGCAGTGAACCCCGGTAAATATATCTCGTATTATACCTGTACACAAATTATTGTATTATAAAGACACCACACTTTCAAATTACTTGTAATTGCTGTAATATGTATATGCAGGATCACAAACCAGGAAAAAGCCTCGGAAGAACTCTGTTGCAACTTCTCAAGTGGAAACGGACAATGTCCATGACAGTGATGCGGTTATATTGTTGATATCCATACCTAAGTTGTGCTTCATTGCCAATATTTACACATTAATTAACTTGTACAACTCTGTGATGCAGGTTACGACACATGATGTTGGTGTAAGAAGATCTCATCGACTGACACCTACTAGGTTGGCGAAAAGAGCGAATGCGGCATCAACTCCCAGGACGAGTGGTCGGACCAACTCAAGGACAGATGTCGAAATGGAAGAGCTAAATCTATCTGACAATGACATAGCTACTGATGTAAGTACCAATACATCGGAGAATGTTTCTTCAGTCTCTTTAATTACAGTATGTGGGGAACTATCTATATGATAGTGTACTCATGATGAATTTTTTCTTGTAGGATGCGGTGCTTCATGATACAACGAGAAGGTCCATTCAACTGAATTCGACAAGGGAACGATCACCCCCAACTAACGAGGCAAATTCCGAGAGCAGCTTCTGTGCTGAATGTATGTAACTTAAGTCGCATATTATATACATGGACATATTCGTTTATTCTTTTTATATTTCATTACAAATTGGATGCTTGTTGTCTAAACATTGCATAAACTATTTGTTGCAGACCCGAAAAGAAGTAGAGCTGGACGAGGAGTGACTCGTGGTCTGAAAGTTAGAAAGACCCTGAAAGATAAAACTAAGATTCCTGTCAACATTCCTTTGGGGAAGCGCAGACCAGTGGGTGATGGACATTTAGAGCTAACAACCGAGGTTGGTGTTGCAGTTCGCATGTACGCGCCCGTTGAAGTACCGTCGTGGAGCGCTATGGAGCCTCCTCAGAAGAAACCAATTTACGACCACCTGCAAGTGAGTTAGGTTATACGCGTTTCATTTTTCTTGAACTTATGGTCATGAACTGAAATTTCATTTGCTGTACTCTGTCTATTTAGGGGATATTTGAGCTTGATTTTTCGAGGAAACATATTGTTCGTGCTATCATTTCCATGTGCAACAGATCATATAGTGACCACAGATACAACCTGCATAAGCATTACAAAACTTTCCACAACCCTATTGAAGCAAGGCGTCATCCTTCCCCACTTGTGAATCAGAATGATTGGAATACATTGTGTCTTTACTTTGAGTCTGAAGCCTGTAAGGTAAAACAAATACAAGACTTTGTCGTACACATTTATTCATTGCTTCCATTTTTCTTTTTTCTGAAAATACGTATATTAAATTTTGTTGGCATCATATGGCAGAAAACGAGTAGAAGGGGTAATGAGAACAGACGACATGTCAAAAATCTACATACATCTGGTTCGAAGACTTTTGTACAGCGCTTGCATGAGATGGTAATGCTTTTAACTTCTCTGAATTTTACATTACCATAATTTTAATGCTTAAACTTGTTTTCCACTAAGTGTTTCTGTAAGAATCGGCCCCCCTTATCTTCATATATATATAACATTCATTTACTATCTTGTATAGGAAAAATCGTCACTTATTGACAATTTCAAGACAACTCATTGCAAAAGTGGCACAAGCAGCTGGATGTCGCGGGAGGCCCGTAATCTATATGTATGTTATACATTTCCTACGAATGTATTAATGTTTTTCCAGGATTTTAAAACTCAATCAACTGTTTTGAAATGACAGAATCAACTGATAGAAATGAGGGACAATGATGTGGATGGTGTCCTAACTGAAGAATAGATTACGGAGGAAGTGCTTGGAAAAAGGCGGGGTTTTGTAGCTAGCTACGGAGGGGGCGAGGTACCAGAATCTGCTTGGACTTACAAAGAGGTCTGAATATCTTGCAAGGGCTGAAGAAGATGAAAAGAGGGCGGAAGCAGAACGAAAAAGGGCAGAAGCTGAACGTCGAAGGGCATAAGCTGAACGAAGAAGAGCAGAGGCTGCGGAGAAGCGTTCCGAAGCCCTGGAAAATAAGGTGAGCAATGTGGAGGCACTGATACTGAAGACTCTCCCCCTTGAAGAGGAAACAAAATCTGATCCGGAATATGAGCCCGAATCTGAAGAGGAATTTCCAGAGGAATCCGAGCCGGAGTCCGTGTCGGAATCGGAGTCGGACACTTCAGACAGAGAATGAGGTAAGAGACTTGGTACTTAAATTTGTATTTGAATAGAGTCATAATATTATCGGATTTATGATCTTCTGTCATGCTTCGATTGCATAATCGTGGTTAATTAGGGAGAAGGTTTTTTAAATGCATACTGATACTGGCTTGAGCAACCTGCAGTTAGTCGTCACTTGCCTGGGTTTTTTTACATCTTACCTTTACCTAACTTGACTAAAATTAGAAGTTGTAACAAAGTGTCTGCTGTTGGATCCCTATTTACGTGGATTGAGTACGCAGTTACACCTGTCTTAATTTGCCAGTTTCTCTTCTTTGTATACGTATATATTTATTACCAATTTATTAGTTTTGCTCTTTATGCATTTGAGGTTCTAACAAATACTTCGTTGGACTTATAACTCTAGTATCTGGACATGTGACTTGTTGTTCGAGATGAAAATGTCCCAAAGTATGCTTCCAGTTCTTCGAATTTCTTATACAATCTATGAATATTGTTATCGTAGTAATTTTAACATTGAATAGGATTGTAGTACTATGCGTATGACTGGTTTTCAAGTTGACTAGGATTCGGTTCCTATTTGCATCGTTCAAGTATCTGGTGAATGGCAATGGGATTCAGTTAAATTGAATAGGATTTCAGGCATCTGCACGAGTCTTTAGTCACGGATTTGTAGAGTTTAGAGCTGATTACCTTATGTGAAGTTGATTACACTCAGTCTTGGCACAATCTGTTAGGTGAATCTTTGATTTGCTCCGGGTTTGCTGAGAAATTACATTTCATAATTTCGGAAGTGTTTGCTGTGTGTAACTTGCAAAGGCATGTTGCTTTCTACTTAATTCAGCTATCAAACCCAAATATTAGAATGTTTTGGTCAATTCACAAATGTTGAATCCTTCCCTAATCATAATCAAATTCTGTATTTGTTCTTACGCAGTCAGAATTTGCTGTTTGGAAAGCACTTCGTGCCGACCAGAAATCGTTATTCTCAACGGTACCAAATATTCCTCGATACTTTGTCCAAATGCTTAAATACGTTTTTGAATTTAAATTCTGTCCTCAATTATAGTGTCTTTAGGAATCAAGTGGGCAAGTGATTTCATGTATGAATATTTGCTGCAGGGGTTCGTGAATGGAGTACGTACGTTAGCTTTTTCGACGACGTGTTTGTGAATGGAGTGTATATATGGTTCATGCCACGGAGTTTTTGATCCACTATGTCTGCTATGTCTATTATTTCTGTTAACTAGACTACAAACCGGAATGACTTGTGTATTTGTTGAACTCAACTCGAATCTGCTGCGATTGTGAATATTCTGAACTGGGTTGTGATGTTAAGTTTTATGCTGCATTTTTTGGCAATCTATGACATGTTGCTGAATGCAAGTAGTGTTTATGTTAAGTTTTATGTGAACTGCCTATTTATGCCATCTTGTTTATTTTTGGACACCATGTTTGGATGGTCTTCAAAAGTGATTTTTTTTTTATTAAGTTGTGATAAAGGTGACAAGCACGAAGGTCACAAGGAAGATGAAGTACCGTCAAACTTCTCTTCTAGTGACTATTCTGGATGTCATCTATCTAAATACACATGAATATATGTTTGTCGCCAGTTTTAAAGGTGACAAAAACACATAGTCAGTAGAACGAAACTACCGACAGAAATATATGTCACTGCTTACTCTTTCTGCAGACAAACATAACGTTTGTCGGCTATCACTCTAACGACGGAGTTATTGTGACAACGGATCGACAAACCAATTTCTGTCGGTAGAATATCTGCAGACAAATTTAAGCTATCTTCAGACAAATTTTGCTGTCAACGGAGGCAGTATTTGTTGTAGTGTTAGTGAGTGAACAAATCTATAAGAAATATATAATGTGCTCCTGTAGGATGGAGACTCTAGACAACACAATCGGATCCTATACCTAGAAAATACACATAAACAAACACTGTGGTTAACTCTACATGCCCCAAATAGGGGAAACAACCTCAGTTTGATTGTATCAATATTAAATAGTTCAGGATAACATATCTGGAAACAAACTAGACTTCAAGATAGTTTTGAGAAAGCAATCTTAGTGTTCAGATTATGTGAGACGCCGATATAGAAGAGATCGTTTAAAACACATATCTGATGCAAAAACAAACTAAAATTTAATTAAAGAACTTTGGTTTAGTCGAAAAAAACAACATCTCGATTCTAGACACAAATAAACTGATAAAATATTGTTCTAGATCGGTCGACGAAGAACGTTCCAGAGAATCAATTAAAAACAAAATAAAAAATACCTATATTGGTCCTATAAAAGTATTCGACAACTTTTGATAAATAATCGAAGTTGAGGGAAGCTGAAGCGTCGCTGCAAGGAGAAGGGAAGTCCAACTGTCGGCCAGGGGAAGCTGAATCGTTGGCTTGAATGGCCGATCCTCTGAAGAGGTCTCTCTCTCTCTCTCTCTCTCTCACACACACACACACATGTATGGAGACTGTCATATGCTTTTATGCTTTCAAATTAATTTCTCTCAACTCTAGCTCTGTATTTACATAAAAGAATACTTTATTTCCAAGCAAGAGAGTTCTAGAGATTGTTTTTTTTTTTTTTTTTTTTTTTTTTTTTTTTATAAATCTGGACTTATATAAATTTATTTGAATTTCAACCCTTATTTATAGAATAATAAATTAATAATAGAAGAGTTTTAAATATAAAGAAAATGTAATTTCCATAAAGAAATATTCATTCTTTATTTCCAATTCTACATAGAGTAGATGATATAAAAGAAATATTCTTTTGAGATTTTTTTTTAAAATTTACTTAGAATATAAATTAAGCTTCTTAGAATTCTTCTTTAATAATTGTAGATAGTGCATCCCAAGTAGATCCCTCACCGTCCACGTGGCAGCCATCCAAGAGGCTCAATGATACTACACTACCACTCTTATCATTAACTTTATATTCGGACTTATTCATATGGGGGCTGTGAGACACGGTCGCCCTCGATACTAACCGCACGGGAATTGTAGGGTTCAAGTGGCTTGGAGGTTAGAGTAAGGCCTGTAGCGCACGAGCCATGGGCGTACTCGCGCGCGACCCTTTTTAAATATCTGAGAGATTTGATGACCACGTGTCCTATATACGCGATCGACTGTTTGAACGGTCCCTATATATATGGACGATCGTGTAAGTTGCCCTATGTATACGGGCGAACGTGCAGTTACGAGGCGGATATCTAGCCGTCATCTGCGGACGCATTAACCCCCCGTAACGGTCACTCTTATGCCTTATATATAGGAACACTGGCGTTCTATGGAAACTTTCAGATCTTTTCTAATCATCATACTGCCTCTCTCTCAGGTAATTAGCAAGAGCTTACTCTTCCCCTACCCATACTCTCAATCTCTCTGTGCACCATTCTAGTTCTTGTTCTTGTTCTTATTCTCTGTTATTGGTGTACACTTGGATCGTCCTTACAGGATCCTCTTGCACATATTGGTGACCCGACGTCAACACTACCTTCGGACTTTTCAAGATCTCTGCAACCATGTCTCATGAAGCTAACCCATGTGAAGGCAACTAGTCTCCCTCAGGAGAAGGAGTCCAAAGAGGGGAGGCTCCATCCATCACCACCAACACCCATGTCCAAACACAACCAACATATGGAAATAATCAGAGCTTGTTGGAGCTGAGTGCAACGATCAAAAGCCAAGCCAGGGCTATGCAGGCTCAATCTGCCTTGATAGCCCAAATTATGGCCATTCTGGGAGGACTTGCACAAAACTCCACCCGGGGGACTCTTGCCCCACTAGAAGCAGCCACGACACTCACTCCTGCCCCGCAGAACCAGCTACCACCACTTCCCTCTGGTTCTCCACCTCAACTGCGAAGATTTCCATCGGAAACCCCACTTACACATGTTTCTCAACCCGAGCGCGCATCCACTAGAAACTTACCATCATACCCAAATTGGAGAAGTTTGATGAAATCAATGGGAATGCGCAGGAGCATGTGATGCGGTTCGTTGATTTGATGGGCCCGCACGGGATTGACACAAGAGTGCTAATGCGCGAATTCCCAAAGACGTTGGGAACTGTCACGTACAATGGTACAAGACTCTAGAGGCAGGTTCCATCAAAACTTGGGAAGACATGGTCAAGAAGTTTTACACCAAGTTCTTCCAGATGCACCAGAAGCATGATGAAGAAGGTGTCGCCTCCATATATAAGTTTAGGACCAAATCGCTGGAGTGTGTGGATGAGGTGCTCGAGATTCGCCTGGTGGAAATTTGTCTCCAGGGAATGCGAGACGAATACAAAGGTGTGCTGATTAATCTGCAAATGCCTGCCTTTTCTAAGTTAATTGACTGTACCAGGAACATCGAGCCCATCATGGAGAAGCAGAAGAAGAAGTACTCGCATGATCGAGCACCAGCAAACACTGGTTTTAAGGTCGAGAGATTTAGCTACAAGCGAGGACGTGAGACTGAGGTGAACGCGGTCTCATCAAAGAATAAGCAACGAACTACACCAAAGGAGGCGCACCCATTGTCGTGTTCTGTCGGGGAGATCACAATTTTATGCAAGCAGTAGAGGAAAGATGGGGTCCTCCCTGCACTAGAGAACAAACCAATTGGGGAGCAACTGCGAGATCCCAAATGGTATGAATGCCATGGCCAAGTCATGCACCCAAAAGATTGTAGAGAGTTGAGGTGGCTGGTGGATAGGAAAATAAGAGATGGACAGTTGGTCATCGACGAGCCAACCAAGGATGTTCGCAGCAATCCATTGCCATCCCACTTATAACAGGAGGCTAAGGGTAAGGAGGTGGCAATGATATCGATAGTGGACCATGAAGAAGTCACATATAAGAATTCCCAATTATTGCAGAGATCCGCGAGGAGGAGGATTACGACATAGACACTGAGGACGCCCGAGCTGAACGTATGAGGGGCTCGTACAAATTCAAAAAGTTCTTCAATGACATGAAATTATCGGATGCATGCCGTCCGGAGATGATAAAAGCGATGCTGAGGGTTGCGGAAGACTTTGGAGAAGAGCTGGTAGTCTCGAACGTAGAGGTTTTCAAAGCTGCACGCTCGAACGGCTTGGTGATGTCCTTCAGAGAATCGGACAAGAAGACAGACGCGAGCCACTGGAGACCCCTGTATGTCACGGTTGTGATCAATAGCATCGGGTTCAAGAGAGCCTTTGTTGACGGCGGAGCATCAGTGAATTTGATCCCACTCAGCACCCTTGAGTTGGCTGGTATCTCAGAAAGAAAAATTGTCATGTGGCCATCGCCTCTGATGGGCTTTGGGAGTGATTCAAGGATGACTATTGGATGGATTCGCCTAGGGATCCAAATTGGCAAAATCAAATGCTCTGCCAAAATTAACTTGATAAACGCGAACACCACTTATCACATGATCATTGGACTAGCATAGATTCATCACTTTGATGCAGTGCCATCTACAGCTCATTAGATGATGAAAGCTATCTGGAAAGACAGGGTGGTGGATATACCAGCTTCGGTAAATCCATTCAACATGAATGAATCGCACCTCACAGAGGCAGTCTGGTTCACAGAAATGGTAGACGAAGAGATGCCAGCCCCATTAAAGCCAACCCCCTTGCCTAGATGGGAAGACATCAAAGACCAGTCACCAGCAGGGTTAATGCTGATGAGAGAAGCACAAGAGGAGAAGCAACCTTCGCAAGAAGAGCCACCAAAGGCGACCTACCAAAAGAAGAATGTCTAAACCCTCAAAAGGGCCGTCAAGCACAATGATGATGGCAAGGAGATAGACAGTTTCTATGAAAATGGAAAGAAGTGCTATCGCATCTAAAGGTGCACGGGGTCATCTTCAACCCCACTTATCAAAGATGTCCCTGAGCAAATTAATGAGTTAGAAGAAAAAGCGCCAGGAGAAGACATAGTCGAGACTCCAATGGAGAAGTTGCAAGAAGAACCTGAATACATGGAGGATAAGCCAAAACGACAAATGCAAGAATTGAAAGAAGTGTTCTTGAGGCCGAAAGAAGAAAAGAAAAGACCCGTATTCTTGAGCGCAGATCTTAATGAGGAGGAAGATCAGGGTATGCTGAAGCTGTTGACAGAATACAAAGATGTGTTCGCGTGGGAATACGAAGAGATGCCTGGTCTGGATACAGACGTCACCATGCATAGGTTGGATGTCATTCCAGGGACGAAACCCATAAAGCAGAGCATGAGGAACTTCCGCCCGAAGATCAACGTGAAGATAAAGGAATAGATAGTGAAATTTTTAAATGTGAAGTTCATCAAGCCCAATCATCATCCTACTTGGCTCGCAAACATCGTGCCAGTTTTGAAGAAAAAACAGACAACTTTTTATTTGTGTTGACTTTAGATATTTGAACCAATTATGTCCCATTGATGATTTCCCATTGCCAAACATAGTCTTGCTGATCGATTCCATTGCAGGCCACCATATGTTCAGCTTCATGGATGGGTTTAGTTGCTACAACCAGATCAAGATGGACCCCGAGGATGCGAGGAAGAGTTCCTTTATCACGCCTATGGGAGTGTTTTATTACACAGTCATGCCCTTTGGCTTGAAGAATGCTGGAGCGACTTATCAACGCGCGATGATGGCACTTTTCCATGACATGATGAATCAATAGGTTGAATTCTATGTGGACGATTTATTCATCAAAAAAAGACAGAAGGGAGATCACCTGAAAGACTTGAGGGAGGTTTTTGACAGATGTAGGATATTCCAGTTTCAAATGAACCCCATGAAATGCGCATTTGGAGTAACCTCGAGGACGTTCCTAGGATTCGTGATCCACCGGCATGGAATCGAGCCTGACCCTGCAAAGGTTTCAGCCATCACTAGCCTGCCTGGACCTCAGACTCAAAGCGCGTTGAAGACATTATCGGGAAAGCTTTCATACTTACGGAGGTTTATACCGGAAATCGCAGAGTTAACATTCTGCTTCGGCAATTTGTTCAAAAAGAATGTGACATATAGTTGGACGGAGGAGTACCAGGCAATGTTCGAAAAGTTGAAGCAATTGCTGGCATCACCACGAGTCATGATCGCGCCTCAACTGGGATCACCTCCGCTCTTATATCTTACGTCAACGAAGATATCGATTGGGGATTTGCTAGCTCAAGAGTTCGAAGGCCAGGATAGACCTATTTACTACATATCGCGCGTAGTGCAACCTGCTGAATCGAGGTACACAAACATCGAGCCACATTGCCTTGCTTTACTTTTCTCTATTGGAAAATTAAAGCATTACTTCGTCTCTGATAAAGTAGTTGTAATAAATAAGAGCGACCCTATTCGATACTTATTGGGGTATCCTGCTCCTTGTGGGAGATTAGCAAAATGGTACATGTCCATAACAGAGTACGATATAACGTGCGCGCGTCCAAAGGCAATTAAATCCCAAGTAGTGGCAGATTTACTGGCGCAGTTACCATACACGAATTATGAGCCTATGACAGAAGAGGCGCTCGAAGGACCAGAAGTATGCTCGACATAATCGGCTTACTGGAAGCTGCATTTCGATGGTTCGTCCACAAGGACAGGAGGATGAATTGGAATTGTCCTCACTAAGCCTGATGGGGAGGTCGTCCAGATGTCGAGCAAGCTAAACTTTTCATTAACCAACAACGAGGCCGAGTATGAGGCTCTAATTGCTGGACTTCTCGGAGCAAAGGCTTTAGAAGTACAGAATTTGATTGTGATGGGAGATTCAAAGCTGATTGTGAAGCAAGCTTCAGGCGAGTATTGTTTGAAAGAAGTCAACTTGTTGAGTTACAAGTCGATTGTACAGAAGCTAGTTCATAAGTTCAACTCAATCAAGTATGAGCACACTACTAGAGCTAATAATCGACATGCAGATGCGCTAGCCACTCTAGGATCGAATCAGCGCATACAAGTGTCCGAAAAAGATCTCGATCGAGGTCAGAACCACTCCCTTCCCTAATTAAATACTTGTGCGAAGATGAGTTAATTGAAGTCGAAGATTGGAGAAAGCCCATCATACGTTCGATCGCAGAAGGAACAAGCAAGGAAGGTTGGGTTGCCACAAAAGGATTCTGTATACGCGACAACTTGTTTTACTATAAAGGACCTGGTGGGATCCTGATGCGATGTGTTGCAGAAGAGGAAGGCCAAGCCCAGCTAGAAAAGATTCATGAAAGTTCTTGTGGAAAAAATGAAGTCTCAATCTACAGAAAAGCTCAGAAATATGGGATTCACTGGCCTCAAATATCTTGCTATGCTGCGATCCTACATGGAAATTGTGAGAAGTGCTCACTGGTGAAGGATTCTCTAGAAATTTCCGCGCTCGATGATAATGATGACTGGCGCAAGCCCTTGAGTGACTATTTGCGAGATGGGATCCTTCCAAGTGATAGGAAGGGGGATGACAAACTTAAGAAAAAGTCGACCAGATATGTGCTGAAAGAGAATCTGCTATGGCGAAAAGGACATAATGGAAATTTACTTAGATGCCTTGATGGTCAGGAGATACACGAGGTCATGGACTTGTCTCACCAGGTGGAGCATCAAGGAGGCGCAAAGCTTTGCAGGCAAATTTTGATTGTTAGCTACTTTTGGCCAACCATGGAAGCTGATTGTCGCATGAAGGTCAGAAGGTGTAAACAATGCCAATTTAATGATAACCTGGTGCAGGCTCCTGCAGTTGATTTGCACGCACTAGGAACTCCTTGGCCATTCCATAATTGTCTTTGGACTTCATTGGTTCCATCCGTCCAGCATCGCACGGAAACCAGTTCATATTAACTGGAACCGAACAATTCACAAAGTGGGTGGAACAGTTCCTCTCAAAACAGCAAATGCATTGGCTGTCGTCAAGTTCATTTAAGAGAACATCATCTATCATTTTGGGATTCATAATACAATCCTATATGATAATGGAACTCCTTTTGTTAATCGCCAAGTTGCCTCTAAGCTGATGGAGTACAGTGTGAGGCAGCTATGCTCGACACCTTACTATCCAAAAGGGAATGGGAAAGCAGAGGCTACAAACAAGACGTTGTTGAGGAATCTAAGTAAGATGGTCGCAGAGGATCACAAGAAGTGGGGAAATTCTCTAAATCTAGCATTGTGGGCTTATCGAACCTCATCAAGAACCCCTACAGGAGCTTCTCCTTTCTTGCTTTGCTATGGGGATGAAGCAGTCGTTCCCACTGAGGTTACGATTAATTTAGTAAGGTTAGCATTTAGTGCCTTATATGAAAATCAACACGATCATGATCATGATCTTATTTTACTCGAAGAGAAGCGCGAGCAAGCCAAGAGAAAAAATACAAAGTACAAGGAAATGATTTCTCGAGCATACAACAAAACTGTTCAGCATCGAGACTTTTCCGTAGCAGATCTAGTCCTGCGAGCTTCTGACCATTTTATGCGCGAAGCAGCTCACCCCAAGTTTCCTGCCAAGTGGGAAGGTCCATTTGAGGTAACAGAAGTCTTTGATAGTGGTTATTGCACAATCTTGAGATGTCATGGCAGTGCCACAATTCCCAATCCAGTCAACATGCGATGGCTAAAAAATTGTTATCCTTAGATTTTTTGATGCTTTCATGACTGTATTCGATGATTTCCTCCCTTATGAGGACTCCATGTTAATGATAATGACTCTCCCATATGAGAGATCGGTTATCAACTCTGCATGTGTTATTTACCTAAATATGTTGCTCACTTACAACCGATTGCATACTTCCAAATAATAAGCCTTTCTGTTTAGATAGCATTAAAAATCCAACATAAGCCTATCTGTTTAGATATAAGTGGAATTCAAACTTAAGCCTATGTGTCTAGATAGCAGCAAACGCGAACTCGAGCCTATCTGTTTAAGATCGCAACACTTATAAATCTATCTCTTTAGATAGCACCAATATGCGAGGTATGCCGGATACGTTTCGGGGTAGAGTGTGGTACCTGCATCGCTCGTCACCTACCCACAGGACTCGGACTTGGCTAACTTGATCCAGACGAGGTATGTCGGAGCGCAAGGCGAGTTGTGTAGGCACGCTGCCTGGCTATGAAAAAGTGATGTTATTGTTTATGTCATGATAAGAATGATTTTTCAAATAGAAAAAAACAAAAGTTAAAAGTCTAATTTCGAGGAAGAAATTTTTAGAAGGAGGGAAGAATGTAATAACTGCATTTCTTAAGCTTATATTACTTAAGTTAATTTCATGTTTTAGGGAGTAGTATTATGATGGACTTATTAATAACGGAAAAATTATTAATGTTAAGCTCGTCCAGAAATACACCGAAAGTCGTAATATCTTATTTTATTGCTAAATTAAAGATAAAAATATTTAGGAATAGTTAGTGATAACTAGTAGCTTAAGTGCTAATTAAGTACATATGTATGCATCTTGTGATATGTGGCTTGTTATATGCTTGACGTGACTAAATTACATGTTTATTTGACGTGGTGGTTGAGGATAAACATTTAGATTTGGCCAAATAAATGTGCGACACGCAGAGGGACACGTGTCACAACATCTGCGACTTTCCCTGCATGGGCGACACGTAGGGGGGGGGGTTACGTTTCATGCTTTGAGGCCATCTTTATCCATGTGTGACACACATACGACATGTGTCTTCGTGTGGCGAAACTTTCATTTCATGCGCGACATGTGTTCTTGTGACTCGTCGCGATCTGATTGGTCTATGACTTCTATAAATAGGGCCCAGTTCTTTAGTTATTTCTCATTCCAGATTCGATTCAACTATCGATAAGTGAGATAGAGAGATAGTCGGAATATTTTGAGATAAAAAATTTGGAGCTAGTCGTATCATTTCCAAGCTGTTATTTGTCACCACTCATAATTTTGACATATTTTAATTAACGTTTAACAGTGACTTTAGTGGTCGTGAACGCACATTATTATTATTATTATTATTATTATTATTATTATTATTATTATTATTATTATTATTATTATTATTATTATTATTATTATTATTATTATTATTATTATTATTATTATTATTATTATTATTTCCGTGATAATGGAGTAGAAAGTCTTCGGGTGGACATAACTACAAATTTGCTGTTTAAGAAATGTGGAAGCGATTTTGAAACATTTGGGTCTATGTTTATTTTTTATAAAAAGATAGGTCAATTCTTTAAAATTTTTGAATTTGAAAAATGGTAAAAGTCTGAGTTATCTAGTTAACTTCTAATGATAATAATTAATAAATAAACTTTTAATTAAGACAATAGTGGACACTATAAATCCAATAGAACCCTTCTATTGAAAAATAATAATTTTACAGAGTCCATGCATTCCATATCAATACATAATAAACTAAAACTATAAGTGTAGAACAAGTCTAGCTTCGAATGCTAAAATTAAGTCTTCTACAATTCCTTGTGTACAATCTTTATCAGTCACCTTGAACCTGGATCCCTGAAAACATTATATTTAAAAAGGGGGTGAGCTAAAAAGCTCAGTGAGAGGATTACTCATCCTTTTGCGTAACAGAAACCGAATATTCACTTGGATCATCATTTACCATACTAGAACTTCATAAAATAAAAACAGATAACATTTCATTTCAATCACTTTCATTTGGTTGAGATGCACCGGGTAACCGTTCGTAATCTATAGGTGATATATTCCCTTACCTACCCGTGTAAGTAGTTGGTAGGCCAGTAATATATCCGTAATTAGACATGTCTTGGCGCCATCACAATGGCTCGTCGCCTATTATTACCCGGACGATAGGGTCTCGTGGATATAGAACAACAAAAGTTGTCCAAAGCATCCCGTCATTATCTTTTCTTAGAAAATTGTTTTAAAACATAATAACATTATATATATATAAATACTTTAAAAAAATATTTAACTATAAAGTAGCTTAAACAGTTTATCACGGAGGAGGGAACAATAAAAATATGTATATTACATTTTAACAGTTAAAAAGTACTTTAAATAAATTAAAATAAAAATAACATTCAAAAACAGTGTCGTAAAGTGAGATTGATTTTACTCACCATGTCGTGCTAGGAGACACGATTATTTTGGATGAGATAGATTTATAACACTTTTTTTAAATAGTAGCATGAGATTTAAACTCACTAGAGTGTGACTATTAATTGACTTGATTTGGAAATGAGAAACTTGTAATGAGGCCGGGGCTATATATACCAGAGCCACCGTCCATTTCTACATAAGTAAATACATCATGCAATGATATTAACTTTTTGACTCTTAGAAGCTATCTTATATTAGCCTTCCAAGCATATATGTGAAGGAAACAGGTTATTCACCAACAATTTGTGACTAAAAAATGGAAGGCTCACAAGAGCTTGACACCTAGTAGTAAGAAAAAATAATCACGCATGAATGGTGTAACAAATACATTCTCAATAATTGTTTGTTGGACAAATCTTATGAATTTTTTAAAACATCTATTAAACTTCTCATTTATAATTATTTAATACTATTCGGAGTTGTTTTTAGTACCTGGGTAAAAATCCGGTACATATGACATGCCTAAGCCCACATTTTTTTAAAGAATATATTTTTAGGCCGAAATTTCGTTAAATATAAGTTCTTAGTTTAAATTGTGACTTTATGTCCCTTAGAGATCAAGTTATTGGTTCACCTCATCACTGTTGGTCAAAATAAGAAAATATGGTCCTAATTAACGATCTCTCGGTTGTAAACGTAACAATAAATAAGAGTAGTAACAATAATATTTAAGTAAAATTAACATTATGAAATGTAATCTAAAGTACGGGACACTACATTTTTCCCTCCTTATAAAAGTTTGGTCCCCAAACTTCAAACAATCTGTGAACTACTACAATGTAGTAAAAAAATCTCGTATACATTTTTTTTATATCCAGATTAAAATTATGTCCCTTTTTAAAAAGAAGCTTTTGAACTTTTTTTTATAGAACCTCCAACTGACTATATTTTACTCTAATAAAATGTCTATACTCTATGATCTTGATGTCATCTTAATCTGCAAATTTTATTTTTTGCTATGTTAGTAAAATCTATAATAGTGTCACGGAGAAAACGAACATAAAGACAATTTGTTTAGTTTCCAAAATATTAAAGTGCCTCAACATTGTAGCATTTATATAACCACTAGTGTTTAGATGATCTTACCACAAGTTTTTTTCTTTGTAGAGTCTGATAACTCACTTTTTAAGAAAGAGAGAAAACTTCAATATCCAATCAATTATAGACACAAATAAATAAACCTTTAAATTTTTTGATTAGAAATTGTCCATTGATAAAACTATTTAACTTTTATCTTAACTGCTCAAGTGATGCATTACTTTGACACTGATAAAGAAAGTTTTCAAAAGATGTGCCATAGTATAGTGACTGTTAATACTCATATATTTTCATTGCATAAAAAGGTGTACTTCAGAAGATATCTTGGCCTCTTCCATGAACTAGTATATACTTCACTAACAAAATAAAATAATTTTTTTTGTTTGGAGGTTCAATTTGAACATCAATGATATCTTGTTATAACTTCCAAAAGAAAGCCCTAAGTATTTTTTTCTAAATTACATTTTTTTTGTCAATTACATAAATCTAATTACGCATTTTTTTCATTCAAAGTAAATGCCAAAAGTCTCATAAAAAACATAAATTATTATTTTGTAAATTTAACTAGTCTTTCTAAACTTCCGACGAGGATCTAACCTCTTGCTCTGATACCATTTTTCACGACCCATAATTTTGACCTATTTTAATTAACGTTAAACAGTGGCTTTAGTGGTCGTGAACGCACTTTAAGCCTTTTATTATTATTATTATTATTATTATTATTATTATTATTATTATTATTATTATTATTATTATTATTATTATTTCGGTGATAACGGAGTAGAAAGTCTTCTGGTGGACACAACTATAAATTTTCTGTTTAAGAAATGCGGAAGCGATTTTGAAACATTTGGGTCTATCTTTATTTTTTATAGAAAGATAGGTCAATTCTTTAAAATTTTATAATTTGAAAAATGGTAAAAGTCTGAGTTATCTAGTTAACTTCTTATGATAATAATTAATAAATAAACTTTGGGTAAAAGACAAAACCACCCCTCGAGTATGGGTTATATACAAAAACAACCCTTGTATTCGGGGATATACAAAAATCACCCCTGCAGTGGACGGCAGTTAGACAATCACCACCCCTCTGTTAATGTTAGTCAGTAAGGGGGTGCAATTTTTTGACCACCACAACATCACCACCACTGCCACTGATTCACCACCGCCATTATTTTCACAACGAAGAAAACCGGCCAAGGCATCAGGTAATTGTCCAAATACTTTTGTCTCAGACAATCATCAACCAAACTACCAAAACATAAACACCTATATCTATACTGCAAAAGCAGCAAAAACGGACCGATTGAGATCTACTAGAAAAACTAAGCCCTTTCACCCCTAATCCGTCTGGCAAGTTGCATGTCCTTGGGCATGATGGATTAACGGTGACCCTGTTGGCATGGAAGGGGAATCGACGAGCCATCCACAGATCTAGAGACTCTTAAGTCGAACACATCGGACGGAGAAATCCGACACGCCGGGAGAGTAACACGAGGACGCCGATGAGAGGATGAAGAAACATAAATTGAAGAAGGGGAGGAAGAGGAAATCCCAGATTGAAGCTGCCGGCGCCCCTGACCGTGGCCGTCGCCGTTGAAGACATAACAACCTGGAAATTGACCCCAACCAATTCTTCGGACCTAATCGACCCCCAAGCTGGAACTCGTTTTGTCGTTCGACAAGGAGCTTGAGAACTTCATCAATTCCGGGTCGAAATCCATCTTCTCAGTCCCGACCATATGGTCTTCCCCGGGCGAAATTGACTAGTTGAAGAGGCTGCAGCCGAAGCTGTCGGAGATTCGTCGCTCCTCGCCGGACTTTAGCAGGAAGGTGTTGGAGAAGTGGAGTCCCAAGACTAGGCTTCGACTCAATCACTCAAACACCGCTCGCCGTATCTCCGCCTTCTGCTTCATCGTGGATTTTGGATCTATTGGTGGGCGGGCTATAGAGTCAGGATAAAGAGTGGGTTTTGGATAAGTCACTTCATCAGCTGATGATTACAAGGAATCATCTAGTTATGTGGCGAATCCTTGTTCAATTCAATCCATTTGATCAAAGTTGTTGTTATTGCTGTTAGGTTGCGATGGGGGAGAGGAGAGGAGAGAAGAGAAGAGATTTTGAAGAGATTGATAAAAATGTAAGGATAAGGAGAAAAATGAATTATATAGTAGGGTAATTTTTTTTCATTTAAGGGTAAAATGGTATTTTGAACTTTTCCGTTACTTGCCGTTAGCTGCCGTCCAGTGTCAGGGGTGGTTTTTGTATATCCCCGAACACGAGGGTTGTTTTTGTATTAACTCATACTCGAGGGGTGGTTTTTGTCTTTTACCCATAAACTTTTAATTAAGACAATAGTGGACACTACAAATCCAATTGACCCCTTCTATTGAAAGATAATAATTTTACAGAGTCCATGCATTCCTTATCAATACATAATAAACTAAAACTATAAGTGTAAAACAAGTCTAGCTTCTAATGCTAAAATTAAGTCTTCTACAATTCCTTGTGTACAATCTTTATCAGTCACCTTGAACCTGGATCCCCGAAAACATTATATTTAAAAGGGAATGAGCTAAAAAGCACGGTGAGGGGATTACTCCTCCTTTTGAATAAAAGTAACCACATTTTCACTTGGATCATCATTTACAATATTAGAACTTCAGAAAATACAAAAAGATAACATTTCATTTCAATCACTTTCATTTAGTTGAGATGCAGCGGATAACCGTTCGTAATCTATAGGTGATATATCCCCTTACCAACCCGTGTAAGTAGTTGGTAGGCCAGTAATATATCCGTAATTAGACATGTCTTGGCGCCATCATAGTGGCTCGTCGCCTATTATTACCCGGACGATAGGATCTCGTGGATTTAGAACAACAAAAGTTTTCCAAAGCATCTCGTCATTATCTTTTCTTAGAAAATTGTTTTAAAACATAATAGCATAATATATATATATATAAATACTTAAAAAAAATATTTAACAATAAAGTAGCTTAAACAGTTTATCACGGAGGAGGGAACAGTAAAAATATGTATATGGCATTTTAACAGTTAAAAATTATTTTATATAAATAAAAATAAAAATAAAAATAACATTCAAAAACAGTGTCGTACAGTGAGAGTGATTTTACTCACCATGTCGTGCTAGGATACACGAGTATTTTCGATGAGATAGATTTATAAAACTTTCTTGAAATAGTAGCATGAGATTTAACCTAGAGTTTGACTATTAATTGACTTGATTTGGAAATGAGAAACCTGTAATGAGGCCGGGGCTATATATACCAGAGCCACCGTCCTTTTCTACGTAAGTGCATACATCATGCAATGATATTAACTTTTGACTCTTAGAAGCTATCTTATATTAGCCTCCCAAGCATATAGGTGAAAGAAACAGGTTATTCACCAACAATTGGTGACTAAAAAAGGAAGGCTCATAAGAGCTTGACACCTAGTAGTAAGAAAAAATAATCACGCATGAATGGTGTAACAAATACATTCTCAATAATTGTTTGTTGGACAAATCAATTGAATTTTTTAAAACATCTATTAACCTTCTCATTTATAATTATTTAATACTATTCGGATTTCGGAGTTGTAAAAATCTGGTACATATGACATGCCTAAGCCAACATTTTTGTAAAGAATATTTTTTTGGCCAAAATTTAGTAAAATGTAAGTTCTTAGTTTGAATTGTGACTTTATGTCCCTTACGGATCAAGTTATTGGTTCACGTCATTAGCGTTGGTCAAAATAAGAAAATATGTTCCTAATTAACAATCTCTCGGTTATAAATGTAACAATAAATAAGAGTAGTAACAATAATATTTAAGTAAAATTAACATTATAAATTGTAATCTAAAGTACGAGACAATACATTTTATTTTGAGATTCTTAAACGATTATTGTTCAAATGAATAGGAAAACTAACGTTTTTGTTCAAATTGAAAAGAATTGTATGTTTCTAAGCTTCCTCTATTTTTATTCAAAAATCGAAACGGTTCGTATTTCCGTCGCGGCCGAAAAGCGCGTGTTTACTCTGATATATTCTTAATCAACTTAAAGCGAAAAAGGGTCGGTTCGTGACATTTGGTATCAGAGCGGTGCCAGCCCGGTGTGTTAAATCCACCTTATCCGACATTTGCGCTCGGGACTCGGTTTAGGCTAACTTGATCCAAGCGAGGTATGACAGATACGTTTTGGGGTAGAGTGTAGTACCTGCATCACTCGTCACCTACGCACGGGACTCAGTCTTGGCTAACTTGATCCAAGCAAGGCATGCCGGGGCGCAAGGGGAGTCGTGTAGGCACGCTGCTTGGCTATGAAAAAGTGATGAGATTGTTTACGTCATGATAAGAACGATTTTTCAAATAGAAAAAACAACAATTAAAAGTCTAATTTCGAAGAAGAAGTTTTTAGAAGGAGGGAAGAATGTAATAACTGCGTTTTTTAAGCTTATATTACTTAAGTTAATTTCATGTTTTAGGGATTAGTATTATGATAAATTTGTCAATAACGACAAAATTATTAATGTTAAGATCGTCCAAAAATACACCGAAAGTCGTAATATCTTATTTTATTGCTAAATTGAAGATAAAAATATTTATGAATAATTAGTGATAATTAATAGCTTAAGTGATAATTAAGTACATATGTATGCATCTTGTGATATGTAGCTTGTTATATGCTTGACGTGACTAAATTACATGTTTATTTGACGTGGTGGTTGAGGATAAGCATTTAGATTTGGCCAAATAAATGTGCGACACACAGAGGGACACATGTCACAACATCTGCGACTTTCCCCGCATGCGCGACACATATGGGGGGGGGGGGTTACGTGTCATGCTCTGAGACCATCTTTATCTATGTGTGACACACAGGCGACATGTGTCATCGTGTCGCACAACTTTCATTGCATGCGCGACATGTGTTCTTGTGACTCGTCGAGATCTGATTGGTCTATGACTTCTATAAATAGGGCCGAGTTCTTTAGTTATTTCTCATTCCATATTTGATTCAACTATCGATAAGTGAGATAGAGTGATAGTGGGAATATTCCGAGATAAAAGATTTGGAGCTAGTCATATCATTTCCAAGCTGTTATCCTGAAGCTATTATTGAGGTAGGGAAAATGTAGTTTTCACGTTTACTGTAATTACGGTCTATACATGATTATCTGCTTATATGTTGATTGTTAAGTTATTGTTTGTTATTCACATGAAGTATAAAGCATGATAATTATGTAATTCGTGATTGATGTTACAGTTTAATTGATTATTATATTTCTAGGCCAGTGGTTAGGCAGTACCTATTGGGATGTTTTCTCACCCTAACATATCTACAGGTACCGGAGTGTCCCGTACTTTAGATTAAATTTTATAATGTTAATTTTACTTAAATATTATTGTTACTACTCTTATTTATTGTTACGTTTATAACCGAGAGATTGTTAATTAGGAACATATTTTCTTATTTTGACCAACGGTGATGACGTGAACCAATAACTTGATCCGTCAGGGACATAAAGTCACAATTTAAACTAAGAACTTACATTTTACTAAATTTTGGCCAAAAAAATATTCTTTAAAAAAATGTGGGCTTAGGCATGTCATATGTACCAGATTTTTACCCAGGTACTAAAAACAACTCTGAATAGTATTAAATAATTATAAATGGGAAGGTTAATAGACGTTCTAAAAAATTCAAAAGATTTGTCCAACAAACAATTATTGAGAATGTAATTTGTTACACCATTCATGTGTGATTATTTTTTCTTACTACTAGGTGTCAGGCTCTTGTGAGCCTGCCATTTTTTAGTCACCAATTGTTGGTGAATAACCTGTTTCCTTCACCTATATGCTTGAAAGGCAAATATAAGATAGCTTCTAAGAGTCAAAAAGTAAATATCATTGCATGATGTATGCACTTACGTAGAAATCGACGGTGGCTCTGGTATATATAGCCCCGGCCTCATTACACGTTTCTCATTTCCAAATCAAGTCAATTAATAGTCACACTCTAGTGAGGTTAAATCGCATGCTACTATTTCAAGAAAGTGTTATAAATCTATCTCATCCAAAATACTCGTGTCTCCTAGCACGACATGGTGAGTAAAATCACTCTCACTCTACGACACTGTTTTGAATATTTTTTTTATTTATATAAAGTACTTTTTAACTGTTAAAATGCAATATACATATTTTTACTGTTCCCTCCTCCGTGATAAACTATTTAAGGTACTTTATATTTAAATATTTTTTTAAAGTATTTATATATATATATGTTATGCTATTATGTTTTAAAACAATTTTCTAAGAAATGATAATGACGAGATGCTTTGGACAACTTTAGTCGTTCTATATCCACGAGACCCTATCGTCCAGGTAATAATAGGCGACGAGCAACTGTGATGGCGCCAAGACATGTCTAATTACGGATATATTACTGGCCTACCAACTACTTACACGGGTAGGTAAGGGGATATATCACCTATAGATTACGAACGGTTACCAGCTACATCTCAACCAAATGAAAGTGATTGAAATGAAATGTTATATGTTTGTATTTTCTGAAGTTCTAGTATTGTAAATGATGATCCAAGTGAAAATTCGGTTACTTTTACTCAAAAGGAAGAGTAATCCCTTCACGGAGCTTTTTAGCTCACCCCCTGTTTAAATGTAATGTTTTCAGGGATCCAGATTCAGGGTAATTGATGAAGATTGTATACAAGGAATTGTAGAAGACTTAATTTTAGCATTAGAAGCTAGACATGTTCTACACTTATAGTTTTAGTTTATTATGTATTGATAAGGAATGCATGGACTCTGTAGAATTATTATTTTTCAATAGAAGAGTACTATTGGATTTGTAGTGTCCACTATCGTCTTAGTTAAAAGTTTATTTATTAATTATTATCATTAGAAGTTAACTAGATAACTCATACTTTTACCATTTTTCAAATTATAAAATTTTAAAGAATTGACCTATCTTTTTATAAAAAATAAAGATAGACCCAAATGTTTCGAAATCGCTTCCGCATTTCTTAAACAGTTGTGTCCACCCGAAGACTTTCTACTCCGTTATCACGGAAATAATAATAATAATAATAATAATAATAATAATAATAATAATAATAATAATAATAATAATAATAATAATAATAATAATAATAATAATAATAATAATAATAATAACAACAATAATAAAGGCTTAAAGTGCGTCCACGGCCACTAAAGCCACTGTTTAACGTTAATTAAAATAGGTCAAAATTATGGGTCGTGACATTTGCGAATGTTTTCGGATACGAAATGCGAATCCTCATGAGCCATTCCAAACAAGGTTGGTTTATATCTGCAATTTCAAGATAAGAATGGGCCATTCAGATACGAGATAAATGCATGTGCCTTGTAATACTTGCGTGTTCAAAATTAGTCTTACCGGTCCCCTCGACTATATGTATAAGTGAAGGAATTGGAGTCGCCACAGTTTAATCACTAGAGGATGATGCTGCATCCAATCTCTGATCTGCGACAGTCTCGCGCGCAAAGTTCTCATCAGGGATAACGTAGCTTCTGTCAACTTCAACTGCTTCGACAGCTTGTGTCGCCCATGCCGCCCAAGGATTCTGTGCAAAGACTGCCTCAAAATTTAAAACAGGCGCCTTTTCATCGTGAGATTCCCCGCTCATCATTCTAGAAAAAGATAAGTTTGCACTCTGACTCCTTGAACTAGCGCCTACAGTCGCGGCCACGGGGGTGTTCGCCTTTGAGGCTGCATTATGAGGAAGTTCACCCAAAATTGCGTTCCCACCACTTTCATCTCTTGCCTCGAGCAAACTTGTTTTGGATCCTGGAGCTTCTGGTACATTTTCAGGTGCAACATTTAGTTGAGTCCCATGAACCACACAAGTGTTAGTTTCTAGAGCTTCTAACGGCTCAGCATCTTCCATGCTTTGATCTGGCGCACCGATAGTAGCATTTGGCTCGTGCTGATTTCCTTCATCATTTGATGGCACAGTGTTTGAAGACACGACATTGGGATGGGATTCATGAACTTAAGTAGTTATTCCCTGTTGAGCCTCAGTTTGCTCAATTTCTGCAAGAGGGGTCTCTGCTGGCAAGACAGTTGCGGAAGCAACACTTGGTAGAACTTCAGGAGTAGCATTTACCTCTGGTTGAGTCCCAGTTTGCTCAATATCTTCAGCAGAGGCTTTAACTCTATGCGAAGTCCCACAAGCCACACGCGAATCAACTTCTGGATGCGAAGTGATTACTTCTTGGTGAGCTATGTTTTTTTCAGCGTTTTTAGCATTTGTTTGCTCTCAAATCTGGTGAAGGTCCTCCTCCTCTTCTTGCTCAATTATGAACTCGAGCGTTCATCCTCAATGCCGGCCCCATCCCCAACCGCGCGAGCTCCAGATACTTGTCCAGTCTGATCTTCCATTACCACGTCCTCACTGGGAGTCTCGCGGATGGTCTCAGGAAAACGAACCACATCATTGCGAAGCCTACGAGCTCTTCTCAAACCCAATGGCTCTACCGGCTTTGCCACAACGTTAAATTTATTTTATAATAATTTCAAAGTTCATGCTACCAAAACTTAAAGTGCTTATGGTGAAAAGACGTTCACATTCATATGAAATTGCATCTTCATATTCACATGGAATATCTGCGTAAGTATTATGTTGAAGATTATCATCGATTCATTTTAATGTTGCATGAACTGGTCGTGTGCGAGAGATTATTATTGTTATTGCTCGAAAGCGGTACAATGGATTATAGCAACTCTACGGGAATTGTTTATCTGATGCTTCCCCACATTGTTCCACTATCCAGCGAAAAATGTCACTTTTAGATACCCCATGATTTAATGCTTCAAAAATAATTTCTTGACGTGATAAAGCAAATTTGAAGATAGTACCATCTTCGTCTTCATCGCCTACGATCTCATGAAAGTCCTCTTGTGTGCGCCGAATCTGACCAACGGTCGAACGCTGCTCTTACTCTTCAAGACTCTTATTCACGGCTTCTCGAACTTGGCGTTCCTCCTCCAGGCTCTCATTTCTGGATCTTTCTTCAGACATGGCTTTGGACTCCGCAATCGCCCCTTCTTCAGTAAGGCCCTCAAATTCCTCCACTGACTCCTCGCTATCTGTGATGTTTGCATATGCGCATTATGGAGAAAGGACATTCTACTTAAATATTAATGTAAATGCGATGTTACTACCTTCCCTCGTAGCAAAGGAGGTATCAGAATCGTACTCCACAAAGTCCTATGTGTTGCGTTCAGCAACTGTACCTCTTCCTCTGGACACTACTCTCTCTCTTGGAGCAGGGTTGGTCCTTGGGCGCTTCACTGGCTTGGAAACTCCAAGGTCCGTCGCATCCGCTGAGGGCCCATCAGAAGAATTTCTTCTTGCTTGGATTCTTGTCGGCTTCGGTGATTGATACAATGAAGTTCGCAAGCGCGTTCCAGATATGATCCTGGACTTATTGAGACATTATCATCTCAGGTTCGATAGCAACATTAGCTCTATCCTTCAACCGCAGGATGTCAGCGAATCCTGCGCTTCGATCACCAGGCGCGTATCTCCTGAAGCAACACTGCAATACAAGATGAAGTTAGCATTACATATACTTATCACACACTCAAAGGAAATGAAGAGAAATGTCAACGTTACCTTTTTGAAATTACTCGCGTAAGCTTTTCTCGCGTTGTAAGATTATTTCTTCACCAAATCCGCCTTCTCTCCCAAAATTTGTTCTGGGCACAGGTGATGAGCTTTGTCCCATAGAGAATAAAAACCATATTGAGTCGTGTCTCTCGAACATGACGACTTTAATGGGAACCCCCAATTCTGAGGGCAGGAGCCTCGAGCGGTTGGAATTGAAGCAGAGACCTCATATGAAGGCGATTTTGTGCATCGACCCAATTGAGTGTTAACTCTCCTAGTCTTTCTTGCGAAGGTTGGGTGAGAGGAAGCGTACTAACCAATAGGTCATTACACTTACCGAACAGAAGCCTGTTGTAGCAACCGCGAACAATCGAGTCGGACCACAAGGGAGGAGCCACTGCATCAGAACACAATTGGGGGCTCACTCTAACCGGATCATAACGAACCGTTATAAGTTTATAGCTCAAAGTTTCTGGAACGGCCTCGTGCTCAGATAAAGCAGGCAAGTACCCTCTTTGCACCAGTTGACGAATCTGGAGTAGCTCCGTGAGCCTTGGGTGTTATGCGCAGAAGAGAATCTTGTATTCTTATCTGGGTACATGTAGGCGTGATGCACAATGTCCTCCAAGGCGAGAACTTAAGGTCTGACTACAAAATAACAGGCATCATCTCACATTCGGGCAAATGAATGTTGAACGCCTTTGGTTTTGTACCGACACCATGCGCGAGGGCAGAGAAAATCCTTCTTGGCGCTGGGCGCATTCGACGTGTCGACATGTGTGGGAATGGGAGCATATAGAGGCCATATCTCGAACACCCACATCGAAAGAAACGCGACGTTGACGTTGTTGGTTTTGGATGCCCTAGAGGCAGTCTGTTTAGTATGAACGTTAGTTTCTAGAATAATCATTGTATTATTTATGAAGATATTTAATAAAATGAAGTCCTTAGATTGAAATTGTGTTGTTTATCTTAAATATCCCTAGTACACTATATTGATTAATGGGACGATCAACTACAAAGTATTATGTGGGTAGATTGATATAGAGATATCAAGTCTAACACATGGGTATGCATTAGGAGTGATGGCATACTGGATAGACCCACCACTAGAAGGCTACATTAGATTATGTCAACATCACAAGAGCTTCTCGTTGTGCTAATGGTTTTGTGATCCTTAGACTTGATGTCATTTGATTCTGTAGTTGTGAAATATCATGATTTGATATTATGAAACGTTACACCGTGACTTGGTAACTATAAAGATAACAATTGGGCGTGATAGGAATCAAGCTTAGAGGTGGCAGTGATGTAGATATGATTTGTCCCTCCTACATAATAGGAGTAAATATCCACGACCACTCGAAGGGTAGAGCTTATGGAATGTCTGGCCAGACTCAGATAAATCAATATTGAGATATTGATTTTATTTACATGGCTAAGTATATTCCCAGGATCAAGAAACTATGGATTGGATTGAGTGTGATGAATATGTCTCGTGTCCAATCCGGATATGGAGACAAATGGATAACACAACACGGTAACATTGGGCAAAAGGTTTGTCGGGATCACTGAATATTTTTGTTAGTTGGGTAGCATAGACGTGTTGCTAGACACCGCTTTATGTTTGTAATAGTTACTACCAACTAAGTAGAAACCTATGGGGTCACACACTGTATGGATTAAATGGGATATGGCTGACTAATTAATAAAAGGATCATAACACAACCACAAACAAAGTTAGTAGGAATAATTTTCAAGTGGACTAATCCATGTAAGTATATGATTAATATTGAGGATTTTATGTAGTTATTAAAGAGTTATTAGTATATAAAGGAAATCTAGCTTGTTATTTTCTCACTAGAGTCATTATTGAGAGAAACATAACAAAGCAAGAATGACAGACAAGTCTATAGGCCAAACCTCTAGACCCGTCGGACCCCCCTTGTCGCCGTCGGCACTTCTTGAGCGTTTGTGGTGCCTCGTTTTGCGTGATCCTTTCCTCCTTTCTTCTATTTCTTGCACTACACGGTGAGAAGGAATCCAGTCAAAGATCCAAGGTTTGGACACTCGTAGAGACGGAGACACGATTCTTCGCAGTGATCACACAAACTAAGGTACAAATTTTTCTACCCTAATAATGTTATGATAGCTTGCCAGTGATCCTTGGAGGGGTTTGAGCAAGATTAGTTTTAATTGACATATTAGATGAAAACTGTAATTAATTGACATATTAGATGCAAAATGAATGTGATTCAACCAAACAAGATCTAAGTTTACATGGGATGTAGGAATTAGTGAGTTTGGATCACATATGATGTGATGAATTGGGTTATTGAAAATTAAGGTTCTTGGGCACATAATTGAAAAAAAAGGGGTTTTTAAAGTTACGGAAACAACTTTATGGAAACAACCAAACTTGGGCAACAAGGAAGGAAGAGGAGGAAGGAAGCTAGGGCCAAAACCCTAGTCGTCGCCCCTTGCGCGCCAAGCTAGGCTGCGGCCACCTAGGGGCAGCCAGCCTAGGGTCGGGCCGGCCCGGTGGCGTGCGGATGTCCATGGGGTTCGGCCTAGATCTAGGTTGGACCTCTTGGACCGTTGTGACCCTAATTACCCAATTTCAACTAAAATTAAACAAGCGCGTTAAAAATTGGTTTTGACTGTTTTATGTGCTTTGTTCCATGGTGGATGGATATGGCCTAGGTTGTTGATGTTTACTTTTTGTGCTTTGGTTTACGGCCTGCGAGGTGATCAAATTAATGTAATAGTTAGTTAATTTTACGGCCTGCGATCTGATCATCTCCTCAACATGTGAGGCTTTATTTATTTATTTATTCTAGATGCTAGGTTAGAATTAGATTAATTAGATAATAGCCAAGAGCATGGAGAAGAAGACCGGCGAACCAAGAAACCACAAACACGATGAGGACTCCCATCCTAGGCGCGCGGCTATGGTGGAACACATGGAGATGAGCTTGTCCCTTTAGGTCATATAGATATTATCATTGGCTTGGTAATATCTTAGTGTTGGGCCATATCTATGCCACGTTAATTTTTCTTTTGTGGATATTTATTATTTATGTCTTCTTATTTATTTTTGTGTGTATGGATGATACAAGCAAAACGTTAACAAGATAGGAATAAACAAGGTTAGTCTTTTATTGTGGATTGCCCAATCCAAATAAGTAGATCATGTTGATTGGATCAACCATACGAAATAATGACATTTTAAATCCCTCAAAAAGAATATTACCTTTATTGCCTTCTCTTATTTTGGCACCCTTCATGATCAGGGTTTATATATTTTGGGATTGCCAAAGCAAGAAAATTTTAATTTACCATGGTGTGATGCGGCGACACAAGCAAGTAATGTGTGGTTGTTGAAATAAGAGGTTAAAAAGTAACTAAGTGTTTTCAATATGATTGATGACTTAGAGGCATGGGATTCGGATTATTTATGAGATAAATAAATAAGGAGTTATTTGCCCGGTTCTACCAAGAGTTGCATATGGATGCAATTGGAAGGACGTTCCTACCTAAGTAACTTATTCTTGGGTGACTTGCCAAAGCAAGCTCAAGAAGAAGTGAAATATGGATCTTGGACCCACTAGAAAGTATATGATATTTTCCGCATTAATGGTGAGGGCTATTAATCCGAAAATAATAGTCGGAGTTATATTTGATAATCTAGCAATTATTGATTATGGTTAAATTGTTCAAAATACTAAAATTGCATATTTCTCGTTTTGTAGAATTCCAATGGCAAAAAACAACCAATCATTGACACCATCCATGCGTTCTGTCCTTGAGAAGGACAAGTTGTTAGGGAACAACTTTATGGACTGGTACAGAAACTTAAGGATTGTCCTTAAGCAAGAAAAAAGTTGTACATCTTAGATGCACCTGTTCCAGCGCCACCTGCTGAGGATGCAGCCAAGGCTATCATAAGGGAACATCAGAAAATTATGGACCACAATAATGACGTGACCTGTCTCATGCTGTGTACCATGAGCTCTGAGCTTCAGAAGCAACATGACAACATGGAGGCGTACGATATTATCGTACATTTAAGGCAGCTCTTCCAAGAGCAGGCCCGACAGGAGAGGTGCGAAGTTTCCAAAGCACTGTTCAAGTGTAGTCTCGCAGAGGGGGGCCCAGTCAAGCCACATGTACTCCGTATGATCGGATACATTGAGAATCTCGAGAGGTTAGGCTTCCCATTTGGCCAAGAGTTGGCCACATATCTCATCTTGCAATCGTTTCCGAATAGTTATAGCCCGTTCATTATGAACTATAACATGAATGAGATCAACAAGACTCTGACGGACTTACTCAATATGTTGAGGACTGCTAAGCAGAGTATCAACAAGGGAAAAGGCAAGGCCATAATGATGGTCCACAAGAATAAAGGCAAATCGGTTGCTTCTACATCCAAAGTAAAGAGCAATAAAGTTTCAAAATCCAAGGATAATGCCTTACAGCCTGGTGGAGGAGTGACTAAGGGTGAATGTCACTACTGTAGTCAGCCTGGACACTGGTAGAGGAACTGCCCCAAATTTTGGAGGATAAAAGGCTTGGAATAGTTATTCCACCACCACTAGGTTTTTTTTTATAGATGTCAATATTTCTATTTCTTCATCTTGGGTATTGGATACTGGATGTGGATCTCAAAATTGTCGATGCAGGATTTGAAAAGAAGTAGAATATCGCCTAAAGGGGTGATAGACTTGCGCGTCGGGAATGGAGCAAGTGTTTCTAAATTAGCTATAGGCGTGTATGAGTCATCTCTGCCTTCAGTGCTTATTTTAGATTTATAAAATTGCTACTATGTGCCTGCTATGAGTAGAAACATTATTTCTATTTCTTGTTGGGACGAGAAAGGTTTTACTATTTTAATGAAGAAACATTGTTGTTCCATTTATTTTGATACTATCCACTATTGTAGTGGGCATTTTTCTAATGAATTATATATCCTTGATCTAAGAAAACCCATTTATAAAATTAATACCAAAAGGATAAAAATTAATGAAGTAAATGCTACTTATCTATGGCACTGTCGTTTCGGCCATATAAATGAGAAACGCATAGCTAGACTCCATAAGGATGGATTACTAGACTCATTTGATTATGAATCATATGAGACATGTGGATCTTGTTTAATTGGAAAGATGACAAAGTCCCCTTTCAATAATAAATGTGAGAGGACTAGTGAGTTATTTGCACTCATACATACTGATGTATGTGGTCCATTTCCCACGCCTGCCAAAGGTGGTTACACCTACTTCATTACGTTTACTAATGATTTAAGTAGATATGGATTTGTATACCTGATGAAGACCAAATTCGAATCCTTTGAATTGTTCAAAGAAGACAAGAGTGAAGTAGAGAAGCAACTTGGCAAAATTATCAAGGCTCTACGATCAGATCGTGGAGGAGAATACATGAGCCAAGAGTTTGACGACTATTTTTGAGAGTGTGGGACTATGGTCCAACTCACTCCACCCAGAACGCCACAGTGGAATGGCATGTCAAAGAGGAGGAATCGCACCTTGTTAGACATGGTGCGGTCTATGATGTGTCATACAGACCTTCGATATCATTTTGGGGACATGCTCTAATCACAGCTCCTTTTACCATTAACCATGTTCCATCCAAATCATTCATGAAGACACCATATGAGATATGGACTGGGAGGCATCCCATAGTGTCGTTTATTAAGATGGGGTTGCAGTGTCTATGTAAAACGTTTACAGAGTGACAAGCTCGGACCCAAGTCAGATAAGTGTAAGTTTGTGGGATATCCTAAGGAAACTAAAGGATATTACTTCTACAACCCCGTCGAGAACAAAGTGTTTGTTGCTCGAACCGGCGTGTTCCTAGAAAAAGAGTTCGTCTCTAAAGGAGCAAGTGGGAGGTCTGTGGAACTTGAAGAAATTCAAGAACCACAAATCACTGATATGACAATGGAGCATGAACAGGAACCTCAAATGGTTATGGAGGAACCTGTTAGAGTAGCACAAGAACTCCGTAGGTCGAGTAGAGTACGTTACGAGCCCTAGAGGTATGTTACTGGGGCCGGTGACGTATTGCCCATAGATGATGAGCCTACTACTTATGGGGAGGCCATGAAAGGGCCAGACTCAAAGAAGTCGCAAGAGGCCATGAGATCCGAAATGGAATCCATGTATTCCAACCAAGTATGGACTTTGGTGGAACCACCCGATGGGGTTCGGCCCATAGGGTGCAAGGGGGTCTTTAAGAAGAAGACTGACATGGATGGAAATGTAGTTGCCTACAAGGGCCGACTGGTGGCTAAAGTTTACAGAGAGATTCTTGGTATTAACTATTATGAAACCTTTTCCCAGTCGCGATGACCAAATCCATTCGAATATTGTTTGCAATTGCAGCTTACTACAACTATGAGATTTGGCATATGGATGTCAAAATAGCATTTCTGTATGGAAACCTCCTCGAGGACGTGTACATGACACAACCTGAGGGTTTTGAGGATCCAGAGCATGCAAATAAATTCTGGAAGATACAATGATATATTTATGGATTAAAGCAAGCTTCTAGGAGTTGGATTCAAAGTTTTGATGACACGGTCAAAGAGTTTGGCTTCATCAAGAACAAAGACGAGCCTTGTGTTTACAAGAAGGTTAGTGGGAGTTCTGTTGTGTTTCTGGTCTTGTATGTGGATGACATTCTACTCATTGGAAACGACATTCCCATGCTACAATCTGTTAAAGATTGGCTAGGAAAGTGTTTCTCAATGAAGGACTTAGGAGATGCAGCTTATATACTGGGTATCAAGATCTATAGAGATAGATCGAGGAAGCTGCTCGGCCTGAGCCAAAGTACATATATAGACAAGGTGTTGAACCGGTTCAAGATGCAAGACTCCAAGAAGGGATTCTTGCCCATGTCGCATGGGATCACTCTTTCGAAGAGTGATTTTCCTTCCAATCAGATTGAGAAGGAATGCATGAGTAGAATTCCGTATGCGTGCCATAGGATCTATCATGTATGCGAGGAGAATCAGAAAGATCCTTTTCAAGTTTGAATTTGTTCATTTTGAATCTGGGCTCTTCTACTTCATTTTTAGCCTCAGTAGCAGTACGGCGGTAGTAAAAAGTGAGTTAAAAGGGCATGTTTTATTCAATTCTCGAATAAAAAACTCTGTGGAGAAAATTCCCTAGACATTTTTAAAAGCAGGTGGAATGCTCGACCTTTCTTTACTACACGCTACATGAACATTTCAGAATGGAAATAAATGACTTTTTTGTTTTTTATCTATTCATTATTCAAACTATTTAGGGAAAATTTCTATTACATTTCAATTCGTCTTTGACCATCAAATGAAATGTGAATAACCCGTCCTCCTCTGTTTGAAACAAGGGGCGCTTCCGGTTGTTGTGTACTAGACCATATGTGTCGTACGCATTGAGTATGGCAAGAAAATATTAGTCTAATCCAGGTGAGAGTCACTGGATTGTCGTCAAGAACATCCTTAAGTACTTGAGAAGGACTAAGGATGCATTCTTGGTATTTGGAGGTGAGGAAGAGCTAAGAGTAATCGGTTACACTGACGCTAGCTTCCAAACCAAAAAAGACGATTATAGATTGCAGTTGGGTTATTTGTTTTGCCTGAATGGATGAGCTGTGAGCTGGAAGTGTTCCAAGCAAGAGACAATTGTTTATTCTACAACTGAAGCTGAGTACATCGTTGCTTCAAGCGCAGCGAAGGAGGGTGTTTGGATAAAGAAGTTTATCACTAACCTTGGTGTGGTTCCTAGCATTGTGGATCCCATAACGTTGTACTGTGATAACACAGGGGCGATCGCACAAGCCAAGGAACCCCGTTCACACCAGAGGACGAAGCATGTACTTAGGAAATTCCATCTGGTTCGAGACATAGTGGATCGAGGAGATGTGAAGATGTGCAAGATTCCAACAGATGACAATCTGTCAGATCCTTTCACAAAGCCATTGGTTCATCGAAAGCATGAAGGGAACACTAGGGCTATAGGCATACGTGATGCACCAGATTGGCTCTAGTGCAAGTGGGAGACTGTTGGTTTTGGATGCCCTAGAGGCAATCTGTTTAGCATGAACGTTAGTTGCTAGAATAATCAGTGTATTATTTATGAAGATATTTAATACAATGAAGTCCTTATATTGCAATTGTGTTGTTTATCTTAAGTATCCCTAGTCCACTATATTGATTAATGGGACGATCAAATATAGACTAGTATGTGGGTAGATCGATATGGAGATATCAAGTCTAACACATGGGTATGCATTAGGAATAATGGCATACTGGATAGATCCACCACGAGAAGGCTACATTAGATTATGTCAATGTCACAAGCGCTTCTCGTTGTGCTAATGGTTTTGTAATCCTTAGACTTGAAGTCACTGGATTCTCTAGTTATGAAATATCATGCTTTGATATTATAAAACGTTACACCGTGACTGTGTAACTATAAAGATGAAAATCGGGCGTTATGGGAAGCAAGCTTATAGGTGGCAGTATGTAGACAGGATTTGTCCCTCCTACATAATAGGAGTAAATATCCACGACCACTCGAGGGGTAGAGCTTATGGAATGTCTAGCCAGAATCAGAGAAATCGATATGGAGATATTGATGTTATCTGCATGGATAAGTCTATTCACGGGATCGAGAAACTATGTATTGGATATACAAGTGTGACGAATATGTATCGTGTCCAATCAGGATATGGAGACAAAGGGATAACATAACACGATAACATTGGGCACAAAGTTTGTCCGGATCATTGACTATTTCTATTAGTTGGGTAGCATAGATGTGTTGCTAGACACCGCTCAATTTTTGTAATAGTTACTACCAACTAAGTAGAAACCTATGGGGTCACACATCGTATGGATTAAACTCGATATGGGTATTAATTAGTTGGACTAATTAATAAAAGGATCATAACGCAACCACAAGCATAGTTAGTAGGACTAATTTGCAAATGGACTAATCCATGTAAGGACATGAATAGTATTCGGGCTTTTAAGTAGTTAATAGAGTTATTACTATATAAAGGAAATCTAGCTTGTTATTTTCTCACTAGAGTCATTATTGAGAGAAACATAACAAAGCAAGAGAGAGAGACAAGTCTAGAGGCCAAACCTCTAGAAACTTTGGCCCTTCTTGTCGCCGTCGTCCCTCCTTGGGCATTGGTGGTGCCTCATTTTGCATGATCCTTTCCTCCTTTCTTCCGTTGCTAGCACTACACGGTGATAAAACTTTGCTCGTCGACATGAAGTCGTTCTATGATGTATCAATATGACCTTGAAAATAATCCAACAACTTCTCTACATACCGCAGTTGTCTACCCCAGTCGCCAAACAACCCTCTCATCTCGTTCACCTTCTCCCTGTGAACCTTGCCATCTTCCTCCACAACTACTAGCTTCAGCGACTCAGCCACCGCGCCCCCCGTGAACCACCCGGTCCGCATATCCCTTGGTATCACATACCCCAACTTCTTCTCTTCCAGAAGTCGCGAGTTCAACCCTTGGTCCGCAAGTAACGGAAACAGAACGAGTGGTATCTTCTCTTGAATGGCCTCAACCACCGAACTCTACCCGGAGTGAATCAAGAACCCGCCCATCGAGTCATGACTCGGTACCTTGAGTTGAGGCGCCCAACTCGTGCACACCAGTCCGCGTCCTCTGGTTCTCTCCTCGAACCCTTCGATTAGCTCGATCACGTATGTGTCGCTTATACCTCGTTGTTTCTTGAGATCCCAAACGAATGGCAAGTTCGATAGCTCTAACCCTAGAGCAATCTGGTTGAGCTCCTCTTGAGTTAGTTTTGCTTCGCTTCCGAATGCTATGTAGACCTCGGACTTCTTATCTTGCTCATCGAAACTCCTAATAAGAATCACGTCAGAACCTGTTCATCCAAACAAAAATGAAGGTTAATAAATCGCAATAATAATCTATCTCATCTTTATTCGTTTCCGTAATCAGAATATAAAATGTGTCGTATCATGCATCGCCTAGCATTACGGTAAGAAATTATTCCCGGAGGCTATTAACTCTAAGACATCACCGATGGATGTTAATTCCATTTCTATATTTGAATAGAAAATGTTGACATGTATAACGTTTCATCCTGTAATATATTTAAGAGCTTTTGACAGAAAACCCCTCGCAGTTTCGTTTCGCTGACACTTAGCTACATGCATTATTGATTTTACCACTTATCGTCTCTACAATTTGCAAATTTGCGAAACTTGAGTCCAAATAGACTAACACCGTTAACTTCCTTTAGATAAGTGAGTGACATTTTATTATTTTAATACATCAGAAGGGATAGTGTGGTCTTTTCTCCTTTTTTTTTTGTTTTTCTCTCTTCTAATTTTATTGATATATTTTTTCTTTTCTTCTTTGTATTTATCTAATGGAAGTTAACGGTTTTAGTCCATTTGGACTTAAGTGTCGCATTTTTACAAACTGCATAGACGATAAGTAGTAAAATCAATACTGCATGTAACTAAGTGTCAGTAAGACCAAACTGCGAGGGGATTTTCTGTCAAAAGTTCTATATCTAATATAAAAATACTTAAAACCCCAATATTAGTGTAGGTTCTGTTTAATATCAAGACTGGCCTCATATTGTCTGTTGACTCTAAATGGACTTTTTTTAGAAGACTAGATGGACTTTTATTTAATCTTGTCTTGTTATTATTATTAATAATTATATTATTATTATTATTATTATTATTATTATTATTATTATTTCAATATGGGAAATAATAATAATAATAATAATAATAATAATAATAATAATAATAATAATAATAATAATAATAATAATAATAATAAGGGTAAAAGACAAAAACCACTCCTCGAGTATGGGTTATATACAAAAACAACCCCCGTGTTCGGGGATAAACAAAAATCACCCCTTTCGAGACAAAAACCACCCCTGTCAGTGAATGTACGTTAGACGAAAAGCACCCATCTGTTACAATCAATTAGTATGGGGGTGCAATATGTCATTTTAATGATCATTTTGCCCTTGTTTGTATTTTTTTATGTTCTTATGTTCTTGGTGTTCTTGACCACCTATCTTGATGTTCTTGACCACCACCACCACTAGCCGCCGCCACAACAATAACAAAACACCTTTCTGTGGAAGCTTTCCTGGGGACCATTGCAGCAGAAGCCCCTTATCAATTTGGGATTTCAAGCCCCTGATGAAAAGTTGTGGTTAAATTTAGTTCCACAAGGCTAGGGCGCACCCAGAGAGGTTGTTTTTATCACCCAGCTCACCGAAATTCGGAGACGTCGCAGGAAACTGGGCAACTTCGCCGGTTTCTGCATTTTGGCCGTCGGAGCCTTCGGTAAGTTTTCCTTGTACGGTGGTTTTGATCTCCCAGTGACCTCCTTATAGCCTCAATGAGTCACTAATTTGGACTTAAGCGACCAGCTTTTGAATGGAAAACGTATGCTCCCATCTGAATTTGGTCTTCTGTCCAGGCTGCAAAACTTGAACCTGTAAACCCAACACCACCGCCACCACACCGCCACCTAAAACACCACCATTGCCACCGTCTGTAAATTTTATTTAAAAGAAGATCTGTGAATTGAGGAAGAAGAAGAAGAATAAGAAAGAAAAAACAGAAGGAGAAGAAGAAGAAGATGATGATGATGAAAAAGGAAGGAACATATCCGAGATATGTTACCTCTGGTTCGTCGGTGTCAACGGAGCGCCAACTGAAGCCACTGTTGTTGAAGCCATCGATACCTCCCCATCGTCGAAGAAGCCAAAGTCGTCCGTCTCAATCCTTCATCGGCAGCCGCTCTGAGACTGAGAGAGTGAGAGTTGTTCGGTTTCTCCACTGCCGCCGCCTGCACCGCCGTTCTACTTGATCTTTTGATGAATTTAGGAGATCTCCTTAATCTGCAGTACTCCGGAGCACCGAGGAGGTGGGTGTTGAGGTCGATTGACCATAGCTTGACGGTGGAGGGGATGAAATTGCCGAGGTAGATCCGTTCGTAGTTCTGGGGTTGGCAAGGGCGCTCAGGATCCACGCCAAGATCTTGCTTTTCACGAGATTTGTTTCGAATTGGTGGAGGTGGAAGGAGAGGTACGGTAACGTCTAGGTGGAGGAAGAGGAAGAAGAAGATGCATACAAGGAAGAAGGAAGTGAACGGCCGTGAAGGAAAAGGGGAAGAGATAGGGTTTAGGGAAAATATATACTGGGTACATTTTTTTACATTTCAAGGGTATTTTTGTCATTTCCCACTCCGTTAGTGTATCGTTATCTTTTAACTCTGACACGGGGTGGTTCTTGTATATCTCCCAACACGAATGTTGTTTTTGTATATCACCCATACTCGAGAGGTGCTTATTGTCTTTTACCCTAATTATTATTATTATTATTATTATTATTATTATTATTATTATTATTATTATTATTATTATTATTATTATTATTATTATTATTATGGAGCATCTCCAACAATAAAATTACTAATTAGCTAAATTTTAACTAGTATGAACTCAAGTTAAGATGACTTCTTATTGTTTATTCCTATGATGTTATGTATTTTACATAAGATTGTGGGTATTGAATTATAAATAAAATATTTATTAAATAAAAGTAAGAGAGATAGACACAAAAAAATTTAACTACATACATTCTAGCTAGCTACTTGTAAAGAGCGGGATACATAATATGTAAAATATTGAGTCATTAACTAATCCATTGGAACACATTATTTCTTCTAGTTATATAAATAATAACTAATTTAATTTTTTTACATAACCATCGGAGCCATCACACAAGATCAACTATTAAGTGTCGCTTTACCAATTACGGAAGCTAGATCTCACAAACAAGCATCAATATGGCGACGCAGGAACTACTAGCGTTCTTTAACCATGGTATTTAGGAAAAAAATTAACGGTGACTGCTAGGCCCTTGAGCATGGGCAAGTTTCTAGAATATATCAAATTAACACGGTGTGGTTATCGGGATTCTGAAATGTATTTTGGACCGTAATATTATTTTGATCTCAACAATGAAATTCAATCTATTATAGATAATTTATGAAAAATTGTTGGAGGAAAGAGCGCAAGACTTGTTTTGAAAATCAATCATTTGACATAGCATATGTTTTCAGGAAGCTAGGGATCACTTAAGAAAATGTAAAATATTTCGTTATTGTTAGATTAAAAGTTAAGCCATTGATTGATCTTATACATGATTTTAATTTTCTTTTAGGGAAAAAGCAGCTCTATTCAAAAGAAAATAAAGGATTGGTAACATTATTAAATCACTCTATAGATAATGTAGAGCCGAACTTGAAGTATTTACTAGCCATACGTATTTGTTGGGTACTGGTAACCCGGATTTTGCAAACTCATGAGCAGTCCCATTATAGGAGCAATGGCCATAGGTGAAGGAAATACATTAAAAAAAACCAGCTTATCTTCTTATGACACATTTTTATGACACATAAAAATGATATCTCCTTGTCCTGACAAATCTGCTTGTGGTGATGGCACATTGTTATGACACATTTTTCGTCGATTCGATGATCACTTTGCGTTTGTCCAGCTCGAGTGCGAAGGCGAGGCCTTCCTTGATCACCCAAGATTCTACTTCGGCTGTTGATGAAAGAATTGGCAGTGGGAATGTTGATCCTGCTACGAATACACTTCATGGTCGCGCATGATTGTTCCTCATGCATCTATTGGGTTACACGCACCGCCAGTGTTCATTTTCATGAAGTCATGATCGGGTGGTCTCCAACACTGTTTTTGGAATCGACATTGTCCCATCTCCCTGCATACAGCCTTGCAGAAAACCCAGCTTCGCCAAGAAGGTACGAACGTTGTCAACGACCTCCCCTTCCGTCTTCTTGCAATTCTGAAATATGGCCCCATTCCAATTGTCCCATAGACTCCAAACAAAAAGACTGAAGGTTTCGCTTTCGTGTATAGAGAGAACAGGAAACACCAAAAGGGATCCAGAACCGAATGTCACCCGCTCTCTTGCGAGGGAAGTCATCAGCAAACAATGTTTGCCAAACCCTGATAGCAAATGAACACTTCATAAATAGATGGTTTGTTGTTTCAACGGTGTTTTTGCATAATGGGCAATTGCTTGCAACTGACCGATTTAAACCTTCAGACTTTAACCCTTGTCGCTAGTGAGTCTTCCGCCGCCCGCCAAACGGTATTAATTATTTTTGGTTGTACCTTAGTTTTCCAAAAAAGACGGAGCAATTTTTGAGCCGTGTATGAAGAGGAGGAAATGTTATGTTCAATGTTCCTCCCATTCCGAATCTGGTCATAACCCGAAGCAACGTTGTGAGTCCCCTCTTCAGAACAGTTCCAGCGAGACATCGTCTATGGGTTGGGGAGGGATTGGTACCTTCATTATTTCATTAATATACACTCCTAGCCCTTTAGCATGTAACAAGTCCCCATCCCAAGTGCGAGATAAAATCTGCCACCCCCATATTTTCCGCATCATTTGACACTTAAATTGGGCGAAAGGATGGTGGCCTCTTTATCGAAGGATAATGGAGGACCGAAGCGTTGTTGCCATCGCCTATCTTCCAATGTAAGCCACTATGAATAACATGCTTGGAACTAATAATAGACCTTCATGCATAGTAGCATTTTGGTTGGGCAACAACACTAAAAACATCGGAGTTGGAGAAATATTTGTGCATGAAGACCCTATTCAGCAAGGAGTTGAAGGAGAGCATCCTCCAAAGTTACTTTTTCAAGAAACACACTATTAAAATTTTCAAGATCTTTGAAGCCAACCCCGACTTCGATTTTCGGCTTCTTTAGAGGGTCCCATGCAATCCAATGACCACCCCCTTCCTATTTGCCCCAAAAGAATTACAAGCCATGGCTTCTAGCTTATGGCAAAAAGAGATTGCGATCTTGCAACATCTCATTAAGTAAATAGGTACACACTGCAACACTGCTTTAATAAGTACTTCCCTACCCGAAAGGAGAGTTGATTCTGCTTCCACCCCTTTAATTTATTCTCAAACTTTTCAGAAAGATTCCCAAAGCTAAAAAAATTCTTCTTTCCAATGGCAGTAGGGAGCCCCAGATCTATATTTCTCATGGTTGGCGGTTTCTTTCACTTCGAGCTATTAGAGAGAAGTGAGGTCTATCATGAGTAGGTACATTATAAGAAAAACAACAGAGGATTTTACAAGATTTACCTTCAGACCCAAAGCGGCGTCGTAAAAATAAAGCAATGATCTAAGAGAAGAAATCTCACAAGAATTAGCTTTAATGAACACCATACTATCATTGGAAAAGAACATATGCGAGATATTCGGGCCTTCTCACGAAGCTGAAATACCCGATAATCTTCCTCCCTCGACCGCCCCAATGAGGGAACGTGACATGGAATCATATACAATAAGAAATAGATAAGGAAGACCCATTCTAGAGTCACCCTTCCTCTTGTATCACCATTGATTGCAAAAGAGAAGGAGACAGTTGAGATGCACTCGTGGATTAGGCTGATCCAACGGTGGCTGAAACCCAACTTGGCCAAAGTTGCTTCAAGGAAACTTCATTCCATGTTATGGTATGCATTTTCATGTCCAATTTGACTGCCATATAACCGGTCTTGTCCTTCTTCCTTGTTCCCATGAAACACAACATTTCATAAGCCACCAAAATTTTATCTGTGATGACGACCTGGAGCAAAAGCATTCTGGTACTCCGTAATATTCCCGTTAAGAACTGTCTTCAACCTATTAGAAATAGTTTTGCAACAAGCTTGTAAATCACAGTGCGTAAACTAATCGGGTGCAGATCACTGGAGGATCTAACTTGTTTCACCTTTGGGATTAGAGAAATGAGTAGATGATTAAAGCCGGAAATACTTCCCTTTGCATTTAAAAATTTGAGACAATAACTTCTTGTAAGTTGAGCTTGGTTTCACAGGCTTGAAATAGCTAGTCTATTTCAAGGCCTTGAAACAGCTTTCAAAGCTTTGAAACTGACAATAATTTATGTGCATGAACTTAACCTCTCTGATTTTCAACTCATAGATAATAATTCCAAATAGGTATCTCCTTTCACAGATAATTTCAAGATAAATGTGGATGGATGTCTGAGGATTGGAGGCAACTTGGCTGGCATTGGAGGTGTCTTTAGGAGGCATGATGGTTCCTGGATTATTGGCTTCACAAGAAGAATTAAAGCAAGCTCAAGCCTGGAAGCTGAGATATGGAGCATCTATAGAGGCATCACTATTGCATTCCACATAAACTGGAGGCATTTGGATGTTGAAAGTGATTGCTGGGATGCTGTGAGAATCTTTAATGGTGAGATTAATGGCCCTACACTACAAAAAAATCGGTTTATTACGACGAGTAAGCTCGTCGTTAAAACCCGAAATTTCGTCGTTAGAATGAAAAGACGACGAGAAAAGTTCGTCTAAGGTACGTCGGAATAGCTACGTCGTTAGTTCGACGGGGCGACAACTTATCCCAGTGGTGGGTAAAAGTTTTTTACTGACCACTTCTGCCGACTAAATCTTTTCGTCGTTGATATTTTGCCAACGACTTACCGACCATAATAGTATGTGGTCAAAACTTTTGCCGACGAATATTTCGACCACATTATTTAGTCGTTAATCTTTTTCCGACCACACGCCGACTATTTACTCTTTTTAAAAAACTAATGCCGACGAACTTATCGACTACTTATTCCTGTCGTAGGTATAATGCAGATAACTTTACTCATTGTTGTTAACTTTTATTTGATTGTGTCTTTTTTTAATTTCATTTTTACAACCAATTTAATCGTCGTAATATGTATTTGTCGACAAACTTCCTGGTCGTCTTTTTATTTTGGTGTTCCTCATAGACGACTACTGACGTAGTAGCCTATCTCACAAATTTCTTGAATCTGCTCATGTAATATAATTAAAAAACCAGTAGCCAGGTGATCATTTTTGATCACCCATGCATACACACATACAACACCAACAATTTCAAAATACTAGTTTTCAATCGAAGCTTAATCCAACCAAACTTACACCAATATACAGTTACATGAATTCAATTGTTCGAAACAAGCCACAAAAACCCGGCCATATACACATCCACACACAACTTCCTCCAAATATTAAATACAATGCATGCCCACAACAATTCCTCCAAATTCAAAACATTGTTCAGACTTCTTTAACCCTTGTACCTCAGAATGATGGCAGAGAAGTGTTCATTTGTTGGCGCATTGAAGACAGGATGAGCATATGGATGTGCTGCTGCTGCTGTTGGCGGAGCTATAATTGACGTCTGATAACTCTCTATTAGAGTTATATTTCTTGCACGTTTTATATCATTTTGCGTCATTTACGGGTTGATAATCTTAGTTTTACACTATGATTAGAGAGAAAACGTAGAATCTTAGCTCTAGGCATTATATTGTAAATCCGGGCGTTTCTCGCGTTATTTTATGATATTTTGTCACGTTTGATCGCACGGGTGTGTTTCGTGTTGTTTTGACAGGAAACGTAACTCGGAGACTGAAAGAAGAGGAGAAACGAACTTCGGAAATTGAGACAAAGCTCGTGATTGGAGAGAAGAAGACAAGATCAGCAGATCACACGACTTGCAAAACTGAGGTCGTGTGATCTGGAGCAAGACTTAGAATAAATTTGGAGGAGAAAATTGAGCAACTCACTGTTTCCATGACTTGAGTGGCTGATCGTGCGTTCAACTTAAGGAGATTATAAAATTGAGCAACTCACTGTTTCCACAATTCACACACTTTTTACTCCGGTTACTTAGTGAACTGCGCTATTTTGTTAATTATAAACTTGTTACGAGATTGTCCTCGAGGGTTCGACAATCCGGAGTCCTAAAAATACTCCACTCTTACTACTTGACCGTGCACTTGCGTAACACGCGCTAGTAATCCGCGTCAAGTTTTTGGCGCCGTTGCCGGGGACAACGGTTAACAAGTCTTTAATTAACAATTAGTTTAGTTTACTTTTTTTTTTTGTTCACTATCTGTTACCTCACGGGTTTGCTAGTGCTGTGATCTCAGGTAACGATGGCAGAGGGCGAAGAGCCGAGTAGCCCCACCCGAGAACAGATGGAAACCAGGTTAGTTGAGGCTGAAGAATTACTGCGGGCAACAATGGCTAGGCAGTACTCAAAGCCATATAACAAGTCTGGGAAAACGATCATCCAGGCATTTGAGGCAAACCTGAAAGGAACTGAGCCAGCTATTGTGGCGCCACCAATTCAAGCAGAAAATTTCTGCCTCAAGCTCTCCACAATTCAGTTCATACAAGAGATGGGAACCTACTCTAGCACAAATGATGAAGATCCTCATGCATTTATCGGAAAATTTCAGAACACGTGCCAGGTAATACGCTACAAGGGGGTCACTGCTGAATCACTTAAACTGCTGTTATTTCCTCACTGCCTCACGGGAACTGCTAAAGATTGGCTGGATTATTTGCCTTCCAACTCAATCACAACGTGGGAAGATTGTGTCTCTCAGTTTATGTGCGAATTCTTTGCAATATCACGTATGATTCAGCTGCAGAACGAGATATGGAATTTCAAGCAAAAGCAGAATGTATCACTCATCACAGCATGGGAGCGCCTCACTTTATTGTTGCGTAAATGCCCCAATCATGGCATTGACAGAGCTCATATCATTCAGGTATTCTATAATGGTCTTGACAAGGCTGATAAAAACAAGATTGATTTGGAAGCTAGAGGCAGATTCTTGTTCAAATGTGATGTGGAGGGTGCATATGAGTTGATAAGACGTGTGGTTGAGCAAGAGGAGAGCTTGTATTATGAGTGCCAGAATCAAGAACCGATGAAGCATAGCTCACTGGAACATAGCATGGTTCAGGTAAATGCGATGGAGGTAGTGCATGAAGTAGCTAGTCCAGAGATGCATCAGCAGCAGCCAGTACCACTTTCAGATTTCACCCAGATGACAGGGATAATAAAGGTAATGACTCAGCACATGACGGACATGTCCACACATGTCAGCTCTTTGGCAATTGCACTTCAGGTGGCTCAAGCAGAAATAAAAGATCTGAAAGAGAAAATCGAACAAAGAGTACCAAGCAACATTGTTCATACTTCTGAGGAGCAAGCTCAAGCCATCACAACTCGAAGTGGTATTTCACTTGAGGATCCACCATATCCGAGTCATGCCAGAGCTACAGCATCTAAGGCAAAGGAACATGAAGTCGTCGATTCTGAGAAGACACCTGTCATGATCCCCCAATCAAAGGGCATGATTTACCAGGATGCAGAGAAATCTACTGAGGTACTACTTCCATCTCCTTCTTCTCCAGAACTACCATTTGCATTACGTACTAGGAAGAAGATGGACGATTCTGAGGAATACAGGCGATTCCTAAACGTGTTCTCAAAAGTGCACATTAATATTCCGTTGATTGAGGCACTTAAAAAGATGCCAAAATATGCAAAGTTTATTAAAGATGCAGTCCTAGGTAAAAAAGCAGTGGATGCATTTCAAAGAGTGAACTTAAATGAACAGGTTAGTTCATGTGTTTTGCATGGGCTACCTAAGAAAAAGAAGCATCCAGGTAGTTTTTTCATTGAAGCTACCTTGGGTGATGCCTACACGGGAAGGGCTCTCTGTGATTTGGGAGCGAGCGTGAATTTGATGCCGTTGTCGGTATTCAAAAAGCTAAGTGTGGGGGAGCCTTCAAGAACTTGTATCACTCTCCAATTTGCAGACAGATCATCCAAGAGAGCTTGTGGGATGATACAGGATGTCCTTGTGAGGGTCGGTAGCCTTATAATTCCTGCGGATTTTGTTATATTGGATATGCCAGCAGGTGATGTGCCTATCATTTTGGGCAGACCGTTCCTAGCGACTGGTCGTACTCTCATTGACATAGAGAATGAGGAGCTTGTTATGAGGGTTAATGATGACATGGAGACTTTTCGGGTCTTCAAACCGACGCCCCAATACTCGTGGGAGTATAAGCCAGGGGTTCCATTTTCTGTGCCAGTGAAGCGCCGAATCCCAGAGTTGTCGCAAGGGGATCCACCCGATTATTGGGAAAGGAACAAGCCATCAGCTGTGCAAGCACAAGAAGCAGTGCTTCAAATTCAGTACAGGAAAGCAAAGTTGGAAGCGGCACAATGTGCCTGAACCACCCTCGTGAGGTGGCAGAGGTAACATGGTCGGGCCGTCGACCTTAAATTACAAAGCGCTGCTTGGGAGGCAACCCAATGTAGAGTAGGATGTTTTTTTTGTTAATTTATTAGTTCTCTATATTTGATTATGAGGGGTGAGAGAGAGTGGACTTATTTTTCCAATCAGTGTGCAGGGACACGGGTACAGAAGATGCACCGGATTCCACTTCCTAATGTGCTTGCGAGAGATCGCACGAAATTGTGGAAAGAAAAATCCCCACAGGAGTATGCATAAAAGATATAGAGAATTGCTCGAGGCCGAGAAGCAGTTCCAATATGTTAGTGCCACACGCATGAGAGGGCTACAGTTTATATCTTAGCCGCACATCGGAATCCGGGCGCGTAGAGACTTCTCCGGAAATTGTCAACGGTCCACAAGACCCCTTCTTGTTGCAATTTCGCGGCAACGGTGCCCATGTAGGTCCGGGCACCCAGGTACCTCTAACTCTCTCTCTTGTATCTACATTCCGGTCAATAAATGTTGAAATCCACCGCCTGCACATTTAAGCGATGAGTCCTCCTTCTTTATATCTAAATTCGTTGAGGACAACGAAACGCTTAAGTGTGGGGGGGTTTGTATCTACTTTCACTAGCCATGTCTTTGTTTGCATCGCCTTGTTACATATAGTTATGTGTTCGTATTGTGTTGGTTTGCGGTAGGATTGTGTAGTTTATGCATTTTATTAGCACTTTTACTTTATTGAGTCCCCTACCCAAAACATGTGCTTAATCGAGTTGGCCAAAAGCTTATAGAGTTAGGAAATTCAAAAATCATAAAAAACTGAAAACTTTTGAGAAAGGGCAATCAAAGAGAGTGAATGTGTAGAGGGCTTAATGATAGAATTCCTTAGGAGTATGAAAATCTGAGGTGAGGTAGACGCGAGAATCGGGAGTAGGAAGAATTATAGGGCTAATGCACATTAGAAAAGCGAGTAGCTGCCTCTCAGACTGGTTATCTTACTAGCGCTACACCACCGTCACTTAGGTAGTCGTCAACCCTCCTCGTAGTGGCAACGGAACAGCTGTGCGAGTGATTTTTATGGGGGCCTCACGTCCCGTCTCCATCTCCTAGGTCCACTAGTTACCCCTATTGAGCCGTTTACCCCTTTTATTCACAGCCTCTAGCCTAGGAAGCCTTTCATTGTGACTTTCATCACTTGTTAGAATGGTCCTTTCCTATGCGTCATGATAGAGGGAGTTGAGTTAGGGAGGTTCGATGAGGGCGTGCTGAATTGATACATCTTATGTGGATTCTCTTACATGTCATCTTTTGAGGGGATGTGAGGGTGAGTTAGAGACGGTAGCACACTTCGGTGTGGCGGTGAGTCGTGTCCTTACACCACGATCACAGGTGGAGTGCCGTAGTGCGGGATATTCTTTCTGCACGTCATGGGGTGGGGGTTGGTTGATCTTATAGGAGGTCGTGCTTATGCTTTATTTATATTCTCTATATCTTAGGTGATGAGGAGGATCGATTGGAAAAGCACGTTTACACATTGACCACTGGGTTCATGATTTGCTTTTGCATCAAGTGTGGTGGTGTCGACATCTATGTTATTACATAACTGATTTGACAAATTCCACCCCCATGTTATCTAATTTTGACATTTGATCTCCTCGGATATTATTATCGTATTGTCGGCTCCATGTGCTTAATGTATTGTGTGGAAATGAAAGAAAAAAAAACAAGAAAGAAAGTAAAATAGAAATTGAAAGTGAAAGGGAATAAAGGAGCAAGCTTGAAATTGAAGACCGGGGAGATTAGCTATTGTTCGAGATCACTTCTTCACATTTGTGGCTGCGAGAACGGCGTTGCACCAAGATTGAGGGAATGAGGGCCGGAGTAGTGAGATTCGGTGTGGTTCCTTGGATTTTGGTGAGGGAGTGTGAGAAACGGGTTTTGTGAGTTCATGACGTCTAGGACTGCGCTTCTAAATATCCTATTCTACCCGTCCTAAGCCTTGAGCAATGTAAACCCGTGGATAAATAGCTTGGATGGTAAGTTCTAGGGATATGTTTGATGAGTGTGCGAAAGCAACTCATTTTGTGTTCGTGCCCATTCTGTCTAACGAAACTGGCCGCAAGTTCTACCGATCACCAAAGTTATAGAATTTCCGAGGGAATATGAGAGCCTTATGACTTGCCGGTTTACTTTTTGAGATTGCCCGATCTCTAACTAAAAAGAAAAAAACATTTGTGTTGTTTCAATTTTTGCATTATTTGATAATCGAGTTGCATTGTCTATAGTCATGTAGATTGCATTGTGTGTGTGAGTTGTTTGTGTCACATGGCTAGTAAAGTTGTATGCAATTCGGTGGATTAAAATGTAGTGTAAGGTTTATTTTGCTCGGGACGCGCAAAAAGGTAATGTGGGGGATTTGATAACTCTCTATTAGAGTTATATTTCTTGCACGTTTTATATCATTTTGCGTCATTTACGGGTTGATAATCTTAGTTTTACACTATGATTAGAGAGAAAACGTAGAATCTTAGCTCTAGGCATTATATTGTAAATCCGGGCATTTCTCGCGTTATTTTATGATATTTTGTCACGTTTGATCGCACGGGTGTGTTTCGTGTTGTTTTGACAGGAAACGTAACTTGGAGACTGAAAGAAGAGGAGAAACGAACTTCGGAAATTGAGACAAAGCTCGTGATTGGAGAGAAGAAGACAAGATCAGCAGATCACACGACCTGCAAAACTCAGGTCGTGTGATCTGGAGCAAGACTTAGAATAAATTTGGAGGAGAAAATTGAGCAACTCACTGTTTCCATGACTTGAGTGGCTGATCGTGCGTTCAACTTAAGGAGATCGCACGATTTGGTTTTGGCAGATCGTGTGATCTGATTGAAGGAAAACAAATCCTGGACGCAACTCACCCAGATCGCATGATCAGGAATTTCAGATCATGTGATCTCCTTAAAGAAAAATCACAAGGACGAAGGAAACAAAAGAGAGACGCACGGGTTGTCTCCTATTTGACCTAAAACTACAATTAACCACGGAGAAGAGGATTCAACGGGGGAAGAACTCTATCAACGAGGAGAAGAGAAAAAGACGAAGGAGGAGAGGAACACGAAGCCACCATTGAAGCTCGTCTGAGTTTGATTTCTTCTACTCTTATTATAATATTTTAATGGAGAAACTCATGAGTATTGCTTATTTAGTTATGAGTAGCTAAACACTTTTGCTAGGCATCTCGATTTGAGAGCATAGGGTTCATGTAAACGATGAATATTTTCCGGATTTGATCTTTGCTTCATGATTTATTGATTTCAACTTTTGAATCAATTCTAGATTCTTTTTTATTTTAGTAAACCTAATTGAGTGACACGGTTAGGAGATAAAACTAGGGTTCAAGAACTAGGGTTTGTTCAATAGCTGATTCATGCTTAAACTTAGCAATATTTTAATTCAATTGTTCATGTACTGTGCTTAATACTCAGTGTTAATGGAGTAGCTAACCGGAAACACTGCTTAGTTAGCAAATGCACGATAGTGATTCTAACTAACTAGGATGAGACTTGAACATCAATCCCGAATCACTGAGACTGAGAAGAGACGTGTTAGGATTGGCTAGTGTGGGTAGATTCGGTAGGTGAGATTCGACTATTTCGTGCAACGGTGGACCGACAGGACCCGTTGTCGTGCATGTCATTAGCCTACTAGAACGGACCGGTAGACACAAGAGATCGATAGGAGACTGTAGTCTACCGTGAAGTAGAATGACTTGAGACCGATAGGAGATAGTCAGCGCTGTTACCCGGCTTAGTTAGAATATAGTTAACGTGTTGCTGAGATAATTCGAAAATCGTTTACAACCCTAGGTGATCAACGAGATTGCCTAGTCCTCTCCATTAATTGATTAAGAAATCTTCTAAATTCCAGTTTACTATTATTTTTGTTATTGATCGCAGCCACTTGTTTGGGGGTGGCAACACCACAATTCACACACTTTTTACTCCGGTTACTTAGTGAACTGCGCTATTTTGTTAATTATAAACTTGTTACGAGATTGTCCTCGAGGGTTCGACAATCCGGAGTCCTAAAAATACTCCACTCTTACTACTTGACCGTGCACTTGCGTAACACGCGCTAGTAATCCGCGTCAACGTCATTGTTGTGATTTCAACAAAGCAGAAGAAAATAAATAACAGTTCATGAATAAAATAAAAATAACTGTTCAAGAAAATTGAACACGACGAGGGGAACGAGACTAAAATGTTGATGTTTGTATGCATAACATACAAAAACTCGCAGGCCCAAAAGCATAAAAAGTATCGAAGCGAAGTATTCACAAACACCGAACGTTGTAAAACAAGTATGTGGTTCACCTATTATTTAAATTATTGTTCAACGAATTCCAACAATTGAAACTGTTCACATACCCGCCACTACCTTATCATGAACGAACTTAATGCATGCCTCCTAAATGAACAGCATACCAACCACCAACCAGTAATAACCATGCACATATGAACCCACAAACACTGAATTGCAACTGTTCGAATTCCCAAAATTAATGATATGTTAATGGACCTGCCCTCCCTATTTAATTTGTAACCTCCATTTCATTCTCAGACACAGAAAATCCCCTTCCTGGAATCTTCTTACCATGGAACCGATTCAAAAATGCCTATGTGAAGAGGAGGAGGTCACTAGTCCTTTCACATGAATGCCAGGGTCCTATGTGGATGTTCCAATAATCATCTCAGATGATGATTCAAGCAGTGACAACGAGCGTGCTGTCGGGTTGTTTAAGAAGAAGAGATATAGGCTTGAGGAAGGCCCGCCGATGAGATATGCAAGAAGATACGAGATACTGCGGAAGATGAAGAAGAGACACACAGGAGAGGGGGGGGGGGTCTTCCGGGACAAATCTTGAGACCCCCCGACAGATGAACAACTGGAGGACGACAATGCGGAGCCATCAAACCCCAAGCTCCAGCACTAGCCATACTTCTATTTTCTGTTCTTAATGTTGTTTTATTTTATGTTATTTTCCTGAACTTTTTGTTTAATTTCATCCTGAAGACACAACTACTTAAATTCTCACAATTACTCAACTGTTGCAACCACAGAAATAGATATCGATCAGTCAACTGGTGGAGTTGCATGTTCCACGCGTAATCGACAAGAACAACACAGTGGTAAGTAACAAAGCTGTCCAAGTAAACGAGACGCGAAGAGTTATTTCACCCGGTAAAACGAAACGCAATAAGTCTAGAGCCATTGTATACTTTAAAAAAAAAATCGTAAAAATGAATTTGGAGGTCACATTATAAACTAACTTAATTAGTTTCATATATCCAGGACGTACTGGGAGACATCACTTTCAACTATATCCAAATTAGAAGTGCCACAAACTTCATGCATACACGAAAACAACTAAAATTTAATTTATCTACACAGCATACTCAACATTTCATTTATTCACATACTGAAATGAAAATTGACATTTAAATTACCTTAAAAATCCTCCGAAGATGATGATGAATGATGCCCGCTCGACGCCTTCTCGACCATCAGCCGGTTGGCCATCAAGGACTCCATGTTCTTAAGTCGTTCCTCCATTCTGGTCATAAGGTTGACAGATTCATTTGCCCTTCTGACAGCCTCTTCAGCATTTTTCTCGGCTTCCTTTGCCTTTTTCTCAGCCTCCTCCGCTCTTCTACTGGCCTCCTCGGTGCCTTTCTCTGCAACATGTGCCCAAAGCTCAGTAGCTTCAGCCATCCTTTGTGCTTCACCAACCCTTCACTAATTAGCCTCTATGCCTTCTTGAAACGTGAATGCAGTCCTCAGGAGCTGACAAGCACCATATCCCGCTACAAATCCACTCTTTCCCCCAACAACCATGTCCACTATTTTATCTCCGGTCAGCAATCTCTTCGTATCATTATCCCGCATCTCCACCAATTTTCTCTGTAGTTTAAACAAATCATAAAATCTTAACACCATAACATGTAAAATAAAACATGGCGAGGGAATTACGAAACTAACGTGCTTCTCCTCCGCATCCGCACTTATCCATGTCCCTGCGTTCTTCCTAGTGTGTGTTGTTTTGTAGTTTTTGATGAGGGAGGGGTTCTCCTGCACAAGATAATATTCCAAATAAATATTTCATACGGAAATAATTTCTATTTGTGAAAATTATAAACTGATGCGAAAGAGCGGATGACATGGAACTTACCATCTCATATAAACGTTGTACAATGGACTTTGAACCTGCGGTAGAAAGATTTTTGACTTTTGATCAGTTCAACTTAACCCTAGCACTCCTACACTACAATGACGTAATAGTGGACATGAAGTCAAAAGCAAACCCAAATTAGTTTGCTACAATGAAAAAGCAGTCAATATTTTACTTTCCACCCATCTGTCTGAAAAAGTGCGCACACTTTTTCCCACTGCTCCTCGGAGACACTTGGTTCTGGGTTTTTAATTGCTTCAGAAGGGGTGCGGAAGTTCTTGAAGTGTATGTGCAGCTTATAGCGGTACTCACTATAAGCTTCCTTCGCCATATAATTGATGGCCCGCATAGTGGTTTTTCTATTGAAGTCGAGGTCAAACAGACCCTGCATACGACAAGATATGTTGTCATAAGTACACTTTCACAGAAAGTAATTGCAAGAAAAGTATCTGCACACGTATTTTACGCCACTTTCTTGAATATGATCATATATGGGTTTCAGGTCAACCCGTCCATATCTTTCCAGCTAGACTTGTCCAGTGGTGCATTCTTCCGCACTGGTACACCCACCTCTGCAGTGACCTCCTTCGCATTTTCGCCAAATGGCTTTTTCTTTCCAAGAGGGATGTTCACAGATAATTTCTCTCCCTTGCCCAATTTCTTCCTCGTTGAAAGGCCACGGGTCACGCCTCTTCCTCTTCTGCTTGAAGGCTGACCTACCACAATATAATTAATTACTAATTAGTTATGTTAGGATCATAAAAGGTAAATATTAGGTGGGTTAAGAGAATGAGATACGTACTTGATGTAGGTGGGGCCCCTGCGTCATTCTGTGTAGGGGTTGATTGAGCCACCGGCGTAAAGGGGGAGCTGGGGGACGAGGGGGACCCAACTTGTTGAAGCCGCTGCGATCTCCTCGGTGTTGTAGCCTGGGACGTCACGTTCTGCAAGAAAACATTCAAACCTCTGAGCTGAAGCAATAAATAAATAAATAAATAAATAAATAAATAAATAAATAAATAAATAAATAAATAAATAAATAAATAAATAAATAAAATGCGACAAACAAAAAACAAAAAAAAACATGTTAACAGTATAAGTACTGACATCAGCAGCCATTTCACCAGCATTCAGCTCTCCCATTATCATGTCAACAGTCTTGCGGCCCCTAGTCAATGGCGGCGATCGTCCCTCAATTTCCTGTGATTCCTCATCGGCCGGCAGTAAGACATAGACCTACCGAGCTCATGTACGAAAATCAACAATCTTTAAATTTAGTAATCATTCGCGAATACCCACCTCGTCGACCAAACTGTACGAGTCTTTTCTGTGCTTCCTTTTCAATCCTCTTGATCCCACTGCAACTGCGAATGAGAAGAGGAATCACTAGCTAGGTAAAAGCACGAACAACGAAAAACCACCAAACCAAATACAAGTAAAATATAAGCGGAAATGGATATAATGTTACCATCCGGTTGAGAAAGCCTTTCAACAAATCTTCTTATCAACTATGAATCAAAAGGAAACATGTCATAAAACAAGTGAGAAAAACCATCGGTCGCATTTAAAAGAAATATCGAAAGCCATAATATAATCCATGACTGGTTCTTCATATCACACATATACCTAACTATCAAATAGAATCTCCTCTGCCACTACAGCCTTAGGCGTAGACCTATTTTGGGCTTGACCATTACCTCCCTCAACAGTCCTTCCTTTACCATGGGGGGATTTGCGTTGCTGGATCACAGGTGGTAAAACCTATAACTTTGCACGTAAAGGTTACATTTCAAACCTAACAGTAATATGAAAGAAAACAGGGACGGTGTAAATTGGTTCAAACATGATCTAAACAGCTCTGCCCGAGCTGCAGTAGATGGAGACCTCTTATCAGCTGGTCCAGGAACCCCATGAACAACTGCAGCATTACTGCGCGGGTATATATGGTGTTGATTGGCTGTTGGTAAAACCTACAGCATTTGCACGAAAAATGGTACATTTCAAAAGTATTAGTAATATTGAAGAAAACAGTGGTTGTAACTTGGTTCAAACATCATCTACATTACCTGAATGTTGGCCAGAAACTGCGGCGTCCGTGCTGCAGTAGACGTAGCCCTCTTCACGACTTCTGTATGACCACCGCCAACAGTACTGTTTCCTTTCCCGTGCGGGGATTTAGCTTGCTGTTCCACGAGTGGTATGACCTACAACGTCTGCACAAAAAATGTCACATTTCAAGATTACTATGAATACTAAAAAAAAACAATTATAGACTTGATCACCCTAATACTTGTGGTGCTTCCCCGATCCATGGCGGAACCGGCACTCTTTAGCTTCTTTTCCTGATTCATAGCTTCCAAAATAGACGATAGTACTATTAGATAGAACCTCATTCCCAAAGTGATTTTGTTTCCCTTTTAATCAACACAAGATTGAAATGCTAATTAAATGTATTTGCCTACTGTTATAACTTACCCTCTTGGTCGACATTCAACTTCCTTGCAGCATTCGATCTTTCAAGGTTTTTTGCTTTAGCCCGTTCCATCAAGTAACCGGGTGGTACATTGTACGCCTTATTCTAAATCACCAACAATTAGATGTGAGGAAGCAATGCAATTCCAGTAAGACAGAAATATCATCAATTTCATAGATATACCTGCGATGTAGCCTCTCCAGCACTAGCCTCAGCACTTCCATTTAAGCCATCGCTGCCCAAACTGGTCTCTCTTTCCGACACAGCCTTCCACGTTTGTAGGCCTTCAGAAATATTGGAAGCGCTGCTCCTCAGCACATGCGATCCTGCAGGGACTAAGAATTACAAAACAGACTTGTAAGATTATAAGCACAACAGATACAGTAAGGATGCATCAAACACAAACGAAGGGTCATACTAACCACGATGGATGCCAGTGCCGTCGAGCTTGGCAAGCCCCTTCAACGGATTGCCTTGGGCAATTTTCTACATTAACCACGTTGTGAGATATATGTAAGGAACTTATAGCTACCAAAATATTTAAGTTACAAAAAGACTAACGTAAAGTGAAAATAAACGATGCTCGTTACATATAAATAAGCGTTCACGCTAACATAACATAACATAACATAACATATCACCTCTATCTTCACCTTTCGCGCAGTAGCAGCACCACCAACATAATGATTCTTTATGTCCTGGACGTTCTGCGAGCTTGTAGAAACTTTTGTCGAACTAGTTTCTGTAACTACACAAGAAAGGAAATATCTCCAGTATGAGTTGATAATATGTGAAGACATAAAAGTTGCAATAACGTTGGAAAACTCTCACCGTGATTTCCGCACGACGTAATGTCCTCCACGGCTTTTAGTGGACTGAGCCGACCCGACCGTCTAATCTTTTTGGTCGTCGACATCATGTAATCTGCTTATTTACAGGATATAGCAAATGTCAATACCCGACCCTGTAATATGAACTGAGAATATTTGAATTACTTGACATGTCAACAACTTACGTAATCCTCACCAACTCATTCAAGAAAGTCGTCGTTGTAGGGTTTTGATTCATGGATGCGCTACGGAAACAAAATAAACCATGCAAAACCCTCCAAGGATCACAAGTCAAGAAACATAACGATGGTAAGGGTTAGAAATCAATAACACACCTTAGGGTTCTCCTTTGATGACTTCAAACGCGAATTGTGTCACGTTCTCTATGGTTGATCCACGCCTAGAGTTGATCCTAGATCTCCCAAGTCCTTTGTGCTAGCCCGGAAGAGGAAGAGGAAGAAAAAATCACGCAAAATGAGACCCAAAAGGGGGCTCTCGGCCTCCTTGTGGCCGACAGGTCAGGCGGCGGCAAGAGGGGCGGTCGGGCTCCTCTTGTTGTTTGCTCTCTCTCCTTTTGTTCTCTCCCACTCTTGTTATGTTCAATTATGAGCATAAGTTGTGGAAGGAAGAAAGGAAGGTCCTTTATATAGCGTGTGACCCCATAGGTTCTATCTAGTTGGTAGCAACTATTTGCTAATATGGAGCGGTTTCTAGCAAAACATCCATTCTAGCCAACTAATAGAATAGTCATCTTGACAACCTTTGTACAAGTAATTGTCTCATCCCTTTGTCTCTATATCCGGATTGGACACGAGACATACAAGTCACACTCGTATATCCAATCCATAGTTTCTCTATCCATGGGAATAGCCTTATTCGTGCAAATAACATAATTATCCCATATTGATTTATTTGAGTCTGGCCAGACATTCTATAAGCACTATCCCTCGAGTGGCCTAGGATATTCGCTCCCGTTATGTGGGAGGGACAAATTCTATCTACGTCCACTACGATCTCCAAGTTTGCTTCTTATTGTATCCAGTACACGCCTTTATAACTACCCAGTTACGGTGTAGCGTTTAACGCTACCAAAATCACAATAATCCACAACTAGAATATCTAGTGAATTCAAGTATAAGGATGACAATACCATTGCACCGCGAGAAGCGCTTGTGGCTCAACATAACGTGTATGTAGCCTTCTCGGAGATGGGTCAATCCAGTGCGACATTACCCTTAATGCACACATATGTGTTGGATCATGATATCTCCATATCAATCCAACCCCATACTAGTCTATAGATGATTGTCCCATTAATCATTATACTGGACTAGGGATATTTAAGATAAACAACACAATTGTAAATCTAAGGACTTCATTATACTAAATATCCAATAAATAATAAATGAATTTCTAGCCACAAATAAATTCATACTAAACTAGATTGCCTCTAGGGCATCTATTCCAACAGTCTCCCACTTGCACTAGAGCCAATCTGGCGCATCTCGTATGCCCATACTCCTAGTGTGCCTTTCATGCTTCCAATGCGTGAGAGGCTTTGTAAGCGGGTCTGACAGATTATCATCTGTAGGAATCTTGCATATCCGAACGTCTCCTCTATCGATAATATCTCGAATCAAATGAAACTTCGTGAGCACGTGTTTGGACTTCTGGTGCGACCTGGGTTCCTTCGATTGCGCGATCACCCCAGTGTTGTCACAGAACAACTCGACTGGATCCGCAATGCTAGGGACCACACCAAGTTCAGAAACAAACTTTTTGATCCAAACAAATTCCTTTGCTGCGCCATTTGCAGCAATGTACTCAGCCTCTGTTGTAGAATCAGCTACCGTCTCTTGCTTGGAACTCTTCCAGCTCACCGCTGCTCCATTTAGGCAAAACACATATCCCGGCTGTGATCTAAAGTCATCTCTGTTGGTTTGGAAGCTTGCATTAGTGTAACCCCTTACACCCAACTCTTTCTCACCGCCAAATATCAAGAAAGCATCCTTAGTTCTTCTCAAGTACTTTAGGATGTTCTTGACTGCAATCCAGTGACTCTCACCCGGATTCGATTGGTATCTGCTTGTCATACTCAAGGCATATGACACATCTGGTCTAGTACATAACATGGCGTACATGATAGATCCTATGGCCGAGGCATAGGGGATTCTACTCATGCGCTCCTTCTCAATCTCATTGGAAGGACAACCACTCTTCGAGAGAGTGATTCCATGTGACATGGGCAAGAATCCCTTCTTGGAGTCTTGCATGTTGAACCGTTTCAACACCTTGTCAATATATGTACTTTGACATAGGCCTAGCAACCTCTTAGATCTATCTCTATAGATATTTATACCGAGTATATAGGCTGCTTCTCCTAAGTCTTTCATTGAGAAACACTTCCCTAGCCAATCTTTAACGGATTGCGGCATGGGAACGTCGTTTCCAATGAGTGGTATGTCATCTACATACAAGACCAGAAAAGCTATAGAGCTCCCACTAACCTTCTTGTAGAAACAAGACTCATCTTCGTTTCTGATGAAGCCAAACTCTTTGACTACTTCATCAAAACGGCGATTCCAACTCCTAGAAGCTTGCTTCAATCCATAAATGGATCGTTGCAGCTTACAGACTTTGTTGGCTTGCTTTGGATCCTCAAAACCCTCCGGCTGTATCATATACACGTCCTCGAGGATATTCCCATAAATGAATGCTGTTTTGACATCCATATGCCAAATCTCATAGTCGTGGTATGCTGCAATCGCAAGTAGGATTCGGATGGATTTGGTCATAGCGACTGGTGAAAAGGTTACATCATAGTCAATACCATGAATCTGTCTGAATCCTTTAGCCACGAATCGGCCCTTATAGGTAATCACATTACCATCCATGTCGATCTTCTTCTTGAAGACCCTCTTGCACCCTATGGGCCGCGCCCCATCGGGTGGTTCCACCAAAGTCCATACTTTGTTGGTATACATGGATTCCATCTCGGATCTCATGGCTTCTAACCACTTCTGAGAGTCTGGGCCATTCATGGCCTCCTCATAGGTAGTAGGCTCATCATCTATGAGCATCGTGTCACCGGAATCGGTCACGAGAAGTCCATATCTCTCGGGGTCCTGGCGCACTCTACTAGATATACGAAGTTCTTGTGTTACCTGAACAGGTTGCTCCACAATTGCTTTCGGTTCCTGTTCATGTTCCATAATCGGTTCAGTGATTTGTGGTTCTTGAACTTCTTCAAGTTCTACATTCCTCCCACTTGCTTCTTTGGAGACAAACTCTCTTTCTAGAAACACGCCGGTCCGAGCAACAAACACCTTATTCTCGGTTTAATAGTAGAAGTAGTATCCCTTAGTTTCCTTAGGGTATCCCACAAATTTACACTTATCCGATTTCGGCACTAGCTTGTCTTATTGTAAACGCTTTACATAGACATCGCAGCCCCAAATCCTCATGAACGACAGTGTGGGACGCCTCCCACTCCACATCTCATATGGTGTCCTCATGACTGATTTAGATGGAACACGGTTAATGGTGAAAGCTGCACTTAATAGAGCGAAGCCCCAAAATGATAATGGAAGATCGGTTTGACACATCATAGATCGAACCTTATCCAATAGGGTTTGATTCCTCCTCTCGGATACGCCATTCCATTGTGGCGTTCTGGGTGGAGTGAGTTGAGAAACGATCCCACACTCTCTAAGATAGTCGTCAAACTCTTGGCTTAAGTATTCTCCTCCACGATCCGATCGTAGAGCCTTGATACTTTTGCCAAGTTGCTTCTCTACTTCATTCTTGAATTCTTTCAACACTTCAAAGGATTCTGATTTTGCCCTCATGAGGTACACAAATCCATATCTACTGTAGTCATCAGTAAATGTAATGAAGTAGACATAACCACCCCTGGAAGGCGTGGCATATGGCCCACACACATCAGTATGTATGAGCGCCAATTGCTCACTAGTCCTCTCACCTTTCTTATTGAAAGGTGGCTTAGTCATTTTTCCAAATAAACAAGCCTCACATGTCTCATTTGATTCAAAATCAAATGAATCTAGTAATCCATCCTTATGGAGTCTAGATACACGTTTCTCATTTATATGGCCTAAACGACAATGCCATAAATAAGCAGGATTTAAATCATTTATTTTAATTCGCTTGGTATTAATGTTGTAGACAGGATTGCTTAGATCAAGGACATAAAGTCCATTAAATAATTGCACACTAAAATAGTGAATATTATTTAAATAAAAGGAACAACAATTGTTCTTTATTGAAATAATAAAACCATCCTTGTCCAAACAAGTAATAGAAATAATGTTTCTGCTCATAGCAGACACAAAATAGCAATTATTTAATACTAAAACTAATCCTGAAGGCAGAGATAGCTCGCACACGCCTATGGCCAATGCAGCAACCTTTGCTCCATTCCCAACGCGCAGATCTATCTCTCCTTTAGCCAATCTTCTACTTCTCCTTAGATCCTGCATATTTCGACAAATATGAGATCCACATCCAGTATCTAAAACCCATCATGTAGAGACAGTTAAATTGACATCCACAACAAAAATACCTGGTAGTGGAGGAATCACTATTCCAAGCCTCTTGTCCTCCAGATATTTTGGGCAGTTCCTCCTCCAGTGTCCAGGCTGACTGCAGTAGTGACACTCACCTTTAGTCACACCTTTGGCAATGCCACCAACAGGCTTAAGGGCAGGTTCCTTTGACTTGGCAACTGACTTGCCTTTGCCCTTGGAGGATGAGGCAAACCTTTTGCCCTTTCCTTTCTGTACCATCATAATGGCCTTGCCCTTACCCTTGTTGATGCTCTGTTCAGCTGTCCTCAACATATTGAGTAAATCTGGCACTGGTTTCACGATCAAGTTCATGTTATAGTTCATAATGAACTGTTCATAACTCTCAGGCAGCGATTGCAACACGAGATCGGTTGCCAACTCTTGGCCGACCGGGAACCCCAGTCGGGCGAGATTCTCCAGGTATCCAATCATACGGAGTACATGGGGTCCCACCGGGTTTCCTTCTGCCAGATGACACTTGAACAGTGCCTTAGAGACCTCATACCTCTCTACCCTCGCCTGCTCTTGGAAGAGCTGCTTCAGATGCTCGATCATATCGACAGCATTCATGTTTTCGTGTTGCTTCTGAAGCTCAGAAGTCATGGTTCATAGCATAAGGCAGGCCGCATCATTAGCGTCATCAACACGCTTTTGATACGCCTTTAGGGCAGCAGGTGTTTGGTTCTCTGGACCTTCTGGAACATGCTCCTCTATTGCGTACAGTTTCTTCTCTTGCTTGAGAACAATTCTCAAGTTTCTGTACCAATCAAGAAAGTTGGTTCCAGAGAGCTTGTCCTTCTCAAGGACAGATCGTAGGGAATGTTGTGAACTCGATGAGTTGTTTGCCATTTGGAATTCTACAAAAAGAAAATACGCAAGTTTTTAGTATGTGTGAATTTTTTGACTATATTAAATAATGGCTAGTTTATCAAATATAGCTCCCACTATTTTCTACGGATTAATAACCCTCAAGATATTAATTCGGAAAATATCCTTATATTTTCTAGTGGGCCAAGATCCATGTTTCACCTCCTTATGAGCTTGCTTTGGCAAGTCACCCATAATTTGGCTACTTTAGGTAGGAACAATTCCAATTGCATCCCACATGCAACTCTTGCTTCAATTAGGCAAATAACTCCTTATTTATCCATCCATATGGATAATCCCAATTGATTGCCTCTAGGTTTCTTAATCATATTAATAGCCCAGTTGTGTTCAACCTCTTATTTAAACAATTGCACATTGTTACGTGTCATCGCATTCCATCATTATCAACCAAGTCGCCATGCTTTGGCACGCACGAAATTGATAAATAATGATGATAATGAGTGTTTAAATAACGAGAAGGCAAGAACACAATATTTGAGTTTTGAGGGATTTTAAATTCAATTTTAATATGTTTTGTTGATCAATATCAACTAATCTATCTATTTGAGTTTGGGAACAACTCCAAATAATAGATCCGGGTTGTCTAATTATCTTACTATCCTAATTGCATGCATTCCATACACCAACCACACAATAATAAGACAATAAAATAAACAAACACAAACATAAATTAAACGTGATATGGATATGGCCTTTTCTAACTAAGATAATTGGAATTATCTATGAACTCTAAAAGCAAACACATCTCCATGCGTCTTGATCTTTTGGTCCATCCTTCATAGTCATGTGGAATGCTCCATGCTCCATGCTCCATCTTTTGTGGCTTCTTTGGCTTTGGGCTTCTTTTCTTCTATCTTGGCTAACAATCTACTTTATCTAGCACTAGCTAACTTCTATACTAAATAAAATAAATCTCACAAGTTGAGAAAAAAATTGGCACGCCGGCCATAAAATCCTAATTAATTATTACAATTAATTGATCAGCTCGCAGGCCGTAAAACCAAACCACAAAATTAAACATCCACATCAAACCACATCCTAAGGCCATATCCAATCACCATGCGAATTGCACATAAACAGTTAAAATTCAATTTTAACGCGCTTGGTCAATTTTAATTGATTTTAGGATTTCTAGGGTTAATAAGGTCCATGGGCCCAACAATCAAATTGTCCGGGCCCAAAAAGGTGAACCATAAGGCCCTAGGCCCGGCCCGACCCATAACCCGCACGCCTAGGCCGCGGGCTAGGGCCTCCCGGCACCTAGGGCGGCCAATCTTGGGCGGCAAGCAAGAGGGGCGGTCCCCTAGGGGGCCGAACCTCCTTGAGGGAGTTGTTTCCAAAATAACTCCCTTGCTTGGTGCTTAAGTTTGGTTGTTTCCTTGTTTTGGAAGAACTCCTTCTTCCCCAAGGATGCCCAAACCCTAGATCTAAGATTCTAAAATTTCTCAAACTCACCAATTCATGCATCCAATGTAAAAATTAGATCTTGTTATGATGGATTATTGACAAATTGCATCCCATGCTTGATTTGTCTTGTTTTACGCGATAAACAATTAATTTAAGGTGCAAAACAACTAAAACGTAACACATAAACCACGTTTATGCTCTACGACCTGTGGCTCTGATACCACTGTAGGGTTTTGATTCATGGATGCGCTACGGAAAAAAATAAACCATGCAAAACCCTCCAAGGATCACAAGTCAAGAAACATAACGATGGTAAAGGAAGAAATCAATTACACACCTTAGGGTTCTCCTTTGATGACTTCTTGTGTCAGGTTCTTTATGGTTGATCCACGCCTAGAGTTGATCCTAGATCTCCCAAGTCCTTGGTGCTAGCCCGGAAGAGGAAGAGGAAGAGGAAGAAAAAATCACGCTAAACGAGACCCAAAAGGGGGCTCTCGGCCTCCTTGTGGCCGACGGGACGGGCGGCGGCAAGAGGGGCGGTCGGGCTCCTCTTGTTGCTTGCTTTCTCTCCTTTTGTTCTCTCCCACTCTTGTTATGTTCAATTATGAGCATAACTTGTGGGAAGGAAGGAAGGAAGATCCTTTATATAGCGTGTGACCCCATAGGTTCTATCTAGTTGGTAGCAACTATTTGCTAATATGGAGCGGTTTCTAGCAAAACATCCATTCTAGCCAACTAATAGAATAGTCATCTTGACAACCTTTGTACAAGTAATTGTCTCATCCCTTTGCCTCTATATCCGGATTGGACACGAGACATACAAGTCGCACTCGTATATCCAATCCATAGTTTCTTGATCCATGGGAATAGCCTTATTCGTGCAAATAACATCAATATCCCATATTGATTTATTTGAGTCTGGCCAGACATTCTATAAGCACTATCCCTCGAGGGGCCTAGGATATTTGCTCCCGTTATGTGGGAGGGAAAATTCTAACTACGTCCACTGCGATCTCTAAGATTGCTTCTTATTGTATCCAGTACACGCCTTTATAACTACCCAGTTACGGTGTAGCGTTTAACGCTACCAAAATCACAATAATCCATAACTAGAATATCTAGTGAGTTCGAGTCTAAGGATGACAATACCATTGCACTGCGAGAAGCGCTTGTGACTCAACATAACGTGTATGTAGCCTTCTCAGAGATGGGTCAATCCAGTGCGACATTACCCTTAATGCACACCTATGTGTTGGATCATGATATCTCTATATCAATCCAACCCCATTCTAGTCTATAGATGAATGTCCCATTAATCATTATACTGGACTAGGGATATTTAAGATAAACAACACAATTGTAAATCTAAGGACTTCATTATATTAAATTTCCAATAAATAATAAATGAATTTCTAGCCACAAATAAATTCATACTAAACTAGATTGCCTCTAGGGCATCTATTCCAACAGTCGTAATCCTCTACGTAAACAAACAACACGCAGGAAATGCAAACCTTCATGTACAACATATGATCTAAAACAAAACAACTTAAACAGATTATCATTTCAAATCACTGAGATCCGTGTCGTAATCAACATTAGCGGTACCATCTTCGCTTGAGTAGTTCGTTTCATCCTCAGATAATAATCCTCGCCAAGTGTTTCTTTTAAGTTGTCAAAATAATTAGGATCCACAGTAGGGGGATCTAGAACAATTTGAGTAGGCAAAACCTCATGTATGTTAACATCTACTTCAAACGCCTCACCGCTGTTCGATGACTGCTGATAAGCATCCTCAACTCGTCTGTCTATATTTCTATCATTCTCTTTTGGGACCTGATAAGATCGAACTTCTATCTTCTGCTCTATTCGCTAGTTCCTACCAGCAACAGTGTCGGAAGCATAGAAGGCTTGTCCAGCTTGGGTCGCAAAAATGTAAGGATCATCTTTATACCAAGTCCTAGAGACATTTACAGAAGTAAAGTGGCCAACTTTATTAATGCCTTTCTTATCTCCTACATTAAACCAATCACACTTGAACACCATAACCCGGTTGTGAGTTGGATATGTTAGTTCAAAGATGTCATTTATTGTACCATAACAATAAATTTCCTTGCCTAAATGTCCCGATAGCACAACAACTCCGGAATTCAGGGTTGTCTTATGTTCATCATTGGCACACGTGCGGAACCTTAGGCCATTCACAACACAAGCCTTATACCGACGCACTTGCTTGTCAGCACCACAAGCGATTGAATACAGTCCATCGGTTGCTTCTGCTGATTTGTCAAGGTGCTTTCGGGCCATCTGAATGAACGGATGTCTATTGAAGTTTTAATAAGAATTCAAATACATATAACATGTTCATGACGAGGCCAAGAGAACGAAAAACCTACATGCCGTTTAAACCAGTAAGGAAACTCCCACCGATGCATATGATCCCCACGTTCTTGGTCAGGTTGAAGCTCGTGGATATCTTTACGGTGTTGTCTGGATTCAGAGTTATATCGGGATTAAGTACGCTTAAATATTTACTGAATTGCATCCAATAATTAAGCAAATTTTATAGTTGAACCACTCACATCAAATACGGCTCAACCTCCGTACAGTTTTGTAAAATATACCAACTGATCTGCTCAAATTCCTCTCCTGACAGCTCGTAAAAGGATGACCCCGTCAAAGGGTGAGCTGCACCATCGCATATGGACAGATTCGGCATATCAATAGTGTTGACCTGCCCACCGTTCGCTCAATCCTATTAAATCTCGTATTAACTCCGTGAAGATACGTCGAGCAGAATGTGAGACATTCGTTGTCGATGAAAGCTTCAGCAATTGAACCCTACGGCCTCGCTTTATTTCTTACATACAGCTTTAGTGTATGCAGAAATTTGTTTGAATATCCAGTACAGACACCGTAAACATTACATATTTTCGAACATATTATATATATCATAAGTCATGTATTATACCAGCACCTAACCTTTCAATGGGATACATCCAACGAAACTGAACCGAACCCCCCGTATAGTGCTTCTCGCGGCAGATGAACCGGCAAGTGCATCATGATATCGAAGAAGGAAGGAGGAAATATTAACTCAAATTTACACAATATCAACGTTATGTCTTCTTCCAGTTTTTCTAAACTCTCGATAGTTAGAGTTCTTGAGGTCAACTCCTTGAAAAACGCGCTCAGCTAAGTAATAGCAGCGACAACTTCGCTGCTGAGGTGGCCACGTATTGCGAGTGGAAGCAGCCGTTGTAACATGACATGGTAATCGTGGCTCTTCATTCCAACTAAATTGTTATCTTTGACACTTACACAAGCTGAAATATTTGACGCATACCCATCTGGAAACTTAATCGCATTTAACCATTCACATAAACTTTTCTTACCGGCTGCGTCCAAGGTATATGGTGCCTTGGGAAGTTTCACTTTCTCCCCAACATTTTCTTCTGGCAGATGCAATTCCGGCTTAATTTTCATACGCTTTAAATCCCTTCGTGCATTTGCATGATCTTTACTTTTTCCTTCAGTACACATCAGCGTCCCAACAAGAATCTCGCAAATGTTCTTCTCGATATGCATTACGTCCAGCCAGTGTCTTGTTTTAAGTTCATGCCAATAAGGTAGTTCGAAGAATATACTTTTTTTCTTCCAATTTAACTCTTTCGGGGGACGGTTCAAATTCCTTTTGCGATTTGCTTCAGTATTTCCCAATGTCAAATCTTTGGGAAGTTTCTCTAACTGCTTCAGAATTTCATCCCCGGTTAACTCCTTCGGCTTTTTTTTTTTTTTTCATTTTCCTCTTCCCAAACTTGGTACTAGTTCGCCACTTATGATTCGGCTCCAGGAACCTACGAGCACCCATATAATCTTGCTTCTCACTAAAATGTTGCCTGATCGAATATGTGTCCTTGTTACAAGGTGGGAAAGCTAGTTTTCCTTTGGTGCTCCATCCCGACATCATTGCATAGGCGGGAAAATCGTTAATTGTCCCAAAAAGTGCAGCATGTAAGATGAATCGCTCACCAGTTGCTGCGTCATAGGTCTCGACACCTACTTCCCACATCTCTTTCAGCTCATCAACCAAGGGACGAAAGTAGGTATCGATTGCGTTTCCCGGGGACGTTGGGCCAGGTATCAGAAGGGGCATCATCAGAAAATCCTCATTAAGACATCCCTCAGGGGACATATTGTACTGCCGTTCAGCAACATGCCACATACTGCAAGCACTATTCATCATGCCGAATGGATTAAATCCATTAGTAGATAGTCCCAAACGGACATTACAGGGATCCCTAACAAACCACTCATGCGCTTGGTCAAACTCTTGCCACTGCTTTGCATCGGCAGGATGAGTTATGACTGAGCCATTCTACACACGCTCTTCCTTGTGCCATCTCATTGCCTTAGCGGTTGTTTTTGACATGAACAACTTTTGCAGCCTCGGTTTAATTGGAAAGTATCTTAGAACATGTCTAGGAACTCTTTTTCCCTTTGTAGTACTGGGCTTATATCTAGGCTCACCACAATCAGGGTTTGGACAGTGGTCTAGGTGTTCGTTTTCTTTCCAATATAATGTGCAGTGTTTAGGACACGCATGGATGTTGATGTATCCTAGCCCTAGTCCACACAACACTTTCTTTGATTCATAAAATGACTTAGGTATTGAGTGACCGGGAAGTACTAACTCTCTAATAAAATCCAATAACAAGTTTACAGATTTGTTACTCCATCTACAAATTGTCTTAATATGAAGCAGCCTGACGATGAGTGACAACTTAGAGAATGTTTGACACCCAGGGTATGCTTCAGATTGCGCATCCTTCAACAACCTGTCGAATTCATGGGGCCCCCACCATTGGTGGATGGTACGGAACCGGGCGAGGGAAGTGTTCCGTCCTGTAAGTCCCCGATCAACCCCTTCATGTCATCACCTATTTCTGCAATTTCATCATCCCCACTACCAGCGGTACCATAATCTATACTGACACTTTCCTCCCCATGGTAGAGCCATATTGTGTAGTCCTTTTGAATACCATTCAGATGCAGATGCTCTTTAACTTGCTCAACACTTTCATAAACTACATTAACACAACTACAGCAAGGACATCATACCCTATTAGAACTATCAGTATGCAATCTAGCAACCTCCATAAACCCAGCAACTCCTTTAGTATATTCAGGAGAAAACTTATCAGTCAGCGACATCCACCCATGATACGTCGAGCCTACACAATTAAGAGTAAACAATTATATTTCCCTACTACAACCTATCCTAAGAAAGACATGTAGACAATACGTACATGTAGGAACATGCACAATCACATCGTCAAAAGTCCAGAGAAGAACACAGAAAAGGTGCAACTCACGATATCACACAATCGCACGAACTGAATGTAACTTTCCTTCGATTGAATGTAGATCCTGTTGGAATTGTTCCCTAGAGGCAATCAATTAATTGTGACATTTATGGATTTACGATTCATTATGTTATCGATATAGAAATATGATAACATGAATGAAGTCCTTAGAATATAAGTTTTATATTCTTAAATATCCCTAGTCGATTATAATGATTAATAGGACAATCATCTATAGACTAGTATGGGGTTGGATTGATATGGAGATATCATGATCCAACACATGGGTATGCATTAGGAGTAATGGCATACTGGATTGACCCATCTCCGAGAAGGCTACATACACATTATGTTAAGTCACAAGCGCTTCTCGCGGTGCAACGGTATTGTCATCCTTAGACTTGAAGTCACTAGATATTCTAGTTGTGGATTATTGTGATTTTGGTAGCGTCAAACGCTACACCGTAACTGGGTAGTTATAAAGGCGTGTACTGGATACAATAAGAAGCAAGCTTAGAGATCGTAGTGGACGTAGATAGAATTTGTCCCTCCCACATAACGGGAGCAAATATCCTAGGCCACTCGAGGGATAGAGCTTATAAAATGTCTGGCCAGATTCAAATAAATCAATATGGGATATTGATGTTATTTGCACGAATAAGGCTATTCCCAGGATTGAGAAACTATGGATTGGATATACGAGTGTGACTTGTATGTCTCGTGTCCAATCCGGATATTGAGACAAAGGGATGAGACAATTACTTGCACAAGGTTTGTCATGATGACTATTCTATTTGTTGGCTAGAATGGATGTCTTGCTAGAGGCCGCTCCATATTAGTAAATAGTTACTACCAACTAAATAGAACCTATGGGGTCACACGCCATATAGGGGTGAACTAGACATGGGAATTAATTAATTAATATGATTAATTAATTAAAAAGATCAAATCGCAACAAATTGCTAACTTAGTAGGACTAATATGCAAGTTGGACTAATCCATGTATAGACATGATTAGGATATGCCAAGGTGGCCTAATTCATGTAGAGACATGATTAGGATTAATTTTGCAAATAGAACTAATCCATGTATTGACATGATAAGGACTATTTTGCAAAAAGGGACTAATCCGAACTTGAGTAGGATTATGAGGGGTTCTTTATGTAGTAGGACAAGGAGTTGTTGGACTATATAAATAACACTCCAAGCTTATTTTTTTCAAAAAAAAAACAACACATATCTATATGATAGAAGAAGGGAGAGAACAAAGCAAGGAGAGAGCAAGTCCCAAAAAGAGGGCCGAACCCCTTTATGGGACCCCCCCCCCCCCCTACCCGTCGGCCAAAAGGAGAGCCGCCCCACCTTTGGCACTCCATTGTTGGCGATTTCTTCTTCCTCCTCCATTCTTCCTAGCTAGCACATGGATTTGGAGGATCTAGATCTCACCTCTAGGCGTGGATCAACCGTAGAGACGTGACACTATTCGCGTTTGAATTCATCAAAGGAGAACCCTAAGGTGTGTTATTGATTTCTTCCCTTACCATCGTTATGTCTCTTGACTTGTGATCCTTGGAGGGTTTTGCATGGTTTATTATTGTTTCCGTTGCGCATCCATGAATCAAATCCCTACAGATCCATATCATCACGACCTCTTCAGTGAGCATGAAGAGACTCAGATCTGTACTCGGAGCCAAGTAATGCGTATTACACAGGCTGCAAAAGGATTTTTGCCCCGCCTTGCGTATAACATTGTCTCACCATCAACCAGTGCCATCGATAGAGCCACATCATCACGCTCTCTTACACTGCTCATGAAAACCAAATAAGAGTACACATTCAATTATTAGTTCAGAATGACATAATATCAAAAAGTACACATTAAAATATGTTACTAACCCCACAGCAGTATGTAAATAAACAAGCATTTCTGAACTTCGCAAGTACAGATCGGTCGTCCAGTGTAATTCATAAAAAGAGGCTCAGATCAGTTTTATCATCAAAGACAGATAAGATCTGCTCACACGCGGCAAAATGATTTTTCCTTGCCAATATATTACATTCTATCAGCTTCAACGATCGAATTAGAAAGATCTTACAGTACTAGTGAAAGCTTGAACGAGCGAATTCGAGTCACTGATATATCATCACCGCCTCTTACTGTGTACTATAGTGAAAGTTTCAGCGCAACTTGCGCAATACATTTTGCAAATGGAGTTGGAATAAAGGAGTATTGTAACTGATAGCACACACTATGCAGATATTATAGACAACAAACAATCCAAATATTAACATAAGTTATGATCATAAAATTGCAGCCACATAAGTTTGCACTTTACCTTCTTTCAAGTTTCTTACTTGTAGAACGTAAGCTCTAATTCGCCTGTTTTCTGTACAAATCGGCATAAGAAACAAAGAACATTCGATCAGAGCTGAAGTATGTTTAATACGGATCATGATGGATCCACAAAGAAACAAATTACGACTCAGAGTACCAATACTAATGAACTTAGATAATCGACAATATAACCAGCCAAGTCAAACAGACTAGTCGAACGCGATTAGGTGTTCATGGATAATGGATTAGTTATTTAGAGTAGGGGTCGCAAAGTTGACCGTTGACTGTGGAGTGAACTCTCTAGAGCGGAATATTAATTAGTTTTAGGGTTAAGTGGGGACCGCAAAATTTAACGTTGATTGTAGATCAGTAGCTAGACTTTAGAGTAAACCATTGACTTTGTTTGATCAATTAGTTTCACCTTTTCGAGATAGCAACGCATTCCGAACGTAATAGTGATTGACTTTCGATTTAACCGTAGACCGTACAGTTGACTGTTAAGTTGACTGTTGTCTTCCTTTAACCGAACCTAATATAGTGTCACATGGTGGTAACCCCAAAGTTGAAAGTTGACTACATAATTAACTTTAGAGTTGACTGTTGACCATACAGTTTTGTAATTTAGTTGACTGTTGTCTTCCTTTGACCGAACCTAATAGTTTCACCAAGTGGTAGCCGCAAAGTTATAAGTTTACTACATAATTGACTTTTTAGTTGACCTTCGACCGTAAAGTTGACTATTTACTTCACTGTTGTCTTCCTTTGACCGAACCTCCTAGTGTCACGTAGTTGTAACCGTATAGTTGACATTTGACTGCGTAATTGAGTTTTTGAGTAGACCGTTGGCCGTAAAGTTGACTATTTAGTTCACTGTTGTCTTCCTTTGACCGAACCTAATAGTGTCACGAAGTGCTAACCGCAAAGTTGACAGTTGACCACGTAATTGACTTTTTAGTTGACCGTCACTACTAGAGAAACCTTCTATACTACGGTTTTTAAAAATACGATAGAAAACCGTAGTTTTTCATGACTAAATACGACGGGTGTTATTTACCGTAGGTGAAATAGCTATTTACTACAGTTTTCCTCTTACAGTAGTATATTATTACAATCCGTTATGTTTTTGGTAAAAGACGACTGTTTATCGGAAACTGTAGTATTTTTGTGTAAATTATTTTTACTTTTCATTTTTTTTCCTTTACCCTAAAATCAATCAGTACCACTTCCGGAGTTTTGTCTCTTGGACGGCTCCCATCTAAGAATCGAGATCCACAGAGATCAACCAGTATTGGAATCCTCACCGGACGGCACCCAAGGCCCTAGGATGCGTTCCTGCTCTTCGACGGTGCCCAATAATCCTCGTGTTCGCGGGTCGTAGGCAACATACTGAATTTGCAGGTACGTCTGCAATCTCTTCTTGTTCGTCTTCTTCTGATTGCGCATACATGTTTGGGCTTGTGGCTTGTGGCTTCGGTTGTTATTTCATCAAGGGTTTTTGTCAGGAACTTGAGAGTTGAGGACCAAAGTGAAAGATAGTTCAAACTAGTGACCTATAATTAGGACGAAACTGCAAGGGAGGACAAAGTAATGACATGAAAATCGGTGGTTCAGTAGCCGTACGATCAGGATGGGGGAGGTTCAGTAGCCGTTGGATCTCTGGAACGTTGGAGTTTAAATCCACCAAAGCTGTTAGTGGAACGGCAGCGTTTTGAGCTGACCGTAGGTCTTTCCGTTACATTCTTCGGACGGCGTTAGAGTCTCCGTTAATTGTTCTTTTACATTTTTACCCTTTTCATGTTATCGTATTTACTCTTTTCACCAGGTCGTTTCATTGGGAGTTGTGCCCCATGTGCACAACGGATATACACCCGTTGAGGGAGGAAATGAAATCATGATTGATTTGGTGAATAATTCTCTCTCTCTCTCCTTCTCTCTCGTTCATCTCTTCTTTCTCTCAACAGCAACGGAGCTGCGAAACCCTAACCCGCGTTGGTAGGAGGATTCAGCTCGTGAATTGTTCAGGTCCTCTTAGGGTCCTGACATTGGTATCAGAGCCTGGTTTACCACAGCTCCGGCGAACAAACGAAATGGTTCGAAATGATGAGCTCGATGCTCGTCTCACGCTCACTGAGACTGAAGTCAAGGCCATCGGGGAAAATCAGATCCAATTCCGGGAATCACAAGAGAAGATGATGAGCGCCTTGCAAGCTATAGATCAGAGACTCAACGCCATGGATGCGAATCACCAGGGTCAACTCGAGGAGCTCCACAGATCTCTTCAAAGCCTTAAAAACCTGGGAAAGGAGAAGGCCCAATCGCCAGGAGCTAGGGTTTCTGGAAATGGGTTCAATCAATCTTTTCCCCAAATTCTGAGTTCTCCTCCTACTGTGAACCCTCCTGGTGCAGATGCTAGATCTCAGACCTCAGGTAACCTCCACAACTATCACCGTTGGCCTCAGATTGAATTTCCAAAGTTCAGTGGTGTGGATCCAAAAAATTGGGTCCAGAAGTGTTCTAGGTTTTTTACCTTTTATCCTGCAACTAGTGAGCAAAAGGTAGCTCTAGCTTCACTCTATTTGGAAGGAGAAGCTGATGTATGGTTTAGAAATGCTTATGAGTCTATTGAAGGGTTGAGTTGGGAGTTATTTGTGCAAGAAATTTGTTCTAAGTTTGAAGGAATAGAGTTGGAAGATGTGATTGGAATGATATGTAAAATAACACAAGAAGGCACACTGGGAGATTACATTATGAAGTTTGAAGAGTTAAGATTGAGAGTATTGCTTAAACAACCAAACTTGAATGAGGAGTTCTTCATCTCAGTTTTTAGAAGTGGGTTGCAGCTAGAGATTTAACATATGGTGGGGATTATGAGACCTCAAACCCTTCAAGAAGCCATACACTTGGCCAGGGTTGAAAATGCTTATCTAGAAGAGCTGCATTTGCAGCAAAACCAAAAAGCTAGCAGCAGAACTCCATTTGGCTCAAAATCACCATCACACACCATATCTTACTCACCAACTCCCAGAAATACCATCACCAACACTCAGCCCACCACCCCCACCTCCAGTGCCACTAAAGCCACCTCCATACCCAACATTAGCACTCAACATTCAGCTGGGAGTAACACCACACCAGTGCACAAGATGACTCAATCAGAAATGCAACAAAGAAGGGAGAAGAATTTGTGCTATTTCTGTGATGAACAATACCACAGGAGGCATAAATGCAAGAAAAAGCCTCAACTATGTTTAATAATGGAAGATGAGGAGACAGATACCCTGGGCATGGAAGAAGAATATTGCAAAGACAACCCTGAAGTTTCTGAAAATACAGAAAAAACCCCAGAGATGTCTATTACTCTCAATGCCATCACAGGCATCACTACTCTTACAACTCTACAACTACAAGGACATTTCAAAAATCAAAAGGTGACAATGTTGGTGGATTCAGGAAGTACTCACAATTTCATAGACATTGCTACTGCTAAGAAGTTGGGGTGTGTGTTACAGCCAACTAATGAAGTCAAGGTGACTATAGCAAATGGAGATGAAATTAAATGTGGAGCTTATTGTCCAAGGATGGAATGGAGAATCCAAGGGGAGTTATTTGAGGCACCAATGAGAGCTATCAATTTGGGGAGTTATGACATAGTCCTAGGCATTCAGTGGTTGCACACATTGGGTCCATTTTTGATCAATTTGGAGGAAATGACAATCACTTTTCACAGAAATGGCAAGGAAGTTAAATTACAAGGTCTCAAGGCAAATCCAGAAGTACATTTCATGAGCTGCAAGGCCTTACAAAGATTTTGTCAACAGAATGCACAAGCAATATTGTTCCACTTAGATGCTCCTCAAGAAGAAAAAGAGTCAACAGAAGAGATCCCAGCAGAAGTGCAAGAACTACTAGTCAAATTCTCTGAAGTCTTTGGTGAGCCCACCACATTGCCTCCACCAAGGTCACAAGATCACAGAATACCCTTGATTCCAGGTAGCCATCCAGTTAATTCAAGGCCTTATAGATACTCAATCATTCAAAAAAATGAAATTGAGAGACAAGTCAGTGACATGCTACAGTCAGGAATTATAAGGCACAGCAACAGCCCCTTCTCTTCACCTGCATTGTTAGTCAAGAAAAAAGACAACACTTGGAGAATGTGTATAGACTAGAGACAGTTGAACAATATCACCATCAAAGACAAGTTCCCAATTCCACTAGTAGATGAGCTCTTGGATGAATTGGGTAAGGCTACAATCTTTTCAAAGCTGGATTTAAGAGCTGGGTATCACCAAATAAGAATGCATGGTCCTGACATAGCCAAAACAACCTTCAAAACCCATGAAGGCCACTATGAATACCTAGTGATGCCATTTGGCCTCACTAATGCACCCTCCACATTTCAATGCATCATGAACACCCTTTTTAAACCCTACTTGAGACACTTCATCCTTGTATTCTTTGATGATATCTTAGTCTACAGCCCTTCTCTTGAAGCTCATGTTGGCCACCTCCAAATCACACTCACCATATTGAGGCACAATCAATTGTTAGCCAAAATGTCCAAATGCTCATTTGCTCAACCAAAATTGGAATATTTGGGACATTTGATTTATGCAGCAGGAGTGACTACTGACCCCACCAAGGTAGAACATATGAAACAATGGCCAACTCCTACTAATTTGAAGTCTTTGAGAGGTTTTCTAGGGTTAACAGGGTACTACAGAAAATTTGTCCAAAATTATGGGGTGGTGAGTAGACCCCTGACTGCACTTCTCAAAAAGGGACACTTTGAATGGAACTCTGAGGCTGAAGCAGCAGTTATTCTTCTCAAAGAAATGATGACCAACACTCCAGTGCTAGCATTACCTGATTACACCAAAACATTTGTCATTGAGGCAGATGCCTCTTATCATGGGGTGGGAGCAGTTTTGATGCAACAAGGCAAACCCTTGGCTTACTTTAGCAAGGCACTTGCCCCTAGACATCTAGGATGGTCCACCTAGGACAAGGAATTGTTGGTTGTGGTATTGGCTGTTCAAAAATGGAGGAGTTACATTGAAGGAAGGCCTTTCATCATCTCTACAGACCATTACAGTCTTAAATACTTATTGGATCAAAGAATCACATCTATTATGCAGCAGAAATGGGTATCTAAATTGATGGGGCTAGACTATACCATTGTGTATAAACCAGGAAAGAACAATGCAGCTGCTGATGGGCTCTCTAGATTGCACTCCCCACCAGAAGCTGACTCTGTGTGTGCTGCTATCACTGTGGTGAAGCCCATATGGAAGGAAGAACTAGCCAAGAGCTACCAAAATGATGATAAAATCCAACAAATATTGGCACAGCTCCTTATGCACCCAGGTCCCATTGAGCATTACTCATTCTCTAATGACTTGCTCCATTTCAAAAATAGAATTTATGTTGGAGCTAATGGCTCCCTCAGAACTCAGATTATACAAGAAAGTCATCAAACTGGATCTGGTGGTCACTCTGGGCTCAGGGGCACTTACAAGAGAGCTTACCACTTCTTTTATTGGCCAAACATGAAAAGGGAGATCAAACAATGGGTAGCTGAATGTGACATATGCCAGAGAATAAAGAGTGAGCATGTCCCCTATCCAGGTCTTCTACAACCCCTTCCTATACCCTCACAACCTTGGAAAGAAATATCTATGGATTTTATTGAGGGATTACCCAAATCTGAGGGTAAAGAAGTTATTATGGTGGTGGTGGATAGACTCACCAAATACTCCCATTTCATGGCTCTTTCTCATCCCTACAATGCAGCACAAGTGGCTACCATATTCTTTGAAACAGTACACAAACTTCATGGTCAACCTTCCATCATCATCTCAGACAGAGACAAGGTGTTCATTAGTGCCTTTTGGCAATCTCTCTTCTCACTCATTGGTACCCAGCTTCACATGTCCACTGCCTATCACCCCCAAACTGATGGGCAGACTGAGAGGGTTAACCAGTGCTTAGAGTCTTATCTCAGAAGCATGACAAGTGACAGACCACACAAGTGGTTTAAATGGCTGGCATTAGCTGAATGGTGGTACAATACCAGCTATCATACTAGCATTAAAATGACCCCTTTTCAGGCATTATATGGATATGCTCCTCCCCAATTCTTCCTCCACCAACCCACCAAATCCTCCATTGCTGAAGTAGATCAGTTCTTGAAAGAAAGGGCTACCATGATTCAGCTGCTACAAGACAATTTGACACAAGCCCGAGGCAGAATGAAGTTTTATGCAGACAAACACAGAAGTGAAAGAGAATTTCAGGTAGGAGACCTTGTCTATCTTAGGTTGCAGCCTTATAGGCAAGCTACATTGGCACTTAGAAGGAACCTTAAACTAGCTCCAAGGTTTTATGGTCCTTTTCCCATCATTGCCAAGCTGGGAAAGGTAGCCTACAAGCTCCAGTTGCCTGAATCTGCAAGAATTCACAATGTGTTCCATGTTTCTCTTCTCAAAAGGAAGTTGGGCCACAACAATGTCTCTTCTCCTACTCTGCCTGATATAGGACCTGAAGGCCAAATGCTGGTGGAACCAGTAGCCATTCTGGACAGAAGAATGGTTAAAAGACACAATGCTGCAGCCACTCAGGTTTTGGTACAATGGTCCAATTCAATACCTGCTGATGCAACTTGGGAGGATTGGGACTCATTTCATGCTAAATTTCCCTCCTTCTTAGCTTGAGGACAAGCTTTTTGAAGGGGAAGGCAATGTCAGGAACTTGAGAGTTGAGGACCAAAGTGAAAGATAGTTCAAACTAGTGACCTATAATTAGGACGAAACTGCAAGGGAGGACAAAGTAATGACATGAAAATCGGTGGTTCAGTAGCCGTACGATCAGGATGGGGGAGGTTCAGTAGCCGTTGGATCTCTGGAACGTTGGAGTTTAAATCCACCAAAGCTGTTAGTGGAACGGCAGCGTTTTGAGCTGACCGTAGGTCTTTCCGTTACATTCTTCGGACGGCGTTAGAGTCTCCGTTAATTGTTCTTTTACATTTTTACCCTTTTCATGTTATCGTATTTACTCTTTTCACCAGGTCGTTTCATTGGGAGTTGTGCCCCATGTGCACAACGGATATACACCCGTTGAGGGAGGAAATGAAATCATGATTGATTTGGTGAATAATTCTCTCTCTCTCTCCTTCTCTCTCGTTCATCTCTTCTTTCTCTCAACAGCAACAAAGCTGCGAAACCCTAACCCGCGTTGGTAGGAGGATTCAGCTCGTGAATTGTTCAGGTCCTCTTAGGGTCCTGACAGTTTTGTAATTGGAATTGACAATTGGGGATTTTGCTTGTTGATTGATCCTGTACTTCTGCAACCCTCCACCTCCTCCTCATTCTTGTTCGTGTTGTATGTATGGGCTGTTTTGGATATGTATCTAGGGTTTGGTCGCTAATTGGGAATTATCTTTTCTTGCTTATCATTTCCCAACAGTAGTCAATTTGTGTGAAGTTTTGAAGTCTCTTCGATTCATAACTAGAATCGATAGCTTTAATGCTGCATGCTCCTAATAGTTTTGTGCACTCATTGTTTGCCAGTTCTTCTTTTCATCAACCTCTTGATATTGGGTTTGACTTGTGTTCTTTTGTCTTGATCTCAGTTAGTGTAAGTGAAGTTGAAGCACTGTTCGAGCTATTTAAAAGCATTAGTAGCTCTGTGATCGACGATGGACTAATAAACAAGGTATTTTTCACCTTAATTCAGTCTCTCTCAGTATTTCCCTTGCACTATTGCTAATATTTATAGTATATAGGGCATGCTTTTCTGATTGGTTGCGCCCAGTCCTTCCTTTCGATTTTATACTGTTTGACAATATATTAATTAGAAAATCACACTTCAGTTAAAGACTTGCATTCAAACCAAAAACCTTTTTAAAGGGACCTGATTGTGATGCAAGGAGACCCTAGTACGATCTTACCCCTGTATTGTTGGAAGCTATATAATGTTGCATAGAGTTATTCGTTTATTTACGGCGATGCTTTGATATCTTTGTTCGCATATGTATTAGGTGAGATATGCTCCCTAACTTGATGGAATCCGTTTGTGAAAATATAAACCCAAACTATTTATCTCTTCCATCATTAATATGAACTAACGATGCCAAGTGTTAAACCCAAAGACGGAGTAGGCCAATACCACGTAAAGGTTAACTACCAGAGCAGCTAAATTCATTTATGCTTAAATCTGTGTGAGGAATCTGCTTTCGTTAGAAGCCATCCTCAAGATATGCTCCAAATGCATCTTGAGGAATCAGGCCTATCTACCACTCATCAGGGTGCTACGTATCAAATACAGACACAGTCTCAATGGTGCCATGGATTTTGGACACTGAGTCTGTTGCCCAAAATGTAGATTCTACACAAGTAGTTATGGCTTTAGGAAATACCTCTGACATAGCAAACATATTCCGTCTCTTTTCATTAAATTTTCAAACTTAATTATACGAACAGTACGCTCATTCTCGATTACTGATCTACTATATAGTATTTACCTTTTTGTATTAGCAACTTATGGTTGCAGATTCTTTTGTATTCAAGTTACATAATATGGGAACCAAAAGTTATTTTTTTTTCAATGAAGTTCATATAAACAGATTCTTTACAATATTAGTGTAGGTGTATGGTATCCAGTTTACAGGACGTGATCGTTGGATACATGGTTTTCGGTACTTGCATGGTCCAATACAAACCATTGCGAAAAGACGCCCATGTCTGTTGGAATAATTTAAAATAGCTTGTGATAAAAAGATGCCATTAGAAGCTCCAAATTTAACTTAGATACTGGAAGAGGTTAGGTCTTTCCATCATTACGGGATGACTATGGCTTTAACAAGTTCACTAGACTGCGTTCCATCCTATGTTGCACAAGTGCGGGTGCGCTATGGGTGCGGGCTCGGAAACTGGGTGCGGGTGCGGAAAATTTCCGAAATTCAATGGCGCGGGTGCGCGGTAACATATAAATATATTATATATAATTTATATTTTTCGGAATATCTTATACTAACATACAAAAAAAACAATATTAGTGACCTAAATTATAATCGCGCAGAAATACATACATTGATTCAAGGATACAGAGTTTTTATATCAACACTATAATCTCTAATAGTCGTTCTCGTTGTTCTTAGCTTTGGATAGACGAGTAGTTTAATGGTATACACGGAACTGATACTAACCTTACAGAAATTGGCTTTATTCTGAGAAGTAGGTTGTACTCTACCTTTCTTTTCACCTTCAATATATAAAGATAATTGGCTTAAAGTTGTTGTTCAAATACTCTGCCAATGCACAATTAAAGGTAGCCTTGACAAGCCAGAAGATGGAATGATTCTAAAGGTAAACAAAATTTCATCTTTAACACTCGAATTGATCAGTAGATGATGTTTAGTTCAATTTGGACTAAGCACACATTCTGCTGGGTGCAATTAGTAATAGAACTATAGGGCCACAACTCTAGATCTTAGGTTCAGTTTGTGATTCTTGAAGTGACCCAGCGCTCTTAGTTGATGACCTCCTTGCCTCTCTCGCGGTGAAATACTCTTCCCACGGACCCCCCGGAACTGTGATCAAAGTTGAAAGAGAGATATCCTAATTAAGAAAGGTCTTTAGTTCAAATAGATTTATTGGAGGATCTTATTGCCGTGCATGCAGTGGGAATGTGACCCGGATTCGCATACGCATATACTAGATCAATATGAAAATCATGAGATATCCCGTTATAAAATCAGTTGTTGGTGATACTTTCTTGGTTGCTTCTTCTCCTTCACTGGTATGGCTATTATAATTATGAGCATCGGCATGTAAGTTCCTGATCCAATTGTAGTTACAGGCCCTTTCGCCTAACGTTCTTGAGAAATGATGCGTTCTAGCTATATCAGTATGGGGGTTCTTTGAAATTTTCTTGAAACAATAGTTCCTTCAGCAAATTGATACCAGCAAAAGGGACTAATTTATATTGCTAATTGTTGGAGCTCATGCCAGCTTCAGAATCTCAGTTTCATTAGATTCTTTCTTTCCCTTTGTAACATTTATGGTTTACTCTTTTTAGAATCTTTATGCAGTTTCTTATCTTTTCTGGATTAATTTTCAGTTTTAAATCCCAAAAATCTGAAAAGGGATTCCCCTCTTGAATGTAGACACTACAGCATCTTCAAAGGTGCTAATTATGCAGTATGCCGTCCGATTGCCTAATGATAATATTCAACTAAGGTTTCTGTTTATATAGTTGGGTAATGCATTCACACATACATCTATCCAGTATATGCTTTCTCTTATATTATGATGCATGTAGTGAAAATATTATCATTATTGACAAAGAATATATTTGTTCTATATAGCTGGGTATTGGGTAATGTTCTACCTTTGAATTTTGTCAGGCATCTTGCACGCGATTTAGAGTGCTTTTTGGCTTTATATCTTGTTTCTTTAAGCTATATGTCATGGATTATTTTGAAGTATCTAATATCTAGTGTAAGTATAGAACTGTTTTAGCTCCCAAGTTGATAAGTTTGAGATACGTAATTACTGTTAAGCTGTTGGTGGTACTTGATTGTAAGAGCTTACGTGCCATCTTTTTATGTTTTGATGCCCCAAAGTTGTTGTAAATGATAGGTTGCCTATAAATTTTCTTATCTGGGGAAAACCCCCAAGTGAGTGAATGGCTTGGAAAGAAAGAACTGGATGATATTGGTCCATGTAACCGATCCCAGTTAAACTGGGCAAAGTCAGACACTGAGGATGATTTGCTGGAAAAACATTGTTGCTCAAAACATTGTCTTCAAGAACAAAAAAGTTCAAGTATTTGAATCTGTAAATGGTCCTCAGTATGTGAATAAGAGAGTTGTTGAAGCTTGGACAAAGCTACAGAAGTTTTGTGCGAATAGGTAGGCTGAATATGGCACATGAAGGGGTATTTATAGCCATGAGTCCACGAAACAACATGATGTTATTAAAAATTTATATCATTTCACCATTATCAGTGTGTGATGTGGATAATTTTAACCCATATATTTAAAAGGGTGGGTCTGTACCCGTTTAAACCTGGCGGACGTGGGTAGGTTTGTTGGTTGGGTTTAAATTTACAACTACTCTGTAGCCGCAGATCACTTTTGCACAAGTAATCTGAGCATTTTTTCCCCTATGTTTACAGTTGAGAGTCAGCCTGACTAAAAAAATGAAATAAAATTAAAAAAATATGAATGAGAATTAAAAGGAAGAAAAGAATAAAAAAAGGAGAAGATAAAGAACATTGCAGCAGTCACTATTTCTGTGGCGGCCCTCTCGGTGGCTCTGTCGACGCTTTAATCCCTCTCTTTCTCTCGCATCAGTTTGTATTCTGCCTCCCTTTACTTAATCCCTCTCTCTCCCTGTCTTTGTTGTCCCTGATTTATTTGACTCCAAGTTAAAATCGTATGTGTCTCAATGTCCAATTGGAGTTAAAACTGCTGAAGATTCTGCAAAGTAAGACCTCTTTGTAGCTTACAGTTTCCCAGGAACATCTGCATATCTATTTTTGACGATATGTTCACTTCTTTGAATGGGTGTTCACTTCGGATTTCGTCTTTTAGCAAAGTGAATCTGATTTTGTATTGAACAAATGCAGTACTTTTTTCCCCTTTCTACAACATAATAATTGTAGTATACTAGATACACTGTTGCCTTTGGTGACTGTTCTAACTTGCTCGATAAACAGGTGGAGGTTATTTGAGGGAAAAAAAAACATTGTTGCTGCAATTTTGCTTTGGCCTTTCTTCGATAAACGGTTGGAGGTTATTTGAGGAAAAAACTAAATTAACATTGATTCTTAATGCATCTCATTTTTTTATACATGCAGTCAATAAGTTGTTATACATGCATTTGCAGATCCAGTTTTGTAAGGTAAAAAAAGGAGGATGCAGGAAACTGATATCAGAAGAATTCTTACTGGTGGAAGAGATCGATGCTGCTACTGTCGGAGTTTGATATTTTTTTGAGTATTGTAGGAATTCAAATGTAAAAACATTGTTTGTGACTGTTGAAAGTTGAAATCTTCTGAAGCTTGAAATCTGGTGAATTTCGAGATTTCTTTTTTCTTTTTTTTTTTTTTTGTGAATTTTTAGGATCTAAATTATGTATGAGGGTAAAGTTTTGGGATCTATATTGTGTATTTCGGGATTTAAATATTCTGAATTTTTTTCACATTGTTTTGATACTGTTGCTAGTAAATTGGTTGTATGATAAGGAGCATGGTTTGGTCAGGTTTGGGCTACTGAAATTAAAAAAAAAAGAAAGCTAAATAATACAACGGTTTAAAATTGTAGTATATATTGTAAATACTACTGTTATAAAATACTACATATTCAGTTTACTACGGTATTTTACCGTGGTAAGAAAATAAAATACGACGGGGATTGAAAACCGTAATTTAATTATAACTACGGTAGTATTTCTGTTGTATTTACTAATTTAAAAACCACGGTTTAAATACCGTTGTATTTAACTAAATACTACGGGAAGAAACCGTAGTATAGTTAAAAGCGACCCCTTTAGAAACTACGGTGAGTATAATGCAGTATTTACTTAAAACTACGGTTTTTTACCTTATATACTGCGGTTTTCACCCGTAGTTTATTTCAATAATTCCAGTAGTGCGTTGACCGTACAGTTGACTATTTAGTTCACTGTTGTCTTCTTTTGATCGAACCTAATAGTGTCACGAAGTGGTAACCGCATAGTTGACATTTGACAACGTAGTTGACTTTTGAGTTCACCGTTGACCGCACAGTTGACTATTTAGTTCACTGTTGTCTTCCTTTGACTGAACCTAATAGTGTCTCCAATTGGTAACAGGAAAGTTGACAGTTGAAAACGTAGTTGACTTTGGAGTTGAACGTTGACCGTAAAGTTGACTATTTAGTTCACTGCTGTCTTCCTTTGACCGAACCTAATTGTGTCACGAAGTGCTAACCGCAAAGTTGACAGTTTACCATGTAATTGACTTTTTAGTAGACCGTTCACCGTAAATTTGACTATTTAGTTCACTGCTGTCTTCCTTTGACCGAACCTAATAGTGTCACGAAGTGCTAACCGCAAAGTTGACAGTTGACCACTTAATTGACTTTTTAGTTAACCGTTGACCGTAACGTTGACTATTTGGTTCACTGCTGTCTTCCTTTGACCGAACCTAATAGTGTCACCAACTAGTAACCGGAAAGTTGAAAATTGACAACGTAATTGACTTTTGAGTTGACCGTTGACCGTACAGTTGACTATTTAGTTCACTGTTGTCTTCTTTTGACCGAACCTAATAGTGTCACGAAGTGCTAACCGCAAAGTTGACAGTTGAACACGTTATTGACTTTTTAGTTGATCGTTGACCGTACAGTTAACTGTTTAGTTCATTGTTGTCTTCCATTGACCGAACCTAAAAGTGTCACGAAGTGCTAACCGCTTAGTTGACATTTGACAACGTAGTTGACTTTTGAGTTGACCGTTGACTGCACAATTGACTTTTTAGTTCACTGTTGTCTTCCTTTGACTGAACCTATAAGTGTCTCCAATTGGTAACCAGAAAGTTGACAGTTGACATGGTAGTTGACTTTAGAGTTGAGCGTTGACCGTAAAGTTGACTATTTAGTTCACTGTTGTCTTCCTTGGACCGAACCTAAGAGTGTCACGAAGTGCTGACCGCAAAGTTAACAGTTCCCCATGTAATTGACTTTTTAGTTGACCGCTGACCGTACAGTTGACTATTTAGTTCACTGTTGTCTTCCTTTGACCGAACCAAATAGTGTCACCAAGTTGTAGCCGCAAAGTTGACACTTGACTACATAATTGACTTTGGATTTGACCGTTGATTTTACATTAGAGTATTTAGTTCATCGTTGACCTTGTTTGACTTAACATATTAGTTTCTCTAAGTGGAAACTACGAAGTTGACCGTTAACTGCATATTAAAACTTTTGCCTTAACCGAACGCCGTAGAGTTTTCCTTTTGGTTGACCGTGCACTTGATTTGACCTATGATAAAGTTGAACGTTGACTGCATATTGACTCATGAGTTGACGATCGATTGTACAAGTTACTTTTTATTATAATAATTTGTAGACTTTCATTGCCTATTACTAATTTACAATCTACGGGCTTTAGGCCAATTATCAACAAGCAATAACTAAATCAGAGGTCACAAAATGTTACAACAATAGTAATAAAATATTTCAAACCAAGTACAAGATTAGATATGTTGCAATGATGTTACAAAGCACAGTGCAACATATTCATATATAATAATAAAGATCCAAACTACGTTACAAATACATTGATTTCATAAACATAACTAGGACGCTATTATAAATCCGACACATGCGACACAGACGCCCAACAAAATCCAACAGCGCCGAAAAGTAGCCAGTTTTTCCTTGGTGTAGACGCAGCACGTTCTGCGAAACAATTGGACGGAGCGGCAAGTATGTCAGCACGACAGCGTTCCTGATCCGCCAACAAGGCATTCGTAGCGTCTTCATAATCAGTATACTTGTGAACGCAAGCACCCTTGTATCCCGTTTTTTGTTGTTGACACTCTTGCCATGACTTATATACGCCACTTTGTCGGCCAACAAATACGGCACAGTAAGTCTGTTTGCGATTCATTTCTACGAGACAGCACACACAGACAGTCAATAACAAATAATCAGGAACAAACTACAACAGTCTGGCTCTAAAGTACAAGATTGTTTCAGTCAATAGCAAATTATTACAATTCTCTTACAATAGCCAAACTGTTTCAATAATAGTGATCATAGGCTCATACCTGTGACTGAATACATAATAAGAGATGATCACAAGATGCAAAAGGATATTGCCATGCATATTGCAAAAGGGTATTGCCATCTGATAGCACCTTTTAGGGTCTATAATTATTTAGCATTAACCACATGTTAATACATATTTGAGAATGATTTGAGCCTAATGTTAGAGAATAAATGTCGTTTTATCACTTGTTGTTCACCAAGTGCTATATTGCTAGTCCGGGCGTTTTCTATGCATATTACATTGTTATTTGTCAAATATAATCGTTTGGTATGTTTTTTCATGTTGTTTTGGCAGGGACGGATGCTAATCCATTGATAGGAGGCATGGAAGGAACTTCTGAAACAACGGGAGCTCAAGTGGAGTGAAGAAAAGCCGAATTGGAGGAGCTTGGATGACCAGTCTGCACTATTTTGATCCTACCTGGAGTTATAAAAACAATTTGGAGATGAGGCCAGTGCCAAATGAAATAAGACTCAGAGAGCTTTCCAACGATAGGTCACGGCGCTAAATCCGAGTTCGGACGAAAAGGATATGACCTATTGAAGTCATGAGCAGATTTCAGGGGGCTATTGTGCAATTACTGAAGACTTATGCGGGTTATGAAGGAAGGACGACCTAGGGAAGAAGAGAATCACCATTTACGCATCCAGAGAGCCACGAAGAAGGAGGAGAGAAAGGAGACTCCATTGGGAGCAACCTCAAGCAAGGAGAAGAGCCCGGATCGCGCCAATCTTCACGATTTCTAGCGTTTGATCTCTTCTTCCCTCTTTTAATCACTTGTATGGAGAAACTTTGTTGTGTTGCTAAGATTATTAGTAACTAGACGTTTTTCTAGGCTTCTCTAGAAAGCCTAGGGTTTATGCAGACAATATTTTTTCCGGATTTGAGACTTTGTTTCATGCTTTTCGATTTAGATTCGTTGAATCAATGTTTAGTTTCTTGATATTGTTATTGAATCCAGTCTATTGACACGGCTAGATTATGATGTGATAATCATGATACTTAGGATTTATTCGTGAATCAATTTCTTGCTTAATGTTAATTTCATTCTAGTTATTGTTCATATGCTATGCTTAATCCTTAGCAAGAACGGAGTGATCAACCAGACTTGTTAATTAGCTAGCGAGTGCGTGAGAGCGACTTAGACCTAGCTGTGATGAGATATGAACAAGAATCCTTAATCACAGAGACTGAGAAGAGAAGTGTGTAGGATTGGCCTTAGTGGGTAGATTCGGTAGGAGATAGTGAGGTGTTCGTGTGGTGGTGGTCTGAGAGGACATCATTCCGTGCACTGTTGTTAGCCTACTAGAACGGAGCGGTAGATGTAGGTGGACCGACAGGACACCGAGTAAACCGTAACGTAGAGCGACATGATACCGAGAGGAGATTGTCAGTACTATTACCCGACTTAACTAGAATAGGATTAACGTGTTACTTTGCTAATCCGGAAATCGTCTACAGCCCTAGGTGATCTAGAGATTGCCTAGTTTCTCCATATTTGTGTAATAAAATAAAAAAATACAAAAACATTAGTTTAGTTGTTTTTTAATTTCAGTCACTTGTTTGTGGGTGACGCCTTAGTCAATCACAATTCTTCCTCTACTCTAAGTTAATAACTAATTAAATAGTCTCAAGCTTGTCCTCGTGGGATCGATAACTCGGGGTTGAAATATTACCCTATATTGCTTGAACCGTGCACTTGCGGTAACATGTAAGAAAGCGTGTCAGTTTTTGACGCCATTGCCGGGGACAGCGGTAGATTATTTAGTTAGGAGTTAGTTTAGAGTACTTTTCTTTTAGTTTGTTTTATTTTGTTTATATCTCTGTGCTTCACGGGTTTCTTGTGAGTTTGTTTTTGCAGGAACACAGGAAGCAGGAGACGTAATGAGCATGTGGAGCGACGAGGATTATGTGGGGATCTCTGATTACCCCTACTACTGTGCTCTATGCAGAGTTTGGCACAATGATGACACCTGCTCAATGATTTAGTGCTACAAATGCAAGAAGGATCACAAGTATGAAGACACATGCATATTCGATCCACCACAGCTTCATCAGCATCAAGAGGACTCATCAGCAAGCATGGAAGACTTGCACAATATTATGGGGGAGATCCAAGCGCGCATCACAAGGATGTCCCTTATTACAGATGAGCCACAAGAGGAGCCTCTGCCACATGCCGTTGTGCCCTTAATTGAGTCTCTATGGACACCATCACAAGATGGTTTGGATGAACCTCATTGGCTACCAGCTGTCCTAGAGATGCAAAGGAAACTGATGGCTAGGATGGAGAAAGAACGAGAATCCGCATCTGAAGCTGCAGTCGTGGAAGAAGAGATACATGAGCCGAGCGAAGAATGCAATGTCCATGAACCATTTGTAGACTTTGCCATTTATGAGGACTCGGGCTCTGATTCAAACTGGGGTGGAGTTGTGTGTCCAACAATAGAGGAGGCGATGATCTCTTCAAGGGAATCTCGAACTATCTTACAGCCTTGGCATGATTGGGATAACACATACATTGAGAGCTTGTGGAGTCCTGATGATGAAGCTGATGAAACACTTGTGATTGTTGCTATTGAGGATTTGGAAATCAGCAAGTGTGTGGGTATGAGTGAAATGCATGCATCGACTGAAGAGAATTTATCACCATAAAGTTATTACTGGGATGATTTCAAGGCTAGAGATTCACCTGAGCCCATTAGTATTTCGTGGAAGCTGATTAAGAAGAAAAAGTGTAAGATGAAAGGGGTCAGCTTCTACAATTGTCCACCATATTTGAAGCACAGGGGTGAACTCGAGAGGAAAGTCATTGAGAAAAGATGGTGGAAGAAGAAGAAGTGGAGAGTTAAGCATCCTTCACTATCCTAGACGGTTGAGGTAACCGGGTCGGGCCGTCGACCTTAAATTACAAGCGCTTCTTGGGAGGCAACCCAATGTAGAGTAGAGTTTGATATTTTGTTTCGTTTTTTATTTTGATTTCTCCATATTTGATTGTGAGGTGTGGGAGAGAGTTTTTTTAATATTTTCTATGAGTGTGCAGGACACAGGTACCGAAGAACTCTCCGGATTCCCATTCTTGATGCATGTGCACGATTTCGCACGCAAAACGAGAAACAACTAGCTAACCGGAAGCATTGAGCTTGATAAAGAAGATACTCGAGGTTCAGGAGTAGCCAATTAGTCATGAGGGGCATGGTAGCGAGTTGGAGTATCGGGGTTGCACGCATCGGAATCCGGAGTGAAAATAGAGTTCAAGAACTTTGGAGGCGCGATTTTTTGCACAAGAGAGATAAATTGAGAAGAAATGGAAAATTTCTTGGTTTGAGAATTTTATATTCAAAAATAGATTCCTCGTCGAGTATGGAGTCCAACGGTTCAAGAATCGCGCAAAACGGATGTCGGATGAAGAAGATAGAGCAAAAACAAGTTGGAGAGTTCCAAGCATTTCGGGCCGAAATGGAGGCCGAAATGCCCCTATTTCGGCCCGAAATGAAAAGGGCATTCTGCTTGAAAATTTTCCAGTGATTTCGGCATCTATTTCGGGCCGAAATGGAGGCCGAAATACATTGATTTCGGGCTCCATTTAGGGCCGAAATGGGGGCCGAAATGGCCCGGACAACTCACTTTTTGGGGGTATTTTTTGATACTTTTGAGGGGTTATTTTGACATTTTGGAGGATTTTTAAAGCCTATATCCAACCAACAAGTCCCCTAACACCCCAATTTGGATCAAACACTCCTTGTATTAATCTTCTTCCCTTCCAAACCCTCAAGAACACCAACACACCCCAAACCCAAAACGCATCCAAATCGCGAAGTTTTTGAGATAGTGAGCGGATTAACTCTTGAGCTTTTGAGATAGTGAGCGGATTGAGTGTGGAGGAATTCAAAGAGGAAGAGCTCCAAGAACTTAAATCGTCCAATTCGTTGCGTTGGAGGGGGTTTCGGCCAAAGCTCAAAGAGGAACTTAAGACGGGGACACCGAGGAGCTTAAGGAGTACTCATGCCTTCACTAGCTCGTGTTTCCAAAAAAATTGGTACAATTTTCTCTCTCTCGACTTTAATTCTTTATTAGGAACTCTTAGGGCTTAATTTCTTGAAAGATTTTACTTGTCCATACTTGGATTATTGGATACTTGTTTAGCTCACTCCGACTAGACCTCACGTGCACTCACTCCGACTAGACCCACCGGCCCTACGCTTGAGCAGCCGAGTCCTCTTTATTTCACCTTATATTTCTTTGAGGACAACGAATCGCTTAAGTGTGGGGGATTTTTTAGCTATCCGCTAGTTAGCCATTGCATAGCCTTGTTACATGTAGTTTAGAAAGTCGTGTTTGCATGTAGATGTCGAGTCGGTTAGTTTTGCATGTGCACGTTTATTTTATGCATTGTATAATTATTTGTTCACTTTTATTTATTGAGTCCACCTACCATACTTTGTTGGTTAGTCGAGTTGGCCAGTTACATATAGTGTCGAAAAATACGAAAAAAAATTAAAAAATAAGAAAAACCCTAAAAATTGATTTTTTTGAGAAAGGGCAATTGAAGAGAGTAAGCGTGGAGAGGGCTCAATGATAGTAATCCCTATGTAGTATGAAAATCTGAGGTGAGGTAGACATGCGAGAATCTGGAGTAGGAAGACTTATAGGGCCAATGCACTTGAGAGTTGTGAGTAGCTGTCTCTTAAACTAGTTATCCTACTAGCGCTACATCACCGTCACTTAGGTAGTCGTCAACCCTCCTAGTAGTGGAAATGGAACAGCTGTGGGAGTGATTTTTATGGGGACCTCACGTCCCGTCTCCATCGCCTAGGTCCACTAGTTACCCCAATTTGATCCATTTACCCCTTTTATTCACAACCTCTAGCCTAGGAAGCCATCCTTGTGACTTCTATCACTAGTTAGAATGGTCCCTTCCTATGCGTCATGACAGAGGGATTTGAGTTAGGGAGGTTTGATGAGGGTGAGCTTATTTGATACATTTTTAGTGGATTGTCTTACATGTCATCTTTTGAAGGGATGTGAGGGTGAGTTAGAGACGGCACCACACTTCGGTGTGGCGGTGAGTCGTGTCCTTAAACCACGATCACAGGTGGAGTGCCGTAGTGCGTGATACTTTTTCCGCACGTCATGGGGTGGGGGTTGGTTGATCTTATAAGAGGACGAGCTTGTGATTCATTCATATTTTCTACATCTTAGGTGATGAGGAGGATTGGTTGGAATTAGCACGTTTATATATTGACTACCGGGTTTTGGAATGCTTTACATCGAGTGTGGGGGTGTCGACATATATTTGATTTCATTATTTGATTTGACACATTCCACCCCCACATTATCTATCTTGATATTTTATCTCCTTGGATATTACTATTGTATGAGTGGCTCCATGTGCTTATTGGTATGAGAATGAAATTGAAAAATAAAAATAAAAAATGAAAGTGAAATGAAATATGGAGCCAGAAATTGAACTTCATGAAGACCGAGGAGATTAGCTATTGTTCGAGATCACTTCTTCACATTTGTGGCCGCGAGAACGGTGTTGCACCAAGAATGAGGGAATGAGAGCCGAAGTAGTAGATTCGGTGGGGTTCCTTGGATTTTGGTGAGGGAGTGTGAGAATCGGGTTTTTGTGAGTGTATCATGACGTCTAGGACTGCGCTTCTAAATATCCTATCCTACCAGTCGTCAACAATTGAAACCCGTGGATAAATAGCTCGGATTGTAAGTGCTAGGGATACGTTTGACGAGTGTGCGAAAGCAACTTATTTTGTGTTCGTGCCCGTTCTGTCTAACGAAACTGGGCGCAAGTTCTACCGATCACCAAAGTTAAATAATCTTCTAAGGGATGTGAGAGCCTTATGACATGCCGGTTTGTTCTTTGATATTGCCCAATCTCTAATAAGAAAAAGAAAAAAAATGTTCTTTGATTCCTTGCATTGTACATACTTGAGTTGCATTGTACATATCATGTAGTTGCATAGTCGTGTCTTTGTAAATTGAGTCGTGAGTCGTGTTGGCTAGCGGAAAGTTAAGTATGCAAAGTGGTGGGGTATGCATTAGTTTGGTTGTGGTATGTATGCAATGTCTTAAGTGTGGGGGTTGTGTGCTTCATTGTTGCTCGAGACGAGCAAGAGAGTAAGTGTGGGGGAGTATGATAGCACGTTTTAGGGGCTATAATTCTTTAGCATTTACCACATGTTAATAGGTATTTGAGAATGATTTGAGCCTAATGTTAGAGAATAAAGGTCGTTTTATCACTTGTTGTTCACCATGTGCTATATTTTTAGTCCGGGCAGTTTCTATGCATATTTCATAGTTATTTGTAAAATATAATCGCTTGGTATGTTTGTTCATGTTTTTTGGCAGGGACGGATGCTAACCGATTGATAGGAGGCATGGAACGAACTTCTAAAACAACGGGAGCTCAAGTGGAGTGAAGAGAAGCCCAATTGGAGGAGCTTGGATGACCAGTCTGCACTATTTTGATCCTACCTGGAGTTATACAACTAATTTGGAGATGAGACCAGTTCAAAATGAAATAAGACTCAGAGAGATTTCCAACGATAGGTCACGAAGCTAAATCCGATTTCGGACGAAAAAGATATGGCCTAGTGAAGTCATGAGCAGATTTCAGGGGGCTATTGTGCAATTACTGAAGACTTCTGCGGGTTAAGAAGGAAGGACGACCTAGGGACGAAGAGAATCACTATTCACGCATCCAGAGAGCCACGAAGAAGGAGGAGAGCAAGGAGACTCTATTGGGAGCAACCTCAAGCAAGGAGAAGAGCCCGGATCGCGCCAATCTTCCCGATTTCTAGCGTTTGATATCTTCTTCCCTCTTTAATCACTTGTATGGAGAAACTTTGTTGTGTTGCTAAGATTATTAGTAACTAGACGTTTTGCTAGGCTTCTCTAGAAAGCCTAGGGTTTATGTAGACAATATGTTTTCCGGATTTGAGAATTTGTTTCATGCTTTTGGATTTAGATTCATTGAATTAATGTTTAGTTTCTTGATATTGTTATTGAATCCAATCTATTGACATGGCTAGATTATGATGTGATAATCATGAGACTTAGGATTTATTCGTGAATAAATTTCTCGCTTAATGCTAATTTCATTCTAGTTATTGTTCATATGCTATGCTTAATCCTTAGAAAGAACGGAGTGATCAACCAGACTTGTTGATTAGCTAGCGAGTGTGTGACAGCGACTTAGACCTAGCTGTGATGAGATTTGTAACAGGAGGAAAAGCTTGAGGAAGCGAGTCACCATCACAGCCTGTTATGATCTCTAATATAAACTTGCGTGCTTATCATCGATCTCATATACAACACAGTCAGAAATACCAAATTTAAAGCCAGAATCAGTAGTCACACATAGGCAACATATATGGGTTATACAGTAAGAATCGGGATCCTATGAGGATGCTACAAGATATGGTACTGTAAGAGGATGCCATAAGATATACCATAATTCAGACCAAAAAATAGGGACACGGAAGGAGGCTCAGATCAGTACTCATGAAAAGCAAATAAGCTGCAGAAGGATTTTGCCATGCCATTCATATTACACTCTACAAGCTTCAACAAAGTGAATTTTATAGAACCATATATATCATACAGACTATTCAGTGAGCATTAAGAGGCTCAGATCAGTACTCATGAAATGCAAATAAGAGATGATCACAGGCTTCAAATGGACTTTGCCTCGCCCATATGACACTCTATCAGTTTCAAATAGTGAATTCAACATATCCATATCACCACGGATACTTCAGTGAGCATGAAGAGGCCAGATGATATCGGTACTCATCAAAACTAAATAAGAGATGATCACAGGATGCAAAAGGATTTTGTCTTTCCATGCAAATTACACTCTATCAGCTTCAATGGGTGAATTCTATAGATTGATCCAAATCATCACAGCCTCTGAAATTCTAAAAAATAGTCACTAATGCACCGACACAAGACACAAATAGATGTATATATAGATCATCAGTTATCTAGTGGACTGCATGTACAACGTAATGCGAAAAGTACCCAAGTTGTCCACATAAATGAGGCGCAAAAAGTTATTTCACTGGCAAAATGGAATGCAAGCAGCAAATGCAAACGGTGACTTTAAAACATTAATTTCGAAAATATGAATTTCACCACACAGACTATCAACTAAACTGAGTTCATCCATCACAGACATAACATTCTTATATCCAAAAGTATCAGGCAACTTCATGCATATACCAAACAATTGAAAATTATCGACACCAGCATACTCAACATGTCAGTAATTCAAAAATTGAAATGAAAATTATCATCTTCAAGACAGACAAGGAATTAAAACCCACACAGAAAAAGAAAAAACTCCAGAACAAGGTATTGGAATCAAGAAAAAAGAAAGCCTCCAATACGATACCACTAAGCCATCGCAGAACAACGGAACCCCCAGTATACAGATAACCTAATCTATTAATTTATAATCAAATCAGTGATCTTACTTGAGTATTGGGGCAACTTCGATTCTTCGACGAAGTTCTCCGGAATTCCGATCGATGACAACCGGACCCGTCAGGGTTCCAGATCTAAGTGCCTCGTTTCTCCCTCCATCTTTTTTATTGACGTGGTTAGCTCTCACCTCACAGAATAATAGACTCGTGGTTATATATGCGACTATGGTAGGAGTATCGATCGATGAAGAACAGATGAAGAGCTACAGATCGAGAAAAGATAGGGACTTGTGAAATCGATCGATTTGCCGGCGGGGTGTGAAGAAGAAGAGTAGATCTAGCAAGATCGAAATGAGGAACTGATCGAGAAGTTGTAAAAATTTCAAGGGTTTATGTCTGGTGAATTGATGAATTGGGTTTTGGCTCTAAAATTTTCGTGAATTGTTAGTTTCCCCTCCAATAGCTAGATCGAAATGTGGATACTATGAGATAAGTTGGAAAAATTTCAAAGGTTTATGTTTTTGGTGAATTGATGAATTGGGGTTTGGCTCTAAAATTTTCTTGAATTGTTATTTTTCCCCTCCAAAATGTTTTCTAAAATTTTCAGTTGTCGCCCTTAATGATAATAGGCGGAGTTAAAATTTTTAAAAATTGTGTTTTACCTCAAATGTTTCATGTAATTATACTTTCAACCCAAAAGTTTGGTCAAATTTATGTTTAGATCCATTCCCGACAAAACTACAAGTCGTTGATAATTTTTTATTTTAAATGACTAGTCGTTTCCCCGCGATAAAAACACAGCTGGTCTTTAAAAATATAAAAGGCGACAAGGCAGAAGACTAACTGATAAAAAAGACTGTGTGTACTGCTTTTAAAGACCATAATCCTGGTAGTTGGAAGGAAACTGGTCGCTGAAAGAAAAAACTGTTGTAGTGCTTGATAACTCTCTTTTAGGAGTTATTTTTATACTTCCATATTATTTTTAATAGGATTATTTTACAAGATTTATATGTTAGATTTGCACAAATATGTGAATTGACTATTTCTAAGCCTAAGAGTGAAAAGTCGTGTTTCTAGATTATTTGTGCGTGTTTTCTCTCATATTTGCTATGATAATTGCACGGGTTGTTTAGTGTTGTGTATCTCAGGTAAAATAGGTGAAATGGAGCTTATGAGATGCTTGGATATGCTTGGAATGGAGCTAGATGAAGAGGAGAAAAGGAGACGCACAAACTAAGTAAAGTTGGAAAAGTCACACAGGACCAGCCTGCACTCTTTTCTATTCCCAGGAAAATATACAAAGAATTTTGAAGCAAGGCTTGCGACATTGGAAATTAGACATCCGTAGATTTCCAACGATATATGGTAGGCCCAAAGACGAGTCCGTATGAGGGAGATACAGCCCGCGCAAAATCAGCAAATAATTCTGTCCGGGAATTACAAAGTAGAGGGGCTGAAGTGCAATTTCGGCTTGTTTTCATTAAAAAACGTGCTCAGCTGGTAAAAAACGTGGGGGACGACCTAAGAAGAGTGATTGACGCATCTTTGGAGTCTTGGGAGCTAGAGAAGACGGGAGACAAAGCTAGGAGCTTGGAAGATCATCAACATTGAAGATTTTAGCGTTTGATCATCTTTTCTTCTTCTTTTCTTCATGAACTCTACTATTTTGTTTATGTTGAACACTATTATGTCTAGCTAAACACTTTAAGCTAGGTGATTTATGGAAAACTAGGGTTTGTCGAATGATTTTCCGGATTTTGGACTTGATGCATGCTTTTGCTTAAATTCTATGAACGTTCTTGTTAGCTTATCTATTCTTGTACTTATTTATTAATGTTCTTGACTTGAGCATCCGTAGAATATTACTTGTTGATAGGGTTGCACGAAAGTCAGCTCATTGAGACGTGTTAAAGAATAGTTTAGGTGATCTTGTAGTTTCTTGAGACCGAGAGGACATAGAAACTTGATTAATCGTGTGAGGGTAGTTTCGATTGATTTTGTTAGAACTTAGTGAATTCGGTGGACCGACAGGACCCGGTGAGCAAGCCTAACAAATCAACTAGAGTGTAATTGTTGACGGAGGTGGACCGAGAGGACCCGAAAGCTATTGTTTACAGAAATCACGTGAGATCGAGAGAAGATCGTGATGAGTATTACCCGATATAACTAGAACGTGCGTAGAGTGTTTCAAGCACAACCCGGAAATCGTTCACAACCCTAGGGACCATTGATTGCCAAGTCCTTCTCCATAATCGTATTCCGTGATAATTATTCTTTTCAGCAGAAAAGCATACAAAAATAGTTAACTTAGTTGTTATTTAGTTTAAGACGCTTGTTTGTGGGCGACAACGTTATAAAATCAAACACTTTTTACCGGTTACTTACGTATCATAAATTTAATTCTTAATTAGCTAATAATCGTAAATTCCCTTGGGTTTGATACTCGGAGTCGTAAAATACTCCACTTACTACTTGACCGTGCACTTGCGTATACACGTAAGAAAACGTGTCAAGTTTTTGGCGCCGTTGCCGGGGAATTAAACGGTTTATTAGTTTAGTTAAAAATTAATTTAGGATACTTCTTTTAGTTTCTTTTTGTTACTATCTGTTTACCTCACGGCTGTGCTAGTGTTGCTTTTTCAGGTAGCTATGGCGGAAGGTCAAGGGCAGATTAGCCTCACCACAGAGTAGCTACAAGCTTTGGTTGCTGAAGCTGTAGAGAAAGCATTGGCAGCAACATCTATACCGCGCCCGACCTCAATGCCATATAATCGATCAGGGAAAGCAATAATCCAGGCATTTGAGGCGGATCTTAAAGGAAGGGAGCCAGCAATTGTGGTGCCACCAATTCAGGCAGAAACCTTCTGTCTTAAGCTGGGCACAATTCAATTTGCGCGGGATCAGTGCACTTTTGCTGGTACAGACGAGGAAGACCCACATGTATTCATTGGGAGGTTTCAAAGCCACTGTGGGCTAATCCGATATAATGGGGTCACATCTGAAGCGCTAAAACTGATGCTCTTTCCCCATTGTCTCAAGGGAGCTGCTATGGATTGGCTGGACTCTATGCCATCCTGTTCTATCAAAACGTGGGAAGAGTGTGTGGCACAGTTCATGAGTAAGTTCTATCCTATCTCACGTGTGATTCAGCTTGAGAATGAGATCTGGATGTTCTGGCAAAAGCAAGTTGAATCATTTGTCAAAGCATGGCATCGCTTCAATCATTTTCTACGTAGATGTCCCAACCATGGTATTGACAAGCGACAGTTAATCCAGGTCTTCTATGATTCACTTGGACAGCCCAATAGAGACAAAATGGATATAGAAGCAGGGGGAAACTTCTTATTTAACTGTGATCATGAAGGGGCATATGCATTGATGAGATGCTTGGTTCAGCAAGAAGAGAGCATGGATTACCAGTACAGGCACATGGAACTGGTAAGAGATGACAAGATGGCTTATAACACTGTTCAGGTGAATGCGGTAGAGGTAGTGCATGAAGCAAATGTTTCAGAGATGCATCAGCAGCCAGTACCACCATTAGAGTTGACCGATATGACAGGGATAATAAAGACGATGGCTTAGCACATGACAGACATGTCCACACAGGTCAGCTCTGTAGCAATTGCACTTCAAGTTGCTCAAGTAGAAATAAAAGATCTAAAGGAACAACTTGAACAAAGGGCACTGGGTAGCATTGTTGACACATCAGAGGGACAGGCTCAAGCCATCACCACTCGAAGTGGTATTGCACTTACAGATCCTCCATATCCGAGTCATGCCAGATAGGAAGCCTCAAAGGCGAAGGAACACGAGGTCTTCGATTCTGAGAAGACACCTGTCATGGTTCCCCAATCAAAGGGCATGACTCCACATGATGAGGAAAATTCCAATGAGGTATTACCACCACCCTCTTCTTCTAAAGATGTACCTTTTCCATTGAAAACTAGAAAGAAGAAGGATGACTCTGGGGAGTACTGGAGATTTCTCAATATTTTCTCCAAACTTCACATAAACATTTCGTTGATTGAGGCGCTGCAGAAAATGCCTAAGTATGCGCAGTTTATCAATGATGCAATCTATGGGAGAAAAGCTATGGATAACTTTCAGACAGTGAAACTGAATGAGCAGGTGAGTTCATGTGTCTTGCATGGGCTACCCAAGAAGAAGAAAGATCCAGGTAGTTTTGTGATTGAGGCTACACTTGGTGGGGCATATACAGGCAGGGCTCAATGTGATTTGGGGGCGAGTGTCAACCTGATGCCGCTTTCAGTATTTAAAAAGCTAGGTGTGGGGGAGCCGAGTAAAACCTGGATCAATCTGCAGTTCGCTGATAAGTCGTCCAAGAAGGCCATTGGGGTGGTAGAAGACTTACTTGTGAGGGTTGGTAGTTTGATCATACCAGCTGATTTTGTGATCCTTGACATGCCAGTTGGTGACGTTCCGATCATTCTTGGTAGGCCCTTTCTGGCTACTGGTCGGACTTTAATTGATGTGGAGAATGGAGAGTTGATCATGAGGGTCAACGATACTGTGGAGACCTTTCAGGTTTTCAAACCGACTCCTCAGTACACTTATGAGGTGAAGCCGACTTGCCATTTCTTGTGAAAGTTGTGTGTGGAATTTCAGAGCTGACACAAGAAGATCCGCCAGATCCTAAGGGTAAAGCATCGAGTGTGCAGGCGCATGGGGTAGTTATGAACATCCAACGCCAAAAATTGGATGCAGAACGACCGGCCAAACCACCTTTCTGAGCTTCATGAGGTAACTGGGTCGGGCCGTCGACCGTAAATTACAAGCGCTTGTTGGGAGGCAACCCAATGTATTTTATGCATTGGTTTAGATAGTGTGTTTTAAATACTGTTGTGTGCGTTTTTAATTCCGTTTTGTTATCTGAGGGGTGCGAGAGCGAGAATTTGACATTTGAGTTGAGTCTCCGCAGGTTTACATATTATTACGCGATTCGGACTCCCCTTCTTGATGTGTGTAGACTCGCATGGAAATGCGCGCATCGGAGTTCGGACGTAAAAGAAAGGCGGAATTCGAATGAGAAAGATGTGATCACGAGAAGATTCCCGAGGATGTTGGGAAGCGTGTCACGGGAAAAAAAATGAGATCAAGAGCACATAAGGGCACATGAAATTCAAGCTAAGGAACCGTGAAGATTAAGCAAACCAAGCGGATAAAAAAAATAAAAAATAAAAAAAAGTTGAAGAAAATTTGCCAGGAGATCGCATGATCAACATGTTGATCGTGGGATCAGCAGTGAATACTTAGAAGAAATTTCTACGGAAAAATTTGAGTAACTCACTGGAGTACAATATCACAGAGGAGATCCTATGATCAATTCAGATCGTAGGATCAAGAATAGTGATCGCACGATCTGCTGTAAGACTTAGAAAAAAAAAAATTGCCGCATCAAAGCAGCTCACTGGAATTGACGATCAAACGTCAGATCGCACGATCAAACATCAGATCGCACGATCACCATAAGGTGATCGCACGATCAGAAGCAACAAAGGGCGATCATTAAAGAGGGGCACGAATGTCTTTTGCAGCAAAAGGAATAAAGAGAGCTTCCCTTACGGGTCAAACCACAGAAACACGCCCACACTTCAATCCCGTCGCTCTCTCTCTCGTGAATTCTCTCAGTGCTCAAGAACACAATTGGAGGAAGTTGCTCAAATTCAGAAACAAGATAGGGGTTTTGCTAGCCTCAAGCTCCTCTACAACTATTGTGAAACCAATTGTGCTAGTTTACAAGAGACAAGTGTGGGGGAGAAGAAGGAAGTCCAATCCCTAGAACGAAGAATCATCGATTCGTTCTCCATCGTTTGAAATTTCAACAAACCGGTTTCGGGGTTTTGACGGGGACACCAAGGGGAAGCTAAAGAGCTAAAAATCTCACATCGCGAAAAATACAGAAAAATCAGTCAATTTGACTGATTTTGTCAGGTATTCCTAAACTTCAGCGTATTGTTTGATTCTTGCACTTGTACTTGCTGCATTTGTTTGACAATTGATACGTGTGCGAGATGAAGCCTAATAGAGGCAAGATGGTGATGGGTTCGTCGGTCGATAAAGGGAAACGTAAGGTGAATGAGAATGAATTAGTTGACCGTTACCAAAAAAAGGATGAACCAGAGCCCGGAGGATGAGTAGATTCACCGCCCCTCACATTAGAAATGCTGAGTCTTCGGTTTTACTTCTAAATTCGTTGAGGACAACGACGCAGTCTAGTGTGGGGGGATTTTTAGTCTTGACTAGCCAATCCGTGTTTGCATTAACCTGTCAGCATGTAGATTGTTAGTTCGTATTGTATCGTATTTGTGGTCCATGTCGTGTTTAGTTATAGTGTCGTATGGTGATGTATTAGCGGTGTATATATGTGTTAGTTGTTTTACTTTGCACGTTTACTTTTGAGTCCACCTACCTGAAATGAGTCAGTTCGAGTCTTCTTTCGTGTCTGGCCCTGCATATAGAGTAGAAAAAAAAACATAAAAGTAAAAATTGATTTTTTTAAGAGAAAGGGCAATCAAAATGAGTTGAACTTGGCGAGGGCTTAATGATAGAATTCTCTAGGAGTATGAAGATCCGAAGTGAGGCAGAGACGCGAGAATCTGGAGTAGGAAGACTTATAGAGCCAATGCACACTAGAAATGCAAGTAACTGTCTCTCAGACTTAGATATCCTACTAGTACTACACCGCCGTCAATTAGGTAGTCGTCAACCTTCCTCGTAGTGGCAACGGAACAGTCGTGCGAGTGACTTTTATGGGGACCTCACGTCCCGTCTCACAGCCTAGGTCCACTAGTTACCCTCTTCGATCCATTTACCCCTTTTATTCACAGCCTCTAGCCTAGGAAGCCTTTCATTGTGACTTTCATTACTTGTTAGAATGGCCCTTTCCTATGCATCATGATAGAGGGAGTCGAGTTAGGGAGGTTCGATGAGGGTGTACTGATTTGATACATTCATTGTGAATACTCTTACAGGTTTCGTCTTACGAGGGGATGTGAGGGTGAGTTAGAGACGGCAACACACTTCGGTGTGGCGGTGAATCGTGTCCTTACACCACGATCACCGATGGAGTGCCGTAGTGCGTGACATTCTTTCCGCACAATATGGGGTGGGGTTGATTGATATTATAGGAGGACGTGCTAGTTTTTCATGTTATTCTCTATATCTTAGGTGATGAGGAGGATCGGTTGGAAAGCACGTATCACTTTGACTACCGAATTTTGTGATTTGGTTTACATCGAGTGTGGGGGTGTAGACGATTATTATTATATCTCTTTGATTTGACACATTTCACCCCCACATTATCTACATGATATTTTTATCTCGTCGGGTTCATTCAGTATTACTTGTGCTCCATGCGTTGATTATTTGTGGGAAGTGAGAAAAAAAATAATAAAAAAAAAAAGAAAAAGAAAAGAAAGAAAAAAAAAGAGAAAAAAAGAGAGAGAATGAAAGGAAAGAGAAGGAAATAAAGGAGCGTGTTTTGGCAATTGCAAGGAAATCGAGGAAATCAGCTATGATTCTGTCTAACACTCTTTCACATTTGTGGCCGCGAGAACGGCGTTGCACCGGGATTGAGGGAATGAGGGCCGGAGTAGGTGAGATTCGGTTGGGTTCCTTGGATTTCGGTGAGGGAGTGTGAGAAACGGGTTAGGTGAGAATATCATGACGTCTAGGACTACGCTTCTAAATAACCTATCCCACCCGTCCTAAGCCGTCAACAGTTTTAACCCGTGGATAAATAGCTCGGATGGTAAGTACTAAGGATATGTCGGATGAGTGTGTGAGTGCAAAGTATTAAGTGCTCGTGCTTGTTCTGTCTAACGAAACTGGCCGCAAATTCTGCCGATCATGGAGGTTGTTGAGTTTCCAAAGGGGATATGAGAGCCTTTTGACTTACCAGTTTGCTTATTGAGATTTTCCAATCTCAACCAAAAAGAAATACTTTTGTGTGCGTGTGTAAATATGTGTTGTGTAGGATCGAGTCGTACCTTGCATTTGCATCATATCGTTGCATTGTTGAGTCGTATTTTGTTATTGAGTCGGCTAGTTAAGATTTGTATGCAACGGTGTTTCGAATAGTATGCAATTGTCTTGGCTCGTATCTTGTTGGTGGTGGGATGATGTGAGAAGGTGGTTAAATTTTGATTTGTTGCTCGGGACGCGCAATAGGTAAGTGTGGGGGTGTTTGATAACTCTCTTTTAGGAGTTATTTTTATACTTCCATATTATTTTTAATAGGCTTATTTCACAAGATTTATATGTTATATTTGCACAAATATGTGAATTTGACTATTTCTAAGCCTAAGAGTGAAAAGTCGTGTTTCTAGATTATTTGTGCGTGTTTTCTCTCATATTTGCTATGATAATTGCACGGTTTGTTTAGTGTTGTGTATCTCAGGTAAAATAGGTGCAATGGAGATTATGAGATGCTTGGATATGCTTGGAATGGAGCTAGATGAAGAGGAGAAAAGGAGACGCACAAACGAAGTAAAGTTGGAAAAGTCACACTGGACTAGCCTGCACTCTTTTCGATTCCCAAGAAAATATACAAAGAATTTTGAAGCAAAGCTTGCGGAATTGGAAAGTAGACATCCGTAGCTTTCCAACGATAGATGGTAGGCCCGAAGACGAGTCCGTATGAGGGAGATACAGCCCGCGCAAAATCAGCAAATAATTTTGTCCGGGAATTACAAAGTAGAGGGGCTGAAGTGCAATTTCGGCTTGTTTTCATTAAAAAAACGTGCCCAGCTGGTAAAAAAGGTGGGGGACGACCTAATAAGAGTGATTGACGCATCTTTGGAGCCTTGGGAGCTAGAGAAGACGGGAGACAAAGCTAGGAGCTTGGAAGATCATCAACATTGAAGATTTTAGCGTTTGATCATCTTTTCTTCTTCTTTTCTTCATGAACTCTACTATTTTGTTTATGTTGAACACTATTATGTCTAGCTAAACACTTTAAGCTAGGTTATTGATGGAAAACTAGGGTTTGTTGAATGATTTTCCGGATTTTGGACTTGATGCATGCTTTTGCTTAAATTCTATGAACGTTCTTGTTAGCTTATCTATTCTTGTACTTATTTATTAATGTTCTTGACTTGATCACCTGTAGAAGATTACTTGTTGATAGGGTTGCACTAAAGTGAGCTCATTGAGACGTGTTAAAGAATAGTTTAGATGATCTTGTAGTTTCTTGAGACCGAGAGGAGATAGAAACTTGATTAATCGTGTGAGGGTAGTTTCGGTTGATTTTGTTAGAACTTAGTGAATTCGGTGGACCGACAGGACCCGGTGAGCGAGCCTAACAAATCAACTAGAGTGTAATTGTAGACGGAGGTGGACCGAGAGGACCCGAAAGCTATTATTTACACAAATTCACGTGAGATCTAGAGAAGATCGTGATGAGTATTACCCGATATAACTAGAACGTGCGTAGAGTGTTTCAAGCACAAACCGGAAATCGTTAACAACCCTAGGGACCATTGATTGCCTAGTCCTTCTCCATAATCGTATTCTGTGATAATTATTCTTTTCAGCAGAAAAGCATACAAAAATAGTTAACTTAGTTGTTATTTAGTTTAAGTCGCTTGTTTGTGGGCGACAACGTTTTAAAATCAAACACTTTTTACCGGTTACTTACGTATCATAAATTTAATTCTTAATTAGATAATAATCGTAAATTCCCTTGGGTTCGATACTCGGAGTCGTAAAATACTCCACTTACTACTTGACCGTGCACTTGCGTATACACGTAAGAAAACGTGTCAGTGCTACTAGCATGGAAGACCAGATCAGAGATGGCTGTTATCTGCTTACTAGGTTGCAAGGTTCGGTTAAAGCTACTCCAAGAGACAACAATGAGGTTGATAATGCTTTAGCTAATCTGGGACTACAAGAGGAGAATGACCTGAAGATACAAGTTAACCTCCCAGATGCTGTGAAGGGATTGCTGAGTAATGATTGTATGGGTATTGGTAGTTTCATGTAGTGTTGTGTTGTAGGTTTCTTTCTCGCTTAGTATTTAATTTCCGAAGTATAATAAAAATGAACTTTAGGGGGAGTTTCTGATCTTGATTCAACTCCTATAAGCCCTGTGCTTCTTTAGTTGTTATTTGATGATGAAAGACAAAGTACTTTGACCCTATAAATTGTATCTAATCCATCTATTTGAACAAGATTTGCAGGGATATTGTGTTTCCTCTTTTATAGGAATCTCTTTCCTAACTTATGTTTTGCAGGAAAGGAAACTGCTTGATAATTTTATTCTGTGATCAATCTGCTTTGTTTGAAAGCTTTTCAACATATTTCTAAACAAGATCAAATTAGTATCTTCAACTATCCGTTGGAGAGAAGCTGTTAGATAAGTCAACAGCTGCAACTACAAAGTAGGAAAGCTGGTTATGAAGAGATCTGGAAGATATGAAATTCAAACCAGATGTATAAAAGGGAGTTTGAATGAAGAATTTAGAAGAAACAACAGAGAACAACATAAAGCGACATTCAAACATCATTCAGGATTGACTAGCAACAAAGAAGCAGATCAAACATCATCCAATCCATCAGAAGAACACTGCACATTTTCTGAAGAACTCGTTCTCAGTGTTTCTTCTTTCTGAGCTTTTCATTTGAATATCATTTGAATACTTCTTCTCATTTCATTCTCGTGGATTGTTCAAAGTGAACAATAGAGAATTCTTAGTTAATCAGTTAGCTAAAGCATGTACTAGATATGTTAGTGAGAACCAAAAGCTGTAACAGAGTAAGGTATGTCTCTGTGCTTGAGATCCAGGACTTAGCTTTTGATTAACAAGAATTGAGTTGAAAATCCTGCAGGGAGAATATCCCTTAGGTAGAGACGTAGGTCCAAGTGGACTGAACTCTATATATCTTGTGTCTCTTGCTTTTACTTTTTAGTTATATACTTAGCTTATTTTGAGCAAACGAAATAGATTTCATTTCATGGGTTTGAAACTCATTTCAAGGCTTGAAATAAACATATCTTTTCTACTGCAACTTTTTTTTATTCCAAGGACTTGAAACTCATTTCAAGGCCTTGAAATACTCTTCACTCATTACAAATATTTTTGAAACCACTCTTCTTGCAAGTTTAGCAAAAGTTGGCATACTCTATTCAACCCCCCCCCCCTTTCAAGAGTATTGATCCTGTATTACTGCCTAATGTACACCCCTTCAATTGGAATTAGAGCTTGTATCAGTGCATAGATTTTACCATCTTGTTATTATGAGGGCTGTAGGTGATGGTGGTTTCTCTTAGGGAAGAGCTGCTAACAGACCTCCTCTCTTCTATGGAGACAATTTTTTTCACTGGAAAGCCCTGATGAAAATATTCATCATTGATCAAGACACAGAGCTTTGGACTATCATACAGAATGTGTTGGGTTTTGAAGTAGGTAACGCAGCGGAATAAAAAAATTTAATTCTACTTCAATGCCCACCACGGATCGTCAGGAAGAGACATCATAACATGATAAGGGACATAGTATTGTGTACCTTTGAATTTGTGAGATCACACGAAGAATGATGTCCTCGTCTCTACGGTTGATCCACGTCTAGAGGTGACATCTAGATTCTTCCTTCAAACAAGTGCTAGCTTGAACCCGGAGGAATAAGGAAGAAGATCAAAGCAACAAAGGCACAAAGGGAGGGGCGGCCTCCTCTTTGAGCCAACGGGAAGGGGGGGGGCGGACGGGGCTAGGGTTCGGCCCTAGTTCTTGTCTTGCTCTCTCTCGCTTTCTCTCCCACTCTCTTTGTTATGTCTAATAACAATTAAGTGGGAAGGAAGCTTAGGCCTCTTTATATACTCCAACAACTCCTTGTTGTTTCCATAAAAAGAGTTTCCTTATTCTAGATGAACTAGAACTATTCCCTTCCTTGCAAATTAGTCCTACTAAGTTTGCAAGGTGTTGCACAATGATCCTTCTATTAATTAATCAATATTAATTAATCCCAAATCTAGCTCTACTCTCTTTGACGTGTGACCCCATAGGTTTCTATATAGTTGGTAGTAACTCTTACTAACATGGAGCGGTGTCTAGCAACACATCCATGCCACCCAACCAATAGAAATAGTCGTTAATCCCGACAAACCTCTTGTGCCCAATATGTCAAATTGCACTACCCCTTTGTCTCCATATCCGGATTGGACACGAGACATAAATCGTCACACTCGTATATCCAATCCATAGTTCCTTGATCTTGGGAATATGCTTATGCTTGCAGATAACATCAATATCTCTATATTGATTTATCTGAGTCTGGCCAGACATTCAATAAGCCTCATCCCTCGAGTGGCCGTGGATATTTACCCCCATTATGTGGGAGGGACAAATCCTATCTACATCACTAAGATCTCTAAGCTTGCTTCCTATCACGCCCGATAGCCATCTTAATGATTGCCCAGTTACGGTGTAACGTTTGATAACATCAAAGCGCAATATTCCACAACAAGAGTATCTAGTGACTTCAAGTCTAAGGATTACAATTATATTAGCACTACGAAAAGCGATTGTGACTTGACATAATCTAATGTATCCTTTTCGTTGTGGGTCATCCAGTATGCCATTACTCCTAATGCATACCCATGTGTTAGACTTGATATCTCCATATCAATCTACCCACATACTAGTATATATTTGATCGTCCTATTAATCAATATAGTGGACTACGGATATTTAAGATAAACAACACATTTTATCTAAGGACTTCATTATGTTAAATATCACAATATATAATAAATGAATATTCTAGCCAAAACAATGTTCATACTAAATTTACGATTGCCTCTAGGGCATCTATTCCAACAGAATGGTCCTCAAACTCTCTACATAGAGAAATATGGGATTAGAGATCCCAAATCTGAAGAATCACTCTCTGCTTCTGAACTTGAACAATTTTCCAAAAACTACAAATCTATGAATCTCTTATATTGTGCTTTGAGTGCATATGAGTTTAACATGATTTCAGGTTGCAAGACTGCCAAGGAGATCTGGGATAAGCTTGTGGTTACTTTTGAAGGAACCATTCAAGTCAAGAAAACTAAGATCAACATATATCTCAGGTAATATGAGCTATTCAAGATGAATGGAGATGAGTCAATCAGAGACATGTTCAAAAGATTCACTGGTATTGTCAACAATCTTGATTCATTGGGAAAACACATTTCCAATGAAGAGAATGTTAAAAATATTCTAAAGATGTCTTCCTAGAGCAAAATGGGAACCAAATACTAATGCTATCGAGGAAGCTCAAGATCTTTCATCACTTCAACTTGATGACCTGCAAGAAAAACTCCTTACACACGAAATATCCATGAATGAAGTTGATGGAGAGTTACCAAAAGCTGTCAAGAATTTAGCTCTCAAGGCAAAGGAGAATGAACCATCTCAAAGCCTTGAAATTGAAGAAGATGATGATGAAGATCCTTTTGCTCTGATTTCCAAAGCCTTGACCAGAATCCTCAAAATGAAAAATAACTTTGGAAAAAAAGACCTCAGCAGAGAAAGAAACAGATCCTCCAGTAGCAGAGACTACAAAGGTAAATCTGCTTCACATGGTAATAAGCCTAAAGTTATGAATTTCTTTGAGTGTGGTGATGCAGGACATTTGATCAGAGACATTCCACATAAAAAGAGCAAAAACATTCAAAAGAAAGACCATGACAGAAGAAATAAAGCTATGATAGCCTCATGGAGTGATATCTTAATCTTCAAGTGACTCTGAATCTGAAGAAGAACATGCCAACCTATGGCTTATGGCCAAGCATGATGAAATTTCTGAAAAGAACATTAAGGTAATGGTAAACTGCTTGATTTCAAAACCAACAGAAGCCCTCTCTGATTATCTTAGAACAATGTTTTTAAATGAAGAGGACTATCGGAAAGAGATTAGAGTTTTGAAAGAAAAAGTTCATGAGCAGGCAAAAGAAAACTTGCATCTTGTTTTTTAGAATCAGAACCTTGAAATTTCTCAAAATAAATCTGATAGTGATTTCAAGGCCTTGAAAACCAATTTCAAATCCTTTGAAACACATGTGGTAACCCTAATATTTAAGTTACGAAATTATTTATTAATTGCTATTTATCGTTTTAGTTAAATAGTATTACTATTATTATGTGCCCAATAGATTAAATAACTGTTTTTGATAAAATGTTCATTGTGGGTGCTAAATTGTTAATTTTTAAGATTCTTTGGTGTTATGCATAACCAAGAAATAAGTTAGAGGAGTGTTAAGGGAATAATTAAAATTTGTTTAGTAAGTATGATAGTGTGTTTTAATTGTACAAGTACTGCGTAGTAATGTTGCCACACGCGCAACCATATGTTTATACGTGTCGAGTTTAGAACCTCATAGAATTGTAGAATTGGTGCAATTGTTGCACCAAATCATTTCCCCCATGTGCATGAACAAACTCTTCCACTTGTCACTCCCCCTCAACACTTTTCACACCCCCACTAAAGACCACATGTCTATCTTCCTCCCACTTAATTCTCCACTATCTCCTCCTCCTTCAAACCCATCCGGCCTCCTCTTCATTCTTCTCTTATGAACTTCTTCATTGTTCTGGCACAACTCCTAAATTCACTCAAAATATCCCAAAATTAGAAGATCAACCCTCAATTCTTCACAATTTCCACCAAGTTATGCTAGGAGCTCCATCTTAGGAGGCTATGAGGTTCAAGAACAACCTCACCATCATCGCTAGAGGTAAAATTCATCTTGTGAGTTCAATTTTTCACCCCCACTCATCTAGACTATCCATGCATGTCTACAATATGAAGTCTAATGGGTAATCACACTTAGGATCATGGAAGAATATGTTATGACTTGTTTTAAGTATGTGATTTAGAGCTTTTTGGTGTAATTTCATGTTTTGGTAGAGTAATTTCTTCATGCATCAAGTTTTGGAGTATGAAAAATCACAAAACTCATGTTTTGAGTCCATTTTCACAAAATTAGGAAACATATTTAGAATTTTCAGAAATTATGAAAAATTTACAGTTTGTGTATTCGCATGTGATATTTATACAGCAAAAATTTCCGAATAAATGGAGCTAAATTGAATCTTTAATCCATCAAAAACCGGGTCTGTTTTGATGTTCTGTTCAACTCTGAACCAGTCCGGTAAATAATCAATTTCATGTACTTATGCTACTTCAATGCTTAACAAATTTAGATATGTTATTCAGATACATGTTAGCTACCTACTATAAAAAAATTATAATTTATAGAATTTATATGAATACTTTAAGAATTTATTACCAACGCTGCTACCAACCCATGTTTTTGTACTAAAACAGATCCGATATATTATGTTTAAAAATATTTAGAAAATTTTATAATTATAGATATTACACTATGTTATAGGTGAACTCTTTATCTATGTAACATAAAAATTCTGAGTCCCTAATAATAATTTTAAATAAGATATTAATTTGTGAACTATCGATGGTTACACTTTGCCTACAAGTAAAATGTAGAAACATTTTCATATAAGTTTTTACAGACATTAAGTTTGGCTCAAATTATATTTTATTATGTTTATAAGATATTTTTACCATGTTAGTTAGCAAATTCTATGGTTTTTGTAAGTGGCACGTTATGAATCCCCTAAGTTGCAATGCATGTGGTACTAGAAAAGATATGTGATTCGCGACACTTATGTTATTCTTCTATATTCTTGTGTTATGTGTATCTAGATAAAGTTAGGACCTAGCTAAGCTGCGCGGTAAGATTCTTCGAGTTAAGACTAATTCGGGCATAGCGAGGTGAGATACTTTACCTCCCAAAGTTTGTACCCAACCTCACTTATTGTTTTGATACGTATATTTTTTAAATTGATCCCATGATGCGATTTACATGCTTCAATATTTATGATGAAATGTTCCAAGTTATAAATGTTAAATTTTTATTTGCAACACGATTTGTATTCACAAACGATTGTTATTACCCCATGGACACCATAAACGGTTTAAGATAATTCTTTATGACTTAAGACACGTTTTTAGAAAGGCCACGATACCGGAGTGAAACCCCCAGTCGGGTATAGGCAAGCTATGGCTCTTTTGCCGGGGCAATATAAGCAGGCACGCGTCGCCTCACGAGCCGTCGTGTTGTACATGGCCCTACGTTATGTTAAGTCATGATGGCTATCACGGGCCTAAGAAAAACTAGTATCATTCATGCAAGTATGTTCTCAGTTACACATGTTACGCTTTTAATTGCTATGAAATAATATTATTCTCAAGTTTATGAAATGATTTAATTCATGTCCATGGAATAAGTTTAGCCTTTTCTTTTTCCACCTACGGAGGGACGTAACTGTAACTCACTGAGCTAGTTGAGCTCACCCTTTTGGGACTTTATTTTTCAGGTAATAAAAATATCGAGAATGCCTCTGAATATCTTGCGTGATGCGTGGCCGCGTTGTTTTGGATACCTAAGCTATGTCGTCTAGAATATGTATGAACTTATTTGAATGTGTAAGCTAAGTTAGCATGTTTTTTTAGACTAAGAAGACTTATTACCAGGTTTGGCTATGTAATGTATGTATGACTCATGGGCTTGGTTTGTTGTTATCCCACGCTACCCCCGAGTGATGCTCTGTTATGTCACGAGTCGAGCGGGCTAAATAATCGTTATTTACAAGTACAATTTTTTGGAATTTTTCATATGGAACAGTACTTATTTTTTCTCACAATCAACTACTTATTTTTATACTTTACGACCCCTAAACGTTTTCTTAGATACGCTTCCGCTAACGAAAAAAATAATATTATTATGCTACTTTTCATAAATTACTTTGTTTAGCCCCTCGATGAGTTAACGTCTGGCCGGCACCTGTCGCACTTCCCTCCCGCTAATCAGGGTCGACGGGGGAGGGGTGTGACAACACAAGTCAAGGAAGTAGTTGTTGTAACAGAACTCCTGTTTCAGAGCTCTATTACCAGTTTGTTATAACATGTGGGTATTCGAGCAAGAACGACGAAAGCAAAACAAGAACGAGACAGATATTTAACGTGGTTCACTAACGAATTCATAACGAACCCGCTAGATAATCCACGGCCAGAACCAGATATTTTATTGAGAAGAGAACCCGATTACAATGCACGGCGTGGCCACGACGGCCACGGTGGCCACCTGATAAAACCCACCCGACACACACAAAACCTCTCCAAAGAAATATCTCAAACCCGTGTGTGTGTGGTCTATGATAGCCAAAGCCCCCTTTAAATACCCATGTGATGGGTGTGTATTGGCGAACAAAGGAAACATTTCCTAATTGATTACTTGCTCCCAAAGCAATTCAAACTTGGAAACAATAGAAGGACTTTGACTTTGACCCAAAATAATTGCCAAGTTGAATTCAAGTCACCAATTCTAACAATCTCCACCTCGACTTGAATCAACTCAGCAACCTAAAACATGAACCTGATGCTTCTCTTCTCAAACCCGAACCGGATGCGTCTCCCAGAACCTGAAACGAGCACGCCTCCCCAGACAGATGTTCCGCAGCAGTATGCGAAACCCGAATCGCCAAATCGTTACTCCAACTACCATGCGTTCGTGAAACGAATGCGCCCAATGTGAATGCACTCTCAGAAACAGAAAAAAGTGCTCCACCCAGAACCAGACTCGAATGTATTCACTGAGACAGGACCGAATAAATTCCAGTTGCGCCCAATTTCGTCAGACAGATGCACCATGACAAGTGCCCAGATGTCATTCAGACCAGATGCACCAATGACGAGTGCCCAAATTGTCATGCAAGATGCGCCCCATATGCCTCAGATGCTCGCCAGAAACAGATCACGCCAGATGCGAGCTCAAAGCGTGTCATGGTACACGCTCCAAAACCAAAAATAGATGCACGCCAGAACAAACTCGTGCATAGTGCGCGCCAGAACCAGGATCAGATGTGCGTGCCAGAAATCTCACGCGCCCATTGCTCCATGTCGTTGCTCCAACTCTAACGAGTTCCTGCAACGCATGAGCCACAACCAGATTCAATTCACACGCCAGATGCTTCATCCCGAGAGCTGGTTGCGGCTAAACGTCAATTGCCAGAGCGCCAGATGCGCGTGAACCGCCATATTCGCGCCAGTATCGAATGCGTGCTGGATTTGCCAGATCCCTTGCACGCCTAATTAGATGCGCGCCAGATTGCTCTGACAGGATCCCGGATAGCCCCTGCCATGGGACTTCAGATGGTGGGTGTACCTGCTTCTTTCTCATGAACAGATCGATCTTGATCGCCAAACCACATATCGTTCTTGGCGGAATCTCGAATCCCCACCTCTTGATAGCCTGCTCCACCTGAATTGCGAAACCCTAACTTTGAGTTCCACCCGAATCTTGAAGCCTGGATCTGATACCAGTTTGTTGAAACTGGTGATCCTCCTGACCTAGCTCTGATACCAGTTTGTTTTAACAGAACTCCTGTTTCAGAGCTCTGTTACCAGTTTCCTATAACATGTGGGTATTCGAGCAAGAACGGCGAAAGAAAAACAAGAAAGAGACAGATATTTAACGTAGTTCACTCACAAATCCGTAACCAACCCGCTAGCTAATCCACGGCCAGAACCAGATATTTTGTTGAGAAGAGAAACCGATTACAATGCACGCCGTGGCCACGACGGCCACGGAGGCCACCCCATAAAACCCACCTGACACACACACAAAACCTCTCCAAAGCAATATCTCAAACCCGTGTGTGTGGTCTATGATAGCCAAAGCCCCCTTTATATATCCATGTGATGGGTGAGTAGTAGCGCACAAAGGAAACACTTCATAATTGATTACTTGCTCCCAAAGCAAGTCAAACTTCGAAACAATTGAAGGACTTTGACTTTGACCCAAAATAATTACAAAGTTTAATTCAAGTCACCAATTCTAACAGTAATCACTAAGAACTCTCATTTGAGAGACATTATTGTTAATCTAATACATCAAGTTAATGAGTTAGATAAACAAAAGACTACCTTAACTGAGAAACTTCGAGAATCTGAATCAGTCAAAACAAAACTTGCTGGCTATGAACACAGCTTAAATTTGATTCTTGGAGGTAGCTTAAAGTCTGTTCATAAAAATGGTATTGGATACAAATCAAATTTCTCGAGAAAGAACAATAGAGTTGTGAAATCTGGAAGCAGAACATCTCCTAAATGTCATTACTGCAATAAAATTAGTCATGTAAAGATGACGTGTCCTTTTATAAGAAGAGACTCCTGCATAATGAGGAACACTTTTCACTTTCAACTCAAAGGACAAGTTAGATAGATTTGGATTCCTAAAGGGGTTAGACCACCTAACATGGTTGACCCTGAATATGAATCTAAATTCCACACTTGGTCTAATAGCTGGGTAAGGAAGTGATTAGTGTTTGCAGGTTGTCACCAAGTGAAAAGAATAGAAATGTTTTATGGACACTGGTTGCTCCAGACACATGACTGGAAAGAGATCTTTATTCTCATAATTGAAAGAGAAATCTCAAGGTTCAATCACACTAGGTGACAAAGGAAAATTCAGCATTCTAGGTATTGGTTAAGTTGGTACAAATTCTGAAAATTCTATTTCTGATGTGTATCTAGGTGATGATTTGAAATTTAAATTGCTTAGTGTATCTCAGCTTTGTGAAAATGGTAATAAATTTATCTTGAAATGTGTGGTGGAAAATGAGAAATCAGACAATTGCAACCTCATAGCCTCCAGGTCAAACAATGTCTATACTTTTTAAACTAACACAGTTGCAGGAGAAAACTTGAAGTGTCTAAAGGCCTTGAAAGAGGATTCAAATCTCTGAAACAAAAAGTTAGGACACATTCAAACCAAAGAACTTTGAAAAAACTGATCTCAAAGAACTTAGTAAGAGCTATACCCTCTATCAAGTTCAAAGATGATGAATTGTGCAAAGCTTGTGCACAAGGCAAGCAGATCAGAAGCTCATTCAAATTAAATAACTTTGTAAGTACTACTAGACCCATTGAATTAGTGCATATGGATCTATGTGGTCCTATGAGAACTCCAACTCCAAAGGGTAAGAAGTACATGCTTGTTATTGTAGATGATTTTTCTATATTTACTTGGGTTACATTTCTTAAAGAAATTCTGAAACCCTCCCTGAATTTTCAAAGCTTTGTAGAGAACTTCAAACCTTGAAAACCTACATATTACTTCAATTAGAAGTGATCATGGTAGAGAGTTTGATCAACTTGAGTTTGATTTATTTTTTTCTAAGCATGACATCTCTCACAACTTTTCTTCTCCTAGAACTCCTCAACAGAATAGAGTTGTTGAAAGAAAGAACAAAATCTTGAAGACATGTTAAGGACAATGCTTTTGGAGAAAAAACTGCCAAAATACTATTGGGCAGAAGCTGTGAATACTGCACAGTATATTCTCAACAGATCTCAATCTTTACAAGCATGAGACAATAAAGATGACTCTTCAAAAGGTTCCAATACAAACATAAAGGAACACAGAAGTCATTTTCAAGGCCTTTAAAAGGAGTTTCAAAGCCTTGAAACAAATCCTCCAAAAAAAGATAAGCTGATCAAAATGCTACTTAAAGTTCTCAAAGACTTGAAAAACTGATTGGAGAGCCTGAACCTTTGATAGCAAGGAAGAGATTCAAATATCTCTCATCTCATTATGCTGATAACATTATTTCAGATCTAACCACTGGTACACAAACTAGATCACAGTTAAAGAATTTATGTGCTTTAAATGCTTTTATTTCTCTTGTAGAACCCAAAACTGTGAAGGAAGCATTACAAGAAGAAGACTGGATGATAGCTATGCAATGTGAACTCAATGAGTTTGAAAGGAACAAGGTTTAGAATCTAGTTCCTGCACCAAAATATATACATGTCTTTAGTACCATATGGGTATTCAGAAACAAGTTAGATGATAATGGAAAGGTAATCAGAAACAAAGCTAGATTGGTTGCTCAAGGCTACAATCAAGAAGAAGGTATTGACTCTGAGGAAAATTTTTATCCTGTTTATAATTTTACTTGCATTTGCATCTCACAAGAACATGAAACTGTATCAAATGGATGTGAAGTGTGCATTCTTAAATAGATATCTTCAAGAGGAAGTTTATGTTGCTCAACCTTCAAGCTTTAAAAATGAAAAGTTTCGAGATCATGTTTATAAACTTGACAAGGCTCTTTACGGATTGAAACAAGCTCCACGGGCTTGGTAATGTCAAAGTTTTTACTTGAAAATGATTTCAAAACATGATTGTTAGACAAAACCCTTTTCATAAAGACTCGTGAGAAAGATATACTTTAGTTCAAATATATGTTGATGATATTCTGTTTGGAGCTACTAATGATCTTCTTTGCAAGGAATTCTCAAGTCTTATGAGCATGGAATTTGAAATGAGTTTAATGGGAGAGTTGAACTTCTTTCTTGCACTTCAAATACATCAGATGAAGAAACGCATATTTTTACATCAAAGCAAGTACACAAGAGACTTGCTGAGAAAATATAATATGTCTCAGTCCAAAGAAATCAAGACCCCCATGAGCTCTACACTGTTATTAGACAAAGATGAATCTGGTAAGAGTGTGAACATAAAGAGTATAGAGGTATGATTGGATCATTACTATATCTTACAACTAGCATACTAGATATCATGTTCAATGTTTGTATGTGTGCAAGACTTCAAGATGATCCTAAGGAATCACACTTGACGGTTGTCAAAAGAATATTTACATATCTCAATGGTACAAAAGACTTATGGATTTGGTATCCAAAACAATCTAACTTTTATTTGTGTGGCTATTCAGATGCTGACTTTGCAGGATATAAAGTTTATAGAAAGAGTACATCTGTATGTTGTCAATTTCTCGAATCAATATTAATCAATTGGCATTCAAAGAAGCAAAATTCAGTTGCACTATCAACATGAGAAGATGAATACATAGCAGCTGGAGCCTGCTGCTCACAAGTGTGATGGACAACACAACAAATGAGAGATCTTGGATTTGATTTCAGAGATGTACATGTTAAGCGTGAAAATACAAGTGCAGTATCAATCACAAAGAACCCTGTTTAGCATTCAAGAACCAAAACACATTGATGTTAGACATCACTTCATCAGAAATCATGCTGAAAAAGGTGATATTGTTCTTGAATATGTTTCTACTAACATGAAATTTGCAGATATTTTCACTAAACCACTTACAGATGAAAGATTCTCAGCCTGAGATTAGAATTGGGTATGCTAAATAAAGAAGTATTGATTTAGGGGGAGTATCAGGTAAGTACAAGGTAAGTGTTATGTGCTTCAAAGGTTTGAACTAATTTTCAAAACCTTGAAAATCTTTTCAAAGTTTTGATTTTATGTGCTTGTGCAATAAAGCTTTTCAAGGCCTTGAAATCCTTTCCGAAGCCTTGAAAATAGGACTGCATGCTAGTTAGTCAATAATATTGGATCTTACAATGTTGGGTGTTATCTTTCTAGATAATTGCTTAATATTTCCCCTCACTTTTCAAAAACCACATTATTTACTTCCAACGACACTCACAAATTCTGAATCTTTTTGATTATGCAGATCACAAAAGATAAAAAACTTATTTAGTTTCCTTTTCAAACAAAAACTCTTTAGTATTTATCTTCTTCTCTCTTTCTCTCCTTCCTATCTCTCCTACATTTCTATTCTATACCCTAATCCCTAATGAACACTAGAAGAGCCTCTGACAGAATCAAGATGGCTGGTGGTTCAAAGGTTGCTACAGAGAAGAAAAGAAAGACTACTGAGGAAGCGGTTCCGAGCATTAGTGGTGATTCTAGTTCAAGAACTAAGTGCTGAAGAAATTATCCCTCCTCTTAAGAATAAGGCAAAGAAATATCGGACCCCCACTTCCAGCAAGAAAAGGAAGATGAAGGAAGTTGAATATGTTCCTAAGAAACAGATCACTAGTCTAAAGAAGATGAAGAGGAAGCCTACCAAAGCAGAGAAGGAAAAGTAATAGAGGATAAGCCAGAGGAGAACATTGAGAAGGAACTGCAGATCTATTCAGAAAAGAAGAAATCCAATAGTAAGAAATCTTCCCTTAACAACAAGTGGTTTATTACAAATGTTGCTAGAGGTAAGTGGTGACACGATTTCTTACGCGTTACCGCAAGTGCACGGTTCAAGTAATATAGGGTAATATTTCAACCCCGAGTTATCGATCCCACGAGGACATATAGTAGGTTTATTGTTAATTATAGATTAAATCTAAAGAGTGTAACTGAAATAACAGTAAGAAAGTTGTTGATTTGAGAATTCGTCACCCCCAATCAAGTGACTGTATTAAACTAACTAAAAAAAGCAATATTTTTGGATTTTTATAATTAAACAAGGTTTGATTAAATAGGGAGAAGGACTAGGCGATCTATGGATCACCTAGGGCAGCAGACAATTCCGGATATTGCTTTGAAACATGTAATATAGAATATGCTCTTGATCACGTCTAACTACTCACAATCTCTTGTCGGTCTCATGTAAGCCTATGCTAAATTCAATAGTCGTCATCTGTCGATCCATAAACTATATCACGTAACAAGCACTAAGTTTAATCCTACATTTTGATCCACACCCTAACACTTCGCCTTTCGGTCCATCATGATACGGGGTTGCTAGCAATCCTAGATTCATAAGCTAATCAATCTTCACCTGTCAGTCCATCGATCTTTCACCAATTCGCTACCCTAGTTCATGACTCTAGGTTAACATAATATTAAGAACAAGATTACTAGAAGATGCAAATTCATTATTAATTTAAGCTAAGATAAACGTTATGTATTGAAACATCTCATATGATCATTCATATCCTACCAAGCACGTGTCAATAGTGCAAGTTCAACAATCAATCAAACGAGATAAAATCAATCCATCACATGAATCCATAAGCATGAATCAAACAAACAAATCCGGGACGTGTCTAACAAAACCCTAGGCTCTCCATAGAGCCTAGCCAAGAAAACTACTCAAATATACTGAAAATAAAAGCTAACGAGTTCATAGTATTGAGAAACAATAGAAAAGATAGGAGGGATAGTCAAACTCGTGACGAAAATCGCGTTCCGGCAACTCCGACGTCGTTCTCCATGATCCTCTTCTCTCCTAGACTTCCTCCCTCGTTCCTAGCAGCGTCCCTGTGTTTTAGGTCTGAGAATGCGTTCCCCAAGGCCTGGGCACGCTTTTTAATGAAATATGGCCGAAATTTGCACTTAAGCCCCTCTACTTTGTAATTCTCGGCCAGAATTATTTGCTGATCTTGCGCAGGCTGTATCTCCCTCATACGGACTCGTCTGCGGGCCTAACATATATCGTTGGAAAGCTACGAATGTATACCTTCCAATGCCGCAGGCCTTGCTCCAAAATTCTTTTCAGATTTTTCTGAGCATCGAAAATAGTGCAGGCTGGTCCTGTGTGACTTTTCCAACTTTGCTTCGTTTTTGCGTCTCCTTTTCTCCTCTTCATCTAGCTCCATTCCAATCATATCCAAGCCTCTCATAAGCTCAATTGCACCTATTTTACCTGAGATACACAACACTAAAAAACCCGTGCAATTATCATAGCAGATATGAGAGAAAACATGCACAAATAGGCTAGAAACACAACTTTTCACTCTTAGGCTTATAAATCGTCAAATTCACATATTTGTGCAAATATAACATATAAATCATGTGAAATAAGAATAATACAAGTACTAAGAAAGTATAATAATAACTCCTAAAAGAGAGTTATCAAGTGGCTAGATGGATTTTCCTCTAGATCAGTTGCTTACTGCAGTATGGTCAGTGTCTCCACGTTGAATAGTATGAATCTAGAGTGAATTAAGATGCTGAAGAAAAGCTCTCTTTGGTTTGTTCTAAACCCTCCAGAGATAGCCCACCCCAGACGCACTAGATTCTCCTACCTAAACATGAGACAATTCAAGAACACTGCAAATCTTGTGATTCAAACATAAGTTGCTGGCACTAATATGGAATTAGATCATTCTGAGTTTGCCAATGTTTTGGGGCTGTCCAAAGAGATTTGAAACTAGTAATCACCCTCCTAAGATTGAAGCCCTGAAACTAGCCAAGGAAGAATTCTTGCTGCCTAATACTCCTACCACAACCAAGCACTTAACACACTCTGTGCTAACTATTGAAGCTAAAGTGTTTTTCACAATCCTTATGAGATGCGTGGTACCAAGGGAGAACTCAAAGGAGTTGATCACTGAAAGGTGTTGTACTTAATGTACTTGGTAATGCATGGGTATGAGGTTGATCTTCCAAAAATTATGATGGAACACATGCTATATTGCCAAACCAGTCAGAGAAAGCATCCTTTTCCATATGCTAATCTGCTCACCTCATTCTTCAAACCCCTTGAAATTCCAACTGACAGGGAAGAAACTATCAGAACTATTTTTGGTATGCTTGATGAGAAAGCTTTTGAGAAGATTGGTGTAGTAAAAACCAGTGCTAAGATTTGGAAGCTGTACTTAGATTTGACTGAAGAAGAACTGAGCTCCAAGAATTTTCTTAAACCCAAAGCCTTGACCCTAACTCAAGCCAAACTTCTCCGCCTCAAGATATCTCCTTGGTTCTTCAGAAACTGGATGGACTTGAGAAGGACATAGATGCACTAAAGGAGAATTAAGATGAATTTGGTACTGAGTTTAAGCTAGTGAAGTACATGGTTGAGAACATCTTCAAGAGTATGACTGTGTTTGATGTGCTTGAAGAAGTTTTTCAAGCTACAGAAGGAACCAAGAAGGATGGTTCAACCAAAGAAGTCCTCAGTGACCATTCAACTCAGGGTGAGACTGCTGGAGAGGAGGATAAGGGTAAGCAAGTGTATGAGGAACAGGGTGATGAAGACCAAGAACAAGATTAAGCTGACAGTCCAGATTCAGGTATACTGCTTAAAGATCTCAAGAAGAAGTCAAAGAAGACAATCATTCCAGAAACAGTGACTGCAGCTAATTTGTTCGAGGAAGAAGGTGAAGCTGGTGACAAAGTGGTTCAGAAAGAAGAACAAAATTATGAGACTGATGAAGAAGGTAGTGAGGAAGAAGATGCAGAGCGGCAAGGAGATGGAGATCCAACCCCTTAACTCTTTCCTATTCTTTCTATATTTTTCAAGGCCTTGAAATACTTTTCAAAGTCTTGAAAATTCTATCTTTTCAAACAATTTTCTTAAGGTGATTTTCAAAACTTTGATCCAACATCTTCTCATTCTTTTTTGATGAAAGTCAAAAAGGGGGAGAAATTTAGGTTATTTTATGTTTTAGAGACCGGGTTTTTAGTCTGTAGGACTATCTGAAACTTTGCTGTTATTTGCTATTTTTCAGTTAATTAAGAAGTTGGATCTTTTGGACATTATGTGTGTTATGATTTATTCTGCTATGATATAATGAGTACTTTTGCAGAAACATAGTTTCAAAATAGATTGTGGTTTTGTCTTTCATCAAGGCGGAGATTGTAAGTTCAGCTTGGTCTCACAGGCTTGAAATAGCTAGTCTATTTCAAGGCCTTGAAACAGCTTTCAAAGCTTTGAAACTGACAGTACTTTATGTGCATGAACTTAGGGGGAGTTTCTGATCTTGATTCAACTCCTATAAGCCCTGTGCTTGTTTAGTATTTATATGATGAAAGACAACGTATTTTGACACTCTAAACTGTATCTAATCCATCTGTTTGAACAAGTTTTGCAGGGATATTGTGTTTCCTAGTTTATAGGAATCTATTTCCTAACTTATGTTTTGCAGGAAACGAAACTGCTTGATGATTTGATTATGTGATCAATCTGCTTTGTTTGAAATCTTTCCAACATATTTCTAACACGATCAAATCAGTATATTTGAAGATACCGATAAACTATCCTTTGGAGAGAAGCTGTTAGAAAAATCAACAAATGCAGCAACAAAGTAGGAAAGTTGGTTATGACGAGATCCGGAAGATATGCAATTTAAACCAGCTGTATAAAATGGAGTTTGAATAAAGAATTTCGAAGACACAACAGAGCACAACATACAAAGACATTCAAACAACATTCAGGATTGACAAGCAACAAAGAAGCAGATCAAACATCATCCAATCCATCAGAAGTACTTTGCACATTTAATGAAGAACTTGTACTCAGTGTTTCTTCTTTATGAGCTTTTCATTTGTATATAATTTGAATACTTCTTCTCATTTCATTATCGTGGATTGTTCAATGTGAACAACAGAGAATTCTTAGTTAATCAGTTAGCTAGAGCAGGTACTAGATAGGTTAGTGAGAACCACAATCTGTAACAGAGTAAGGTATCTCTCTGCTCTTGAGATCTAGGGCATAGCTTTTCATTAATAATAATTGAGTTGAAAATCCTACAGGGAGAAGATCCCTAAGGTAGAGAAGTAGGTCCAACTGGATTGAACTCCATATATCTTGTGTCTCTTGCTTTTACTTTTCAGTTCTATACTTAGCTGATTTGCAGCAAACAAAACATGTTTCATTTCTAGGGTTTGAAACTCATTTCAAGGCCTTGAAATAAACATATCTTTTCTACTGCAACTGTTTTTATTCCAAGGACTTGAGACTCATTTCTAGGCCTTGAAATACTCTTCACTCGTTACAAATCTTTTTGAAACCACTCTTCTTGCAAGTTTAGCAAAAGTTGGCATACTCTATTCAACCCCCTTCCCCCCTCTAGAGTATTAATCCTGTATTAGTGCCTACTGTACACCCCTTCATTTCTTATAACTAGATCCCAATTTTCCTGGAAAAACAAAGCTTGGAAACCGTCTGTACATGGAGCTTTCTTTGGACTCATTTGGCTGAGTGCGACTTCAATTTCAATTCTAGTGAACTACTTATCAAGATCTGTTGTCTAGTTTTCTAAAATGCTCAGCTGAACAAAGGGAGCATCTCGTTCATAACTTGATTAGTCGGATGGCTAGTAGTAAATAGAGACTTGAAATGGCTCTCAGGGATCACGACCATATCCCCCTGAAGTACAACAGATGCCATTGGGGTCTTCAAGACCACTCATATAGTTTATAGCTTTTTGAATTGAAGCTCTCTGATGGAAAAACTTGCATTCCATTCACCTTCCTTGAGCCATAAAACTCTTGATCGTTGGAGCCACATAAATTCTTCATTTGCGAAAAGAGCATTACACTTTTTTTTCACAAACTGATTTCCTCAAACACTTCATCAATGTTATCTCTATCTTGCAGGGTTTGAATATGCTCTGTGAGAAACTGAATGTTTCTTTTCACATTAGCAATTACTATGCGATCACAGACCTTTAGGCGTTTTCCGGTTGCTTCCAACTTGCAGCTCATTTCCAAAACCTGCATATCGGACTAATTAGAATGGATAAAAGGCATACAGTCCTCATGGTGAAACCACATATCTTTAAAGTGAAAATGCGTTATCTTTTTCTTCATCGGACTCCAGCAGAGCTCAATAGGGATGATCGTGTTTTTGAGGTGAGTAACCTTTTCACCTCCAAAGATATCAAACAAAAATTCATTGGCTACCACTCAATCAAACGCTCACGTATGTTTAGCGCGGTCTTTGGATTTCTCATCCAAGAATATTTGTTACATCTTTACCCTAAGTAAAAGATTTTGTTTGTAGAAAACGTTGTTCAAAATCGTCCATTACTTGTTGATAAGGGGGGAGGCCCCATGACTTTTCATCAACCAACACAAAGGCCTTGAATTCTACTTAAAACACCAATTAATATTGTTTGGATTACGAAGCTTTCCCAACAATTGCAAATAACTTTTTTCTTTCAGTACTATCTGGGTCCCCATAAAATCCACTCAACTGCCAGTGTACATGCAGGTTATGATCAGTAACCATACAGTTAACGAAATATTTTGAACATTTAGTTACTCTGATATCCATGATGTCATGCCATAGAAGCGCTAAACCTACACTATGCCCAACACAGTCAACGCAAAGACGGGCGTTAAAGCCTAAGCGACGTTTCATCCGCTCTGAAGGGGTGTACAGTAGGTAGAAATGCAGGATCAATATTCTAGAAGGTTAAATAGAGTATGCAGACGTATGCTAACCTTTGCAAGAGTAATGGTTTAAAAATATTTGTAAAGAGATTGAAGGCCTAGAAATGAGTTTCAATCCCTTGGAATAAAATAGTTAGAGTAAATGAAGGAATAAGTCTGTTTCAAGGCCTTGAAATGAGATTCAAACCCTTGAAACTAAACTTTTTTGAATGCTGCAAAAGTTCTAAGTTTGTAACAGAAAAGTAAATGCAATAGACACAAGATATATAGAGTTCACTCCACTTGGAGCTACGTCTCTACCTCAGGAATCTTCCCCCTATCGGATTTTCAACTCAATTCATATTAATCAACAGCTAAGCCCAAGATTTCAAGCACAGAGAGATACCTTACTCTGTTACAGCTTGTGGTTCTCACTAACCTATCTAGTACCTGCTCTAGCTATCTGATTAACTAAGAATTCTCTATTTTTCACCTTGAACAATCCTTAAGAATTTAAGAAAGAGTAGTATGTAAAAGATATACAAATAAAGTTCAGAACAGAACAACGCAAGAAATGAAACTGTCGTGAGAGTGCAGTGTTCTTCTGAGAGTTGGATTGAGATTTTGATCTGCATCTTTGTTGCTTGAAAATCCTTGAAAGTGTTTGAGAGTGTCTCTAGCTTTTTTCCCGCTGAGTTGTGTATCAAATTCTTCAAACTGAGCTCCATATATACAGCTCATTTGATCTGAAAATCTTCAAGATCTTCATCAACAACCTTTCATATTTTGTAGGCAACAACTTTGACTTCTCTAACAGTCTTCTTCCAACGGATAGTGGCTCAGTATCTTCAGGGATACTGATCTGATCTTGTCCATAAACATGTTGAAAAGCTGTTAGGATCAATAAATTGATTGCAGAATCAAATCAACCCCGAAAATTCATTTCTCTACAAAAATCATGTTAGGAAATAAATCCTGCAGAATAGGAAATAAACTTTCCTTGAAAAACTGAGTCAAACAGATGGATTAGATGTTGTAAAACATATCAAAAAGCATTGTCTTTCATCATCAAGTAATAAACATATCAAAAAGCATTCTCTTACATTAGAGAGAGAGTATTGAGACAGAGAGAGGCTACGAGAGAGACTATAAGTAGACGGAGTGGGTGGGGATAAAAAGGTCATTTGTACATATCCCTTGAACCCGTGCGAAGGTCTTGGGGGAAGATAGACATTAAAAAATGAGAGAGCACATGCACAGACAGGAGGCCCGGCTCTACAGCTAGGCAGTTAAATTGCTTGCTTAGGGCCCCATGATTTGGGAGGGCACCAGAATTTCGAAACTAAAGGGGTATTTTTATAATATATTTTTAATTTTAATAAACTTAATGGTTGTAAATATGTTAATGTTGATTTTTATAGGGATAAAAAATCTATTTTCATTCATTTTGCCGTACGAGTTTGGCAATCCCACAAATTGTGAGAGAATGTTGAATTATTGATAGTTATCTTCCTCATACTTTTATCCTAAAATCTCTCCACCACTAATACTCTTTTCAAGAAATTTATATCCTTCATAATTTCGTCACGATGTGTGATGGTTTTCTAATTAAATAATTATCGGAGAGCTCATAAAATCACATTTTCCATCAATCGTCAAGGCGGAATTCCTGACAATAAATTGCCCTCTATTCTATCAAATTTCATTGATCCTTAAGTTTTCTCAAGATTTCTATTCCGCTATGTGAACTTGAGGATTTGTATTACTGGGTAATCTGTCCTCTCCTCAACCATGATTTTCATTAGATGACCAAATTGAAGTCTCTTCATGATTTCGAGGAACAATATTACTTTACAGGATGTAACAACTTTCGGGGTGGAATTCAATTTCGCAAATTGAGTTTAACATTCCTTCACCGAATCTGATAGGAATTATTTTGTTGTAATTATTTTACACAATATTGTCATTGTTCTCTGGTTAGACTAGATTGTTTACTTCAGTTATAAGCAATGCTTTGAAGAGTTTTTTAATATTATACTAAGAGGTACGAATTGAGCTCGTCATATTTGATGTTCGCTTAGGGCACCTAAAAACCAAGAGCCGACCCTGGCAGACAGTGATACACACGAGTATGAGTGTTTCCGCTCCGATACACCCTCGATTCGCAACACTACAGGATACAACGGATGAAAAATTATAGAGCCAATTGGTCCGGTTCTTGTATGACAGTTCAATAGATCGAATAGTAGACAATACTAAGAGATAAGAGAAAGCTTGTAATGTAAGTATATCAACGGAATCTAAATACTTTAGAAGGGGGGTTGAATAGAGTATGCCAACTTTTGCTAAAAAATAGTCTTTTTAAAGAGAGTATGCAGTTGGTATCTCCAAGCTTTGAAAATGATTTGAGAAACTACATATATAATTTCTGAACACCGAGGCTTCAAACCTTTGAGATTTGGAGAACTCCAAAGCTTTGGAACTTCCTTTTAAGACTGTACTGAAAAGATAAAATAATTAAGCAGCAAGAACACAAGGATTTTACATAGTTCAGTCACAATCGGAACTAGTCTCTGCCTGAGGGATCTTATCCCTCAAGGATTCTAACACAACTTCTTATTAATCACCAAGGTTTAGCCCTAGATCTAAAGCCTAAGTGAGCTACCTTTCACTTATACAACTTGTGGATCCCAATCTATCTAGTTCCAGCTACAATCTGTTGAAACAATAAGAACATCTTTGCTGTTCACTTGAAAAACTAAACTTCTAAGTTTGTGAGGTTGTAAGAACACAAAATGATAATACAAGTTTAGTACAAGCGTGAAGAACACAGAATATAAATAAGCAATAAAGTTTGGAAGTGTTCTTCAATCTATGATGAATGATCTTGCTTCTGCAGTGTTAATGGCCTGATGAATTTGAAGACTTGAATGACCTGATCTCTCTAGTTTGTAGCACTCTTCAATTCACACGTTGATCAGTCTTTTCTCCTTGTGTCGCTCTTTGAAATTCGAAGTACAGATCACTTAAATAACAGCCTGCAACAACCTGAGAGATTTTAGGAACTGAATGCCTAAACATCCTCTCACCTTATATGCTTCTTTCAACAGCCTATCTAATTTGTTTATGGACGTTGGAACCCCCAACAACCCTGCATATACTCAACAAACAAGATAAAACAATATCCAGAAGAACTAGCATCAATATCTAATCAGCATTATGCTAACAGCTCATGAATAAACTAAGCTAAGTTTTGTCTGGTAACAAAAATAGTTTATATATCCAATTAAATGGATAGACCAAATAATCATTGTAGAACAAGTAATAATAGATTATTATAAGTCCATAACACATTGAAAAACCAAATGAATTGACCTGCATACACATATCAGGTTAGATAAACTTAGCAGCAAACAGCATTCAGAAATTCTCAAAGCTTTGAAGCTTTGACTGCTAGTTAATCACAGAGAGCTTGGATTCCCAATCCAACTCAGAACTGTACCATGTGTTGTAACAATCATAACATGATTCCATACCATTTTTAGAACATTATATAGAATGATAGAATCATTCCAAAACCAACTTATAGACCTGCACAATATAAAATAATTAAGAACATATAAGGCATTCAATAGTGTCTCAAAGATTTGAAGCTTTGACACTTGTGTTTCCGGCTTTCATCACCAAGGAATTAAAGCTCCTTCTCTTTGTAAATATCCACATATTGACACAAAAGAGCTTTTGATCTATTAATCTGCCCCTTGATGAAAGACAATACACTATCATTGAAGTCGAGATCACTTGAATATCTTCCTGTAACTCAAACACAAGTGATTCCCAATATACCACAAATAAAACAAACTTAAACAGTATATCCTGCTAAAACAATTAACAAAATAACTAGTCTTAAATAGAAAAAAGGACTAAAGCAATCATTTAACATCCTACAAAAAAAATCCATAATTATTACAAAGACTTAACAAAAACTAAAACACATAATCTTCTCCCCCTTTTTGAATTTCATCAAAAGAGTAGAAGAAATATAGGATCTTCTTCGGAGTGTTTTGTTAAGAGAAAGCAAAATATTTAAAATACTTCAGGACTTAGAATAAAGAGAAGACAGAAAGATTAAGAAAGATAGGTTTCAAGGCTTTGAAGATTCAGCTTCAGTATCCTTCTTTGAAGATTTCTTTCCAGGCTTAGCTTTTCCCTTTCCCTTGTCCTGAGGTTCTTCCTGTATTTCCTCAACTGTTTCTCCCTCTGAATCTCCTTCATCTTTAGCTGGTTCTTTTCTTTTCTCACCTTGTTCAACAACTTCCTCACCTTGTGCTTCCTCAGTTTCAGCTTCCATTTTTTCCATCACTTCATCAATAACCCTATCCACATCAGTAGCTTCTTTTTCAGTGGTCTCTGCAACTGTTTCCTCACCACAAGCATCATCCTCAGATTAATCAAAAAGATCCTTAGAAGCAAGAACAATAGGAACAGGTTTCTTCTTCTTCTTTTTCTTCTTCTTCTTATTATTATTATTCTTCTTCTCCTTCTTCTTCTTCTGCTTCTTGAGAGCTTCTCCAAGTACTTCATCTGAATCAATGCAAGTGTCTATGCTTTCTGAAAAAGGTATTTTCTCATGGTTCAATCCTTTGATGATGATATCAAGCTTATTGTTCACCAAACCTTTGAACTTAGTGAAATCAGTAGACAGATCAAATAAGTCTTGTCTTAAGTCCTCCACTCCATCTTCCTGAACTTCAACCCTTTCTAATATTTTGAGAGAAATCCAAATTACCATACACTCAGGGGGTTGTAGCAGCTCTAGGTTTGATAAACTCCTTCACCTTTAACTCCTTAGCACTCAGTTCAGAATAGAATTTCCAATTTCCTTTAACAGTTTGAACTATCCCAATCTTTTGAAGAGATGCTTCATCCACTAACCCAAAACCAGTTGTAATCTTCTCTTCATCCAAAGAGACTCCGAAGTGTTTAAAAACCAAAGGTAACATATTGGCATAACGCAGAGAATGGTTCCTAGTCCTAGTGCCACAATACACCATATGCTCCATCACAACAGTAGGGAGATGAACTTCAAACCCTTGACATATCAGATACATCAGAATTAACGCCCTATCTGTCACCAATTCTTTGGAATACTCCTTGGGAACTACACATATCATAATGATAGAAAACATAATTTTAGACTCACGGGTAAAAAAATAATGTGTTAACATTTTAGGTTCAGTAGGGGTTCCCTCCAAGAAAAACAAGGCTTTGGCTTTGTCCAAAATTTCCTTCCTATCAGGATATGCACTAACACTATACTTTCTAGGGGCTCCCAAGACTTTGAATAAAACCCTGTGATCGAACTTAATATCAATACCATCAACTTTTAATATATGAATGTAATTGTCACTATCATCCAACTCTAGAACCAATTTCAGATACAAAAGTCTAGTTAGCTTAGGGTAAGCCTCAGATGGTGGATTTAACAAACTCTCAATAGATGATTCTCTCAATTTCTTAATGTAGTCTAAGTCCAATAAATCCAATAACTCGGTACTACTTAGACTATAGAAAGATATCTTGGATGATGCATACCCATCCATCCACACAGTCTTAACATCTGAATTGACAAACCAAGAATTAGGCAAAATGTTCTTACCAAAATTTGTATCCTTCTTGGTCTTTACTGGACTGTGTTTCACCCATTTCTTCTCAGGAGTTCTTTCATCCTTCCTATCATTAGCTTTCGTTTCCTTTGAAGATGGAGCACTATTATTCTCACTTTTTCCTTCAGCCTCTTCCTTCTTCTTCTTGCTTGATTTTTCTCCCTGATCCTTACTCCCCTGTTCCTTGATCTTCACCACTTCTTCTATTGCAGATTCAGATTCTGACCCAACCACTGCTTCTTCTTGAACTTCCTTTCCCTTCTTCACCTTCTTTAAGGGTGGTGAAATCTCATGGACACTAGTTTTCTCTTCTGAATCTGATCCATGAATGGTGACTTCCTGTTAGCCTTCCTCTTTGTCCTCTTGTTGGAAGTCTGTACTTGTTGCTTGATCCTCTCAGACTTGCGCTCCATTGGTTAGGGTTTGAGAGGGTTTGAGAGAGAGAAGAGAGAGATAGGTACGAAGAAGAAAGATGATAATGAAGAGAATAAACCCTTAAGTTGCCTTAAGTAGGTACAAGAGTCTGATTTAAAAATGGGATTTGCATGCAAAAGAGAATGCATTAGATTTTATGAGATATTCTTGGGATATTTTGTCAAAATCTCTGAACACTTGATAAGGTCTGTAATTATCTAAAAAGATATTACAAAATATTCCACGATCCAATTTTTTAATAAAACATATATCCCCTTAATCAAAGCAGTGTACATTAGTTCAAAGCTTTGAGTAGTTTCATACCAACACAGAAACCTTCAAAGCGTTGAGCCATACTTTCAAGGCTAAGAAAGTATGATCTCAAGAATTCGAGATTTACACATATAATATACACAGAGATTAATACTCCCCTAAACCAATGCATCCTTGTTTAACATACCCAATTCAAGCCTTAGGGTTGAAAACCTTTCATCTGGCAATGGTTTAGTGAAAATATCAGCTATTTGCATAGTAGTAGAAATAAAAGATAGAAAAATGTCACCTTGTAAGCATTATATCTAAGAAAATGATATCTCACATCTATGTGCATTGTCCTTGAATGCTGAACTGGATTATTTGATATAGAAATGACACTTGTATTGTCACAGTTGATAGACACATTTATGAATTCATATCCAAGGTCTCTTAGCTGTTGAGCAATCCATAAAACCTGAGAACAACAGGCTCCGGCTGCAATATATCCAGCTTCTGCAGTTGATGGAGCTACTGAAGTTTGCTTCTAAGAATTCCATCTAATCAGTGATGAACCAAGAAATTGGCAGCATCTGAAGTACTATTTATGTCTACTTTGTATCCTGCAAAGTCTACATCTGAATAACCACTCAACATAAAGTTAGATCTTCTTGGATACCAAAGCCCCAAGTCTTTGGTTCCATTCAAGTATCTGAAAATCCTCTATACAGCAATCAACTGACTTTCTTTAGGATCTGTTTGAAATCTAGACACATGCATACACTAAACATAATATATGGTCTACTTGCAGTTAGATACAGAAGTGCCAATCATACCTCTATAATTCTTTTGATTCACACTCTTACCACTTGTATCATTGTCTAAAGATAATGATGAGCTCATTGGGGGGGTTTTAACAACCTTGGACTGTAACATGTTATATTTATTCAACAATTCCTTGGTGTATTTCTCTTGATGCACAAAAAATCATTTCTTCATTTGATGCACATGAAGTCCAAGAAAGAAATTTAGTTCTCCCATTAAGCTCATCTCAAATTCCCTGCACCTTAGACTTCAAAACTCTTTTGAAAGAGCATCATTAGTAGCACCAAATAGAATATCATCAACATATATCTCCACTACTAACAAATCATTTTCATGATTCTTGATCAAAAGAGTTTTGTCAACAAATCCTCTCTTGAAATCATTTTGAAGTAAAAACTTAAAGAGTCTGTCATACCAAGCCCTTGGAGCTTGCTTAAGTCCATACAATGCTTTGTCTAATATGTAAACATGATCAGGAAAGGTGTCATTTTCAAAACCTGGTGGTTGAGAAACATATACTTATTCTTGTAAATATCCATTTAGAAAAGCAAATTTGACATCCATTTGAAAAAGCCTTATATTATTATGTGATGGAAATGCAAGAAGTATTCTGATAGCTTCTATCCTTGCAACAGGGGAAAATGTTTCCTCATAATCAATTCCTTCTTCTTGATTATATCCCTTTGTGAAAGGGGAGTATGCATGTAGAAATGCAGCGCAAATACTCTAGAAGGGGGGTTGAATAGAGTATGCCATTTTTTTCCAAAACTTGTAGAAGAAAAGAGTTTCTATGAAGAGTAATGAATTTCAAGGCCTTGAAAACAGTTCAAGCCTTTGAAATGAAATACAGTTTGAAATATAACAAACAATTCTTTTTCAAGGCGTTGAAAACAGTTTCAAACCCTTGAAAACAAACTAGTTTGAATCCTGCAAAAAGCTATGTATGCAAATGAAACTGTAAAAGCAACAGACACAGGATTAATAGAGTTCACTCCACTCGGACCTACGTCTCTACCTCAGGGATCTTCTCCCCGCATGATTTTCAACACAGTTCTTATTAATCAAAAGCTAAGACCTAGATCTCAAGCATAGAGATATGCCTTACTCTGTTACAGCTTGTGGTTCTATCTAACCTATCTGGTACCTGCTCTAGATGACTGATTAACTACAATTTTTCTATTGCTCACTTTGAACAATCCTTGAGAATGAGAGAAAGAAGTAGTATAAGAATGATATACAAATTGAGTACGAGTTAGAAGAATACTGAAGTGTAGAACTGCACTGAAGAATGCAGTGATCTTCTGTGAGATGGATTGTGGGAATGATGTGCTTCTTTGATGCTTGACAATCCTGGAATGTGTCTCTCTCTTTTTTCCCGTTGAGTGTTGTGTGTTGTTGCTCCATAATGAGCTATTATTTATACAGCTCAAAGCTCTGCAAATCTTCCCCGATTTTCAAAAACAAACTTCCTGTTTTGTAGGCAACAAATTTGACTCTTTTAACAGCCTTCTCCAACGGATAGTTGATCATAATATTCTGAGATATTATTTTTATCTTGTCTTTAAACAGATTGGAAAGCTGTTAGTAGTGTCTGATTGATCACAGAATCACATTCTCTCCAAGTTTCCTTTCCTGCAAAATCCAGATTAGGAAACCAATCCTGCAAACTAGGAAATAAAATTTCCCTACAAAACTGAGTCAAACAGATGGATTAAATGGTGATAAACATAACAAATAAGTTTTATTTCATCATCAAATAATAACAAATCAAGCATAGGGGTGAGAGAGATAAAATCAGATCAAAAGAGTTCAAAGAAACTCCCCTTGAGAATATGCATAAAGGTCAGACTGTTTCAAGGCTTTGAATCCTGTTTCAAGGCCTTTAAATAGATTTGCGATTTCAAGCCTGTGAAACCTAATTCAAGGCTTTAAAAACTGGTTCATGGCCTTGAAATAGCTCTGAAACCTATGAACTTACAATCTCCCCTTGATGAAAGACAAAACCTCAATCTGTTTGAATCTTAGTTTCTGCAAAAAAAATACTGATTAGCACACAGTTGAAATAGTAGTAACACATTGGTTCCAAAAAGATCCAACTTATTCAATGATAAACAGAAAAACACATAAGTCCAAATAAATCCTACTGACCAAAAAGATAAGTCACCAAATCATAAAAAGAAAAACACAAGATTTCTCCCCCTTTTTGACTTTCATCAAAAATAATGAGAAGATGTTGGATCAGAGTCCTTGGAAAATTTTGAAAATAAACTTAAAAGATAAGTGGGAAAGAGTTTATGGGGTTGGGTCTTCATCTATATCATGATCTCCTTCTTCTTCCTCACTGTCTTCATCATTGTCCTGGTCTTTTTGTTAAACCACATCAATTTCCTCAATGATAAAACTAATTTTCTCTATAACATTGTTGAAAAATAAGGTGAGTCCTTCCAAAGCTTTTCTTCCATGCTTTAGTTTCTTTTTCACATAAACCCTCTTCTGTTGTGCAAAGGAAATTTTGAGATGATCCTTCCATCCAGTTTTTGATGCGGTCTCAGCTTCTAGAAGATCTTTCTCATGTCTTCCCTTTTTGGATACAAAATATACTCCATAGGAACCTGAAGTAGTATCTGAATCCGATTCTAGAATGAGGATTACTTTTCCTTTTCCCTTGATCCCTGTGTCTGCCTTTCTCTTGTCATTCGTAGGGCTTCTAATATGGACTCCCTTCTTCTTCTCTTGTGTAGTTCCAGTGGTCTTCTTCTTTCCTGTCACTGGAAACTGATCTTTCTTCATTATCATCTTAGGAGGTAGCGACTCCAATTCTTCATCAGTAGAATCCTTTGATTATGAGTCTTCACTGATTGTCTGAACTTCATCCTCAACTGTCTTTCTCTTATTCTCTGTACTGGGCTTTGAACCTCCGGCCATCTTGATTCTGTCAGAGGCTCTTCTAGTGCTCATTAGGGTTTGGGAGAAGAGTAGAGAGAGAGATAGGTTTGATACGAAGTGAAGGAGAAGAGAAGAAGATAAATATTGAAAGAGTTTGATTTAAAAAGGGAAACTGCAATATCTCTCTGAACTCAATAGATTTGTGATGATCAGAGAAGATTCAAATATTTAAAGCCGTTTAAAATAATAATTTAATACTATATTTGGCTGAAAAAGAATCTTGAAAAAGTTAGGAGCAATATTGAGAAAATATTTAAAAAGATAGCACCCAATACTGAATGATCCAAGATTTATTCACTAACCAGTTATCAGACTTATTTTCAAGGCTTTTAAAATAGTTTCAAGGTCTTGAAACGTTGCTATATTGAAACAAGTAAAATCAAAGCTTTGAAAGGATTTTCAAGGCTTTGAAAATCAGTTCTAATCTTTGAAGCACATAATAACTTACCTTCCTTACCTGATGCTCCGCCTAAACCAATGCATCTTTATTTAGCATGCCTAATTCCAGCCTTAGAGCTTAAAATCTTTCATCTAGCAATGGTTTAGTGAAGATATCTTCAAGTTGAATGTTAGTAGAAACAAATTCAAGAACAATATCACCTTTCTCAGCATGAGCTCTGATGAAATGGTGTCTGTCATCAATATGCTTGGTTCTTGAATGCAAAACTGGATTCATTGTAATTGATATTGCACTAGTGTTGTCACATGTGATAGGTATACTTCTGAAATCAAATCCAAGATCTCTCAACTTTTGAGGAATCCATAACACTTGTGAATAACATGCTGCAGCAGATATATATTCAGCTTCAGCTTTGGATAAAGAAACTGAGTTTTGTTTCTTGGAGTGCCAACTGATTAAGGAGGATCCAATAGCTTCAGCTTTTGATAAAGAAACTGAGTTTTGTTTCTTGGAGTGCCAACTGATCAAGGAGGATCCAATGAATTGGCAAGTTCCTGAAGTGCTTTTCCTATCAACTTTGTAACCTGCAAAATCAGCATCTGAAAATCCATGCAAACAGAAGTTAGAATGTCTTGGATACCAAAGCCCTAAAGTCTTTGGTACCATTGAGATATCTGAATATTCTCTTCACATCACTCAAGTGTGATTCCTTTGGATCAGGTTAAAATCTTGCACACATACATACACTGAACATGATATCTTGTCTACTAGCAGTAAGGTATAGTAATGATCCAATCATACCTCTATACTCTTTCACATTGACACTCTTACCAGATTCATCCTTATCTAAGGACAGTGTAGAACTCATAGGAGTCTTGATTTCTTTGGATTGAGACATACTTTACTTTTTCAAAAAGTCCCTAGTGTACTTGCTTTGATGTAGAAAGATGCCCTTCTTCAACTGATGTATTTGAAGTCCACGGAAGAAGTTCAATTCTCCCATCATGCTCATTTCAAATTCCTTGCTCAAAAGACTTCATAACTCTTTGAATAATAGATCATTAGTAGCTCCAAATAAAATATCAACAACATAAACCTGAACTACAAGTATATCTTTCTCATGAATCTTTATGAAAAGGGTCTTGTCTACCAATCCTCTTTTGAAATAATTTTCAAGCAAAAAAATTGACAATCTTTTATACCAAGCTCTTGGAGCTTGTTTCAAACCATAAAGAGCTTTGTCAAGTTTGTAAACATGATCTGGAAACTTATCACTTTCAAAATTAGGAGGTTGTGCAATATAAACTTCCTCTTGCAAGTAACCATTCAGAAAATTCACACTTCACATCCATTTGAAATAGTTTCATGTTCTTGTAATATGCAAAAGCAAGTAAAATTCTACTTGCTTCTAACCTGGCAACTGGAGCAAAAGTTACCTCATGATCAATACCTTCTTCTTGGTTGTAACCTTGAGCAACTAACATTGCTTTGTTTCTGATCACTTTGCCATTCTCATCTAGTTTGTTTCTGAACACCCATATGGTACCAATGACAGACTGATTTTTTGGTGGGGGAACTAGGTTCCACGCCTTATTTCTTTCAAACTCATTGAGTTCACTTTGCATAGCTATAATCAAGTCTGCTTCTTGTAATGCTTCCTTCACAGTTCTGGGTTCTACAAGAGAGATAAAAGCATGAAAAGCACAAAGATTCTTCAACTGTGATCTTGTTTGTGTACCAGTGGTAGGATCAGAGATGATGTTGCCAGCTGGATGAGATGAAATATATTTGAATCTTTTTCTTGGAGATTAGGGTTCAGGCCCTCCATATTGCTTCTTTGGTCTTGAAGTAGTAGCCTGATCACTCATATCTTTCTGATCATCTTTTTCAAGGCTTTGATCTCTATTTTCAAGGCCTTGAGACCTATTTTCAAGGTCTTGAAAATTGCTTCTGTCTCCTTCTGAACCTTTCATGAAACCAAGTGAGTTCTCAGCTTCTTCTTCTGATTTATGCTTGTTCAGACTCAAGTCTGTAAAACTTTCACTCAAAGAACCATAAAAGCTTTCATCAAAGGTAACATGAATACTTTCTTCAAACAGCTTGGTTCTTTTATTATAAACTCGATAAGCTTTGCTAGTCAGAGAGTAAACAAAAAATATTCCTTCATCACTTTTGCATCAAACTTACCCAAGTTGTCGTTACCATTGTTGTGGACAAAACATGTGCAACCAAAGGGTTTGAAGTATGAGATATTTGGTTTCCTCCCTTTGAAAAGTTCATAGGGGGTCTTCTTCAAGATAGGTCTGATCAAGCCCCTCTTCAAAATGTAACTTGCTGTATTTACAGCTTCTGCCCAATAATGTTTTGGCAGCTTGTTTTCTAGGCGCATTGTTCTTGACATATCTTCATAGAGTCCTGTTCTTTATTTCAACAACTCCATTCTGTTGAGGATTTATAGGAGCAGAGAAATTGTGAGAGATGCCATGCTTAACACTAAAAAAAATCAAATTCTAATTGATCAAATTCTCTACCACGATCACTTCTGATTGAAGCAATAGGTAGGTTTTTCAAGGTTTGAAGTTCTCTGCAAATCTTTGAAAATTCAGAGAGGGCTTCAGATTTTTCTTTAAGAAACATAACCCAAGTAAATCTAGAAAAGTCATCTACAATAACTAGCATATACCTCTAACCTTTAGGAGTTGGTGTCCTCATAGGACCACAGAGATCCTTATGAAGTAATTCAATAGGTCTAGTAGTACTTACAAATTTCTTTGGCTTGAATGAGCTTATGGTCTTCTTACCCTGAGCACAGTGCATACTTCATTATCTTTGAACTTGATAGATGGTAATCCTCTTACCAGATCTTTGAAGATCAACTTGTTCAAGGTATGCAAGCTAATGTGACCAAGTTTTCTGTGCCAAAGCTTTGAATCCTCTTTCAAGGCCTTGAGACACTTCAAGCTTTTACATGCAACTTTGTTAGTCTGAAAAGTATAAACATTGTTTGATCTAGAGGCTGTGAGAATGAAATTGCCTGATTTCTCATTTTGCACCACACTTCTATTTATCAAAGATAACCTTATTGCCATTGTCACAAAGCTGAGATACACTAAGCAAGTTAAATTTCAAGCTAGAAACTAGATATACATCAGAAATTGAGTTTTCAGAATCTGTACCAACTTTACCAATTCCAAGAATGTTGCATTTGCCTTTTTCACCAAGTGTAATTGAACCTTCAGATTGCTCTTTCAATTCTGAGAATAGAGATCTCTTTCCACTAATGTGTCAGGAGCAACTACTGTCCATAAACCACTTATGTTCTTTGACATTGGTGACAACTTGCAAACACCAATCACTGCCTTACCCAATAGTTAGACCAAGTGTGGAATTTGGAATCATACTCAGGATCAACCATGTTGGGTGGTCTTACCCCTTTAGGAACCGAAATATGTCTGACTTGTCATTTGAGTTGAAATGGGAAGGTGTTTCTCATTATGTGAGGATCTCTTCTTCTGAAAGGACAAGTCATCTTAACATGACCAATTTTGTTGCAAAAATTAAACTTAGGAGAGTTTTTGTTTATAGCTTTCACAAATCTAGTATTGTTCTTTCCTGGGAAATTTGGACTGTATCCAATACCAGTTTCGTGAACAGACTTTGAACTTTCTCCAGGAATCAAGTTCAACTTTTGTTCTGAGCCTGCAACCTTGACTTTGAATAATTCAGATTCTTGAAGTTTCTCAGTAAGAGTAGTATTTTTTTATCTAATTCATCAACTTGATGTCTCAGATTAACAAGGCTATCACTCAGTAAAGAGTTCTCAGTGACTACTTCCTTGAATTGTGTTTTCAAGGCTTTGAAGCTGGTGTTCAAGGCCTTGAAATCACTGTCAGTTTTCTTCTGAGAGATTTCAAGATTCAGATTCAGACAAACAAGTTGTAAATTCTCTTTTGCTAGCTCATGAATTTTTTGATACAAAACTCTAAGCTCCTTCAGATAATCTTCTTCATTTAAAAGCATTGTTCTAAAATAATCTGACACAGCTTCTTTTGGTTTTGAAATCAAACAGTTTACCCTTACCTCAATGTTCTTTTCAGAACTTTCATCATGCTTGGCCATGAAGCATAGGTTGGCATGTTCTTCTTCTGATTGAGAATCACTTGATGTATCTGAATCACTCCATGAAGCTATCATAGCTTTCTTTCTCCTGTCATGGTCTTTCTTCTGAAAGTTCTTGCTTTTCTTGTGTGGAAAATATCTTATCAAGTGTCCTGCATCACCACACTCAAATCAGTTCATGACTTTTGATTTACTATGTGAAGAAGACTTACCTTTGTAGTCCTTGTTGTTGGATGATCTATGTCTTTCTCTGTTGAAGTCTTTGTTTCCAAAGTTTTTCTTCATCTTGAGGATTTTTGTCAAGGCTTTGGAAATTAAAGCAAATGGATCTTCATCATTTTCCTTAGTTTCAAGGATTTGAATTTTTCCATTCTCTTTGGCCTTGAGTGCAAAGTTCTTGACACCTTCTGGTAGTTCTCCATCAGCTTTTTCATGGATATTTCATGTGTCAGAAGCTTACCTTGTAGGTCATCAAGTTGTAGTGATGAAAGATCTTGAGGTTCCTCAATTGCAGTAGTCTTTGGTTCCCATTTTTCCTTTGGTAGACTTCTCAGAATCTTCCTCACCTATTCTTCATTGGAAATATATTTTCTAAGTGAATCAAGGTTATTGACTATGTCTGTGAACCTTTTGAACATTTCTCTTATCGACTCATATGCATTCATCTTGAGTAGCTCATATTGTCAGAGATAGATGTTGATCCTGGTTTGCTTCACTTGACTGGTTCATTCAAATGTCACCACAATCTTATCCCAGATCTCTTAGGCAGTCTTACAACCTGAAATCCTATTGAATTCATCTGTACTCAAAGCACAATACAAGATGTTAATAGCTTTGTAATTCTTAGAGAATTTTTCTAATTCAGATGAGGAAAGAGAATCTTCAGATTTGGGAGTTTTAATCCCATCTTTCTCTGTGTAGAAAGTATGAGGTCCATTCTGAATAATGGTCCATAGCTCTATGTCTTGATCAATGATGAACATTTTCATTAGAGCTTTCCAGTGAGCAAAATTATCTCCACAAAATAGAGGAGGTCTGTTAGCAGCTCTTCCCTCTGAGAAACCACCATCACCTGCAGTACTCATGATCACCAGATGGTTAAATCTATACAGTGATATAAGATCAGATACAAATTTAAAGGGGAGTATGTAGGTAGAAATGTAGCACATATACTCTAGAAGGGGGGGGGGTGAATAGAGTATGCCGATTTTTTCCAAAACTTGTAGAAGAGAAGAGTTTCTATGAATAGTAATGAAGTTCAAGGCCTTGAAAACAGTTTCAAGCCTTTGAAATTAAATACAGTTTGAAATCAAACAAACAAGTCTTTTTCAAGGCCTTGAAAAGAGTTTCAAACCCTTGAAAACAAACTAGCTTAAATCCTGCAAAAAGCTAAGTATGCAAATGAAACTGTAAAAGAAAGAGACACAGGATTTATAGAGTCGAGTCCACTTGGAACTACGTCTCTACTTCAGGGATCTTCTCCCTGCAGGATTTTCAACACAATTCTTATAAATCAAAAGCTAAGCCCTAGACCTCAAGCACAGAGATATGCCTTGTGAAACCTGATTCAAGGCTTTGAAAACTGGTTTAAGGCCTTGAAATAGCAAAACATGTGAACTTACACTGTGTAACCGGACCAATTGAAAGTTTGTTTCTGAACACCCATATAGTTCCAATCACTGTTCCTTTCAAACTCATTCCGATCATTCTGCATTCCAATTATCCAATATGCATCTTCTAGTGATTCTTTTGCATTTTTGGGCTCAATAAGTGATACAAAAGCACGGAAAGCACACAGATTTCTCAGTTGACCTCTTGTCTGAGTTCCAGTGGTTGGATCTGATATGATGTTTCTCTGCAGGATGATCTGATAAGTATTTGAAATTCTTTCTAGGTGTCCAAGTGTATGATCCTTCAAGGCTTTGATTTCTTGACACAGTAGAAGGAGCATCATATGTCCTGTCAGTCTCAGTCTCAAGTATTTGAGATTTTTGCTCAGCAGGGGGTTCAAGGCCTTGAGATTTTTCTGAATGTTTCTACAGCTTAGTTTTGCTTCTGTTAACTTTCTCATAGTCATCATCAGCCTCATGCTTTTTCAAGTTGAGATCTGCAAAACTTTCACTCAGAGAATCATCAGTGCTTTCATCAAAACCACATGAATACTCTCATCCGCAATCTTAGTTCTCTTATTGTAAACTCTATAAGCCTTGCTCGTTTGAGAATAACCAGGAAAAACACATTCATCACTTCTAGTATCAAATTTACCAAGATTATCTTTGCCATTGTTATGCACAAAACAAGTAAAGCCAAAAGGCTTGAAATAAGAAACACTAGGCTTTCTGCATTTGAACAATTCATAAGGATTTATCTTCAAGATAGGTCTGATCAAACATCTATTAAGCACATAATTGGCAGTATTAACAGCTTCTGCCCACATATACTTTGGCGAATTATTTTCAAGGAGCATGGTTCTAGACAAGTCTTCAAGAGTTATATCTTTCCTCTCAACTACTCCATTCTGCTGAGGAGTTCTAGGTGCAAAAAATTTGTGTGAGATTTCATGATTTGCACAGAATAAATCAAAATCAAGTTGATCAAATTATCTACAATGATCACTCCTAATAGATGCAACAGGTGAATTTTTTCAAATTTTGAAGTTTTTAGAAAGCTTTGAAAATTCAGATAATGCTTCAGACTTATCTCTAATAAACATAACCCATGTAAATCTGGAATAATCATCAACCACCACAAGCATATATATCTTACCTTTGGGTGTTTGAACCCTCATAGGACCACACAAGTCCATATGCGTCAGTTCTAAAGGTCTAGAAGTACTTACAAAGTTCTTCGGCTTGAATGAACTCTTGGTCTATTTACCTTGGGTACATGCCTTGCAAATCTCATCATCTTTGAATTTCAGGACTGGTAAGCCTCATACCAAACCTTTTGAGATGAGTTTTTTCATAGTGTGCGTGCTTATGACCAAGCTTTTTATGCCAAAGCTTTGAGTCATCCTTCAAAGCTTTGAGGCATTTCAGATTTTCACATGCAACTTTGTCAGTACATAGAGCATAAACATTATGTGACCTGGGAGCAGTGAGTATGCAATTGCGTGATTATTCATCTTGCACCACACATTTCTCCTTGTTAAAAACTACCTTATTTCCTTTATCACAAAGCTGAGAAATACTCAATAAAGTATACTTAGGACCATCAACTAGATAAACATCTGAAATTGACCATGCAGAGTTATTACCAATACTACCTATACCAATGTTGTTTCACCTTGCTTTGTCACCAAGTGTGCTTGTTCCTTCTGATTGCTCTTTAAGCTCAGTGAGTAAAGATTTCTTTCCACTCATGTGTCTGGAACATCCACTATCCAAAATATATTTCTGATCTTTCAAAGCTTGGTGACATCCATATCTTCAATTGGCTTCTATGTAGATTGATCTTCTTGATGTCCAGCCATCAAACAGAGATTGGCTTTCTCTTCATCAGAATCTGAGTCTGAAGAGTCTGAATCACTCCATGAGGCTACCACTGCCTTCTTTCTTCTATTGTCATTTTCCTTCTTAGGAAATTTCATGCTTTTCTTCTTTTGAGGGCAATCTCTTACCAGATGATCTGCATCTCCACATTCATAGCAATTCATAACTTTAGTTTATATGAATGTGAAGAATATTTACCTTTCTGATCCTTGCTGGTTGAGGATCTGAATATTTCTTTGTCGTAGTCCATGTTTTCAAAGTTTCTCTTCTTTTTCAGAATTCTGGCCAAGTCTTTGGAAATTAAGGCTAAGTCTTCATCATCATCATCATCATCCTCTTGTTCAAGGCTTTGAGATTTTTCATTTTCCTTTACCTTGAGTGCCTGGTTCTTGATGTTGTCACTCAAGTCACCATCTACCTCCTTCATGGAGATCCCATGAGTGAGAAATTCTCCTTGCAGATCATCAAGTTCCAAGATGCTTAAGTCATGAGCTTCCTCAATTGCAGGATTCTTATGTTCCCATATAGCCTTTTGGCAAACTTCTAACTATCTTCCTGACCTTTTCATCATTTGAGAAAGTTTCCCAAGGATTCCAAGTTGTTCACAATATCTGTGAACTTTTTGAACATATCCTTGATGGATTCATCAGAACTCATCTTAAACATTTCATACTGTCTCAAAAGGATATTGATCTTTGTTTGCTTGAATTGGCTAGTTCCTTCATAAGTAACTGTTAGCTTATCCCATATTTCTTTTGAACTCTTGCAGTTGGATATCTTGTTAAACAAATCTGCACTAAGAGCACAATATAGTAAGTTCAAAGCTTTGTAACTTTTTGATACCTTTTCCAGTTCAGTAATGAGAGATCTTCTTCTGATTTGACAGTTCAGACTCCATCAGAAATAAGATAGAACAAGTTTGGGTCATTCAAAACAATAGACCATAGCTCCATGTCTTGATCTATAATGAACATTTTCAACAGTGCCTTTCAATGCACAAAGTTATGACCACAGAACAGTGGAGGTCTATTAGTTGCTCTTCCCTGTGAGAATCCTCCATCACCTAAATTAATCATTGTCACAAGATTTTTAGATCTTTAAACAGTGACCCAATACCAATTGAAAGTTTGTAATGTAAGTATATCATCAGGATCAAAATACTCTAGAAGGGGGGGTTGAATAGAGTATGCCAACTTTTGCCAAAAATTGTCTTTTAAAACATAAAGAGAGTATGTAGTTGATATCTCAAAGCTTTGAAAAAGATTTGAGAAACTAGAGATATAACTGCAGAACACATAGGCTTCAAAGCTTTGAGATTTGGAAAACTCCAAAGCTTTGGAACTTCCTGTTTAGATTGTACTGAATAGATAAAACAAGTAAGCAGTAAAAACACAAGGATTTTACAGACTTCAGTCACAATTGGACCTAGTCTCTGCCTGAGGGATATTATCCCTCCAGGGCTCTAACACAAATTCTTATTAATAACCCAGATTAAGCCCAGATCTCAAGCCTAAGTGAGCTACCTTTCACCTATATAGTTGTGGTTCCCAACCTATCTAGTTCCAGCTACAATCTGTTGAAAAAATAAGAACCTCTTTGTTGTTCACTTGAACAACTAAATTTCTAAGTTTGTGAGGTTTTAAGAACACAAAATGATAATACAAGTTTAGTACAAGTGTGAAGAACACATAATAGAAATAAAAAATAAATCTTGGAAGTGTTCTTCAATCTCTGATGAATGATCTTGCTTCTGCAGTGTTAATGGCCTGATAATTTTGAAGACTTGAATGATATGATCTCTCCTTTTTTAGCACTCTTCAATTCACACGTTGATCAGTATTTTCCCCTTGTGTCTCTCTTTAAAATTCAAAGTACCGATCACTTAATTAACAACCTGCAACAACCTGAGAGATTTTAGGAACTGAATGTTTAAAAGTCCTCTCCCCTGATATGCTTCTTTCAACATCTATGCTTGGGTAGCTATTTTATTTGTTTATGGACGTTGGAATGCCCAAAAACCCTGCATATAATCAACAAACAAGATCAAACAATATCCAGACAAACTAGCATCAAGATCTGATCAGCATTATGCTAACAGTTCATGAATAAACTAGGCTAAGTTTTGTTTGATAACAAAAACAGATTATACATCCAATTAAATGGATAGACCAAATAATAATTATAGAAAAAGTAATAATAGATTAGTATAAGTCCATTGCACATTGCAAAACCAGATGAATTGACCTGCATACACAGATCAGGTTAGATAAACTTAGCAGCAAACAGCATTCAGAAATTCTCAAAGCTTTGAAGCTTTGACTGCTATTTAATCACAAAGAGCTTGGATTCCCAATCCAACTCAGACCTGTACCATGTGTTGTACCAATCAAAACATGATTCCATACCATTTGTAGAACATTATAAAGAATGATAGAATCATTCCAAAACCATCTTATAGACCTGCAAAATATTAAACAGTTAAGAACATATAAGGCAATCAACAGTGTCTCAAATATTTCAAGCTTTTACACTTGTGTTTCTGGCTTTCATCACCAAGGAACCAAAGCTCCTTCTCTTTGTACATATCCACATATTGACACAAAAGAGCTTATGATCTATCAATAAGATATATTATAATTACAAGAATTGCGTAATGATAAATTAGATGTACTTGTATTACTGAAATGTAGAACTAATCTAACAGTTAGATGAAAACTGAAAGACATGGCACAAGATATTTATTACTGTGAGAAAACCTTCATTGTGTTATCCGCCTTAGAAGGGGAGTTAGGAGAAAACCCCACCTATTAGCACCAACCAGTGGTAGACTACTACACTACCGGAAATGTCAGAAACAAGATTTATCACGAGCTATCACAACAAATCAGCTACTAACACTATATATGTATCTCCCTAGTTCCCGTAATACCTTGTGTAGCACTCCACGCATTGGAAATCCAAGTCTCACTTGTATCCAGTCAGCTGTAGCACACTAACTCCTCGAGCTAGTGACCTAAATACATGATGCACCTCGTACGGGTGTGTACATATGATCATTCGTCCGTTAGTATGTCAAGTGAAAAACTCTATCTCCAATCGTGAGTGAACAAATCTATAAGAAATATATAATCTGCACCTTTAGGATGGAGACTCTAGACAACGCGATTGGATCCTAGACCTAACAAATACATAGGGACAAACACTATGGTTAACTCTACATGTCCCAAATAGGGGAAACAAGCTCAGTTTGATTGTATCAATATTAAATAGTTCAGGATAACAGATGTAAAGCAATTTTAGTGTTCATATTTTGTGAGGCATCTATAAATAAGAGATCGTTTAAGACACAAAACCGATGCATAACCAAACTGACGTGATTTCTTAACGCGTATGCGCAAGTGCACGGTCAAGTAATATAGGAGTGGTATTTCAACCCCGAGTTATTGATCCCACGAGGACTGACTCGAGACTATTTAATTAAGCGATTATTTTACAGCAGGGTAACAAGAGGAAAAGATTGTGATTAAATACGTTGTCGCCCCCAAACAAGCGACTGAAAAGTGAAATAACAACTAATTAATATTTTTGTATTTTTATTTTATTAATCCCCCACACCTTTTTGCGTGTCCCAAGCAAAATCAATCTTCACACTACGTTTTAATCCACCGAATTGCATACAATCTCCACTAGCCATGTGACACAAACAACACACACACCCAATGCAAAAATACATGACTATACAATGCAACTCGATTTTAGAACAATGTAAGAATTAAGCAACGCAATTTTTTTTAAGAGACGGGCAATCTCGCTATCATTAACCAAAAGCATCAAGCTCTCACTAGTCTCTTTAGAAATTTCACAAATAATAGCACGAAATTGAAGTAGAATGATCCTACGCACAAGTTCACTAAGGGGTCCTCAAACATCCACCTATGCAATCCAAGATCCGGGCACGTACTTTAGTTCAGAGGGTCTAGGCATCATAAGTACTAATGTAGTCTTTCGTCGCCAAGTCATTTGAGGTTTTCACACCCTCTTAGCCGTTATTGCATAGAATGCAAATTGTCCCAGTGATGGGAGACACAACTCCGTGTAATACAGATTGACTTTATTTCCTTAGACGCTCTAATTTTTTTGAATCCAAATTCCCCAAATGAATGGAGGCACATTCGGTTGTTCACTGTATCTAATCCAAGAGAAGATTTTGATTCATCGATTTTTTTCATTCTCTTCTTTTTATTTTCAACCGTGCATTTAAAGCAACTAAGTCTGGGCTTTTTTCGGTTAGCTCTTGAAAGCGCCGGAAGGGATGGTGGTGTACACTCCCAAAATTCACTTAGGCTAGAGCAATGTATCACATGGAACCGACTCTACACGAAGTTCCACCCCAGATTTACAAGAGGCCTCAAGTTTCCACTCGAAAACAAACTATTCAACTCCTTACGATTAAATCCTCCTAGCACAATAAAGGAACTAAAGGTATGCCCTCGTCTACTTTCCACTTTTCCCTGAATACCCGGGACTTATTTTCGTGAAACTAGTGCGCATGATACTAAAAATTAAAGACATCCCTACTACGGTGCTTCCTATTCTCAGAGACGTTTTCACTGAACTCTCTTCGGTTTCAAGCTTCATCAATTGCACAACTCAAAAACAAAAATTACTTTTTTCCTAAATTTACTGGTTTTCTAATTTTTTATTTTATCATATTTTCCTAGACTCTATATGCTTTTGGTCAACTCGATTAACCACATATTTTGGGTAGGGGACTCAATAATGTAAACGTGCAAATAATGCAAAATTTTAAACTAACACAGTACGACAACATATTGAAACACTCTACACTAACCACACGTACTACACAATACGACACAACTACATGTAAACTAACATGGATAGCAAAATATAAAGAAACCCCCCCCCCCCCCCCGCACACACACACACACACTTAAGAGTTTCGTTGTCTTCAACGAATTTAGAGATCAAGTAGGAGGTGTCCTCGCTTAAATGTGTTGGCGGTGGATCTACACAATCGCTCAAAACGTAGAACAGAGAGAGTTAGAGATACCTATGGTGCCCGGACCTACATGGGCACCGTTGCCGCGAAACTGCAACAAGAAGGGGTCTTGTGGACCGTTGACAGTTTCTGAAAATGTCTCACCTCGCGTCCGGATTCCGATGCGCCTACTCAACATTCTCTATCGCGCGCATCAAGAAGGGGAACTCGGATCGTCTTTTGTACCTGTGTCCCTGCATACTTATTGGAAGAATTAAAGCAACTCTCTCTCATCCCTCAAAATCAAATATGGAGAACTAAAAGTAAAAACAGAAACAAATTGCATCCCACTCTATGTTGGGTTGCCTCCCAAGCAGCGCTTGTAATTTAAGGTCGACAGCCCGACCCGATTACCTCAACCGAAAAGGATAGTGGAGCCAGCTTTATCCCTCCACTTCTTCTTCTTCCACCATCTCTTTTCCAAAACCTCACGTGCACCCCTGTGCTGTGCAAATGGTAGAGAGTTGTAGAAGCTGACTCTTTTCATCTTACAATTTATCTTCTTGATCAACTTCCACAAAGTACCACTGGGCTCACATGTACCCTTTTCCATAAATTCATCCCAGTAGTACCTCCTTGGTGCTATATGCTCTTCAAATGACCCATGAAATTCATCCACACCCCCACACTTGCTGACTTCCAACTCCTTGACTATGGCATATGGATGATCAATAGAATTTCCCATAGAACAAGAGATTGGAAGTTTCTCATCACGTTCTTCCCCATAAGAATCTCCATACAGTAATTGTTCCAGCTCGTCGGAGACTTGCGTGACATAGGATATGGAGAATTCATCACTAATTAGAGTTGAGGCTTTTACCTCAATATCACTGAGCACAAGTGTTTCACCAGCTTCATCGTCGGCACAGCACAGGCTTCCAATGCCGGTGTCTTCACCCCAGTCTGAATCAGAGTCTGAGTCCTCATAAATGGCAGAGTCCACCAATAGTTCTTGAACACTGCAGTCTTTGCTCGGGTCAGGTATATCTTCTTCCACTTGTGGTGGTGATGATGAAGGTTCAATATGAGGCTCACTGTCATGTGGCAAGGGCTCCTCATGTGGCTCATTATCTGAGTAACACGTTAATTATATCATAATCAAGCCAGATAATAAGCTATGACAATCTCTTGTCGGTCTCATGTCATTTTACATCTCGTTTAACTACAATCTACTATCGGTCTCATGTGTCTACCGGTCCGTTCTAGCAGGTCATCTACTGGCACGATAACGGGTCCTGTCGGTCCACCGTTTCACGGAACAGTTGAATAATCCTACAGAATCTACCCACACTAGACAATCCTACTCACTTCTCCTACCAGTCTCGGTGATTCTGGATTGATGCTCATATCTCATCCTAGCTAATTAAAGCCATTTTCGCGCACTTCACTAGCCAACTAACGGTTCCGGTTAATTACTCAATCCCCATTAATAATTAAGCATAGATTATGAACAATTGATTTAGAACTTAATCAACTTTAAGCATGATTCATCCTATGAGCAAACCCTAGTTAATTGATTATCAATTCCTATCTTAGTCGTGTCAATATACTAAGATCATTAACAAGATTCAAGAACTAACATTCATTCAATATAAGAAATCAATAAGCATGAAACAAAGATTAAAAATCCGGAAAAGTTCATCGTCTACATAAACTTAGGCTCTATAGAGAAGCCTAGCAATGGAGTTTAGCTAATAGTAATCAACCAAACAAAGCTAAGAAGTTTCTCCATACAAGATTTGAAAGAAGAAGAAGAAGAAGAAGAAGAAGAAGAAGAAGAAGAAGAAGAAGAAGAAGAAGAAGAAGAAGAAGAAGAAGAAGAAGAAGAAGAAGAAGAAGAAGAAGAAGAAGAAGAAGAAGAAGAAGAAGAAGAAGAAGAAGAAGAAGAAGAAGAAGAAGAAGAACTCAAACCCTAGATCATCAATGGAGGATTTGGCCTTCGTCTTTGTCTCTCTTGCTTCCTCCTCCTTCTCCTTGCGTCTTCTTTTCCCCAAAGATCGTGAATGATTATTCTCCCACGTCATTAGGTTATTTAGTACATACTTTCAATCATTTTTTGCCCAAAAAGTCTTCAAAATTGCATTAAACCCCAAGAATTTATGTCCTAGTAGTCAGACTGGTAGTACGACCAGCAGAAGGTGGTTTTTCGCTGAAAATTCTAAGTATAGACTGGTAGTACTACCAGTATGACTGGTCGTACGACCAGTCTTGGGAAATACTGGATTTTTTTTCTTTTTTCTTGCTCTTGGCTTCAACGAGTTCAACTCCAAACATGTTCTTGAGCCTCCTCTTCCTTCCAAAGTTCATTCCACCTCCAATGCACATTCCCGAGCCTCCGGTTCCTGAAACGCACAACACGAAACAAATACCGAAAGATCAAATGTGACAATAAAAGCTCGAAATTACACAAGAAATGCCCCGATTACACATTTATGCTCAAACGCCCAAGCATGCTACCTTTATCTTTATTTGTAGTGTAAAACTAAGATTATCAACCCGGAAAGAACGCAAAACGGTATAAAATATGCAAGAAATATAACTCTAATAGAGAGTTATCACAACCTAGAATTTAATTAAAGAACTTTGGTTTTCCGTAAAAAATAATAACTCGATTCTAGACACAAATAAATTGATAGAAGATTGTTATAGATCAATAGACGAAGATTGATCCAGAGACTCAATTAAAAAAACAAAAAATACCTAGATTGGTACTATAAAAGTATTCAACAACTTTTGATGAATAATCGAAGTCGAGGGAAGCTAAAGCGTCGCTACAAGGAGCAGAGATGTCAAACTGTCGGCCAGGGGAAGCTGAATCGTGGGCCTGGATGGCTCAACCTCTGAAGAGTTTTCTCTCACTCATAACAAAAATCGTTTTGTTATGACGAGCAGATAAATTATATTATTATTATTATTATTATTATTATTATTATTATTATTATTATTATTATTATTATTATTATTATTATTATTATTATTATTATTATTATTATTATTATTATTTCAATCTCTGGCATTTCTCAAAAATAAGTATTTCATTCTGAGAAACAACAACAACAACAACAACAACAACAACAACAACAACAACAACAACAACAACAACAACAACAACAACAACAACAATAATAATAATAATAATAATAATAATAATAATAATAATATATTATACTATTTTGCATGTACTCCTTGTTTTTATGCGCATGCTATTATAAGTAGTCGACAAATAAATTTTAAACGACGAGAAAATTCGTCGGCATAGGTTTAACGACGTTTTCGATAAAAAAAAGTTTAACGACGTGAAAATTCGATCGAAATGTTTGTCAGCAAAAGCTATGTCCACGAAATTGAATAATGGAGGTGCGGTCCGCAAACGTGTTAACGACGAGCCAATGTTGTCGTAAACGTTGTCGGCAACTTTTTTCTAACGACCAAGGAATATTTTTTTCGCCCGATCGCACTAACGATTAAGCTATTCCGACTTCATGTCACGAGCAAATTCGTCGTCTTTTCATTCTAACGAAGAATTGGGATCTAAAGACGAGCATGCTCGTCATAAAAACCGAATTTTTTGTAGTGAATTCAATACTAACTAACAAGATAACACAAATGCTATTCTTTCTCACTTTTGAAAAATTAAATTAGTAATTACTTATGAGTCTTCAAACTTTTCTAATTAAAAAATAGCCTCAAAACAATATACGAGATATTTGAGAACCCCCCTTAAGTCTCGTGTGTCTATTATGACATAAACCTCTTCACAAAATCTACTCTTTTAGATGTACGGTTTCACGTGATCAACCCTATTAGGTCACTCTTATAAGTTGCCTTAGGTAAATGTTACCCAAGTTGAGTAAAGCCTAATTCGTGTTAGTTGAACTATGCCATACACTTAGATCCACATATCAACCTCAGCCAAATTGATGAAGTTTTAATACAACCAACCTTAGATATAGGATCCATGAGCCTTGTTGTACACACAAATTTATGCAACTGGAAACAAATGCGAGAAATTCGGTAAAAAAATAATTTATTGATGATTAGATGATGTGGATTATAACCTGTGATAGTAAATTTCTAAACGTAAATTAAATATCCCGATTCTTCTCCCGAAATGTTGAATGAGGGCTTCGCAGCTTGATCTCAGATCAAAAGGATGAACGACCTTCGATTTTGACGAAGAACGCGATGAAGGTCTCAAAGAACACAAACGCCGAGAGAGGTCTCTAGAGGCTTGATCTCGGATCGGGCGCATGAATATATTCGGTGTTGATGAAGAACCGCATGGACGCGTTGAAGAACGCGAAGAACAGCTTGAAGATCTTTGAGTGTCTTGAAGAACGCGGATGGAGATCTTCACTGGCTTTAAGAACCCGATGATGATCTTCGAACAACTTGATGAAGAACCTTGAAGGGCTTGATGATGATCTTGATGATGGATGAACTCGTCAGGGCTTCCGCAGCTTGATCTTCAGAGCCCTTCGAAGTTCTTCATCAAGTTCTTCGAAGATCATCATCGAGTTCTTCAAGCCGTTGAAGATCTCCATCCGCGTCCTTCAAGACACCCGAAGATCTTTAAGCCGTTCTTCGTGTTCTTCAAGGTGTTCATCCGGTTCTTCATCAACATCGAAGGTATTCATCCACCCGATCCGAGATCAAGCCTCTAAAGCCCTCGCTCGGCATTTTTGTTCATCAAGACCTTCGTTGCGCTCTTCATCAAATTCGAAGGCCGCTCATCTGTTTGATACGAGATCAAGATGCGAATCCCTCATTCAACGTTTCAGGAGAAGATTAAGAGGATTTAATTTCGGGCTAGAAATTTACTATCAGAGATTGTAATCCACATCATGAAATCATCAATAAAATATTTATTTCACCGGATCTCTCGCATTTGTTTACAATTGCATAAATTTGTGTGTACAAATTTTGGCACACCCAGTGGCACTTTTCTGCCCCTCATCTCTTCTTCTCAAAATACACACAAGTGTTCATGATGTCTACTACGAAGGACTTCGAACTTCCATCACTGAAGGGTGGAGACGCCAAGTCTTCAACTTCATAAACAAACCCTGGAACTCAAATCACTCTTCGAGAAACTCGCAGTATGTCTAACGCCATGTAAACTGACGGGACAAGGAAGATGGTGCTCAAGAAAATATTGTTCACAATGACCTGAACATTGCCTTGGAAAATTCGCAGTCACATGCGCCTTCCTCTCAGGAGTCTTTTTCTGCCAACAAGTCTGGGGAGGAAAGTTGCGAAAGCAACTCTAAATCCGGCTCTAAAGTTAGTCAAGATAAATCAACACTTGATCATGATGATGATATCAGGATGCATGGTGACTACTAGTGCGGTTCCCATTGAAGAGCAAGTTGCAAACCTCACAAAGGGATTTGACGAGTTAAAGAAGATTGTGGAGGAAGGTGATGTGAAACTTACAAGGCTAATAAACAGGCTCGATAGTCGCGAAGAAGCAAGTCAAGTGTTCGAACACACTCCTAAGGCTCCAGAAGAAGTTAAGAGCAACAAATGGCGGACAAGGAGCGCGACCAAGTGTGCAATTGTCAGCAAATGGTTCCATTCCTCTCGACCAACTACAAGAGATTATCGTAAACACCATGATTATGAGGTCTGGAGTACCGTTGACGTCATCTAAGTCCTACATCAAGCCTTACACAGAGAGAATTGAGAAGTTAAGCATGTCAGACAGTTACTATCCTCCTAAGTTCCAACAATTCTGAGGCAAATGAAACCCTAGGAAACATGTTGCCCACTTCGTCCAGACATATAAAAACGCTGGAACCAATGGAGACATTCTCGTGAAGCAGTTTGTTAGGAATCTTAAAGATGATGTCTTCGAATGGTATGGTCAGTTGAAGCCGCGATCCATTGAAACCTGGGGTAAAACGGAGCAGGAATTTCTCAACCGTTTCTACAGCACACAACGAAATGTTAGCATGTTTGAGTTGACTAACACTCGCCAATGGAAAGATGAAAAGGCCATTGACTACATCAAGCACTGGAGGAACTTAATTTTAAACTGCAATGATCGTCTTTCTGAAGGTTCAGCAATCGAGATGTGCATCCAAGGCATGCATTGGGGGGGATAAGGTATATAATTCAAGGAATCAGGCTAAAATCATTCGAGGAACTTGCTACGCGTGGCCATGATATGGAGCTTAGCATTGCGTTAAGCGGAATCCAGGGACCACCTCCTTTTGAAACTTGGAAGGGAGCAAGCAAACAAGACTCCTATAAAGGGTCAAAGTTCAAAATTAAAGCTAGCAATCAAGAGTCTATGGTTGTCATGACTAAGTCGGTAAATCTCTCATGCAAAGCATAGAAGATCAATATAAACCAAGTCAATTCAAATGGAGAAAACCCACTATCAAGACCAACTCTAAAAGAATGGCAAGCAAAAGTGTATATTTTTGCCGACAATGAAGTTCCTTCAATGCTCGAACAACTGGTGGAAAAAAAAGATCCTTGAACCTTTGGAGTCAAAGCGACCTGAGGAAGCCGAAAATTTCAACGATCCAACGTATTTCAAGTACCATCGCCTCCTTGGTCATCCTACCACAAAGTGCTTCGTACTCAAGGATAAGATCATGCAACTTGTCAAGAAATGGAAGGTCTAGTTGGAAGAATAAATTGGATCTGCTACAACAAATGTGACATCCATCTCAATTGAACCCTTCGAATGTCGAGTACCAAAGAACTGTTGCAAAATGCTGCCAAGGGAATCACCTTTAAGCGCCAGAAGGAAGGAAAGCAGAAAAGTCATGGGCAATGAACCTCTTCTCAAAATGGGGTCGTTGCTTAAAGACGAAGGTAAACAAACGCAAGGACGACGGAAGGATGCCAGCTACTAAAAAGGAGAGGTGGGTCCAACATCAAAGTTATCCAACACTGTATAATGATCATCATACATGTTCATGCAATGACTCAAAGATGCGTGAGGTGGAGAAGGTATGGAAAATGAAGAAACCTCAGCCAACACAGCTCTCTCCAGACAAATTGGCTACCTCCTTAAAGCATGAACAAACTCAAGATGAAGGAGTCCTCCAAGGCATAAAGCTAAAGATGGCTTCTCCAAGTGAAGTTAAAGCGACCCAGCCACAGAAAAGAAAGAACTCAAGTGTGAAGACACTAATTCTTTCTTTAGTTCATTGGCCACAAAAGATTCACGACAATTCGAAGATGGGACGAGGTGATGTGAAGGGCATGGATTTCACTTCTCCAAAATCAACAAATTCATACAAGAACACTCCTAGATAAGAGCATAAACTTTCTCGATCTTTGCATGCGAAGATTGTCTACCGCTCCTTTAGCGCGAGCATAAACTGCTTCACGGCTCTAGCACAAGCATAAATGGCACCACTGCGCTTTCACTACGAGCATAAACTGGTTTACAGCTCCTAAGGCATGTTCATAAGACGCTTCACTACTCCTTGCACACAAGAGTATAAACTGTGCCCTAATTGAACTACGTTCGACTTGATCCTCAAAAGGGTAGGAAACTTAAGCCATTTCCTTGAGTGCAGTCGTAACCACCAAAACATAACTCATACCCCCCGCGAAGTCTGAGTTTGAGAAGGAACGAGTTTGTCATCCATGATAAGCGCTTAGCCTTTGCTGATGATTGAACTAGTTTTGAAAAGGGTGTCCCTAAGAAATTAGCAAGTTATTGGAAGTGTTGTCACACCTGAATTTTATCCTCCATTAGTAATGTTAAGGTTCCCAAGGCAATGAAGCAAGGAATCGAAAAGTCCCCATCAAAGGCAATACTTAGATAGAAGTGTGGGGTGCCTCTGAACTCGTGGATGCAACACTTCTTTCAGAGAAAGAGCATGCGATGTCTTTGAACTGTATGAGCGACATCTCGTTTAGGGAAAGGATGCGCAATGCCTCTTAATCGTAGAAGCAACAATTCTTTCAAGGAAAGAGCGTGCGATGTCTTTGAACTGTAAGACCGACATCTCTTTCAGGGAAAGGATGCGCAATGCCTCTGAATAAGTAAATTGCAAAACATCTTTTAGGTAAAGAGTGTGCAATGTCTCAGAACTATAAAAGTGACATTTCTTAAAGAAAACGGATGTGAATTGCCTCTAAATTGTGAAAGCAACACGTCTTTCGGGGAAAGAGTGTGCGATGTCTCTGAACTGTAAAAGAGACACCTCTTTCAGAGATAGGATGTGCAATACCTCTGAATAGCGAAAGTAACACGTCTTTCGGGGAAAGAGTGTACTATGTCTCTGAACCCTAAGAGAGACTTCTCTTTTAGGGAAAGGATGCGCAATGCCTCTGATTCGTGGAAGCAACACTTCTTTCTAGGAAAGAGTGTGCAATATCTTTGAATTGTAAGAGCGACATCTGTTTTAATGAAAGGATGCGCAATGCCTCTGAATAGTGAAGCTACACATCTTTCGAGGAAATAGTGTGTGATGTCTCTGAACAATAAAAGCTACACCTCTTTCAGAGAAAAGATGTGCGGTGCCTCTGAATCGTAAAACAACACTTTGTTAAAAGTGTACAGTGTCTGTGAATGCATGAAAGGCAACACTTAGTTAAAAGTGTGCGATGATGTCTCTGAAGTATTGAAAAGCAGGCTTGATATCTTATTGATCGCTTGGTGTCAGTATTAGCACTCAATGCACAGTGCTCACACCTACAACCTTTTCATTGAAGCCCAAGTGCTTGGGTGGAGCTAGAATCTGGCAGAGTAAGCAAAGAAAAAAATCAGAGACATTCCACAAAAGGTCCAAAGCTAGCAAAGATACTCAAACTATGCAGAGATATGACCCAATATATTTCTCTCAATGATTAAATCATTGTTTCAAAGAAAATTACCAAGCAAATATATTTTGGACTTTGCCCATAATGGGTGACCCTTTGGGAAATATCATGTAAAATAAAGTGTATCTCTGATTTCACTTGAAAAAAAAGATACTAAGTTCGCTTGAACAATAAAAATGGAACAAATCGATGAGTTCATTACATCTTTGGGACTGCAGCAGTGCATGCCCACATGACAGCCATGAAAGAAGGTTGAAAAGAAAAAGAAAATAAAACAAGGCCTCGCGGAGATCAGGCGGCTACATGCAGCCTTCTCTATTCTCAACTATAAACAGGACTAGGAAATAACCACGATAGCCGCGGAACAGCTGGGACGGGTTACAAAGATTGCAAACAAAAATTAGAGCGGTGAATCGGTGGGAGCAAGTCCAGATTTTCCCACTACGAAAGACATAATATCACGAAGATTATAGGTCATCTTCTACCTTTAATCATGAATTCGTAAGGGATCGGACTGATACTATGATTGAAGGAATTCAACTAATGCAAGAAAAGAAGCTATAAATAAATAAAGAAGGAAAATAATAGCAGCATCTAGGTGGTGACTTTTACCTAATACGCTAACTTTGCTTCACTGCTCCAGCAGACTCCGTCCTGATTTATGTACTCTCGTCTGAGAGAACTCAGCCTATATATGATTTTTAGCTTGGAGCTTTACTATCCAAGCAAGCCGCCTTCTTACATGAAGGCGAGTTTGGTAGAAACCATGAGATAAGCAGTAAGCAACAGCGAGGCAAAGCGGCACTCCATCAACATGGATAGCAATGTTGAGCATTAAGACAATGGTCGACTAGGTTTGTCGATCTAGTCCTAATGCTACAAGGGCCTCTGGACAGGAAAACCGCTACGGGCTCTGCAAATTTGTGTGCTTGAGAAGCATGGGCAAGGTCTCTTTTATAGATAAATGGAGCCGGTTGACTTACTGCTCAAGCAAAGATTAATTCTCGTTAAGTAATTAATTGAAGTAGGTTTCCACCTATGTCTACTAAAAAGCAACAAATCTACTGATTGAATTTGAAAATATGCCAAGAGAATGTCTATGGGAACAAGTCCTAACCTTAATAAGACTTTCAAGTGGATATTATTCACTACCACATAATGCAGATATGTGCTCCCTAACATGGTGTACTATGCAGTATGCATGATGGGTCTACAACGCTCTCATTTTTTTTTTCTACAATTCATTATGAATTCGAGTTTGAGGCTAAATTCAATTCGAACTAAACAAAAATGTTAATTCAAGCTATCGAAGTCGAAAAAAGTTCGAGACACGTTCACCAACAAGCTCGAGAACCGGTAAACAAGTCTCGAGGGGCATTCAAAATTTGTACATACAAATTTATGCAATTGGAAACAAATGCGAGAAATTCGGTGAAACAAATATTTTTATTGATAAATCGATGATTTGGATTATAATCTCTGATAGTAAATTTCTAACGGAAATTAAATCCCCCGATTCTTCTCCTAAAAATATCGAACGAGGGCTTTACAGCTTGATCTCGGATCAAACGGATGAGCGTCTTCAATTTCGCCAAAGAATGCGATGAAGGTCTTGAAGAAAACAAACGTCGAGCGAGGGATTTAGAGGCTCGATCTCGGATCTGGAGGATTAATATCTTCGATACTGATGAAGAACCGGACGAACGCCTTGAAGATCTTCGAGTGTCTTGAAGAACGTGGATGGAGAACTTCAAAGGGCTTGAAGAACTCGATGATGATCTTCGTAGAACTTGATGATGATCTTGATGATTGATGAACTCGTCGGGCCTTTAGCAGCTTAATTTTTAAAGCTCTATTCTTCTTGCAAGATGTAATTGTGTGTCATTTATGTCTAGGGATGGCCCCTTTATATAGGCATGGGCCGACTTGTTGCCCAAGGTAGAAAATAAATAAAATTTATTTATTTACTTATTTTATACATCAATTCGAAAAATGCAGCGATGTGAATGGCCGAACTTGCTAGTCTTGATAGCTGCATCAATTTGACAAGTGGCACTCCTTGATTGGCTTTAATTGTTGACTTGCAGCCCTGTCCTGTAGTAACGTGGCATCACCATAAGAAGTCCTTTCTTGTAAATAAGATTTTTTCTCATTAACAATTTAGTCCACTATTAGTTATTGCTTAAGTGTAGCATATCGGCAGCGAGAGCTATTTGATCCAACCTTTTAATTAGGTCATAATAGACACGTGACACTATTTGATTGGCTGTAAATTTTGCGTTTCTACACTTGTATTCGGTTATCCAGGTCTAATTCATACCAGAACAACACCAGCTAGATTATAAAGGGTTGCCAGTTTACGAACATGGTGAAAATGTTAGTTGCATTAGCTAAGCGTGCTACTTATTGCGCATGTCACTAGTTTAGTGTACTGAACTAGTAGGCTGGTTGCCAACTAAATCCAGAAAGACTTCTTGGATTACCTCGACGGGTGCTAACGATTGCAAAAGCTAAGCATGGCATGTTATGTCTTTCTTTCTTTATTTTGTCTGTATCGTTGAATATGTTAAGACGGATTCATGCCTATAAAATCGTCTAACACTTGTTGTGTGGGCAGTTCAGTTTCTTTTCCTTCACTAAATTTCACATTGGGATGTTCTGGTAGAAGATGGTTTCCACATGATAAAATTATGGTGTTCCTATCACAGCGTAATACAAGAAATTGAAGTCCTTATGTGTAAATTGTTATCTACCTTCCAGCATCATCATTAGTTGACAAGTCGATGCAGAAGCTGCAAGAAAGAATGCGAAGTACTAACGGTCAGGGTTCTCATATGCTGAAATCTGATGGTTAACTTGGTCTCGAAAATGTTGACTTGTCTGCTTCGTATTTTAAAGATCGGCCTATAATTTAAACAAATAAGCAGCTTTGTTAGGCGATGTCAAGGTCTCACCTTATAGACACACCACTTCACGCGGGTGGAAGTAAACTAGTATTAGAAAAATATTATTTATACTCAAACATGATCGAGCCATGTGCCGGCGACAAGAATACATATATGCACTGTTATGAAAGCAATCATTTCATTTTAACTGAATATAGGATAATATTACCTCAACAGAATCGGAAAAAAGAAAAGGAGTCTTTGCACATATTGAACCCTAGAGCAGAAAGACGTGCATGCATAATGAATTACTTATACAATTTCCTTTATAAGCAAGAAAATACGTAAACAAGCGACACCAACACCAATCTGACTATCACTCCTGAACCAAATGTTGTACCAATTACCATCACTCCAGATATCACAGGTTTGTCTGAGTAACTACCGAGAGATTTAGCCTTTATTTTTTTCCTTCTTTGATGTATCTATGACCCTGAAAATAATCCAACAACTTGTCTACATACCGCAGTTGTCTACCCCTGTCGACAAACAACCTTCTCATCTCCTTCACCTTCTCCCTGTAAACCTTCCCTTCTTCCTCCACAACTACCAGCTTAAGCGACTCAGCCACCGCGTCCCCCGTGAACCACCCAGTCCGCTCATCTCTTGGTATCGCGTACCCCAACTTCTTCTCTTCCAGAAGTCGTGCATTTAACCCTTGGTCCGCGAGTAATGGCAACAGAACGAGTGGTATCTCCTCTTGAATGGCCTCAACCACCGAACTCCACCCAGAGTGAGTCAAGAACCCTCCCACCGAGTCATGACTCAGTACCTTGAGTTGAGGCGCCCAACTCGTGCACACCAGTCCGCGTCCTCTGGTTCTCTCCTCGAACCCTTCGCGTAGCTCGATCACGTCCGTGTCGTTTAGCCCGCGTTGTTTCTTGAGTACCCAAAAGAATGGTAAGTTTGATAGCTCTAACCCTAGAGCAATCTGGTTGAGCTCCTCTTGAGTTAGTTTTGCTTCACTTCCGAATGCTATGTAGACCACAGACTTCTTTTCTTGCTTGTCAAGCCACCCTTTCATCGCATTCCATGTGTCTTCTTTCTCCTCGTCTTGGCAGTCGTCATATGTTGTCGTTGGGAGCTGACCAACCGGAATGACTGGTTTCTTGTGGAGCTCCTGGATAAGTTGTAACCATTCCGGCTCAAAGTCAGCGCAACTCCTTACAAGAATCACGTCAGAATCTGTTCATCCAAGACAACAAAAAAGGTTAGTTAATTGTAGTGATGTTCTATCGAGGGCTAGGCCAAGACAGTAGGGTCTAAAGCGAGTTGAAAATATGAGGCATTAAGTAAATTAAAAATATACACCTAAAAGTTTATTTGTTAATGAAAAGAAACTATACTTTAAGATTTTTAATACTCGAAGTGGAATGGGTTGGGTTGATTAAATCAGCATTTAATGATTTTATAATTGTTTGATTTGATATGTAAAAAAAATTTAAAAACTTCAGTTACCTCATTAACAAGATTTGAATTCGGTCAACTTTGTGGAAAAATAAAAATTACCGTCAAAGTAACATTAAATTTTGGAAAATTACACATTAATATATAAAATTATAAATTATCCTTATCAAAATTACAAAATATGGTCCCCCACCGGCCCGGGGCCTCAAGCGACCACTTCGACTACTTTACCGTAGGACCGGCCCTTGTTCTATCTCATCTGTATTGGAGTCCGGAATCAGAATAAAATATGTCGTATCACGCATAACCTAACATTAATTCCCTGGCTAAATTTAGCACCTGAATTAGTAAATTTTAAAACATATGACGTTTCGTTCTCTAATGTATAAATGTAATGCAATACTAAATATAATGGATTTGGTTGCATGAGCTAGATTAATACATAATGAGATTGTATATTAGTATTAAAATGAATGGTTGTGTACGAAACACTATTAGATAGTTATCTCATTCTCCCTATTTAGAGAACTAGATATATATTTTCTTTGGGTGTTAATTATTACACTAAAAATATAGCTTCTCATACTTCTATTTTGTTGTGTGATCATTTTAACCTTCATAAATATAATTTAACTGACTTTTACTAACAATTCACTGTTCATTGTCGATAAAAATTTTAATACCCAACTTAAGCAATCATATGAGATGAGTGAGCAGTGGTGAGTCGAGTGTTTACGAACAAATAACGGGTTTCAATGGGGGAGGGGTGTTGAAGGGAGAAACTTTTTAGTTCTCCATTAGAGCACCACGTGGTGCTCCACAACCAATTAAATTGTCATATTTAAACAATATGTGGCATATACTCATTGGTTGTAGAGCACCACATGGTGATCTTTTGGAGAACTAAAAAACTCCTCGATTGAGGAGGGGGAAGGGTTTTGTTAGGTTAAGTGCATGTTTGGTATCGCAGATTTTACTCCAATTGAATAAAAATCGGCCTCTTTTCAACAAGCTCGTTTTTTATGTCTTTAAATTTTAATTTGATAATCTGTAGACTAAAATAATCTGTGTGCGATTGTAGAATCTCTAAAATTGAGGATTATTCAGCTGAAAATTTCTAAAAAGTAATTTTGATTTTTTTTAGCATGAACACAGTTCAGTTTTAAATAGGTGTCTTCAGTTCTTGATTTTAAAACTCTTCAAATTTTATTGAATTGATCAAGTTAGTTATCTATTATTTCAGCTCACACCAAATAGCTTGTGATTATCAGTTAAGTTGTTTTCGTTTTAAATTATTTTCAGCTGATTATTTAAATTTTTAACTGGTAACAAATATGCCTTGATATATCATTATTATTTTCATGGATAAATTTGTCAAATAATACCCCTTGTAAGAAGTTTTTGAACTGGTGTGATCATCATCGTAAGTTTGGTAAAATAAGTGATGGCAAGTGATCTGATTTTATTCTAATAATCGAATAAAGAGAAAGAACATATTTATAGATGATCCGTTTCTTTTAGATGGAAGAACATATTTATAGCCCAAACCGAGGATAGTAGGAGAAGGATGATTGGTCAGATGACATTAATTAATGTACCCCACTCAATAAATAACGTGTTTGGGACCACTCAAAACGAAGTCCAAGGGCACATAAATCATGACTTAGCTACCATCTCACATTCATAAATGAGTTTTGTTGGCTAATTATTGAACATTGGATTCAATATTTAGAAAAGTGCATTATTACATTCATAAATAACGTGTTTGGGACCACTCTAATCATTTTTGATGGGATGAATGATTGCTGACTAATAGAAAGCTGTTAGAAATGCAGCTTTGTTTGCTTACATTGACTTTTCTAATGGACAACAGTAATACTAGTTAGTTTCTTCTCTTCCTTACCCATTATGACATTTGTCACTATTCACCGGGTCACTTTGATCTGGTGATTTGGATAGCAATATGGTATAATTTTTTAATAGTGTTGTAGAGTAAAAATTGTTCTGTAATACGGTGAAAAAAATTCAAAAAATAACATCGTTTTACGATCCAAATCACCTGGTCAAAGTGATCCAAATATGAGTCAAAAAGTCACAATGGGTAGGAAAAGATGGAACGGAAGTGGTAACAAATTTGATACAAATGTGTGCGTGATTCTCTTTTCTAACTACAGTTCCAAAGGAGGGGGGTATTTTCTAGTTCTTTAAAGGAGTACCCGCTCCATTTGTCTTGCCAAGTTTGACTTTTCATACATTTTTATAATAAAAATGTTGAGTGTTTATAGTAATAACCAGTTAATCACTACCGTAGCGTTTATTTCTTCAACTTTAAATCTCTACCACTCTTTGTCTTTTACATATTTAGAAGAAGTCGTCAATTTAAATTGAATTACAATAATGCCATTAGATATGAAATGGAAAGTCCATAAATTTATTTCATCTCTAATTATCTCATCCATTAATACGTCTTTAATACTTTCTTTACAAGTTGGAAAGAATTTTTTTATAAGAAAAGTACATTATTATTATTATTATTATTATTATTATTATTATTATTATTATTATTATTATTATTATTATTATTATTATTATTATTATTATTTGGGAAAGAAGGGGCACTATTATGTTGGAGAAATGTATAATTCCTTCCATCAAAAATGATTAGAGTTCTTAATTGAATAAATCAAGTCAAAAAATAAATCACAAATTAAAAAGATAGTAAATCGTATGACGTGATATTCTTATAACATGTCATTAACTAATTTTGACTGAATGAATATATAATAACCATATTCTAATATAGCAAATATTATATGTACTTTTGTGATGATTTGTATTTTAATTTTTAATTAAAAACCTATATTAATTCGGTTTCTATACGTAATTGTTTCACTTAAACTTTTTATTTTGTTAAATACTTCATATGATTTTTTGTATAGTGCCCTACATGCACGTATAATTTATTAGTAATAATAAAAAAGATGTTATGTTTTTTAAAGAATACACAATTTTGAGACATGGCAAGATGACAAACAAAACAAACATGTTGGGATGCATCTTTTTCCAGATTTTAATTCACTTTGAACTCTTTTGAATATTTTTTGAATTGCTACATATGAATTTTATGTGTGTATGTTTTTCAATTTTTATTATGGATTTTTATGTTGGATGGGTTTTGTATAATTTTTTTTTGTAGTTTTTAATCCACTTTGGACTTTTAATCTATTCTGAATTTTTCAGAACGATTAGGAATCTCAACTTTCGGATTATGTCTTTTCAGTGTAAAATTAAATTTTGAAAAAAGTTGAGTTTCACCAGTTTTTTTTAGACTTCTTTCGTCTTAAAGAACAAATGACTAATATACCCATACTTTTTTAAAAATAAAAATACTATTACAATTAATGTGATATACCATAATTTTAGTAAGTGCATGTTTGGCATCCCTGTTTTTAATCAATTTTGATTAAAAACAGGGTTTTTTTTTTAAACTCATTTGGTATGCATGTTTTTCTGTCTGTTTAAAAACAAAAACATACAGAAAAACAGCTGTTTAAAAAAACAGCAAATGTAGTGTTTTTTGGTGTTTTTTTCATACTATTAGTGTTTAAAGACATTTCAACTATGATTAGAAGCAACAAATATCAAATATATGTCGGTATAGTACGTAGAAATGATTTTCAAGCAAATTAACATTAAAATTTAGTAATGTTGCCAAACGTGTTTTTGATTTTAAACACTGTTTTTAAACGGATACCAAATCGTTTTTTGATTCTGTTTTTAAACGTGTTTTTTCGATACGTTTTTTTCCACTGTTTTTCTTGTTTTTAAACGGATACCAAACAAGCTCTAAGTATAAAAATGTTATAGTTGTGATTTTCACTAACAAACAAAATTGTTACAACACTAACTTTTTAACAACATTGAATTTTTTCACACAACACATACAGCTTTTTCATTGATTTCTTTCACAACAATTAAAAGTTGGACTCGAAAGTTGAAAAGGTCATACCAGACAAACATTTTCAAAACCAATTAAGTTAAACTTAACTAGTACTCATTTCACTCAAAACGGTGGAATTTTAATAAAATTTCAGGAGAAGTTTCTCTTTGAAAAAAATATTAACATATTATCTTGAATGACACAAGTAATTTTTTTATTGAAAACAAAAATATAAAAGAAAAAAAAAGTATGTATTGAAATTAATTTGACAATTCTTTTTTGACTTCATATTAAAGAATATATGGCAAATCGGTGTTAACTCAATGGTAGAGCATTTCAAGTCCCAGCAGAAGTCCAGGGTTAGACCTGGCTATATGATGTAATTCTAAAGAAAAAGTATGACAATATAAATGAGACGTATAGGTTATTTAACTCGGGTAAAAATGTCCAACATAACACATAAAACAATGAGTTGATCAAATTGAAAGTTTGAGATCTGTCAATGTTTGATATGCAAATTTAGGATAGAATTCGTAAGGCTTAACAGTGGAATGATACAGTTTGATACTGAAATTAACTTAAGTACGGGTCATAGTAGAATCACTAGTAAACTGGAAACAGATGCCTAAGGAGTTGAAGCGTTTTTTAAACTTGACAGTGAAATTAGTTCTTCCTATATCAAATATTATATATCTCCCTGTTATCCTCAGAAAATATATATCTCCTGTTATGTTCTTTCAATTACATAACTTTTTACTGGGCTATTTAGCTATTTTATAGCCACTACTAATATAACTCCGTTGAAAACAAAACAAAAATACAAACATACCAGTAGTAATAATGAAAACAGGTTTAGTATAGACCTTGTAAGGAGCCAAGAAAACGGTCCATGTCGGAAGCAGCTGATTCATTTCCAGTGAAGGAATCGATTATCCTCAAGACTTCATAGAGCCGATAAGCCACCGTGGTAGGGAAATTCACCCATTTGGGAGGAACCGTAAGATTCTCAGGAGTCTTCCCTTCACCAGATCTATCCCCTGGCCCAATGAAACCAACAAAGGCTCCAGTAAATATGCTAAAAAATGCACTGCCAATCTTCAAATCAGCCGCTATAGGTCCCAACCAATGCGCAGGGAAATCGTAAACCACCCAATCAGGAGATTCAGCTTTCAAGAAGTCGTACATGGAATCTCTCATTCCGTCGTAGGCTATCTTTAGGTACTGTACTTTGTCGTAGGGCACGTCCGAGGTTGCCTCAGCATCTTTGGGTAGGTTCTCGACGGCGGGTAGAGGGAGTTTTACGAGTTTGAGATTGGGGAGGACATCTGGAGGAAGTTTTGGGAGGCGGTCGATGTTTCTTGGGGCGGAAATGAAGGAGACCTTGTGGCCTTTTAGAGCAATGAGTTTGGCTAGTTCTAGGAATGGTGTTATGTGACCAAAAGCAAGCCATGGGAACATTGCTATGTGTAGCTGCTGTTCACCATTGTTATTGGCCATGGCAACCTTCCAGATCCAGATGGGGTTTGGGTGTGAGAGGGATGACTTCTTTGTTTGTTTAAATAATACTACTAAAGCAGAGAGGGATGACTTCTGTGTTTGTTTAAAGAAAAATTTTTGAAGGGACAGAAAAAACTTAGAAAGTTTGATAGAAATGGCTGAAACAATAAGATAGAGGCAGTTGGCAAGCTGCTCAATTTTTTCCTTTAATATCCTCACAACTTAGAATTTAAGTTTTAATTAAATGAATCTCATAGTTTCGCAACCACCATGCCCAACTCGTGTTTCTAAGATAAATATTTTTTAGGCTGAATGTTATACGTCAAGGAATACCTCACATGTGAATTTGTTGGTTTGTGTTCATTTGTATAGGTTTTATAAGTAAATTAAGATCTTAGAAATTACAATGGCATGGTTTTAAACATAACGTGAAAGTTGAAAGTTGTATATATACCCGTTGCAAAACTTTTTTTGAGAGAAGACTCTGGAAACTTTGATTTTGTTAGAATCGAAAGTGGGGAGGAATTTTGTTTATTCATCTCCTTTGTGAGGAGATAACAAATCGTTTATAGACGATACTAGCATCGGTCTGTGCGATGCACGAGTAGACTTAATAAGAATATAATATTTATGTTTTTAATTATTTTTAATAATAAATTTCAAACAAAATGATTGAAGTCATTGTCATTTTTATCATTAACAAAAGAATTCATTAGGTGGCTGGAATGAAATGCACATTTTTGCACTACAATATTATCTCTTTCAAGAAATTTGTTGTTACTATTCTTATGTTGGAGAAGTTTAGTTTAATTTTCATATATACATTCAGAAATATATGTATTACTTGTAATTGACTTGTTGGTTAAAGGAAAACCTATGTCACGTTAGAAAATATATGCTAACAAAACAAAGTGTATTTCGTGTATCATCAATTTGTATATGCGATTTTATGGAAATTAAGGGACTCATATTTAACGATGTAGAAATTTGTATCATTTCTTTTTATTCTGTTAAAGACCTTGTCATATATTCATTTTTTTATGTTATTGTATTTATGAGATTTTATTTATTATTTTGTTATGAATTGGTGAACCAAACCCTAGGGTTGGAATCGGCAAAGCAACGAGCAAGAAGGTAAGGGAATGAAATGGCAGCTCATCGGTTCAGCACTAGGTCGTGCGACCTACTGTAATAGGTCCAGCGACAGTACGCACGACCTAGTTGGGTACAGCAGTAGGTCGTGCGACCTGCTTTACTGGGTCGTGCGACCTAGTTGGGCTGGGTAGATTTTTTGGGATGTGTTTCTTTTCGGTTTTGGTAATTTTTGAACGTTGCTTCGGACATAATTCAGTAGTTTAGGCCTATATATGGGTGTAGGTCATGGCCATGGACAAGTGTGGGTTGTGGTTGATTGTAATCGGATTCTCATCAATAAATCGGGTTTGTTTCGCCGTGGACGTAGCTAATCTCAAAACTAGGGAACCACGTTAAATTGTTTTGTGATTTTCTTCGTTTTTTTCTTCGTCTCATCACTCTTCTTGTTCAGCATTCGTAATCTAACAAGTGGTATCAGAACCTAGGTTTTGGGTTAGGGTTTGGTGAGGATTGATGTCGAACATGGTGATGAAGATATGATCGTTTTGATGGGAAGAATGGGTTTAGCTTGTGGCAAATCAAGATGCGTGCTTTGATGAAGCAACAACATATGTGGTTACCTGTAATACCCCTTATAATTTACAAGGACAAAATAGTAATTTAAAAGTTAAATAGAGAATTTATTTGTGGGGAAAATAAGGTTGCTTAAATTATAGTATTTTATAACCAAGAAATTCGGGTACAGATTTTAGAAAATAATAAACTAGTATTTGTAGATAAATACGCGAGAGAGTTATTTATTTGTATTATTTTTATTATTAACGCGTATACAATCACCGCGAGATTGAGTGTGAGAACTACACCTAAACTCTCTAACTTTTGGTGTGTCTAGCACACCTTATACTTTCTCTCAAGAATTCAATTCCAATTTGAGAAGTTTTTCTCCCAGATTTTTTTTTCTACTTCGTCCTCATCCTCTTCTCTTCTCATGTGATTTTTTCCACCGCCACCCTCACAATTATCATCATCATCATCATTTCCTTTTTGTCTCCTATATAAGCATGCAAACCTCAATCATCAGCTTCATCTTCTTCCCCTTCATCCACGGCCACACCAACGCCACCACCATCACCGCCATCGAGAGACCCACCACCTTCATCACCCTCATTCTCTAGCCTCTGTTTTCTCTCACTTTCTGTCTCAATCTATTCTCTGTACGAAAACCCAGCAGCAGCAGTAGCATCGACCATCTCCATCGTCATCTTCTTTGTCTCCGGCGAAATCGCCGGCGAAATCACCACAACCACCAAAACCCCACTGCCCCTATCTCCCTCTTTAATCTCCCTCTGTTTCTCTCTCTCTCTCTGCGACTTTACAACAGAGAGGAAAAGCAGCAGCAGCAGCAGAGGCAGCCGGAGCCACCATCGCCACTGCCGCCGTCGAGAAACAGAGCACCACCGCCACCCACACAACTCTCTGCCCTCTGCTCGACTTCTCTCTCTGTCTCACCCTATTCCCAATCTAAAAGCAGAAGCAATAACACCAGCTGAAGCCAACGAAGCAACCCACTGCCGCCACCACCAACCTCCATAATTTCCGGCGACAATTTCGGCCCAACCAAACGGGAGTTACCCAGACCTCTCCACTTGTCTCTCTATCACCTAGAAGGTCCGACCAGCCTCTAGGAGGTCTTAGCCACGCTCAGAATCGACCGGAGAAGTCCCCGTCGGCCATAGCTTCCGGCGCCGTTTTCGACAACTTGACCCGTTGCGTTTCTTGGCCGTTTCTTACGATTCTTGGCCTAGGTATGATCTAAATCCTCTTATTAGTTGTTTTATATAGACCAAATGCAATTTCTAATGCTTGAATCCATGCTTAGATTGATGAGAGTTGAAGTTTATGTAAAAAGGGGTGAAAGTGTATTTTCAGAAAGTTATATTGACATAAGAGAGGGGGAGCTAGTTGTACTTTCTGAAACTAAGAAGGTTGCAGGTGTTTCTTATTAAAATTACTTTGTGAGTAGGAGGGTTATATGTTGTCTTTTAAAACAATCTTGGGGGATTTACACTTTGTTTATCTAAACGTTATATTATACGCGAAAAATAAAATTGTTATTTTTGGATTAAAACTATTTTCTAAAAATAGTAGTTTTCATGCCCGTTACGGAAAAGTGATTCGGGCGTCAAAATAGTATACGAGCCGCTCGTTACAAATTAAACGAGGAATGTTTTGTTTAAAAACTAAATATATTTTGCTTTAAACAAATAGTTTTCAAAACGGTTTATGTAATACTTGTAAAAAGTTATATTGGCTAGTTTATAAATGTTGTAGTGTCGTGTTTGGGAAAAATGTTCTTAAAAACTTAATATTATAAACACCGTTTAAGTTGTTATAGTTAGATAATGTATTTTTCATAAATATAACAAATAACCGTTTCACTATTATTTCGTGTCTTTATAAACCAACAACTACTCTAAGTCAATAATTACTTTTTAAAATATAAATTTAATAGTTATCTAAAATAACCGCGTTGTATCAAATATTTAGAAGTGCTCTTCGTAAAATTCAATATCGTTTATTCGCTAATTCTAATATATATATATATATATATATATATTATAAGAATATAAACTATTATTAGTTTTACTTGTATTTCATGGCGTTTGTGAAGAGGATTTCTATAAATAAATAAGACTTTTGGGAATATAAAATTTAATAATTTTTCAAATATAGACTCGTGCTTTATAATTTTTGGTTACTAAGAAAATATAGCTCAATTAAGAGACTTTAAGAAAGAAACACGTGAATCTCGAGTTAGTATAAGATTTATTAAATTGGAATCTTTATAAGACTCGCAGAGCTATAGACAGAATTGTGACGATTTAGAAGCTCCAATTTGTAGGTAACGGACTCGTAGACAACGACTACGACTAGGACGATCCGAAGCTACGGAATCGAGGTAAGTAAATATGCCTAGCCTAGCTTCCCTAGCTTCTTTCGTGTCGAAGTTTGATTTTGATACTTGTATCAAAATGCGTTTGTGATTTACATGTTCTATGTGAGCTTTTCTTACAATTGAAAGATGTTGCTTTGATTTGATATTGTCACACGAGCAATCTCAATCCGCAAATAATATAAAGTGGAAAGAGTTGTGCGGGGATCGTTATATATATACTTTTCGATAAGATTGGTCGTGGTTGGCTGCGGTCACCCGACCCGTTTATTTTACCCGGTCGCAACCTGCCGGGTTTGCTCCATGTACTCACCTCTCTGGCCGCAAGAAGTCTTAGGGGGGTGCCGGCACTTAAGGTCTTGGAGTATGCGAGATGGATAGATCTTCCCCGTATCAACTAAGTTAAAATGTGGTTATCTCTGAGCCAAGGATGTTTATGAAAATGAAGGAATAAATAGATTGGGATTAACAATCCCCGTTGAGATTCAAGAAAGAGAATTGAGAAGAAAAGGATTTTATTCAAGCTTCTACTCTATATTCAAGTTTACTCTGGTTTTCGTCTTTATAAATTTGGTGTGAGTTGTTTACTCTTTTAAGATTTATTTCCTCCTATTACTGTTTTGAGAATAAGACATGCCTCATCATCTGTTTACGAGCTAGGGTATTTATTTACTCAGCATTTCACAGCTGACTTTAGAAACTGCCAAGGTTTTCAAACCCGTGGGTCAGCATAAACCCGTAGAGGGTGGGTAGACTCGACTCGTGAACCGTGACCCGAGACTCGCCCGGGTCACGTTTTATTTCAAATATTTAATTTTTTACGTACACATGAATTCTCACCTAAGAAAAATTGAAGTTTTTGAATCTTTGATGATTAAAAGTTACGTTTTTCTTTTTGTATATAAAAATGTTCCAATGCTATAAATTTATTTTTTTTTAAAAAAGCGCGATTTATTTATTTATATATTTGTCTATTTATTTATTCATTTATAATTCTTCTTTGCATTGAGCCACTCCTCTCAAATAAGGGTGTAACTAATATTAACATGCTCAATTCTACATACGATATCCTGAATAAGTCCCTCAAAAAAATGAAAAAGAAACGTGCATATAATCTTTATCGGTGTAGTCCGTTTGATATTTACACAGTCATTTGTGTGGTTGATTGGATATTGGTCATTATAGTTTATCTCTTAATCTCGTGATAATTTCAATAGTTCACCAATGTTTGAAGGTGGGTGACTATATACCCCATTTTTTTGTGCACTAAAGGATCAAAAACCTAATAAAGCTACACTATTTTCACAATGAGTTGACTCGGTAAACCCGCGGGTCTACGAGTTTGACGGGTTAGCACGGGTTTGCTACGGGTTTGTCAGTCGGCGGGTTTTTGAGCGGGTCAACCCGTTTGCCCATGTAAACTCGTAAACTCGTTAAACCCGCGGGTCAACCCGCGGGTTTGACAACCTTGGAAACTGCGGTTCCGTTTTCCTTCCCACCGCAGGTTTAGAAGCTGAAGACTACGATGTAGCTGGGTACGGGACGCACTAAGAAGAATATCATCGCAAATAGTAAAGTAAGCTAGTATGACTAGCGTTCGCGTAATGTTTTATTAGTGACGTGTGAAAAACTCACAAGCGACTTGTAATGTCCAATAAGATGTAATATATAAAGACTTGTGTAATGTGTAATAGTATTGTAATATATGGATGTTATGCTTATGACTTCCACCAACACTTTAGCATCACCCTCCTGGGTTTTCCGGTCCGGAACGGAAGGCTTGGGGATCACGGGGTCTTGCATTACCAGTAGCTAATAAAACGGGCATTGATACAACCACACCGCGTTTGTGAAGATGGAGGAGAAGACGGATGCAACGATCATGCTGTGCCTCGCGACGAAGTGATCACTGGAGTCGCATATTCGGATTCAACAGTTGGCTTATGGACAAAGTTGGAGGATCTATGCGTAAAGAAATCCGTGGCCAACAAATTTGAAAGTGTGAGTGTGCAGGTGTTAATGCAGCTAAGATACTCTAGAATGGGGGGGGGTTGAATAGAGTATGCCAACTTTTTCTGCAAAAAATTGCTAGGAAGATGAAAACTTGTGCAAACAGTGAAGTTCAAGGCCTTGAAAACTAGTTCAAGCCCTTGGAGAAGATGCAGACAGTATAAAGTAAGTAAGCCTTTTTCAAGGCCTTGAAAACAAGTTCAAACCATTGAAAAACAGACAGTTGTGTATGCTGCAAAAGATATGAAAAAGAATGAAACTGTAAATGCAAGAGACAAGTGATTTATAGAGTTCAGTCCACTTGGACCTACGTCTCTACTTCAGGGATTAGATCCCTGCAGGATTTTCAACTAAATTCTTATTAATTAAAAGCTAAGCCCTAGAACTCAATCACAGAGAGTTCCCTTACTCTGTTACAGCTTGTGGTTTTTCCTAACCTGTTTAGTACCTGCTCTAGCTGACTGATTAACTAAGAATTCTCTATTGTTCACCATGAACAATCCTTGAGAACAGATGTAGAGATAATACAGAAATGATCCACCAATACAGCTCAATACAGAAGTACACTTAGAATAGAAAACTGCAGTGAAGAATGCAGTGAACTTCTGTGGAATGGATTGAGAGTTTGATGTTCTTCTTTGGTGCTTTGTCAATCAAGAAGATTTTATCTCACTTTTGCCCGTTGATTCGTGTGTCTTGTTGCTTCAAAGTGAGCTCCACTTATACTGATTGAAGCTCTGCAAATCTTCCCAGATTTTCAGCAACAACTTCCTATTTTGTAGGCAACAACTTTGACTCTCCTTAACAGCTTTCTCCAACGGATAGTTGTTCACAATCTTCAGATATATTGTTGTGATCTATCTTTAAACAATCTGAGAAGCTTTCATGAGTCTCTGATTGATCACAGGATCAAAGTGTCCAACTATTTCCAAATCTGCGAAAATCCAGTTTAGGAAACAATCCTGCAAATCCTGGAAATAAAATTTCCTGCAATATCAGAGTCAAACAGATGATATTCTATGTTCAAAAATGTTAGAATAATTTGTCTTTCATCATCTAATAACAGTGAATCAAACATATGAATGATAGAGTGGAAATGAACTCAGAGAGTTTGCAACAACCCCCCCCCCCCCCCGAGAATGTTCACATAGGTGTAAACAGTTTCAAGGCTTTGAATCCAGTTTCAAGGCCTTGCTATTTTCAAGCCTCTGGGAACTGATTCAAGGCTTTGAAAGCTGATTCAAGGCCTTGAAATAGCTGAACTATTCCAAGCCTTGCACAACCTGATCTTACAAAATTGATGTTGAAGCAGCAGCTATTCGATCTAAAAATGTTGGAAGGTACGCGTATTGGTGATCACTTAGACATTATAAACACTATTTTGCTTGAATTGCGCAATAGTGAGGAGATTGTGAGTGGTGTTGATGTGGCTTTGATATTGTTGTTGTCTCTTCCTCCATATTAGCAGGGTTTCGTTCAATCATTAGTCATTGGAAAGGAAACAATAACCCTAGAGGTAGTTCGATCGGCGTGGCACACGAGGGAATTGAGGCACGAGGGAATTGATTAAAGATCATGAATGGCGCATTCATGGTCAAGGGTGAAAAAGGTAAGGGTGGACATCAGAATTACGGTATATTCGGATTACCATAGGACGTATATGCTTTATGTCGCGAGAAGGGTCATTGGAAGCAGAATTATTCCAAGAACAAAGGATATGCATATGCTGCAGTTCAAGGTGGACGGACGACGTTGGAGGACGACTTCGTTCTCTAGGACCCGTGTCAACGACTTGGGCTCCACGCGTAGGAGCATGGGTGTGTATCTTGTCGCACGTAGTTGGTGACACACTATTGGGCGCTGGTTGGTCGGTTACATGTTATTAGGCCTATATTGGTTGTTGGCACGTGATTGAGCGTGTATCGGTTGGCACATTGGTGTGGTTTTTTGGTTACGAAATTGACATGGCATTGATTGATTGATAGGCATTTTGATACATGATACGTATCGATTATGACGAAGAAGATAGATTTAAAGGAGAATTGAGACAAGACGAGATTAAGGAATTGAATAAAGGGAGACGGAGATAGTCGGGAGACAGAGACGAGAGAATGACTTCTTTATTACTTTGACAAATACTGGGGAAGTACAATGCTTTAAATAGATAAACTGACCTTAACCCTAAACTTAACCCTAGACCTAACAGGCCAAGCCCGGATAAATAATCAAATACTAATAAACCAACTAAGTAATACTGATACGCGACCCGTATCATCTCCCCCACACTTGAAAATCACCTTGCCCTCAAGGTGGATGTCAAAAAGTCGCCAGTACTTTTGCCCGGATCAAACTGGCGTCGAATGTTCTTGAAAAAAATAATTTGGAGGCTCAATCTGGAAAATCGGATGCTGGAATTGGGTTTGGAAGGGAGAAAAACCGTAGAAAACAACCCGGGGCTTAAAATACGCGGAGCCATGGCTCAAAATTGGGCCAAAAATATGTTTCCGTCTCACTTGGAGCCGTTTGAGAGCCCACGGCTCAACCCAAGCCAGAAGGAAGCCGATCTTGAGCCGAGCCGAGCTCTAGTAGTGGGCTGGATCTAGCCAGATCGGAGCCAGTTTCTTCCCTTCGGCTAATCTGATTCGAGGCGTTGGTTCTGCTTGCGACGACGCAAAGGTTGGATGGTCGTCGGTTTATTGGTGGTGGTTGAGATGGTTGGAGGTCGTCCGGTGCTCGGAGAGGGGCTGGGGCTTGATTTCGTCGAGGTTGGGAGACAGGGACTTCTCGTGTGGCAAAAAAATCATGCCCTTGGTCTGCTCGTAGGTCGATTGGGGGGTTTGGCGGAGTTGTCGGTCGGCTTTGATGGCGGTTCGTCCGGAATTGAGAGAGGCGGAGATTTCTCCGGCTGCGGCTTCGTCACGGGTTGGGGGCTTCACCTGGAAACCCGTCGAGGTCGGCTAGGTCGCTAGAATTTATTGCGCCAGCTGCAATTGCAGCGACTGTGGCGATGGTTCCTCCGATTTCTTCTGCTAAGGTTTTTCTTCGGATCTGAAGATGGACGTCGTACTGGTGGCGACGGTTGGAGCTTGCTGGTTTTGCAACTCGGGCGAGAAAGGTGGTTGCTTGGTCATCGGACTGGCAGCGAGGGCAAGACTTAACTGTAACTCCGGCAAAAATGGGAGCACCTAAGATGGTGGTTGTTGCGGAGGCTATTCCTCAAACGGCAGTGGCTGCGGCAACCAGATTTGTGCGGCGGCGGCTCGTTCTTCTTCCCAACGCACAGCTCGGGCGGCGTCTTCTTCTGCCCAATGCGCGGCTCGGGAAACCATATCATCGAGCTTGTTGAGGAGCCTTTGGAGGATGTCGTGCTTTCCTTGACTGAAAACGTGTTCGTGGAGGTGGTTCATGGTGAGCGACGCAGAGAAAATCTGATCGCCGCTTTAAATGAGAGCACCAGATGATACGTGATACGTATCGATTATGACGAAGAAGATAGTTTTAGAGGAGAATTGAGACAAGACAAGATTAAGGGATTGAATAAAGGGAGACAGAGATAGTAGGTAGATAGAGACGAGAGAATGACTACTTTATTCCTTTAAACACTACTGGTGCAACAATCCCCTTATACGGCTCGGGACAAGACCGGGAGGGCGATGCTTAATAGAAGCGGCAGAGATCAAAAGCAATACATTTCACAACACTTATTCGTATTGTTAAACATCAAACTCAAGGTCTTATACAAACGGTGCTTACTATTACACAACAATTATCTAATATCATTAGATAGTCTACTGATGACGATCACAGTCTAGGTGTGTCTCGCGCCCCTTCTATTCCATATCCCAGCTCCTAGACCTGCGGTGGGAAGAACAACCAGAACCACAGTTTTGAAAGTCAGCAAGAAGTGCTGAGTGAGATACACCTTAGCGTGTAAAACAGGAAGGAATGTATAGACAGCTGGGATGAGATTTGAAAAAAACAGTGACATCGTATGAGTAGAACAATTATCAGAGGGCGGAACAGCGTGAACAACAATGTCAGAAATGAATCATCCTGAGATAGATTTCAAGAACAAATGCCATGCACAGTTACTGGATAAATCAATGCCAACGGAGGGCCTCTCAAATAATATCTCTTCCCAACAAGGCATCAACGTGGAAACTCCGAAATCGGTGTTTCCGGCCGGAGCCAATTAGTCCAAGACTTCAACGAAGTCAGGGGAAACTCCAGAGTCTGTGTTTCCGGCGGGAGCCAACTTTAAACTTATTCCATGACCATAAGAAGTAGTCAAGGGGAACTCCAAATTCTGTGTTCCCGTCCAGAGCCGACTTAGTCCAGGACCACAACAAGTAGTCAAGGGGAACTCCAAAGTCTGTGTTCCCGGCCGGAGCCGACAAAGATCCAAGACCCAATCAGTCAAGGGAAACTCCCTGGTATCGGTGTTTCCGGCCGGAGCCGATCATAATAATAGTCCACTGGATACGGTACAAGTGATATTCGACGAGTATAGAGATTTCATTCGACACGCAGAAGAACATAGAAGCCATATCGTGACATAGAGGAAGCTAAGCGTACAAGACTTAGCAGGTATAACTCAAAAGTATATCTTGAGACGGAATATAAGATCACAATTTGACACGAATGAAGCCAGACAAGCAAGATTATGCATGTAGCTCGGAAGTATATTATGAGTGAGAATATAAATCACATCAGGACATCAAAGAGGACAGGCACACGAGGCCAAGCATATAACTCACAAGTATTTTGAGACAAGCAACACAAATGGCACAATTCGACACGAACGAAGCAAGTAACTCACGAGTATAATCTGAGATGGATATATTCTGAGGCGGAATTAAAATCATATAGTGACACGAAAGGAGCTAGGCGTGCTAGGCTAAGCATGTCAACTCACGAGTACAACTTGAGAAGGAATTAAAATAATATATTGACACGAAAGACGCTAGGCATGCTAGGCTAAGCATATATACTCACAAAAATATCTTGGGACAGAACGTTGAACCACATATGGACGCGAAAGGAGCTAGGTGTGCTAGACTAAGCATGTAAACTCACCTCGATTCCGGAGCGTCATATCGTCTTACTCATAGTCGTTGCTTACGGGTTCGTCGCCTACAAATCGAACCTTCTAAATCGTCACAATTCTGTATATAGCTCTACGAGTCTTATTAAGAATAAATCTTAGCTTATTCCGAACTCGCGTATTAATTTCTCGACGTTTTTTTATTTAGTTATATTTTCTAATTAGTAAAATTATCAGACAACGAGGATATATTTGAAGAATTATTAAATTTTATGTTTCAAAAGTCTTACTCGTTTATAGGAGTTTTCCTTTATAAAATACAAGTTAAAACTAATGGTAGTTTATATTTTTATGCAAAATAAGTATTAGAATTAACAACGAAACAATATCGAATTTTAAGAAAAATCACTTCTAAATACTTGAAATGACACAACGACGTTTATAAGCTAGCAAAAGTTATCTTTTATGAGTATTTGCACAATCAAATTGAGAGTTAGACAGTTAAACGCAAAGTTTGTTTAGTTTTTAATAAAATATTACTAGTTTAATTTTTACGAACGGCTCGTATAGTATTTCAACTCCCGAATCACTTTTTTGTAACCGGGACGAAAACTTTTATATTTAGAAGATATTTTTTTTAATCCAAAAATAACATTTTTATTTTTCGCGTATAATATAACGTTTATATAAACAACAACTGAATCCCCAGGATTTACTTTAAAAGTCAGCAGTAACCCCCCCTACTCACATGGCAGTTCTTTTAAGAGACAAAGACTACCCACCAAGTTCTCAAAAATACAAGCAGCTACCCCCCTTTATATGATCATCATGCTATAACCAGTTTAGAGAAAAGACACTTTAACCCCCTTTAACATGAACATCAAATTCATCCAGCTAAACATGGATTCGAGAATTCAATACTTGATTTTGATTGTTTAAATGAAATCACGACGAGATTTAGAGCATACCTAGGCCAAGAATGGCCGGAATCGGTCAAGAAATGAGTTGTTTCGGGTTGACCGTCGAAGTGACCGACGGTGATTTTTCAATTCCGATGACAAAGGCCTTCCGGGTTCTGTTTAGCCTTCTAGTGAGCTCCTTGGACTCCTAGGAGTTGACCGGCAGCAACGATAGGCCGTGGGTGATGCGTGGTGGAGCTTGGCCAAAGCTTGGCCGGCGCTAATGGTGGGTTGGCGGCGGCTGCAGCTGGGTTTTTTGTTGCTGCTTCTTTGCCTCTGCTTTTCAATCCCGAACAGAGAGGGAAAGAGATATAGAGAGAGAGGGAGTGAAGAGCAGCGGCTAGGGAGGTGAGAATATGCGGTGGTGGTGGCGGCCGTTGTTTCCCGACGGCGGCAGCGGCAGTGGTGGCGGCCTTTGGCCGCTGCTAGCTGCTGTTGCTGCAGTCTCTGTTCTGCAGCAGAGAAACATGGAGAGAAAGAGGGATGGACAGAGGGAGAGAAGAGAGTGATAGGAGGGCAGAGGGGTGTTGAGGGTGGTGGTTGCCGGTGGTGTTTGGTGGTGGAGCTGCCGGAGAGAAAGAGGCAGATGATAATGGTGAAGGTGATGGTGAGGATGATGGAGAGTTCAGATTTAAATAGAGAGACAAAGAGGTGGAAAGTTGGCGGTGAAAGTAATGGTGGCGGTGGTTCGGTTGGAAAAATCTCCCGAAGGAGAAGTGAAGATGAAGTTGATGATTTGAAAAATAATAAGTTGTGGTTGGGGCACACTACAAGTAGTTTGATTAGGTGTATCACTTGCACTAAGTCTCGCGGTGGTTGTTATTGCGAGATCGACTAAAAATGAAGAAACACACACAATTTAACTACGAATATTAACCCGACATTTTCTAAAATCTCACCCGGATTTCTTAATTGTAAAGACACGACAAATTTACTGAATTTTATTTTATCACAAGTTAATTATTATTTTGCTCCCAAAATTCTCACACGATTTCTTAACGAATTGAATTTTTTTAAATTCAGAAAATTTCTCAAATCACTTCTCGAACTTTTACAGCTTAATTTACAAAATTATCCTGACAAAAATACGGAGTATTACATTCTCCCCCCCACCTTAGGATGAGCTTCGTCCTCGAAGCTCGGACTTGGATCTTGGGTTTCGGGTTCTAGAGTCACTACTAATGCTATAACGCGTAGCAGACCATCAATACAAATGAAATACAAGGTCACCGCACGAGGTACGGTACACAGGATTACTATCCTAGTTCGGTCTTAGTTACTAGCAGGAAACACTTGGACAAATAACATACATTATCAAGCATCAACCTGAACTGTCCACATGCTCAATTCCTTAAGGAACAGGTCGCAACTAGTGATAGATAATAGCAACCAACATATCTCATTAAGATGCCCATAAATGAATCCACTTATAGAAAGGACAACCTCATGTCAGGAACTTTACAAGGGCCCCAAAACGAAATAGGGTAACTCAACTAACATTCATCAACTTATCATGTAAGAGGAAGTAAACCATAACTCCCCAAATACCCGGCTTTTCCGTATTTTATCTTGCCCTATGTTCATTTTAGGTTACCCTACATGTTTTAATTCCCTGGTTGGAAAGAACTGCTCTGATACCACCTGCAACAACCCCCTTATCCGGCTCGGGACAAGACCGGGAGGGCGATGCTTAATAGAAGCGGCGGAGATCAAAAGCAATACATTTCACAACACTTATTCGTATTGTTAAACATTAAACTCAAGGTATTATATAAACGGTGCTTACTATTGAACAACAGTTATCTAATATCATTAGATAGTCTACTGATGACGATCACAGTCTAGGTGTGTCTTGCTCCCCTTCTATTCCATATCCCAGCTCCTAGACCTGCGGTGGGAAGAACAACCAGAACCGCAGTTTTGAAAGTCAGCAAGAAGTGTTGAGTGAGATACACCTTAGCCTGTAAAACAGGAAGGAATGTATAGACAGCTGGGATGAGAGTTGAAAACAACAGTGACATCGTATGAGTAGAACAATTATCAGAGGGCGGAACTGCGTGAACAACAATGTCAGAAATGAATCATCCTGAGATAGATTTCAAGAACAAATGCCATGCACAGTTACTGGATAAAGCAATGCCAATGGAGGGCCTCTCAAATAATATCTCTTCCCAACAAGGCATAACGTGGAAACTCCCGGATCGGTTTTTTCGGCCGGAGCCAATAAGTCCAAGACTTAAACGAAGTCAGGGGAAACTCCACAGTCTGTGTTTCCGGTCGGAGCCAACTTTAAACTTATTCCATGACCACAACAAGTAGTCAAGGAGAACTCCAAATTCTGTGTTCCCGGCCAGAGCCGACTTAGTCCAGGACCACAACAAGTAGTCAAGGGGAACTCCAAAGTCTGTGTTCCCGGCCGGAGCCGACAAAGATCCAAGACCCAATCAGTCAAGGGAAACTCCCTGATATCGGTGTTTCCGGCCGAAGCCGATCATAATAATAGTCCAGTGGATACAGTACAAGTGATATTCGACGAGTATAGAGATTTCATTCGACACGCAGAAGAACATAGAAGCCATATCGTGAAATAGAGGAAGCTAAGCGTACCAGACTTAGCATGTACAACTCACAAGCATATCTTGAGACGGAATATAAGATCACAATTTGACACGAATGAAGCCAGACAAGCAAGAAATCACATCAGGACATCAAATAGGAAAGGCACACAAGGCCAAGCATATAACTCACAAGCATTTTGAGACAAGCAACACAAATAGCACAATTTGACACGAACGAAGCAAGTAACTCACGAGTATAATCTGAGATGGATATATTCTGAGGCGGAATTAAAATCATATACTGACACGAAAAGAGCTAGGCGATCTAGGCTAAGCATGTCAACTCACGAGTATAACTTGAGATGGAATTAAAATAATATATTGACACGAAAGACGCTAGGCATGCTAGGCTAAGCATACATACTCACAAAAATATCTTCGGACAGAACGTTGAACCACATATGGACGCGAAAGGAGCTAGGTTTGCTAGACTAAGCATGTAAACTCACCTCGATTCCTTAGCGTCAGATCGTCTTAGTTATAGTCGTTTCTTACGGGTTCGTCGCCCACAAATCGAACTTTCTAAATCGTCACAATTCCGTATATAGCTCTACGAGTCTTATTAAGAATAAATCTTAGCTTATTCCGAACTCGCGTATTAATTTCTCGACTTTTTTTATTTAGTTATATTTTCTTATTAGTAAAATTATCAGACAACGAGGATATATTTGAAGAATTATTAAATTTATGTTTCAAAAGTCTTATTCGTTTATAGGAGTTTTCCTTTATAAAATACAAGTTAAAACTAATGGTAGTTTATATTTTCATGCAAAATAAGTATTAGAATTAACAACGAAACAATATCGGATTTTAAGAAAAATCACTTCTAAATACTTGAAATGACGCAACGACGTTTATAAGCTAGCAAAAGTTATCTTTTATGAGTATTTGCACAATCAAATTGAGAGTTAGACGGTTAAACGCAAAGTTTGTTTAGTTTTTAATAAAATATTACTAGTTTAATTTTTACGAACGGCTGGTATAGTATTTCAACTCCCGAATCACTTTTTCGTAACCGGGACGAAAACTTTTATTTTTAGAATATATTTTTTTTAATCCAAAAATAACATTTTTATTTTTCGCGTATAATATAACGTTTATATAAACAACAACTGAATCCCCAGGATTTACTTTAAAAGTCAGCAGTAACCCCCCTACTCACATGGCAGTTCTATTAAGAGACAAAGACTACCCACCAAGTTCTCAAAAATACAAGCAGCTACCCCCCTTTATATGATCATCATGCTATAACCAGTTTAGAGAAAAGACACTTTAACCCCCTTTAACATGAACATCAAATTCATCCCGCTAAACATGGATTCGAGAATTCAATACTTGATTTTGATTGTTTATATGAAATCACGACGAGATTTAGAGCATACCTAGGCCAAGAATGGCCGGAATCGGTCAAGAAACGAGTTGTTTCGGGTTGACCGTCGAAGTGACTGACGGTGATTTTTCAATTCCGGTGACAAAGGCCTTCCGGGTTCTGTTTAGCCTTCTAGTGAGCTCCTTGGACTCCTAGGAGTTGACCGGCAGCAACGATAGGCCGTGGGTGATGCGTGGTGGAGCTTGGCCAAAGCTTGGCCGGCGGTAATGGTGGGTTGGCGGCGGCGGCAGCTGGATTTGTTGCTGCTGCTGCTTTTCCTCTGCTTTTCAATCCCGAACAGAGAGGGAGAGAGATATAGAGAGAGAGGGAGTGAAGAGCAGCGTCTAGGGAGGTGAGAATCTGCGGTGGTGGTGGCGGCCGTTGTTTCCCGACGGCGGCAGCGGCAGTGGTGGCGGCATTTCGCTGCTGCTAGCTGCTGTTCCTGCAGTCTCTGTTCTGCAGCAGAGAAACATGGAGAGAAAGAGGGATGGACAGAGGGAGAGAAGAGAGTGATAGGAGGGCAGTGGGGTGTTGAGGGTGGTGGTTGCCGGTGGTGTTTGGTGGTGGAGCTGCCGGAGAGAAAGAGGCAGATGACAATGGTGAAGGTGATGGTGAGGATGATGGAGAGTTCATAATTAAATAGAGAGACAAAGAGGTTGAAAGTTGGCGGTGAAAGTGTTGGTGGCGGTGGTTCGGTTGGAAAAATCTCCCGAAGGAGATGTGAAGATGAAGTTGATGATTTGAAAAATAATAAGTTGTGGTTGGGGCACACTACAAGTAGTTTGATTAGGTGTATCACTTGCACTAAGTCTCGCGGTGGTTGTTATCGCGAGATCGACTAAAAATGAAGAAATACACACAATTTAACTACGAATTTTAACCCGACATTTTCTAAAATCTCACCCGGATTTCTTAATTGTAAAGACACGACAAATTTACTGAATTTTATTTTATCACAAGTTAATTATTATTTTGCTCCCAAAATTCTCACACGATTTCTTAACGAATAGAATTTTTTTAAATCCCGAATATTTCTCAAATCACTTCTCGAAAATTCTAAACTGAACTTTTACAGCTTAATTTACAAAATTGTCCTGACGAAACTACGGAGTATTACATTCTCCCCCCCCCCCCCCTTAGGATGAGCTTCGTCCTCGAAGCTCGGACTTGGATCTTGGGTTTCGGGTTCTAGAGTCACTACTAATGCTATAACGCATAGCAGACCATCAATACAAATGAAATACAAGGTCACCGCACGAGGTACGGTACAGAGGATTACTATCCTAGTTCGTTCTTAGTTACTAGCAGGAAACACTTGGACAAATAACAGATATTATCAAGCATCAACCTAAACTGTCCACCTGCTCAGTTCCTTGAGGAACAGGTCGCAACCAGTGATAGATAATAGCGACCAACATATCTCATCAAGATGCCCATAAATGAATCCACTAATAGAAATGACAACCTTATGTCAGGATCTTTACAAGGGCCCCAAAACGAAATAGGGTAACTCAACTAACATTCATCAACTTATCATGTAAGAGGAAGTAAACCATAACTCCCCAAATACCCGGCTTTTCCGAATTTTATCTTTCCCTATGTTCATTTTAGGTTACCCTACATGTTTTAATTCCCTGGTTGGAAAGAACTGCTCTGATACCACCTGCAACAACCCCCTTATCCGGCTCGGGACAAGACTGGGAGGGCGATGCTTAATAGAAGCGGCGGAGATCAAAAGCAATACATTTCACAACACTTATTCGTATTGTTAAACATCAAACTCAAGGTCTTATACAAACAGTGCTTACTATTGCACAACAGTTATCTAATATCATTAGATAGTCTACTGATGACGATCACAGTCTAGGTGTGTCTCGCTCCCCTTCTATTCCATATCCCAGCTCCTAGACCTGCGGTGGGAAGAACAACCAGAACCGCAGTTTTGAAAGTCAGCAAGAAGTGTAGAGCGAGATACACCTTAGCGTGTAAAACAGGAAGGAATGTATAGACAGCTGGTATGAGAGTTGAAAACAACAGTGACATCGTATGAGTAGAACAATTATCAGAGGGCGGAACAGCGAGAACAACAATGTCAGAAATGAATCATCCTGAGATAGATTTCAAGAACAAATGCCATGCACAGTTACTGGATAAAGCAATGCCAACGGAGGGCCTCTCAAATAATATCTCTTCCCAACAAGGCATAACGTGGAAACTCCTGGATCGGTGTTTCCGGCTGGAGCCAATAAGTCCAAGACTTCAACGAAGTCAGGGGAAACTCCAGAGTCTGTGTTTCCGGCCGGAGCCAACTTTAAACTTATTCCAAGACCACAACAAGTAGTCAAGGGGAACTCCAAAGTCTGTGTTCCCGGCCAGAGCCGACTTAGTCCAGGACCACAACAAGTAGTCAAGGGGAACTCCAAAGTCTGTGTTCCCGGCCGGAGCCGACAAAGATCCAAGACCCAATCAGTCAAGGGAAACTCCCTGGTATCGGTGTTTCCGGCCAGAGCCGATCATAATAATAGTTCACTGGATATAGTCCAAGTGATATTCGACGAGTATAGAGATTTCATTCGACACGCAGAAGAACATAGAAGCCATATCGTGACATAGAGGAAGCTAAGCGTACAAGACTTAGCATGTATAACTCACAAGCATATCTTGGGACGGAATATAAGATCACAATTTGATACGAATGAAGCCAGACAAGCAAGATTAAGCATGTAGCTCGGAAGTATATTATGAGTGAGAATAAAAATCACATCTGGCCATGAAAGAGGACAGGCAAACGAGGCCAAGCATATAACTCACAAGTATTTTGAGACAAGCAACACAAATAGCATAATTCGACACGAACGAAGCAAGTAACTCACGAGTATAATCTAAGATGGATATATGCTGAGGCGGAATTAAAATCATATACTGAAACAAAGGGAGCTAGGCGTGCTAGGCTAAGCATGTCAACTCACGAGTATAACTTGAGATGGAATTAAAATAATATATTGACACGAAAGACGCTAGGCATGCTAGGCTAAGCATATATACTCACAAAAATATCTTGGGACAGAACGTTGAACCACATATGACCACGAAAGGAGCTAGGTGTGCTAGACTAAGCATGTAAACTCACCTCGATTCTGTCGCGTCAGATCGTCTTAGTCGTAGTCGTTGCTTACGGGTTCGTCACCTACAAATCGAACCTTCTAAATCGTCACAATTCCGTATATAGCTCTACGAGTCTTATTAAGAATAAATCTTAGCTTATTCCGAACTCGCGTATTAATTTCTCGACGTTTCTTTATTTAGTTATATTTTCTTATTAGTAAAATTATCAGACAACGAGGATATATTTGAAGAATTATTAAATTTTATGTTTCAAAAGTCTTATTCGTTTATAGGAGTTTTCCTTTATAAAATACAAGTTAAAACTAATGGTAGTTTATATTTTTATGCAAAATAAGTATTAGAATTAACAACGAAACAATATCGGATTTTAAGAAAAATCACTTCTAAATACTTGAAATGACGCAAAGACGTTTATAAGCTAGCTAAAGTTATCTTTTATGAGTATTTGCACAATCAAATTGAGAGTTAGACGGTTAAACGCAAAGTTTGTTTAGTTTTTAATAAAATATTACTAGTTTAATTTTTACGAACGGCTGGTATAGTATTTCAACTCCCGAATCACTTTTTCGTAACCGGGAAGAAAACTTTTATTTTTAGAAGATATTTTTTTTAATCCAAAAATAACATTTTTATTTTTCGAGTATAATATAACGTTTATATAAACAACAACTGAATCCCCATGATTTACTTTAAAAGTCAGCAGTAACCCCCCTACTCACATGGCAGTTCTATTAAGAGACAAAGACTACCCACCAAGTTCTCAAAAATACAAGCAACTACCCCCTTTATATGATCATCATGATATAACAAGTTTAGAGAAAAGACACTTTAACCCCCTTTAACATGAACATCAAATTCATCCAGCTAAACATGGATTCGAGAATTCAATACTTGATTTTGATTGTTTATATGAAATCACGACGAGATTTAGAGCATACCTAGGCCAAGAATGGCCGGAATCGGTCAAGAAACGAGTTGTTTCGGGTTGACCGTCGAAGTGACTGACGGTGATTTTTCAATTCCGGTGACAAAGGCCTTCCGGGTTCTGTTTAGCCTTCTAGTGAGCTCCTTGGACTCCTAGGAGTTGACCGGCAGCAACGATAGGCCGTGGGTGATGCGTGGTGGAGCTTGGCCAAAGCTTGGCCGGCGGTAATGGTGGGTTGGCGGCGGCGGCAGCTGGGTTTGTTGCTGCTGCTGCTTTTCCTCTGCTTTTCAATCCCGAACAGAGAGGGAGAGAGATATAGAGAGAGAGGGAGTGAAGAGCAGCGTCTAGGGAGGTGAGAATCTGCGGTGGTGGTGGCGGCCGTTGTTTCCCGACGGCGGCAGCGGCAGTGGTGGCGGCATTTGGCCGCTGCTAGCTGCTGTTCCTGCAGTCTCTGTTCTGCAGCAGAGAAACATGGAGAGAAAGAGGGATGGACAGAGGGAGAGAAGAGAGTGATAGGAGGGCAGTGGGGTGTTGAGGGTGGTGGTTGCCGGTGGTGTTTGGTGGTGGAGCTGCCGGAGAGAAAGAGGCAGATGACAATGGTCAAGGTGATGGTGAGGATGATGGAGAGTTCATAATTAAATAGAGAGACAAAGAGGTTGAAAGTTGGCGGTGAAAGTGATGGTGGCGGTGGTTCGGTTGGAAAAATCTCCCGAAGGAGATGTGAAGATGAAGTTGATGATTTGAAAAATAATAAGTTGTGGTTGGGGCACACTACAAGTAGTTTGATTAGGTGTATCACTTGCACTAAGTCTCGCGGTGGTTGTTATCGCGAGATCGACTAAAAATGAAGAAATACACACAATTTAACTACGAATATTAACCCGACATTTTCTAAAATCTCACCCGGATTTCTTAATTGTAAAGACACGACAAATTTACTGAATTTTATTTTATCACAAGTTAATTATTATTTTGCTCCCAAAATTCTCACACGATTTCTTAACGAATATAATTTTTTTAAATCCCGAATATTTCTCAAATCACTTCTCGAAAATTCTAAACTGAACTTTTACAGCTTAATTTACAAAATTGTCCTGACGAAACTACGGAGTATTACATTCTCCCCCCCCCCCTTAGGATGAGCTTCGTCCTCGAAGCTCGGACTTGGATCTTGGGTTTCGGGTTCTAGAGTCATTACTAATGCTATAACGCATAGCAGACCATCAATACAAATGAAATACAAGGTCACCGCACGAGGTACGGTACACAGTATTACTATCCTAGTTCGTTCTTAGTTACTAGCAGGAAACACTTGGACAAATAACAGATATTATCAAGCATCAACCTAAACTGTCCACATTCTCAATTCCTTGAGGAATAGGTCGCCACCAGTGATAGATAATAGTGACCAACATATCTCATCAAGATGCCCATAAATGAATCCACTAATAGAAATGACAACCTTATGTCAGGATCTTTACAAGGGCCCCAAAACGAAATAGGGTAACTCAACTAACATTCATCAACTTATCATGTAAGAGGAAGTAAACCATAACTCCCCAAATACCCGGCTTTTCCGAATTTTATCTTGCCCTATGTTCATTTTAGGTTACCCTACATGTTTTAATTCCCTGGTTGGAAAGAACTGCTCTGATACCACCTGCAACAACCCCCTTATCCGGCTCGGGACAAGACTGGGAGGGCGATGCTTAATAGAAGCGGCGGAGATCAAAAGCAATACATTTCACAACACTTATTCGTATTGTTAAACATCAAAATCAAGGTCTTATACAAACAGTGCTTACTATTGCACAACAATTATCTAATAACATTAGATAGTCTACTGATGACGATCACAGTCTAGGTGTGTCTCGCTCCCCTTCTATTCCATATCCCAGCTCCTAGACCTGCGGTGGGAAGAACAACCAGAACCGCAGTTTTGAAAGTCATCAAGAAGTGTAGAACGAGATACACCTTAGCGTGTAAAACAGGAAGGAATGTATAGACAGCTGGTATGAGAGTTGAAAACAACAGTGACATCGTATGAGTAGAACAATTATCAGAGGGCGGAACAGCGAGAACAACAATGTCAGAAATGAATCATCCTGAGATAGATTTCAAGAACAAATGCCATGCACAGTTACTGGATAAAGCAATGCCAACGGAGGGCCTCTCAAATAATATCTCTTCCCAACAAGGCATAACGTGGAAACTCCCGGATCGGTGTTTCCGGCCGGAGCCAATAAGTCCAAGACTTCAACGAAGTCAGGGGAAACTCTAGAGTCTGTGTTTCCGGCCGGAGCCAACTTTAAACTTATTCCAAGACCACAACAAGTAGTCAAGGGGAACTCCAAAGTCTGTGTTCCCGGCCAGAGCCGACTTAGTCCAGGACCACAACAAGTAGTCAAGGGGAACTCCAAAGTCTGTGTTCCCGGCCGGAGCCGACAAAGATCCAAGACCCAATCAGTCAAGGGAAACTCCCTGGTATCGGTGTTTCCGGCCAGAGCCGATCATAATAATAGTTCACTGGATATAGTCCAAGTGATATTCGACGAGTATAGAGATTTCACTCGACACGCAGAAGAACATAGAAGCCATATCGTGACATAGAGGAAGCTAAGCGTACAAGACTTAGCATGTATAACTCACAAGCATATCTTGGGACGGAATATAAGATCACAATTTGACACGAATGAAGCCAGACAAGCAAGATTAAGCATGTAGCTCGGAAGTATATTATGAGTGAGAATAAAAATCACATCAGGCCATGAAAGAGGACAGGCAAACGAGGCCAAGCATATAACTCACAAGTATTTTGAGACAAGCAACACAAATAGCATAATTCGACACGAACGAAGCAAGTAACTCACGAGTATAATCTGAGATGGATATATGCTGAGGCGGAATTAAAATCATATAATGAAACAAAAGGAGCTAGGCGTGCTAGGCTAAGCATGTCAACTCACGAGTATAACTTGAGATGGAATTAAAATAATATATTGACACGAAAGACGCTAGGCATGCTAGGCTAAGCATATATACTCACAAAAATATCTTGGGACAGAACGTTGAACCACATATGACCACGAAAGGAGCTAGGTGTGCTAGACTAAGCATGTAAACTCACCTCGATTCCGTCGCGTCAGATCGTCTTAGTCGTAGTCGTTGCTTACGGGTTCGTCACCTACAAATCGAACCTTCTAAATCGTCACAATTCCGTATATAGCTCTACGAGTCTTATTAAGAATAAATCTTAGCTTATTCCGAACTCGCGTATTAATTTCTCGACGTTTCTTTATTTTGTTATATTTTCTTATTAGTAAAATTATCAGACAACGAGGATATATTTGAAGAATTATTAAATTTTATGTTTCAAAAGTCTTATTCGTTTATAGGAGTTTTCCTTTATAAAATACAAGTTAAAACTAATGGTAGTTTATATTTTTATGCAAAATAAGTATTAGAATTAACAACGAAACAATATCGGATTTTAAGAAAAATCACTTCTAAATACTTGAAATGACGCAAAGACGTTTATAAGCTAGCTAAAGTTATCTTTTATGAGTATTTGCACAATCAAATTGAGAGTTAGACGGTCAAACGCAAAGTTTGTTTAGTTTTTAATAAAATATTACTAGTTTAATATTTAACGAACGACTCGTATAGTATTTCAACGCCCGAATAACTTTTTCGTAACCGGGATGAAAACTATTATTTTTAGAAGATATTTTTTTTAATCCAAAAATAACATTTTTATTTTTCGCGTATAATATAACGTTTATATAAACAACAACTGAATTCCCCGAATTTACTTTAAAAGTCAGCAGTAACCCCCCCTACTCACATGGCAGTTCTATTAAGAGACACGTACTACCCACCAAGTTCTCAAAAATACAAGCAACTACCCCCCTTTATATGATCATCATGCTATAACCAGTTTAGAGAAAGGACACTTTCACCCCCTTTAACATGAACATCAAATTCATCAAGCTAAACATGGATTCGAGCATTCAATACTTGATTTTGATTGTTTAAATGAAATCACGACGAGATTTAGAGCATACCTAGGCCAATAATGGCCGAAATCGGTCAAGAAACGAGTTGTTTCGGGTTGACCGTCGAAGTGACCGACGGTGATTTTTCAATTCCGGTGACAGACGCCTTCCGGGTTCTGTTTGAGCCTTCTAGTGAGCTCCTTGGACTCCTAGGAGTTGACCGGTAGCAACTATAGGCCGTGGGTGATGCGTGGTGGAGCTTGGTCAAATCTTGGCCGGCGCTAATGGTGGGTTGGCGGCGGCGGCAGCTGGGTTTGTTGCTGCTGCTGCTTTGCCATTGATTTTCAATCCCGAACAGAGAGGGAGAGAGATATAGAGAGAGAGGGAGTGAAGAGCAGCGGCTAGGGAGGTGAGAATCTGCGGTGGTGGTGGCGGCCGTTGTTTCCCGACGGCGGCAGCGGCAGTGGTGGTGGCCTTTGGCCACTGCTAGCTGCTGTTGCTGCAGTCTCTGTTCTGCAGCAGAGAAACAGGGAGAGAAAGAGGGATGGACAGAGGGAGAGAAGAGAGTGATAGGAGGGCAGTGGGGTGTTGAGGGTGGTGGTTGCCGGTAGTGTTTGTTGGTGGAGCTGCCGGAGAGAAAGAGGGAGATGACAATGGTGAAGGTGATGGTGAGGATGATGGAGAGTTCAGATTTAAATAGAGAGACAAAGAGGTGGAAAGTTGGCGGTGAAAGTGATGGTGGCGGTGGTTCGGTTGGAAAAATCTCCCGAAGGAGAAGTGAAGATGAAGTTGATGATTTGAAAAATAATAAGTTGTGGTTGGGGCACACTACAAGTAGTTTGATTAGGTGTATCACTTGCACTAAGTCTCGCGGTGGTTGTTATTGCGAGATCGACTAAAAATGAAGAAACACACACAATTTAACTACGAATATTAACCCGACATTTTCTAAAATCTCACCCGGATTTCTTAATTGTAAAGACACGACAAATTTACTGAATTTTATTTTATCACAAGTTAATTATTATTTTGCTCCCAAAATTCTCACACGATTAGAATTGTTTTAAATCCCGAAAATTTCTCAAATCACTTCTCGAAAATTCTAAACTGAACTTTTACAGATTAATTTACGAAATTATCCTTACAAAAATGCGGAGTATTACATTCTCCCCGCCCCCCTTAGGATGAGCTTCGTCCTCGAAGCTCGGACTTGGATCTAGGGTTTCGGGTTCTAGAGTCACTACTAATGCTATAACGCGTAGCAAACCATAAATACAAATGAAATACAAGGTCACCGCACGAGGTATGGTACACATGATTACTATCCTAGTTCGTTCTTAGTTACTAGCAGGAAACACTTGGACAAATAACAGACATTATCAAGCATCAACCTGAACTGTCCACATGCTCAATTCCTTAAGGAACAAGTCGCAACCAGTGATAGATAATAGCAACCAACATATCTCATCAAGATGCCCATAAATGAATCCACTCATAGAAAGGACAACCTTATGTCAGGAACTTTACAAGGGCCCCAAAACGAAATAGGGTAACTCAACTAACATTCATCAACTTATCATGTAAGAGGAAGTAAACCATAACTCCCCAAATACCCGACTTTTCCGTATTTTATCTTGCCCTATGTTCATTTTAGGCTACCCTACAGGTTTTAATTCCCTTGTTGGAAAGAACTGCTCTAATACCACCTGCAACAACCCCCTTATCCGGCTCGAGACAAGACCGGGAGGGTGATGCTTAATAGAAGCGGCGGAGATCAAAAGCAATACATTTCACAACACTTATTCGTATTTTTAAACATCAAACTCAAGGTCTTATACAAACGGTGCTTACTATTACACAACAGTTATCTAATATCATTAGATAGTCTACTGATGACGATCACAGTCTAGGTGTGTCTCGCGCCCCTTCTATTCCATATCCCAGCTCCTAGACCTGCGGTGGGAAGAACAACCAGAACTACAGTTTTGAAAGTAAGCAAGAAGTGTTGAGTGACATACACCTTAGGGTGTAAAACAGGAAGGAATGTATAGACAGCTCGGATGAGATTTGAAAACAACAGTGACATCGTATGAGTAGAACAATTATCAGAGGGCGGAACAGCGTAAACAACAATGTCAGAAATGAATCATCCTCAGATAGATTTCAAGAACAAATGCCATGCACAGTTACTGGATAAAGCAATGCCAATGGAGGGCCTCTCAAATAATATCTCTTCCCACCAAGGCATAACGTGGAAACTCCCAAATCGGTGTTTCCGGCCGGAGCCAATAAGTCCAACACTTCAACGAAGTCAGGGGAAACTCCAGAGTCTGTGTTTCCAGCTGGAGCCAACTTTAAACTTATTCCATGACCACAAAAAGTAGTCAAGGGGAACTACAAAGTCTGTGTTTTCAGCCAGAGTCGACTTAGTCCAGGACCACAACTAGTAGTCAAGGGGAAATCCAAAGTCTGTGTTCCCGGCCGGACCTGACAAAGATCCAAGACCCAATCAGTCAAGGGAATCTCCCTGGTATCGGTGTTTCCGGCCGGAGCCGATCATAATAATAGTCCACTGGATACGGTACAAGTGATAATCGACGAGTATAGAGATTTTATTCGACACACAGAAGAACATAGAAGCCATATCGTGACATAGAGGAAGCTAAGCGTACAAGACTTAGCATGTATACTCACAAGCATATCTTGAGACGGAATATAAGATCACAATTTGACACGAATGAAGCCAAACAAGCAAGATTAAGCATGTAGCTCGGAAGTATATTATGAGTGAGAATAGAAATCACATCAGGACATCAAAGAGGACAGGCACACGAGGCCAAGCATATAACTCACAAGTATTTTGAGACAAGCAAAACAAATAGCACAATTCGACACGAACGAAGCAAGTAACTCACGAGTATAGTCTGAGATGGATATATTCTGAGGCGGAATTAAAATCATATACTGACACGAAAGGAGCTAAGCGTGCTAGACTAAGCATGTAAACTCACCTCGATTTCGTAGCGTCATATCCTCTCAGTCGTAGTCGTTGCTTACGGGTTCGTCACCTACAAATCGAACCTTTTAAATCGTCACAATTCTGTTTATAGCTCTACGAGTCTTATTAAGAATAAATCTTAGCTTATTCCGAACTCGCGTATTAATTTCTCGACGTTTCTTTATTTAGTTATATTTTCTTATTAGTAAAATTATCAAACAACGAGGATATATTTGAAGAATTATTAAATTTTATGTTTCAAAACTCTTACTCATTTATAGGATTTTTCCTTTATAAAATACAAGTTCAAACTAATGGTAGTTTATATTTTTATGCAAAATAAGTATTAGAATTAACAATGAAACAATATCGGATTTTAAGAAAAATTACTTTTAAATACTTGAAATGACGCAACGACGTTTATAAGCTAGCAAAAGTTATCTTTTATGAGTATTTGCACAATCAAATTGAGAGTTAGACGGTTAAACGCAAAGTTTGTTTAGTTTTTAATAAAATATTACTAGTTTAATTTTTAACGAACGGCTCGTATAGTATTTCAACGCCCAAATCACTTTTTCGTAACCGGGACGAAAACTATTTTTTTAGAAGATATTTTTTTTAATCCAAAAATAACATTTTTATTTTTCGCGTATAATATAACGTTTATATAAACAACAACTGAATCCCCCGGATTTACTTTAAAAGTCAGCAGTAACCGCCCTACTCACATGGCCGTTCTATTAAGAGACAAGTACTACCCACCAAGTTCTAAAAAATACAAGAAGCTACCCCCCTTTATATGATCATCATGCTATAACCAGTTTTCAGAAAAGACACTTTCACCCCCTTTAACATGAACATCAAATTCATCCAGCTAAACATGGATTCGAGCATTCAATACTTGATTTTGATTGCTTAAATGAAATCACGACGAGATTTAGAGCATACCTAGGCCAAGAATGGCCGGAATCGGTCAAGAAACGAGTTGTTTCGGGTTGACCGTCGAAGTGACCGACGGTGTTTTTTAAATTCCGGCGACAGAGGCCTTCCGGGTTCTGTTTGAGCCTTCTAGTGAGCTCCTTGGACTCCTAGGAGTTGACCGGTAGCAACGATAGGCCGTGGGTGATGCGTGGTGGAGCTTGGCCGGCGCTAATGGTGGGTTGGTGGTGGCGGCAGCTGGGTTTGTTGCTGTAGCTGCTTTGCCTCTGAGAGAGATATAGAGAGAGAGGGAGTTAAGAGCACCGGCTAGGGAGGTGAGAATCTGCGGTGGTGGTGGCAGCCGTTGTTTCCTGACGGCGGCAGCGGCAGTGGTGGCGGCCTTTGGCCGCTGCTAGCTGCTCTTGCTGCAAACTCTGTTCTGCAGCAGAGAAACAAGGAGAGAAAGAGGGATGGACAGAGGGAGAGAAGAGAGTGATAGGAGGGCAGTGGGGCGTTGAGGGTGGTGGTTGCCGGTGGTGTTTGGTGGTGGAGCTGCCGGAGAGAAAGAGGGAGATGACAATGGTGAAGGTGATGGTGAGGATGATGGAGAGTTCAGATTTAAATTGAGAGACAAAGAGGTGGAAAGTTGGCGGTGAAAGTGATGGTGGCGGTGGTTCGGTTGGAAAAATCTCCCGAAGGAGAAGTGAAGATGAAGTTGATGATTTGAAAAATAATAAGGTGTGGTTGGGGCACACTACAAGCAGTTTGATTAGGTGTATCACTTGCACTAAGTCTCGCGGTGGTTGTTATCGCGAGATCGACTAAAAATGAAGAAACACACACAATTTAACTACGAATATTAACCCGACATTTTTTGTAATCTCACCCGGATTTCTTAATTGTAAAGACACGACAAATTTACTGAATTTTATTTTATCACAAGTTAATTATTATTTTGCTCCCAAAATTCTCACACAATTTCTTAACGAATATAATTTTTTTAAATCCCGAAAATTTCTCAAACCACTTCTCGAAAATTCTAAAATGAACTTTTACAGCTTAATTTACAAAATTATCCATACAAATATACGGAGTATTACAACTGGGGAAGTACAAAGCTTTAAATAGATAAACTGTCTCTAACCTTAAACCTAACCCTAGACCTAACGGGCCAAGCCCGGATAAATAATCAAATACTACTAAAATAACTAGGTAATACTGATATGTGACCCGTATCACATTTCTCATCATTAATTGCCATTGGAATGATGTTCAGAGATGCATTGTTTCATGGTGCATTAGTGTGTGTTGATTGGAACACATCGGTCTCTGAGTTTTCGAGACACAAACACACATTTTCTGTGGCGCATAGGGGATGTATTCCAACACCGTAATTTTGGAAATACATTTGATCGGTTGATTGGATTGATGAGAGCATTGAATTGATTGATTGGGCGTTTGGATAGTGGTGGGTATTTTCTATGAATTTATGATCCAAACCCTAGGGTTGGAATCGACAAAGCAACGAGTAATAAGGTAAGGGAAGAAATGGCAGAACATCGGTTCAGCAATGGGGAGAAAGAGAGAGAACAGACTGGTACTTATTTATGACTACAACAAACACTATAAAATTATAATTATGTTCCACGTAAAATTTGTGTATTCCATTATAATAAATATTACATCCAAATTTCAATTTTAAACTTTTTTATTATTTGGATAGTGCCCAGTAGAATTTTCTAGTAGACATGGAGGAATTTACTACTCGTAGTCCAAATCAAGGAAGGTATGAGAAGGGTGATTGGTTAAAGATGACCTTAGTAATATACTCGACTCAATAATTTTTTTCGGACCACTCAAAACGAAATCAAACAAAAAAAGGAATGAAATCCATGACACGCAAATTAAGACTTAGCCATCTGTCAACTTCCACCTAGAATGAGGCAAAGGCTCTTCAAGATTCGCTGCGGTGGTTTGCTAACTTGTCATCACACCCGCTCCAAATTGAGGTTGATTTCGAAAATCAAGTAATGAAATTGAAGAGCACTCAAGTGATGAATAATGAGAAGGGGCGATTTTTTGATGAGCTTAGATGCTTCATCTTTCATCAGTTCGGCAAAGATATCATCTATATCCGAAGGGATGCTAACAAGGTGGCTCATGAGTTGGCCGCATTGGTATTGAGAGAAGGAAGGAAGCTCATTTTCTTTGGAGAACCTCCTATACTATATTAGATATGTTAATACGCGACAGGGAAGGGGCGTGCCCAGATCTGTGTAGGATGCTTTTGGTTTTTTTGTTTGTTTTTTGGGGTTATTGTAAGTGGGTTTTGGTTCATATCCCCCACTTGTTTTTTTGTTCGAGGTTGGGAGCATGGATTTCTAATAGACGCGGGGTTTATACCGACCTATCTTTTGGGTAGGTTCTTTAAAAAAAAAATCAATACTTAGCTACCAGACATTCATAAAGGAGTTCACATGAAGGGTTATTACTACCTCTGTTCATTTCTAAATCACTTTTTGTCACTATTCACTAAGCTACTTTGACCTGATTAGTTGATTAGACAAACGATAAAATATTTGATAATCTTGGTTGTTCTTCTGTCACATTTCCTTTCCCTTTTTCTGCTTGAGTTGTCTTCTTTTTCAGCTTCTTTGAACTAGTGATCTCTGTTTCAGGTTGGTTCTGTAGGGTTTTGATTAATGGATGCACAACGGAAACAATAATTAACCATGAAAAACCCTCCAAGGATCACAAGTCAAGAGACATAACGATGGTAAAGGTAGAAATCAATAACACACCTTAGGGTTCTCCTTTGATGACTTCAAACGCGAATTGTGTCACGTTATCTATAGTTGATCCACGCCTAGAGTTTATTTCTAGATCTCCCACTCCTTGGTGCTAGCCCGGAAAGAGGAAGAGGAATAAGAATCACGCAAAACGAGACCAAACCAAGGAGGTTCGGCCTCCTTGGGGCCGACGGGGACGGGCGGCGGCAAAGGGAGGGGCGGTCGGCTCCTTCCTTGCTTGTTGCTCTCTCCTATTTTTCTCTCCCACTCTTGTTATGATCAATTATGAGCATAATTTTTGGGAAGGAAGGAAGGAAGGTCCTTTATATAGTCCAAAAACTCCTTGCCAACTACCTAAATGACTTATTCTAGTCCTACTAGACTTCAATTTAGTCCCTACTAAGTTTGCAAGGTTTCGCAAAGTGATCCTTCTAATTAATTAATCCAATTAATTATCTCCCAAATCTAGTACAACTCTATATAGCGTGTGACCCCATAGGTTCTATCTAGTTGGTAGCAACTATTTGCTAATATGGAGCGGTCTCTAGCAAAACATCCATTCTAGCCAACTAATAAAATAGTCATCTTGACAACCTTTGTACATGTAATTGTCTCATCCCGTTGTCTCTATATCCGAATTCGACACGAGACATACAAGCCACAATCGTATATCCAATCCATAGTTTCTTGATCCATGGGAATAGCCTTATTCGTGCAAATAACATCAATATCCCATATTGATTTATTTGAGTGTGGCTCGACATTCTATAAGCACTATCCCTCGAGTGGCCTAGGATTTGCTCCCGTTATGTGAGAGGGGCGAATTCTATCTACGTCCACTACGATATCTAAGCTTGCTTCTTATTGTATCCAGTACACGCCTTTATAACTACCCAGTTACGGTGTAGCGTTTAACGCTACCAAAATCACAATAATCCACAACTAGATTATCTAGTGACTTCAAGTCTAAGGATGAAAATACCATTGCACCGCGAGAAGCGCTTGTGACTCAACATAACGTGTATGTAGCCTTCTCGGAGATGGGTCAATCCAGTGCGTCATTACCCCTTATGCACACCTATGTGTTGGATCATGATATCTCCATATCAATCCAACCCCATACTAGTCTATAGATGATTGTCCCATTAATCATTATACTGGACTAGGGATATTTAAGATAAACAACATAATTGTAAATCTAATGACTTCATTATATTAAATATCCAATAAATAATAAATGAATTTCAAGCCACAAATAAATTCATACTAACCTAGATTTCCTCTAGGGCATCTATTCCAACAGTCTCCCACTTGAACAAGAGCCAATCTGGCGCATCTCGTATGCCCATACTCCTAGTGTGCCCTTCATGCTTCCACTGCGTGAGCGGCTTTGTAAGCGGGTCTGACAGATTCTCATATGTAGGAATCTTGCATATCCGAACGTCTCCTCTATCGATAATATCTCGAATCAGATGAAACTTCCTGAGCACGTGCTTGGATTTCTGGTGTGATCTGGGTTCCTTTGATTGCGCGATCGCCCCAGTGCTGTCACAGTACAACTCAACTGGATCCGCAATGCTAGGAACCACACCAAGTTCAGAAACAAACTTTCTGATCCAAACAGATTCCTTTGCTGCGCCATTTGCAGCAATGTACTCAGCCTCTGTTGTAGAATCAGCCACCGTCTCTTGCTTGGAGCTCTTCCATCTCACCGCTGCTCCATTCAGGCAAAACACATATCCCTAGTGTGATCTAAAGTCATCTCTGTCGGTTTGGAAGCTTGCATCAGTGTAACCCCTTACACGCAACTCTTCCTTACCGTCAAATATGAAGAAAGCATCCTTAGTTCTTCTCAAGTACTTTAGGATGTTCTTGACTGCAGTCTAGTTACTCTCACCTGGATTGGATTGGTATCTGCTTGTCATACTCAAGGCATATGCCACATCTGTTCTGGTACATAACATGGCGTACATGATAGATCCTATGGCCGAGGCATAGAGAATTCTACTCATGCGTCCTTCTCGATCTCATTGGGAGGAAAACAACTTTTCGAAAGAGTGATTCCATGTGACATGGGCAAGAATCCCTTCTTGGAATCTTGCATGTTGAACCGTTTCAACACCTTGCCAATATATGTACTTTGGCTTAGGCCTAGCAACCTCTTAGATCTATCTCTATAGATCTTTATACCGAGTATATAGGCTGCTTCCCCTAAGTCCTTCATTGAGAAACACTTCCCTAGCCAATCTTTAACAGATTGCAGCATGGGAACGTTGTTTCCAATGAGGAGTATGTCATCCACATACAAGACCAGAAAAACGACAGAGCTCCCACTAACCTTCTTGTAGACACAAGACTCATATTCGTTTTTGATGAAGCCAAACTCTTTGTCTACTTCATCAAAACGTCGATTCCAACTCCTAGAAGCTTGCTTCAATCCATAAATGGATCGTTGCAGCTTACATACTTTGTTGGCTTGCTTTGGATCCTCAAAACCCTTCGGATGTATCATATACACGTCCTCGAGGTGATTCCCATATAGGAATGCTGTTTTGACATCCATCTGCCAAATCTCATAGTCATGGTATGCTGCAATCGCAAGTAGGATTCGGATGGATTTGGTCATAGCGACTGGTGAAATGGTTTCATCATAGTCAATACCATGAATCTGTCTGAATCCTTTAGCCACCAATAGGCCGTTATAGGTAATCACATTACCATCCATGTCGATCTTCTTCTTTAAGGCCCACCTGCACCCTATGGGCCGCGCCCCTTCGGGTGGTTCCACCAAAGTCCATACTTTGTTGGTGTACATGGATTCCATCTCGGATCTCATGGCTTCTAGCCCCTTCGGAGAGTCTGGGCCTTTCATGGCCTCTTCATAGGTAGTAGGCTCATCATCAATGAGCATTGTGTCACCGGAATCGGTCACGAGAAGTCCATACCTCTCGCGTTCCTGGCGCACTCTACTAGATCTACGAAGCTCTTGTGTTACCTGAAAAGGTTGCTCCACAACTGTTTGTGGTTCCTGTTCATGTTCCATAATCGGTTCAGTGATTTGTGGTTCTTGAACCTCTTCAAGTTCTACAGTCCTCCCACTTGCTTCTTTAGAGACAAACTCTCTTTCTAGAAACACGCCGGTCCGAGCAACAAACACTTTGTTCTCGGTTGGATTGTAGAAGTAGTAGCCCTTAGTTTCCTTAGGGTACCCCACAAATTTACACTTATCCGATTTCGGCCCTAGCTTGTCTGACTGTTAACGTTTTTCATAGACATCGCAGCCCCAAATCTTCATAAACGACAGTGTGGGACGCCTCTCTCTCCACATCTCATATGGTGTCTTCATGACTGATTTAGATGGAACACGGTTAATGGTGAAAGCTACACTTAATAGAGCGTAGCCCCAAAATGATAATGGAAGATCAGTCTGACACATCATAGATCGAACCATATCCAATAGGGTTCGATTCCTCCTATCAGACACGCCATTCCATTGTGGCGTTCCGGGTGGAGTGAGTTGGGACACGATCCCACACTCTCTAAGATAGTCGTCAAACTCTTGGCTTAAGTATTCTCCTCCACGATCCGATCGTAGAGCCTTGATACTTTTGCCAAGTTGCTTCTCTACTTCATTTTTGAATTCTTTGAACACTTCAAAGGATTCGGATTTTGCCCTCATAAGGTACACAAATCCATATCTACTGTATTCATTAGTAAATGTAATGAAGTAGACATAACCACCCCTGGCAAGCGTGGCAAATGGCCCACACACATCAGTATGTATGAGCGCCAATTGCTCACTAGTCTTCTCACCTTTCTTATTGAAAGGGGACTTTGTCATTTTTCCCAATAAACAAGCCTCACAAGTCTCAGATGATTCAAAATCAAATGAGTCTAGTAATCCATCCTTATGGAGTCTAGATACACGTTTCTCGTTTATATGGCCTAAACGACAGTGCCATAAATAAGCGGGATTTAAATCATTTATTTTAATCCGCTTGGTATTAATATTGTAGACAGGATTGATTAGATCAAGGACATATAGTCCATTAAATAATTGCGCACTAAAATAGTGAATATTATTTAAATAAAAGGAACAACAATTGTTCTTTATTGAAATAATAAAACCATCCTTGTCCAAACAAGAAATAGAAATAATGTTTCTGCTCATAGCAGGCACAAAATAGCAATTATTTAATTCTAAAACTAATCCTGAAGGCAGAGATAGCTCGCACACGCCTATGGCCAACGCAGCAACTTTTGCTCCATTCCCAACGCGTAGATCTACCTTCCCTTTAGCCAATCTTTTAATTCTATTTAGATCCTGCACATTTCGACAAATGCGAGATCCACATCCAGTATCTAATACCCATGATGTAGAGACAGTTAAATTGACATCTACAACAAAAATACCTGGTGGTGGTGGAATCACTATTCCAAGCCTCTTGTCCTCCAGATATTTTGGGCAGTTCCTCCTCCAGTGTCCAGGCTGACTGCAGTAGTGACACTCACCTTTAGTCACACCTTTGGCAATGCCACCAACAGGCTTAAGGGCGGGTTCCTTAGACTTGGCAACTGACTTTCCTTTGCCCTTGGAGGATGAGACAAACCTTTTGCCCTTTCCTTTCTGCACCATCATAATGGCCTTGCCCTTACCCTTGTTGATGCTCTGTTCAGCTGTCCTCAACATATTGTAAATCTGGCAGTGGTTTCACGATCTCGTTCATGTTATAGTTCATGATGAACTGTCCATAACTCTCGGGCAACGATTGCAACACGAGATCGGTTGCCAACTCTTGGCCGACCGGGAACCCTAGCCTGGCGAGATTCTCCAAGTACCCGATCATACGGAGTACATGGGGTCCCACTGGGTTACCTTCTGCCAGATGACACTTGAACAGTGCCTTAGAGACCTCATACCTCTCTACCCTTGCCTTCTCTTGGAAGAGCTGCTTCAGATGCTCGATCATATCGACAACATTCATGTTTTCGTTTGCTTCTGAAGCTCAAAAGTCATGGTTCATAGCATAAGGCAGGACGCATCATTAGCGTCATCAACACGCTTTTGATACGCCTTTAGGGCAGCAGGTGTTTGGTTCTCTGGACCTTCTGGAACATGCTCCTCTATTGCGTACAGTTTCTTCTCTTGCTTGAGAACAATTCTCAAGTTTCCGTACCAATAGAGAAAGTTGGTTCCAGAGAGCTTGTCCTTCTCAAGGACAGATCGTAGGGATTGTTATGAACTCGATGAGTTGTTTGCCATTTGGAATTCTACAAAAGGAAAATACGCAAGTTTTAGTATTTGTGAATTTTTGACTATATTCAATAATGGCTAGTTTATCAAATATAGCTCCCACAATTTTTCTACGGATTAATAACCCTCATGATATTAATGCGAAAAATATCCATATATTTTCTAGTGGGCCAAGATCTATGCTTCATCTCCTTATGAGCTTGCTTTGGCAAGTCACCCATAATTTGACTACTTTTGGTAGGAACAATTCCAGTTGCATCCCTTATGGAACTCTTGGTTCAATCGGGCAAATAACTCCTTATTTATCCATCCATATGGATAATCCCAATTGATTGCCTCTAGGTTTCTTAATCTTATTAATAGCCTAGTTGTGTTCAACCTCTTATTTAAACAATTTCACATTACTAGCTTGTGCCATCGTATTCCATCATTATGAACCAAGTCGCCATGTTTGACACGCACGAACTTGATAAATAATGGTGATACTGAGTGTTTAAATAACTAGAAGGCAAGAACACAATATTTGAATTTTGAGGGATTTTAAATTCAAGTTTTAATTGTTTTGTTGATCAAAATCAACTAATCTATCTATTTGAGTTTGGGCACAACTCCAAATAATAGATCCGGGTTGTCTAATTATCTTATTATCCTAATTGCATGCATCATCCATACACCAACCACACAATAATAAGACAATAAAGTAAACAACCACAAAGAAAAAATTAAACGTGATGTGGATATGGCCTTTTCTAGACTAAGATAATTTCAAGCCAATGGAATTATCTATGAACCCTAAAAGCAAACACATCTCCATGCGTCTTGATCTTTTGGTCCATCCTTCATAGTCATGTGGAATGCTCCATGCTCCATGATCCATCTTTTTGTGGCTCCTTTTGGCTTTGGGCTTCTTTTCTTCAATCTTGGCTAACAATCGACTTTATCTACCACTAGCTAACAACTATACTAAATAAAATAAATCTCACAAGTTGAGAAAAAATGGCACGCAGGCCATAAAGCCCTAACTAATTATTACAATTAATTGATCAGCTCGCAAGCCGTAAACCAAACCACAAAATTAAACATCCACATCAAACAACATCCTAAGGCCATATCCAATCACCATGCGATTTGCACATAAACAGTTAAAATCCAATTTTAACGCGCTTGGTCAATTTTAATTGATTTTAAGATTTCTAGGGTTAAAACGGTCCATGGGCCCAATAATCAAATTGCCCGGGCCCAAAAAGGTGAACCGCAAGGCCCTAGGGTCGGCCCGGCCCCTTGCCCACGCGGCTAGGCCGCAGGCTAGGGCCGCCCGGCCCCTAGGACGGCCAAGACTTGGGCGGCAAGCAAGAGGGGCGGTCCCCTTAGGGGGCCGAACCTCTATAGGGAGTTGTTTCCAAAACAACTCCCTTGCTTGGTGCCCAAGTTTGGTTGTTTCCTTGTTTTGGAAGAACTCCTTCTTCCCCAAGGATGCCCAAACCCTAGATCTAAGATCCTAAAATTTTTCAAACTCACCAATTCATGCATCCAATGCAAAAATTAGATCTTGTTATGATAGATTATTGACAAATTGCATCCCATGCTTGATTTGTCTTGTTTTACGCGATAAACAATCAATTTAAGGTGTAAAACAACTAAAACGTAATACATAAACTACGTTTATGCTCTACGACCTGTGGCTCTTATACCACTGTAGGGTTTTGATGTGGATGCGCAACGGAAACAATAATTAACCATGCAAAACCCTCCAAGGATCACAAGTCAAGAGACATAACGATGGTAAAGGTAGAAATCAATAACACACCTTAGGGTTCTCCTTTGATGACTTCAAACGCGAATTGTGTCATGTTCTCTATAGTTGATCCACGCCTAGAGTTGATTTCTAGATCTCCCACTCCTTGGTGCTAGCCCGGAAAGAGGAAGAGGAAGAAGAATCACGCAAAACGAGACCAAACCAAGGAGGTTCGGCCTCCTTGGGGCCGACGGGGACGGGCGGCGACAAATGGAGGGGCGGTCGGCTCCTTCCTTGCTTGTTGCTCTCTCCTTTTGTTCTCTCCCACTCTTGTTATGATCAATTATGAGCATAAGTTGTGGGAAGGAAGGAAGGTCCTTTATATATTCCAACAACTCCTTGCCAACTACCTAAAGGACTTATTCTAGTCCTACTAGAATTCAATTTAGTCCCTTCCTTGCAAATTAGTCCCTACTAAGTTTGCAAGGTTTTGCAAAGTGATCCTTCTAATTAATTAATCCAATTAATTAATCCCCAAATCTAGTACAACTCTATATAGCGTGTGACCCCATAGGTTCTATCTATTTGGTAGCAACTATTTGCTAATATGGAGCGGTCTCTAGCAAAACATCCATTCTAGCCAACTAATAGAATAGTCATCTTGACAACCTTTGTACAAGTAATTGTCTCATCCCTTTGTCTCTATATCCGGATTGGACACGAGACATACAAGTCACACTCGTATATCCAATCCATAGTTTATCGATCCATGGGAATAGCCTTATTCGTGCAAATAACATCAATATCCCATATTGATTTATTTGAGTCTGGCCAGACATTCTATAAGCACTATCCCTCGAGTGGCCTAGGATATTTGCTCCCGTTATGTGGGAGGGACAAATTCTATCTACGTCCACTACGATCTCTAAGCTTGCTTCTTATTGTATCCAGTACACGCCTTTATAACTACCCAGTTACGGTGTAGCGTTTAACGCTACCAAAATCACAATAATCCACAACTAGATTATCTAGTGACTTCAAGTCTAAGGATGACAATACCATTGCACCACGAGAAGCGCTTGTGACTCAACATAACGTGTATGTAGCCTTCTCGGAGATGGGTTAATCCAGTGCGTCATTACCCCTAATGCACACCTATGTGTTGGATCATGATATCTCCATATCAATCCAACCCCATACTAGTCTATAGATGATTTTCGCATTAATCATTATACTGGAGTAGGGATATTTAAGATAAACAACACAATTGTAAATCTAAGGACTTCATTATATTAAATATCCAATAAATAATAAATGAATTTCTAGCCACAAATAAATTCATACTAAACTAGATTTCCTCTAGGGCATCTATTCCAACAACTTCTCTGTAACAGCCTTCTCTTTCTGCGTCTTCTTCTTTTCTGAGGAGGAAGTTGTAACCTTATTGACTTTCTTCTTGGGTGGAGGAATATCTGCAACTGCCTCTGCACTAGGATTTCTAGAGCTAGAGTCTCCAATGACTTCTTGAAGTTCATCCATTGTTGCCTTTCTTTTCTTCTCTGAAACAGGTTTTGATCCTCTTGCCATCTTGATTCTGTCTGAGGTTCTCCTTGTGCTCATTAGGGTTTGAGAGAGGAATAGAGGTAGGAATGATACGGAGAGAAGAGAAGAGAAGAAGATAAATATTAGGAGAGTTTGAGTTTCAAAAGGAAACTAGAATATCTCTCCGATCTCAAAAGATTTGCAATAATCAGAGAGAATTCAAATCTTTTATGCCATTGGAAAATAAAATATTCTAATGCTGTTTTTAGTTAAAAATTTTTTTTTAAAAAGGTAGGGGCTATATTAAGAAAATATGTACAGAGATATCACCAAATACAGAAAGATCCATGTTTAGTGACTACTAGTATAGCAGACTTATTTTCAAGGCTTTGAAAAGATTTTCAATGTCTTGAAAGGCTGTAAAATTTTAACAGATAAAAATCAAAGCTTTGAAGTGATTTTCAAGGCTTTGAAAATCAGTTCAAACATTTGAAAACACATACAACTTACCTTTCTTACCTGATTCTCCCCCTAAACCAATGCATTTTTATTTAGCATCCCCAATTCCAATCTTAGAGCTGAGAATCTTTCATATGCTAATGGTTTAGTGAAGATATCTGCAATTTGCATGTTATTAGCAACAAATTCAAGAACAATATCACCTTTCTCAGCATGATCTCTGATGAAATGGTGTTTGACGTCAATGTGCTTGGTTCTTGAATGTTGAACTGGATTCTTTGTAATTGAAATTGCACTGGTGTTATCACACTTGATAGGTATGCTTCTGAAATCAAATCCAAGGTCTCTTAGCTGTTGAGCAATCCATAGTACTTTTGAGCAACATGCTCTTGCAGCTGTATATTCAACTTCAGTTGTTGATAGAGCAATTGAATTTTGTTTCTTGGAATGCCAACTGATCAAGGATGATCCAATAAATTGGCAAGTTCATGAAGTGCTTTTCTTATCAACTTTGTAACCTGCAAAGTCAGCATCTGAAAATCCATGCAATGAGAAGTTAGAATGTCATGGATACCAAAGCCCTAAGTCTTTGGTACCATTGAGATATCTGAATATTCTCTTCACAACAGTCAAGTGTGATTATTTTGGATCAGCTTGAAATACATACACTAAACATAATATCTGGTCTGCTTGTTGTGAGATAGAGTAATGATCCAATCATACATCTATACTCTTTCGCATTGACACTCTTACCAGATTCATCCTTGTCTAAGGAAAGTGTTGAGCTCATAGGAGTTTTTGCGTCCTTACATTGAGATATGCTATATTTTTTTAAAAAGTCTCTTGTGTATTTGCTTTGATGTAGAAAGATGCCCTTCTTCAACTGATGTATTTGATGTCCTAGGAAGAAGTTCAGCTCTCCCATCATGCTCATTTCAAATTCCCTGCTCATAAGACTTGATAATTCTCTGCACAATTGATCATTAGTAGCTCCAAACAAGATATCATCAACATATATCTGAACTACAAGAAAATCTTTCTCCCGAGTCTTTGTGAAAAGAGTCTTGTCTACTAGACCTCTTTTGAAATCATTTCAAGCAGATACTTTGACAATCTTTCATACCAAGCTCTTGGAGCTTGTTTTAAACCATAAAGAGCTTTGTCAAGTTTGTAGACATGATTTGGAAAATGGTCATTTTCAAGACCATGAGGTTGTGCTACAAAAACTTCTTCTTGTAAGTAGCCATTCAAGAAAGCACACTTCACATCCATTTGAAATAATTTTATGTTCTTGTGAGATGAAAAGACAAGTAAAATTGTAATTGCTTCTAACCTGGAAACTGGAGAAAATTTTTCCTCATAATCAATACTTTTTTCTTGGTTGTAACCTTGAGCAACTAACCTTGCTTTGTTTCTGATCACTTTCCCACTTTCATCCAACTTAATTCTGAACACCCATCTGGTACCAATGACAGATTGGTTTGTAGGTGGACAAACCAGGTTCCACACCTTATTCCTTTCAAACTCATTGAGTTCACTTTGCATAGCAATGATCAAATCTTCTTTTTGTAATTCTTCTTTCACAGTTTTTGGTTCTACAAGAGAGATAAAAGCATTAAAAGCACATAAGTTCTTCAACTGTGATCTAGTTAGTGTACCAATGGTTGGATCTGAAATGATACTGTCAACTGGATGAGATGAGAGATATTTGAATCTCTTTCTTGGAGACCATGGTTCAGGTTCTCCATAGACCTTCTATGGTCTTGAAGTAGTGGCTTCGTCACTTGTATCCTTCTGATCATCTTTTCCAAGTCATTCTGATAATCTTTTTCAAGGCTTTGAGGATTATTTTCAAGGCCTTGAGTACCATTTTCAAAGTCTTGAAAATGTCTTCTGTTTTCTTCTGATCCTTTATTGAATCCCAGTGGATTCTCAGTCTCTTCCTCTGATTCATGCTTGTTCAAATTAAAGTTTGCAAAACTTTCACTCAAAGAACCATCTTAGCTTTCATAAAAAATAACATGAATGCTTTCTTCAACCAGTTTGGTTCTTTTATTGTAAGCTCTATAAGCTTTTCTATTCAGCGAGTAAACAAGAAAGATACCTTCATCACTCCTTGCATCAAACTTACCAAGATTGTATTTTCCATTGTTATGGATAAAGCAAGTACATCCAAAGGGCCTGGAAATATTTGGCTTTCTCCCTTAGAACACTGATCAAGCACCTGTTCAGTATATAGTTTGTTGTATTCACAGCTTCTACCCAATAATGTTCTGGCAATTTTTTTTCAAGAACCATTGTCCTTGACATATCTTCAAGAGTACTGTTATTTTTTTCAACAACACCATTCTGTTGAGGAGTTCTTGGAGCAGAAAAGTTGTGAGTAATACCATGCTTATCACAGAACAAATTACATTCTAATTGATCAAATTCTCTACCATGATCACTTTTGATTGAAGCTACAGGTAGGTTTTTCATAGTTTGAAGTTCTCTGCAAAGATTTGAAAATTCAGAGAGGGCTTCATATTTTTCTTTGAGAAACATAACCCAAGTATATCTAGAAAAATCATCCACAACAACTAGCATATACCTTTTACCTTTTGGAGTAAGAGTTCTCATAGGACCACAGAGATCCATATGAAGCAATTCAATGGGTCTAGTTGTACTTACAAACTTCTTTGGCTTAAAAGAACTTCTGGTTTGCTTGCCCTGAGCACAAGTTTTGCACAATTCATCTTCTTTGAACTTGATGGATGGCAATCCTCTTACCAGGTCTTTGGAAATCAACTTGTTCAAAGTATGCAAACTGATGACCAAGCTTCCTGTGCCAAAGCTTTGAATCCTCTTTCAAGGCCTTGAGACACTTCAAACTTTTACCTGCCACTTTGTTAGTGTGAAAAGTATAAACACTGTTTGATCTAGAGGCCATGAGAATGCAATATCCTGATTTCTCATATTGCACCACACACTTCTCTTTATCAAAGATAACTTTGTTGCCATTGTCACAAAGTTAGATAAACTAAGCAAGTTAAATTTCAAACCATCAACAAGATACACATCAGATATAGAAATTTCAGAATTTGTACCAACTTTACCAATACCAAGAATATTGCATTTTCCTTTGTCACCAAGTGTAATTGAACCTTCTGATTGCTCCTTCAATTCTGAGAATAGAGATCTCTTTCCACTCATATGTCTTGAGCAACCACTGTCCATAAACCACTTCTGTTCTTTGGTGACACCCTGCAAACACCAATCACTTCCTTACCCAGCTGTTAGACCAAGTGTGGAATTTGGATTCATATTCAGGATCAACCATGTTAGGTGGTCTAACCCCTTTAGAAACACAATCTTCTTAACTTGTCATTTGAGTTGAAAAGGAAAAGTGTTCCTCATTATGTGAGGGTCTCTTCTTATGAAAGGACAAGTCAACTTAACATGACCAGTTTTACAGCAGTAATGACATTTAGGAGAAGTTTCGTTTCCAGCCTTCACAAATCTGGTATTGTTCTTTCTTGGAAAGTTTTAGATTGAATCCAATACCAGCTTTGTGAACTGACTGTGAAATTCCTCCAAGAATCAAGTTCAACTTGTGTTCTGATCCAGCAAGCTTAACTTTGACCAACTCAGATTCTTGAAGTTTATCAGTAAGAATAGTCTTTTGTTCATCTAATTCATCAACTTGATGTTTTAGATTAACAAGGCTGTTACTCATCTAAGATTTCTCAGTGACTACTTCCTTGACTTGTGTTTTCAAGGCTTTGAAACTGGTTTTCAAGGCCTTGAAATCACTGTCAGTTTTCTTCTGAGAGATTTCAATATTCTGTTTTAGACAAACAAGTTGTAAGTTCTCTTTTGCTTGCTCATGAACTTTTTCTTTCAAAATTTTGATCTCTTTCAGATAATCTTCTTCATTTAAAAGCACTGTTCTGAGATAATCTGAAAGAGCTTCTTTTGATTTTGGAATCAGACATTTTATCATTACCTCAATGTTCTACTCTGAACTTTCATCATGCTTTGCCATGAAGCAAAGGTTGGCATCTTATTTTTCAGATTCTGATTCACTTGAGCTATCTGAATCACTCCATGAAGCTATCATAGATTTCTTTCTTCTGTCATGGTCTTTATTTTGAAATATCTTGCTTTTATTTTGTGGACAATCTCTTATCAAATGTCCTGCATCACCACACTCAAAGCAGTTCATAACCTTTGATTTACTTTGTGAAGACGACTTACCTTTGTAGTTCTTGCAACTGGATGGTCTATGTATTTCTCTGTTGAAGTCTCCGTTTTAAAAGTTTATATTCATTTTGAGAATTCTTGTCAATGCTTTAGAAATCAAGGCAATTGGATCTTCATCATCACCATCCTCAGTTGCAAGGATTTGAGTTCTCTCATTCTCTTTGTCTTTGAGAACTAAGTTCTTCACACTTTCGGGTAGCTCTTCATCAGCTTCATTCATAGATATTTCATGTGTCAGAAGCTTCCCTTGTAGGTCATCAAGTTGTAGAGTTGAGAGATTCTGAGCTTCTTCAAGTGTTGTGGTCTTTTGGTTCCAATTTTCCTTTGGAAGACTTCTTATAATCTTCCTCACATTTTCTTCATTGGAAAAATGTTTTCCCAGTGAATCAAGGTTGTTAACAATGTCTGTGAACCTCTTGAACATGTATCTGATAGACTCATCTGCATTCATCTTAAACAGCTCATATTGCCTGAGATAGATGTTGATCTTGGTTTCCTTCACTTGACTGGTTCCTTCAAAAGTAACCACAAGTTTATCCAGATTTCTTTGGCAGTAGTGCAGCCTGAAATCCTGTTGAATTCATCTGTACTCAAAGCACAATATAACATGTTAATAGCTTTGTAATTCTTAGAGAATTGCTCTAATTCAGAAAAAGAGAATAAGTCTTCAGATTTGGGAGTTCTAATCCCATCTTTCTTTGTGTAGAAAGTGTGAAGTCCATTCTGAATAATAGTCCAAAGTTCTATGTCTTGATCACTGATGAACATTTTCATCAAAGCTTTCCAGTGAGCAAAATTTTCTCCACAGAATAGAGGAGGTCTGTTAGCAGCTCTTCCTTGTGAGAAACCACCATCACCTGTAGTACTCATGATCACCAGATGGTTACATATATACAGTGATACAAGCTCTGATTCCAATTGAAAGTGTGAGTGTGCAGGTGATAATGCAGCTAATATACTCTAGAAGGGGGGGGGTTGAATAGAGTATGCCAACTTTTGCAAAACTTTCTAGGATGATGAGATCTTGTGAAAGCTAGTGCAGTTCAAGGCTTCGAAAACAAGTTCAAGCCCTTGGAAATGATGCAGTTTGTGCAAAAGCAAATAAGCCTTTTTCAATGCCTTGAAACCAACTTCAAACCCTTGAAAAAAGACAGTTTTGTGTGCTGCAAAAACTATGAAAATGAATGAACTGTAAATGCAAGAGTCAAGAGATTTATAGAGTTCAGTCCACTTGGACCTACGTATCTACCTCTGGGATTAGATCCCTGCAGTATTTTCAACTCAATTCTTGTTAATAAAAAGCTAATCCCTAGATCTAAAGCACAGAAAATTGCCTTACTATGTTACAGCTTGTGGTTCTTCCTAACCTATCTAGTACCTTCTCTAGCTAACTGATTAACTAAGAATTCTCTATTGTTCGATTTGAACAATCCTGAGAATAGAGATAGAAATATTAAAGAAATGATCTACCAATAAAGCACAATAAAAAAGAACACTTAGTGTTTAGAAATTACAGTGAAATATGCAGTGATCTTCTGTGAATGGATTGGAAGATTGACGAACTTCTTTGATGCTTGTCAATCCAGAACTCTTTCTCTCTTTTTTCCCGTTTAGTGTTATGTCTGGTTGATTCAGAATTGAGCTCTATTTAAACTTCAAACTCTGAATATCTTCCCAGATTTTCAGCAACAAATCTCCTATTTTGTAGGCAACAGACTTTGACTCTTTGACAATCTTCTCCAACGGTTAAGTGATCACAATCTTCTGAGATAATTTCATGATCTTGAATTTGAATAGGTTGAGAAGCTGTAAAGTCATTCAGATCAAACACAGAATCATCTTCTTGAGTATTTCATTCCCTGCATAGGTCAGATATGGAAACAATCTTTGCAAACTTAGGAAATACAATCTCCTGCAGGAACAAAGTCAAATAGATGAAATACTATGTTCAAACGAGTTAGGTCCTTTGTCTTTCATCATCAAATAACAATAAAACAAGCACATGAAGGATAGAAAGGAAATCAACTAAGAGAGTTTGCAGAAAACTCCCCCTAAGAATGTTCACACAGGTTAAGCAGTTTCAAGGCTTTGAATCCAGTTTCAAGGCCTTGAAAATATCTAAACTATTTTCAATCCTATGAAAGTGATTCAAGGCTTTGAAAGCTGGTTCAAGGTCTTGAAATAGTCAGACTATTTCAAACCTTGTACAACCTGATCTTACAACCTCTTTGTTTTCAATATCAGTAGGCACCTCCAGAAGTAACCTATTATCATCTTCAGTAACTATACTTTGGATATGCTCTGTCACATGACTGAACTGTCTCTCTCCAAGAGAAGTAAACAGCTTCTGAAAATAGTTCTTAAAAGCATTCATCATATCTGCTTCTTTATCAATCCACACCCCTTCACTCACTTTGATTTTATTGATTGTATTTCTTTGTCTTCTGAAAATAGTGGAAAGATAGAAAAATATCGTGTTTCTATCTCCACTCTTTAACTATTTAACTCTTCGTTTCTGCTTACAATACTCCTCCTCTTGTACCATAGAGTAGCCAAGAAACTTTTAAGATCAAGCTGCAGTTTCAGATTTTGAGGAGTGGGGTCTTGTTTTTGAAGTTGAAGTAATTCCTCATCCCTTTCTCTGATTTTCTGTTTGTGATTCCCCACATTTTCTTTTCTCTATTTCCTCAATTGCTCTCTACATAAACTTAACTTCTTGCCTACCTGAAACATACTTGAACCCCTAACCTTATCCTTCCAAGAAATGATAATCTTGTGTAACTCACTGTACTCCAGCCAACTACAGTCAAACCTGAATTTGTAAGTTCCTTTCTTCTTTATACTCTCAGAATGTATCACCAGAGGTGCATGACCAGATCCAATTATTTCTTCTCCAGTGAGTTTGGCATTTGGAAAAGTTACACCCCATTCCACTGATAAAAAAGCTCTATCAATGTGTTCGTTGACCCAATTATCATACCTCCCATTCACCCAGGAATATCTTAGACCCTGGGAATGAAGTTTCAAGAGATTACACTCACAGATAAATCTTTGAAACCTGTTTAACCTCCATTGATGACTCTCCCCTCCGCCTTGATTCTCCTCTTCTAATAAATAATCATTACAATCCCCCACCATGGTTCACAGAGAGTTGATTAATTCAGCCCAGGTCTTGATATCTGATACCCCTGGGGGTATCGGCTGTCCAGTGACGAAGAGAAGAAGGGGGACGGGAGAGAGAAGACAAAGAAGAGAGAAGAAAAGATTAGGATAGAATAATTTCCTAATTAATTGTTTTAAGAAAATTACACCCTTTTATACATCTAACCCTGACGGTTCGACCTAATCCTAGTCCGAGTAAAGAACCGTACAGAAACCCCGGACGAAACAGAAAATTCAACACGCTACCTACCAAAATTCATAATACTAAATGTAGCATAATAAACAAAAAATAAATTAACGCGTAACATAATCTTTAAGATATAACGGCGGACCAACACTACGCTTGGGTCGCGTAGTAACCAGAACTTCTGGAGTAGTAGAATCATCCTCACTAGCGCTATCCTCGTCTGTAGGATCCTGGATTACCGTATCAACTCCCCCGGTCTCGGAAACCAGCTTGTCCTCAAGCTGTAGCTCAGGAAAAGAGGCGCGGATCGCATCAACCGGTTCCCACGAAGGCGGAGCACCATCAGACCAAGACACCAACCACTGCTGTTGTGGACCGCCATCAACAAATACCGTACGCTCGTGGGAAGCCGAAACGGGCGACGCAACCAGCTGACCCTTGAAGAACTGATCCGGCAACGTAGCAACCAGCATGGCCGAACCCGTGGAGACATAAGTACGAAGCAACGAAACATGGAAAAGATCATGGATACAACAGTTATCAGGAAGGCGAAGTCGATAAGCGACCTGACCAATACGCTCCATGACAGTAAAAGGGCCATAAAAGCGGCGGGCCAACTTAGCCGATAAAGGGCGCGCTAACGAACGCTGGCGATAGGGTCGAAGGCGATGAAGAACCAAATCGCCCACCTGAAAGGAAACATCACGTCGATTCCTATTGGCCTGTGTGCGCATCCGCTGCTGCATCTTCGTCAGATCACCCTTCAAATCCGTTAACAACTCATGCCGACTCCTCGACTGATGGAGACTGACCGGCCACCGGTAACGTAGGAAAAAGTGAGGGAGGATCATGCCCACACAAGGCCCGAAAGGGGGACATCCTAATACCCTTGTGGTGACAGCAATTCATGGCCAGTTCAGCCCTTGGAAGTAAAGAAACCCAGCGCCGAGGTTGATCCGACGTGAACGCCCGAAGATACTGCTCCAAACCCCTATTGTCACCTCAGATTGGCCATCAGTCTGCGGGTGATAAGCGGTGCTGAACTTGAGTTGTGTGCCACTCAACTTGAGAACTCCTTCCCAAAGGAGCTCATAAAGACAGGATCACGATCCGATACAAGCGTCTCAGGGAACCCATGTAACTTGACGACGACCTCCACAAATCGTCGTGCAACTCGAGGTGCATCAAAATCAGAGGGCAATGGGCCAAAGTGGACGTACTTCGTGAGACGATCAACCACAACCATAATAGCTGTAGACCCCTGATAAGTAGGAAGACCCCTGATAAAATCCATCGTGGCCTCCGACCACACGCGCTCCGGTATAGGAAGAGGTTGAAGAAGACCCCCGATTTCTGAGTAGAGTACTCCGTAGTCTGACAAACCACACAAGCAGACACAAACTGACGAACCTCAGCACGCATACCAGGACAATAGAAAACCGCATCAAGACGACGATAGGTACGCTCAACCCCTGGGTGACCAGCAGACGGAGAGCAGGGGAACTCCTGAAGAAGCAGTGGCCGGACAGAGGACTCACGACTCACACAGATAAGAGTCCGATAATACAAAATACCGTCAACAAGAGTGAAATGGGGTGGACGGGCGTCATACTGCACTGCTGTCAAAAGGGCCTGTAAGTCGGCTAACGTTTGAGTCTCATGCCGGATAGTCTCCATAATCGAAGGAAGGGGCTGCAAAGCCGAGAGCAATAAATTCGGGGAATCGTCCTCGGAATCACGGAGAGACAAGGCATCGGCCACCCGGTTTGTGGAACCAGGTTTGTACTCAATACGAAACTCAAAGCCCATCAACTTGCGAATATAAAATTGTTGATGCCGCGTCTGAATAACCTGCGATAAGAGCTCCTTCAAACTGTGCTGATCAGTGCGAATGACGAACTCACGACCCAACAAATACTGACGCCACTTCTGAATAGCCTCGAAAACTGCGTACAACTCCTTATGATAGGTGGAAGCAGCACGAAGTTTATGACCTATCTTTTTACTGAAAAAAGCAATCGGGTGTCCGTCCTGAAGAAGCACGGCCCCCACACCCTTGTCAGACGCATCAGTCTCAAGAATGAATGTCAACGTAAATTCGGGCAACCGAAGCACAGGGGACAATGTCATGGCATGCTTCAATGCCGTGAAGCTCTGCTCGGCCGCAGAAGACCACTGAAAAGCGTCCTTCCGGAGCAAGTCAGTCAATGTTGCCGCAATCGTGGCGTAGTCACGGATAAACCGCCGATAATACCCTGTCAACCCCAGAAAACCTCGTAACTGTTTTATTGTAGAGGGAGTCGGCCATGCCACCATGGCATGTATTTTCTGAGAATCAGCCTGCACCTGACCCTCAGTAATCACATGACCCAAATACTCGACATTGGTCCTGCTAAAAGAACATTTTGACATTTTAACATAAAAAAGTGATCAGATAAAAGACGTAAAACCTGATGGAGGTGCTGGGCGTGTAGCTCGAGAGTTGTGTTGTAAAACAGGATGTCGTCAAAGAAAACGATGACAAAAGAACGCAACAATGGCCGAATCCGATTCATAGCAGCCTGTAAAGTGGACGGAGCGTTGGTCAGGCCGAAAGGCATGACAAGAAACTCATAGTGACCATCATGGGTACGAAAAGCTGTCTTCAAAATATCCTCGGTGTGCATGCGGATCTGATGATACCCAGAGCAAAGACCAAGCTTTGTGAATTAACGGGCTGCCCCAAGCTCATCAAACAACTCATCTGTAGTAGGAATCGGAAAGTGGTCCGGAACAGTGACCGCGTTAAGATCACGGTAGTCAACGCAAAAACGATAAGTGCCATCCTTCTTGCGCACCAACAAGACAGGTGAGGAAAAGGCACTACTACTCGGCTGAATAACCCCCTGCTGTAACATCTCATGCACCTGACGCTCAATTTGCGACTTCTGAAAGTAAGGATATCGATGCGGTCTGACGTTAACTGGTTTGGAGCCTGGCCTCAAATGAATACAAAGATCCCACTGACGGGATGGTGGTAATCCAGTCGGAACGGAGAATACTGCCTGATGCTGAGTCAAAACATGTAGGATAGAGTCCGGAATGTCTGGAGGGAATGAGTCGTGATTGGCTGTAGACTCGGGCTGTAGGGAGGTCGGGTTATCGGATTATCGGAACCCCCTATAAGCCAGTATCATCTATTACTATTCACCCTGGTTGCTCCTGGTTACTGCAAATTAATAATACAACCGCTTTGTATCTAAATCTGGAAACTGATAGGTATAAGTCGCGTTCTGATTAGACATGCCGCTTGAGAAAAGATCCTTTAAATGGAAATACTGAACTTTTGATAATCTTATGAAACATTGAAAAGTCTGATGTTTATACTTATAATCTGTTACTGTTTAAACTATGTCAAACGTAAACCCGGTAACTTGTCTTAGCCACTCTGTTTTACATGCTAAGGTGTTTATTCACTCAGTTTTTACTTATACTTGAAAAAATGCGTCCTTGTGTTTCTTTTAAATTCCCTGCAGATATATGATTGGTTGCTTGGGGTAACGCGCTGGGATCACGAATCCGTTCTCTCATGCAAACAGTAGAGCCTAGTAATTAACCAGAGAGCATTTTTGTTGTAAAATATATTTTGTTAGACTTGGTGTCCAGTTTTGAACCAATCACCAATGTTGTAAACTTTTATCGTAATGAATCAGTAGTTTGATTTTTCCTTTCACTTGTTTATGGTTACCACTCCTTGTACGAAAATGTAAAATCCCCTGTACGGAGGGCACCAACCGGTTTTCGGCTCCTCTGGAAATCGGGGGTGTTACAGCAGTTGTCTTAGGCTCCCATTTAGCCTTTCGCAACTTTCTAAGTATCTTCGTGACGTTTTCATGATTTGAGAAAGCTTTTCCCAAGGATTCCAAGTTGTTCACAATATCTGTAAACATTTTGAACATATCATTGATGGATTCATCAAAATTCATCTTAAACATTTCATACTGTCTCAAAAGGATATTGATCGTTGTCTGCTTGACTTGGCTAGTTCCTTCATAAGTGACAGTTAGCTTATCCTATATTTATTTTGCACTATTGTAGATGGATATCCTGTTAAACAAATCTGCACTAAGAGCACAATGTAGTAAGTTCAAAGCTTTGTAATTTTTCGATACCTTTTCCAGTTCATTAACCGAGATATCTTCTTCTAATTTGACAGTTCTGACTCCATCAGAAATAATCTAGAACAAGTTTGGGTCACTCACAACAATAGACCATAGCGCCATGTCTTGATCTATAATGAACATTTTCATCAGTGCCTTCCAATGCACAAAGTTATGACCACAGAGAAATGGAGGTCTCTTAGGTACTCTTCCCTGTGAGAATCCTCCATCACCTACATTACTCATTGTCACAAGATTGTTAGATCCTTAAACAGTGACCCAAGCTCTGATACCAATTGAAAGTTTGTAATGTAAGTATATCATCAGGATCTAAATACTCTAGAATGGGGGGGTTTGAATAGAGTATGCTAACTTTTGCTAAAAAACAGTCTTTTAAAACTTTAAGAGAATATGCAGTTGATATCTCAAAGCTTTGAAAAAGATTTGAGAAACTAGAGATATAACTGCAGAACACAGAGGCTTCAAAGCTTTGAGATTTTGAAAACTCCAAAGCTTTGGAACTTCCTGTATAGACTGTAATGAAAACATAAAAGAAGTAAGCAGCAAGAACACAAGGATTTTACAGAGTTCAGTCACAATTTGACTTAGTCTTTGCCTGAGGGATCTTATCCCTCCAGGATTCGAATAAAACTTCTTATTAATCACCCATATTTATCCCTAGATCTCAAGCCTAAGTGAGATACCTTTCACCTATACACCTTGTGGTTCCCAACCTATCTAGTTCCAGCTACAATCTGTTGAAGCAATAAGAACCTCTTTGCTGTTCAATTGAAAAACTTAACTTCTAAGTTTGTGAGGTTGAAATAACACAAAATGATAATACAAGTTTAGTACAAGTGTGAAGAACACATAATAGAAATAAGCAATAAAGCTTGGAAGTGTTCTTCAATCTCTGATGAATGATCTTGCTTATGTAGTGTTAATGTCCTGATGAATTTGAAGACTTGAATGATCTGATCTCTCCTGTTTGTATCACTCTTCAATTCACACATTGATCAGGGTTTTCTCCTTGCGTCTCTCTTTATAATTCAAAGTACTGACCACTTAAGTAACAGCCCGCAACAACCTGAGAGATTTTAGGAACTGAATGCCTAAAAATCCTCTCCCCTGATATGCTTCTTTTAACAGCTATGCTTGGATAGCTATTTGACTTGTTTATGGACGTTGGAACACCCAACAACCCTGCATATACTCAAAAAACAAGATCAAACAATATCCAGACAAACTAGCATCAAGATCTGATCAGCATTATGCTAACAGTTCATGAATAAACTAGGCTAAGTTTTGTCTGATAACAAAAACAGTTTATACATCCAATTAAATGGATAGACCAAATAATCATTATAGAACAAGTAATAATAGATTAGTATAAGTCCATAGCACATTACAAAACCAAATGAATTGACATGCATACACAGATCAGGTTAGATAAACTTAGCAGCAAAGAGCATTCAGAAATTCTCAAAGCTTCGAAGCTTTGACTGCTAGTTAATCACAAAGAGCTTGGATTCCCAATCCAACTCAGACCTGTACCATGTGTTGTACCAATCAAAACATGATTTTATACCATTTGTAGAACATTATAAAGAGTGATAAAATCATTCCAAGACCAACTTATAGACCTGCAAAATATAAAACAGTTAAGAACATATAAGGCAATCAACAGTGTCTCAAATATTTGAAGCTGTGACACTTGTGTTTCTGGCTTTCATCACCAAGGAACCAAATCTCCTTCTTTGTACAAATCCACATATTGACACAAAAGAGCTTATGATCTATCAATAAGATATATTCTAATTACAAGAATTGTGTAATGATAATTTAGAAGTACTTGTATTACTGAAATGTAGAACTAATCTAACAATTAGATGAAAACTAAAAGACATGGCACACGATATTTATTACAGTGAGAAAACCTTTATTGTGTTATCCTCCTGAGAAGGGGAGTTAGGAGTAAGACCCCACCTTTTAGCACCAACCAGTGTAAGACTACTACATTATCTGAAATGTCAGAAACAAGATATATCACGAGCTATCACACCAAATCAGCTACTAACAATATATCTCTATCTCCCTACTTCATGTAATACCTTGTGTGGCACTCCACGCATTGGCAATCCAAGTCTCACTTGTATCTAGTCGGCTGTAGCACACTAACTCCTCGAGCTAGTGACCTAAATACACGATGCACCTCGTACAGGTGTGTACATATGACCTTTAGTATGTGTACATACACGATGCACCTCGTCCGTTAGTATGTCAAGTGAAAAACTCTATCTCCGAATGGTGAGTGAACAAATCTATAAGAAATATGTAATATGCACCTGTAGGATGGAGACTCCAGACAACGCAATTGGATCCTAGACCGAACAAATACACAGAGACAAACACTATGGTTAACTCTACATGTCCCAAATAGGGGAAAGAAGCTCAGTCTGATTGTATCAATATTAAATAGTTCAGGATAACAGATGTGGAAACAAACTAGACTTCATGATAGCTTTGAGAAAGCAATTTTAGTGTTCAGATTATGTGAGGCGTCTATAAAGAAGAGATCGTTTAAAACACATATCCAATGCAAAACCAAACTAGAATTTAATTAAAGAACTTTGGTTTACTCTAAAAAACAATAACTCGATTCTAGACACAAATAAATTGAAAGAAGATTGTTCTAGATCAATAAACGAACATTGATCCTGAGACTCAATTAGAAAAAAGTAAAAAAATACCTAGATTGGTCCTATAAAAGTATTCAACAACTGCTGATGACTAATCGAAGCCGATGGAAGCTGAAGCGTCGCTACAAGGAGCAAGGAAGTCAAACTGTCGGCCAGGGGAAGCTGAACCGTTGGCCTGGATGGCCCAACCTCTGAAGATTTTTCTCTCACTCATAAAAAAAATTGTGTTTTTATGACGAGCAGATAAATTATATTATTATTATTATTATTATTATTATTATTATTATTATTATTATTATTATTATTATTATTATTATTATTTCAATCTCTGTCATTTCTCAAAAACAATTGTTTCATTCTGGGAAACAACAAGAACAACAACAACAACAATAATAATTATATTATATTATATTATATTATATTATATTATATTATATTATATTATATTATATTATATTATATTATATTATATTATATTATATTATATTATATTGCATGTACTCCTTGTGTTTATGCGTAGGCTATTATAAGTAGTCGACAAATATATTTAAAACGACGAGAAAATTTTTCGGCATAGGTTTAACGACGATTTTGATAAAAAAAAAAGTTTAACGACGTGCAAATTTGATCGAAATGTTCGTCAGCAAAGCTTTGTGCATGAAATTGAATAATGGAGGCATAGTCGGCAAAGGTAATAACGACGAGCCAATGTTGTTGTAAACGTCGTCGGCAATTCTGTTCTAACGACCAAGGAATATTTTTTTTCGCCCAATCGCACTAACGATTGAGCTATTCCGACTGCATGTCACCAGAAAAATTCGTCGTCTTTTCATTTAACGATGAATTTTTTGGATTTAACGACGAGCATGCTCGTCATAAAAACCGACTCTTTTTAGTGAGTTTAATACTAACTAACAAGATAACACAAATGATATTCTTTCTCACTTTTGAAAAATTAAATTAGTAATTACTTATGAGTCTCCAAAATTTTCTCATTACAAAATAACCTCAAAACAATATACGAGATTTTGATAACTCCCTTAAGTCTCGTATATCTATTATGAGATAAACCTCTTCACAAAACAATATACGAGATGTACAGTTTCACGTGATCAGCCCTATTAGGTCACTCATATTAGTTACCTTAGGTATATGTTACCCAAGTTGAGTAAAGCCTAATTCGTGTTAGTTGAACTATGTTATACACTTGATCCACATATCAACCTCAGCCATATTGATGAAGTTTTAATACAACCAACCTTAGATATAGGATCCATGAGCCTTGTTGTACACACAAATTTATGCAACTGGAAACAAATGCGATAAATTCGGTGAAAAAATTACTTTATTGATGATTTGATGATGTGGATTACAATCTGGTAGTAAATTTCTAAATAGAAATTAAATCTCCTGATTCTTCTCCTGAAATGTCGAACGAGGGCTTCGCAGCTTGATCTCATATCAAAGGGATGAGCGGCTTTCGATTTTGACGAAGAAGGTGATGAAGGTCTCAAAGAACACAAACGCCGAGCAAGGGATTTAGAGGCTTGATACAGGATCGAGCGGATGAATAAATTCGATGTTGATGAAGAACCTCATGAACGCCTTGAAGAACGCGAAGAACAGCTTGAAGATATTTGAGTGTCTTGAAGAACACGGATGGAGATCTTCACTGGCTTGAAGAACTCGATGATGATCTTCGAACAACTTGATGAAGAACTTCGAAGGGCTTGATGATGATCTTGATGATGGATGAACTCTTCAGGGCTTCAGCAGCTTGATCTTTAGAGCCCTTCGAAGTTCTTCATCAAGTTCTTCGAAGATCATAATCGAGCTCTTCAAGCCGTTGAAGATCTCCATCCGCGTTCTTCAAGACACTAGAAGATCTTCAAACCGTTCATCGTGTTCTTCAAGGTGTTCATCCGGTTCTTCATCAACATCAAAGATATTCATCCACCCGATCCGAGATCAAGTCTCTAAAGCCCTCGCTCGGCGTTTGTGTTCATGAAGACCTTCATTGCGCTCTTCGTCAAAGTCGAAGGCCGCTCATCCGTTTGATACGAGATCAAGCTGTGAATCCCTCGTTCGATGTTTCAGGAGAAGATTCAGGGGATTTAATTTCTTTCTAGAAATTTACTATCAGAGATTGTAATCCACATCATCAAATCATCAATAAAATATTTGTTCCACTGGATCTCTCGCATTTGTTTCCAATTACATAAATTTTTGTGTAAAAATTTTGGCACCCCCAGTGGTACTTTTCTGCCCCTCATATCTTCTTCTAAAAATACACACAAGTGTTCATGATGTCTACTACGAAGGAATTTGATCTTCCATCACTGAAGGCTGGAGACGCCAAGTCTTCAACTTCATAAACAAACCATGGAACTCAAATCACTCATCGAGTAACTCGCAGTATGTTTAAGGCCATGTCAACTAACGAGACAAGGAAGATGGTGCTCTAGAAAAGATTGTTCACAATGACCTGAACATTGCCTTGGAAAATTCGCAAGCACATGCGCCTTCCTCTCAGGAGTCTTTTTCTGACAACAACTCTGGGGAGGAAAGTTGAGAAAGCAACTCTAAATCCGTCTCTAAAGTTAGTCAGCATACATCAACACATGATCATGATGATGATATCAGCATTCATGATGACTACTAGTGCGGTTCCCATCAAAGAGCAAGTTGCAAACCTCACAAAGGGATTTGACGAGTTAAAGAAGATTGTGGAGGAAGGTGATGTGAAACTTGCAAGGCTAATAAACAAGCTCGATAGTCGCAAAGAAGCAATTCAAGTGTTCGAACACACACCTAAGGCTCCGGAAGAAGTTAAGAGCAACAAATGGCGGACAAGGAGCGCGACCAAGTGTGAAATTATCAGCAAATGGTTCCATTCCTCTCGACCAACTACAAGAGATTATCCTAAACACCATGATTATGAGTCCTGGAGTACCGTTGATGTCATCTAAGTCCTACATCGAGCTTTACACAGAGAGAATCGATAAGTTAAGCATGTCAGACGGTTACTATCCTCCTAACTTCCAACAATTCTCAGGCAAAGGAAACCCTAGGAAACATGTTGTCCACTTCTTCGAGACATGTAACAACGGTGGAACCGATGGAGACCTTCTCGTGAAGAAGTTTGTTAGGAATCTTAAAGATGATGTCTTCGACTGGAATGGTCAGTTGGAGCCGCGATCCATTGACAACTGGGGGAAATGGAGCAAAAATTTCTCAACCGTTTCTACAGCACACAACGAAATGTTAGCATGGTTGAGTTGACTAACACTCGCCAATGGAAAGATGAAATGGCCATTGACTACATCAAGCGCTGGAGGAACTTAAGTTTAAACTGCAATGATCGTCTTTCTAAAGGTTCAGAAATTGAGATGTGCATCCAAGGCATGCATTGGGGCTAAGGTATATACTTCAAGGAATCAGGCCAACATCATTCGAGGAACTTGCTACGCGTGGCCATGATTTGGACCTTAGCATCGCGTCAAGGCGAATTCGGGGACCACTTCCTTTTGAAACTTAGAAAGGATCAAACAAGTCTCCTATAAAGGGCAAAAGTTAACAATTAAAGCTAGCAATCAAGAGTCCATGGTTGTCATGACTAAGTCGGTAAAGCTCTCATGCAACGTAAATAAGATCAATATAGACCAAGTCAATTCAAATGGAGAAAACCCACTATCAAGACCAACTCTAAAAGAATGGAAAGAAAAAGTGTATATGTTTTCCGACGATGAAGTTCCTTCAATGCTCGAACAACTGGTGGAACAAAGGATCCTTGAACCTTTGGAGTCAAAGCGACCTGAGGAAGCCGAAAATTTCAACGATCCTACGTATTGAAAGTACCATCGCCTCCTTGGTCATCCTACCACAAAGTGCTTCGTACTCAATGATAAGATCATGAAACTTGTCAAGAAAGGGAAGGTCGAGTTGGAAGAATAAATTGGATCTGCTACAACAAATGTGACATCCATCTCAGTTGAACTGTTCGAATGTCGATTACCAAATAACTGTTGCAAAATGCTGCCAGGGGAAGCACCTATAAGCGCCAAGAAGGAAGGAAAGCAGAAAAGTCATGGGCAAAGAATCTCTTCTCAAAATGGGGGAAGTCGTTGCGTAAAGAAGAAGGTAGACAAACGCAAGGATGAAGGAAGGATGCCATTTACTCAAAAAGATAGGTGGGTCCAACATCAAATTTATCCAACACTGTATCATGATCATCATACATGTTCATGCAATGACTCAAAGATGCGTGAGGTGGAGAAGGTATGGAAAAAGAAGAAACCTCATCCAACACAACTCTCTGCACACAATTTGGCTATCTCCTTAAAGCATGAACAAACTCAAGATGAAGGAGTCCTCTAAGGCATGAAGCTAAAGATGGCTTCTCCAAGTGAAGTTAAAGAGACCAAGACACAGAAAAGAAAGAACTCCAGTGTGAAGACACTAATTCTTTCTTTAGTTCAGTGGCCACAAAAGATTCACGGCAATTCAAAGATGGGAAGAGGTGATGTGAAGGGCATGGATTTCACTTCTCCAAAATCAACAAATTCATACAAGAACACTTCTAGATAAGAGCCGAAACTTTCTCGATCTTTGCACGCCAAGATTGTCTACCGCTCCTTTAGAACGAGCATAAACTGCTTCACGGCTCTGGCACGAGCATAAATGGCACCATTGCTCTTTTAGTACGAGCATAAACTGCTTTACAGCTCCTAAGGCATGAGCATAAACCGCTTCACTACTCCTTGCAGACAACAGTATAAACTGTGAACGTGCCCTAATTGAACTACGTTCGACTTGATCCTCAAAAGGGTATGTAGGCAACTTAAGGAATTTGCTTGAGTGCAGTCGTAACCACCAAAACATAACTCAAACCCCCGTGATGTCTGAGTTTGAGAAGGAACAAGTTTTCCATCCATGATAAGCGCTTAGCCTTTGCTGATGATTGAACTAGTTTTGAAAAGGGTGTCCCTAAGAAATCAGCAAGTTATTGGAAGTGTTTTCACACCTGACTTCTATCCTCCATTAGTAATGTTGAGGTTCCCAAGGCCATGAAACAAGGAATCGAAAAGTCCCCAACAAAAGGCAAAACTTCGATAGAAGTGTGTGGTGCCTCTGAACTCGTGGATGCAAAACTTCTTTCATAGAAAGAGCGTGCGATGTCTCTGAACTCTATGAGCGACATCTCTTTCAGGGAAAAGGTGCGCAATGCCTCTTAATCGTAGAAGCAACACTTCTTTCAGGTAAAGAGTGCACGATGTCTCTGAATAAGTAAATAGAAACACGTATTTAAGGGAAAGAGTGTGCAATGTATCGGAACTATGAAGCGACATTTCTTAAAGAAAAAGGATGTGCACTGCCTCTGAATTGTGAAAGCATCACGTCTTTCGGGAAAAGAGTACGATGTCTCTGAACTGTAAAAGCGACACCTCTTTCAGAGAAAGGATGTGCAATACCTCTGAATAGCGAAAGTAATACGTCTTTCCGGGAAAGAGTGTACTATGTCTCTGAACTGTAAGAGAGACTTCTCTTTCAGGGAAAGGATGCACAATGCCTCTGATTCGTGGAAGCAACACTTCTTTCAAGGAAAGAGTGTGCGATATCTTTGAACTATAAGAGTGACATCCATTTTAGGGAAAGGATGCGCAATGCCTCTGAATAGTGAAGCAACACGTCTTTCGAGGAAAGAGTGTGCGATGTCTCTGAAACATAAAAGCTACACCTCTTTCAGAGAAAGGATGTGCGGTGCCTCTGAATCGTAAAACAACACTTTGTTAAAAGTGTGCAGTGTCTCTGAATGCATGAAAGCCAACACTTCTCCAAAAGTGTGCGATGATTTCTCTGAAGTATTGAAAAACTGCCTCGATATCTTATTGATTTCTTGATTTCAGGATTAGCACTAAATGCACAGTGCTCACGCCTACAACCTTTGCATTGAAGCCCAAGTGCCTGGGTGGAGCTCGAACCTGGTAGAGTAAGCAAAGAAAAAAATCAGAGACATTCCAAAAAAGGTCCAAAGCTAGCAAAGATACTCAAACTATGCAGAGATATGAGCCAATATATTTTTCTCAAAGATTAAATCATTGTTTCAAAGAAAATTCCCAATGAAATATATTTTGGACTTGTTGCCCGTAATGGGTGACCCTTTGGGAAATATCATGTAAAATGAATTGTATCTCTGATTTCACTTGAAAAACAAAGATACTGAGTTCGCTTGAACAATAAAAACGGAACAAATCGATGAGTTAATTACATCTTGGGGACTGCATCACTGCATGCCCACATGACATAGCCATGAAAGAAGGTCGAAAAGAAAAAGAAAAGAAAACAAGGCCTCACAGAGATCAGACAGCTACATGCAGCCTTCTCTATTCTCAGCTATAAACAGGACTAGGAAATAACCGCAGCAGCCGCGGAACAGCTGCGACGGGATACAAAGATTGCAAACAAAAATCAGAGTGGTGAAGCGGTGGGAGAAAGTCCAGATTTTCCCGCTACCAAAGACATAATATCACGAAGATTATAGGTCATCTTCTACCTTTAATTATGAATTTGTAAGGGATTGGACTAATACTATGATTTATAGAATTCAACTAATGAAAAAAAATAAGCTATAAAGAAATAAAGAATGAAAATAATAGCAACATATGAGTGGTGAATTTTACCTAATACGCTAACCGTGCTTCACTGCTCCAGCAGACTTCGTCCTGATTTATGTCCTCTCTTCTGAGAGAATTCAGCCTATATATGATTTTTAGACTGGAGCTTTCCTATCCAATCAAACCGCCTTCTTACATGAAGGCGAGTTTTGTAGAAATCATGAGATACGCAGTAAACAACAGCGAGGCAAGGCGGCACTCCATCGACATGGATAGCAATGTTGAGTATTAAGACAACAGTCGACTAGGTTTGTCGATCTAGTCCAAACGCTAAAAGGGCCTCTGGGCAGGAAAGCCGCTAAGGGCTCTGCAAATTTGTGTTCTTGAGAAGCATGGGCAAGGTATATATTATAGATAAATGGAGCCGGTTGACTTACTACTCAAGCAAAGATCAATTCTCGTTAAGGAATTAATTAAAGTAGGTTTTTGAAAGTGTGTAATGTAGACTAAATATAGGACATAAATACTCTAGAAGGGGGGTTGAATAGAGTATGGAAACTTTTTGTAAAACTCAGATTTTAAACAAATTTTCTTTGTGTGAAACTCAAATCTCAAGGCCTTGAGATTTTAGAAACCTGTCAGAAACTTTCAAAGGCTACATAGAAAGCTTCAAGGCCTTGAACTATTACCAGTTCTAAACAGCTTATAAACCCTAGTTTGATTTGAGTTGTGTGCAGCAGAAAATAACGAAACTGTAAAGTAAAGAACACAAAGCAATTTATAGAGTTCAGTCCCGATGGACCTAATCTCTGCCTGAGGGATCTAATCCCACCAGGATTGGGCAAACACTTCTTATTACTCACACAGAAACAGCCCTAGATCTTCAAGCCTAAGTGATTTCCCTTACACCTATACAGCTTGTGGTTCCAAACCTCTAGTTCCAGCTACTAACTCTTGAGCTAACAAGAACCTCTTGTTGTTCACTTGAACAAACAACCACTAGGTTTAGTGAGGTTTTATAAATAAGAAAACATAAACAGATTACAAAATAGATGAAGAACAGAGTAGAAGAATAAGCTAGTGAAGCCTGGATGTGTTCTTCTGGAAAACTGGAATGATTTGATCTTCTTTGAATGCCTGTGTGTTTGAATAAATGATCTCCCACGACGTTTCCACACCGCTCTCAGCATTATGCAAGCCTCTCTCTTTCAAAATTCAAACCAGTCTCTTTATCCACCAGCTGCAACTGAATGAGAGATTTTAGTATCTCAGTTCCTACAAATCCCCCTTCTGTTTTCAACGGAAATTCAAACAAATCTAAGTGGATATCCGTTGGAGTTTGTTGAGATTGCTTATGCACGTTTAACAAACCTGCAACAACATTAAAATACAGCAACAACAAAACCCAGAAATATAGCAGTATTATGACTGTTTGGTTTTCCAGTTTCTGATAAAAACTGGTTAAAAGATTAGAACAATAATTTGATTAACTTCTGACACATATAATTCATGATAAACAAGTTTAAGACTCTTAGAAGTCATTAAACAATCACAATGATAAGGATCAAAACCTGCAAGAAAGAATCAACTTAGTTCTGTAAAACTGTCATCAGCTCAAGGCACATCTCAAGGCCTTGAAGCTCTGAAAATGCTTCACAGTTCTTCAAACTTAAGTCCAGAAAACTTTGATTCTCCCTGATCAGGACATCTGAAATTGTGTTAGATATGTAGATAATGTAAACATGAGTATATGCAGCAACTGTTTGATCTATAAAATCAGGTATCCAATCAGGTATTTCTAGAAAGAGAGTTTGTCTCTAAAGAAGCAAGTGGGAGGACTGTAGAACTTGAAGAGATTCAAGAACCACAAATCACTGAACCAATTATGGAACATGAACAGGAACCACAAATAGTTGTGGAGCAGCCTGTTCAGGTAACACAAGAGCTTCGTAGATCCAGTAGAGCGCGCCAGGAACCGGAGAGGTATGGACTTCTCGTGACCGATTCCGGTGACAATATGCTCATAGATGATGAGCCTACTACCTATGAAGAGGCCATGAAGGGCTCCGACTGTCAGAAGTGGCTAGAAGCCATGAGATCCGAGATGGAATCCATGTATACCAACAAAGTATGGACTTTGGTGGAACCACCCGAAGGGGCGCGGCCCATAGGGTGCAAATGGGTCTTCAAGAAGAAGATTGACATGGATGGTAATGTGATTACCTATAAGGGCCGATTGGTGGCTAAAGGATTCAGACAGATTCATGATATTGACTATGATGAAACCTTTCACCAGTCGCTATGACCAAATCCATCTGAATCCTACTTGCGATTGCAGCATACCATGACTATGAGATTTGGTATATGGATTTCAAAACAACATTCCTTTATGGGAATCTCCTCGAGGACGTGTATATGATACAGCCGGAGGGTTTTGAGGATCCAAAGCAAGCCAACAAATTCTGTAAGCTGCAACGATCCATTTATGGATTGAAGCAAGCTTCTAGGAGTTGGAATTGACGTTTTGATGAAGTAGTCAAAGAGTTTGGCTTCATCGGAAACGAAGATGAGTCTTGTGTCTACAAGAAGGTTAGTGGGAGCTCCGTAGCTTTTTTGGTCTTGTATGTGGATGACATACTACTCATTGGAAACGACGTTCCCATGCTGCAATCTGTTAAAGATTTTCTAGGGAAGTGTTTCTCAATGAAGGACTTAGGGGAAGCAGCCTATATACTGAGTATAAATATCTATAGAGATAGATCTAAGAGACTACTAGTCCTAAGTCAAAGTACATATATTGACAAGGTGTTGAAACGGTTCAACATGAAAGATTCCAAGAAGGGATTCTTACCCATGTCACATGGAATCACTCTTTCGAAGAGTGGTTGTCCTTCCAATGAGATTGAGAGGGAACACATGAGTAGAATTCCCTATGCTTCGGCCATAGGATCTATTATGTACGCCATGTTATGTACTAGACCAGATATGTCATATGCCTTGAGTATGACAAGAAGATACCAATCCAATCCAGGTGAGAGTCACTGGATTGCAGTCAAGAACATCCTAAAGTACTTGAGAAGAACTAAGGATACTTTCTTGATATTTGGCGGTGGGGAAGAGTTGCGTGTAAGGGGTTACACTGATGCAAGCTTCCAAACCGACAGAGATGACTTTAGATCAGAGTCTGGATATGTGTTTTGCCTGAATGGAGCAGCGGTGAGCTGGAAGAGTTCCAAGCAAGAGACGGTGGCTGATTCTACAACAGAGGCTGAGTACATTGCTGCAAATGGTGCAACAAAGGAAGTTGTTTGGATCAGAAAGTTTGTTTCTTAACTTGGTGTGGTTCCTAGCATTGCGGATCCAGTTGAGTTGTACTGTGACAACACTGGGGCGATCGCACAATCAAAGGAACCCATGTCGCACCAGAAATCCAAGCACGTGCTCAGGATGTTTCATCTGATTTGAGATATTATCGATAGAGGAGACGTTCAGATATGCAAGATTCCAAAAGATGAGAATCTGTCAGACCCGCTTACAAAGCCGCTTGCGCAGTGGAAGCATGAAGGGCACACTAGGAGTATGGGCATACGAGATGCGCCAGATTGGCTCTAGTGCAAGTGGGAGACTGTTGGAATAGATGCCCTAGAGGAAATCTAGTTTAGTATGAATTAATTTAAGGCTAGAAATTCATTTATTATTTATTGGATATTTAATATAATGAAGTACTTAGATTTAAAATTGTGTTGTTTATCTTAAATATCCCTAGTCCAGTATAATAATTTATGGGACAATCATCTATAGACTAGTATGGGGTTGGATTGATATGGAGATATCATGATCTAACACATAGGTGTGCATTAAGGGTAGTGGCGCACTTGATTGACCCATCTCCGAGAAGGCTACATAGACGTTATGTTAAGTCACAAGTGCTTTTCGCGGTGCAATGGTATTGTCATCCTTAGACTTGAAGTCGCTAGATATTATAGTTGTGGAATATTGTGATTTTGGTAGCATTAAACGCTACACCGTAACTGGGTATTTATAAAGGCGTGTACCGGATACGATAAGAATCAAGATTAGAGATCGTAGTAGACGTAGATAGAATTTGTCCCTCCCACATAACGGGAGCAAATATCCTAGGCCACTCGAGGGATAGTGCTTATAGAATGTCTGGCCAGACTCAAATAAATCAATATTGGATATTGATGTTATTTGCACGAATAAGGCTATTCCCATGGATCGAGAAACTGTGGATTGGATATACGAGTGTGACTTGTATGTCTTGTTTCCAATCCGGATATAGAGACAAAGGGATGAGACAATTACTTGTACAAGGTTTGTCAAGATGACTATTCTATTAGTTGGCTAGAATGGATGTTTTGCTAGAAACCGCTCCATATTAGCAAATTGTTGCTACCAACTAGATAGAACATATGGGGTCACACGCTATATAAAGTTGAACTAGATTTGGGAATTAATTAATTAAGAGGATCACTTTGCAATACCTTGCAAACTTAGTAGGGACTAATTTGCAAGGAAGGGACAAAATTGAATTCTAGTAGGACTAGAATAGGTCCTTTAGGTAGTTGGAAAGGATTTGTTGGACTATATAAAGGACACTCCTTCCTTCCTTCCCACACTTATGACCTTTTGATCATAACTTTAAAGGGAGAGAACAAAATGAGAGAGCAAGAAAGCAAGGAAGGAGCCGCCGCCCCTCCCTCGCCGCCGCCCGTCCCCGTCGATCCACAAGGAGGCCGAACCTCCTTGTTTCGGTCTCGTTTTGCGTGATTCTTATTCCTCTTCCTCTTTCCGGGCTAGCACCAAGGATTGGAAGATCTAGAAATCAACTCTAGGCGTGGATCAACTATAGAGAACGTGACACAATTCGCGTTTGAAGTCATCAAAGGAGAACCCTAAGGTGTGTTATTGATTTCTTCCTTTATCATCGTTATGTCTCTTGACTTGTGATCCTTGGAGGGTTTTGCATGGTTTATTTTGTTTCCGTTGCGCATCCATGAATCAAAACCTTACACTAGGTTGATCACCACCCTGAGTCTCAGTCTCCTTCTGTGGATCAATGCTTGAGCCTTCATCTCCCTTTTCAGTTCTGGTCTTCTTTGCAGGAGGAGTGTCCTCATGCAAACTCTGAGTATTTTCTGAATCTGAATCAGAAATCACAATCTTCTCCTTCTTATTTTCCCTCTTCTTGGATCTGCCAGATGGCTTCCCCTGTTGCTGAATTCTGACTGATTTGCGCTCCATTTTGGGTTTAGGATTTTGAGAAGAGAATGAGATTGAGAGAAATTGAGAGAGAGAGAGTAGAGAGACGTAGAGAATTGATAGAGAATGAAGAAGAATAAGCCCTGACTTTCAGCTTAAGTAGGTTGAAAAGGATGAGTCATAAAAGGACTCTACTGAAATCAACATGCAAAAAGGATCTTGAAAAATATTTTTGGATATTTTAGAAAATTCTCTGAGTAATTCAAATATTATACAGTTATCTAAAAAGATAAGATATAATATTTGATGATCCATTTTTTTAAAAAAAAAATTACAGATGTTTTCAAGACCTGGAGAACAATCTCAAGGCCTTGAGATTTTCTGCAGTTAGAGAAACTTCAAAGCTTTGATCTATACTTTCAAGGCTTTGGAAAGTATAATCTCAAGGCTTTGAGATTTCAACACATAATCACATATAAGTACTAATACTCCCCCTAAACCAATGCATCCATGTTTAACATCCCCAGTTCAAGCCTTAGGGATGAAAACCTATCAACTGGCAAAGGTTTAGTGAAATATCAGCAATCTGCATTGAAGTAGAAATAAAAGTTAAAACAACATCACCTTGTTCTGCATGATTTCTAAGGAAGTGATGTCTCACATCTATGTGCTTGGTTCTTGAGTGCTGGACTGGATTCTTAGAGATTGAGATAGCACTTGTGTTGTCACAATGAATAGGCACATTTATGAAATTATAGCCAAGATCTCTAAGTTGCTGAGCAATCCATAACACTTGTGAACAGCAAGCTCCAGCTGCAATGTATTCAGCTTCTGTAGTTGATAATTCTAGAGAATTTTGCTTTTTGGAATGCCAACTGATCAATGAAGATCCAAGAAACTGGCAACATCCAGGAGTACTTTTCCTGTCTACTTTATATCCTGCAAAATCTGCATCTGAATAGCCACTCAACATAAAATTATATCTCCTTGGATACCATAGACCCAAGTCTCTGGTTCCATTCAAATATCTAAAAATTCTTTTGACTGCAGTTAAATGACTCTCCTTAGGATCTGCTTGAAATCTAGCACACATACAGACACTGAACATAATATCAAGTCTGCTAGCTGTTAAATACAAAAGTGAACCAATCATACCTCTGTATTCCTTTTGATTCACACTCTTACCATTTGAATCCTTGTCTAATGAGAGTGATGAACTCATAGGGGTTTTAAGCACCTTGGACTGTGACATATTGTACTTGTTCAATAAGTCCTTGGTATACTTTCCTTGATGTACAAAAATTCCTTTCTTCATTTGTAAGATATGAAGTCCAAGAAAGAAATTCAATTCTCCCATTAAGCTCACCTCAAACTCCCTGCACATCAGACTAGAAAACTCTTTTGAAAGAGCATCATTAGTAGCACCAAATAGAATATCATCTACATAGATCTGAACTACTAACAAATCACTTTGATGATGTTTAATGAAAAGAGTTTTATCAACTAGACCTCTCTTGAAATTATTATCAAGTAGAAATTTTGAAAGTCTATCATTCCAAGCCCTTGGAGCTTGTTTTAACCCATAAAGAGCTTTGTCTAGCTTATAAACATGATCATGAAAGTTTTCATCTTCAAAACCAGGAGGTTGTGCTGCAAAAACATCTTCTTGTAAATATCCATTTAGAAAAGCACATTTAACATCCATTTGATAAAGCTTTATGTGATTGTGAGATGCAAATGCAAGAAGTATTCTAATAGCTTCTAACCTGGCAACAGGAGCAAAAGTCTCCTCATAATCTATACCTTCTTTATATCCTTGTGTCACTAGTCTGGCTTTAATCCTTACCACTTTTCCATTCTCATCAAGCTTGTTTCTGAATACCCATCTGGTTCCAATAACTGATTTCTCTTTAGGCCTGGGAACCAGATTCCATACATTGTTTCTCTCAAACTCATTCAGCTCACTCTGCATTGCAATGATCCGGTCTGCATCTTCTAGTGCTTCCTTGGTATTTTTAGGGTCAATCAAAGATACAATTGCACTAAAAGCACACATGTTCTTCAACTGTCCTCTTGTCTGAGTTCCAGTTGAAGGATCATATATGATATTGTCAGCTGGATGATCTGCAAAGTAATTAAACTTCTTCCTTGGTATCCAGGAATATTCTTCTTCAAGTCTCTGAGTTCTTGAAACATTAGAAGGAGCATCATAGAAAGTTTCAGCTTCTGTCTCAAGGCTTTGAGATTTTGGTTCTGCAGGAGGTTCAAGGCCTTGAGATTCTGCTGATTGATTCTGCACATTAGTTTTGCCTTTGTCCTCTTTCACAGCATCATCATCTGACTCATGCTTGTTCAAATCTAGATCTTCAAAACTTTCACTCAGAGAATCCTTAGTACTTTCATCAAAAATCACAAGAATACTCTCTTCCACAATCTTAGTTTTTCTATTGTAAACTCTATAAGCTTTGCTAGTTTGAGAATATCCAAGAAATACACCTTCATCACTTCTAGCATCAAACTTACCAAGATTGTCTCTACCATTATTATGCACAAAATAGATACAACCAAAAGGTTTGAAATAAGAAACAGTAGGCTTTCTACCTTTAAACAGTTCATAAGGGGTCTTTTTCAAAATTGGTCTAATCAAGCATCTATTTAGCACATAATTGGAATTATTAACAGCTTCTGCCCACAAGAACTTTGGCAAATTACTTTCAAGAAGCATGGTTCTAGACATATCCTCAAGTGTCCTATTTTTCCTTTCAACTGCTCCACTTTGTTGGGGAGTTCTAGGTGCAGAAAAGTTGTGTGATATCCCATGTTTTGAACAAAACAAATCTAAGTCAAGTTGATCAAACTCCCTACCATGATCACTTCTAAAGGATGCAACAGGTAAATTTTTCAAAGTTTGAAGCTCTTTGCACAATCTAGAAAATTTAGATAAAGCTTCAGTTTTGTCTCTAATAAACATCACCCAAGTTAATCTAGAATAATCATCTATTATAACAAGCATATACCTCTTACCTTTTGGGGTCTGAACTCTCATAGGACCACACAAGTCCATATGCAACAGTTCTAAGGGTCTAGAAGTACTTACAAAGTTCTTAGGCTTGAATGAGCTTCTGGTTTGCTTACCTTGTACACATGCCTTGCAAACCTCATCATCTGAAAATTTCTGTGATGGTAAACCTCTTACCAGATCCTTTGAGATGAGTTTATTCAAGGTGTGTATACTAATATGCCCAAGCTTTCAGTGCCAAAGCTTTGAATCTTCCTTCAAGGCCTTGAGGCATTTTAACTTGTCACCTGCAACACTGTTAGTACTCATAGCATATAGATTGTATGACCTAGGAGCAGTGAGTATGCAATCACAAGATTTTTCATCATGCAACGCACATTTCTCCTTGTCAAATATAGCTTTATAACCTTTATCACATAACTGAGAGATATTAGAAGATTATACTTAAGTCCATCAACCTGATAAACATCAGAGATGGAGTTAGTAGAACCATTACCAATACTACCTATACCAATAATATTGCATTTTGCTTTGTCACCATATGTGATTGTTCCTCCAGATTTTTCTGTAAGCTCAGTAAAGAGAGACTTCTTTCCAATCATATGTCTGGAACATCCACGGTCTAATATCCATTTCTGATCTTTCAAGGCCTTGGTGACATCCTGCAAAAGTAAATCATTGCCTCAACAGGCTGTTAGACCAAGTGCAGAACTTTGAGTCATACTCAGTATCAGCCATGTTTGGTGGTCTAATTCCTTTTGGAACCCAAATCTGCCTAACCTGTCCCTTAAGCTGATAAGGATAAGTATTCCTCATAATGTGAGGTTCTGATCTTCTGAAGGGACAAGTTAATCTGGCATGACCAATTTTTCCACAGTAATGACACTTTGGAGAATATTTGCTACCAGATTTGACAAAAGTAGTTTGGCTTTTCTTTGGAAAATTTGGATTATAGCCAATCCCACTTTTATGCATTGATTTCAGACTTCCTCCAAGAATGAGATTTATATTAGTTTCTGAGCCTATAAAACTAGCTAGGACCTTCTTAGACTCTTGAAGTTTCTCAGTCAAAGAACAGATTTGTTGTTCTCAATTCTCAGAATGAGTCTTTAGATCAGCATATCTTTCAGTCAAAAGAGTTTTTTGATCAACAACCTCTTTTATCTGAGCCTTCAAGTCTTTGAACCTGCTGTCCAAGGCCTTGAAGTCCTTTTCAAACTTTGTCTTAGAAACTTCAACAGTTTTTTTGGTAAAAACTAGGTCCAGGTTTTCTTTTACCTGCTCATGAATCTTAATCTTTAAAGCCGAAATCTCATTTCTATAACTTCCCTCATTTAAAAATACACTCTTGAGAATTTCAGGAAGCACATCAGAAGGACTAGCAAGAAGATTTTTTACCATATCTTCAATATGTCTGTCTGATGATTTTTTTTCATGATGCTTGGCCATGAAGCACAAGTTTGCTTGATCTTCTTCTGTGTCTGGGTCACTTGATGAATCAGAATCACTCCAGGAAGCCATCATGGTTTTCTTCCTTCTGTTGTCACTATCTTTCTTCTGAAAGTTCCCGTTCTTCTTCTTTTGTGGACAGTCCCTTACTAAATGATCTGCATCACCACACTCAAAACAATTCATTACTTTAGTTTTATGTGACTGTGATGAAAATTTACCTTTGTAGTCCTTGCTTCCTGAAGGTCTTGATCTCTCTCTGTTGTAGTCCCTGTTACCAGAGTTTCTTTTCTTCTTGAGAATCCTGGCCAAGGCCTTGGAGATCAATGCTAAAGCCTTTTCATCATCATGCTCATCTTCAGTCTCAAGGCTTTGAGACTTTTCACTGTCTTTGGCCTTAAGTGCTAAGTTCTTGATGTTTTCACTCAAATCACCTTCCACATCCTTCATAGACATTTCATGAGTGAGCAGCTTTCCTTGTAGATCATCTAGCTGAAGAAGACTTAAATCCTGAGCTTCTTCAATGGCTGTTGTCTTTGGCTCCCACTTGACTTCTGGCAAGCTTCTCAGACTTTTCCTGACCTTCTCCTCATTTGAGAAATTCCTTCCCAATGACTCCAGATTATTCACCAAATCACTGAATCTTTTGAACATATCCTTAATGGTCTCATCTGAATTCATCTTGAACAACTCATATTGCCTCAGAAGTAGGTTGATTTTGGTCTGCTTAACCTGACTAGTTCCTTCATATGTCACAACCAGTTTATCCCATACTTCTTTGGCACTCTTGCAATTGGACACACTGTTGAGCTCATCTGCATTAAGAGCACAGTATAACAGATTCATAGCCTCGTAATTTTTTGATACCTTTTCCAGTTCAGTAACTGAGAGGTTTTCCTCAGATTTGATACATCTGACTCCATCAATAGTAGTGTAGTATTCATGAGGACCATTTTGAACTATTGACCACAGTCCCATGTCTTGATCTATGATGAACATCTTCATCAATGCCTCCCAGTGCATGAAGTTATCATCACAGAACAATGGAGGTCTGTTGGCTGCCCTTCCTTGTGAGAATCCACCATCTCCTACATTACTCATAGTCACAAGATTGTTAGATCTATATCAGTGACCCAAGATTTGATACCAATTGAAAGTGTGTAATGTAGACTAAATATAGGACCTAAATACTCTAGAAGGGGGGGTGTTGAATAGAGTATGGAAACTTTTTGCAAAACTCAGATTTTAAACAAATTGTCTTTGTGTGAAACTCAAATCTCAAGGCCTTGAGATTTTAGAAAACTGTCAGAAACTTTCAAGGCTAAATAGAAAGCTTCAAGGCCTTGAAATATTACCAGTTATAAACAGCTAATAAACCCTAGGTTGGTTTGAGTTGTGTGCAGCAGAAATTGACAAAACTGTAAAGTAAAGAACACAAAGCAATTTACATAGTTCACTCCCAATGGACCTAATCTCTGCCTGAGGGATCTAATCCAACCAGGATTGGGCAAACACATCTTATTACTCACACAGAAACAGCCCTAGATCTTCAAGCCTAAGTGATTTCCCTTACACCTATACAGCTTGTGGTTCCAAACCTCTCTAGTTCCAGCTACTAACTGTTGAGCTAACAAGAACCTCTTGTTGTTCACTTGAACAACCAACCACTAGGTTTAGTGAGGTCTTAGAAATACAAAAGATAAACAGATTACAAAACAGATGAAGAACACAGTAGAAGAATAAGCTAGTGAAGCCTGGATGTGTTCTTCTGGAAAACTGGAATGATTTGATCTTCTGAAATCTGGAATTGAAGCTTTAATGCCTGTGTGTTTCAATAAATTATCTCCCACAAATTTTTCACACCTCTCTCAGTATTCTGCAAGCCTCTCTCTTTCAAAATTCAAACCAGTGTCTTTATCCACCAGCTGCAACTGAATGAGAGATTTTAGGATCTCAGTTCCTACAAATCCCCCTTCTGTTTTCAACGGAAATTCAACAACTCTAAGTGGATATCGGGTGGAGTTTGTTGAGATTTCTTCTGCACGTTTAACAAACCTGCAACAACATTAAAACACAGCAACAACAAAATCTAGAAATATAGCAATACTATGACTGTTTGGTTTTCCAGTTTCTGATAAAAACTGGTTGAAAGATTAGAACAATAATCTGATTAACTTCTGACACATATAATTCATGATAAACAAGTTTAAGACTCTTAGAAGTCATTAAACAATCACAATGATAAGGATCAAAACCTGCAAGAAAGAATCAACTTAGTTCTGTAAAACTGTCATCAGCTCAAGGCACATCTCAAGGCCTTCAAGCTCTGAACATGCTTCACAGTTCTTCAAACTTAAGTCCAGAAAACTTTGATTCTCCCTGATCAGGACATCTGAAATTGTGTTAGATATGTAGATAATGTAAACATGAGTATATGCAGCAACTGTTTGATCTATAAAATCAGGTATCCAATCTGCAAGACAATATTGTTAGAACATTCAGCAGAATAAGAACAAGTCTCAAACCTTTGAAGCTCTGTCAGTATCTCAAGGCCTTGGAGTTTCTGAAATGCTTTGTCTTTTTCTTTGTCTTTCATCACTCAAAACAATTACCATCCAAAACACATTCAAGGGTCTTTGAGTCAACATTTTCCACCTATGTCTACTAAAAAGCAACAAATCCACTGATTGAATTTGAAAATATGCCAATAGAATGGCTATGGGAACAAGTACTAACCTTAATAAGACTTGCAAGTGGATATTATTCATTACCACATAACGCAGATATGTGTTCTCTAACATGGAGTACTATGCAATATGCACGATGGGTCTACATCAATCTCATTTTGTTTTTCTACAATTCATTATGAATTCGAGCTTGAGGCTAAATTCAATTCTAACTAAACAAAAATGTTAATTCAAGCGATCGAAGTCAACGAAAGTTCGAGACACGTTCACCAACAAGTTCGAGAGCCGGTAAACAAGTCTCGGGGGGGGGGATTCAAAATTTGTACATAAAAATTTATGCAATTGGAAACAAATGCGAGAAATTCGGCGAAACAATTTTTTTTATTGATAAATCAATGATGTGGATTACAACCTCTGATAGTAAATTCCTAAATGGAAATTTATTCCCCTGATTCTTCTCCTAAAATGTCGAACGAGGGCTTTACAGCTTGATCTCGGATCGAACGGATGAGCGTCTTCAATTTCTCCAAAGAACGCGATGAAGGTCTTGAAGAAAACAAACGTAGAGCGAGGGACTTAGAGGCTTGATCTCGGATCAAGCGGATTAATATCTTCGGTGCTGAAGAAGAACCGGACGAACGACTTGAAAATCTTCGAGTGCCTTGAAGAACGTGGATGGAGATCTTCAAAGGGCTTGAAGAACTCGATGATGATCTTCGAAGAAGTTGATGATGATCTTAATGATGGATCAACTCGTCGGGCTTTACCAGCTTGATTTTCAGAGCTCTCCTTCTTGCAAGATGTAATTGTGCGTCATTTATATAGGGATGGCCCATTTATATAGACATGGGCCGACTTGTTGGCCAAGGTAGAAAATAAATAATATTTATTTATTTACTTATTTTCTACATCAATTCGATAAGTGTCACGATGTGATTGGCCGAACTTGCTAGTCTTGATAGCTGCATCATTTTGACAAGTCCTTGATTGGCTTTACTTGTTGACTTGCAGCCGTGTCATGTAGTAACGTGGCGTCGCCATAAGCAGTCCTTGCTTGTAAATAAAGTTTTGTCTCATTGACAATTTAGTCCAATATTAGTTATTTCTTAAGTGTAGCAGTTCGGCAGCGAGTGCTATTTGATCCCAACTTTTAATTAGGTCATAATAGACACGTGGCACTATTTGATTGGCTGTAAATTTTGTGTTTCTACACTTGTATTAGGTTATCCAGGTCTAATTCATACCAGAACAACACCAGCTAGATTATAAAGGGTTGTCAGTTTACAAACATGATGAAAATGACAGTTGCATTAGCTAAACGTGCTACTTATTGCGCATGTCACTAGTTTAGTGTATTGAACTAGTAGGCTGGTTGCCAACTAAATCCATAAAGACTTCTTGGATTACCTCGTCAGGTGCTAACGATTGCAAAAGCTAAGCATGGCATGTTATGTATTTCTTTCTTTATGTTGTATGCATCGTTGAATATGTTAAGATGGCTTCATGCCTATAAAATCGTCTAAAACTTGTTGTGTGGGCAGTTGAGTTCTTTTTTCTTCACTAAATTTCACATTGGGATGTTCTGGTAGAAGATGGTTTCCACATGATAAAATTTTGGTGTTCCTATCACAGCGTAATACAAGAAATTGAAGTCCTTTTGTGTAAATTGTTATCTACCTTCCAGCATCATCATTAGTTGACAAGTCGATGCAAGAGCCGCAAGAAAGAATGCGAAGTACTAACGGTCAGGGTTCTCATATGTGGAAATTCGGTGTTTAACTTGGCTTCGAAAATGTTGACTTGCCTACTTTGTATTTTAAAGAATGGCCTACAATTGAAACAATTAAGCAGGTTTGTTAGGCGATGTCAAAGTCTCACCTTATAGACACACCACTTCACGCGGGTGGAAGTAAACTAGTATTCGAAAAATATTATTTATACTCAAACATGATCGAGCCATGTGCCGACAACGAGAATACATATATGCACTGTTATGAAAACAATCATTTCATTTGAACTGAATATAGGAGTCTATTACCTCAAAGGAGTCTTTGCACATATTGAACCCTAGAGAAGAAAGACGTGCATGCATAATGAATTACTTATACAATTTCCTTTGTAAGCAAGAAAATACAATTTCCTTTGTAAGCAAGAAAATACGTAAACAAGCGACACCAACACCAATCTGACTATCACTCCTGAACCAAATGCTTTACCAATTACCATCATTCCTGATATCACAGGTTTGTCTGAGTAACTACCGAGAGATTTAGCCTTTATTTTTGTCCTTCATTGATGTATCTATGACCCTGAAAATAATCCAACAGCTTGTCTACATACCGCAGTTGTCTACCCCTGTCGACAAACAACCCTCTCATCTCCTTGACCTTCTCCCTGTAAACCTTCCCTTCTTCCTCCACAACTACCAGCTTTAGCGACTCAGCCACCGCGTCCCCCGTGAACCACCCAGTTCGCTCATCCCTTGGTATCGCGTACCCCAACTTCTTCTCTTCCAGAAGTCGTGCATTTAACCCTTGTTCCGCGAGTAACGGCAACAGAACGAGTGGTATCTCCTCTTGAATGGCCTCAACCACCGAACTCCACCCACAGTGAGTCAAGAACCCTCCCACCGAGTCATGACTCAGTACCTTGAGTTGAGGCGCCCAACTTGTGCACACCAGTCCGCGTCCTCTGGTTCTCTCCTCAAACCCTTCACATAGCTCGATCATGTCTGTGTCGCTTAGCCCGCGTTGTTTCTTGAGTATCCAAAAGAAAGGTAAGTTTGATAGCTCTAACCCTAGAGCTATTTGGTTGAGCTCCTCTTGAGTTAGTTTTGCTTCACTTCCGAATGCTATGTAGACCACGGACTTCTTTTCTTGCTTGTCAAGCCACATTTTCATCGCATTCCATGTGTCCTCTTTCTGGTCGTCTTGGTCATCGTCATATGTTGTCGTTGGGAGCTGACCAACCGGAATGACTGGTTTCTTGTGGAGCTCCTGGATAAGTTGTAACCATTCCGGCTCAAAGTCAGCGCAACTCCTTACAAGAATCACGTCAGAATCTGTTCATCCAAGACAACAAAAAAGGTTAGTTAATTGTAATGATGTTCTATCAAGGGCTAGCGCAAGACAGTAGGGTCTAAAGCGAGTTGAAAATATGAGGCATTAAGTAAATTAAAAAAAATACACATAAGAGTTTATTTGTTAATGAAAAGAAACTATATTTCTCTCTAAAAAAAGAAACTATACTTCAATACTCAGAGTGGAATAGGTTGGGTTGATTAAATCAGCATTTAATAATTTTATAATTGTTTGATTTGATATGTAAAAGAAATTAAAAACTTCAGTTAACTCATTAACAAGATTTTAGTTCGGTCAACTTTGTGGAAAAATAAATATTACAGTCAAACTAACATTGACTTTTGGAAAATTACACATTAATATATAAATTATCCTGATCAAAATTATAAATATGGGCCTCCACGGGCCCGGGGCATCAAGCAACCACTTCGGCTACTTTACTGTAGGACCGGCCCTTTTTCTATCTCATCTTTATCGGAGTCCGGAATCAGAATAAAATATGTCGTATCAGGCATAACCTAATATTAATTCCCTGACTAAATTTAGCACCTGAATTAGTAAATTTTAAAACATATGACGTTTCATGCTCTAATGTATAAATGTAATGCAATACTAAATATAATGGATTTGGTTGCATGAGCTAGATTAATAATACATAATGAGATTGGACTTGTTTGGATGAGATCAAGTAGAGAGGAACTAAAAAGTCAAAAATTTGAGAAATCCGGTCATACCTCTCCGAACAAACAAAGAAACCGGAATTCCGCCAAAAAATCCGGAAATCCGGCTGAAAATCCTAATTCCTCCAGATTTTTTGGCGGAATTCCGGATTTTTTTGGGCAAATTCCGAACACTTTAATGTAATATATAGTTCTTTTTACACGATTTTGTGTTATCACAGTGGTAAAGTGTTTGAATCCATTACATGAGGTCTCATGTTCAAATCTCACAATCTCTAGAAATATTTTTTTTACCCATAATCTATAATAATCTACCTCATCCAAACAGTACAGATAAAATGAGCTTTTAAGCTCAACCTCTCACTTATTTCAGCTCATCCAAACAGCCCCATTGTATATTATTAAAATGAATGGTTGTGTACAAAATACTATTAGATAGTTATCTCATTCTCCCCATTTAGAGAACTAGATATATATTTTCTTTGGGTGTTAATTATTACACTAAAAATATAGTTTCTTAGAGCATCTCCAACCATGAGGGGGGAGGGGGAGGGGCAGGGGGAGAGAGAAAATCGTATAAAAATACGGACCATGTCCAACCATGAGGGGGGAGGGGGAGGGGGAAGGTGGGGGGAGAATTTAGGCATGGGTGGCGGATGGTTAGGGTACATTTCCCCCCTAACATCCCCCTCCCCCTCCCCCCACCATTATCGCTAATTAATCCAATTTAGGGATATGTTAATTACACTTACTACTATTTTATTATTATAATATACAGTTTTAATTATGATTAATATATTTTAATTAATATTTTTATCATAAAAATAAATATATTTTTTCGTTAATTGAAAAAAATATTTACGAAAAATTATCGTTATTTTATTTTGTTGTCAACTTGATATATCTTATTATTTTTTTATCATTAGCAATTATATTTATTATTTTTTTTGAAAACATTGTTAAGAATATGCCAAACTTATTATTGTTATTATTATTTTTATTATTGCTATTTTTATTATTTTATCATTTTTGTGAGTACATATTTATATTAATACTATTTCATATTTATTTTATCAAATAATTTATTTTAAATCATTAAATATATTTTAAAAATAAACCTAATTTTGGGGGAGGGGAATGGTTGAAGATGAGTAGTAGTTTGGGGGAGGGGGAAGGGGAGATTGGTGGGCCCGGGAAGGGGGGGGGGGAGGGGGAGGGGGAGGTGGAAATGCGACAGGGTTGGAGATGCTCTTATACTTCTATTTTGTTGTGTGGTCAATTTTAACCTTCATAAATATAATTTAACTGACTTTTACTAACAATTCACTGTTCATTGTCGATAAAAATTTTAATACCCAACTTAAGCAATTATATGAGATGAGTGAGCACTGGTGAGTCGAGTGTTTACGAACAAATAACGGGTTTCAATGGGAGGGTGATGGAGCTCATCAATCATTCCCCTAAATCTCAATCTCGTTATGTGAAGTCTCGGGGAGTACAAACTTTTTAGTTCTCTATTAGAGCACCACGTGGTGCTCCACAACTAATTAAATTGTCATATTTAAACAATATGTGACATACACTCATTTGTTATAAAGACCAAAAAAACTGCTCGATTGACGGAGGGGGAAGGGTTTTGTTAGATTAAGTGCATGTTTGGTATGGCAGATTTTATTCCAATTAGATAAAAACCTAAAAAACTGCTCGATTGAAGGAGGGGGAAGGGTTTTGTTAGGTTAAGTGCATGTTTGGTATCGCATATTTTACTCCAATGGGATAAAAATCGACCCCTTTTCAACAAGCTCGTTTGTTATACCTGTAAATTTCAATTTGATAATCTGCAGATTTAAAATAATTTGTGTGCGATTGTACAATTTCTAAAATTGGAGATTATTCGGCTGAAAATCTCTAAAAAATAATTTGGATTTTTTTTTACATTAGCATGAACACAGTTCAGTTATAAATAGGTTTATTCAATTACTTGACTTAAAACTCTTCAAATTTTATTAAATGGATCAAGTTATTTATCTATAATTTTAGCTCATACCAAACAACTTGTGATTATCAATTAAGTTGTTTTCGTTTTAAATTATTTTCAGCTGATTATTGAGATTTTTAACTGATACCAAATAGGCCTTAATATGTCACTATTATTTTCACGGATAAATTTGTCAAATAATACCCACTATAAGAAGTTTTTGAACTGGTGTGATCATCATCCTAAGTTTGGTAAAATAAGTGATAACAAATGATTTGATTTTATCCTGACCATCGATTAAAGAAAAAGAGATAGGAAGAGGAAAAAAAACAGATGATCCGTTTCTTTCTAGATGGAAGAACATACCACTCCGTCCCAATTTTTTCGCACCATTTGATTTTTACCCTTGTTCGCTTGGTCACTTTGACCCAATGATTTTGATAACAAAATTTTGCAATTTTTAGATAATCTTTTTATGTATTGTAAAATAACTCTTATTATCGACGAACTATATCGTTTTGCAATCCAAATCACCAGATCAAAGTGACTCAATAATGGATGAAAAAGTCAAAATAGTGCATTTGAGTGGAACGGACTGGTATTTATAGCCCAAACCGAGGATAGTAGGAGAAGGATGATTGGTCAGATGACATTAATTAATGTACCCCACTCAATAAATAATGTGTTTGGGACCACTCAAAACGAAATCCAAGGGCACAAAAATCATGACTTATACCATCTCACATGGGTACTTAGTGCTTGTTTGGTTCGAGATTAAAATCTCGTTTGAGATTAAAATCTGCCAAAAGATTTAATCTTGTTTGTTTCGTAGATTTTTTGAATCAGATTTTAATTTAAGTTGGCTAATAATCTGCAGATTATATAATCTCCGATTTTGGAGATTTTTTGAGTGAAACGTATAAAATATCATACTCTATCATCCCGTTAATGCTTGAATTGTTAATTTGTGCAAACGCTTAGCATCTTAAACGTATTATAGTTCAAATAAATGCATTTCTTGTAAATTTTGTTGTAACAGCTACGGGTATTGCCAAACGCAATTAAATTTTAATTCTAAATTTTCAGCCCATCAAACAGTTTTCAGATTATAATTTCAGCCAGCTTATTCACTCCAGATTATTTTCATCAGATTATTGAGATTTTAAGCTGGAACCAGACAGACTCTTAGAGCCTGTTTGGTAGCAGCTGAAAATCTCAATAATCAGCTGAAAATAATCTGAAAAGAAAATCCAACTTTAATGATAATCACAATCTGTTTGGTATAAGCTGAAATTATAAATCACTAACTGGATCCATTTGACAAAATTTAAAGAGCTCTAAAGTCAAACAACTGAATACCTATGTTCATAACTGAACTGTGATCATGCTAATGTAAAAAATATATCAAAATTATTTTTTTGAAGATTTTAATCTGCATAATCTCCAATTTTGGAGATTCTACAAGTGCACATAGATTATTTTAATCTGCAGATTATCAGATTAAAATCTGGTGGCATAACAAACAAGATTGTTGAAAAGAGGCAGATTTTAATCCAATCGGATTAAAATCAGGGATACCAAACTTGCACTTAATACAGTTCCCTATCATCCTTACCCATTATGACTTTTATCACTATTTACCGGGTCATTTTGACCTGGTGATTTGGATAGCAATATGATATAATTTTTTAATAATTTTTTACGCTGATGTAGAGTAAAAGTTGTTCTATAATACGGTGAAAAAATTATCACAAAATTATATTATTTTGCGATCCAAATTATTTGATCAAAGTGAAAAAGATACAAGTCAAAAAATCAAAATGGATAGGAAGAGAAGGGACGGAGGTGCTACTCACTCCATATTTTTTAAAGGAATACCCGCTCCATCTTTACTTTTGTGTCCATAATTTTGGTTGGTTTTACTCCCCCACGTACCATTAATTTGTCTTGCCAAGTTTGACTTTTCATACATTTTTGTTCGGTGTTTATAGTAATAATCAGTTAATCACTAGTGTTTATTTCTTCAACTTTAACGACACGTTTGGTTTTTCGGACTACCTGTATTAGACTGGATTGGACTGGACTAAATTTTACGGATATAATTTGATTGGATTAGCTAAGCTATAACTAATGATGTGTTTGGTTTCGTGTAGTATTAATTCAGTATTAAGCTATAAATAGTCCAATCCAGCTAATATCCTCATGCGAGAGGGTACTAATTTGATGTATTAAACACCATCTTTTCAATATTTAGTAATGGTATTAAAATTAGTCCAGAACAACCAAACACAGTATTACCTAATACACGGACTATATTTAGTCCAATCCTAACTAATACCGCTAATACTAGAAAACCAAACTTACTCTAAATCTCTACCGGTCTTTGTCTTTGACATATTATAAGAAGTCGTCAATTTCAATTGAATTACAATAATGCCATTAGATATGAAATGGAATTTATTTTCATCTCTAATTATCTCATCCATTAATACGTCATTAATACTCTCTTTACAAGTTGGAAAGAATTTTCTTATAAGGAAAGTGTATTACTATTATTATTATTATTATTATTATTATTATTATTATTATTATTATTATTATTATTATTGGGAAAGAAGGGGCACTATTATGTTGGAGAAATGTATAATTCCTTCAATCAAAATTGATTAGAGTTCTTAATTGAATAAATCAAGTCAAAAATTAAATCACAAATTAAAAAGATAGTAAATCGTATGACATGATATTCTTATAAGACGTCGTTAACTAATTTTGGCTGAATGAATATATAATAACGACATACTAATTTAGCGAATATTATATGTACTTGTGTGATGATTTTTATTTTATTTTGTAATTAAAAATCTATACTAATTCGGTTTTTATACGTAACTTAAATTTTTTATTTTATTAAATGCTTCATATATTTTTTGTATAGTGGCCTACATGCACGTATAATTTATTAGTATTAAGATTGTGGAAAAAGATGTCGAGAAAATCATGCGCTACTAAAATCCAATTTATATATAATGGTAATAGTACATGTGGGTCCGTATAGAAATACTATAATCATGTGATTAATGAATGATAATACCGGAAAATGTAATAAAAAAAAGATGTTTTGTTTTCAAAGAAGACACAATTTTGAGACATGCCAAGATGACAAACAAAAAAAATATGTTGGGATACATTTTTACCAGATTTTAATTTACTTTGAACTCTTTTGAATAGTTTTTGAAGTGCTACATATGAATTTTTGTGTGTATATGTTTTTTAATTTTTCATTATGGCTTTTTATGTTGGATGGGTTTTGTATGATTTTTTTGTAGTTTTTAATCCACTTTGGACTTTTAATCTATTCTGAATTTTTCAGAACTATTAGGAATGTCAGCTTTTGGATTATGTCTTTTGAGTGTAAAATTAAATTTTGAAAAAAGTTAGGTTTCACGAACTTTTTTTTAGACTTCTTTCGTCTTAAAGAACAAAATGACTTATATATCCATACTTTTTTAAAATTAAAATACTATTACTATTAATGTAATATACCATAATTTTATTAGTAAGTATAAAATGTTATAGTGGGGATTTTCACTAACAAACAATTTTTTTATATCACTAACTTTTTAACAACATTGAATTTTTTCACCCAACACATACATCTTTTTTATTGACTTCTTTCACAACAATTAAAAGGTCGATTTGAAAGTTGAAAAGGTCATACCAGAGTAACCAGACAAACCTTTTGGAAACCAATTAAGTGAAACTTAACTAGTACTACCTCTGTTTCGCCTGTTTCAGCCTACTTCACTTTTTGTCACTATTCACTGGGTTACTTTCATCAGGTGATTTGATTAGCAAAACGATACAAGAATTTGGTAATCTTTGTATGGTGTTATAGAGGAAAGTTTATTCTAAAATACCATGAAAAAATTGTTAAAAAATTACATCGTTTTGGTACCCAAATCACCAAGTCAAAGTGAGTCAGTTACGGGTTAAAAAGTCAAACGCAGACGAAACAGACGAAACGGAGGTAGTACTCATTTCACTCAAAAGGGTGGAATTTTAATAAAATTTCAGGAGAAGTTTTTCTTTGAAAAAAAAAATTAACATATTATCTTTAATGACACAAGTAATTTTTTATTGAAAACAAAAATATAAAAGAAAAAAAGTATGTATTGAAATTAATTTGACAATTCTTTTTTGACTTCATATTAAAGAAAATATGGCAAATCGGTGTTAACTCGATGGTAGAGCGTTTCAAGTCCCAGCAGAAGTCCAAGGTTTGACCTGGCTATATGATGTGATTCTCAAAAAAAAAAGTATGACAATATAAATGAGACGAATAGGTTATTTAACTCGGGTAAAAATGTCCAACATAACACATAAAACAATGAGTTGATCAAATTAAAAGTTTGAGATCTGTCAATGTTTGATATGCAAATTTAGGATAGAATTCGTAAGGCTTAATTGTGGAATGATACAGTTTGATACTAGATTAACTTAAGTACGGGTCATAGTAGATTCACTAGTACACCTGAAACAGATGCCTAAGGAGTTGAAGCGTTTTTTTACCTTGACAGTGAAATTAGTTCTTCCTATATCAAATACTACCTCTGTTTCTTCTCTTTCACCTTACTTCATTTTTTGACACTATTCACTGGGTCACTTTTACCCGGTGATTTGGTTAACAAACCGATACACGAATTCGGTAATCTTTGCATGATCTTGTAGAGAAAATTTTTCTCCACAATACGATGAAAAAATTATCAAAAATTACATTGTTTTGCTATACAAATCACCGGGTCAAAGTGACCCAGATACGGATAAAAAAGTCCACCTAAGGTGAAAGAGAAGAAACAGAGGTAGTATTATATATCTCCCTATTATCCTCAAAATATATATTTCCTGTTATGTTCTTTCAATTACATAACTTTTTACTGGGCTATTTAGCTATTTTATAGAAACTACTAATATAACTCCGTTGAAAACAAACAACAAACAAAAATAGAAACATACAATAACTGACTAAACATGAAAGCAAGTTTAGTATAGACCTCGTAAGGTGCCAAGATAACGGTCCATGTCAGAAACAGTTGATTCATTTCCAGTGAAGGAATCGATTATCCTCAAGACTTCATAGAGCCGATATGCAACCGTTGTAGGGAAATTCACCCATTTGGGAGGAACCGTAAGATTCTCCAGAGTTTTCCCTTCACCAGATCTACCCCCTGGCCCAAAGAAACCAATAGAGGCTGCAGTAAATATACTAAAATATGCACTGCTAATCTTCAAATCAGCCGCTATAGCTCCCAACCAATGCGCCGCGAAATCAGATACTACCCAATCAGGTGATTCATCTTTCAAGAAGTCGTACATGGAATCTCTCATTCCGTCGTAGGCTATCTTTAGGTACTGTACTTTGTCGTAGGGCAAGTCCGAGGTTGCCTCAGCATCTTTGGGTAGGTTCCCCACGGCGGGTAGAGGGAGTTTTACAAGTTTGAGGTTCGTGAGAACGTCTGGAGGAAGTTTTGGGAGGCGGTCGATGTTTCTTGGGGCGGAAATGAAGGAGACCTTGTGGCCTTTTAGAGCAATAAGTTTGGCTAGTTCTAGGAATGGTGTTATGTGACCAAAAGCTAGCCATGGGAACATTGCTATGTGTAGCTGCTGTTCAACATTGTTATTGGCCATGGCAACCTTCCAGATCCGGAAAGTTTGTTGATGTGAGAGCGACTTCTGTGTTTGTTTAAAGAAAAATGCTGACGGGACAGAAAAAACTTGGACATAAACTTTGATAGAATTGGGTGAATTATTAAGATGGAGGCAGTTGGCAAGCTTCTCAATGTTTTCATTTAATATCCTAACAACTTAGAATTTAGGGTGGTGATGTTCCCACGAGAGAGAGCTTCCCACACGAATTTTGGCACAAATTGTCATTTATACCCTCCACATCAACATGTAATCAATGCTATGGTGGGTCCCTTTGATTAGGGGCTGAGCAAGAACCCGCCAAACCGGTCCGAATCGGCCGGTCCGAATCAAATCGCCCCGTAAAAAAGTCAAACCCGGATTATATGATTGGTTATGGGTTGATTTAACAAATACCCGCCAAATTCGGGTGGGGCATGGGTACTATATTAATAAACCCGTTTCAACCCGCCCCGCCCCGTACATGTTCAAAAATTCCAAAACTATTTTTTAGATTGTGTTATACAGGACACTTGAATGATCTCTTGCTCCACTATATGGGGGTTGTTGAATTGTTTTAATTAAATGTACGATGTTGGATATCATGTAACATATTTTTGTCGATGTAGTTATATAAACTTGTAATGTGAAGACGTGTTTTCTTATCGGATGCAATTATGCACAAATTTGACAGTAAATGTCCATACTTAGGCTGATATTTCCAATTCACAGTGGAAATTTTGAGTCATCATTTGTGTTTTTTAAACCCGCTATAACCGGTCCGGTCCGGTCCGGTCCGAGGAATTCGATTGGGTTTGGGTTTGGGTTTGGGAGTTACTCGATTGGGTATGGGTTGTGGATAGACCTACCCGGGATCATTGGGTCGGGTAGGAAATACGGCTCGTACCCGCCCAACCCGGTCCGTGCTCTCCCCTACCTTTGATAGATGTTTGTTCATCTGTTATCCCATGAGAAAGTATTCATTGGGTCTAGCCTCACCACTGTGACATGCCTGTGTGGTGGGGCGCGTCATTTACCTTCTGACAAATATGCACAATTTGGTGGACTCCATTTGACTTGTGCATATTTGTCAGAAGGTGAATGGCGCGCCCCACCACGCAGGCATGCCACAGTGGTTGGACTAGCCCCAATGAATAATTTCTCGTTATCCCATCCCTTCCTCTATCTTCCTCTCGCAGACTAACCTAGCCAAGACCACAACCACCAATCCCAGTAAAAACTTGATCACCGAATATTTTTCATTTTTCTCTTCATCCTCTCTCAATTCGCCTAGAGTAGATGCTGGAGAGATCTAAGCATGGGGTTTAATTGTCCGTTAATTCCACCACTCATCTCTGTGATTCACGGTCTCTACCGTCGTTGCTCTCGTTTCCATTGTCTTTTCCTAGTTTTTGAATTGGATTTCAAAATTTTCCCAATCAGTTTAATGATTCTTTCTTTGCCAATTATCTAATTACATGATTGAAAATAATTGTATGCCCAGAGGAAACAAAAGGAAAACACTTGATATAGTGAAAGAGAATAGCGGAATAGCGGAGTTCATATCAATGATTGTCGATTGAGAAGAGGCTTGAACAAATGGACCAAGAGAGAGAGAACCGATGCACTGGGATTGACGGTGAAGGGGACGGGAAGTGCGGGACAGATTCTCAATTAATATTCGAACTTCGTTGGTAATGAGATCCGGTAAGATGTATTTTGATACCAAATACATCAAATGACGTTCATGAATTCACAAAATGTTTCCAGAGATTTTCAAGTGTGAGAAAATGTACTGGACGCAGTAGAAGACAAATACATCTTTCAAGTAGGACCCACTAGAGAGAGCATTGATTTTTTGAAATATGGTACTCTCACTGAAAATTTCGTGTGAAAAGCTAACTATTTCGTGTAAACATCACCACCCTAGAATTTAAGTTTTAATAAGATTCATCAACAACCGTTCCCAACTCGTGTTTCACGTGTGAATTTGTGGGTTTGTGTTTTTTTAAAAAAAAAACAAGCTTAATTGTATTTAATACTGGGTGAGTCTTTAGCCCATAAGGCATTCTAGTCCGTTTCTTGTGTTTAGCCCCCTTTGAATTTGCACAAGAAACAAGGCTGACCATCAATTCATGGGTAATAGACCTAAATATCCCTCAGTGGGGGATGATGTAATCAATCAAACTGCTTACCATCACCAAGTAGACTACTGATTGAACTTGGTGATTAATAGTTGGTGCCAAATTTAAATACCTCCCTCCAAATTAAGGGAGGTAAACCAAAAACACCAAATTCAAAATTTTGAGATCCTCTTGATTTTTTTTAGTCCTTATAAATATAGTGCATTACACACTCAAAACAAACCACAAACATGTTTTTCATAAAGAACATGTCTAGAATTTAGAAAAAAATAGAAAACAGAGGAGAAGAAGAAGAAGAAGAAGAAGAAGAAGAAGAAGAAGAAGAAGAAGAAGAAGAAGAAGAAGAAGAAGAAGAAGAAGAAGAAGAAGTCTAGATAATGTTCAAAAGCTCCATCACCAACTTCAGATTCCAGCTTCTTCCCCAGGTACATCTACAACAACAACAATATCTTCACCATTATGCTCCTCCACAGTACCTGCAAAATCAAACAAGTTAGTACATGAAATGGGGAAAAAACATCTAACAGAAAATGAGAGAATTGATATTAAGGATTTCATTCTTCTAGGCTTGTCAAACATGATACCAAAGAGGGGTCTTTTCAAAGTAAAGAAGAAGACCATCTACAATGTTTGGAGAAGAATTCACGAAGCTGCAGGTAATGGAACATCAATAAATTGTAAATCAACGCAGAAGGGTAATGGAGTGCCAAAAACACCACTATAGATTGACAGATTCATGGAAAGTCTCAAGGAAGATAGACACACAATACGACAAGCAGCATGTATGTCAATTCTCTCCCTCACTGTAGTTTAGTTTTGCCAATTCTCAGAACTAGTTTCATCACAGAATTGCACTGAGTGTGGAGTTGCATTTTGTTAATGCCATACTCCTCACACTCAACCAATTCAAGTGTAGCATCTGTTCAAATCAGTTAATAAATACAAATATATATAATGTTCTTATCATTAAATCACATCTTGTATAGTATATGTTCTTATGATCCAAATAAAAACAAGTATAGATCATGTTCTTATTATTCAATCACAACTTGTATAGTATCTGTTCTTATGATTTTAATAAATACAAGTATAGATCATGTTCTTATCATTCAATCACAGCTCGTATAGTATATGTACTTATGATCTAGATAAATACAAGTATAGATAATGTTCTTATCATTCAATCACAGCATGTATAGAAACTATTCTTATGATCCAAATAAATACAAGTATTGATTATGTATTTATCATTCAATCAAAGCATGTATAGAAATTGTTATTATGATCTAGATAAATACAAGTATAGATAATGTTCTTATCATTCAATCAAAGCATGTATAGAAACTGTTCTTATGATCCAAATAAATACAAGTATTGATAATGTTCTTATCATTCAATCAAAGCATGTATATAAACTGTTCTTATGATCTAGATAAATACAAGTATAGATAATGTTCTTATCATTCAATCAAAGCATGTATAGAAACTGTTCTTATGATCCAAATAAATACAAGTATTGATAATTATCTTATCATTCAATCAAAGCATGTATAAAAACTGTTCTTATGATCCAAATAAATACAAGTATTGATAATGTTCTTATCATTCGATCAAAGCATATATAGAAACTGTTCTTATGATCCAAATAAATACAAGGATATATAATGTTCTTATCATTCAATCACAGCATGTATAGAAACACAACTTATACATGCATTTTATCACATCCATTTCAGTAAATTATGGAGTTAGTGCAACATCCATATGGAGGTGGATTCATGAAGGTTCACTAAAGAGTAGGAAGTCATTTGTGCACCCTGCACTAACAGATGCACACAAAGTAGCAAGACTAAGATGGTGTATAAAGGCTCTAGATATCAATCTAGAATGTGTGATCTTTTTTAGAAGTATGGATAATATAGTACACATTGATGAGAAGTGGTTTTACATTCAGAAAGTGAAGAACAGTTATATTCTGCTACCATTAGAGGAAGTACCATATGATGATTGCCAATCAAAACATTTTGTTGGGAAAGTAATGTTCATGTGCTGTGTTGGGAGGCCTGTATATGACATTTATGGTGTGTGTGGGGGGGATGGGAAGATAGGAGTGTGGCCATTTGTGGAAGAGGTTGCAGGTAGGAGGTCATCAGTTAACAGACCAGCATGTACAATTGAAATCAAACCAATTGCATCTGTGACTGAAGAGGTAATGAATGACATGCTCATCAACAACATCATTCCTGGGATCAAGTCTAATTGTCCAAGAATGCTATCAAAGGACATACTGATTCAGTAGGACAATGCAACTCCACATGTGCATAATGAAAACGTCAATTTTATTGCGGCTGCAAACTCAGATGGGTTCAACATGAAGCTAATTAATCAACCAGCAAAGTCACCATACTGCAACATTCTTGAGTTAGGCTTCTTCAACTCAATTCAAAGTCTACAAAGAAAAATGCAAAGAAAGACCACAGAGGATCTCATAACTGCAGTGGAGATGGCATATGAAGGGCAAGAAGATACAACAGTGGACAATGTTTATCTAGACCTAAAACTAGTGATGATAGAGATTCTGATTGCAAAGAGTCACAACAACTTAAAGCTTGCACACATAGGCAAGGGCAAGTTAAGGAAATTGGGTTTGCTACCAAGAAACTTCACAGTCCAAACTCAATTTTCAATGAAATGCATTGACTACATGAAGGACATGCAAGAGAAGATAGGCAATCCTTCATTGTTAGAAGGATTTGGGTATGATCCAGAATAGAAATGGACCATAAACAATAGTTATGGTGTTGTATTTTGCTACTTTTGTTGCAAGTATACTAAGTTGTAGGCAGTGTTGTATTTTGCTACAACCATGCATAGTTGCAAGATTCAGTATGTAGTGCAAGTTAGGACATGAGTGTATTTTGAATGTAGTAGGCAAGGACATAATATATTTTCTATATTAAGTTGGAACCACAAATTGAATCAATCCTCAAACCAGTTGTGGTTTATCATCATTGGATTGAAGGTGTTTTGGTTAAGGTGGAACCACAAAATGAATCACAATATTTACTTAAACACCAACCAAAACAGATTGATACAAGACTCATACAAACATAGCATTCACAGACTTGTATCAAGGTGTAGTATCAAATTGAATCAATCCTCAAACCAGTTGTGTTTTATCATCATTGTATTGAAGTTGTTTTGGTTAAGGTGGTACCACAAATTGATTCACAATGTTTACTCAAACACCAACCAAAACAGATGGATACCAGACTCATACAAACATAGCATTCATAGACTTGTATCAAGGTGTAGTATCAAACTAAATCCATCCTCAAACCAGTTGTGGTTTATCATCATTGGATTGAAGGTGTTTTGGTTAAGGTGGAACCACAAAATGATTCACAATGTTTACTCAAACACCAACCAAAGCAGATGGATAGAAGACTCATACAAACATAGCATTCATAGACTTGTATGAAGGTGTAGTATCAAATAGAATCAATCCTCAAACCAGTTGTGGTTTATCATCATTGGATTGAAGGTGTTTTGGTTAAGGTGGAACCACAAAATGAATCACAATGTTTACTCAAACACCAACCAAAACAGATTGATATAAGACTCATACAAACATATCATTCATAGACTTGTATCAAGGTCTAGCATCAAATTGAATCAATCCTCAATCTACATGATAAGAACAGATTCTATACATGTTGTGATTGAATGATAAGAACATTATATATACTTGTATTCATTTGAATCATAAGAGCATATTCTATACAAACATGGTAACCCAGATAGCACAGAGTGAATCAATCCTCAAACCAGTAGTGGTATATCATCATAGGATTCAATGTGTTTTGGTTTAGGTGGAATCACAAAGTGAAGATGAACACATGATAAGAACATATTATATAGTCTCAGTTATTGAATGATAAGAACATATTCTATACATGAAGATGAACAGAAAATAATCCACAAACATGATAGCCCACATAGCACAGATCAAAAACCCTAGAAGATGAACATACGAAAATCCACAAACATGGTAGTCCATATAGTGCGGATCAGAAACCCTAGAAGATGAACAAGCAAGAACATATAAGAAGCAAAATAATTAAATTTCAATTTAGAACTGGAACCTCCCACCATGGTTTGAGCAGATCTGTGTAGGGGTAGAAGGATATCGAGCATGCTGTTGACGATTGCTTCAGTATCCAATTCGTCTTCTGAATCGCCACCATACCAAATCGTCGGTTCACCCTTTACATTGCCACCGTAACAGATAGTGGGCTTAACCTTTGAATCGCGACGGTTAGAGGTCGGAGACTGGCCGGACTTAACTGGATCTAGCATACAAAAGGACTCCGTCTCCTATTCGTCTTCTGAATCGAGAACCCACTATCCGGCGCCGGTGATGTCGCCATAGGAGTCAGCTACCCATGAATCAAACGATTCGAAGCCATGTAGAGGGTTATGGTTCATGTTTCGGAAAAACCCAACAAACCCTAGACAAGATCGATGAAGGGGTTTTTGGAGAAATGGAGATATTGTATAAATCACTAAAGATCGCACCATTAAGTGGTGAGATGTGTTCTCAAACTACCACCAAAAAACCGTAGACGGTGGTGGAATGGAGAGACACAGAGAGTCCCACGACGAACAAGAGAAAGAGACAGAGAGGT